>OZ017750.1:1264340-2528681 GCA_963969365.1 Asterochloris sp. CNOR1
TGGCCTCCTGTGCTGAGGGCTCTGGTGCACCATTGGCTACGTCCTGCTGGGCTGCTGCTGCAGGCTCCTCAGTGTCCATTGCAACAGGGCCAGCTTGTGTCTCTGCTGTCTCCTCCTGCACAACATAGGTACTGCAGCGTTCAGCACCCACCACAGAAGCACAGCTGGTGTCGCAGCAGCCCCACAGCAAGGTAGATGACCCACCCCGCGCTTCTGATTCTGCAGTGCCCGCAAAGAGCTCAAGCCGGCGCAAGCAGCAGTGCAGCCTTAAACTTCAGTTTAAGCTGCCCGACAGGATGTGCTGCCGACCTGCTTAGGCTGCAGGTCAGGCAGCGCCCGCAGGTACTCCTTGGGCGTGTTCTCGTTGGGGCGGCCGTGCTTGTCCAGCTTGCCCTCAGCTACCAGCTGCTTCTTCTTCTGGGCCATGGGACCCAAGCCCCACCTGCACAGCTCAAGGCCCTGGGTCAGAGCAAGCCTTTTGCCCTAGTGATACAGCTGTGCAGGCAGTTGTGCAACCTTCTCTTGGCATGGCACCCTGGTACTGTGCAGCTCAATGTGCATACCCTGCAACCTTCAGAGACTGAGCAGCTCCTGTGCAGAACTGCACGACGGGCCAACACTGCAGCACAAATTACAAGCTCAGCACAGCAGACCCAGGTCAGCAATTGCAAAGCCGGACTGTCCTGTGCAGCTTGAAACAAGATACAAAGGCCGCATATACAGAGATAGCTATCTGGCTGCCCACCTGCGGGGGTAGGTATCCCGCTCCATTATGACCCGCTTGATCTTGGCCACGCAGCCATGGTCGCAGGTAGCCATGACCGAAGTGGTCATTTGGGCAATGCCCAGGGCAATGGCCTCCCCCTTGGTCGTCATCAGCACCACCTATATGGAGGTCACGGGTCAGCAGCCTGAGGCTGGCAGGCAGGTCAAACAACAAGGGGTGTGTGACAACAGCCAGGTTGCCATTGACAGCTGAGGTCACTAGGCTGGTTGCGAGCAAGCGTGCCTAGTATCACAAGGCTTCAGTGCAACTGAAACATCCCCAGCACCTGGAGTCCAGCTGCCTTCTAACTTTTAAAGAAAATAGCAGCCTGCCAGGCCGCAGCAGGTGACAAGCAGACACACGTGCTGCGCACCAGCTGGATTGAGACAACCTGGAACAAGACTGCAGCATGTGGCATGCAGACATGGGTGCTGAGAGCATGTGCAGGACCCAGCTGCAGGCTGCTGCATGGGGGCGTAAAAGAGGCACAACCTGGTGGATGCTCTGGCCTCACCTCATCGTCGACCTCAACATTGTCTGCAAAGCGCAGAAGCCCAGGAACCATGAATTTGGCGCCATAGCAGATTGCGTTGACGGCGCTGTCCTTGACGACCAGGCGCTTATAGTTGGTCAACACCATCTCCAGGGGCATGATGGACCTGCAGAAAGGGGGCCACCAGGGGATTTGAACACATGCTTGAACCCCGCGACGTGCAGTCGGAACTTGCAGGCAGGCGTCCTGAGGTGTTGTCGTCAATTAGCTAAACCTGCGCACATGGTCCGGCAGAGAAGCTGGATGGCGACAAGTTGCCTACAGACGCGCCCTCATGCATGCAGGCCGACATGCCCCTGGCAGGCACCTTGCTATGAGTGCGCCTGACTGCAAGAATGTTTGTGAGTAGCACGTGCTGCCAGCCTGCACAATGCTACTGATCTGCTCACCTGCGCAAGTACGCCTCGTCCTTGTGATTGTCGTAGCTCCACTGGGCATCCAGCACATCGTGCATGGTCACCATGTTGTCCCGCTCTCCCATGATCCCACTGCGCACACGCCGCAGCTCCTGCAGCTCAGCAGAGTGGGCATGAGATCGCTGGCCAGTGTCATTGCTGTGTGGCTGCCAGCAGTAATAGCATGCCAGCATCCTGCACAGCAAGCTGGCAGGGAACCTGTGGGCAGTTTCCAGAGCGATTTCTGGGTTGAAGACGGGATGCTGGCCTTTTGCTGCTGCAGCCTCACATGGCTACCTACGGTGCTTGCCAACACAAACACCCTGGCCCAGGCTTTATTGATAGCTGCCCCGCCTTGAGGGCAGGCCAAGTCACAACCTGTATGTGGACAGCCTCGCATGCTGTCCCACCTGCATGTGCGCTCCCACCCCCAGGAGCAGCCCGAGGTGTACACACAGCGTCCGAATGTATGTCCCAGCCTCGCAGGACACCCAGAAGACTACCAGGTTGCGCTCCTCGTCAAACTCAATGAGCTTGCTGCTGTAGATGGTGCGGACACGGAGCTGTCGCTTGACAGCTGAGATGAGGGGCGGGCGCTGAAAGAGGGCACCTGCACGGCAGGAAGCCACTGCTGAGATATGGAGTGGCCTTGCAGGGCACTGCAGGGCCTGCGCCCACAGCCAGCATGTTTCAGGTCTTAAGCAGCAGGAGCCTGATGCCTGGAGCCACTTAGCGTTGCTAGTTTCAAGCCTCAAGGCAAATCGTCACGGCACACTCGCATGCAGCTGTCTGCAGCCCTGAAGTCATCTGTGCTCCGCGCCGGTCGGTACAACGTGCAAGTGGCTGCCATGCGGCCTGGGGCACGTCTGCTGTGTCAGACTGGTGGACACCCACCGACCTGTGAGTGTCTCCAGCGCACGGGCCACCTTGGCCTTGCCCCCCTCGGGAGCGCTGTGCAGCCGCGCAATGCACACGTACTCCTTGCCGGCTCCCTGCTGGGACTTGACCAGCCTGCAGCGCATTGCAGAGCCTACAGGCATTGACGCATCAGGCCCTGAAAATCATGCTGCGCTGCTCAAGGTGGCCATCCTGGCTGAATTGAGGGTCCTGGCTCGCAGCTCAGCTCCACACATGCTGAGCAGTACAAGGTGCAGGCCCGCCACATCAGCTTGACTTGGTTGCTGGCAGTGCCTGTCCCCAGCCATCAGCATGCTCCTGGCAGAGGCACACCTGGTGGCGCGCTCCACGCAGACAATCAGGTTCCCCGTAACCTTGGGGTCCAGCGTGCCGCTGTGGCCCGTCTTCTCCACGCGCAAGATGCGACGAATCCAGGCCACCACCTCGTGCGAGGAGGGGTTTGACGGCTTGTCCAGGTTGATTACTCCATAGCGAATGTACTCCTGCAGAGGCCTGCAGAAAGTGCAGGGCAGCAGGATGTTGCTGAGCCGTGTAGCTGCCTCTGCACCTGGGATGCCTGCAGAAACTGTACGAGGAGGCCTGGACAGTGACAAGTGCAAGAGCGTCGCCATGTTGCACAGCAAGGCTGTCCTGCCAGCATGCTGCACACCTCTTCAGCGGTGTGTAGCCCGAAGGAATGGGGGTGTAGTGCCCTGTCCTGACGTTCAGCTTGTCATAGTGCTTGAGCAGAAGAGGCCACTTGCTAGTGTCGAGCTTGGGAGTTGTGAACTGCGGCGCGATCTGAAATTCCTGCACTGCCTCCTGGGCCGCCTCCTTCTCCGGCTTGGACTTTTTGCCCATGTTGCAGGTGTCTGGCTCAGGCGCTCGCCAATGCCATCATCTCACAGCATCACAGACCTAACTTCCGTTCTTACTGTTCCGGAGAGAGAAGAGGCAGACCCAAACTCCACAGTCACTGAGTTCACTGAAGGGGTCAACAAACTTCAGTGGAAGTGCATGGGCTCTGTTCCTCTGGGGGTAGCGCCACTAGCATAACTCCCATGCCGCTGCACAGAGCGGCTCATCAGCCCACCATATGAGCTGCCCAATGCCCCAGTCTGCAGGCCAGCAGAAGAAGGTCACAGGCTGGGACAGCACGGCACAGGTGCAGCACCAGTTCAAATTGCGCAGGTTGCGGCAGCATATGACAAAGTGCAGATACCATGCATACCCTGAAGGACTGTGGTGTAGCGGCCATAGACACTGGCTGTGACGGTGTCTGCCGCGAGGGGGCCGCCATAGACTGGGCTGCTGGATGAACACCTACAGACATCCACAGTGGATGTTGCTGTCCCATTGAAACCAGCTTTGCAGCTCAAGAGCCCAGCACCCCACATCTCAAGCAGCAGTCAGCAGAGCAGCTGCCGCAACGCAGGCCTGCGGCTCAGAAGCCATGCAACAGCAGAGCGCCACACTGGCCAGGGGGTCAGTCAGCAGGTACTGTTTGCAGCTGTAATGCACCTGGCCGCCCAGGTGGGTACTCGACCCGACCCTCCTCTGCAGCACCACCCTCCAGGGCTGCCAGCTCCTTTGCAGCCTGCACACCCTCCCCGTGGCGGTATACAAAGGTGCCTGCCACCAGGACCAGGAACCTGCAGCAGCATCCACCAAGGTCCAGTGAAGGCGTGTGCCAGGCTGCAGTGGGCAGAGCCATGCCGCTCTGGCTGCTGCTGCCATCTCAGAAGCAGGAGTTGGTTCAGTCGGCTCTCCTCCAAGAGCAGGGCCTGCTGTTGACCCAGGCAGCCCATGGTCAGCAGATGGCGAGGCATGCTGCAGGCATTGCCCCGTCAGGACAATTGCTGACAGCAGCGCACATGGCAGTAACTCACCCTCCTGCCTGAACGAAGGACCATCTGCTCCAAGACTCGCCCAGTGTGCCAAAGCCCAGCGGGGTGTAGAACAGCAGCAAGTCCACCAGCCACACAAAGAGTGTCCGCATCGTTTCAAGTACTGTCCTAAAGACTGCTCCAAGGGCACCTGAAGGGCAGCTCAGTATGTGTCAACAAACAGGGTCCTCTGCTGCAGTGCCACAAAACGCACTGGGCACGTGTGCTGCCAGTACAGGTCATTCAGAGCTCAATGCTGTCCTGCTTCCGCCAGTTCCTACTGCTTGCCTTGTGCTGCTTGTGCAGCTGAGCAAGGATGCTGAAGTGCAGCTGCTTCCCCTGCCACACAGGGCTGGTTCGAGTCAGATGTTGCCTACCTGTGACACACATTCCTGAGAAGTTGTAGGCCAGCAGTGCAAGCATGTCAATCAGCAGAATGACGGCAATGGGTTTTGAGTGCGTTATCATCTGCAGCGCAGACAAAAAGACTCAGCGCTCAGCTGCAGGAGCAGCAGGCAGTGCAGCTGATGCTGGCAGGGCAACTGCAAAAGGTCGGTGACGCTGCAACCAGAGACGAGCAGGCACTTGGTGCAGATGGAGGCGGCTGTGCAAGGTCATGAGAAGTCAGCCCTCCTTATATGTCTAGCTCAAACTGGACAGTGCTGCAGGTTAGGGGCTTCACGTGCAGAGTGTCCAAGGTGTCCTCGTGCAGGCCATCGCCCTCGTGTCCGTTGACAAAGTACACTGCCGGCAGCATGACAGCCATCATGACAATGGAGCCGAAGAGGCCCTCATAGCCAACAATTTTGAGGGGAGCAACGTCCAGATCGGCCATGAAGTGGTCCTCAAAGGTGATCTGGGCAGCTTGCACGGCCTGCAGGTCCGGGCAGAGGACAAATGCCAGCAAGTTGCATGTTGAGGGGACAGTTTGAAGGCCAAGCCACTGCTAAGGCTGCGGCCCAGAAGCCAGCAGGCAGCTTGTGGCTGTTCCAGTTGCAATAATGAGTAAAGACATAGCAAAGAGGCCTTGGCCATCTTGTACGCACACCCATGGTGCTTTGGCTCTCACACCTGGGACATGACGATCAGAGCCATGCCAAGCAGCATCTTCTGGGGTGATATCTCGTGTGTGGAGCTGCCCTCACCACTCAGCACGCTGCTGAGCCCCACCAGCATGATGCCCACCTGCACGCACGTGTGAACATTAGATGCTGAGGCATGCAGATGCATCTGCAAGGCCTTATACTGAGCTGCATCAGATACAGATGATACAGTGCATTCTTCAACAGCAGGCACAACAGTGGCAGCTTACCACACAGCAAAGAATGCCTCCAAAGTGGAACTTGTTGAGCTTGCGCTTGAGGAAAACAACTGCAAACAGCGCTGCAAACAGCATCTCTGCCCCCCTCATCATCTGGTAAACCGAGGCTGTGACTGAGAGGAGCCCGATATTCATCAGCACTGTGGCCATTAGGTCGAAAGCTGTGGGGATGGCAAGCATGAAAATTTCACGTGCCTGCTGCCTGCCAGATGCCTCCTCCTGCAGCACAGCACATCTTGTTAGGCAGCTCAAGATCATGCTGGAAGAGAATGTGCTGCTGACTGCCTACAAGCTGCTGCTGCTTGACTGTCCTCGCTGATGCCCTGACTGAGGGCTGGTGCTGCTTACTCTAAAAGCTGGGTGTTTGCTGCTGCTCTTTGTTTGAGTCTCTGCTTGCCAGAGGTCCGGCACTCCAGGCTACAAGGTGTCCATCCTGGCAGTGTGGCTTGAGGCATGCAGACAGTCACCAGCATGGCAGGGCGCCTTTGCTGCCTCACATGGTAGCCATTGCCATTAGACAGCAGGGGCTCTGTGCTGTCCTTCTCAGCTTGCTGATGTGTGCTGCGCCGGGTTGCCACTTTCTTCAGGTCGTCCCAGTAAGCCAAGGGCAGGCACAGCGTCATGCCCAGGAACATGACGGTGGTCATGGCCCAGGGCTTGGTGAAGTACTCCTCTCTGCCATCCCTGCCTGGCCCTTTGAGCTCATATACTGCATGGTGGCAGCGCGCCCTGACATCCAGTCAGGCTATCACATGGAGGGCATGTGAGGATTTAGGGCATGGATTGGACCTTCAGCAACCAGCCTGCGAAGCTGCTGCCTGTTGCACCAGGAACAGTCTGCAGACAGCACCCAGATTGCGTCTCACCTATCTTGGCAAAAAGTGATGTTGTCGTGCCAAAGACAAGCAGGCCACTGATGCTCAGGGTGGTTAGCAGGGAGCTCATGGCTCAGATCGCCGATGCGGACTGGACTAATCCAATACAGGCCAACCCAACTCAGGGGCCCTCAGGAGACTCCCTGTAGCTTGGCAGCCAATCGATGGGGCCTTGCCGGCGATGCTAGGTTTTAAGACCTAACAGGCAGACTCTGAACCCACCAGTCAGCAGCTCAGTCAATCCGGATCCACGGCTTGGCTTAGGCACCATGCTACGCTGGGCTGCAAGGAGCTGCTTTCAAGCTTCTGCCCAAGTTAGTCAATTACAGTGATGCCACAAGTGCAAGTCCAGGCCGAGCAGTAGAGACAGGTCCTTTCCTGGTCTGCCCTTCTAACAGAAAGCATGACACCCGCTGCAGGCTGAGGCAGTATATTGCAGTACTGCCACACGTGCAGCTCAGATACCCTTCAACCCGCACGCAGTTGAGCAGCAGCCCCAGCCAGACACCCAGCCCGCCAAGCTGCGACAGAAGGCATTGGTCAATGCCCTGCTGTACAGAAGCAAGCAGCGTGGGTTTCTGGAGATGGATCTGCTGGTAGGACTGTGGGCAGAGCAGCACCTGCCCAGGCTGGATGAGGGCCAGCTGCACGAGTTTGCAGCTGTCCTTGATGAGGAGAATCCAGACCTCTTCAAGTGGCTGACTCAGCAGCAGGAGCCGCCAGCGCATCTGCAGCACAACAGCATATACAGAGTGAGTCGACTCCGTCAGTCTTGGGGGCAGCATGTGTGATATTCTACGCTCTCTTATGGTGGCTGCCTGGGCACAACCTAATGTCCACTCTGCTGCAAAGCAAGCTAAATGCTTTGATGACCTTCCTATCAGGCTTTCAGGTGCCTCCTGCATGCTGCAGAGTGTGGCGCAAAGCATAGCTCAGCAGCTGGCTGAGAAAAGCAAGGACAATAGTAGGGCAGTTGATGGAAAGAGCTGGGTTCGAGGATGGGATGACTCTTGGCGAGGCGCAAGTCCTGATGCTGTCAAGGCATCCGATGCTGGTGCAACACTTTCAGAGCAAGGACCATTCGGCGAAGCCCTCAAGTAAATTTGCACACTGTGCTGGCACAAGGCCAATAATCTGTATTGAGACTTTCAAAGCATCCTCACTCAATCAAGTGCGGTCTCAAAATCCAATTGATTGATCCTCATATGCATGAGAATGTGAGTTGACTCACAGCTCTACAATGTGAGATGCGGGCAGGGCAGCTGTGAGTCTTTCTCTGCCTAATTCAGCTGATGCAGGAGGGTCGAAACGCGATAAAACAGCAACAGTACAGGTCTAGGCTGAGTCGTGAGGTTTAAGGAATTGCAGTGCCACAAGTAACCCAACTGCTGCTAGACAGAAGTGCTCATGTCTGTAATTGCTGTAACCACTCTTCAAGACACTGTGCTGCTAACTCCCACTTAGTGTCCTGCAGCATACTGTATGCCTTGGAGCAAGACCATCAATGCAGACACCCTTGCACATTGCATGGCACAGGGTTCCCAACAGTGCACCCATGGCCACAGATGTGCGCCTGCCCCGTGACTAACAAGGGACACTGCGACAGGATATCTTACCAGCATCATGTTGTGTGCCAGGCCTGGCAAGTGTACGGCCTCAACCCCAAATAATTCTGCAGTCGCCTCCACCTGCAAGAATGATGGGCCCCCTCAGGCTTAAGCCCCACAGCAAAGTCACAGCCGGCCCATCATAAGGCTGGACCTGGTGAGGGCATGATGAGCACAGGTTGAGCAGCATACTAAGTACCAAGCTTTGCTCAAGCAGCCGCCACGCAGTGCCACACCTGATGGGACATGATGATAGCATCGTTGCCTGCCACCATGACATGGACTGGCGGGCACTGCAGACTGATCTCAGAGATTGCGCCTGCCATCACTGGTACAAAGTCATTGAGCTCGCCCTGCGCCAAAGGGGCAGTGCCAGCTCCCTCGCTGAGACGGGCATGGAACCTGCATAAACAGACACCCAGAGGTGAGCAGGTGTTGCCCGCTGCCCTGATGTTCAAAGTGCGGCCCATGGCAGTACAGCACCCCTCTCTGGGGCCATCAAGTAACAGCTCAAGCAGCATTGACCTGACCTGCGGAAGTCTTCGTCTGGCAGGTCTACAGAGAACAGCATCTCCTTGTCCATGCGCCTGCTTGGCCGCCCGCCAGCCATGAGCATCCACCTGCACACAGGCTTGTGTGTGAGTGTCTTTCGCAGAAAAGCTGCCAGCAACACCTGCGGCTGTGCAGACGTCCATGGCAATGCATGCCAATGGCAACTTCGCAGCCTGGTGATGCATGACACGGGTCAGCTGAAACAGTACCCACTCACCAGACCACCTTTGCGGCGTGCATGATGCTGCGCTGCTCCTTAAGCCACTGAATGTCTGGCTTGCATGCCGTGATAGCGGCCGCTGCCATGAAGGCTGCCCCTCTCAGCTGTGGCCGCTGCAGGCCAATGGCCTGCTCCACCAGATACCTGCGATTAAACCGGTCATGGCATTCTATGTCTCACCATGGCAGGGCTACTTCTCTGCACTTGCTTGACTCTGCCCACACGAGCTGACAACAGGGGATAGCACCCTAGGGGTGCACGTTTCTACCACATGTGAAAGAATTGCTTCAAGCATGAGAGGCGCAGCCTTGGCCGCTCACCTTTGTAAGAAGAAGCCTCCAAGGGAGTGTGCCACCACTACAGGGCTTGCTGGCAGGGCCTCAACCACACCAGCAAGGTCCTCTGAGTGCTGATGGAAGTGACTCTTCCGACCCCCACCACTTCGCCCGTGCCCGCGCAAACTCAGCGCGAAGCAGTGGTAGCCTTGGCTGGCAAACCAGGGCATAAAGTGCTCCTGTACAAGAGACAGGCTGAGTTATGCCAACATTGGCATATGTGGCCTGATCATCCATATTGCACCAGTCCCTCATGCTCCTCTCTGGGGCAGCCAGGCATACAGCTCACCTCCCAGCACCACGCGCCATGCTTGGCTCCATGGAGGAACAACAGCACCGGGGCTTCCTGCTGGTGGCCGTGACTGCCATTGGCGGTCTCATGGCCAACCGCAGGCTGCTGATCAAGCACTGGCAGCTGCACCTCAGCAGCATTCAGGTGGGTGGCAGAAACTGCTGCCTGCGGCGCCTGCTCCACCAATTCCAGCAGGACACCATCCACTGTTTCATGGGTGTGCCGCGCAAGCGGCGGCAGCGACTGAATCACTGTATGGGCGTGAGCAGCGCTGTGCACTGCGAGCTTGTGCGCCTGGTGCCGTGGCAGCAGGCCTGTGCCTGTTTGAACAAAAGGGTGGTGCCCTCCAGCTGCTGGTTGTATGTGAGGGCTGTGACGCCTGATGGGCCATGCGGGGGACGTAGCAGCATGGGACTGGTGGCTTTTCAAGGGTGGTGCTGGTGCTGGAGCTGCTGCGAGGTCCGTTGGGGCGCTGCTATGTGCTTCCAGCGTCTGAGCGCCAAGGCTGGGGCCAGACGTAGCCTCCCTGATGCTCCCAGGTGAAGCGCTGTTTGGCAATGCTCTAGATGCGAAAGTCTGCCTGCCTGCTGGACGCTGCACACACCTTGGGTTTGTGCAGCGCCAGAGATCACCTCCTGCGCTGGTGTTGTACATGCCAGGCACTTCTCGGCCTGCAAGGCAATGGAACAACACAATATCTGAACTGCATGCTTGGAATGGCCATACACTTGAAGCTAGTCAACCCAGCCAGCAGCAGTGCATGGCCACACATGCCTGAATGAGTGAGCTGCATACCCAATCACCTGAGCGAGGCGATCTAGCAGACCAGTCGACTTGCCAATCCATGGTACGAAACAGCAACTGTGCTGCAGAGCCTCATGATGCTCGCAACGTGGAGTGCCCTGCTGGTCTCACATTCCTATCTGACACTAAGTCGATTGTCAGACTGAATCGCCTCTAGGGAGATCACACTATGCAGCTGCAGAGGGGCCCTTGCTCTAGGGAGTTCATGTTCATGCCTGCACGACGACTGTGTAGAGCTCTGCTACGGATACAGGCCAAGCCCAGCTTAGGCGGCCTGGCCCCAGTCCACGAAAAGCACATGCCGCATACTGCTGCAGTGGCAGCACAGCCATTAGGCACTCAAGCAGAGCTAGGTGCTCGGTTGGCAGATGCCACCCCAGGCTTTGCAGCGTTAGGCCTGGACGAAAGAGTGCTGGTCAGCATTCCTCAGAGACCTTCTGGAGGGATGTATGTCCTGCAAATTCCCTGGGGCTGATGCACTGCAGGGCACCATGTCAGATCTGGACCTGCTCACGCCCACGCCTGTACAGGCAGCAGCAATCCCCGCGCTGCTCTCTGGCAAGAACGCTGCCATCCAGTCATACACAGGCTCTGGCAAGGTGAGGCTGCCCTCTGCCTCCATACATGTCCCAGTGCCAGAAGATCACTGCTGCCAAGGCAGGAAACATGACCAAATGCAGCCCTGTGAGACACAAGGCCAGGCTCTGTGTCCAAGATGTCCAAGGTGTGTCCAGCGTCCCCCCCGGGGCTGCCAGGCACGCACTTGTCGTGTGTGCAGACGTGGCTTGACTGATGCCTCTCCCTCCCAGTGTGCCCTGGCCTGGCACGGTGAAGTCGCATCGCTGCTCCCCTGCAGACGCTGGCCTACCTGCTGCCCACCTTGTCCAGAGCGATCCAGTATGCAGAAGCAGAGTTCGAGGCACTTCAGAAGGAGGGGCAGGCCTACAAAGCAGGCGCACTGCAAGCTCTGGTAGTGGCCCCATCGCGAGAGCTGGCGATGCAGATTGTACGTGTGGCCCAGGAGCTGCTGCCCCCGCCCGCAAAGAACACGGTGCAGCAGTGTATTGGTGGCGCCAACCCCCACAGGCAGGTGTGCTCCCGAGGGGTCTCCCCTGGCTCGGTGCCGTCTCATGCTGGGAGGCTGCGCTCACATATGGCATGCGCCTTGCGAATGTTACGCTGTGCCCTGTGGATGCTATGCTGCGGGCAGCTACAGGATGCACCTGGCTGTGCGCTGAGCTCATGCATGCAGCGCTGGGCCTGGCTTGCTGCCGAGGTATAGCAGGTGTTGCTCCCTGCAATTTGAATGTGCGCATGCTGTTGGCAGCACTGCCAAGGCGCTTGGCTGCAGGCTGAGGCACTGAAGAATCACAAGCCCATTATGGTGGTGGGTACCCCTGGGCGCCTGGCCGAGCTTAGCCTGGCTGGCAAGCTGCTCATGCATCCTACAGGGGTGCTGGTCCTTGATGAGGTGAGCAGACTCACGATGAAGCAGTGTGGCAGCAGCAAGTGCACCTCCAGCAACTCCAGCGCCCAAAATGGGCCTCACGGCAGCAATTGCACCTTTAGCAAGTCCAGCGCTCCAGCTGTGCCTCCATCTTTCCTGCTTTCTTCACGCGGGGCTGTGTCACCTGTGCCACCTGTGCCGCTGCCTGCATGGTTTGTACATGCTCTTGGCTTCATGGATTGTGTAGGCTTTGCCTCTCAAGTGGCAGGCATCAAGGCAGAGCTTGCGACATGCTGGTGCACCATCTGTGGCAAGCTCACAGTCCTGAGAATCATCTGGCTACCTGCTGAGGCCAGGCATGATGCAGCATCACCTGCTCTCTGCCTGCAGGTCGACCAGCTGCTGCAACCCCATTTTGCAGAAGACATGGCACGCCTGACGGTGCACTGCGGCAAGCGGGCCCCACGTGGGCGGCAGACGGTGATGGTGTCTGCTACATTGACTGCTAAGGTGATCAGGGCTGCACAGGCGGGTCCACACCATGCCAGGTGGTGCAGCTGCCGGCCAGCAAGCCAATCGACCATTGCATTGGTGACAGCATCAATGTCTTGTTCTTGAGCTGTTGCCATGCCATCTGGGATGGGAGCATCCCATGCCTTCACAGCTGCGCAGCTGCTGACCGTGCTGACTTGTGCTGTGCTGTGCTGGTTGCAGATGCTGCAACAGACACAGCATTGGTGCCCCAACCCAGAGCGCATCTTTGTCAAGAGCGATGGCAGCGCTGCAACAGCTGACGAGCTGGACGCTGCAGCGGCCAGGATGCAGAGCAATGCTGAGGCTGGCCCCAGCGGCGAGGCTGCAGCCCCACAAGGTCGGCGCACCAGGCTGGGCACCCTGTGGGCATGCTTGGCCACCCGCATCTGCATGCTGGCCGCCCAGGTCTGCTGTGGGGATGCGCATCAGCCTGCCTGCCTTGCTCTCAGGTTGCGACCTGCCTGAGGGGCATCATGCTCCCTGACGTCATGTACGCCATCTTGCTGTGTGCGATCCATGAGCTGACATGCCAGTCTGGCTGCAGAGGCGCCGCCTGACCTTCCCCCCCACCTGGAGCACCTGTACATTGACACAACACGGCGGCACCGTGTGGATGCTGTGCGGCGCTGCATCCATGCTCTAGACCTGCAGCGCGTGCTTGTCTTCATGAACTACCAGCAGCGGCTCAAGGTGGGGTGCACAAGCAGCACGGGCTTGATTCAATGGACAACCAGAAATAGCTTGAGCTGGCTGCACAAGTCCAGCTGCGGTTTACCTGACATGCGTGTTACGAGAGCAGAGCAGACAGCGACTGCAGCTCATGCAGGAGCAGGATGTTGTTGACAGCCCGAGGTTTGGTGCAGCTACTAAGCTGCTTGCATTGCCTCCTTGGCTGGGGCCTGTCCTCAGCCAGGCTGTACATCAACAGCACAGTCTGTGATCTGCAGGGCTCATGCCACCCCTACAGCATGGCGCGGGGTGATCTGCACAGAGTGGGACACGAGCCCGCCTGTTTCTTTCGACTACTGACTTGTGGTGTGCCCTCTGTAGGATACCCAGTTCAAGCTGGGAGCCCACAACATGGCGGTGGGCTGCCTGCATGGCGAGATGCGCAAGGGGGAGCGCCAGCGCGAGCTGGCCAAGTTTCGCCGTGGGGAGTACAGGGCGCTGCTGGTCAGCGATGTGGCTGCCCGAGGCCTGGATGTGCCCGAGTGCGACGGTGTGATCCACCTGGAGCTCCCCAGCGGGCCAGAGAGCTATGCACACCGTGCTGGGCGCACAGGCCGAGCTGGCAGGTGGGGAGACCCATTTTGAGAGCTGGGCACAGTTCCTTGGTGGGTCATCTGGGCATCGTGGGCAGGCTGGGTAGCGCTGCGCATACTTGTGAGTGCAGGGCAGGCTGGCCGTGGGCACAGAGCAGAACAGAGCGCTGGTTGATTGCTGGGCACCTGGGTGCATGTTTGCGGCGGAATGTGCAACGCGAGGGGCCAGCATGTGGCAAGTGGGTAACGCATCTGCATCAGACTGGGCCTGCTTGCAGTCACTTGATGCAGGCAACTGGTATGATGCAGGCAAGGGATTGTCTTGCTTTTTGAGAAGCGTGCCCACTCTCTACTCATTCTTGTCTGAATGGCGCCTGTGCTGCAGGGCTGGAGTTGTAATCTCTATAGCAGAGCCAGACAACTTTTGGATCATTGATAAGATGCAAAAGCGCCTCAATGTAAAGATCTGCAAGGCAGATGTTAAGGCTGGTGAACTGGTCAGATCAGCCTGACTTGGTGCGTGTTCAGTCATATCTGCCTTTCTGCTCAGCCTACGTCCATCTTTGATACTGCTGCTTTCAGCACCCTGTTTCCTGTTTCATTCATACGGCAACAAGTCACAGCATGAAATCCGCAAGCACAGGCAATGCCAGGGCCATTGATGGCAACTGGTGGTCACCGACTCGCGAAGCACTGGGCCTGCTGGTTTCAGTTTTGGGTGGCGGTCAGGCGCGCTGCACCTCCACGTCTGGATTGGCTGCAACAAACTCCTCCTCCATCTTGACAAGATCTGGCTTGATGCTGTCAAAAGAATCTTCCAGGACGCGGTCAGGAAACAGCACTCCGTCGAGATGGTCGTACTCTGCAGACATTGCAAATGCAGGTGTCAGCTTATTACCAGCAGCAGCCTCTCCGTTCGGCAGAAGCTGGCCATCATGATGATGATGCAAGTGCTGTTTGCAGCGTCACCAAAGCACTCAGCAGCATGGACACAGGGCAGGTGACACAGCTGCAGCTGCAGTGCTCACCATGCTGAAAGATGCGGGCTTTCCAACCTGACAAGGAGAGCGACACCTTCTGTCCTGCACCATCCTGTGCCTTCACTTTGATCTTCAGGGGACGCTGCATAGCCATAGCAAGACGTCTTGAAGTTGTCATCATCAGCACTCACTCAAGCTGATAGCTCCCTCTGGCATGTGGAACTCGCTCTCCCAGGCAGAGGCTTGCACTTGAGACACAATCAACTGCAGACAGAGGCTTGCTCATCCCGTCAAAAAGTTGGCTAAACTCCAGCATGAGGCAACCACACCATCTACACAACATCTCCTAAAGCATGGTGCCTGGCCCCAAGCAGATGTGCAGGCACGAGTGCAGCTTGGCCCAAGGCACCCATATGTGTGCAGGGCCCAGCGTGCCTGCAGGCAGGTGCACTGACCTCCACCTTGCCGCGAATGTACATGTCTCGTGACTTGTCCTGGAAGGACAGGCACCCCTCCTCGTCCACATCAGTGCTCTTGCTGGTGGACACAATGCGTGGGTTGACCAGGATGACCTGGTCCTCTGGGCGTGGCGCCTCCTTGCCGTCCCACTCTCCGTTGTACACCATCAGGCGTACATTTACGCCCACCTGTGGAGCTGCCAGTCCCACCCCATCGTCCCTGCAGGATAGCAGCAGCATCAGGGATGAGGTGTACATGCGACCACCTGGACAACTGCAAGCTGTGCACCATCTGCCGCGCAGACCAGCATCACTGCCACATGCAAGCCAGCTTGACAGGCTGGCTATGCAGATTGTCTCTGGCATTCTGTTGCACCTGCACCAGGCTAGAGTGCGGCAACCCAGGCAGTCTTGCCATGAGGCAGGTAGCAGGCGACGGGGCCAGCGCGGGCTGCCAAAGTATGCATGAGAAACTCTACAGGGCCAGCACAAGATGCAAGATGCATCTTATGCCAAAGAAGGACAGGGAGCAGCTCACTGGTACATGATGGTGAACATCTCTGCAGCCAGCTGTTGAAGACTGTCATCAAATGTGGCAATGCGGGCGTTCTGGGCCCGCAGCCTGGGGTCTGGGTACTTCACCACCCTCAGTGGTCGCTCCCATTTCAACTCTGTCACTGCAGGCAGTCGGGAGAGGCTGAGGCCACCTGAGCAGTGCACGCTGTCCTTGTGTGTCAGTATTCCCTTACCAGCCGGGGGGCCAGCATCTGGGTCTTGGCCGTTGTGCTGGTTGGGCTGCTGGACCTCGCGGACGAGCACTGACTGCTTTGCCTGCACTCGAAGCTGCCTAGCGAGTCTGCTGGAGAAGCCCTGCCCGAGATACGTGAAGGATCTGGGCAGTGGTGCACACAGCCTAGTCTTACACAAATTTGCACAGTGCATGGGTTGAACAAACAATCACAGGGTTTTTAATTACTGTTAGCCATATGGTCAACCTCAATTTTCTCGAGAACAGGGGAGGGGGACAATACAGAGAAGCTGTGATCAGACACCAGAATTGCATTGCTTACAGCTCATCACCAGATGACAACGACAACAGGGCAGGGTGCCGACGCTTCCGCTGAACGTCCCGCCATCTGCGGGCTGCATTAGCCGCAGCTTGGGCAGCTGCAACCTTTGGGTCTCTTGGAGACACCTCCGGACCTGCAGTGTGGCTGCCTGCTGCTGCTGCTGAGCCGGTGGCCACCCCAGCAGCCGCACCCCAAGACGCCCAGGTGGTCTGTGCCTCTGCAGCCTCCCTGCGAGCTCTGATGCCTGCAGCCAGTGATGATACCACTGCTTGAGATGGGGCCAGCCTTCCGTCAGTACTCAGCCAGATTATTGCTGACAATCAGGATGTGGCTTGGGGTCACCACAGCAGCACCTCACCTGCTTGTCTCTTCTCCCAGGCAAGCTGAGCCTGCAAGCCAACACCCTCCTGAGTGCCAGAGTCCAGCAGGCCACAGACAATGCCTATACATTTGTAAGTTGAACAAGGGCCCTGAATGCGCCACCAGGACTTGCCTCATTGAACACATCAACGCCCAGGCCTCTGCCGCTGTCTGTCATCAACATCCAGACAGCAAATCTATCCAGTCGACTCAAAGTTGACTGCACAGCACAGAAGAGGTTTCAAAAGGCATTCAAGCAACAGTCAGAACAGAGAGACATGCAGCAGCTCTGCCGTGCACAGCATGCAGCCAGGGCCATGATCACCTCCAACACAGCCAGCTGCTCGGCAGACACCCAGTGAATGCAGTCCACGGGGCAGGTGTCAATGGACTCCTGAAGAGTTTGAGGGGTGTCGGCAAGCTGCCTGCATGGGAGCACACCGGAGGCTAGCAAGGCTTAGTGGGGCAGTCAATGGTAAGCACAGGATCTGCATCTATGCTGCTGCAACGATATGGGTTCATGAGGTGGGGCCAGCACCCTACTTAATTGCCCTTGCCCTCCCAAAATCTTCCTCAAGCTCATAGGTGTTGGGTGCCTGCATTAGCCAGCCAAGCATCAGCCTGCTCTGATTCTGTGTTGCTAAGGAAAGCCTAGGAAGCAGGAAAATTGGCAGAAGCCTCACGACATTGGTACAGTTCCTACAGCCTATACATGTGATCTCGTCCACAAAAACCTGCAAGTCAGCCAGGCACAGATCAGCACCGTGATGGGCGCACTTTTGCTGTTTGGGTTAGCTCACATGATCGCGAACAGACTCCTGATCTCGGAAGGGATTCTTGGCCAGCCCGCTGATGCCCTGCAAACAGTTTCCCCGTCTGAAAAGCTAGGGAGCTACGTAACAGGCGAGGGGAGGCGCCTTTTGGGATTACTGCAGGCAACACTGCCGCGAGGCATGATAGCTGGGAGGCTGCGTTGACATTGAAGCAAGCTTGCCATAAGCCTGTTGTCTGAAGCCTGCTGCCGTTCAGTGTGGCCTTCCCTCAAACAAAGCTTTGGCAACCAGCGATTTTTGGGGTTCCTCTTTTGTGCAGAGAGGAGATGCAGTCCTCACCATGATAGCGTCATAGGCAGCCCTTTTCTCTGTGTCTTTCAAGGTGTCATAAATGTCATTGACAACCTGCAGAGGAACGAGAGTCTGTTTACTGCTGCGCTGCAACCATGCCTGCTGGCAAGAACTTCAGATCTTGTGGCTCACCATGCAGAAGATGTGGGCTGCCTCATCCTCCTGTGCATTCAGGTCAGGGTGCGCCTCGCGCATGAGCTGCTTGTAGGCCTGCTTCAGCTGGTCATTACTGGCTGTCCAGGAAACACCTGCAGCGCATGCATGGGCTCGTCCAAAGGCGCCCATCATGCACGATGGCAAGAGCGCAGCCTCACCTAGGATGTCATAGAATGTCTCGCAGGATGTCTCATCAAGCTTGGATTGCTTTGCAACAAATGCAACGGGCTCTTGAGCTGCTGCAGTTTGGACTGCTCGGCCTCTCTTGGGTGACCCAGTTCTGTATCTGCAGCTGCATGATGTCTGCCACCCTGCTCTTTCTGGATATGAAGCTTGCTTTCGTACGAGATCGGACCAACTTCGACAGTCCAGCCTGTCAGTGTTCCTCACATTGAGCACAGCCATCCTCATGTTGGCCACAGTCATCGTGCAGACTGACTGATGCCTGTGTGGCATGCGTGGCACAAACTCCATTGCCCTCCTCTTGCCTGAAAATTATAGCAGCGCCCCATACAAGCTGGCCATTTTGAGAAGCAGAGTGCTATGTTGTTCATGGGTGAGAAGGCAGCATCTGGAAACTGGGCAGCAGGTAAAGCCATGGCTTGGCTAGACCACTGGCTGACATCAATAGGCACAGCTGCTGATTTCAGCAGCCTTCACAGGCATGCAGTGACTTGTTCTGCATGCAATCAAGTAGTTATCTCCAGCAGCTAGCGCTATATGCTGTGTCCTGCCTGCTCTGACAAGCTGTGCAGTGTGGCGCCAAGGTTGCAACTGCCCCATAATTGCTGGGACGGCCCCCTGCGCATTGCATGAAGCACTAATATTTGGCATTCACAGGTCTGTTGAGGTCTTTGAAGGGGACAAAATCCTCAGGGAAACCTGCGCCCTTGTCCGGCACAAACTGGTACACACCCTGCACACATACACGGAATTTTTGGAGACTGTTTGAGGCAGGCCAAAAGGGCTCACTCCCGCTTCGCCGTACATCTGCTGACTTACCCATGGGAGATGCGACCGGCGTGCCTCTGGGCTTAACGAGTAGGCCTCCCACTGCGGGATGGTCTCCCATCTACACATAACAGCCCACCTTGAGCACAAGAGCTGACAATTTGCATTGACGGAGCACACTGCCATCACGGTCTGATCAACACACATGGGAGCTTCCCATGCAAGTTGACACCTCAGGGGCAGCCGTGCACCTGCTGACTGTGAGCCATGTCCCGTCACTCTGCTGGCTGATGTCGAACCCCTGGAATCCTGGAAATTGCTTCATCTCTGCCGCCCGATCTGCCCATGTTGCCTGGAAACTTTCGAGTTTGTCCTCAGGAACCAGAAATCTGCAGCACAAGCCTCAAAACTATATAACTGATGATGGTCAACCATGCTAACAGGCTGCAGCTCCTGTGCATGCAGTCTGAGAGCAGCCCTCATGCTGCATGCATCCAGCTTGCAGCAGCTGCGCAAAACTGCTGGCCAGCCCCACAGGCAGGCATACCGGTTATTGTTGGCGAAGGCTTTTGGCTTTTTTGCGGCCGCCTTTAGCGGTCCCTTGCCTGTTGATGGGGCTCTGGCTGCTCCATTGACAGGTGCTCCTTCAGTCTGCTTGCCTGCTGGGGCCTGCACGCAGGAGGCATGCAACCGCTCATGCAGCAGCTCATGCAGCAGCTCTGGCAGGCTGGGACTCGGGCTCTGCGCTGCCCCACAGCAGGGACGCAGAGGGCAGCCTGCTACCTGAGCCGCAGCAGCATGTGTTTGTGTTACAGGGGCAGACTGGTGTGTGCCATTGTCTGAGGTGGCTGCCTGCAGTAGGACAAAAGCACATCAGCAGTCAGACAGCAGAGCAACCACTGCTTGGTGCCAGAGAGCCAGTGGCAGTGGCATCACCTCACTCCTGAAACAGTTGCGATGCTTCGGCAGCACCCTGCAGTGTGCCGCCAATACAAAGGACTGAGCAGTGGGTACAGCTGCTGGCATGCTCACGTGGAACTCCTAGATTTTCCACTGAGCTGCAAGAAAGCAAGCGGACGGTTCTGCATACTGACGCCATGCTGCTGCTCAATGGCTTTCCCAGCGCTGCCTCTGTGCACCGAGACCTCCCTGCTCCCCACAGGCCAGGCTGCCAACGTGCTCAAGCACCTTCTCTGGCTTTCAGAAGCCGGCATTCGCCCTCTCATTTGCGCCTGCCAGTCCAGCAATGGCAACGCAAGCATGACCTGCTGAAGCATCGAAGGAAACGACACAGAACTAGCTGCTACCAAGGCAATGGTGCAGATACAGACACAGGCATGTGGCATGCAGCGTCAGCAGCTGCAACCCTGTCACTTGTGCATCCAGCAGTTATGACCCCAACTTTGCTTGTGTGCAGCAGTGGAAAACTTGGTGATCATAGGCTCTGGGCCAGCTGGATATACATCAGCCATATACGCTGCCAGAGCCAACCTGAATCCACTGGTTTTCGAGGGTTACCAAGTGGGCGGAGTGCGGGGTGGCCAGCTGATGACTACCACAGGTGAGGACAATCCCACTGAGCCAACTGCCGGCACCCTTGCCTTGCAAGCAATCAGGGGACTCGAACAGCAACGAGTTGCGGCCTGCCTGTTGGGCATGATTGCAGCCAGGGACACCTTCACCTCACGGCAATCACCTGTGTTTTGCGGCTGCAGAAGTGGAGAACTTCCCAGGCTTCCCAGAGGGCATCACAGGACCAGATTTGATGGACAAAATGAGGCAGCAGGTCAGGCACCGGGGACAGCTATGAGACATGTCAGGACACAGCCTTCACTGAAGGCTGCAGGGGCTCATATGGTTCCGGGGCAGGCAGCACTGAGCTGCAAGGCGCATGTTGGCTCGCCTTGAGAGCAGCACTCGGCTGCAAGGCTTCTGCTCACTGAGCACTGCACCTCTACTGCAGGCTGAGAGGTGGGGCGCTGAGCTGCTGACGGAGGATGTAGATGAGGTGGACCTAAGTGTGCGCCCCTTCAGGATCAAGACCAGCGAGACAGAGGTCAGCCAAAGCAACCTGTGGCATGGGGAAGATTGCCCTGCAGCACACACATCCTGCTGGGGAGGATGCCGGCATGTAGGAAAGGCTGTGGCTGACAAGCTGCAGGCACAGAGGCACCAGGTGCTAAGACTGGCTGCAGCACCGGTGCTGTTCAAAAGGCGCTGCAGGTGGCTTTCTGGTGCTGCAGCCACTTGCTTTGTCGCGATGCGGTGCTGTGAACAGCACTTCGGGCAGATCTGCTCACTTAAAGCTGTGCCGCATGAGTGATCCCTCTTGGAGGCTGCTGACTGGCTGCCTGCCGCTGCTCAGGTGCGGGCGCACAGCATCGTGATTGCAACGGGCGCCACAGCTAAGAAGCTGGGCATCCCTAGTGAGGAGCGCTTCTGGAGCGCTGGCATCTCAGCCTGTGCCATCTGCGATGGTGCGCAATGACCTGGAGCCTGAAGCCTGCCAAGGGGCATGTTTGTACAAAGCGGCTGCAGTCTCGCTGCATTCGGGCAGGATATCACTCAAGCCTGGTCAAGCTGGATTGGTTTTGGCCTGCCCCATATACCTCAGGGCATGGAGTCAGGGAAGCTCGTGACAGTCCATGGGAAACCCTTTGTTGCAGCAGCAGGACTGAGCCCCAGTCCGTGGCGGGGGTCAAGCTGCTTGTTATTGCATCGTGTGACGCACAAACATGGCAATTGATGTGCTGCCACAGCAGCTTTGAGCTGTGCTCTGAAGGCAGGTACTCTAGCCACTTGCCTATGGCTGCTGCAGGTGCCAGCTACAATTTCAGGAATCAGGAATTGGCTGTGGCTGGCGGTGGTGACACTGCAGCTGAAGAGGCAGTCTACCTGACCAAGTATGCCAGCAAGGTGGGGCTGCCGTCCCAAGAGTATATGGGGCTGTAATCAGAGGAAAGGGCTCAGGCTGTAACTTGGAGCAGACCTGCTCAGCCATAGTGGTGCGCAGCTTGCTAAGGCAATCGCCAGGGGAAGACGTGCCAGGGCTGCAGCAATTTGAGCTAGACTGCCTTCAAGCCCACTTGCAGGAATGGTCATGCAAAGCGATGTCGAGCCAGTCTCAGCTGCTCAAGCCTTGGCCACGGGCAATGCCAGGCGATGCTGGTCTGTAACGGTGCTGCTGACAGCTTCAGGTCCAATGCATTTGTGGCACACAGGGTTGAAGAGGGCGCCCTCTGCAGATGCACATGCTGGTGCACACCAGGGCCGATGCCAAACACCTTCTGACACAGATGGGCTGACACGACGTGCGCCCTGCAGGTGCACATGCTAGTGCGTGGGGCACGCATGCGAGCCAGCGGGGCAATGCAGGACCGTGTGCTGAAGCACCCCAAGATTGAGGTGCACTTCAACACAGCTGTGGATGATGCTTACCCTGATGGCAAGGGCGCCATGGCTGGCATCCATGTCAAGGATACGGAATCAGGTGTGGCCCAGTAGTTCTCAGGCTGCAGCTGTGTGGCGCCCATGGAAGCTTCACTGCATTACCCACAGTGGAACGTGGGCCACTTGCCACTATGCCACTTGCTGAGTGTTGTGCAAAGGCTCTGTTCAAGGCGGCTGGCTGTGCGCAGGCGAGGGGCGGCAGCTGCCCATCAAAGGGCTCTTCTATGGCATCGGGCACCAGCCCAACAGCAGCATCGTACGGGGTCAGATTGAGCTTGATGACAAGGGCTATGTCGTGGTGAGTAGCCAGGTTCTGGCCACACCAATCATCTGGCACACCACAGACCCATGCTGCTAGCTGCTCATGCTGACAGACTGCGCAGTTGAAGCCAGCGGTGTGCCACAGCCAGCGGTCACAGGTTCAGCTGCTCAGCCTTAGCCACTTCTGCTCCTGAAGCGCTTGTGCCTACCTTTCGCAACGCTGTGCTGCAGGTGCATGATGGGGTGCACACCAATGTCAAGGGCGTATATGCGGCCGGAGATCTGCATGACACAGAATGGCGCCAGGCAGTTACGGCTGCAGGCTCTGGCTGCATGGCTGCCTTGGCAGCTGAGCGCTACCTGACAGCAAATGACCTCCTACACACAGTGAAGCGGCAGCAGGTAGGCTCCCTGGTGTCTGCCACTCTGCTTGCTGGACACTTCACCCTCCCGCCAGCACGTGCCAAGGCTCACCAGCTTGTCCTGGCTGCAGCAAGCTGCGCCAGAGCAGCAGCCACAGCAGCAAGCTGCTGACACATCTGGCTCTGAGGAGGATTCTTTTGACATCAACCAAAATACTCACAAGGGCCAGTTTGCCTTGCGGCGGCTCTACCATGAGAGCGAAAGGCTAGTCGTGGTTCTGTACACAGCACCAAGCTGCGGCCCCTGCCGCACCCTTAAACCAATCTTCAACAAGGTTGTTGAGGAGTACTCTGGCAAGGTGGGCCTGTCTTGCGGTGTTCATTCTTGTCAAGGTTGTTCTGCAATTTGCCTGAGGCTCTGCAAGGCTGCATTTTCTGCTTGACGGCCCAGGTCAACCCCTCTCACAAAGTAGGAAACCTTTTGCTAGTGCGTGCCAGCTGCTTGGGGTGATATCTTATTGGGCTTGCACCCTCCAGTATTCTCGTGCCTCCTCGGAATATGCTAATCTCCTCTCACTACAGGTGCACCTTGTTGAAGTGGACGTGGAGCAGGATCAGGAGATTGCACAGGCTGGCGGTGTGACCAGCACCCCCACAGTCCAGATGTTCAAGGCCAAGGAGCGCCTGGAGCACCTCCCTGGCGTCAAAATGAAGAGCGAATATAGAAAACTCATCGAGCAGAGCCTTCAGGCTCCAGCTGCTGCCTAACAGCTGCTGTTAGGCACTGAATGAAACATGATTGGCATTCTTTCCTGGAACAACCTGCTTGATTTCTTCATGTGTCAGGCACTCGAGTTCTGTCGGGCATTCGAGTTGGCAACTGTCTCCAGCATGGCGGACTTATTCGGGGAGCAGGAGGCTGAGCAAGGGCACTCGAAGTTCTGCTTGAGTGTCAACAAAGAGTATGCTAAAAGATTCAAAGTGGGTGACATGACCGCCGCTTCAGGTGGCTGGACAGGCTTGCACTCAATCTGATTGCGTTCCATTTGGCTGTAGCACAACAAGGAGAGGGAGGACCTTCACCGCCTGCAAAACAAGTATACTGGACAAGTAGCTAAAGCAGCAGCCGGGGCCTCTGTCAAGGGCCTGCTGGAAGGCGAGGAGTCAGATGAAAGTTCAGCCGAGACTGAGGTATCCTGTGATCTTCAGTTTTTGCTCGTCCTTATTTAGCAGCATTGTGCAACCCTCATGCAGATGTGTATAGCTCATCATGCATCTGTTCTGCAGGATGATGGCTACATCTCGCCGGGGGAGGAGACGCAGGTCCTGCAGACGCTGGCTAAGCTCCGCAGGCGCGACGCCAGCATCTATGACAAGGACACCAGATTCTACTGCTCAGGAGAGGAGGACGCAGGTGAGAACGTATCTTGTGTGCTATTCGATCAGAGCAGTGTGGTTATGCAGGACTGATGCAGCTCGAACTGCTCGCTACTCACATCCGTGACTTGAGCAGCAGCTCTGCAAGTGTGAGTGCGCTAGGGGAGGGCTGAGCTGTAAGCAGCATCAAGACGCAGTGGCTGGTGGTTGCAGCTGCAAGCTCTCAATCTTCATCAGGCCCGATCAGCAACTTCGTGCCAACTTTGCAGAAGATGAGGCAGAGGGTGCCGTGGAGCAGAGGCCAGCCAAAAAGGCAAAAAGGATGGTGCTGAGGCAGGTCATGGCAAAACAGGCCCTGCAGCAGGGGCCCATGGTGGAGTCTGATGAGGAGGGGGAGCAGCAGGAGCCGGCCACATCCAGGACCTACGATCAGGAGCAGGCCGCACTCAAGCACAGCTTCCTGGAGGTGGGGGCTGGGGCGCTGCTGGCTCCTGAGACCAGGCCGCAGAGCGTTGTCTGCGCATGCACCACCACTCCATGCTTGTGGGGAAGCAGCAGCTCTGTGGTTCACGCACATCAGGAGCGCCTTCTCAGTGTACAACGGCAAGAGCTAATGCTGACAACGGGGTTTGTGCGCACAACACCTCTATAAGTGAGTGGCCATGCGGCTCTCCAGAGGTATTGAAGCTGAGCTGGTGTAGCGGGTCTGAAGAACTGTCCCTGAATGTTGGTTGCTGACGCGCTGCACATGTGCTGCACTGCAGGTTGCCAATGCAGCTCCGCAAGATGCTGCAGATGGTGAGGACTTTGGATCTGGCATTTTGAAGAAACGGGCCAAGCCATCAGTCAACGTGGACAGCCTGCCAGTGAATCAAAAGCAGCTGCAGCAGGTAAGTTGCTTGCCAGCAGCACTCTGGCAGGCTGGCCGACAGCTGTGGGCTGCTCAATCAATGGTCAGGTGCACACCTGAAGTGCCGCTGTATGCTGCCTTTGTTGCCAATTCATGCAGATTTTGTGCCTGCAGGCTCTGGCTGATGCCTTTGGCCCAGATGATCAGAAGCTGTCTGAAGCAGACCGCTTCCTGAAGCAGTACATCAGCAAGCAGGTCAGCTGGTTAGGGACGTCCTCCAGAACACATCCTGTAACTAGATGGCCGGGCGCTTCTGTTATATTGCCTGCTTCTGCCGCCGCTGCCTCTGCCTTTCCCTTGTTGCCTCTGACTTTGGCCTGCTGACCACCATGTTACCTGAGCGCGAAGCTCTGCACCTCAGCCTGCGTCCTCTTCATCTAATCTGTTGGCTCATGACTGTCTAATACTCCTCAGGCCTGGGCTAATGAAGAAGACGACGGTGAGGTGCCCATGTATGGGGACGTGGTGGGCAACGACAGCGAGGACGAGGAATTCCTGGATCGGGCAGAGGAGTTTGAAAAGGCCTACAATTTTAGGTTTGAGGTGAGCCCTGCCCTCCTTGTGGCTGGGTGCATGTTGCTTAGGACAGGTGTCCCACTCCAACTACAAGGTCGCTCCGTGTTTGGAGGCCTGCTAGCAGCTGCAGGGTCGCTGACCTGCATAGGTCCAGGCATCAGGAAGTTTGGTACGTCAGCAGCGACAGTTTTGAGTCAACATGAGGCTCAGGCTGCATGTGTGTTGGAGTGGTTACACACGAGGCCAGCCAGTCCCTGCCTGAGGTGCTGCCATGCTGAGTCTGTTGCGGGAAACACTGGCAATGGGGGTGAAGGCCTCACGACTTGGGGCCCTGCCAGAGGGCTGGCATGATCCACCAGGACGCATCTGGCTCCCTGCTGTGCAGGCCGTCGCTCTGGCCTGCCACTGCCTAAAGACTGCCTGTCCAGCAGCAGCAGCCTGCCACCAGCCTGCCACCAGGCTGCCACCAGGCTGCTGCTGGTGGACAGGCAGTTGCCATGGGTGGGGCCTGATGCCAATGCTGCTGCCTGCAGGAGCCTGGGGCCGCCAGCCTGGTGTCCCACCCACGCCAGGTGCAGGGCAGCGTGCGCAAGAGCGAGGACTCGCGCAAGCGCCAGCGGCAGGCCAAGGCCGAGCGGCAGGCAGAGGAGGCTGCCAAGCGCCAGGAGGAGCTCAAGCGCCTCAAGAACCTTAAGCGTGCAGATATCGAGGCCAGGTGTGCACCCCTCAGGCAGCAGCACTCCTGCAGCTGCAAAGGAATCTGATTGCCTGCAACTGACACAGTTGAAAACCAGGTGGGCGGTGGGCTATCTGCGGTGGTTTGTAATGCACATGGCATTGTGCCATGGGAGGTAAAGCGCAACAGGATAGCCGAGTCAGGTGGGGTCCAGCTTGAGCAGCATTAATGAGCAACAGGGATGACAGCATCCTCATGGGTTGGCTTTGATGGTTGTGCGCCTGATGCAGTCAGCAAGTGAGCACATGGACAGGCCTTCAGTTGTGCTGACCTTCATGATGCCCCACATCACGCCTTGCAGCCTTTAATGCTGCATGCAGGGCAGCAGCCACTGGGCAGCCCACAGCGGTGGTGCTGGCTGCGCTGAGCAGAAGCCCATGGCTCCGGGCTGCCTGGTATAGGGCTACTGGGCCGTTGTGCACACCAAGCCTCCAGTAATGCTGAGTGTCATGTTGCCAGTCAGCAGCGGCTTCCATGCCTGACATGGCCCCTGTTGTGCTGCAGAATGCAGCGGCTGCAGGCCATGGCAGGGGCAGCAGGGCCTGACACCGCAGCCCTGGATGCACTGCTGGAGGGCGATTTTGATCCGGCAGAGTATGACAAGCGGATGGAGGCGGCTTTTGGTGACAACTACTATGATGTGAGCATGACACTGCTACACCGGCGCAGCTGCGTATGCTGCCCTGCATGCTGTCTGCGTGAGCAGCAACCTGGGATTGGGCTGCACCTGATCTGTAAATCCCTGGCAGTGTTGCTCCTGGAACTGCGCATCCCTGTCAATTCCCTTGGCAGGAAGGGGCTGCCAGCCTGGTCATGCAAGTGCTCACTGGCAGGGGTGGGAAGGGGGGGCCAGGTTCCAGTAAGCTTGCTGCTCCTCAGCCGCATGCACAGCAGTCTGCCTGCAGGGCAGCCAGGAGGCAGCCGACACTGGTGACTCCAGGCTGCCTTGTGTGCCGACTCACCAGCAATCTGGGGTGCAGGGTGCTGAGGAGGAGGCTGCAGACCTTTTGGAGGCCCAGCTAGAGGCGGAGCTCAGCGCAGCAGCTGGCCTGGAGGGGGAGGAGGCCCCCACTGGCACAGCAGCACAGCAGCAGGTGCTGGGGAAGTGGGCCGCGGGAGAGGGCGTGCCTGGACTCGACGCCGAGGAGGCAGACGAGGCAGAGGCGGGGGAGGGGATGGATGTAGACACTGCAGCAGAGGAGGGGCAGCAAGCAGGTGTGCGCACATGCTGAGAGGGACAGCTGCATGGCCATTGCATAAGGGACAGGCTTGCACCCTGCAGCTGGGGCTGGAGCAGCCTGCGGTGTGTGAATTCTGCAGGCTCACAGAAAATGTGCCTTGTCCATGGTGGCTGAGATGACGCGCACACTGCAGAATGCGGCTGGGCGGCAAGCAGAGGTGGCTAGGGCTGCATCATGCGTTGATCTCCTTGTTGAGGCAAAGGGTCAGCATGCAGGCGTGCATACAGTTTCAGCAGCATGTGGGCCCGAGGGAACAGGCAGGTCCTGTGCAGGATGGAGAGCTTGTCTTGCAAGCTCTCAGCGGTACTAGTGCTGCAGGTGTGAGCAAAGCTGCAGCCTGCCTGGAGAGGCGTCCAGCTTGTTGGGCTGCGTGCGCATGCCTGGCTGGCACCAGGTGATGGTCAGGCAGGCTCCGCAGCATGTGCTCTCTGACATGGCCCTGTGTCAGGCTGAGTCTTGGGCGGTGGCGCCAGCCCTTGAACAGGACGCGCAGGAGTGCAGACCCATGACAGCATTTGCCCAGCTGGTGTGCACCAGCTGGGAGCCATGCAAAGGCAGTTGCTGAAGGGCAGTCCCCTGTGCTGTCAGGCAGGTTCTGCCCCTGCCCGTGAATATTCTGCCCCTGCCCTTGAGTTGAGGCTGTGTGTGCCTGCCCTGCAGAGCCTGCAGCCGTGGCGGAGGAGCGCAGCAGAATCGATCAGCTGTTGGCAGAGTACTACCAGCTGGACTATGAGGATGATGTGGCTGGCATAAAGACCCGCTTCAGGTGGGCTCAGAGGCTTTGTCGGTGCAGCCAGCCCCCACCGCCGGGCTGGCAAGGGGTCCTCCTGCATGCTGCTACCCATTCTGTCCGTCGTCAGACCGCGTCTCACATTGGCCCGAAGCTTGACTTCAAGCATGCTGGCCCCAGAGAGGGTGATGCTGAGCTGGACAGTGCCATGTGCTGCATGTTGAGTATGCTGTGTTTGTCAACTGCTGCAGACACTGTCTGCCTGTGCTGGCCTGTCAGCCAGCTCCCTGGCGCACCCTGCAGGTACCGCCGTGTCCCACGTGCTGAGTATGGGCTGTCCACGGCAGACATCCTCAGGCTGCAGGACAGGGAGCTCAACCAGGTGGTTGGGCTGAAGCGCATCGCCCCTTACCGCCCAGACGAGGGCCTGGTCAGACCCAACTATGGGAAGCTCCATGAGCTCAAGGCTGGGGCAAAGGGTGCCAAAGGCAGCAAGCACAGGGAGCCTGCACAGGGCGAGCTGCAGGCTGGGGCAAAGGGTGCCAAAGGCAGCAAGCCCCCAGGGCAGCAGGGGCCATCGCAGCCCACGCCGTGGAAGGCTCACACAAACCCAGGCCACATGGAACAGGGCAGTGCAAAGCCAGCCCACGAGAAACAGGAGAAGCTCAGGGGCTCCCCTGCCGCATCGGCAGCCCAGGCAGGCAAGGGCCTCTCCAAGTGGCATGTGGAGCAGAAGCCACCTGCTGCAAAAGTGGTGCCTGCGAAGAGAAAAGTGAAAGGGGCGGCGAAGCCGTTGCCAGAGGCAGAAAGAGCAGCACATAGGCTGCAGTCTTATGCTGCCCCCACGCTGGCTGCAAGGCATCCGACCCAACACGACAAGACCAAGAAGCGCAGGCGGCCGCAGCAGCAGCAGCGCCTCCAGCCCCAGGAAGGCTCACAGCTGCCAAAGGCAGCCAGAAAGAATCTCCGCAGAAAGATGAAGAGGCAGGCCCGAAAATCAGCTGCTGGGCAGGCTGCAACTTGAATGCACATTACAGCGTTTGAGCTTTGCGACATCAAAAGCAGTTGAGCACAGTTTTTTCATGATTAAGTTCATCATACTGGAGCAACAAGGCATTTGCCAATACTATGGCATCAGACACGAATGCCTTCACGCTGCAGATTGGGGTGTGTGGCTTGCTGCTGGGCTTGTATCTGGCTCTGCACTTGCTCCTCTCGCTGGCGGTGGTGCTGTTCCACCTGGTTTGCTCCCAACAAGCCCTGGCGCTCCTCACGACTGACGTCCACATGAACAGGGGCAGGACCTGCACGGCATGAAAACTACTGTCAGCGGGCACACAACTTTTATGTACTGGTCAGCTGTTCAGGGGCAAGGCTTTCCAAAGAGACACTGAGAGTCGGCAGGCAAGCAGGGCTTGCTGCTTGCTGATGATAAGCAGGCAGGTATGCAATGTGCATACAATAAACCACAGACTTGTGTAAAGGGCTCACCTAGTGCTGCTGTAGGGCTGGCTGTGGGCGGTGAAAGCGGCGGCACCCAGGCTGTGGGCAGCAGGCAGTGCAGCATCACTGCCATGCCGGCCAGGCGATTTACCTGCACAACACAACTGGGACAGTCTCAAGCAGGTAGCCTGAAGGTTGAAGGGAGTTGACTACCTCAGGGGAAAGCAATGAGAACACTGCGCAGGAGCCCCCTGTCAAACAGTTGGCCCACACACACAGCAGCATGAGGCGACCACTCCCCTGCCGGAGGGAGGGCGGGTTCCAACACGATGTTTACAAATCTGGGGATCTCTGCAGCAGCAAGCCATACTCACCCAGAGGGGTGCTGGCTTCCCCGTCAGTCTTTTGCAGAGATCGCTGCTAAAATGATTGCAGTTGCGCTCCAGCAGGTGGTAGGTGTTGCCCTTGTACTGCTGCCCAAGCTCTTGCACCACCTGCTGCACCTGCTGGGGTGTCAGGTCAGTCTCCCCAATTTTGATGCCTTCTCGATACAGGACTGCAGGCAGGCATGACCAGCCGTCAGCCAGTGACTGAGCTGGGGCTGTCGCATCACAACAGCAACCTGCAGAGCAACACTGGATGCACGTGCCTGTGTCTGACTTTCCTGAACAATGCTGGCACCTGTCAGACTTGCAGGGTTGCAGGAGGGGAGTGCAGCCGCAAGCATCTGTCAGGCACTCCTGCCGCGATACTGAGCCAGGTTTGCGGGGCAACAGAATGCTCTGCCAGGCTTCTTGGTGCCAAAATGCAGCACTGCAAGGTGCAGGTGTCCTGAAGCGCATCGCCATCATTCAGTGCAATCTTTGTTTGTACAGCCAGCCGCTGATGCCACCGAAGGCAGACTGAAGAGCTGGCACCCACCTGGGCCTGGCGCATCACGGGGGTTTGTGGCAAAGACCCCTGAGACGTCATACTCATGCCCTGCAGCAGGAAGTGGCAGTCAGTGGCAGCGCTGCCAGGGCCAGAGGATGGCAGCTGCAGGCAGCTGCTGGGGTCCGGCCAGGCAGTCCCACCTCCATATGCATACTCGCAGGAGTAGACCTCCACGCCTGAGTGGAAAATGCCTGCAGCAAATCACAAAACCTGATGGCTGCTCGTGAGGGAGGCGTTTCCACACAAGGAGCAGGCCAGTGAGGCTGCAAGCCTGCTGCTGGTGTGGGGCTACTGCTTACCCACTCCACACCAGTACGTCCTGCAGAAGCAAGCATGGGGTTTGCAGCATCCTCCACGCACATAGTGAGAGCCTGCTGCCTGACACAAGGAGCCCACCAGGGGTTCACGCAGGCCCACCATGAATTTTGGTCTGACAAGTCATACACATTCAGAATGACTGGAGCTCCCATATGAGGCCCTGCACACAATGGCTGTGGCACATGAAGGTTGCAATAGAAGGTCATGCAGGGATGCAGGACAGCCAGGAAGCCTCACCCCTTGGCCAGCGGGCGGCCTGAAGGCAACTGACACAGTTTCAAGCAAGTTGATCTGTGCTGTGATGTACTTTGCTGCTGCCTAGCAGGCCTGTGCAGGCTACCTGCCAGAGTGGCAAGCCACCTCCCTGGCGAGATATTCTATGTGGGCCCCACACGGAGTGGCCAAATAGCGCTTTGGGCTGCTCCGTGGGAAAGCCTCGCGTGTGGGATGCTCACAACCGCTTAGAGAAATTCTTCCTTTCTGTGGGATTTGCATTATTTTGTTATTCAATTCGACTTGCACTGCAGTTGAAGGCCTGTGGATGGGATGCTGATGATGCTCATTAAAGCAAGGGGGAGGGGAAGAAGGGGGAGAACTTGGTGGGCTCAATGGGTGATGAGCAGGCGGCAGGCAGTGCCGCGCCACTGGACACCTTCTGCACACGCTGTGTCTTTGAGAGATCCCTTGTCTCACAAGCCTGCGTTGGCTAGGAAGTCCTTGTCGCGCTGTAGACGGCTGACAAATCTGCATCAACACCAACTCCTGGCACTGTGCACCATGGAGGTCTGCACATCATGCTGAGCCCTGCACAGCCATTGCTTCTGCCAAGCTCGCCAATGTGTGCCAGCATGCAGAGCAACAGTAGAGCCTCACTTATCATGCCACCTCTCGATGATATTTGCTGGCACCACAAGCTGGTCCCCTGCCGCACTGACATTGAAGCTCTCCATGAATCTGAAGAGATCCAGCGCTACTCGTTTGGCAAACTCAGCACGACTTGCCACCTGGACTCCCTCCTTCTGCTCAAGCTCGCCTGCACAGGAGCAGGGAGCCTGTCCGACATGCAGCATGACACCAAGACAGTGAAGCTGCAGGGCTTTCTGGTCCTGCCTCCACTACAGACCAGGCCTCGGCACCCTCAATGGTGGCCTGCCAACACTGGCAGGCCACTGGACCCCTCACATGTCAATCCTGCCAGCGTGAGCAACTCCAGCTGGTCCCACACAGGCCTGCATCTCACCCTGGGGCTCCATTGAGATGCCCAGCTGAACCACCCCAGGTCCAATGACCTGAGATGGCTTGGGCTCAGGCCACTGCAGCGGCATGACCTCTGATGGGTGCTTGGCGCTGACCTGCCCTCTATACTGCCTGCACTTGCCAACCTCCTTTCATGCCTCACGCTTGAGGCAGTGCTGTTGAGCGCAATGGGATCTGCGCACCACTCTGCCCCCCCAACTGAAATATATAGCCCCAGCCCCGCACCCTCCGGGACACTGCTGCCTGGTTGTAGCAGAAATAGCGCCACCTCCTTCAGCTCTGTGTAGTTTGGATTTACTGTGACCCCAACATCAAGCACCTGCAGCAGAGATCTGGTTGGTTCCCTTGCCCAAGCATGCAATCTTGCCAAACGCCAGTGTCCTGACCCAATGTGTAGCATCAACACGAGCAAACTGCTCATGAGACACAGGGTAGCTGCTTCCCACAAAGACAACCCCGAAAGCTGCAACTGGGACTGCCATCTTGGGAGCTAGGTCAACGTTTGACTGCTAGCTGCCATTTTGGCACTCCCGCTGCTCACCCGCAAGGACAGCTTCAAATATCTGGGCCTGTGGTTCCACGCCACGCAACGGGACTTCCGCCTTACTCTGGGGAGTCTTGCAGCTTCTGCATGCAAAGCCATGCATGCCATGCGCCGCAGATGCTTCCAGCTTGGCTATGTGCACCCCCAGCGCATGTGCAACTTGTTCAATGCATTGGTGCTGCCCATCCTCAGCTATGGCTGTGAGGTGTGGTTCTGGCACCATGATGCCAGCAGCACAGTCACCAAAGTGCTGGAAGGCGTCCACCTCCAATTCTTACGTGGCCTGCTGGGAGTGAAACGCACCACGCACCACTTGATTGCCCTGGCTGAGTTTGGCAGGTACCCGCTTGCTGTGCATTGGCAAAAACAAGTTGACAAGTTCAGGCTGCGCATTTGCAATGTCACTCGCACTGCATCTGACAACCCACTGTTCTGGGCAATGTTTGACGGCACACCCAATGTGGAAAACCTTAGGCTCCTGCGTACCCCTGCTGGATTTGCTGCCTTGCAGGCCCGCGGGAGGCCTGCCAGCGCCCCCAGCACAGAGCGCCATGAGCGGCTCTTTGCGGAGAACTCAGACAGCACCGTGGCAACGTACAAGCAGATGCGCGGCTTCAGCGCAGCGTACACCGTGCAACCTTACATCCCGCAGATCAGAGGCTACAGACTGCGCAAATCAATGGCCCAGATCCGCTGCAGCAGCCACAGGCTGAGAGTTGAGACAGGCCGCTACACATCAGAAGCCAGATACGAGAGGACTTGCCGCCTCTGCACATCAGCAACCGCCATAGAGGACGAGCAACACATCTTGCTGCACTGTCCCCAGCTCGATGACCTGCGCAACGCCCACAGCCACCTATTCCAGACGCCAGGACAGACTCTGACAGATCTCTTTGATGACCATCCCCCAATTTTGCTTGCTAAGTATGTGCGTGCAGCGCTGCTTATGCATCAATCAGTGCTGCTTTTACCATGATTACATGAATTGTCAGTCCCATGCCCGTTTATTGTGGCCCCCGGACTTTAAATCTATTCTCTCTATTCTCTCACTCCACTGCCCCAGCACAGCAAAAATCCATTGCACTGCAAGCAAGGCGCCATGTCGGGACATTCTGATCTGAATGCCCTGGTGGGCAGGAGGCTTAGCTGCTGCCACTGACATGGTCGATGACAGAACTAAGACGATCTGATTGATGCCTGCAGTTTGAGGGCCAAGCTGGCTTCCAGGATCCCTCGAGTGTGAAGATCGCCAATCCTCGCAGACTGAGGCGCACCTTGGAGGCCAAGCTTGGGAGCAATGCCGCACTCAAACAGACTTACATTGATGCAGTCATGGCCCAAATAGATGAGGCGCAGAGCCTGCACCAGGTCCTACAACCAGCCATATCGTTTGACGAGCAGGCCTGTGACACAGGCGACAGCTTCTGCCGCATGATGCTCAACGTGACAGCGCTGCAGCCAGACTTGGCACAGCGGCTGTTGGAGCGCCTGCCTGAGTTGGCAGATGCAGTGGCCTCAGCTGAGGTCCTGGTGGCTCAGTTTCGCTGGTGAGCTGCAGCACCACGGCAAGCTGGTCACTAGCTTTCCTGTGCACAAGTGAGTAAGAGCCACTCTTCTCAGACACAGCCTGTTCAAGCAGATGTGGCCAGCCAGGGTTCTGGGCAAACATGATGTTGCTGACGGCAACATGCCGTTTGGATGCCCTTACATGCCGGCTGCAGTCCAAGCCCCATGGTACACTGCATCAGTGACAGTTGTTGTGGCAGAGCCTGCAGCAGTGCTGGTCCGTGCAGGCTGGACTGTCTGGTGGACCAGCCAAGGATGCTGCGCACAGTCCTGGAGGTACTTCCCTGCTGCCCTGTCAGCGTGCAGCGGCAGCTAGTGGCTCTGCTGCCAGAGATCTGCCTGGAGGATGACTATAGGGTGAAGCCCTTGCGTTGTGATCAGTACTTTGCCTGCTTGTTGGCCAGACTTCATGCCAGCACAATGGGAGCGGTGGTGGCCTGCTGCTCTGTCAAGGTGCAGAGGCATTCCATGGCTGGAGCTCCTGCATGGACTGTCAGGAGGGAAGTCACAGGGTGTGTGCCTCAGCTCATGACCGTTGGTGTAATGATGTGTTCAATGCCTGCCATTTGTGCTAGGAACGCGTGAAGATGCACACCCCTGACCCTGCAGCAGCAACTCTGTCAGAGACTTGCTGTGTGCGGGTGGTCATGAAGGTGACCAGCCCTGTGCACAATATTCAGTGCTGACAGGGGCTTGCTGAAAACAAATGCCACGACTGCCGAAGTGGAGTGCTGGTTCAGATCAGGGTCTGCTTCCTGCAACATGGCTTGGTGCTGGACTGTGGCTGCACAGATCAATGCAGCCCAGGCAAGGTGCTGTCACAGGTCTGAGATGAGACCTCCACTTCTAGGGCATTGTTAGCTGAGCACTGCAGCAGTTCAGGTGGTTGTGGAGGCCATGGAGGGACTCATGCAGCCAGATGGCAGCCTGACAATGGCCATCATCGAAGCTCTGGGCGACATTCCCTTCAAGGAGGAGCAGAGGGTGGGCCTGCTGTGGTCACCTTTACGGCTGGCAATTCGTGTCACTAACACGGCCTGCAATGGTCTGCACTTTCTTGCCACACCCTGTCCTTTATTGCTGCAGGCGCACGCCATGCAGCTTGTCATGACATCTTTTGAGACAGCAGAGGTGCAGGCCCTGCCAACAATCATTAGCTTCCTGCTCCAACAGAGCACTGCTGGGTGTGTTGCCGAGGTGACAAAATTAGACATCCTGTCGCTGTTCTCTCCTTGGCAGCTGCCCAAACACTTTCAGTGCCAAGTGCGTGTGCTTTTGCCCTAAACCTGACTGTCTTGTGCTGGCAGGTAGTAACGTCACTCAGGACTACACTCCACTTCGCCAATGGCGGATCCGACCCCCGTACAGCTGGTGAAAGTGCTCGAGGCAAAGTGCTTGCTGCTGCACCACACAGCCTGCTGTGCCACAGCCCCTGGTCTGCAAATCTCAGCCCCTCACTGTGTGATGGGCAGTGCAGTGGTGGCGCGAGGGACGCAGGCACCTTCACAGAGTGGCCCAATAAGTGACGAGGCAGCTGCTCTGCTTGCCATCAGGACTGGGCTGTCCTGGTCTCAGCTGGCAACTGAGGAGGCTCTCAAGCAGCTCAAGCAGCTGAAAGGTGCAGTCTCGAAGGACTAAGAGCCGCTGTGCATGCCTGCAATCAGCAGAGCAGGCCTCAATGGCTGAAGCGTTTGTCTTCAGCAGCATATCTATGCACACACGATTCATGACAGAGAGCCATCATCAATGTTCGGAGCGCTTGTGTCAAGCTGCTAATTCGTGCACCCCTGCTGTTGCTCTGCAGGACCAGAGGAGCACCGAGTGGTGGACATCTGGTTGTACTTCATGCTGTATGCTGACAAGCGGCGCAGTGGCGAAGTCGAGAAACTGTTCAAGAGCAACATCATGGCTGGCAGGATCCTGCACAAGCACCTGGACAAAGCAGTTCTGCGCCATGAGGTGGGCAGCTCCTACACCTCTTCGTAAGGCTGACTCATCCTTCTGCCTTGATTAGGCTGGCAGCAGATCTGTTGCTTCGACACTCTGAGATCTGTGGGCTGCCCTGCTGCAGGCCGCCCTGAAGGATCTTTTTCCTGAGCTGCTTGGGCTGGCAGGCGCACTGGCACAGGCTGGGCAGCCACTCTGTCAGGTGGCCGGGCAGCATCTGTACGAGCTGCTCTTCATTGCCTTTGAGATGCCAGAGGAGCCACAGAGGATGCACCAAAAAGTAGGCTACACCAGTGCCTGAGCCCATTGCAGATCATGCTCCTCTTTGCCGGGAGGGGCTCCTGCTGCATTGAAGAGGCTCAAGCTGCTGCCCGCTGTCTCAGCAGGATGGACCAAATGCTGACAAGCTCAAGGTGCTGTATACCCTTTCTGCAATTGGGTCGAGCCACCTGGTACTGGCCACGTCATGCTGCTGCTTGCCCTGCCTGCAGGATGTGTTGAGCGCGCTGGTGGCCCACCTGGGCTCCTGCAACCTCTCTGAAGCTGATGTGGCCTTGGACTCCCTGCTGGCCCTGGCCAAGTCCCAGACAGGCCTGCTGGAGCATGCAGATGCTCTGGCCACCAGTATGACAGAACGGCTGGAATCATTTGACACCGCTCAACTTCATAAGGTAGGCTGCCAGGTGTTTCATGCAGCATGTGCCGACACAGCAACGTTCCAGCATGATGGAGTGGCTGGACTCAGATGGCACCACTCAGCCTCGATAGATGGGCTGTCCTCGTCAGCTTGCAGCCTGCCACCTGCCGATCCAGAAAAGCTTGAGCAGTCACAGCAGGCAGCGTAGCACAGCCTGTCTGTTGCAAGCAAGCAGCAGAACACGCTGCAGCATGTTGCAGTGATGCGGGAGCCGGCGTGGCAGCTAATTGTCAGGACTGCAGGAGACATTGCTTGCAGGTCTTTGGCATCCTTAGCGAGGTGGCAGTGAAGGGGCACCCATCTGGGACTCAAGCCCAACCTGCTGGCAGTGACTTCCAGAGGCAGCTGTTGCTTCTGCTTGGAAAGGTGGGTGCTTCAAACCCTGCCTAGAAACCCACCTGGTGCAGCTTCGACTGATGGAATTCTGCAAGTGCTGAGCAAGCTTGCTGGCTGCAGCATACTGCCAACGGCAATGAGAAGCTGAGGCGTACCGGAATTCTGGGCAGCGTGATGGTCGCCTCCAGGCTGGCAGGGTCCGGAGGTGATGGCACGGCAACACTGTCAACATCTGTTCCTGCCCAGCAGACAATGCTGACATCAATGCTAATAGTGTTCATCTTGGTGCCAGAGCACCGCTCACAGAGTGCTGTGCTGGCTGCAGCTAGATGTGTAGAAGAGGCAGAGGCCAGCCTGAGCCAGTGTGTGCATGCCTGCAAAGATGATGCGCTTGACTTTGCCTTCCTGTGTGACGAGCTCGCTGCTGCAGTGGAGGCCAGGAGCCTGGCTGAGCCTCTCATCGGCTGGCTCCAGCAGCAGCTGCAGCTAATGCTGTCTCAGCTGGTGGTGCAGGGCTCCCCGGCTGATGCACAGGTTAGCTCCTCAGTGAAAGGTCCTGCACCGAACCACATGTCTGAGGGGCATCTGCTGACTGCACCTGTGCCTGCTGGTATAGGTGCCTGGGGGTGAGACCTTGCAGGGCCAACTTTGGTTTAGTGACAACAGCTCAGACGATGGGCACATCCCCATCCTGCAATTCCTCACCGCCGCAGATCCTGCAAAACGGTGAGCTTGCTACCAGCATTGTGTACCACTCTTGTATGTGCTCCCTTGTCTGCCTTCCACATCCTACAGCACTGTACCCAATGGCCTGTGCCCTGTGTGTGACGACTGGAAGCGGCCCAGCGCCAGCAGTACTTCCCCAAAGCAGCAGCAGTAGTTTCCTGCAGCAGCAGCTGTAGCAGCAGATCATTAGCTCCACCCTGCTGCCTGCAGGGACAAGCTGCTGACAATGTGCTCCCTTGCACGAGTTTGCTTTGCCCTCCAGCAGTCGCAGACCAGCCTGCACTCCCTGGATGTGCTGCGGGACGCACCCTTCAGCATGTTCAGTGCAGAGCTGCTGGAGCCTGACACCTTCTCAGCACTGCCCCGCGAACAGTAAGTGTGTGCTTTGTTGCCTTTCGTCACTTAGTTGATGCAGCTGTGGCGGGCAGCATTCAGTGCAAAGTTGCTTCAGCATGGCATGTGCTCAGCGATTTACTGTGAGCAGAGTGAGGTGCTGCTTTGTTTGTCTCCCAGCACATGACTGGGCACAGTCATATAGCATTCACTGCACTGCATGGTTTATTAGCACATGCATGCTACTATTGGGGGTTTGTGCTACAGCGCACCCACTGGCACAAAGGAATCTGCTGCAAGTCTGCTGGTGAAGGGGAGGCTTGTCCTGGCCCGAACACTGATCTCTCAAGGTGCAGACATTGCAGCCCAGATGCTGAGCTCTGCATGCTACTGCAGGCAAGGGGTGCTGCTGCTGGCTCTGTTCTATGCAGCCAACTGGCTCCGCGAGGTGGTTAGCGCTTGGAGCCCCATCTGTGCACTAGCTAGCAGGTCAGCAATCCAGTCCCTCTGCAGTCCTGCAGCCACATGCAGAATCTGCAAGCTTTTGCAGGGACACTGCAGCAGCAGTCTGCTGTGCCATCTGCACAGGGCTGGCTCCGTGCAATGAGGTTTTGCATCTTGCTGAAACTCCGTGTTCAGCCCACAGCAGCTGACTTGTGCTTGTGCAACTGAGGCTGACACATTCAAGCAGGAACCCCTACGCTCAGTCAGCATTGCTCTGCAGTTCTGCAGAGCCTGCAGCAGCGGCAGATGCTGCCCATGTTGGGCACCCGAAGGCAACTAATCTGATCTGCATGTGACATTCGTACCTTAGTGTTGTTTGCGTGCAGGGAGGGGCTGGAGGCTGATGAGGTCCTGCAGGCCACCCTGGTGCGCCTGCAGCACCTGTGCCTGCTTGAGGCAGTGCTGGAGCAATGCCTGGAGGTCGCCCAGACTCCTCTGCCTGCCTTCCCATCCCTCCGGGCCTGCTTGTACTTTGACCCTGCAGCTGTGAGCCTGGCCAAGGTATGGTCTGGCAGCGTTCTGTGCTGCACAGCTAGCATGCTTTCAGCGCATGCTTGCATGATCAGCATGCTTATGCCACCCATCCCAGCACAAGGTTTTGCTCAAACAAGGCCATGTTCTGCACCATCTGAGCGATCGTTGGTGTGGCTGCCATCCACAGGGTCTGCCATGCTGTGAGCATGCAGGTAGGCTTGCATGCATGCACATGGGAGGCGCTCACCAAGCTCTGCTTAATGCAGCCAAGCTGCATGCAGGTGAAGGCTGCTGGGCCAGTAGTCAGAGTTAGCGCCCACAACAGTGGCAAGAAGCGCAAAGCTGCAGAGGCCTCAGCTGAAGACAGAGAGGATGCTGGCAATGAGCATGAGCCTGATGCCCTGAAAGCTTCAGATGCTTCAGGCACGGCAGGCAGCGGGAGCAAGGCATGGACTGGGGCTGCGCCTGCAAGTGCCAGGTCTGCTGGTAGTTCTGCAGTCCAGCGAGTTGTCTCCACAGGCATGCCTGAGTGTACGGCATCAGCAACAATTTGTCAGCATGCTGGTGGACATCCTATCTGCAGCAGCTCTGTGCTGCCTTCGCAGGCTGCCAAACATGCCTGTGCAGGACAGCCATTGTCCGCCAACAGTTCAGAGAGCTGCACTCCTCAGTGACACACCTGGTAGCTGGGCTTGTGGAGGCATGCCCAGCCGTTTCAGCCATGGCCCCAGCTGCGTACTTGTTGGACAACCTGCAGCACAGCCTGAAGGCAGGGCTTCCTCAGGGAATCATGCCTTTTGGCGGCAAGGCTGCAGGCCAGTCTGGTGAGTTGGTTTCCTGGCACGTGCAGCTTGCACAACATACTGGGTATGACATGAATGCTTTTCGGCCTGTGTGCTCCTGCAGCTGACAAGGCAGCGCAGCTTTTGGCCGAGGTTCTGCCAGCATTGCCGGCCATCAAGAGGCTCTTTGAGAAAGCAAGAGGGCTGGCCGCTGAGGATACTGACATGGCAGGTAAGCTGCAGGCGGCTGTGGGTGCTTGGGTGGCTCTGTCTCCTGTGCATGTAGTGTGAAAGCGGCTCTGGCCAGGCTGCTGCCTTTTGTGTGCTGTGCTTTCTGCTAGCTGCTCAAGCACAAGGCTGTAAGGCCTGAAGACTGCTGTACTGCAGAGGAGGACAGTGCAATGTCGCAGTGTAAGCCAGCAGCCATCCAGCTGCCAAGTCCGGGCGAAGGGGCCACAGGGCAGGTGCTGCAGAGGAGCTCTCTGGCAGCAGCTGCCATGGCTCACAGGCCAGCTGCAGCTAGGTGAGCTGCACATGCATTTGGCCACCATCGTTGCTGGCCGATGGCATTGCAAAGGCAGTGCACACATGGTGGGAATGCAATCAAAGCCTGATGCCCAACAAACAGGAGCTGACAGCGCGATACCTTTTGCTCACGGCCTCCTCTCCAGGCTGCAGGTTAATGGCCCTGGCACTGGCCTGCATGCACCTCATTGCAACATCAGACCCGATCAAGTCTGGCAGTGATTCCCAGCTCCTGTGCACCTTCCTGGCAACCTTTACTGGCCAGGATGCCCTACCTGCAATGCATAACACCTGGACAGCAACCGAGGTGAGCATGCAGCTGTAGTGCAGCATGTATGTGCAGGATACCTCATGAGCAAAAAGGGTCCTTCATGTCGGCTGCCAATCCATCTTTCTTTCACAGAGCCATAACTTGCTGTTGCAGCGTGTGAGTGCTTGTGGGAAGGCCAGCAAGTATTTCATAAGCCTGTCTGATGAGAGGCTGAGCAATTTTGACCTGGAGCTCACCCTCGTCCGCCTCCAAGCAGACTTGCTCTGCCTGGTCAGAGATGTGCCTGTTGGGTCATCTGGGCGCACAGTCGTGGAGGAGATGCAAGGTCCGATGCACAAACGATCACCTAAGGCTGTTCCCACAGCAGCTGCCTGGTGCTTGGTTGCTCAGGAAGTTTGCAGGCATGCAGCAAGCCAGATGGTGCACCATCAGCAGTGCACCGATTGTAGCTCCAGGCCTGCAAGCCAGGTGAGCTGCAGAGGAGCGGCCTGCTGCCTCCCTGATGGGCACACATGCCTGAGCTGGCACCTGAGCCATCTCGTGTCTGCTTGCCTGCAGGCAGCCTCAGTGAGGCTGCACACAAAATGCTGCTGGAGGCCTGGGACGACTGTCCCAAAGACCCCGAGCACAAGGGCAGCAACGGTTGCGGCTGGAAGGGCAGGGGAGGCCTGCTGGCAGAGCTGCTGCAGGTGCCCAGGGGCTTGCGACATGGTGCATGGCACTTCAAAGAGCTTTTGTTTGCACAGAACCATGTGTCAATGCAGCATGCGCATGCTGACAGGTCAGGGGTGGCCCCCTGGCCGAGCTGCTGCAGGCTGACGCTTGCCCCATGGCTTCAAAATTGTCGTGCTCGATGCCCCTGATGGTCCTGTCAGAAGCTCAAATGCTGGAACACACAATGCAACTGCAGATGTACATTCGACACTCAGAGGATCCTGTCAGCCTGCTGGCTCAGCTTGTTAGGGACGCGGTGATGACAGTGCCAGCAGCTGCAACAGGGAAGGAGATGCACGAGCCAGTGGAAGCGTTCTCAAGTGAGCACTCAAGTTGCAACCGCACGACTTGCTTCACACCTTGACGCATGCCATAGCCACTTGCGGGTATGACGCCTGCTGGGCATGCAGCCCCTCCCAACATGCAGCCTGGGAAGAGATCATGCATAACAAGCAGTGCAGAGTGATCTGAAGTGAACACATGAGTCACCACTTTAGACCAGGAAGTGCGACGGTTCCCTGCGTTCTAATGCAGATAGGTGTCACAGGAACACAGATTCCAGCTTGTCAACGAAAAGACTGCAAGGCTTGACTTGAGCAGCATCTGACAGCAGAGCAGTGAGTCTGTGCTGAAGAGTGCCCATGCTGAGCATTCAGCCCCTTTAGCCTGTGTAGTCGATCTGGCTACAGGCCTTTCCAGTGCCACACTGTCCACCTGGTTCAAGACGCTGATGGCCGAGCTGATGCACCAGTGGCAGGAGCTGGCCTCGCTGACAGCCACCCTGAGCAAGGCGCACAGGCTGAGCTCCTCGAGCGCACACACGGTGGGCAAGCTCATGCCAGCGCTTGAGGATACGGCCACTCAGAGTTGCTTTGGTCTGATGCTTCCACGTGTGAGGCAGAAGCTGGCAGGTGAGCAAGGAATTTTGGCAGAGTAACTCCAGGTTACATACTTGTGCATGTCCTCGCTTGATATTGCTGCACTTCTGACCGAGCAGAGCCCAGGTTTCTAATCGACGGCATCTGCTGCTGATTCAACGAGAACCGGCTCTCTGACTTGACCTCACAGCACTGCACTGCTGCAGCACATGTTGCTGCAGGGACTTCGAGGGCTGCTGCTCCAGTGACAGCTGCTGATTCGAGCAAGTTTCATAGACTCAGGTCCACCTCATGCGCCATGGGTGTGACTGTGTGGGATTGCTGCTTTTCAGAGGCCATGACTCTGGCGGGGGTGGAGACTGCTGGTGCATGTGTGGTGGGTTGCCATCGTGCTTAGAGCACGCATCTGGCGGCTCATTCCAAGCATCCCCTGGCTGTGCAGGTTTCTGATGACAAGGTGGAGCACCTGCTCCGGCAGATGCAGGTGACCACTGGCAGTTTCACAGCGCTGCTGGATGTGGTCAAGATCCATGAGAGAAGGAAGCTGGTAAGAAAGCTGCAGCCCTTCTGGTTTTGGGCTGACAGTCCAGCGGGATGAATCCCACTGTGTATGTGGCGGGCTCATAGCTACATGTCTGGGGTGAGAGCTTGTATGCCTCAGCTCAACAAGCAGACTGCAGTGCAAGCAGGCCTCGCCCCTTTGTGGTGCAGATGCAGGCTCAGGCTGTGAGGATGGGTTCTAGAATCATTCAGGTGTGGCTGTGCTGCAGCTTTGCAATGTTTACCAGAGCAGAGCCCCTGATGCTGAGGGTTGTGCTGCAGGCCTTCACAAGGATCCTGCCTTTTGTTTCCTGGTGGATTAAGTTGCACCAGGATACATTTGACCACCTGTACAACGTGGGTCAAGCAATGCGCTCTGTCTTACTGCTTGATTACAGCAAAACAATGCACCCTATTGTATGCCTGCAGAGAGTCATAAAGCATTTCCAGAAGGACTGCAGACTCCTGCAGGTCTGGCTGCTGTCGCTATGCCCTTTACTGCTTACCTCCCCAAAATTTCAGGTGCCTGATGTTATTTACAGACCCTTTGTGCTGAGGGCAAGGCCCGCAAAGATGTGCAGGTGTCTAAGCTGGTGAGGTGCTCTACTCCTTCTCTTGCAGGCAGCCAGGCTGCCTCTGTTGCTCTTCTGCGTGCATCTGTCTAGCGCCTGAACTGTAGGCTGCCAGAACACTGTCAGGCACCACAGTAACTGTGGGGGGGACCTGAACTGCCTGTCACGGCAGCTCATCATAGAGAAGAACTGCTTGCTGCAGGTTCCTGCAGCAAAGAAGAATCTGGAGGCATTCATCAGCGCTTGCCAGGACTGCTTCAAGGCTGCAGGGGCCAGCCTGACTATTGGAAACCTCAAGCACAAGGATTTGCAGGGTCAGGAGGTGGCCAGTCAGGTGCCTAAAAGCTGTGCTGCTTTGCCACCCCAGTGCTTTCGTGTCAATGTTGCAAGATGTCCCTATCTGTTTGCAGATCGAGTGCCCTGATGCTGATGAGGAGAGCGAAGCCCAGGTGAGGTCAAAATTTTAAGTTAGAATACACTGGCAGGCCTTTACTCACATCACTGCTTGATCACACATATTGCTGAATGCGTAGTTGCTTGCAGAGTGGGGACGAGGCGGGAGGGAAGACAACAAGTCGAGACCAAAGCCAGGGCTGTGAGGACTAAGGTGTCTCAACTCCAATTAGCCTCTATGCCTCACCACTTTAGCTACATAGGATGCACAATAGGGACAATGCTGCTTAACGACTTCCTTTGCACACCGCCTGCATCGAGATAAAGGATACAATTTGTCCTGCCCTCTTGAGATAAATCTGCATTTATGAAGCCAGCAGCAGCATCCACGCGCCCACGTAATCTCCTGTGCTATGAAAACAGCAAGCAGAACCCACCCACCCGCATGTGATGACATGTAGACAAGGCATGGCCTTGAAGTCAGCCGCTATCTCGCCGCAGATCCAGCAGGTGGAAAAGTCAACTGTGCTTTCATTGAAGCTGCCCCCCACGCTGCCAGAATCGCTGCGCCTGCCATTGTCTCCTAGGGCATCTGGCCCTAGGCCAGGGGGTGGCCTTGAGGTGGAAAGCATGTGGGCCACAGGTGCAGTCTCAGGCGCCAACGTCTTTCTGATCTGTGCAGCCACCTGCACAGCAGCATGCTTGGCTTTGCTCGACGGCACATGGATGTGATGCAACTGCAGCCCTGCACCAGCTGTGGGCTGCTGTGCTGCCAGGGCCATAAACGCAGGTCACAGCAGCTTCAGCATCCAAGTTCACACCATGCATGAGGTGGGAGCCCCAGCTGCACCAGCTCAGCAGGAAACATGAAGCAGTGCTCACCTGGGCCTCCCAGTGGGCGTGCCTTGCCATGATTCTGTCAGAGGTGGCCCTGGCATCCAGGAATGAGCCATCTGGCAGCTGCATCAGGCGCAGTGTGTTGACAGCGTCATTGATGGTGTGGGGGGCCTTCAGTGACACCAGGGCCACATCCTCCTTGATCACCATGATGCGCTCAGCCTGCAGTGGGGGAAGCGCCTGATGTTGAAGGATGAGTTGGAGAGGCACATGGCCTGCCATGGTGTGCTCAGCTTGCAGCCAGGGAGCTGCTTGTCAGCTGCAGTGGACAAGTTCATGAGCACAAGGCTCCTGGAGCACAGGGCCCTGCCCAGGCTGCAGTAAGCACTGGCCTCCCTGTAGCACATGCTCTGTGCAGCAGCCAGCTCGTGTGCTCAGCCTGCAGTGGGGAAGCTTGCCAGCGCAAGCTTCCATGGTGCAGACTTTGAGCAGCACTGGCTCATCTGGGGCAGCGCCACCCCGAGGAGACACCCCATGCAACACTGCATCTGGACAACACTAGCTTAAAGCACGATTAGCCACGGATGCTCATCTCCAGACGCACACCCTGTGCGCACCTCTATACCTGCGCTGGACAGCAGCACCAGAATCTCCAGTGAGTCGCCCTCACGGTCATCCTCCCAGCTGGGGTCTCTGAGGGGCCCCATCGGCATGAGCAGCTTCAGATGGTTCTTTGGTGCTGGAGGCCTGTAATCACTAAACTTGAATTCGCCATGCTCATCTCTCTCACGTGGCTGGTGTGGGTCCCCCCCTCCCCCTCTGTGGTGCCCTCTGTGGGCCCTGTGGCCTCCCTTGCCTCTCCAAGGCTCAGACTCCCCCTGCTCAGCACAAGATCAACGTCAGATGCCACTGAATGCAGTGATCTTGGCAGGCAGGCCCCAGGCAGAGCACTCACATGGCTGGACATGCGGATCGGAGTCGGTCAAGTCTTGAGGCAGCAAAGAAAACAAGTGACACACAGCTGCTCGGAGCTGTACATCTGTACGCCTCCGCTGCGCTCTGCCATGCAAGTAGTGTTGCCCGCGAGAACCGCCCTCAGCAGGCAATTCGTAGCCAACTCACCCCGCCTCAGGACCGTCCGCCTGCCCAGGCCCTCAATACAGAGAGGCATCCTGGCTGTCCACAGCACAGAACAGAGCCTGTTCACCACCACCAGGCGGGGGGGCAGCAGCAGCAATGCATGGCACCGCCCGGTCACAGATCTGCCCCAGCGCATGTGGCAGGTGAAGGCAGTCCGCGCTGCATGCAGCCCCATCTCCATACCTGTTGGAGGGCTCCTTTGGAGGGCTGTGCATTCTAGGCGGCATTGTGTACTGCAGGGGTATCTCGCCCACCTGAGCAAGCACCCTCTGACCACCAAGGCCGTGACAGCCTGGTTTGGCGCCTGCCTGGGAGACCTCCTGGCCCAGGCTTGTGCCGGTGGGCCATTTGACCTAGCTCGCAATGTGCGGCTTGGGCTCTTTGCCCTTTGCGCCGGCGGGCCTGTGGGGCACTACTGGCACAGATTCCTGGACAGGTGAGCAGCAGTTTTGTCCAAATCGTGCCTTGCCAACACCTGGCCACATGCCAGCTGATTCCTGAGAGCTTGTGCTTGCCACCAGCAGCAAAAGCAGGAATTTGTGCTCTTGGGGTTTGTGACCTGAGGCAGCACTGCTGACCTGCCAGGCTGAGGCTTTGCTGTCAGTGCACCGTCCTGTCTTCCAGCCAGACGTGTTGCAGCCCTGCTTGCATGCTGGCGCCCGTCGACTCACACGCTCTTGTGCCTGCAGGACGATGATGCCCCAGAAGAGTGGCAGCATGAGGGCTGTGCTGTCCAAACTGGCAGCGGACCAGCTGCTGCTGACCCCCATCTTCACGGCCATGTTTCTGAGCTACATCAAGATCTCAGAGGGCAGGATAGACCTGGTGATGCCCTACCTCCAGGTAAGCTGCAGCTGACGCTGGTCTGCAGCACTCTGGACCTTGCTTGGTGAGTGCATCAGCATTCATGTGTGAGCATTGCAGTACATGGACGAATTATTGCCAGGCTAATGATGATGGAGGTGCATGTTGGCTGACACCCCTCAGAAACTACACGCATCTTGAGCTGGAGGTGGCAAAGAACAGCCGCTCTGTCCTTGCCATTCAGTCCAGTACATGTTGAAATGAAGTGATGTACAGGCATGCTCCTGATGCAGGACAAGCTCTTCAAGACGTTGAAGGCCAACTACGCCCTGTGGCCTGTGGCCAATCTGATTGCCTTCCGCTTTGTCCCCGGCGACTTGCGGATTCTGTACTGCAATGCCATTGGGGTGAGTGCAACCTCGCTGTCTCTGCTGAGAGTGTGAGAGCTCGTGCAGACCTGTGTGGCGAGGCTTGCTGCTGAGCATTGTCATAATGTTGCAGGGCTTCATGTTTCCGCTAAATTGCCAACTTTCATCTTGTGCTGCAGGTCTTGTGGGGAGCCTACATCAGTGTGCTGTGCTACACCAGCGGGGCAGGTGCCCCTATCCAGGCAGAGCTGCTGGACACACAGCAGGCACACGCTGTGGCAGAGTCCATTGCTTGAGACCGGACTCAGCTTCCCCTCAGGCTCAACTAGATCTCAAGTATGTGCGCAAGGGCTAGCGCCCTCACAGCTTAGCCAACTTGTCAGTCAGACCTCAGCAGTTAGCCTGGCTAGGGCTATGGTCCCTGTCACCTGGCGCGACCAACCTATGTCCCGCACTAGCTGCTCCACCCGCCAATTCGAGATTGGCAGTGTGAGCCCTTCTACAGTGTGCCCCCACCCCTTTCTGTCAGAGCATTGCCATTTCTGAATCTAGCAATGCATGCTTCCAAGCTTTGAGAGACCAGAGACTGTTCCATCCATTTCATGCTGTTTCCTTTGAAAACCAGTGAACACATGCCAGGACTGCCTGACAGCTCAGGGAAGATGTGTGCATGGCAGGTCAGTGGGCTGACAGCATCTCTGGGCTGTCAAATGGCATCTTGATGGCCTTCCAGAGAAGCAGTGTGGGGAGATCCTTGGCCACAACCTGCAGCACAGCATGGATTTCTTGGACTGGACTGCGGCTGAACACGCCAATAAATGTGTCAGGCAAGCCGTTGCCTGCACTGTTGCATGCCAGTGCATCTGCAGGGTGTTGAGGGGCGGCCCTGTAGCGTGACTGGTCACACACTGCTCCTGGGAGACTTGCCTGTGAATAACTCTCAAACTTGACAGCAGCTCTGGCTGCCCCCAGGTTGGCGCGCGCAATGGCCAGCGTCTGCTGGTCATGTAGGCCCCTCGCCTTCTCAAAGAATTTCTCAAAGTGGCCTACGGCTTCGTGATACTGTTGCTGCTTGAAGTAAATGACACCCAGGTTGCAGCAGGCGCGCGCCTGTCCCTGGACAGCAGCAGCCGGCATGACTGAAGGTGCCGCCATGCTCCCGGCCCAGCCCCATTGTATCCGCAGGCATGTAAGGCTTCAGAGCTCTGTATCTTGTGTGCTGAAGCAGCATGCTGGGGCTGCTCTGCTGCACCTGTCCACAGCAGCCTGAGCCCCATGCTAGCAGTCAACCTCACAAGTCTTCTGCTGGCCAATCTCCAGGCATGCCAAAATACACCACTGGCCATAGACAGGTTCTCTTGGCCACCAGAAAGCCCCGTGAGAATTTTTGTCGGGTTCAAGACAGGTGCTGCCCACTCCTCACGCCCCAATGCTCCGGCGAGAACCCCAGCAGCACCTCCTCATCTACCTTCAAGCATGATTTCCCAGGCTCCTGGTCCCTGCATCAAGCTCACTTCTGCATCATCCTGCTTTGTCATCTCCAGGAAGGTCTCCAGCGACAGCATGGCACTGGTCATGTCTCCCAAGGCCTGCTGGCAGTCAGCCAGCGTGCAGAATGCGCGCCCCTCGGGCGACAGGCAGGTCTGCTCGCTGCACAGTGCAACATAGCTTTCCAGAGCTTCCACTGCCTTCTTGGGGTCGCACTGCAGGCATGTCAAGCAAGAGGATGGTACGTTACGTCAAGCAAGATGATGGCAGAGCAGCCAAGGTGAGCGCAAGCATGCGCACAGCCTTCACGGACCCGCCCTGCAGAGCACACCACCCCACTGAAGGCCGGGTCTGCAGGAGTCGCCAGGGAGGCTGGAGAGCACTCCTTTCTGCACATGCAGACGTCTCATCAGGTGCCGAGGGTCCTCGGACGTCTCATCAGGTGCCAGGGGTGACCCTCGCCTGTGGCCAGGCCGCAGCACATAGCCCATCAGTCACTACATGTATTGGCTGTGGTGGCCGCCCTCAAAGCCACAGGTCGGGGTGTGTCCTGTGCAATGCTCCTTGGGCAGCCTTGCTGGCCGCACCTGGCTGTTGTGCAGCAGGCCCAGACGCAGGAGCGCCTCGGCTGAGGCTGCAACATCGCCACTGCGCTGCCCAGCCTGCAGCCACTTCCGCATGGCTGCCGCTGCCCCGACTGCATCCCCCTTAGCCTCCATCTGGTCAGCTCGCCGGCTGTACACCTGCAGGGAGGCAGGCAAGTGGAGGCCGCTCGCACACACTGCTTCACAGGCGAGCGACTGCGACAATCGAGGTGAGGCTTCCTGTTGGTAGATCCCATGGATTGCTGAGTACTTGGTTGATGTGGTAGCCGCCTTTTGCAGGGACAAATACCTGCAAGCGGGGGCAGGCACCTATCAGCTATGCCGTGGGAGCTTCATGGGGCAGCATCTGGACGTGCTGGCGCGGCAAGCTGCATTGTGAATGGGGGATGCAAGACAGGGTAGAGTTCCAGCCAGCTGCATGTCCAGGTGTATCCTCCCCCTCTTTGGTCGGGGAGCCTGCAGGGCACTCAGTGAGCGGCCAGGCATCAGAAGCAGGCCACACAAGCAGACCAGGACAAGCAGACCACCAACACAAGAGCCTCTGCAGCTGCAGGAGCCTCTGCATGGTGTCTCACCGGCGGCCAGGTCCTGCAGACCATCCCCGTAACCATGAGCAGGCCACCGGATGCAGATGCTCCCAGGTTCTCATTTCACTGGATGGCATCTGCGTGTGGCCGGCAGGTCCTTGCTGGCTGTCCGAGCACTCACAACCAGGGCCCCTCTTGCACGAGCTGGGACCCGATTCGAGGCTTTCACTGGCCATCAGCTCCTCCCTGTGTTGTCGCGAGCAGGCCCGGATCCTCAGGAACCTTCTGATGTCTTCCGGATCCCAAGAGGCTCTCATATGCTGGCATCTACCCCAATTTAAACACACCCATCTGAGCTCTACAGCCCCTGCCACACCTGGATCAGGCTCTCATGCGCTGCCAGCTCCTCCATGCTGGCAGTCTGCACCCTGGGGCCCTGCTGCATCGCATCAGCGCCTCCCAGGGGCTGCTCCTCCCCAGCGAGTGCACCCACTGCATGCCCAGCCAGCTGCAGGTGGCGCTCATGAAATGCCTCTGCCATCTCCAGGTCACCCAGCTGCTCGCAGATCATGCCTGCAGGAAAGCAGCGGTCCTCTGAGGACGCGTAGGGTTGCCGCCTGAGCACACTACAGGCTGCAAGGGGTTGCTGCAAATGCTGCAGACACCAGGCAAGGCTCCCACCAACACCAGGCCATGCTCCCGCTGACACCAGGCAGGCATCACTCGATCTGTTGCGATAACTGAACTCCCCCAGCACAGCAGGTGCCGGGCGCATGCATGAGGGGAGAAGGAGCAGTCCAGCAGCTGCCTTGTAATAAGGTTCTGGTGCCGCTACACCAGGCTCATTCACGCAGCAGTTGACCTAGGTTCAGGCTGGCAGCGGCCTCCCCTTCCCGCCAACGGTGCTGCTGGGCCACGCTGAGCCCCTTCTGGTAGAAGAATCTGGCCTGCTGCAGTTTGCCCTGGTGGGCAAAGAGCTCTGCAAGGTTCATGTACGCCCTGCACATACAGGGAGTCCATATCTTCAGTGCGTATACCACTCCAGGTGCGGCCAGCAGGCTGTACACATGCTGCCTGTACATCGCATGCACAGACAACATATAGCAGCCTGGGGCACACTGCGGCGTCCCCACCCTCCAGACCTGCCATCACCCCACCCCAGGGAACCGAAGGAGGACACAGGCAAACAATGCAGTCAGCAGGCTGCAGCCCAGCAGGCATCAGAAGGCACTCAAGAGGTGGCCAGCAGGCAGGCCTCACCCATAGGTCTCCTCGAAGGCGCCCGCTCTAGCGGATGCATGTGCTGCAATGAGCTCCTGCTGCAGCATGCTGAAGTTCTCAGGCGCAACCTGTGGCTGCACCTCTGGCTGCACATGGCTGTCAGAGCTGGCCCCTCCTGAGATGCTGTGCTGCTGCTGGTGGGCTGCACGCTGCCCATGGGTGAGGTGGAAGAAGTCTGCATACAACAGAGCGTCCGTGAGGGCCAGGTGCCTCTGCGCCAGAGCTGCAGTGTCAGGATGCTCTCTGCGTCTACACTGCAGGGTCGCAGTGCTCTCTGCACCCCACCTGCAAATGCCTGAGGGTGGCCTGACACCAGCAGGAAAATGCATGCTGAGGCCTTGTCGGCCAGTGATTCCTTTGGCTGAATGGCTTGAGGTGCCTGCAATTGCAAAGGAAGTAATGCACGGAGGTCTTCGTGAATGGCAGGGCGGACTGAGGTGCAGCAGAACCTGCGATGCAGCCACAAGTCCTTGCAACTTCTGCTTGAAATCAGCTTGATCTTTGCCAGACAGTCCGGCTGCCATGTTAGCCAACGGTATAGCAGGAGCTGAATGCAAAGTTGCACAGCGAACTGAAAACAGAAACAACTTGTACCCATTTTTCTGACCCAGCTGTCAGGTGGCAATGATGCACTATTATCTCGCTTCTGGAGGACAAGTACTGGATAAAAGGTCCTAAGGACCCTGTGACATAAACAACACAATGCCCATGAAGCACAAATCTGGAGTCAAGGCCCACTCAGTGACCACTGCCAGCATTAGGGATGTCTATGGCTTCGAAGTGAGTGCCTTGCTTGATCAGGGTACAGATTGGGCGCCTATTCTGCTGGTGTGCCCATGCATAAAGTCATGGTGCATCTGAGCTGCAAAGCTGATGCTCACAATCACACTGCTGTTCGGTTCTGCAACAGGTCAAAAAGGACCTGCTGTATTTGTACCAGAAGTATGCACCGCTGTGGGAGAAGGAAGAAATGGAGAGATCTCAGCGCTGGAATGCTTTCCTGTCCAATTTCCCTATTGCCTATGCCCAGGCAAAGCCTGAGAGGTATGCAATGGCCCCACGCTTACTGTAAGCTGGCGCTGCTGTCCCTGTTGCGATGTCACCCTTCCAGCAGTGCTGATCAGACTCTGCCTGTGCTGTGACCCACCTGGGTGCATTGTAGACTTTGTGCCCTTGTCCCTGCTGGGGGCAAGCATTTGCTTTGCACAGCTCTCTGACGTTCTGGCTTGTTTAGCAGCCCTGGGTCACTCGGTATGGCCAGGTTCCTGAGTGGTGATGCATGCTCCTGCCTGCACCAGGCAGGTGCTCCAGACCCCGGTGGCACAAAGCTCGAGCCCTGGGCTGTTGGCAACAGTGCACAGAGCTGTGCTGCAGTGTGCTTCCGCTGTGTGATCTGCTCACTGGCGATGGTGGTGGGCTCACCCTGCTGCACACAGGCCTTGCAGCATTGCATGAGTGATCGGCTGCCTGTGCCTTTGCAGGGAGCTCTCCCCCTTCCTGTCTACCCCAGCAGCAAGCAGGTCCTGAAAGCACCGCTGCCCTTGGTTTTGATCACGTGTCTGTGACCTGTGCAGGGAAGTCCCCAGCAACCAGGTGCCCATCAACCTGCTGGACTCGGCCCTACGAAACTGGGCGGCTGGCCAGCGGGGCCAGCAGGGAGAACAGGAGGACTGGCAGCACCAGCTGCGTATGCTGGTGCAGTCTGGCGTGCCCATGGTGAGGCATTCCATGCATGCCCGGGTGCCCGTCATGAGGAATGTCGTGCTTGCTGGTGCTGCATATCTATCTTGGGGCCCAAGGACGTGTCGGGTGGGCTGGCTGGCGCAGTGTGGCGTACTCAGGGTCACAGGACTTCAAGGAGTCTGGCATGCAGGCCCTGCCGCTGTTGTGGCCCCATGGCGAGCCCCAGTAGGCTCTTCCTGAGCCCTTAGGGCACCAGCAGCACCAGGCACTGATACGAGCATCTGCGCTGGGAGCAGCTGCTGGAAGGGTGCCACAGGCGATGGGTGTGCTTGTGGTGGGTGCAGGCGCTGCGCGGCAGGATGTGGAAGTCCTTCCTGGGCCTGGAGAGTGTGAAGAAGCCCGGGCGCTACGACCAGCTGGTGGCAGAGGCGTTGGGGAACCGGCACCCCAAGCGGAAGGTGCAGGGGCCTGCTAGTCCAGGAGGGGTGGTGCAGCTGTGAAGCTCTGTATGCCTGAATGCCTCATAGCACCCATGGCCAGACGCTGGGGCCCCAGGGGCAAGGCGTGGTGGCCTCGCAGTCTGTAAAGGGAGCTGCAGCTGTGCAGCGGCATATGTGCATGCAAGTTGCTTGCAGTCTGCTGCGTCCATGGGTGAGGCGTGGAGGATCAGCCACCCCAAGCGCGGGCCACATCTGTCAGAAGATCGGACCAAGCCTAGGGTGCGAGTGCTGGTTCTTGACGACATGTTTGAGGATAGCGGTGTTGGCCTGTATGGCTGGTACAAATCTCAAGGCCCGCATGGTTTGACTGTGACTTCCAACTGAAATGCAGAAACCAGGGCACAGTCATGGCAAGGAGGCTCATGACGTGCCGGCAAAGGCTGTGCCGTCTTCTATTGATGTCCCCAATGGAGCTGCTGGCAGCGAGGGGCACAAGCAGCCAGCACAGCAGGCTGACTCAGCAGAGGCTGCCGCGCCTGCTTCAGAGCAGGGGAGCACTGGGACCGCAGCAGACCATGTGGCTGATTGTGGCGCTTTGGTGGAGCCGACGCACCCTGCCATCCAAGGTGCTGCCTCATCCCTGGCTGGGGCTGCCAGCAGCCACAGCTGGATCCAGCTGGCCAGCAGCGTGGATGAGGCTGGCGATGAGGGACAGACCCCACGGCCTAGTACGTCTCAGGAGGGCCACGCAGACACCCCAGGGCACGTCACCTTTCAGGAGGATGGCTTGACGACCAATCCAGGCAAGCCTCTGCCCTGTCTATTTCAGTCACTTGTGTGTGCCTGCCTGAGAGTGCCACAGAGGGCCTGCCTACTTGCATCCTGCAGGGCATAGAGGTGCTTTTGCACGCCAGGCAGTGGCCTCTGTTGTCGCCAAAAGGCAGACTGCATGCACGCCCTGCATATTGCAAGCAGCCAAAGCTCTGGGCCCTGCCCAACACCTCACTGGCACATGTTGCAGCATGCATCCTGCCAGGCCCTGTGCACACACTGGCAGCAGCTGCCAATGCATGAATGACATTGTTTCCTGCAGACGCTAGCCACGCCAGACTGGGCTCTGCCCGGTACTCCATCAGCAGCGACTCGTTGCCACCAGTGGCATCGCCCACTGCTCCAGGCGGCCAGATGCCACCAGCATTGGCTCAGAAGCTGAACTCAGACCTGGGGCGCTCCCTGCTGCAAGAGCCAGCCTGTGGAGAGCAGGGCGCCAGCACAGTGGCTGCTCGGATAGAGTCTCCCCTTGGGGTTGGAGGTGGGCACAGGCGCTGCAACACGCGATCAACAGGGCCTCTGTGCCATACTCTGCATGGAAGCCCAGGCTGTCTCAGGCGCTGTCTGTTGCCGTCTCAGTCTTCTCATTAGCAAGGCAATGGCTGCACCACCTTGCTGCATGCTGTCCCGCCACCACTGTTCCTACCCCTCACACGTCACCGACTGGGGACCTGATAGTGCATATGTGGACCTGCACCCTGCAGCAGCAGAAGCACTAATGCTGTTTAAAAGGAAACTTGCTGGCACCCCACATACAGCCTTAGCTGATCAGCCTCTGTGATCACCGCCGCCAGTGAATTGATGTGTCTGTCTGCGCCTGCAGCCCGCAGCAGCAAGAGCAGCGGCGGTGCGTCCAGCCGGGGCTGCTGGCACCCCACCAGCCGCGACTGGAACCTGCAGATCGAGAAGGACCTGCACCGCACCTTCCCGGGGCACCCTGTCATGGACGGCAGCGGGCGCAGCGCTCTGCGGCGCATTCTGGCGGCGTACTCGCGGCGCAACCCAGCTGTGGGCTACTGCCAGGTGGGCTGTGTTCTGCAATCACCACTACACATGTGTGGCGACAGGCACTGTGCAGCATATACTGACGCGTGCACTGAACTGCAAGACATCAGGGCGACGGCTGCCATGCCAGAATGGCCTTCAGCTAGCACGCAACCCTCCCACAGGGCATGCACCTCATTGTCAGGGAGCTTGCTGCTTTTGATGTCACCTGATAGGCCTGTTCATGTGTTGCAGGGCATGAACTTCATTGCTGGGTGCCTGCTGCTGTTTATGGCCGAGGAGGACGCCTTCTGGTGCCTCGCAGTCATTGTGGAGGAGCTGCTGCCAGGGTACTTCAGCCTGGCAATGGTGGCACCACAGGTGACGCCCAGCAAGGGGGGCTGCATCACCCTGGCCCTCGTTGCTCATGTGCTTCATCCTTGCCCCCTCTGCAGTGACTGCCGCTGGACTTTCTCAACCCTGTAAATTGTCGGCCCCCCTCTGCAAGCGCGACCTGCAGGCATCTTTGCCGGTAGGGTCAGTCAGACGCCTGCTTGGCTCAATCTCCTGTTGCAGCGCCTGCGTCCACATCGTCTGACTGCCTCAGCAGATGGGGCAGCAGGCGTGCAAGCCCCTACCAAACCTGCACTTGTCATCAGTGCTGGCCTCGAATGTATCTTGTCGACTCTGTGCCTGCTTGGGCCAGCACACCCCTGGCTGCCGCTGCAGGTGGACCAGCTGGTGTTCAAGCACCTGGTGGACCTGCACTTCCCCAAGCTGGGCGCCCACCTGGAGGGCCAGGGCGTCAACGTCAGCAGCGTGTCCACCAACTGGTTCCTGTGCATCTTTGTCAACAGCCTGCCCCTGGAGAGCTGCCTGCGCGTGTGGGACATCTTCTTCTTCCATTGCTGCAACAGCGTCCTCTTCCGGGTCGCGCTCGCGCTGGTGGACATCTACAGCCAGGTGGGCCTGACTGCTGTTGTATCATTATGATGCTGGGATGTGCTGCACTGAGCTGCTGCGTGAGAGCAGAGGGCTGGCCTGCACCCTTGCATGGCGCGCTTCTGCTGATGGCCTATCTGGCACCCCATTCAGCCGCTGTGTGGATGTCAACCTGTTGTCCGTCCTGCCTTCTGCAGGCTTTGGTGGCCACCAATGACAGCGTGGATGCCTTCTCGCTGCTGCAAAACATGGCACCCATGTCATACGATAGCAGCCGCCTGATCGATGTGGCCTGCATTGCCTTTGCTGGCGTGTCGGACAAACAGCTGGCTGTGCTGCGCCAGGCACACCGCCAGACTGTCATCGCGCAATTTGCGGTGAGACTGACACTGCCATTGAAGGGCCTTTCTGCTGTCACTGCTCTGGCAGCTGTCAATGGCAGGCGCAGTTGACCTCCACGCCCTGCCTTTGCAATTGTTACGGGGGCAAATCAGAGGGCGAGATTCCTGCGCAGCGTGGTCAAAGCCCTGGTCAAGCCCTCGTCAATGGGGTGATTAGGCATGGGTCTCAGGCTTCAGCCCTATCAGGGGGGTGCCTGTACTGCCTTGCATTCTGTGTCCCCCAGCCCCCCTCTTCACTTCGCCCCATGGAGGCTGACAGCCCGAGTCCTGACCAGCTCAGCCTCAGTCCCCACTGGACGGCGGTGCACCCTGCATTGCAGGAGGCACCGTATGACGAGGAGGGCTGGGTCAGCAGCGGGGACGAGGCGCAGAATGGCACCCTGGTGCCAGGTAAGGACCAGCCATGCAGAGTAGGCTGCGAAATCCTGCCTTGTGTGCAGTGGGCATCGTTCACCTCTACAGTCTATGTAGCATCTGCGGCGCTTTCCATGCATCAGCATGCGGCAGACTGCTGCTTTTTGGCCACAAGGCGCCATGCTCCTGAGGCCTGAGGCCCTCACCTGATCACTGCTGCGCCATGAGCAGAGAACCAGAGCATATCAGCACCTGTGAGTGGTGTCGCTGTGAATCTGACTTCTCAGTTCCCAGCAAGATTAGAACAATCAGGACAATGGCCCCAGGCCAACCTCCACTGACCCACCATATGCAGAGCGAAGCGCGCACAGCACGCCAGTGGCCATCCCTGTGACAGCCTTTGCCGCCCTCGATCCTGCGCTGGCAGCCGCAGAGGCCTCGGCTGCAGCTGAGCAAGGGACCTCATCCATTGGCCATGCCTCTCAGGCGGGCAGCCAGGAGGAGAGTGATGAGGAGCTGCAGGTGGCTGAGCGCAGCAGGAGTGCGTTTGTGCCGAAGCGGCGTTACGTCGAGGTGGGCTGCCCCTGCACAGCCTTCCAGAGTTTGCTGATCTAGAGGGAAGAGCAGCTCACCGCAGCAGGAGCGCGTTTATGCCCAGGCGGCAGAATGTGAAGGTGTGCTGACTTTCCACGCCATGAAGATGGGGTTCACGCTTGAATCAATTCTTCACGCTGTGAAGGGGGCCTAGGAGGGGCATGGGTCTTGGAGGGCGGCTGTGTAGTAAGACCCCCTGAAACAAGATTGACTGATAGCTGAGCGCAGCTGGAGCGCCTCTGTGCCCAAGCGTGCCGTCCCAAGGCGTGCCTGCATTCCCAGGGTGTGCAGTCTTGCGTGACAGCTGTGCAGATGCTGCCTGACATTGCTGCTGTCAGGCATCATGTCACACCACTAGCAGGGAGGTCTGCCGGCATCTCCTTGCATGTGGTAGCATTGAGATGTGCTGGCGAAGATGCTGCTGCCTTGACAGCAAGCCTCAGCATGGTTGACTGTCTCTGTCCCGTTGTCTGCACACACTTCATCTTCTGCATGATGTGCAGCCTCCCTGCTGCAGCTGCTGAGGGGCTCAGAAGGATGTTGCTCTCTGACTGTGGGTGGTCCCCAGGCGGATGACGGCTCCCCTCTGGCTGCCCTGCCTCAGTCTTCAGTGCTCACCATAGTGCAGGCCATGCAGGCATGCACATGCCACACAGCATGCAGGACTGCACGGCCAACACCCCCATCCCTGCCTGCTGCAGCCGCTCAAGGGCTCAGGAGGGCCAGACTCGCTGTGCGGGTCCCCCCGGGGCGACAACAGCTCCCCTCTGGTGTCCGACTCTGCAGAGGGCAGTCAGGGGGGGTCCCCGTGGAGCACGGTGTCCTCCCCTGAGTGGCACGACACCCCCAAGTGGCCGGAGTACGCAGACTTCAGCAGGCGTGCGCCGTCACGCCAGCCCAGCAAGCTGTCTCAAATGTCGCTGGCAGACGTGGCTGGGGTGGGGCCTGGGTCCGGGCTGCACCGCACACTCAGCCGGCGGGGCAGCACGGTAGGTGCCCTGCAGTGCTGTGGACAGGCAGAGCTCCACCTTCCGCCCCAGAGCTGGCACCTGGCACGTGATGCAGCACCGCACCCTGCTTGTGTTGGCTGTTTTGAGACTTCTGAGAGCCTAGGGTGTTGTGTTGTGGTGGTGCTGCTACAAGTCAGTCTGGGGAGTGTTTGGAACAAGTGGTGAAGAATGGACTGGAACGGTGCCCCCTTGCTGTGGCTGGTGCTGCCCTTCCTTGCTGTGTCTGACCCTTCCCCACCAGGGGCATTCCTGCTTATTCAGCCTTGCATGCCAGCCCAGCCTGTGCCCCACTTAGGTAGGTGTTTGCTGCCGAGTGAAGGAGCAGCTCTTAGGCGCTCAAGCCTGTGCCCTCAATGCTGCAGCCGCGCCTGATGAGGCAGCCAAATCCTGCAGCTGCCTTCCATTCCCTTGTGACGGTGATGCCCACACCTCACCCTCATGGCTGCAGCCACGCATACACATGCAACCTGCGCCCCACTCAGAGGAGGTCTATGCTGCCGAGCGTCAGAACAGCATGCAGGCAGCCACGCTGGCAGCTGCCATCCAACAGACGCAGGAGGTGGGGCACCGCCTGCCCTCCATTCGGACGAGCGTGGCATCCCCTCCTGCACAGCACGGCGACATCAGCCTCGGGCAGAAGATCTTCAACAGGTTCCGGAACCAGGAGGCTGTTCTGAGTGAGTGCTGGGCTGGGTGACCTGCATGATTATGGGCTGCTTGCGGGGAGGGATGGCCAGAGTGTTCTGGGACCGTGATGCTGTTCTGAGTGATCGCTGAGCTGCGTAACCAGGAAACAGAATTGCTGGCCCAAGGGAGAGCTGTTTGCAGTGGTCTGGGAGCTGCCCGTTGTCTTGAGTGCATGCTGACCTCAGTCGTCAGTAGCTTTGCAGACTGTGCTGCATGCGGATCCTTGCTGTCTCAGCAAAGCCTGGGCCCAATGAGCCACTGCAGCCTCTCAAGGCTGTGAGCGCCCTGCCCTGCAGGCAAGCAGCTGCAGAGCATTGTGCCGCAGCGGCCGGAGCACAGGCGCTCTGGGGAAGAGCAGGCTGGCTCTGCCAGCACTGCACAGGGCGAGACAGCAGCCACCTCGGGATCTCAGGTACACATCTTGCTCGAAGCCAGCCAGCAACGCAACCTGACTTGCAGTGATGCTGCTTGACCGGCGCTGCTGCAGAAGGCAAGGCGGTGGCCAGGCTGGGGTGCTGGTCATGCAGGGGCACCCCCAAGTGCAGCCACAACTGCATGGATTACTGCAGAGGGTCAGTCACCGGCCAGCACCATGTCTCACCCTGATGAAGGCCGCCCGCCTGTGTCATATTTTGCCAGTTCACGTGTCAGCTTCCCCTCGCTGCCTGCTATCTGCAGCTTCCCATGCACAGCTCCTGAGCAGTGCTAAGCACAGTCCTGCAAGTTGTGCTCCATCAGCTTGCCTGCTGAGAGCTTGCCAAACATGCTCCACCTGCTTGTTTGCTGAGGGCCAGCGCCCGATAGCAGTGCAACTGTTGTGTGCAGGCTCGTGAGGCAGCAGGTGGTCCCGACCCCCAGCAGTATCCAGCTGGGGGCCCCACTCCAGCGCCCTCCCCAGCCCACCGTGTAGCGGCCCTGCACCCGGCCTCCTGGGGGGTGGAGCGGCGCACGCGGCTGGCAGCCCCATCTCAGGCGGGAGCCGTCTCTGGGGGTCCCCACGCGCCTCCCACCACTCCGCAGGTGGGGCTGCAGGTCCTCACAGGAGGTCTGCAAGCACCTATGATTGCCAAATGCCTCTGCCTGAGCCAGGATCCAGCTCTGCTGGGCATGTCGCCTTCAAGCCTCTCGGCAGGTGGCATCCTGATGCACAACATGTCAATGCGTGTATGGCCCTCCTTGAATGGTCTTCTGCCTGCTGTGCTGTGCCTGAGTGGGGGAGGGCATGGCGTGGACACCCAGCATGCCCACATTCAGTTCATGTGCACCTCACCTCTGTCCCTGCTGTCGTCAGCGCTGTGCCTGGTCTCCATGCGCCCAACTGCAGAATCTGCCAGCCTTAAGCCTGACCTGGACTGCCAGCTGGCTTGCGTCGGCACCCTTGAAGCCCAGAGTGAAGGTGGCGGCCTCCTGTGCCTGCAGGACACCCCCAGCCAGAGCCAGGGGGCTACGCCCAAGGCAGCTGCCCGCGCCAGTCCAGACCCTGGGGACGCTCGGGATGCTGCCGCACGCAGTGGCAGCAGCAGCAGCCTCCCCCAGGCTCCCCAGCTGCAGGGCCAGCAGCCCCAGAGTGCTGACCCCAGCAGCAAGCTGCAGTCCTATTGCCCAGATTTTGAGGACGCCAGCCCCACGGGCAGCCCTTCCGCTGCCTCCCAGGATGGCCTGCCTGAGCACCAGTCCCCAGCGCAGCTGGAGCCTGCCTCTGGAGTTGAGAGCAGCCAGAAGGATGAGCATGTGCAGGTGAGGTCTTGAAGCTTTTGAGTCTGATGCATCTCCGCAAGCTGGGTCCTGCTGATGGCCTGCCTGAACCCTGCATCAGCTGGGGCCACCTTCGTCAATATCAGAGCCCAGCAGCCAGTGTCAGCAAGGGCAGAAGTAGAGTGCAGTGCTGCATTTGTGGTGCTGCTGCCTTTGTGCAAGTATGTCCTGCGGCTTTTGCTGCTGCTGCTGCATCTGAGCAAGTTTGCCCTGCCAGCCTTTGATGCTACTGTAGACTGGGCTGCAACTGCATCTTTTCTGGATGGCAACTGGGCAGAGGCAGAGCACAGGCAGCCAACCTCTGACAGCCAGTCCAAACGCTGTTGTCCTCTTCCCTTTGTTTGTTGATTGGGCGCTGGTGTTCGCCTCTCTGTCAATTTGATGTTCCCATATGCATCCTTGCCCATCAGCATCGTCTCAGGGTCCCAGACAATAGGAGCACACCTGTACCTGCAGGGTCACCCACTGGGAGCTCTCACACAGGAGCTTAGCCAGGAGTCCCTGCAGCACGGCAGCTGCTCGGCCGTGTCACCGCCTTCCGCCGGCAGTGCCGAGCAGGCGGCAGGGGCCGCAGGCAGCAGGGATAGCAGCCAACCCCCGTCCCCTGCGCTGCGGCAGACCCGCGCAGCAGCCCAACGCCCAGCTGGCGGGGACTCCTCCCTGCTGGCAGCGCTGCCTGCAGGGGTCCCCGTTGAGGGGGGCTTGGCGCCCGCTGAGATGGCTCAGCTGATGGCAATGGTGGAGAGGCTGGAGGAGGAGCTCTTCTCCTCAGAGACCATGCGCAACGAAGTGGAGGTGGGGTCGTGCCGCTTTGCTGGGTGGCACTTCTTGGTCCAACAGCCTGCACGAGCTATGTGAAGCTGGGAACGGCGGTGGTTGTTTCCAAAGTTCAGCGGGTGTGCTGCTGCTGTGCTGGGTATTGAGGTGGGGGCCAAGCTGTTGTCTTGGCCCAGCCTGTAAGCAGGTCCCAGAGTCTTTCACCTGGGAGGCCGTGCGGAGCTGGGATTGCCATCTTAGGGGGCACCCTGCTGCTGTCTTTGGCATTCTGCAGCCTCCACGGTACGCTATGTCCCGGTTGATTGAACCCAGGGTTGTATGGCATGCCCGGGCAGCTGTGCATAAGTCTGTGGGCCTGTCAACAAGTGGCAGCGTGAGCTGATCTGCTGGAGCCCTGAAGCCTTCGGAGGCAATCAGCATTCGTCACCTCATCAAGGTACTGGCTGCCTTCTCCAGGCACAGGCGGGGACACTGAAGGCCAATGCAGAGGAGCTGCGCCAGAAGATCAGTGAGGCTCACGCCACGCTGGACGAGAAGCGCCACACAGTCTCAGTGCTCGATGAGAAGTATCAAGCGTGAGTGGGTGGTGACGCCAGGCTTGCGGAGGGTTGCCTCCTGCCTGCAGCGGCGCTGTCAGTGCTGCCCTGCGCTGCCTCCAGCGCAGATGGTGCGTCCAGCTGCCTGTATGCTTTCTCCTGACGGCGCTCACAGTAGCCTATGTGATGGCAGCCTGGTGCCCAAACCCCTCAGTCCACTGCCCACAGCAGTTGTTGTGCTGCCCAAAGGGACTGGCTGCTGCCCACAGCTGCTTCAACAGCTTGCTGGGCCTGCAGTGTTACATTGGAGGCACCCTCTGCACGCTGCCCGCCGCTGTTTGCATGGACCTGTGGGCTGCCCACCGCTGCCTGCAACACCTTCTCTGGGCCTGCAGGGTGGAGCTGGAGCTGCAGCAGGGGGACGCCCAGCTTGCCAACAAGGAGGCTGCTGTGTACGGTGTGGAGCAGCAGTTAGCAGCTCGCGAGGCCGACATTGCCAAGCAGGATGCACTCATAGCCTCACTGAAGAAAACGGTGAGCTGCGTGCTCACACTGTGAGGAGATGATGGCTTGTGCAAATCGTAATGGTGCTGGGCAATGCTTACAACAGATGTCTGATGTATGGCAAATTTTGCTGCTGCTGAGGGATACTGCCATCTAATGTGCTGGCGCTGAGCAGCACTTGCACAGGAAGACTCTGCAGTCTTACATGTCCATGTCTGGTGTTTGGGCGGACTCAGGGTGCCAGCCTGTGTCGCGGCAACCAACTGCAATCTCACACCGCCAGAAAATAGTGCTGGACAGCTCTTGCAGGCCAACCTGGTGCAAGCCGGTCTGATGTCCAGCAGTCCAATGCTCCTGTGGAGAAACGCCTGGCAGCTGCTGTACATGTCATGCGGGCCCTGAGAAGGGCAGTGTCTTTTGCAGGGAATGCTCGGCTTTGGAGCCACCTTCATGCGCAACTTCAACAGGTTCAGGCGCGGCAGCGTAGAGGCCACCGCAAGTTCTAAAAGTCTCCCTACCAAGACCACAACCCCTCAGTCTGGAGAAGCAAAAGATGCACAACCATAAAGCAGAGTTGGCAGAGCGCCAGCCCATTCCCTGAAGCTGCTCCCGCCCACATCTTGAGAATTGACTGTTGCAAGCACTGACGTTGCATCTGCTGTTGTTCAACACAGAAGTGCACCTGAGCGGGCGGCTCAATGCTGAGCAGGCCTGAACTGCACCCGTTGCATGACCCGACAGCTGACCCCTGCCTGCAGCATTCAGGCTGATCATATCTTATCTATGAAGCTGAGGAACTTCTGAGCTGAACACACTCTGTCTAGCGCCTTCCTCGCAGCTTGCCCTTGCGGGATTGAAGGCTTGCAGCATCAATCTTGGGGAAGTAGTCTCCTAAAGTTTTGCGTGCAGCATCTGTTGTCACAGGCAGCAGAGCCAGATCATATGTCTTGGGGCCAGTGCCAGCAGCAGGCTTGACCGCAAAACCCAGCTGCCTGCATGAGTCAATTTCGTCAAGTCAGCTTGGGGCATCGCAGATGCTCAGGGGAGACCGCCAAGCATGTGCATGTCATCATGCATTGCAGCTGTCAACCAAAGCAGATACACAGCAGCTTGCCAGGTGGGGCTGATGCGTCATATGCTGCAGTGCCTGCTGGACACTTGTTGATTGCAGAGACCAATCTGAATTGACCAAATAGGTTGTCCAGCTGCAAAAGCCGGCTTTGCAGAGTTGTGTGGCACTGCCTCTCAAACCCTAATGAACGTAGTACAAGCCTTGCACAGAGCAGGCAGGAGGAAGCCTCACCTGGCAGCAACCAGAGCATCTGAGAGGCGTATGCGCCCATTCAGCAGCGCGCTGAAGTCCCCAGCCTTCAGAGCCCCGCCCTGTGACTGCACCGCTGCCAGGAGCATCCACTTGAGCATGTCAGCCCTGCCATCTGCCTTGAGCATGTACATGCTGGAGGACGCCTTAAAGGCTATGTCATCATTCTGCTGGGTGTAGAACTTGCTGAGCAGGGCACCTGCCATCTCGTGCTGCAGACCAGGCTTGAGCTTTCAGTGGTCAGCCATGATGTGAAGCAAGGCCATCCATGCTTGTTGCTGAGCAGTGCATTGGCCATGTGTCGTGGTGCCCGTCAAAGGGCAAGACGTGGGCATATGATTGATCACAGGCAGGGGCATCCGTTGGTTGCTTCCAGACTGGGGCCCGCAGTTGGGGCATCTCAGCTTGCAGTTGAATTTCTTCTTCGACCATCCTCTTGACCGCTTGAGACCGCCTGTGCATGCTTGGCTTGCACAGCACCACAGCACAGCATGCAGCAAGCAATGGTGCACACAGGGCTGGCCAAAGCCGCCTGCAGCCCCTCTCAGCAACCTCACTGCACTCGTCACTACCTGAAGCTTGAGTTTCCTGGCAATACACCCAATGCTGGCCTCTTCTGTGGCATTGCTGCCCCGCGCGCCCACCAGCTTGGACGGTGCTGACAGCAGCTTGAGCACTGCGGACAGCAGGCTGAGCCACTGCACCCTCTGCCGCTGCTTCCCTTCGGGCAGGCCCTGCAGGCTCGGCAGGCGCTGCAGCACCCAGTCTGCACACTGCACGCAGACCAAAGCACTCTGTCTGTGTTGCTGCCCTGTAAGCTTTGCAGTCTCTGGGGCACCCAGAGAGATCGGCGCACAACAGATTAGCCAAAAACGCAATGACCACTGCCACAAGTTTGCAGGGTAGCTGGCTGACTCCCCACAGTAGGAAACAGGGCTAGCTGGCTGACCTGCCCAGATTGCTGCAGCACTCCCTGCCTATAGCCAGCGTCGGCTGCGCCCTTGAGCAGGTCGGCCACATCCAGATCACGCGCGCCCTCAGGGCACACCTCCTGCCACCTGCAGGGGAGATGCGGGTGATGAGATGCGCAGCAGACACGTTCGGCAACCAGCACGCGGTACTACTTGCCTGACCTCACACCAGCATGCCAAGCAGGCCCACCAGCAGCACGCTGGTGTCACTGCCTTTGCAGCTGTGGGCCTGGCCTGGGGTCAGCAGGCCAGAAGGCCCTCAATCCGCCCACCTGTAAGCATCTGCAGCAGTGGTGGCTTCCCTATGGTGGGGCGGCAGGTCGAGTCGCGCATCCAGGGCAGCCGCAACCTCTGCCTGGGCCCCTGCCGGGCCTTGCTGCTCCACTGCGGCCCTCACCTGGCGCTGCATGTGCGCCAGGGTGCCAGGCTGGACTGAGGCTGGGTCCATGGCGGCGCCTGTGGCCCGCTGCGCGACTGCCTTGAGCCTGGTCTTCTGGCCCCGGCGCCCAAAGTTCTCTGCCAGCCTGCAGCTGGGAGGTGTGTCGCGTCAGTGGTGACATCTGGAAACTAGACTGCCTGGTAAAGCCCTGCACTTGGTTCCTTGGGCCACAGCCCTCAGCCTGCAGTGTGGAGGTGCTGCATCCCAACGCGGATTGTGGCCGCCTGGGAGCAGCTGCACTACCTGCCAGCAGGGCTAGCACACAGGCCCTGGTTGTGAGCGGCCAGGTGACTGCCCACTGGGGTCCAGATCAGGTAGGAGAAGCAAACTTAGCAGCCAAGGCCAGCTTGGTTCTCCAGAGGGCATGCATCGTGATGCAAGAGTTGGCATTGAGATGGCACTGAATCATCATCGCTATTTCAGAGCTGGCAGGGAGTGAGCTGGCAGGCAGCCAGGCACAGAGGCTGGCTCGTGCCCATTGGTTCCAGAGAGCGCAGCGTGCTGCAAGGTAGCAGAAGGGGCTGGCACAGGACCTCGCGCCAGTGTGCAGCGTGTCAGCCATGTCAGAAAGCAAAGGCAGCAGCTGCAAGGGACTGTGTGCTCACCGCTGCTTCCTGGCCTGCTCTGTGGCCCGGCCTACCTCCTCATCTGCACCAGCCTGGGTTGGGGTCAGGCTCAGCTCTGATGGCTTGCAGGTGAGACGGATGGGGCGGCCTCCCTCAACCTCAGCCAGCTTCATTTTGCCGGTCAACTTGTCTAGGACGCCCAGTGCATACCTGAGCGCAGCAGGACAACAAGGTGAGGGTGTGGCAGGGCGCAGAGTGCACACAGTTGAAGTTGAACGCAAAGCATGCAGGCAAGGTGCAGTCAGAGTTGCGCATAAAGATGCACAGGGCCAGATTGCACAATGCCTGAGCAGCACTGAACATGCAGCATCGCAGCAGAGCAGCTCTGCTTGGCGCCTGAGCACTGGTGGGCCAGACCGCTTGCTGTGAGGCCTGCAGACAAGCTGCTCCATGGGCCATGCCAGTACCTGATCACCTGCAGCAGTGCTCGTATCCCTGGCTCTCTTCGGCAAAGGAAGTGCCTGTGAAAGTCGCGGTGGCCTCCCTCAGGCCCTTGCCAGCCCTGTTCCTGGCCACCAGCATTGTCTGCATGGGGCTTTCGGACTGCCTGTATAGCTGGCCGTCTAACTTGATGTCTGCATCAATGGCTGATGGAAGGTAGGCCACAAAGGGGTATGCCCTGTCCTCGGACATGGGAGCTGGCTTAAAGTGAAGCACATCTGGCATCTCCCAGGCCTCCCTCTTGCGTTTCCCCATGCTGGCTTACAAGTCGCTGGGGGCTAGCCCAGACGACGCTGCAATGCATATTCCATGACTGCAATGGTATGATTGCTTAGCTCTGAGATACGAAGCAGCCAGACCTTAGAAAAGCAACCGGGAGCACATTGGGTCTGAGAGAGACAAGCTTGAGCCACAGGGGTGCTTCAGCACTTCAAGGCGAAGCACCCTGACCTATAGGTGCCCATAGGTCACAGATCTTTTCTATTTGAGCCAGACCTGGTCAGCAGATACTTCTCGGCAGACACTTCTCCCCACCCACGTGGGGCCCTCTTTCTTCCTGACACTTGCTCATGAATGCTTGTAAATTTGAAAGACCTGTGCCTCACATGCACCTGCTTCCCACCCTGCAAACAGCATGCAGGGGGAGTCAGCGTTCTTTTGGAAGCTGATCGAGCAGCCCTGTGCAAATGTGTATTTACAACGTGGATGATAGCAGCATGGACACCATCGAGAATGCAACACAGTGAGAACGGCCAAGCTGCTGTTGAAGACCTCAAGGGAGGTCAGAACTGCTGGCGGGCTCATTGAGCGCTGAGCGCCAGCAGCACATTGTCTGTGAAGCGTACCATCTCAAGTTCCTGAGCCAGCATCTTTAGCTCAGAGCCACCCTTGTCGGGACTGAAGGCCCAGAATGTTCAAGCCAGCCCCTCTGACAAGTTGTGGGGCCTCGGCTCACAGGCTGTGAATGCTCCTGCAAACATGAGCCAATGAGACCAGAATCATCTGTGCGAAGCCTTCAGAATGTCGGAGCTGAATGCATGAATCCTTAAGGGAAAAGGTTCACCTTGTCAAGCCTGTTGTTGGCAGCTGATGATGCAAGGGCCTACTGATGTGGAACACCACTCTTTGCTCGCTCCCCACATCACTTCACGGATCAAGCAATGTTTTGTGGACTGAGACTTCACAGAGACCTGCTAACCACAGGAGTGCAGTCACACTGTTACAAGCAAAGTGGGAGGATCACAAAGCCTTCAGCCAGTGGCGTGGCGGCGACAGGGCAACCTTGACCCCTTGATGGGCAGGCAGGTACGGCCATCCTTTGGCCTCTGCGTCGTCAAACTCTTTTTGAACCGCCAACTTCTCTGCTTGCTGCTCTGCCCATTGCTGGCGGATCATGCGCGGTGTCAAGGCCTGATGCAGCACCTTCCCCCGGCCCCCAGGGGACATGCATCTCTCCTGCAGATTGTGAAGCTGGCGTCAGCAATGTGGCTGGCATCAGCTGCAGATGAACGGCAGATGCGCGGTCGTGCTCAGGTCCCCGGCGCTTGCTGGAGCATTCCCTGACACTGGGCAGCATCAGCCACACACATGTTGTCTGGAGTTGCCTGCAGCTGCACCTGATGCTGCCTTGCTATGGGGGCAGATGCTGGCCGCAGCTGGGGATGTGATGCCATGGTGAGCGGCTCCTGGGTCACCTGCACATTGAAAGGCTGCAGATGATCGCCTCCTCGATGAGCAGTCCCAGGCTGGATCAGCATGCACAGGCTGCAGCTTCACGCTGCCAGGCAAGCTTAACAGTACGGATGCTCTCTCAGTGCAGAAGCCACAGCTTTCCCTCTGCGGGAGCCATGGGCAACTGGCTGCACGGAAGCTGCAGAGTGCATGCGCTGCAGACTACCTTCGGAGTGACAGCAGTGGGGCGATGGCTGTGCTGCCGCGCCAGCCTCAGCTGCTGAAAGTGCATCTTGTTGAAGGCATCAGTCTCTGCCCTGGACTGCGGCCGATTCAGAGCCTGCAGCAGGAAAGTTGAGTATATGGCCATGCTGCGCATGGGGTTCTTTTGAATGGGCTTGTGGCGGTTGCGTGCCCTGCAGGCTGATGCAGCATTGGGACTGCACTTACTCCTCACCTGCTGGTAGTAAGGGTCCAAAGGAGCATCGGCCTCTGTTTCGAGCTGCCTGGCTTCTGTTGCCTGCTTTGTGGCAGCTGCCTCTGCAGCAGCCGCCTCTGCAGCAGCCGCCTCTGCAGCAGCCGCCTCTGCAGCAGCCGCCTCTGCAGCAGCCGTCTGTGGCACCTCTACCTGCAGGCACATGTGATGACTTGCAGCAGCCATCAGCTCTGCAGCAATTCAGCAGTGGCAACCCCTATTTGTGGCAACCCCAGAATTCATCCTTTATTTCATTGATCCCGCTCAGCCCCTCATGGCGACTGCTCAACAATCAGAGAGACTGTGCCAGCAAGGCTCAAGTGCAAGGCAGCAATGCTGCTGCCATATTCAACTCATGATCAGGTCACCAGCCCTGCATGTCGCAGAAGCTCTCCTGACCTGCTCAGCCTCTGCTGGCAGCTGCTCTGCCAGCGGTGACTGCGCCTCAGCTGCCCCCAGCCCCCAGCGTGCATCCAAGTCCGCCAGGTGCTGCTGCATGTCCCTAAGGAAAGGCCGCCACGCCACAAACTTGAGGCTCTTCCCTGCAGAAGTGCCAGAATGGTCACTTGCTGCCGTCACCATTTCACTCAACAGAGTGTTGCCAGAGTGCGCGCTGGTGGTCATGCATTTATAGCTTCAAGCTCTGGCAGCCACGATCAATAGCTTATGACATCATGCTGCTCCAGGCACGTTGCTGTAAGTCACACCTGCTGTGGCATCCTCCTGCCTCAGGTACTGCTCTGTGTGCCAGCTGCTGTGCCATACTGCAGCTTTGATCACGCAGCTCTGTGCCCCACCTGCCGTAGCTGCATCCAGCAGGGCCAGGAGGTCGCTGCTCGCCACCATGCCCGTCAGCACGCGGCTCCGCTTGCGCAGCCAACGCTCCAGCTCCAGACGGGAGAGAAACCCTGAGCGCAGCCTGCAGCAGCCTGCGTCGTCCCAGCCTGCCACAGCATCAGCAAGAAGCCCGATCACTGCGCAGCAGTTCTGCTGCCTGACCAGGGGACCCAGTTGGGGTTGCACTGCCATGCATCAGCAGGCGCTGGCAGGCTGCATGCCATTGCACTCCATAGGAAGTATTGGGCACAACATTCATGATGCAGCAGCTCTAAAATCACTGAGGCCTGGCCTGTACTGTGTGCTACCTAAGTGTGGCAAGCAGCCCACCTGTCCACCGTGCTGCACATTCGCTGCAGGGCTGCCAGCTCCTGCTGGCCCCTGACCAGCTGCTGCTCCCAGGCCAGCTGCTGCTCGCCTGCACCCTCATCTGGCAGGCTGACAGCTGTGGGGGGCACCAGCCTTGGGCTGAGCTCCACTGCAAGGGGCGGCTGCGGAAGCTGCAGACGCCAAGGGACTGGACTGTCAATTGCAGACAGTCCTTGGCTGGCAGGGGCCGCTACTGCACTCACAAAGGCAGGGACATCACATTGGCCGTTGTCTCTGCAGCTGGTCTCTCTAGCATGCAGTTTTACGAAGCCTCTCTGTATGGCAGGTGGCTTCAAGATGCTGCAGAGTGCGGGCAGCAGGCATGCAAGAGCTGCTATGCCTGGCTGGTCTGGCATTTCACCCAGCAGTGGTCATGCTGCTGCTGACGGCAATGAGCAGACGAGATGTGCAGCTCAATGCAGCACTGCCAGGTGGCTTCCTTCATCACAGTTGCCCATTCCGCCTTATGTCAGTACTACTATCACTGCTTGCTGCCAGCACGCCATGCGGGAGTGATCAAGCTGCTGCCAGATAAATTGAGCAGGCATAACGTGCGGGCACAGTGGCATTGCAGGCATGCTCACCTGTGCCTGCTGCCTGCAGAAGCGGACCAGCTCTGGTCGGGGCTGCAGGGCCAAGTGGCCCTTCCCCTCCGAGGCCAGCACTCCCACACTAGGCAGCTCCACCTCCACCCTCTCAGGGCCGGCGACGTGGATGCTGAGGCGCCTGCAGATCTCCTGGATAAGGGCCTTCACCACAGCTGCGTGCAAGCAGGCGGGGAAGTGATCAGACTTCAGGGCAAAACACATGGCACTGCCTCCTGTCAGAGGCCAGGCTAGCAGTTGTGGCAAGCCTGCCTCAATGCCACTGGCCCTGCCTCACAATCTCAAGCAGTCTCTTACTGTTTGCATGCAGACCTCACCCACACTCGGTATCTCACCCGCATGCAGGCAGCTCCTGTGCGCCACAGCAATGTAGTTCACCGCCTGGCGGGAGGCTGAGGCGCAGTTGCCGTGCAGCTCTGTTCCTGCAGGCACGCACTGCCAGAGGTGTAGGGCCTGTAATGTGGGGCGCGCAGTCATCACCAAACTTCTGCACAGGCCCGGTGGTGCCGGCAGATTAGGCAGAGCTCAGCTGCTTCTGCCATGACTCTTGCTGATGCTGTCAAGGAGCTGCACCTCACTCAAGCTGCTGTTACTGATAAGCACAGCAGGCTGTGCAAAGCACACCTGCAGCCATGCGCCGTGACGGCATCTGAATCGCCAGTGTCTTGGCTGAGATGATCCCAAGAGAGGGCAGATGAACATCCTGGCGTGCTCGCAGGCGCAGAGCAATGTGCCAACCAAGATCATGCCAGACGCTCATCACATGCTGTGCTTGTATTCTGCGGCTGACTGCCCAGGGGCTCCTGGATGGTTGCGGCAACATGCAAGTTACTGGACAGCCCCTCAGAATTGTGTCCTCCAGGACTATGCATTGACGCCCACGATGGCTTCAGGTTGCAAAGCTCGCCATTGCATGCACCAGAGGGGCTCAGAAGGCTTGCAATGTGCCTGGCATCTTGTGCATCTGGACTGTGGCCAAAGCTGGCACCGCTGGCGGAGCGTTGCCATGTTGCACAAGCAGCATGATGCTGGGCTGCACATGCACGTTGTCTGGTGCAAATTGTATGCAGGCTGACATGAGAGGCCAGGCAGCCCCAGCTGACCTGCCTATCTCCTCCAGGAAACTTCTGGAGGTGAGTTTGCTGCTGGCAGTCGGCATGTGGGTTTCAACCTTTGGCAACAGATGCTGCCCGTCAGGGTTCAGGGCCTGGGATATTTTGAGATGCCCAGCGCGCGGCTAGGAGGACCGTGAGCAGTTGTGGTGGTCTTTTATATATATTCAACCATGGAGCCTTAGTTACTACTACTGCTCTGAGTGCATGTCAATTGGAGTCATTACAGGTTGCAGCCATTCTGCAACAAAAAATGGTGCCAGACACTCAGGCAACAAAATGGATGAATGAATTGAACCAAACTCCTGTTCCATAAAATGGTCATTCTCACGACACACACTTGCCCAGTGGTCTTACTGTCCCTGTCTAGATCTGGTAATCAAGCAAAAACTCAGTGCACTGGTCCATGTCTATGCTGGGCTCCTGCTTGATCTTGCTCTTGATGACCCTGGCAGGGACACCGACAGCCACGCAGTGGTCCGGCAGGTTCTGCACGACCACACTGCCAGCGCCGACCTTGCTGCCGGCTCCTACAGTAATGGGTCCCAGCACTGACACACCCGCCCCCAAGAGGACGCCATCACCTGCAGCATGCAACAGCCAGCCTACAATCACTGACTGAGGAAGCGTTCTATGCATGGAGAGCTGCTGCACAGCAGCCAGCACGTGTGGGTCTGGTCCAGTTGCAGATCATGATGCATTTCACATATGATTTTGACAGACATGTAACACCCTTCGACCCCCCTTGCAAGGTGATGCTGAGAGCAAGGCAGAGGAACATTACCAAGAAGGTGGTGCTGCTTGCAAACGTCTGAAAGAATGACCAGCCAGAACCCACCAATGGTGGGATGACGGACGCCCTGCCCTGTGCCGCTGCCGCCCAGGGTGACGTGGTGAAGCATGGACACATTGTCACCAATCACAGCTGTCTCCCCTATGACGACGCCAGTCGCATGATCCACTAGGATCCCACGCCCAATGCGGGCTGCAGGGTGGATGTCCACCTGCATCACCTCTGACACCCGACTCTGGAGGGCGATGGCCAGCGTCTGCAGAGCAGTAGCACGCCGCTATCAGTCATGGCACAGGGGCTCTCAACCACAGCCTTGGTGGGGATGTAGCTGTGAAGGAGTGAGAGACGTACGTGATATGCAAGACGCATGGTGGCATGTTGTGCTAGGGGTGGGCCAAACCGGTGCTCCTGCCAGCACGAGCAATGCCTGGTTGCAACACAGGAGGCCTGCGAGCTATGCAGTGATGCAGGCATTGAGACTCACATGGCGCCCCTGCATCCACAGCCAGTGGGCCACCCGGTAGCACTGCACTGCCTGGAACCCCTTGAAGTTGAGGATGCACTGCGTAAACTTCTCACAGGCGGGGTCGCGCTCCCGCACTGCCTGAATGTCTGCCACTGACGCCTCCAGGATGGACTGCAGCCAGCCCAACATGTATGGGTCAGTGGCGGAGGTCAAGGTGTCAGCCCAGTGCAATGACATTTCATGGCCGTGCCACAATAGCACTGGCTGTGCATAGATGAGGGATGTTACTGCCCACAGTCATGTGCATGGACAAACAGGACTGAAGGGCAGCCAGCCAGCAATCACACCGACAAGGTGTCTGCTGCAGCCCCCTGCGCAGATGCAGCATGCTCACTGTCGCAGCTCACTGGCTCATCCTGGCATGCGTCAGCAGTGGAGGCACACCAGCTCAGCATTTGCAGCAGCAGGCAAAGCAGTTGCCAGTTTGAAAGGCAGCAGACATTCACACACAAGACGCTGTCTTCAGCCTGGCCAGCCTGCCAGCTGGCCAGGAGTATGTGCGGCAGCTCACCGGCTCATCATGGTATGCATCAGTGATGAGGCGCATGAGCTGAGTGCCGAGCAGGGTGCGGCTGCTCATCTTGTTGGCCAGCAGATGGGCCATGGCCTTGGCCAGGCTGCCATGCATCAGGATGTTGGTGTGCAGGCTGCTAGCCAGCAGGGGCTCACGGTCCTGCAGGGAGAAGCTGTGACATCAGCACACAAGTATTCACTTGCATGCGATTACAGCTTGTGCAGCAGGTGCGGCAGTGTGAGCACAGCACACTTGCTTTCATGCTAGGTCTATGGCGAGCTTGAAAATCGGTGCTGTGACGGGAAGCAGAGAAATGCCAGCGTTCATTGCTTACAGCATCCTCCCGTGCTTCCCGCCTGATCTCTGCCCACAATGCAGCCAGGGGCAGCTGGCCGGCAAGCTGATTCCGCCCCAACCTGGGCAATACAAGTCCTGCAGATGGAGCCACATCATCAGTCGTCACCAAAAAGCAACTGATGGGACCTCACTGCATGCACTACTGGATAAACACACAAGTTATGCACAGCTGCAGATCCTTACCTGATTCCTGCAAGTTGACGTTCATCTGCTGCTGCCATGACTGTGTACCCGCCAAGTTGTTGTTCAGCACCACCTGGGGCGCCTCTGCCTCTGCTCTCCGGTTGGACTGAAAGTGGCTGCCAGATGCCGCTGCCCGCTGAGTTTCTCCGATCCTGCCGCTGCGTCTGCTCAGGTCGTGAGTATGCACTGAGCTCCGCCCGCAGGAGCTGCATGGACCTGCATGCGCACAGGGCAACAGGGAATGAGCTTGCAAGATGCAGCGTCAATAATCATGAGTTTTGGGAGTAGGCAACGCACCTGCGGCTTGGCGAGAGGGTAGCACTGACATGTTCATGTTGCTGGGCAGGCCCCACAACGTGAAGCCCTGATGAGATCAGGTGTGCACACTCCGCCTCAGGCCTGTGAGGCTTTCTTTCTAAGTGCCGTTATCTCGAGCTTGACATAGACACACTGGCCGCAGCACTTCATGGAAGGGGCCACCCATGCCGCTGGCTTCCTCTTGCTGCGTGGTAGGTGATTCCAAAGGGTAGCTGAAGGTGTGGTGAATTCAGGAAACTTGTAGCTGCCAACATTGGGAGTATGGCAAGGCTACATGAACAGTCTGGGACTATTGCTAGGTCTTGCGCTGGCATCCACTGCAGCAGCTGAGGAGTTCCAAGACGGTGCAGCTCATGGTGGCTCAGCAACTAAAAGCTTAGGAGTGTCTGCCTGCAACTGCTGGCAGTGGTGAGGAAGCTGCTTGTCTCCATCTGGGCTTCCAGGTACCAGCAGGAGCTTGCTGCAACTGTGCATTGAGACCATCTAGCTTTCAAGAGACTGTGGTGACTCAGGAGGAGCTGCAAGCGCTTTTGCTGCTGGCATACGAGCCCTGTGGGCTTCCTGGCAGACATGGAGTGCAGGCACCACCGTGTGGCAACAAACGAGTTGCGATGTCATGCCTTTTGGAATTCAGACAGCTTCAGGCTGCCTTTTGGAGATTGTTGTGCAAAGCACACCTTATGCTTCTAACCCATGACATCCACAAAACGCAATATGAGGTGATTTGATTGGTCATTGCCAAGTGCGCACTGGCTGTAATTTGAACCTGCACAAAAGAGCTCAAAGCAACAACATGGAAAGCTTTTGGGCCGATGTCACACAGCAGTGAATGGAGAGAGCACATGGGGCTCAGCAGGACAGGCCAGACTTGCTTGCATGTTAGGGGCGCCTAAATTGTGGCTTGAGTCTGTGGAGGAGGCACATGCCCCATCTGGACATTGCTATTGCCATTATTGTCTTGGCGCCGGCTACCAAAGGGATGGCTGAAGTCCTGACGCACATGTCCCCTGCAGCCAGCAGGCTGCTTAAGAAGACAGCATGGACTCCTTGCATGAGTATGGACACAGCTGCAGCTGCAGTCCCGATGAAACCCTGCCAGGCAGAGCAAGCAGGCTTGGGGATACAGCAGGTTGGGGCGCCTCCCATCTGCACAGCTGCACGCACCTCTGTGTCTGGCTGCACAGAGAGCCAGACACAGAACCACTGCTGCAGCAGATGGCAAAGGCAGTCCTGCTGAGCCCAGCCAGCCAATGAAGCAGATCTGACCTGCGGAGCACACACCGTGACCTGCACCCCTGTCCAAGGTCAGGCTGGTCAGCCAGCTCACCAGAAGGTTGGGGGCATGTCTGGTGGGTAGCCTGTAACAGTACCCTGCGCTGGTGGGTAGCCCTGAACTGGGGCACTGCTGCTGCTTGTGCCTGTGTTGGTGCCGTTGGGATATTTGTTATCCCATCTGCAAAAGGCGGTGTCACTCAGCTGACATGGATGCAGCATGGCAAGACCCAGGTGCAGGCTTGTGTGGCTGGTGCGATGCAGCATTTCAGCAGCAGCGCCAGGGGCATTTGCATTCCCAGACAAGCCTGGGCTGCAGGGCACGCCAGCGTGACTACCCCTGCTTGTGCTCGAACAGATGTTACATCAGAGGCTGTCAGGCGCATGACATACTTCCACACTCACTGGTTCTGTCCTGCATATTGCTCCCCACGTGGCTGGTGCGCGGCGGGCACATAGCTGTTCTGTGCTGGGTACCCCTGCTGGGCTGGGTAACCTTGCTGAGCTGGGTACCCTGGCTGCTGCTGCTGGTGCTGAAGCTGATTTGCCTGCAGCAGTAACGAGAGTTCAGCCAACTATCTTGGCTGCAATACCCCAATATGATATGGGAGATAGCTGGCAGTCACCTAGCTTCCCTAAGCAGCATAGCTTGCGGCATGATATACACACTCTCAGGAAATGCATTGAGGACGCCAGGCTGGCAGCTTCGATGACAGCAGGCTGTGGTGGCCCCGCCATCTGCAAAGCAGTCTGAAAGGGAGACTGAGGACCTCAAAGCATAGCACAACAGCATCCCACTCACGTGCCAATTCGCATATGCCCTCCTGCGGCGTTGCACCAGGCAGCAGCTGTAGATCAGGATGGCGCACGCAACAGCAAAGCAGATGGCTGCAATCACGATTCCCACAACCCTTCCGCCACTCCAGTTGTAACTGCAACAGCATGTGTGTGTGTGAGGCACAGTGAGAAAACGTGCATTAGCATGTCTGGGGTCTTCTCTGTCCTGATCATGCTCACCCATCATCACAGTAGTAGCCGTAGCACTGAAGCAAGCTCCTGGCCATGCCTTGCTTTTGTGAAGTATCTGCCAGCAGGTAAGGCCCTGCAACACAAGGTGCTCTCGGGGTTGTTGCAGAGGTGGCAGAGTTCTCAGGGAAGCAGTGGGCTCTGCTGGGAACCTGCCTTCCACCAAGCGGACACGCACCGGGCGGGGCACGTGGGTCGATGTTGGTACAGCAGTCAGCTCCTCACAGTATGGAGAACACGGTACCTGGTAACTGGTCTAAATTAGTCCAGCTGGAGCTTTTTGCACTGTTCCACATTTTGTCTTCCATCAAGTTGTTTTACATCACCCTTCAGTGCACTCCTTCGTGTATTGGACAACACACCCAGCAGCAACACTCAGCGCTTTCCAGCCTTGGCACCAGCACGGGGGGCAATCTTGGCTGCCTTGGGGCCTGAGGCCTTGATGTCCTTGGCCTTCAGGGCAGTCTTGGCATCCCTCTGCTTCTTCATCCGGTCCTTGACCTGCCTGCAGCACAGAATCGGGGACAGCCTGGTGTCAGCAAAAATCCACCTGCCTCTGCATCGGGGACATTTGCCCAGGCAGCCCCCGCTCTCACTCCAGGGGCCATGCAACTCTGTTTTTGTAGCATGGCTGGACAGCCGCCACCCCGCACCCATGCTGGCCATGTCAGATGACTAGTGCCAAAGCACGACACACAGCTGCCAAAGCAGCTCTGCTAAGACAGAGGGAGCGCTTCTGCAGGCAGCTGTCTGCTGCACAGGCGTTCATGCTGGCCACAGCCAGTGACCACTTGGCCCCAAAACGCAGGCCTCTGCCATTGGAGATGCCACCGCTGCACTGAATCAGGCCGAGCATTCCATTCGAAATAGAAACCTCGGACTGCTGCCATTATCACTCATGCTGTCAGTCCCGGACTCATGTGACAGTGGACATCCGTGGAAAATTTAGCCCAGATTCTGTGGAATACAGCCCAAATTCTCAAAGCATTAGGCTAAATCCACTCAGTCGGGAAGCAGTGCTGGACAGCATCTGCCAACTGACCCCTACAAGCGTCCACTCACACTGCAGAGCACGTGGAGAGCAGCCAATCGCTCAGAACGCTGAGCCCAGGGCGACAGGCCTCACCATCGAGCTCGACAGAGCAGCACCACTCAGGATGGTGATGCAGACAGCGCACATATATGCTGCCCAGCGTCGCACCTGACAGCCTCTTCCCGCTGCAGCTTGCGCTGCTCTGGCTTCTCCTGCCGGCGCTTCTGAAGCACCTCCAGGGTGGCGCCGCTGATCGCGCGCACAGATGCCTTGTGCACAGTGCGCCGCTTCTTGCGGGTCACCACACCCTCCATGTCCTGCAGGGGAGTCCAGGGCCAATTTCAGAGTCACCATCGTTAGCTTGCTTGCCCAGGCGCTGGCAAATTGGCAGCCTGCTGTCATCAAGGCCCCGTAAAGTGTGGCACATGACAACATGCAACACTGCCATCCCACAGCTGCTGCCCACTTGACGGGGCAACGTGAAGCCGACAACCGTTGCCTCACAGACATCGGCAGCTGCAAGCAAGTAGTGGCAGCAAAATAATTGACAGCAATCTGCGCCTGCTGATAGCAAGGCCTGCAGCGCACACTTGCTCAGCCTCTACCCAAGCCAGCAGCCAGGAGGCAGCTCTGCTTGCAGGTGACCAGACCGCTGCAGCGAGCGCCACGCATGCTGGGCTGACCTTGCGATGCTGCTTCCTGTATGTGACTGTCCATGCAATCTTTGCAGGCCTCTTCCGCTGGTGATACAACCGCCTTGTTTTCTTGTTGAGGAACAGGTAGCTCTGCAGACAAGATGAGGCTTGAGGTGGGTATGGCGCCCTGCAGGGCGCTCTGCCAGTCACATGCAGCTTGCTGTACGCCCGTGACAACGTTCGAGGGCAGTCAGCATCTGGCTCATGCTTGACTCCAGCGAGGAGCAGAATGGCCACAAGCTCACCTGGCCATCATTGCGCACAAAGAAGATCCCCTTGCCAGGATAGATCTTCAGGCCGCTGAAACGGCATGTCTGGGTCCTGCAGCACCATGGCAGCAAGCAGATTTTGCAGTGGCTTCTGGTGCTGCCAGCAGCCGCAGACACATTAGCCCAACATGCCTCCTGCACTCACTTGATCACCATCTCGGCTCTCGCAGCAGCTGAAAGGCCGCCAGGTCAGATGGACCGAACAGATCCCGGCGGTGGGCGGTGGCCATGGTCACAATGTTCGACAAAGACTGTGCTTACCATGTGCTCGTGACTGGCGCTGACAGTGGCAGCACCGGGCAGGAATCATGAGCAAGGAGGAGGCTGGAGCTTTGGTAAGACCTGCCGCAGAGGCACAGGTGAAGGCATGCCTCAGCTGATTGATGCATCTCATTGCCTGATGTGCTATGGGCCCCAGGATCTCACTGCACCCCTCTTCGGCTCTTCTGCAGGCTGATGGCAATGAGGCTACAGCAGAGGATGTCCCCCTGCCCCTGCCATATGCAGTGCAGGATGGTGGCAAGTGCACACCCCTGCCTGGGGTGTTCTCCCTGTTCCTCACCAGTGAGTGGCAGTGTGACTACACATCGGCTGCACTCTCATCTCGACTTGCTCTTGCTTGCTGCACTCCTGTCGCCAGGTCACCTAAATTAGCTTCCTGCCTGCATTGTTGTTGTTGCACGCTGCCAAGCTGCTTCCCAAAGTGGCAAAGGCCTGCCAAGGCCCTTCCTGCTGTCCTCCAGGCACCACGCTGGACATCATTGGGGTCGCTCCGGTCTTCACAGACCCCCTCAAGGTGCTCATGGCCTATGTCAGCCGCGACAAATTGGCACATGACATCCAATTCAGGGGAGCCATCTCAGACTTCCACCCCATCAAAAACGCTGTGTTGGGGGCTGACTATGACCCCCTCATGCTCCGCACCAACCCAGATGATATTTATGGCGACGGAAACAACTTTGAGGTGTGCACAGCTGCCGACCAGTCAGCTTCTTTGTTATCTTGGCAATGGCACAGATTGTCTAGCCCTGTCTGACGACAGCCTCTGTGTGTTGCAGCTGGCCACACTGAGGAAGGCTGCAGAGACGTGGGAGTTCATAGAGGCTGAGCTGGAGCGGCGGCTGCAGGCTGGAGCCCAGGCCAGCACAGCAGTGCAGGCAGCGAAAGCCCAGCCACCCTCCAAGAAGGAGTGGGTGGCCAGGCCATGGCAGTCACTGGTGAGCCCCTCACGGCAAAGCTAGGAGCCTGCTTCACAATCAGCGTCAGCAGGCTGCCAGAACAGGTCAAGACAGCTGGTGCAGCGCTGTGGCTGCAGCTCACAGCCAGCATCCAGGCGAGGACTCAGCCAGGACGCCCATTCCCCAGTGTAGCTGCCTGCGCCAATGCACAAAGCAGAACAGGGTTGATTGTCTTGGCTTCAGGCGTCTCACCTTGGGATATCTGCCAGCCCTCAGGAAGGATCTGCCCTGTCCTGATGCAGGGCAGTGAGGTGGACATGGAGGAAGAGTCTGAAGGACAGAGTAGGCCAGGCCTGCTGGTGCTGGCACGCCGTGCTCGGCAGCACTTTCGACGGCCATGCGTCCTGGCAGACAAGGACTCTGCAGAGCTCTGGAACTCCTCACAGGCAGGCGGCCAGTATTTTGTGGTGCTGTGCATACAGCTAGGGGGGGCCTGCCTAACAGGCCTGCTGCCAATATGCAGCAGGAGCTGCCTCCCCAATCTCAAGACAAGCTGCAGCCCACATTCAGACCTGTTTGTGCTGACTAGGGGGCTGCCATGAATTCATGCTGTGCAGAGGTGCCACAGCAGGGTCCCCAACCACACCTTTTCTGATGGCCATGCTGCAGATGGAGGTCCGCCCCTTCAGAGACAGCAACTACGATTTGAGAAGGGTGGAGCAGGACATCGCTGTACAGGCAGTGGTAGTCGTGCAGGACACTGGTGTCCAGGCCACAGGGGGGCAGGTGCGTGGTGGAAAGCCAGCTTGGTGGCCAATGCGACATATGCATGGGCAGTGCAGACAGCATTGCCAGTCCAGGCTGCACACTCACCTGTATGCTGCATCAAGTGGGCCTTCATGCAATGGTAGCCACTCTGGACGTTGTTTGGCGGCCTGCCACAAGCAGACACTGCTGCCCCATGTTGTAGCTTGCAGTCTGGGCAGCCTCAGGGCAGGCATAACTTTGCCGCCCACTCCTTTCATTGCACGTCTGCAGCCGCGCCACAATGCTGCCCAGTACCAGGCCAGGCAGTTCAGCGAACAGGTGAAGCAACAGCTGCTGGATGCGCCGGGGATGGCAGACTTCCTGCAGTCTGCCTGCAGCAGGTGAGCCCAGGTTGTAGGTGAGGGAGACTCTGCAGTTGAGGACTGTGTCTCTAGGTTCATGCAGCACTTGATCTAGCTGTCAGTCACCCATCGGCAGCAGCAGACAGCACTAACTTTGCCAGCCTGGGCTGGCGTGACCAACATGCTGAAATGAATCATGCTGCCCCGCATCTGCAGAGTTGCCCTGCAGCAGAGCAGGGCTCCCTCTATGACCCATCTTGTCTGCAGAGCTGCCATTTACTCCCCCAACAACTCTGCGACTCTGCTGAATGATGGTGCCCATGCCCTGCAGCTGCAAGGATGCTCTGCAGCAGAATGAGGTGACCAACATCTTTGAGGACGACTTTGCAGCCCTTGGTGACGAGGAGGCATCCTCAGGTAGCCGGCGGGAGAACTCCATCACAGAGTACCAGTCCTTTGTGGACCTCACCTTCAGCAAGAACAAGGTGGTGTCCGCCATCCAATGGCTGCCACACCGTAAGGTCAGCAGACGGCCTGGCAGCTGGTGTACCTTGGCAAGGATGGGCCACTGTTCACTCTGGCTGTCTTTGAGGGACGTGCCCGCTGAACGCCTCGCTCTTGCACCTGCCTGCTGCCACATGCAAGGTCAGTGCACCGTTGACACTGCAGGCGCTGCTTGTGAGCAGCTTCTGCCAGTGCAGCTAGCTTTGAGGCTGCAAAATGGCTGTGGCCTGACTGGGGGTCACCACCTGTCCTCACATGGAAAGTGAGCGGCTGCAGATCCCAGCATCCATCAATCAGCAAGCATTGTGCTGTCTCGTTAAGGCAGCATACAAGCCTCTCAGGTGGTGGCTGCAGCTGCCTACACAGAACAACAATGTTGCTGCAGGTGCATGAAGGTGGCGGCTCCGTTGAGGCGCACAAAATTTGATAAGGAGTGCTGCACACATTCATGAAGCCAGCAGCTGCAGCTTCACTTTGGCTGTATGCATGCAGGGGGCCAGTGGCCTGCGTTTTGCAGCACACTTGATGGCAGGTGGCCTTGTCATGTGTGCAACTACATTCCAATCTTGGTCTGCAGGGCATGGTCGCAGTAGCCTGCACAGAGCCGTTGTCCTTCAGCGAACGTGTGGAGGTGGCGGGCACCCCCAAGGCGCACGCCGTCCTCATCTGGAACTTCAAGGACCCCATCCACCCCGAGATGGTGCTGGAGAGCCCCTTTGAGGTGTTCAGCTTCCAGTGCAACCCTGCGCAGCCAGATGCTGTGGCTGGCGGCTGTCACAACGGGCAGGTCATCCTATGGGACGTCAGCGCAGAGGAGGTGATTGAAGGGCGCGACCCCTGATGTGGCGCACACAAGTTGGAGGCCGTTCTGGGGCCGCTTTTGAGCCAGGTCACATAGAGGGGGAGCTGCAGCAGGGCAGACAGCCATGCAGCCCTGCATCTATGCCTGCTGCAGACCTGAGCTGTGCTGCAGTGCCACTCCGAGCTCTGATCAGACAGCCGCCTCTTGGATTGCGAGTAAGGTTTCAGTCGGCCGTGACTGCTGAGTACGCCAACATCAGCTTCATTGCGCCCTGTTCCTGCAGGCCTGCATTGCCAGCAATCACACTGGCCTGAAGTCAGACTCTGCCTGAAGAGCTTCCATTCAAGTTTGCCCTGCCCCTTCAGGCATGCATTGCCTGGCTATGTGCATCTACAGCAACCCTGCAATTGTTGCCGAGTCTTTCCAACAGGAGCTTCTGCCCCTGCAGGGAGCACATCCGGGTCTGTTGCTGCAGGCAAACCTCACAGCCTTCCACCCTCAAATAGAGTTGGGGCCTCGTGCAGTGCTCCTTTTCTGTGCCCCCGCAGGAACGCATTGCCCAGGCGCGCATCGCCAGCAATGACGAGGCCAGCACCAGCAGCGCGCATCGCAGCCGTGTGCCTGTTGACCGCAGCGTCAGCACTGCAGCAGAGTTCGGTCAGACAGCCGACAGGGCAGCCATTCCTGTGGTCCGACACCAGCACCTGTCGCTGGTGGATGCCTCCCACCATTCCAGTGTCACAGATCTGCAGTGGCTCCCAGGGATGGCCATCACAGGAAAGGGACGGCCGCCCACTGCCAAGGTGGGATTCACGCAAGCAGCCGCAGATGCAGGATTGCTGCCCACGCGCCATGCAGAGACAGCCGAAGGCGCTAGAAGGCTGGCCCTTTGCAGCAGTTCATGGTCTGTTGGCATTACTCATAGCTCTCTGGCGACGTGGCAGCGCTATGGGAAGCGCAGCTGCAACAGGGCCCCAGACTCATCATACCTTCAGCTAACGGGGACAGCTTTGACTTTGTCCCGGAGTCGGCGGCTGCTTTGCAGCTCTTCAGCCATACAACAGCATCAGGCTCAGCCTGGCAGCGACCAGTCTGCAGGCCTTCAGCCGGACACCCAGCAAGCTGAGCCAGGAACTCAGAGCAGCCTGGGGCTGCCTGTGCAGGCTTGGCCATGGCTGCAAGAGGGCATGGTCAGAGCTGCGTGAGCTGCTGGCTGCCTGGCAGCAGCTGCCTGTAGAAGCAGCAATGGCTGCAGAGAGGCCTGCTGAGTCCGAGGTACTGCAGAAGACGTTCTACACGTGCCAGGCGGCTGCTGCCACATGACGCACTGACTGGGTCCCCATCCCACTGCCTGCAGCCCACAGATGAGGGCAGGGCAATGCGGGAGTGCAACTTCTTTGCCACCACTGCGGCAGATGGCAAGGTCCTGTTCTGGGACATGCGTGTTGGCCGGGGCAAGCGCAAAGTCAAGAGGTGCGGCTGGCAGAGCCACAGTGCCATCAGTGCCTTGTGATCGTGAAAGTGCCAGCTTGGACCCGATCATGTCATTGCCTGCCAGAATGCCTATGATCTCCGCTGCTTCTTGGCACATCAATATTCACTTGGAGACGTGTGCATCTTGGTCAGTATTTAAGTCACGAAATGACAACAGCCTCCAGCGGTCCAAGCTGGGCGCATGCCAGCCCTGAGCACAGCTGAAAGTTGCAATTTCAGCATCTTTTCTGCCTGAGCATTAATTCCAACAGGCTCAGTAACCGATGTCAACAGCTTCAGCTTTCGCGGTTGGGCGCGGGAGAATAAGGGTATTGGTCGAACATGGTGCATGCGCAGCTCAGCACACCTGTGACAATACCAGGGCTGCCATGCAGGGAGGTGAGGATGAGCCCCTACCCCAAGTGCATGCGCAGCTCAGCACACCCAGGACTGCACCCACAGTGCCGCTGGCTGCTGTGCATGGAGGGGAGGATGAGTTCCTGTCTTGAACGAGCATGTGCAGACCTGCTCACCTGTGACAACAGCAACACCGCCCTTGGCTGCTGTGCAGGGAGGGTGACGACGAGGAGGTTGAGTGGCGCCCCACGTTTGCTGTGACGCTGCTTAGCCTGGAGGGCGCAGAGCTGGCCTGCATGCGCCTGTGCATCAACATCAAGGGTGCTGCGCAGAGCACCTTCTTCGTCAGCAGTTTTGACGGGGAGCTGGTGTATGCCGACTGGATGCGGCCAGAGGTGCGCTCCACTGCTATCTGTTTCCTCAGTCTGCTGAGGGCCCTTGTGTGTTTTCAAGTGCTGTGTCAGCTGCCTCGAAAGGCGCTGCCATGCCATGCATGCGCCGGCAGTGGACGGCTGCGTGTCTGCCACACAACCCGGCTGGTGATGAGCACTGCTCAGCAGCCCCCATGGCTGCTGCCTGGCGAGGAGCACCCCACAGCGCTGCATACTAGTCTTGCTGCTCCCATAGGAAGGTGGGTACTTTCACAATGAGCACATCACGACTGCTGATGTTCCTTCAGCAGCCAGCTGCCTGGCCTGCAGGGTGAGGAGCACCCAGAGCACTGCAAGTCCATATCCAAGGCCCACGCAGGGGCAGTGGTCACCCTGCAGCGATCCCCCTTCTTTGATGACATCCTGCTCAGCACGGGCGACTGGAGCTGGGCCCTGTGGCAGGAGGGCCGCCACGACATCTGCCTCTTCCAGTCGCTGCTGGCTGCTGCACAGTACACTGCAGGCTGCTGGAGCCCCACACGTCCAGGTGAGAGTTAGCCTCTCGGTGCATGTTATGTTTGCATGTGCAAGGCTGCAGCAAGGCACAGCATGGGCTGCTGAAGCCCTAAGTGTCACGGAGTGGATCACACACTGCCTGCTGGCCGCTGAGCGATGGGCATGTTTGCTGCCATTACTGGCCTGATTCTGCAGACCAGCTCTGACTGGCTGACGTCTGTCGAGATGTCATATGTCGGCAGAGCTGACAGATTGCTGGGCGCTGTGCGGTCTGTCAAGACTCCCCTCTGGCTGACCTGTCCCTCTGTAGGTGTGCTGTATCTGGGCAGGGCAGATGGCGTCCTGGAGGTGTGGGACCTGCTGGACCGCAGCCATGAGCCCTCCATGACAGCCAACCCCACCTCCTCAGCCATCACCTCCCTGTCCTTCAGCCCGGCTGGCGCCCCTGCGGCCCCAGGCGGCCGTGCTGTGCAGCAGCTGCTGGCTGTCGGTGAGCCCAGCGTGCCCTTCGTGCAGTATGCCCGCCCAGTTCCAGCAGCAGCGGCTCGTCTGGTGTCAGCCAGCTGTCCTAGGATGCAGTCGCAGAGTCGCTGGGCAGGCACTTATAGGTGGCAGATGCTCACACTGCTCACAGCTGTCTGTCTGGTGCCTTTGGCAGCCCTGAGATGCTCCACGTGGGAACTCTGCCACAGCGCTGCTTTCATGGCGTCCAGAATGGTAGCGGCCTGCCTGCTGCAGGCGACAGCACTGGCGTGCTCCATGTGATGGACCTGCCACGAACGCTGCGGCGCAGGGTGATCAATGAGGTCAAGACAGTGACCACCTTCATGCAGCGGGAGCAGCAGAGGCTCGGGTACTTGGCCTCTCGTAAGCCCATCCGGGCAGAGGCAGCCAAGGTGATCCCTTGCAGACGGGAGTGCGACGAAGTCCTGCAGGCCAGTGCTGGCTATAGGATGCAAGCAGGCAAATGCCGCAAAGTTGAGCAGCATGCAGAGCTGTGATTGGATGCAATGCTTGGCTGCAGGTGCAAGCGGAGGCGCAGAAAGCGGCGGAACAGAAACGTGAGGCAGAGGCAGCTCAGGCGGCCGCAGCTGCAGCAGCATCTGCAACCGGGGCACCTGTCGCGCCGCAGCTCAACAAGACAGATGTAAGCCTCATGACACGACCTCAACATGCAGACTGCTGATTGGCTCATGTGTGTTGTGTTACAACAGAGCTGACACTGCTGGGATGTTCAGCTCATAACCAGTGATTCAATGAATTGCTCCACACTGCAGGAGGTGGACGAGATGGCTGAGCAAGCATATCGCAAAATGGAGCAAGCGTTCAGAGAGCAGCTGGGCCTCGCTGCTCAGGCACCAGCTGCTGCTGTGCGCTGAGCAGTACATTGATACAATGGCCTGTAATACATCAACTGCATGCATTCTATCTGAGATCTGGGTTTCGCTGTTCCCACATGCTCTAGATTGGCAAAGTCTGGCCCTTGAATGCCTGCCACAGTAAGAGCCCCGCCAACGTCACAGCCCCCAGCAGCAAGGCAGGGTTGGGGGAAGCTGCCTGGGAGGCTGCTACAGCCCCTGACAAGCCAGGCTTCAGCTGCAGGCGCTGGCTGACAGCGCCATCTTTGTTGTACATGGCCACCAAGCGCTTTGCAAACTCAGGTATGTGTTGCTCAGCACGCTGCGGCTTCCAGGCCCGCTTGACATAGATATAGTTGCGGATGTAGTGATAGTCAATGGAATAGCGCCCGAACTCAAGACCCTGCACGCTGCACATCAGCATTCGCAAGCTGCTAGCCAGACGTCGTGATGGTGGAGTTTAGTGTCAGGCACTAGCTGACCTTGGGGCCCAGCGCTGTCAGAATCTTTGCGATGATGTTACCCACCCACTTGGGAGCAGGGTCTGGCCCCTTGCCAAGCTTGGCCCTGCATTCATTAGCAAGCAATTGCCTTGATGTGTTTCTGAAGCAGCAAGACGCATGCCTGCAGCAGCTTTGCGTCAAAGACTTACACGTCATCTGCAACCACAGTCTGCATCACAAATGACTGCCTGCTGCCCTCTGACATGGTGGGAGTAATTTCTAGCCTGTCCTTGACAGCAGCCAGCATGTCTTGGCCCCTGTCATTCCGCACTGTGATGTACTGAGGGTGCCTGGTCATGTCTGTGTTGTAATAAGGCACGCCCATGTACCCCACGACCTGCGAAAAGGGCTGCCTTGTGAGGATGGGCCAGCTTCTTGCAGCCAGGTGACGCAGCAGTAGGTAACAGCCACTTGCTTGCACGTTAAGCGGACACCTTTTTCATGAGATATGGCTGACCCTCAGCTGCCAGCATTGCAGCAGCCAGTGTGGCAAGCATGCACGGCATTGTGGGCGCAGTGAACGTGTCAGCAGCCGGGGACACGCACCAGCCAGGCTGGCGATGCTTCCTCACCAGGTCAGCCAGGGCGTTGGGGTAGTCGAAGCAGGAGTAACAGGAGGGTGCAATGACCTCTGTCAGGTCGTTGGCAGGCAGGCTGAAGTAGGGAACATACTCAAAGGTGCCGTCTGTGTGCTTGATGTGCACCCGGTAGTCCTGCAGCACTAGCTGGAGGGTCAGCTGCATCCCAGCCTACAAGGGCTTTTTGGCAGCGACAAAGCAGACAACCTCGCTGACGCTGCACAGATGATGAGGCAGGCAACAGGCAACTTGCAGGTAGCTTCAGTGTGCTGGCGCTGCAAAGAGAAAGCAGCGATGCAGGTAGTGCATGTGTCGAGTAACAATGCAGCGCCTATTAAGCTGGTGGCCAGCTGTAGAGGGCGCAGCTGAGCTGCTGCAAGTCACAGTACAGCCTTTAAGAGTGCAGCCGCTGTCGTGCAAAAGCGGCCCCTGCTTTGCGTGAGCTGTGAGTGTGCAGCCCCAGTGGGCAGCTGCTGGCCAGCAAAGCAGCGCTCACAGTGCAGCTCCCAGGGAGCACCCCGGCGAGCCAAGCAGCCCCAGCTTGCCTGCATGAACTCATAGTGCAGCACCTCGTCGGGGCGGGTGCTGGCTGCCCGCAAGAACTTGTCCAGCCCCTTGCGGGGTCCATTGTCGACACAGTTGGTGCCCAGCACGTACAGCTTCTCAAGTCCCAGATGCTGCTCAATGGAGCGCAGCGCTTGAACCTGCACCAGCACACCTCACTTGATGCGTTCAGAGACTTCGTCAGGCTGCCAAGCACCCTGATGTGTGCTAAGATGCCATTGCAACACCTGGCTTCAGCAGAAAAGGGACTGCAAAGGTCAACTTGCCACCTTAGTCAGCAAAAGGCAAAGGGCAGAAGGCAGCAGCGTAGGCATGTGATGGTGCCGTGCAGTGATGCACGTGCGGACCATGACCCCTGCTGTGATATTCAGGATAATCACTTCACGCTGATGGACATCAATGACCTGACAGCCAACCCCAATGAACAGCAAGCGCTTGACGTCCAGCGCCTCAACAATTGCCAGCGTGTTGAGGTTTGGCGACAGGGTGGGCTTCACACCCTTTGCTTTGAGGATGTCGTCTTTGCTCCTGGCAACCACCTGCAGCAACAGACTTGCAACATGGCAAGACACAGCAGGCTCTGGAGCTTTCGCAGTGCAAGGGGATTGGCCTGGGCACATATGCTTCTGTGCGGGGCCTTCTGGATGGAAGTACAGTGGCAAGAACCCGATGGGATAGCCATCTCTTTCTGCACAGCAATGCCAGGCAGTCCTTTTGAAGCTGTCTGAGCACAAATGCCTGCCCCCCACAGGCTGGCCCATGCTGGCCAGCCCAGCATGGCACCACCCAGTGAGCCCCTCACCCTCCCCCTGACAGAGGTGCCCTTATCTCTGGCATCTCTCAGGCTGAGCGCTGACCCAACATGGGTGAAGACAAGGCTGAGTCCACCTCCGGGTGACGCCAGGCCAATAGGAGCTACCAGATCCCTTGTTTGAGGAGAGGTGACCTGTCAAATGCTCTACGCAACACAATAAAACCGTCTTGGAAACAACCGTAGTGGCGCCCAATGGCTGTGGAGATCGAGCTTACCGGCATGGGCGCAAACCTGTCCTGCTCTTGGCTCTGCACGCAGACGACGGCCTCCACCTTGCCAGACTCCAGCATCTCCATGGCAATCTGGGTAACGATGCCCGTCCACTGGGCGCCCTCCACTGGGGGAGTGTTCCTGGCGACATGGCAGCCACTGATCATCAGCAAAGCAGCATAGTCTTGCAGCACAGAGGCAGAGTTGCTCAGCAGTGCAGCCATTGCGTCTCATGACAGCAGTGACCTTGCTTGACACAGCAGCAGACGAAAAGGGCTCAATTGGCTTCTTTGAGGCAGCCTGGATGGAGGCTGGACATTGTGGCAGCTCTCTTGGTGCAGCCTGCTGCAGGCAGGCTAGACCTGAAACGGCCTGTGCAAATTGGAGATCTTAGCCAGCAACACATCGAGTGAACTGACCTGGCATACATCATGTCTTGATGCACTCCAAAGTGGAGGTCGTCCATGTTGTCCAAGTCCCTGCAGCGCCATTGGCAATGTCAAAATCTGCCCAGTGCTTGTCATGGCTGCCAAAGTGGAGCAGCCGAAGCACTGTCAACGCTGCACGGGGTCACGTGGCATTATCAAAGAAGCCAGCTGCACGCAGCCTGCTGCTGCCAGCTATCATCCTGATGACATTGAATTTCCAGCCTCGAGGCACCCTTCAACAAGCATGGACCCACCACCCTTATGCCTGTTCCCACTGCAACAATCACCCATCATGGACCGAGCTTATCTTTGACAGAAGTTGCAAGACAGGATCATGATTTGCAGCAGGAAACAGCTTCAAGTGCCCGGTCGATGCCAGCTACATCTTGAGGCCAAGCGACCACTCCTCGAGCTCACCTGCCTCGGCCATGTACCTGCTCCTCCAGCTGATCAATCTTGGACATGCCTGCAGGGAACCTCAGCAATGCCCTGGAAGTGCTCATTGTCAGGGGATTGCCGCACTCAAGCTGCAATGCTGTACTGCTGACACAGATTGCAGTTTGTAGAGCACACCTGAGCCCAGAAAAGCACATGCCTCCTTAACATGCGCAACATAGTAGGTGTCACACAGGCCGCAGTGCGAGCAGTGCTCCTTGGCTGGGTATGTGCTGCCTTCCTGCACAGGCTTGGCCCTGCGCCGCCAGTTGTCCTGAGCATACTTGGCAGGCACTTCAGCTGTGCCTGCCAGGGCAGACAGCTGCCATCTCCGTTTACGTGGCGCAGGGCTCAGGCATGTGTGCTGCTCTGCCCAATGCACGCTGGTGGTACGCATATTGCCTATATGATATATGCCACAATGCCACAATGCCAAAGCCTGTGGACGTTGGGCTCCGCTGAGATCGACTTGGTCAAAGCTGTCATTCCTTAAACATTCCACCCAAAACTTGTTTGCACTGGCATACGCCGTCAGGATCCTTCCATGAACACACAATCAGTGTAGCGGTCCAGTTCAGCTCAAAGTGTTGTCATGGCCCCCAAGAAGGCAGAGCCTGTGGTTGAGGCAGGGCCACAGTGCTACATCAGTCTGAATGTGACAGCCTCTGGAGTTCTCTTGGTGAGCCTGGGGTGATTGGCTCACCCTTCTTGGCCGCTCATGAGGGAACTCCTTGCTTACAATCATCCTTCATGTTTCATGCAGGCACCCCACTGTGCAGCAGGCACCACATTAGCTCTGTCCTGTTCTGGCCTGCCCGGCGAGCAGGAGGCTGCCAAGTCAGAGGAGGCGGCCTCCGCTCCAGATGGCACCTGCACATTGCAGCTCAGCAAGGCGGTTTCCCACAGCCTAGGCAAGCCCCTTGGCCAGCTTTGCCTGCCGCTCACCAACATATACCACGGCCACCATCATCATTCATCTGCAGGCCCTACTCTGCTACCAAAGCTCCTCAACACCTCACTGCAGCTGACACTGCTGGCTGCTGGCAAGCCTCTGGGCTCAGCGTCACTGGACCTGCTAGAGTTTGCAGCAGGGAGAGACAGCGTGGAGGTGTCCAGTCTGCTACTGAGAGCTGTGATGCCCCCAGATGCGATACCTGATGCGCTGCAGCTCGCTGCTGATGCCAGCCTGAGTGTCAAGGCAAGTGCTTGCACACTCTGACACGGGTTGTGGACCAGACTGTGGCACCATCTGGGCTCTGCCAGCCAGTTGATACTTTGGGAAGCTGGGGCGGGGTGCCAAGACTGCCAGCCTTTTCTGCACAGGCCTGCCTCTTGCGCTTGCCTAGGCCCCAACATGTGCTGCACTTCCCCTGACAAACTCTGTGGCATTGCTGCAGCTCAGCTTGTTACAGGAGACAGGGCCTCCCAAGGTGCCCCCGACTCCCCAACCTGCCAGCCCCACCAAGCCAGGTGCTAAGGGGGTGCCGCCCCCAGCGGCGCCAGTGGCCGTTGATCTATCGCAGCTGACCCTGGGCCCTCTCAGGCTGGTCACGCCAGAGGATGCCAAGGGGGCACAGGTGGTGACGCTGAGCATCAGCTCGGTGGGGCCCCTGCCTGAGGGGCTGGCAGCAGCGGCAGCAATGGCAGGTGAGATGTACAGCAGCTACCTCTCATGGGCCTGAAGCGGCTGGCTCAGCAGAGACATGCAACAGGACACACTCACGCAGCCAGGCAATGCAGATCTTGGCTTCATGGCATGAGGCCAGACCTGGACAGGTTGCATGCTCTGAGCAGCGCCAGCTGCGGTGTCATCGTGAGCTGTGAATGCAGGTGGTGCCCTCTCGTTCAGCTGTGGGCTGGTGTTGCCTTTGGAGCTGGGGGCAGAGGGCGCACATGCAGGCACCCATGCCTTCATGCTGCCAGGCGGGGTTTTCAAGGACGGGGCACTGGGCTGGCCTACTAGCAAAGTCAACTTCTTTGCCCCAGTGGCCGCTGTGGCAGCACTGAAGGTGCGCAGTGGCACCACTTTACGCTGGGCCGTCTGCAGTGCAATGAGCAGGGATGGTGTTCATGGCCAGGCCTCTGTTTGACTCCATCTTACAGCAGGTAGGAGGCCTAGCGGCAGCCGCTATATATATGAGCAACTCATGCTGCTGGCGTTGTCCACAGCTGCAGGGCTCCTTGCACGCGCTCCTGTTGTCACTACAGCTGGGCAGCGTCACCCTGTCAGGGCCACAATGCTTGCCCCGCATCACCGTGCAGCGGCGGCCACGCAGAGCTAGCCGGCTTCAGTCGAGAGCACAGGCAGCAGGTGACATTGAACTCCTCGGCCTGCAGGCAGCTGCTGATGCTAAGCGGCCCCTCCTGCTGGAGCTGGGTCGCTACCTCACGCCAGGCACAGATGCCCTGACAGACCCAGCATATGAGGCCTACCACGGCATTGCAGAGGCTTCTGTGGGCAAGCTGCTTGCAGAGCCAGGCAGGACCTCAGTAGCGTTCAGTGCAGCGGTGAAGCTGGGGTGCCAGGAGGCTATACAGGGAGGACTGCTGCCGCAGGCAGGGCTGCCTGCACCAGAGCCATCTTCAAATGCAAAGGCAAGCATGTGGTGCGGCACAAGTGCAGTGCATGCCCAGGTGTTTGCATGGTGACATTCCGGAAACGGGTTGCAGAGCTGACAGCGCCGGCCAGCTGCCAGGCAGCAACCCCTTTGAGCAAAGCTCCGGTTTGTCACATTGAGTATGTGCTGTTCAAGGCAATGACCTGGCTCTCGTCTGTCACCGTGTCCTGCCCCCTGTCACACCCTGGCAGGGCTAAGAAGCTGAAGCTGCGTTCAGGCCAAGCCGCTGGAGGAGGCCCCTGCAGCTGGCAGCGCCTGTGCTTGGGTGAAGGCAGGCACCGTGATCAGCGCAGAGCTGCAGCTGCAGCAGCCGCTGTGTCCGGCTTGGAAGCCGCCGCCACAGCCCAGTGTGCAGCTGCAGGTGCGTGATCTGCTGCAGCCCTGGCTGCTGGAGTCGTGCTGTCCTGGCAGCTGCTGTCATGCTGTCCAGCTGCCTCCAGAGCCGCTGAGAGACAGGCAGGCATCTGTGGCTGGGCGCAGCCACAGCAGCAGCTTATCAGGGACCCGGCCCCGTGGTCTGTCGTCAGCGGGCAGGACAGCTGCTTGCACTGCCTGCAGGACCTCATCCCGAGGCGAGACCTGGCCCCCAAGGTGGTGGTGCCCACTGCGGCAGAGGCCTTCAGGCAGCAGGTGCAGGTGGCAGCCAAGCAGCTGGCCCTGCAGTACCAGCAGGTGAGCATCGGCGGCAGGTCCAGCGACACCAGGTGAACAGCAGTACCTGGCCTTGTGAGGGTGGGGCTGTCCATCTCTGTGTTACTTCTACCCTGCTTTGACGCTCACAGTGTGACAGGCATCTGCTCTGATAGAGGCTGCATTGCATGAGGGCTGTGCACTGTGAGCTGCTGGTGTACACATCTACAGTAATCTTGCAAGCCCTCTTGCCAGAGCCTAGGGCTCATCTGACCTGCCACGCCCATGGTGCTGCAGACGTTTGGCGACCACCTGAGGGACCCTGTTGCATCGGCAGATCCGCAGAAGGCAGCGCAGCGGCGCAAGCAGATGATGTTCGAGCTGAATAGGAGCGGGCAGTACCTGCAGCTGCAGGAGCAGCTGCGGGCATGCGTGGTGCGCATCGTGCAGGAGCACTTCCACAAAGCGGGGACGATGGACAGGCAAGACATGCAGGTGAGGGCAGTGCCATTCATGCTTTCGCAGGAGGCGCTTGTCAGTCTGTTTGGGTTTCCACTCCTCATGCAGGGCAGCCGTGATGGACAGGGGGAACATGCAGTGGGGACAAAGATCTGAAGAGTGTCCACATGCGATGTCGCGTCTGCTGGCACAAGGGAGAAGCGAGGATTAATGACAGAGCCACAGGGCATGCAGCTGATTTGTTCATCAACTCCATGCTGAAGCAGTGCTGACTGCAGAGTTTCCCTCACAGGCTGGGGACATGCATCTGAGTTGGGGTGCTGGGTCGGCTGCACGCAGCCACAGAAGGGATCGAACACCCTCCTGGACTACTGTGTACTGCAGGAGCTGCACACCAGGCTGTGCAGTGTGCTGACATCTGAGGAGTGCAAGGTGCTCAACCCAGAGCTCTGCACATTGCAGGGCCTGCACAACAAGCTGTACGTCGTGCTGACGACGGAGATGCATAAGGCCCTCAACCAGCTGCGTGAGCAGGGAGGGGAGCCAGCACCCGCGGCAGAGGGCGCACAGATGGCTGAGGCTGCGCCGAGCTCTGCGCTCCTGAGCACAGAGAAGCTGAAGCAGCTGCAGGGGCTGGCAGATGAGGCAGAGCTCAATGGGGATGCCCGGGCTGCTGTGGGCTACCACGAGCAGCGTGTCATGGGCAGCACCAGCGCTCAGGTGGGCTGCCAGCAGGCCTCCCTTTGTCATGCCGTACCCTTGCTGGCGTCCCACTGCCTTGTCTGCACATGGCAGGTCCACCTGCCACTGTCTGCCTTGCGTCACACTGCACCTGTGACAGCTCTCTCTGTTGATTTTTCGCATACACTGACCAACAAGACTACCATTGCTGCTCCTGCAGGCCTGGTACGAGTTTGCAGCCTTCAGCATGCGTACTTGCAGCCTGGATCGCGCTGAGCAGTGCCTGCGCGAGGCTCTGGCCATCGACCCTGGGCACCAGGACGCCCTGCTGGCACTGGGCTGCCTGCTGTGGCACAGCGGCTTGCACACAGATGCAGCCTTCCTGCAGCAAGCAGCAGTGCTGCTGCTGCATGCCAAGGATGATCTGCTGGCGGCTCACCCTGTAGCAGCAGCCATGGCCCAGGAGCAACAGGTGCTGCCAGGGACAGAACCGCAGCCAGCAGAGGAGCAGCAGGGGCAGCCAGCGCTTGCAGGCCGGCCGCCACCAGCCAGCAGCCCTCGCGGCGGCGTGCAGCAGAGCGTGGCGGTGGTGTGGGCGCTGCTGGGGCTGGTGTACGGGGCTGCTGGCCAGGACGAGGAGCGCCGCAACTGCAGCTTTGAGGCCTACCGCCTGGGGCTACTGCAGCTGCAGGGGGCCCTGGCCAGCCAGCCATTGCTGCAGGTGTGCTACTCTGCATGGCAGGCCCAGTGCTGGCTCTTCTGTTGTCACACAGGCCACCTTGGGCACTACCCAGCCAATGCTGCAGGTGGGCCACACCTGAGCTGTTGTGGTCATCAGCTGCCATCTAGGCCTGCAGTGGTCTGTTGTTCAGGGAAGCGTCAGTGGGGCACCCTGTGTGGCCGACAGCATCTCCGTGAGAGCCTAAAACATAGGTGTGCTGGGTTGCTGGGGTCAGTGTGTGGCCAGCCAGAGCCCCACAGCCTTCTCAAATGATGCACTGGCATGCTTGCCAAACTGCAGACTGCGACCAAGAGCTATGGGGCTTGCTCTTCAGACCAGCTTCATCGATGTCCAGGTTCCAGCGTGTGCCCTGCAGGCTGCGCTGCTCCTGCTGGACCTGCAGCTGGGGACCTGCGCCGACTGGGCGCTGCAGGCGCTGGCAGATGCTGAGCCAGCAGCCAGCCTGGCAGCAGACATTGCGGTGTGCAAGAGCCGGGCAGCCTTCCTGTGCGGCCGGGAGGAAGGTGGGACCCCAGCACGGCAGCCAGCGCAGCGAAACAGCAGTCGTTCACGGCAAGCTGTCACTTGATGCCTGGCTGCACCTTTCAGGCTGCTTCAAACCTTCTTCTAGGTAGCAGGCACCACATCTCCCAACCCTTGACGGCCTGAAGCCTCCCCCCCTCTCTGCAGAGGCCATGGCTCAAGCGCATGAGGCCACTCGGCTGGCGTCCCCCGAGGACATCCGCCCTCATGTGCTCCTGGGGAACATGCATGCAGCAGCTGGGCGCCCGGCAGAGGCATCGGCCGAGTACCAGGCAGCCCTGCAGAAGCAGCCGACTGCCTGCCCCCTGGACGTCTACCTGCGCCTGGGGCGGGCCTTTGCTGAGCAGGACCAGCATGAGTACGCACGCAACGTCTTTGTCCAGGTGGGGGGGCCTTGCTGCCAGTGCAGGCATCATCATCGCTGAGGCCGCTCCTGGTGTGGCAGGCCCAAATCCTGTATGCATGTCTATGTCCAGGCAGGGCTCAGCATGGTGCCAAGACCAGCCTAGCACAGAGCTGGGCCAGCAAGAGTACGCATGCAATGCGTTTCTCCAGGTGGGCTCAGTATAGTATAGAGATCAGCACTTCAGCGCAGAGGGGGCCCAGCATCAGTCCATCCCCGCTGTGTTTACTTAGGTGAGCTGAGCGCAAGCATGGGTGTGGTGCTTGCACCTCCCACAGCCCTTGTCCATGCTGCTGCAAATCCTCCTGCAATCCATCCAACAGCAGCCGTCAGGTGGACCCTTGCAGGGCAGGAGCAACATAGGCATGCACACACTGTGCTTGTCCATGTGTGGAGTGCTGAGACTGAATTTGCCAGCGCAGGCTATGAGTGAGGGCTGGAGCCACGCGCCATGCACCTGACAGTGCCTGCATGGTCTGGCAGCTTGCCCCACCCCTTGCTCAACAGAGGGGTTTGCACACGCTGCTTCTGTGCTGCTCACTGGCTTGCAGGCTGCAGATGGCATTCTCAGGCAGTGCTCACGCTGCTTCACCCTGTTCTGACGGACACTGCAGGCGTGCACGGTGCGACCCTGCGCCTCCACCTGGCTAGGGGCAGGCACGGCCTACCTGAACCTGCGCGATCTGCAGCAGGCAGACCTCTGCCTGATGGAGGCCAACACTCTGAACAACCAGGTGGGCCCGCCGCTGAGCAGCCCCACCATGCATGCGTCAGCCTCGCAGTTGAGGGATGTATTCCAATGTGTGACATACAGCTGTGTGACATACAGCTCACTGCTGGGCAGTGCAGCACTCAGCCTCCTGATGATGGATGCGTCCCGCTGCATTAGACCTCAGTGCTGGGATTGACATCCATCCAAGCTGCAGGACGCAAACATCTGGGGCCATGCAGCCCTCCTGGCCATCCTGGCAGATCATGCTGCTGAGGCAGAGCAGGCGCTGACCTGGGCGCTGAAGCTGCGGCTGCAGGACACTGCCCTGGTGGCACAAATTGCAGAGCAGCTCATAGAGCGCCACAGGCAAGCCCGCGTCCTGCCACTGCATCTGATGACTGCTTGCTGCCTGTGGTCCACTTGCAGTCTGCTGACAGGATGACTCCAACCTTGCATCTTGCCAATGCAGGTATGTGCAGGCAGAGCAGGTTCTGAGGCATGGCCTGGCAGTCAAAGACTTGCCCCGCTTGCGATGGTTGCTGGGAGATGCTCTGTATGAGCAGCGGTGCCTGCCTGCTGCGCAGCAGCAATATGAGGCCACAGTCCAAAGCGGCCAGGCTGCTGCTGCGGAGGAGCAACACGCTGTACAGCAACTCATCAAAATTCACAGGATCTCTGGCAACAGCGAGCAGCTTGCACATTATAAGGAGCACCTGAAACAGCTGCGCAACAAACAGAGTGGCGCACCACCAGTCTCTACTTGACAAGAGTTGCGAGCTGTTAAAAGGAATGATTGAGAACCAGTTCAAGCACTAAGCAGTGACAGCCAGGCAGGTGTGAGGACGGAAGCAAGGGATCTGCACGGACACAGTGCGCTCGAGGCACACTTGAGTGACCCTACGTCATAAATGCTCCCACCAATACTGCTGCATGGCGTCAGTGCCCAAGCAGAATTATTGATGTCTGTTCACCAGAGCCAGCCCCTGCTCCAAGATGGTGTCTGGGGTGGCGTGGGCTCCCGTGGCCGGATCATAATGCTGCCAGACAGCAACTGTGCCATCGTAAGCAATTTGCCCGCCTTGCTGAGTGGACTGCACAGCAAACATCTGTCATGAAGGGCTGCTGGCATCTGAGGCTTGCAGAGCGGTAAGTCTCAACGAAGGACTGCACTCTTACCCCGCCACGCTTGGTGGGGATCCAAGCCTTCCAACCCCCAATGGCCTGCCTCAGCTCCTTTGCCCCATTCTTCCGTACGCGGTCAAGGATAGATAGAGGGGTTCTGACATTAAACAAGGTGTCAAACCTGCAGGTTGAGATCATCCTGTCAGTGATGCCTCCTCAGACCTGTACACACACTGATGCTACATGTTAGTACATCCACTGAACTAATCAGTTGATGTTACCAAGTATTCTTGAATTTGAGCGCCTCATATATGTGCATCTCAGGGTCTGCCAGGAGCTTGTCCTCAGGAAACCCTGTCAGCTTGCTGAATTCCTTGCCCCGCTCTGCAGGGCCGATGGTAACAAAAAGGACGCTCACTCCAGCATCAGTCAACTTCTCCAGCACGGTGCCCTGGAGCTTGCCATTCCCTGCAGTGTTGCTCACATGCTGTTCTGGCTGTCGGCCTGGCAGGCATGCAGAATCTTCCTGGCTGCTGTCAAGCCTGCAGCGTGAGCACCAAAGCCAGTGGAAAGCCCCCAGCCACTGCATGCCATCACCTGATAACTCTCGGGCAAGCTCCTGGCTGCACAGCAGGCAAATAAGCTTAGCCATGGCTGGGTGACATTGCGCCACATCAATGCCTCTCTGACTCACCAGAAGAATCATCCCTGCAGCAGCAGTTGCTGTTGGTGATGGGATCAAGGCATGGCTGAGCAATCAGGCAGGGACCACAGGAAGGTTGCATTGCTCACCATCGATCGTGCAGCAACCAACATAACCTTTGCCTGCTCAGGCTGGTCACCCCAGAAGCTGAAGACTGGTACCTTCTCCTGCTTGGACACGTGCCATGCCTGACGCAGAGATTGCACTGGTGTGAGGGCATTAGCTGTCGTGAGAGCATTAAGAGCAGCATTCTCGCAGCTTCTGCTGCACAGTCCATGGAGATGCAGCCATGTGTCTCAAAAGCTTCAACTCTGATGAAGAGGCAGGCAGCCACCTGGACATTCTTCAGCACATCGAATTTGCTGTTGTCACTGATTCTTTCCCCTTGTTGGGAGCTTGCCATGGTTCTGGGACCTGCCTGGCGAACCCTACCCCGGCACCCAAAACGCACTTGAGCCTGGGATGACGGTGCAAATCTGCTACCGTGAGACCTCGAATGGCCAACTACAGCGTTCAGCATCTGCTTGTGACGTGCAAGTTGCAACTCAGTATTGAGTGTCAGACCTGGTAAGAAGGGTCTGAGCAGAAAAGTCAATGCAGGGAGCCCCATGGCCAGCAAAGCTTGAGTTCCCCAGTCTAGGCAAACTGCACCTGCTATGTGTGATGCAAAATTTAACACATTTAAATGCCCCAGCTGCTGCTGCGGAGGGGGGGGGCGCGGGGGGGAAGGGGGGGGGCCAGGCATGAACTTGCAGCAGGAGCATGCAAGGGTGCCAACAGATGAGGCACAAGCAGCTGCACGGGGACTGATGTACAGACCAAAGTTACCCACAATATAATACATTCAACCTTTGATGTGCTCAATAGAGGAAGGGCAATCAGTTTAGACTTGAATGGTCAGCAAGCTACCAGGCATATGCGTTCCTGGATGTATTGAGGACACCCCAGGACTGAAACACGTGAAGGTGGGAGCAGAAGGCCTCCATTGCTGGAGTCGTGTCTGACCGCCCCACCATGAGGCCATGCACCTCCAGGCCCAGCTCCTCTTTGGCAGTCTTCAGCTTGTCACAAATGTCTTTACTGGGCATGGGGATCTCCCCATCTGTGACCATGAGGATGTCCGCCTGCGGCAACTCAGCTCTTATCAGTGCAGCACAGCAGATGTAGGTAGCGCTTGCACTCTAGCTGCTTCCTAGAAGGTCCAGGCAGATGCAGTAGCTGCTGAACAGATGACGCTGAGATATTCAGGGCTTCACACAGGCTCCATGGAAGGGCCGCCCTGCCTGCAGCAATGCGCTGCAGGAGTGGTACTCGAGCTAGCAGCTAGCCTGCTGCCACTCCTGCCGGCAGCATGAGCACACTGCCAGACAACCAGCTGGAGGTCTTCTGAGCTCACCTGGTCTACTCCATGATGGTCAAGCGCTTCAGGCTCAGCTCCCAGGGCATGCCCACACAGCTATCAGAGGCTGCCTCTACACCAGTCACAAGGTGACCTACCTGGTTCCAAAAATGACTGGTCAGGCACTTCAGGCTGAGCTGGAAGGACATGTGCAGCTAGGGAGCTCTCAGCCCAGGCACCACCCCACATACTGAGGCAGCTTACCTGTGTCCACCCCACATCGGTAAGGCGCTTCAGGCTCAACTCCAGGGGCTTATCCACATCAGTGCCGCCAGTGAAGCCGCCACTCAGGAAGTCCAGCAGCTGACGTATGCCCTTCGCAGTTGTATCGAGCTCCAGCTCCATGACCTGACCTGGACCGCTGCAAAGGCACACACATGAGGGCCACTTGGGTGCTGCAGCATGTGGCGGGCTGGCTCATGGCTGGGGGTTTGGTCAAGCTCAAGCTCCATGACCCTAACCCTGCGGCTGCAGAGACACCAGACAGGCACGCTACCAGCGTGCTTGATGCCAAAGGGCATGCCAAGCCAGCACGCCTACACTTCATCACCAGACACCGCCCGCTGCACAGGGACACGCGCACATGGCTGCTGAAGCCTGTGCTGCAGTGCGGGCAGGCCTTTGGGGCTGGCATTCAGCCGCAGCTCCATCACCTGACCTTCATCACACATGAAAGCTGTCCCCAGCCTTGCTGCTGCGGCCCTGCTTGGCACGCCAGGCCGGGGCAGCTGCTCAGGTAGCTCACCACTTGCCACTGCTACGCAGTCCAGCCTGATCTGCATGACTGGCACTAGCACAATCCCACCAACTGAGGGCGCAGGTGCACCTGAAGGCATAGAGGTAGCACTGCCGCTCCTGCCTGTGGGCCCCTCGCATGCACTCCAGCGCGACCGCCTTGGCCACAGTCTCACGAGCACCAGCCATGGACCCTGCACAGCGCAAGGAGCTGCTCAAGACATCGCACCAAGTGGCAGAGCCGCATGCAGAGCTTCCCTGGCGCACAGTGGGGAAGGTGGGCTGCCAGGACACTGGCTAGCCAGCACATGCCACCACAGTCATGGTGGCATATGACGTGAGGCACTCAAGCTCGGCCCCGATGTCAGGGGTCCCCAGCTGCATGTCAGCTGCATGAGATGCCCTGCACCAGATCAGCACAAAGGAGCAGAGACGAGCCCTGCCAGGCCTGTGAATCTAACCCAGCATAGTGGCAGGCAGTCCATGTGCAGCAAGACAAGCCAGCACATCAGTTGCATGGTTCCGGTGCTCGGCGCACCTGAGGTGTCCAGGCAGCAGATGATGGGCCCCATCTCTGCAGCTGGCCGGATCTCCATCCTGGCAGTCACCCGAGTGGGCTCCCCCTGCAACCACCCTGCACAAGCCCAGAACAGGAGTCTCATCAAGCCTGCGTGTCGCAAGCAACATCCCTGATGGGTGCTCTTTGGCATAAAAGTCAATAGGTGCAGGCAAGACCTGCCATATTCAGCAGGGGGGTATGGTCTCTGAGCGGCATACATGCAGCGGTGGCAGCCCGTGGAGGGCTCTCATCCAGGCAGGTAGCCTGCTGCTGAGCGAGACAGCAAACAGCTGCTGACCCGGGAAGCGGCTCTCAAGGTGCCCGCCTGTGCCCCCACCTGTGCGCTCATAGCTCATGAGATTGCGCTCCACGCGGCGGACCATGTGGAGCAGGCGCGCAGCCCGGGAGCCCTCAGGACTTTGGCCACTGCGCCCACTCTGGTCCTGGAAAGTGAGGGGAGTTGGGTTCATGCCTGTCATCACTTCTGCATGGCTGCACCAGCCACACTGGGTATGACGCCCACAATTCATTTCTGACACATCAGTGGAGCAATGACTGGGCGTTGGTCCTCCTCGCTAACACCAGCATACACTGTGTGGTTTTCCTTGTGAGACTGCAGTCACTGCAGACTCCATTCTCTGGCGCGTCTGTGGGCCAAGACCTCACCTGAGGCACCTCCCCTGCCAGCTCCCGGAGGCGGGCTGCATGCAGCGCTCCCCGCCGTGTCTTGGGCCACCCTGCGGCCATCAGGTGTGCCTCAAAGGGCAGCATGCGAGACAGGTCCCCCGAGCGGGCAATGCCTCGTGTCTCCTCAGGTTGCAGCGGGGACCGAATGAGGCCTGGAGGGCGCCCAGCCTTCCGCACCTGCAGACAACAGGCTGTGGCGGCTGGGGCAGCAGCGCACCGTCTGAGCTCAATGGGGCGGGTCTTCGTAGAGAGCTTTGCTGATCTCTGCAGGCAGCTGCAGGCAGAGGGTACTGGCGGCGTGAGCAGCAGCCATGTCTTGCCAGGCCCTGGAAGCGGGCGTTGCTCATCAAGTGCCACAACCCACAGGCAAGAGACACTGGCAGCATGATCAGCAGTCCTGGTTTGCCATCCCTGACAGCTGCTGCCACGCCAGTCACAGGAGGCTGCAACTATGCCATATGCAGCCAAGCACACTGATGAGGACCCAGACCTGCTGCCTTCCCAGCATGGCATCCACAAATGACCAGTCTCACCTCCTCGGGAGCCCTTCTGAGGGGTCCCACTCCCCCCGCCCGCCCCAGTTGGCGCACCAGCTCCCTCAGCTCAGGCAGGTCCTCCAGTTTCTTGCGCAGGGACTCCACCTCGGCCCACCCTGTGCTCTGCCAGACCGACAGGGAGCTGTCAAAGCCCTCAGGACCGTCCATAAGCCCTGCAGGGAACCAAGGTTGCCGGTCCAACTTGTCAGCCCTGGTCTTGACAGGCAGCGTGCAGGCGCATGCTCTTGATGACATTGACACTGGCCAAGCGCAAAGCTTGCCGTGCCAGATAATTGGCAAATGCCATTGGGGTAGAACGTGTGCCTACTTACGGCCCAAGACGATCGCAAGTGCAGCACTGGCAGGGAGCCATGGTGACGTCAGACCTTTCAAGTCATCAAAGGCCTTCGTTGCCTTCTCCATGTTTTCTGCAGCAGGTTTCCACTCCTGCTCAAATTGCTGCACCAGGTCGTCTGCAATCTTCTCCATGGCTGCAGATATGTCATCAGTAGTCTGCTCTGGCTCCCTACACAGGCAGGGGACAGCAGTGAGGTTGACGTCAGCCTGTGCAGCAAGTCCCTGAGCCCTCAGGCTGCAGGCGGCCACATCACCCCAGTACCGCATGGAAGCAGATGGCACTCTCTTCATCAGCTTCCCTACTAACAGTGCGTCGGCTGGCTTGACCCAGCAACCATGGCCCCCATCACACAGACACCAGCCCAGTATTGCTGTGTGAGGCTGCTGCCAGTCCCTAGCACTAGCTTGAAACTGAACCCTCCCCTGACCAGGGATCAAACCTTACCATGACCAAATGATGCAGACACAACACTGCTGGGTGCAGGTGGACCCCATGGTGAGGCTCACACCTACCCTGTACTGGGCAACAGTGCTAGTGGCCTGCGCCAGATCCAGGCTCAGCATCCCAGGCCAGAACCTTGGGTCACGATGCAGCTGGTCCTCCCTTGCTCTGACGGCGCATGCTCAGTTGTCACTTAGCTAGGTCTTGTCTTAACTCAAGACGAGCCTCACCCTTCTCCAGGGCTGGGCGACGAGTCCTGGGGCTGCATCTCCATCTTGATCTCCTGCCCCTCCTGCTCCCCAGCAGCATCCATGGCCTGCTGCATCATCTCCTCCATCTGCTCAGGTGTCAGGTCCTGCAGCACAGCAGTGCCACGCTGCCTGTCTGCCAGGCTCTGTGCTGTCTGGCGCTTGCTTGCGCAGGCCTGAGCGAGGGCCATGCCGCCCATGCCAGATCACAGAGGGGCCCTTCCAATGCAGCTGGCGGTGAAAGCAGATGCGAAGAGGCGTTCAAGCGTGGCTTGAGGCAATATCAACCACAGCAGACTGTTCTGACTCTAGAGTGCAACCAGCGATCCAGGCTGCTGGCATTTGCCAAAGCAGGAGGTCCGCATCAAGTGTCACTCGTTGAGGCAGGCAGGCACCCCAGCTCACCAATCGCTTGACATGCTGCAAAACTGCAGAGGCTTGCGGACTGACGAGCATGCTGTTAGCGTGTGAGCATGCCTTCAACACATGGAGGGCGGAGGGGCCAGCCCCCAGCTCTATACTTGGTTGGTATGGCTGCAAGAGAGCCCACCTCAGGCTTCATCTGCTCGCCAGGCTGCCCGCCCTCTGCTGCATCCCCCTCCTGGCTCTGGGCCTGCCCCTGGGTGTCCTGCTGCTGCTGAGGCTGCTGTGCCTGCTGCTCCTGTTGCTGCTGCTTCTTCTGCTGCTCCTCCTCCATCTTTGCCTCAAACTCCTGCAGGTCGGGTGTGCTGACTTGCAGCCAGCACGGGGCGGCAGTGGCACTGTACTGCTCTGTCTTTGGCTGCTCCTCTGCCCTCTCGGCCTCAAAGCACTGCGGCGCCTCCGCATGCAGGTGATCAAGGCACGTAACCAACTAGCCTGCTGCCAAGCTTGAGGCCGGCGCATGACAAGGCAGATGCCCTGCAACTTGGCGGCCATGCCACTGCGACAGCACAAGGACAGGTGCTCACCAAGACATGATTGAAGCGCGACCTGAAGACCAGCAGCTCACAGCTGTTCACGTTACGGAGGCATCTGGCCTGCCAATCCTCACACTTACTGCGCATCCTCAAAGCAATCCCACAGGCTGCTCAAGCATTGATGTACGAACAGGCCCTGCGAAGGCCCTCACTCCCTGCCCTCACGTGTGCCATCTCAACAACTTGCTTGACGATGCTGTCGCACAGGCGGGGGTAGCGCCGCGTGAAACGGGGCATGCCCAGGTCGCCCAGCGCCTTGAGCATGCCACTCTTGAGGGGGTCCACCGGCCACCTGCACCCAGCCAGGGACATGCCACCATGACACAGGCTCCAGGTGCGGAACTGCCAGCCTGGCCGTGGTGCAGGGGACAGGCAGCTGCGTGCCCCTCAGCTGGCCGTTCGCAGCTGCCGTGGCCTTGAGCAGCCCACTCACAAAGCATTCCATGACTGCCTGCAGTTCACTAGCACCATCTCAAGACTCAGGTGTGATGACGCCAGCCGCAGTCTGCCGGGCTGTCCACTGTCCCTGTGCAGCTGTCAGTGCCAGGCCGTCATCACATTGGCCACATCCCATCCCTGTGCTTCTTGGAGACCGCATGCAGCTTGTGTGTGCTTCCCAGCTGCAGCAGGGAGCTGTGCATGACCGTCTAAGGAGCCTCAAGCTACACCCACCATGACTCAATTGGCCCTTGTCCTGCAGAGGCCACCTGACCACTTGATGGCCTCAAAGCGGGGCAGCACCCTGGCAAGCAGCAACACAGCAAAGATGGCATGGCCCGGGGTGCCTGCTCACTCAATGGTCTCAGGTCCAGGGAGCACCCCCCGGGTGAGGCTGGCCTTGATGGCTGACAGGTCATAGGCGCGCTGCTGCAGATCCAGCATGCCCTTGGTGCCAGGGAGCTCCAGCAGGGACTGGATGGTGCTTCTGTCCAAGTTCAGGGCGCGAGCAAAGTTCTTGCTCATTGGCCTGCAGGGTCAGGGCAGGGGCTCTGCCTGAAAGGGTCGAGCGCCGTGGGGCTGCAGGCACGCTGAAGATGTCACTGTCAGGACCCTTGCACGACCACGACTGCTTGATGCAGATGGCTGCCTGCCAAGAAGCAAGGCACGCATGCTAAGCTGACCAGCAACAACAGGGAGTGGGCTGTCAAGCAGTGCCAGCAGTGCATGCAATCATACAAGCATGCAACCTGCTGTTTCAAAAACGCAAGGGCTTGAAAGGCGTAACGCTTGCTGCTGGAGGGCCTTCTGTTGGCACCGCACCCGATCATCTCGCCGCCCACTGCATTCTGCTGGGTGCTGGCCATGCCTGCATCTGCCACAGATGGAGCAGCAGCTGGGACTTTTCCGAGATCTGCTGCAGCATCAATGGGTCCTTGCACCTCAGTCAGGGGCACACTTGCTATCGTGTCTTGCACTGCTGCTTCCCTGTTGCTGGCAACACTCTGCCCCAATGCATCTTTGGCCCTCTGGGCCTCAGGGGGCCGAGTACTGTCTTCAGCTGAGTCCCCAGGCCGTGCTTGTTCGGCTGTGCATATCAGATGCAGCTTCCTTGATGGAGCATGTCTGGCAAGACTAGTTCCATGTGCACAGATCTGAAGATGCACCCGGTGCGGCACTCTGTAGAGGTGTGCCATGCCGGTGTGTGTTGGACCCTGAGCTGATTTTTATCTAGCCGAGCTTTGACCGACGTGCCCTAAATCTGAAAACGCCCTAGGTGCATGAGTTGCCAGACTGGGATTGGAGTGCAGTCAAGAAGCTTCATTCTGCACATCAGGCAGCAGTTTTGACGATTGCGCGTACAGCACTTAAGCTGACATAAACAGTGCTTTGCGCCCCCTACGAAGCTTGAAGGGCTTTACATAGATTATACAGCAGCAGGACAGATGGCCCTTTTGACAATGTAGTCCCCTCCCCCCAAACGCAAAGTATGGATGGAGAGCACATGGACCAGCACCAATTCAAGCCTCACCATATCCTCAATATTGAGGACAGCAAGCCTGCACAGCCCGCAGAACCTTTCAAGCTGTGGCAGCCAACATGCTTCGATCGCTTCAGAAGATTCATGCTGTCAGAGGATGTGACAGCAGCAGTGCAGCTAGGGTTTGGTGAGTGCAAAGCTGGCCTGCCTGCAATAAGTCTGGACATGGTGTCTCCAAGCATGCAAAGTGACCACCAATGGTACAAGAAGCCAGATCGTGCAAGTCGACGTATGTTGCGGTGCAGGCAACTTCACAATAGCCCTGTTTGTGTTCATCACATCAATCACCTGGTCCCTCGCCTGTATTGGAGCCATTGTAAGTCCATCAATGTTTCCAGAATTTGCCCTGTGCTGTGGTGTCCGTGGTACTGACTTGGGCTTGTCTGCCTGCAGTTCTGCACAGCAGGTAGGCAGTGGTTGTCCTGCGCTCTAGCCAAAGCAGATTCTGAGACTCTGAACTGTAGAGTTGCGCTGACACGGGTGCGCCGTCATGCCAGGCCTTCTCATTCTCAGTCCATCCACACTGGTTGGCTCCAGATTCACAGCGGCTGTTGCTGTGTTTGGGTCGCTCTGGGTTGGCCTTGCACTGGGATGTGGCACGGTGAGCAGACAGCAAAGCTGCATCTCGCAGAGCAGATGCCTCATTGCTTTGGATCTCTAGCACTCAGTCCCCGCGACGCTGAGCTGCCCCCACAGCTGCCGTCACTGGCTTGCTGATGGGGCTGGTTGGAGGATTACCAGCAGCACTTCGAGGCCCCTGGTGCTGGAGCTGCCCCTGGCGACTGCCAGAACCTGTGTCTACTGCTGCGCTGCCCGTTGCCTTGCTGCTCGCTGCCTGTCTTTGTACTGCCAGCTGCACTTCAGCCACCCATGCTGCTGCAGCTTTCGCTGGCACATGCCCCAGGCGTCTGGTACACAGGCTTCCTCTGCATCTTCTCTGCGATCTTCATCATCCCTCTGTGCTCCCTTCGAGCCTGGGGAGGGCCCCCGGCCGGCCTGCTGGGTGAGATGACAGAGCTTGTCACCTGGGGCAGCCAGGCTCACTGGCCATGCCTGCAAATGTTGCCTCCTTCTGCAGCTGGCGCATGCAGATCTGCTGCTACCTCTTTGCAAGAGGCAGGAGTGGCCCCTGATCCCTGCAGGATGTGTGGGGTTCCTGCTGGTCATCCCCGCCGGGTACACAGCCTGGCCCGCCAGGCTGCTGTGGAAGGAGGTGAGGGTGATAGGAGTGCGGTGCCATGTGATGTGGGACACGCGTCGGAGGAGTTGAGCAATCCCCTGTCCATGTGAAAGCATGATCTCCATGACATAAGGGCTCCTGACGCCCTTCAGCTGCCATGCCTGCAGCTTGTCCTGCATACATGATCCCCATCTGCATGGAAGGCCAGCTGGCAGGTGCCAGAACTGATCCCCCTCCCCTCCTCCACTTCATGCCTGCCGCACCTGCAACTCACGCCGCACTGGGTCTGAGGTGGCAGCAAGCTACCCCCATGCAAGGTCACGTGTCCTTCGGCTGTTGTGACTGCAGGTCATGTGGCACTTGACTAAGTCGGGGCTGATCTCCATGCTGGGGACTGTTGCAGCTGGCACACTCGTCCTGCCCAAGCTGGCACGCAACGAGCTGTGTGTCACAGTCTCAAGAGGTGAGGACACTGCCCTCTGGTCTGTTTGATCGCAAGGCATGTGCCCTGGGTCATTCACAGACACAACTGCAGGTTGCTGCCTTCGTTTTTGGCCAGCAGCTGAAGCTCAGATCATGACTCTGCGTCTCCATCAGCATCACACTGGCATGAGTGCATGCTCTGCCTGCAGAGGCGCCTGTTGAATCGTTGCTGTGCTGCGTCTGCAGTCATGGTGGGCATGGGAGTGGCGCTTTCAGACTTCTCCACCCATCTCTTCTTGGCGTCACACCACCATGATGTCGTTTACCCAAGTAAGCTGAAGTGCCTCCCCCCCCCTTCCTCGCCGCCTGCAGGCAGTCAAGGTGCCAGCAAAGGGCGGCTGCACTTTGAGCTGCAGCAAGCTTGCTGACAGCCAGGGGCTATGTCATGCACTAAGAGAGGGCTCTCACATGTGCACATTGACATGCACATCACGGCACCAATTGTTACCCTGCTGCCAGGCCTCACTGCTCTGGAGTACCCAGTGTTGCAGCACGTGTTGTGAGGCAGCTGCGTTCTGACGCACTACCACCTGCCTGCAGCGGGGAAGCGCCTGAATGTCCCAAAGTATGATCCCTACAAGCCGCAGGAGAACGGTACCAGCCAGCACTTGCCTCCCACCACAGACCCCTCTGGCAAGCTGCGGCGGCAGCTGACCTTGCATGGGGAGGACATGACTGAACCTGACTACCGGGATTGGCTGGGGCGTGCCACTGATCCCAATCGGAGCCGGCCCAACAAGTGAGCCCCTTGTGGAATGGCAAGCCCCAACCTAAAGCCGCCGCATCCGCCTGCTGCATGGTGCTCACTTCCATCCACTGGTGCCCCCTTGAGTGGGGAGTCTGCTCCCTGGCTGCTGCCAGGACTGTGGCGTGCAGTGTGTGCTGTCGACAGTGAGGGAAGGCATGGGCAGGGCCGTTCCAACAGGACACTATGCTGCTATTGTCGACATATCTGCCGTCTGGATGGCACTGTCCAAGGCAGCGTGAACCACAGCGGAAGGATGCTTCAAACACAATGAAAGTACAGTACTATATCAGCCTGCTCTGCAAGAACCAGGGCGGCGGGGGCCACCTCACAAGCAAGATGGCAACAGCTCCCACTCACGCTACCATGTGAGACCTGTCTGCAGGAAGGGTCAGGGCAAGGGGCACTCCACTGGCAACATCGCACTTCTGCGAGGGGAGCTGGCCAGTGCGCGGCGCATGGTGGGGGAGGCCAAAGTTGAGCCCCCCTTCTTGGCTACCTACCGCTGGAAACCAGAGGAGCTGGCGCCTGTGCTTAACGCAATGGACGGCGTCATCATGGCTTCTGCAGCCATGGAGTCCCTGTTGGAAGGTCAGCTGCGATAAGGGGCTCTGCCTGATGGGCTTGGATCTCCTGCTCGATTCTCAGCTCCCTATAGAGAACCTGGACTATGGATGCATGCCTGTGCAATTCCCTGTAACGCTTTGCTTGAGGGGCTCAAAAATCCTGCAGATATTTCAAGCTGCTTGTAGGGACCTGCATGGGTCTCCCAGGACTGCTTCTGTGTAAACTATTCTGCACTTGGCCACAGGCAGACTGCTGGCAGGTCAGCTGCTCAAGAGACCCTGTTGCACAGGCTGGTGCCTGGGGGATCTTCACAGGTCAAATGTCATGCGTAGGGGGCTGTCCAGTTCCCTGAAGCACCGCAGGGTTCACAGAACCTGCAGCAGCCATGGAGCTGCTGCTGTGAGGCCTGCTGGCATTGATTTCTATTAGGATCGGGTGCATAACTGTCCCAGTTGAAGCACGCTGCATAAGGCTGAAGTTGACCAGCTGCTTTCAGAGGCGCTTCACAGGTGCTTGCAGATGGACCAGCTGCTTCATGTTGCATGTCAGCACCAGATGTGCTGCCTGCATGCAGGGGATGAGCCCCTGCTGGACGAGCGGGCTCTGGTGGCGGCCATGGGAAGTGACCCGCTGCCCATGTTTCGTCAGCTGCATGCGCGGATGGCTGCTGCCTGCACCCAGATGGCAATTGTCGTCCTGGAGAAGAAGCACAAGGGAATCAGGCGCAGCACGCCCCCCAACAGCATGAACCATGCGGACTGGGTGCGCCTCAGGCTGCAGGCCAGGTGTGATCGCCAGCCCTGCAGGCACCTGTACATGTGTAAGAAGCAGGGGGCCTGCTTCCTGCAGCAGCAGCCTGAGCTGTTCAGGCAACAGGCCTCAATGCAAGTCATTGAAAGCTGCAGGCCAGACCTGGATGCCTGCCTGCTGCCAACACATCCACATCCTGACCCATTGCAAGGCACTTTGCAGCCTTCACAGGCCTCCTCATCCCAACACCCTGTTGGCCTCAATGCAGGGTTCTGTCTGCCCTTGGCATGCCTGCTCATACTCGCCATGTAGGGGCCCGGCCTGCGGGGAGGTGCCACACTCTGTCCCTCTTGTGCACAACTCAGGGTTCCTGGCTCAGACATTGTGTTCCTGGCCTGCAGGGATGTGCTGCACGCTGGCCTGCAGGGCCATTGGAAGCAGTTTGAGGCAGGCAGCCACAAGCAGACATCGAATGCACCTCGGGAGGTACTGCTGCTGTCTCCATCCTGTTGGACAGGCGCTGTCTTTGCTGCCCCTCAGTGCCTGCTGCTGCAAGCTTGAACTGACCACTTCTGCTGGACCTGCAGCTGAGAGCACTGCTGTATGTTGCCAGACTGACAGGTGAGGGGCAGGGTGTTGAGCCCTGCCAGCAGCTTCTTGCGGCAAGTATTGCCATGCAGCACAAAGCAGCAGCGCCCACAGCAAGTTGCAACACCTTGCCAACACGCCAGCTAACAGCAAGCTTTTGCTTCATGGCCCCGCCTTCTGATGCCTTGCATGCCCCCACGTTACCTGCCGCTACCCCTCACCAAATGCAGGTCAGCACCTGCCAGCAGCCACTGCCTCTTGGTGCATGCAATGTGCAGTGCAGGTCCCTGTTGTTATTGACTTAGGCCAGCCTGTGCAGGTGGCATCATGGAAGCCATGCACGAGCTAGAGCGTGCCCTGTTCCCTGAAGTGTCTGAGGACCACAGCAAGCATGGACGCCAGCTGGAGCCTGAGAGGCCAACTCAAGATGAGTGGGAGGTGAGGCATGCAACCATAATCATCTGTTGTAGGCTGAGCATGCCCGATCTTGACTTGCGGGGGCAAGGATGTATGGGAGGTGAGGGGACAAAAACACCTTGTGTGACTTGAGCATGTCTGAGTTCTGAGGGTCATCTGCTTGCTGACATGTTACCAGAATGAGGCGAAGGTCGGCTGCCAGTCAGGCGTGCAATTGCCACCACGCAGAGTGAGGCATGCTGGCATGTTGTTTGCTTGCCAGCCAGTGGGTGGTGAACTGCTGATAAGCCCTGCATCTGCCGGCAGCGGGAGGTAGATTGTCGGTAAGCCCTGCAACTGGGGCTGGTCAAAAGTCTGTACATGAGTGCTCCTTGAGCAATTTGCTTCATTGCAGCTGAGTGCCATGCATTTACTCTGCTGGCTGCAGCACCCTGCTGTGCTGCAGCAGTGCTTTGGTGGGGCTGACTTGCTTACTGTGTGCAGAGCTGTGTGGAGCACCAATTTGCGCCAGCTGAGCCTGCCCTAGGGTACGCAGGAGCAGTCATGCATGAACCTGCTGAGGTGCCGCAAGAGAGCGAGGATGACGGTGCGCTTGCAGCTGGTCAGGCTACAACTTTTGCTGAAATGCAGCCTGCTTCCGCTGTAGGCACTGCTGACTCGAGTGCTGCCCCTCAGTGCTGCCCTGCTTGGCTGTGACGCCTTCACTGCTGACTGGCACGCTGGCCCCTGTTGCTGCCTTGCTGGCTGCCTAGTCTCCTGTTCAGCAAGCTGCTCACGCCCAATGAGCGAACCCAGGTGAGCTCGCCCTCTGTGGTGTGCTGCAGGGACCACACAGCAGTCACGCAGGCGGCCGCGCCTACCGACCTTCTATGACATCGCGTGGCTGAAGCCTCTGCTGTTCATCGCGAGCGGCATGCAGGTCATGCAGACCCTGGGGGATATCATCGTCACGGGGATCCCCAAGTTCCTAGGGACCCCTGGCAAGGCGTGGCACACCGTCAGGTAAGGACATTCACTGGCAGACTGCCTGCCCATGGCCTGCACCTGCTGTGACAGGCATCCCTTGCCCTGGCTGCAGCGCAAACCGAATCTTCCAGTACGGACTGAAGCTGTACATGGCAGCCACAACTGTTCTTACTGTGATAGTCATCCTTCTCTCGCAAGAAACCTGGATCCAGCAGTGGTGAGTCCACTGGTTTCCTGGCACTTGTGTCTCTGCTCTTGGCCCTCTTCTCGTCACAGGAGCTTGCTTGCCTATGCTGCAAAGCTAAGAGTGTGCTGCTGCGCGATGTAGGAGGCCACTTTGTAAGCATCAGCTCGCGCACACAAGACAGATTGAGCTCACATACCTGCCTGCTGCACCACAATGAGACGTGCAGCAAATTGACTTGTGTCCCGTCTGCAGATCTCACAATCACAGTGGCTGTTGTCTTTGTGGAGAAGGTGAGTGTAGGCCGAGTCAAACTGCAAAATGTAGCTTAAACTGCCTGCACTGCAATCCGTCCTGCTTCCTGCAGTTTGAGGCCACCATAGCCAAGGGGATCTTCAGGATATGTGGAGCAGTCATTGGTGGCACGCTGGGTGACACAGCCTGCCTGGCATGGCCTATGCGCATTCCCACACAGCACTCCTGACGTATCCTTCCAGCAGGCCAAGTCACATCCTCCTCTTGTTTGCCAGTCTTGCTCTGAGTTGAAATGGCCGTCAGCGTCCTGACCCCTCACGTGCATGTGTCTGGTCTGCAGGCTACTTGGTCATGCTTGATTACAATATGGCCACCAACCCCTATGGTCTCATGGCCATCATTGTGGTCTATGTCATCATTTTCAGCTTTATGGCCTCCAGCTTCGTACAGCTCAAATATGCAGCCTTCTTGCTCATCGTGAGTGCTGCCCGTCAGTCATGGTGTTGTCTTGTGGATTGGCATGGCTGTCTGCAGGCAGCACCCAGATGCCATGCTTCAGGGATGCTGCCGGGTAGTAAGGGGCAGTGCAGTCAGCAATAGTGTTGGGTGCAGCAGGCACACTGGGGGGGATGTATGTGCAGCAGCGTTGCTGTTGGAAGGCTGACCAAGGCACCTGCTGCAGATTTCCTTTGATGCCACTGTGCTCTGCCAGTATACCGGCACGAAACCTGGCGCCGCCCTTTACTACGCGAGCAGGGTGGTGGACTACACTGTTGGTGTGGTGGTAGTGGTCATTTTTGAGGCCATTCTGCCCTGGTGAGCCTCGGCAAGAACTCTGCCCTGTGGCTCCCTGCATGGCCAAGCTGCAAGGGTCTTCATGTGGCCTGCCAACCTTTGCACAGGGGGTGGCACACCTGTAGTTGACCATGGCTGCAGGCTGTACAGCATGCCGTGGGGCTGCTGCTTGCTTGCTGCATGTGTGCACTGCAAGAATGCAAGGTGCAGGGCCTAGGTGTGGCCTGTCTGCCCTGCCAGATGTGGCTGGCGTGGCAGGCTTGCAGGTCCCAAGGTGCTGCGCCTGTGGAGGGTCTGCCACCACGCTGCTGTGCGTCTACAGCAGCTGCAGGTGGTCAGGCCTGCAGCATTGTTTGGGGCTGCACCAGGCCTGCTGGACCTGACAGATGTGGCATTTCTCGCTGGCTTGCAAGACTTCAGCAGCGCTGCAGCTCTGAGGGAACCTGCATTGTGCCAACAGCGCCCGCAGAAGGGCTGATGCGCAGCAGTGCTGAGGCCTGCATCACGCTCGCTGGCCGTGGGTGGGTGTGGCATGTGTGGCTGGCCTGCAGGTCCATCCAGGGTGCAGCTCTGTGGAGCCTTGCAGCAGTGGCTGCTGTAACATGGCAGCACGCAAGCAGGGTCTGGATGTGGTTTTGGCAGCCCTGGCAAGTGTGGCTGGCCTGCAGGTCCACCAACACTGCAGCTCTGGAGGGCATGGCACAGGTGGCCAGGAGCGCTGCACAACTGCTGGACCAGTACTACCATGTCTTCTACGAAGAGCTGGAGCTGGCAGGTCAGCTGTGCTCCTGTTCAGCATGCCAGCTGGCCTTCTCTCTCAGGACGCCCTAACCCTTGCGACCTGGCACACGCCGCTGGCAGGGCAGCAGACCATCTGGACCATCCCTTGCTCTCCTGATTTCCCTCTATGCTGCAAAAAAAGGCAGCATCTGGCACAGACACTCAAAAGCATGCAGTTCCTGCAGTGCCGCTGCTGCTCCGCAGCCTGTCAGGTCTAGCCTTTGGCAGTTGTCCTCCCTGGCCAGCAGTGCATCTTTGCTGCCTCATTTAGTTCCCAGGCCTTGCTGTCAGTGGCTGACAAGCAGTCCTGTGACATGCAGTGCCCCATGAGGGGGAGGGCGGGGACTCACAATCTGGCCCAGATCACCAAGAGCTGCAGAAGGGCGTCCGCGCCATGGGCAAAACCTGGCTGGAGGATCGCATTGCCAAGCCTCTGGGTGAGGCAGGCTGCTGCGCCTCAGGCAGACTGCCCTTCTGTGACCTGTGCCTCTCTGAATTGCATCTCCCACCTGCTCCAGAAGGCACTGTCCAGATTGCCATGCCGCGCAACAGGAATGGGCTTATGACAGACTCCTGTTGCAGCCACTTGCATGCCACCACAGTACGTCGGGTTGTCAAACGAGATTATGCACCTCAATCTGCAGACGGCACCGAGTTGGGTCCCTGCTGCGCAAGTGCAGCACTGGCTGGGGGGGACTCAGTGCTGCATACAAGTGAAGTGCTGCAGCCTGTGGTGAATGCGAAGCCAGCTTGCCTCTCGGCCCCTGCAGCCGGCATATACAACCTGCCAGCATCGCTGCTGTGCCCGAACATTGCGCCACCTGATGATGCAGCTGGCGCATAGCCCCCCCTGCCGCGCCGCACACCCCTGCATCTCAAAGTCAGCTTCCCGCCTGTCCTTGCAGCTTGCATCCAGCTGTACTTGCTGCATGGATGTGTGCCTGGCAATGCTGCTCTCCTCAGCCAGTGTGCCGCCTCCCCTGCACCTGGCAAGCAGCCCTGCCGGCCATGCAACACACAGCTGCATCTCTTAAAGGACAGTGTCCCACCTTGCCCCGCAGCCGGCATCCAGATGTCCCTGCTGCGCGAGAGTGTGGCGTGGAAAAGGGGCCCTTGGGCAGTGCCCCCCATCATCGGCAAGGTGTTGGGGCGCCTGCGGGCAGTACTCGACAGCCTGGCCGCCGTGGAGATGGTGCTGGTGCAGCACCCTGTCATCAGCCAGCACTACAGCGCCAACCCCTTCTGTTTCATTATGAAGCCGCTGGCTGAGCACCTGCAGGGCACAATGGACCATATCAAACAGGTGAGGCAATGGCTGGGGAAGCGCAATGCAGAATGACATGGCAGACCCGGTTGTGCCTGCAGTGAGGGTGTGCAAGTGGCACACAGGCAGGTGCTGGGCCTGTGCTGGGCCTGTGCTGGGCCTGCTGGGTCTACATGCGTGACCTGCAGCCACCATACTGGCAGTGCACTTGCAGGGGCCCATGGACCATGTGAACAAGGTGAGGAATGGCTATGCAGTGTGTGTGACTGAAAAATACTTGCTGCCAGGCGGACAGCCCATGAGGGCTGGGCGGCCCTCCATGTCTGCTGTTCAGCTGAGTCCTGGCAGCAAGCACATGCCCTGTTTCGAGCTGTCATGCCTGCTGCAGGTGTTTGCCTGGTCGCCAAGGCAGAAGCAGTGTCAGTGCACCTGGGCAGTGCCTGCCAGGTGTGCTGCAGCAGCTCGATGTGCTGAGGCACAGCTATATGGGTCTGCAGCATGGGAGGGTGCCCTCCCATGTCCCACAACAGATGCTGGGCGCCAACCCCAGAGCTGCTCACAGCCACCTCTGGCCGCTGCAGGTGGCTGCAGCAATCAGTGTGGTGCTGGAGGGAACAGTGACCATGGCGTCCATGCAGGGCATTGAAGATGCCATCGAAGCTTGTACGCACCAGAGGTGGGGTTTCGGCTGTCTGCTGCCCATCCATTGCCCACCTCTGTGCTCGATTGTTGCCCGTTGGTTGCTCTGACTCACCAGGGGTGACAGCGTCCTCATCTGCTGTGCATGGGGAAAGGCTGCTGTGCCTGTTGTGATCAATGGCTGCCCTGCAACAGTCTGCCAGTGTGTGTATTACTGTGGAGCAACACCATTGGTTCTGCCAAGCACAGGCTGCTCACAGCTGCTGTGTCTGTTGTGCAGACATGTGACACGGCAAGCCTACATGGCGCTGGAGCAGAAGTATCGCGCCAGAGTCGCAGCCAGCAGCCCATCAGATCCGTGTGTGCTGAATAGGTCACAGGATGACTCTATTCGCTTCATGTCGACCCTGTTTGCCATTTCGCAGGCCTGTGACAAGATGATCTCAGTAGCTAGGGTAGTTGCAGATGAGCCAATGCTGAGACACCAAGCCTCCACCATTGGCTGGCGCAAGAGGTGGGTGGCCACCTTTGTACGCTGCGCCCTTCCAAGCACCATGAGCGGCAACAAGTCTCAAAGGGGCAAGACTGCAGAGTAACTGTATGAACCCCTAAATTTGTAGCGCTGTCCTGATGCTTTTGCTGCATCAAGGCTGCTGAGCCATGAAATGACTTCCCTGTTTTTCTCATTTATGCATGGCCAGCCTGAAGTATCGTTGAAGAAAGTACAACTTTGTTTGAGCAAACATGTCACCTACCGGTGTTCCGGAAGCCAGATTGCATGCCACCTGCGACTATGCATTTGACCATGCATGCGCATAGACCATGGATGCTCCGAGCACACCTCTCTCCTTGCCCTCGGAAACACTGCTTTGCTGGACAGGTGAGTTCCTTTGGGCCAGCATCTGTACCTGATACAGCGCGTTCTGCTGTGTCAAGCCCTCCTGCTGGTGCAGATCTGTGCCTCTGCAGCATATGCTCCTGCCAGGATGGAGAAGCAGCAACAGGACCTGCCATGCTCTTTTAGACGGCTGGTGGCCAAAACCACAGGAGACACCTTCCAGCAGGTCTCTGAGATTGTGGAGCGCCCACTGGACCCTCCATCTGAGGAGCAGGTGTGGAGGAAGTGTCGTGACCGTTTAAACACCAATTTATGTTATGTTGGCGCTTTCACCTTGAGCAGCACACTGCTGGCAATTCAGGGCTCAGCCATGCTGCTGTGCAGGTTATTGTCAAGGTCCATTACGCCGGCGTGAATGGCGGCTGCGAGACCTTCAGAGCACGTGGCGAGTGGGCCTTTGCCCGCAACAAGGATGTCCCAGAGTTTGCCCTTGGTGCAGAAAGCTCCGGTACTGTGGTGGCCACTGGAGCTCAGGTGCCAGACTTGGAGGTGAGGGCCCATTCCACATGGTAAAGGCAGGCGATGATCATGCCTGCCTACTGCAGCCATCCTGCCGCCCGCTGCCGGCCACCAATGGTGTGATCTTGCTGCCAGGGCAGGCACCCTGCCATGTGATGCTGCTCTTTTTGGAAGGCCGTTCTGGCCACAGCAATCCAAGACGTGCTGCCTGCTGGGGTGGGCAGCCAGTCACCATACCTGGAGATGACATGCATGCATGCTCCTGCTGCCTTAGAGCATGTCTTCTGCCCTGCCAGGTGGGGCAGCCAGTCATCTGCTCTGGAGGCAATGCCTTCTCAGAGTATGTCACCGTCCCAGCGCGGAGCTGCTTTGGAGTGCGGGTAGCAGATGCAGAGGCCTGCACGCTCGCCGTGTCTGGCCTGACCGCTGCAGGTGGGCACTGCATTGCTCTGCAGCTGTATCTGCCCTGGTCGTCATGCAAAGTCTGCAATGCTGCATTCACGGCTGCAGTTGTGGCTTCAATTGAAGAGCTTAGCCAGGCGCATGACTTATAGGACTACGTGACCTGGTGTGCGCCACAGCCTGCGGCATGCTCCTGGGCGCACCGGCTCACATGACCCGCATCCGGTCTGGCACCTGCAGGCGCGCTGTGGGGCACAGCTGGCATGAAGGCAGGCGACACCGTGCTGGTCACAGCTGCTGCAGGGGCTACAGGGCACCTGGCAGTGCAGCTGGCAGTGCAGGAGGGCTGCCGCGTCGTGGCCATCTGTGGTGGCAGACGCAAGGCAGAGGCAGTTGCCACACTGGGTCCTGCCAGGGTGATCGACCACAAGGCAGAGGTCAGGGGCATCTGATGCTGGATACCATTGTCCTCCATCTGCCTGCGGCCTCCCATTGTGCTGCGTAATTATGCTGCTGGGCCTGAGCTATCCAGTCGCCATCTGCACGGCGAGACAATATCCCTGTGCCAGGGCCCTCATGCGCTTGACTGCCCCCTGCCCTGCAGGATGTAGCTGCTGTCTTGACAGCTGAGTTTGGCAAACAAATCGACATTGCGTATGAGGGTGTCGGAGGGCAGCTGCGCGGGACGGTGCTGGAGAACTTGGCACCTGGAGGGCGGCTGTTAGCTGTTGGTTATATAGGGTCCTACGCGCACAACAGCAAGCCTGCTGCGCTCAAGTCAGCACCTGACCTGCCAAACAACGACAAGCTGATGTGGGAAGGCATGACTATTGGGCGCAAAGACCAACAAACAGTCTACGGAAGTGTGTGGCCCAAGGACCCATCCAAGCTACAGCAGGCCAAGCAGCGACTGTTTGACATGTACGACAATGGCATGTTACAAGTTTGGGTCGACCATACTCATGACTTCCAGGGCTTGCAGTCAGTGAATGATGCCATGTCATTCATGTTGAGTGGCCAAGCTCTCGGCAAAGTGGTTGTCAAGCTATGAACCGATTTGTCCTCATTGTCACTGGCGAGCCATTCCTAAGGAAGGCATCTCATGTTGATGCCTGTTGCTGCTGCTTCTCAGGATAGGCCCATATCAACACAGCGCCTTCGGTGCCCACAGATATGATGGCAGTCTTGTCATGTGTCACAGCCACGCGAGTCACGGCGCCGCTGTGTCCCTGGCCAAGCTGCCTGCAGTTACCGTCGTCATAGGACCACACCTGCAGAAGGCAGGCAGCATTGGCTGATACACATGGCTCTCGTATCCTATGGCAGCGCCTGGCAGCAGTCCCAATGCGCTGCTCTGCAAGGCAAGCCAGAAGAAATGCGGCAGCAAAGGGGCCAGCACACCTGCCCAGCAGCAAGCTCAGCATCCTCGAGACATCTTGCTAGGGAGGTCAAAGCAGGACTATGTCAACAGCAGCAACAGCGCCCGCAGCGCATCACCCAGGCAGAAAACACTGCTGTCATCTGCTAAATAATGAGCAGCTGCAAAGGTGTCTGCCTCAACGTGGCAGCTGCATCCTCACCTTGACACTCTTGTCGTACCCTCCGCTGACAATGAGCTCCCCATCGTGATCTATGGCCAGCGCGCTGACCTGCTCAGTCTCTGAGCCCTCCAGGATGCGGATGGCCTGACCGTCAAAGGCATCCCAGTATGTGATCTTCCTGTCCGTCCCTGCGCACACAGGCTGGCTCAGTCTTTGCAGACACTGTCTACCCATTGGATCTCAGTTGAACTCTGCACCTTTGACAGGGCAAGCAGCTAGTGCCAGCCTTTGCAGTGGTCAGCAGGCCCTGCCTGAGCGACTTCAATCCTAACAGGCAGCGACAGTGCATGTGTGTGGAGGGAATGGCTTGGCCTGTGCTCACCGGAGGTCACTATCTGTGAGCCATCGGGGTGGTACACAACTGATTTGAAGAAGGTGTTGGCCAGCAGCGAGCTCCTGCGCTTGAAGCTGCACAGATCCCAGATGATGCAGCTGCCGTCGCTGCTGGCGCTGATGCACTCTGTGCTGCTGCCCTCCTTCACATAGATGCTGTTCACAACACCCTTGTGCTCCTGCATGGAGACGTGGGAGTCAGCCATGGTGCAGGCAGCCCTCAGCATGCAGCAGTGCACTGCCTGGTGTGCAGCCCCCTGCCTGGACTGCTGAGCATCAGCGGCAGACCCAGAGCACGCATAGGTGCATCACCAAAGGCAAATCAATGCTAAGACATGCCACAAACTCAACGCCTCAACAGGGCCTCATCAACAGGCAGCCCACATCCCGGCCAGGCTCCACAGCGGCTAGCCTTTACCAGCTCTACCTAGGCAGGCCACTTTCATGCTGCCTCCATCTGGATGACTCCCCCGTGCTGCCAAACCCTTTGAACCAGTTTCAGGACCCTGCTGGCTTGCAGCAGGGGTGCAAGTGTACTTTGTCATCTCATCTCCAAACCCAAATTCAAGGGTTGTCTGCCTTGTGCTTTGCACGTGCCTGGCCAGCCAAACGCACGACAAGTTGCTTATGCAAAGTTCCAGGACACTGCTGGCTTGCAGCAGGGCAACCCTTGTACCAACAGTCATCAGAATCAGATCAGCACCTCTCATTCGTGCTGGCCAATATCTTAGGGATCTCCATGCTTTTCTCACTCACCCAGCAGTCCCTGCACAGGCTTGGTGCCTCTGCTGGCTTGCTCTCGGCCTGGCTATACCCAGCCTTCACCGTGTAGAGCCAGCGCAAACACATCTGGCAGGCAGTCTTGCTGCTTCAGCCCTTCCCCCCCCCACCTTTCACCCCCCATTTTCCGAACACTCCCTCCACAGAGCAAGCGCATGCCTTTGCTGGCTTGTGCGAGCTCCTTCCCAACCTTCACCAAAACGCGCCAGCAGCCCACTGTCACGCTGGCCTCCATCTGGCGGCTCTCTTTGCCCCTCAGGCCTCTGCTGGGTACACCAGGGCTGCCACTACCACTTCATTGAAGCCCAACTCCAGCAATCCCACCTTCATGCTGGCTTCCATCTGGCGGCTCTCCTTGCTGACCCGCCACACACGCACGGCACCCTCCTCTCCGCCAGAGAGGATACGGGCGCTGTCAGCAGTGCCGGCAATGGCTGTGACAGCACCGTGGTGGGCGTCATGAATCGTGTACAGGAGCTTCCCACTCTGGGGGCCAAACGCACGGATGCGCCCGTCACTCCACCCGCTCACTATGGTGGTGCCATTCTGCAGGACAGGCACAAGTGTGTTGCCCTGGAGAAGGTTGCAGGAGTGATTGACAACCCTGTGAGGCGTGCAGGGAGTGGCCTGCTCATGTGCACAGCGGGTGCCATGGGTGCAGGCAGTCGCTTGTCCATGGGACGGGCCAGGCAGGGCCTGCTTCTTGAGCATTTTCAGGCCAAAGCGGCTGCTGTGTCAGGGTCGCAGATTGCACCAGCTGGAACTTGCAGGTAGGGGACTATCTCAGCACAAACGGTCAGGTTCAAAGAGGAGCGAGTAAGCAGGCAGCACCTCCAGGTAGCAGCTGTTGCTAAGCAGCTAGCTGCCTTAGGGCGAGAGGCGGCAGGGGCTGCAAGCCCAGTTCGTGGCAGGGAGGCCACAGCAGCATGTCACACAGGCAGCATGCACCTCACGGCAGGGCAACTGGCCCAAGTCAGGCATGGCTACTTGCGGGGCATGATCTCCACGGGGTGGCAGAGGCATGGCTGTCTGGTGCAGGACTGGGCTGCCACTGACCTGCATGAAGGCCACGCAGGTGCACCCCAAATTGGGCACGCTGATGCGCAGCAGCTCCCGCCGGCTGTGCAGGTGCCAGACACGGATCCCCCCGAAGCTGCAGGTTGCAAACACCTCACTGTACTGGTGGGGGAAGGCCAGGTCGGTGATCTTCTGGCTGTGCGCCGTCTGCAGCAGCTCTGGCCGCAGCTCCTTGCTCTGCACAGCACCCGTGAGCTGTCAGTCTCTAGACAACATTGCTGCGCCAGGTCCTTGATGGTCTGGCTGTGTGCTGCCTGCAGCAGCTCTGGCCGCAGGTCCTTGCCCTGAAGCACTCAGCACCTTCCCACATCATGTGAGTGAGTATGGCAGCAAGGCCCCTGCACACAGTGCCAGCTGGAGGTGACACCCTTTATGAGTATCCCCGACAACGTGTTGCTGTATAAATCTGTGATGTTTGTGCTGCATGGCATGAGCTCCAGCCACAGCTCGTCGCCTTGCACAGTTGCTTCCAGTTGTGTGCGACCTCATGTAATGTCCTGCACAGCGCTTGCTGAAAGCACTTGCTGACAGTACATGCAGCCACTTGTGTGTGTCCTCGAGAGTACTGCAGTCACCCCCACACTGCTTGCCATGCGCACAGCTGTGCCAGCAATGTAAGACCTGGAGTGCTTGCTGTCAAGCCACGGCGGGGCTGCAAGACAATACAGCCTCACCTGAGGGGTGCACTGCACCCTGAACAGCTCGCAGGCGCTGGTGCCCACCAGGAAGGAGAAGTCACCACCCCGCCCTGAGGAGCTGCCCTCCAGCGTCAGGCTGGTGATGGAGCCTGCAGGGGGACACACAAAAGCAGCTAGATTCTGCGACCCCGCGTTGCCATGCATGGCAGCCAGGAGGGCACAGACTGTGAGTCCGACATCAGAGGAGGCCTGCAGTGCCAGGCAGGTGCATTGGCCTTGCCGATGGAGGTCCGTTGGGCACCTCCCGCAGGACCAGACGCAGCTGACACCTGCGATTGACACCGTCTGGGCTGGTAAGCAGGGATGGTCGCACCTCTGTGCACACTGGGCACCTGGACCAAAGCGCCTGCAGCTGCACAGCTTGACATGCAGATGAACCCTCAGCGTATGCCCTGGATGTCTCTATCGCATCTCACCATAGATGCGCGCCCAGGCTGACTGAGAGAGCCTAGACTGCCAGAAGATGAGGGAGCCTGGATGTCCAATTCTGACCCTGCGCCCTGCCCAACCCCGGCGGCCTCAATTGGGCCCATATCTGCCGACGCGGGGATTCTGGCCCAAGGCTCATGCGCTGGCATCTGCACAGCCTGGCACAGAACCCAGACCATCTGGATGTCTCACCAGTGATCTGTGCCCTGGCCACCGCGGGCAGCTTGGTGATGAACCTGGCGTCTGTGCCCTCAACATCGTGAGCCAGCAGCACCAGGGAGCCATCCCCTCCACCCACCACCAGGTCGCCTGCCGGTGTCAGCATCAGGGCCGTTGCGCCCTGCTGCAGCTGCCCCTTGGCGGGGCCGCTGTTGCGCAGCAGCTGGCGGTCCAAATTTACCTGCAGAGGTTGGGGGGGTGTTCAGGAGCGTTTTCGTCAGCCACGTCCCATTGAGGCTGACACTGGGCTGCTGCTGGCTCCCATCATGCTCAGGGCAGGCTCAGGCAACTTGCGGGACACAGTGACCCACTTCAGCCTCCCTTTCCAGCTCATGGGCGGCCAGCCATCCTTCACAGCCAGCACCCTGGGCTTGAAGCATGGCAACCTGTGCCAGGGGCTCCCAGCCCTCCTGTTGTCAGCCTGAGAACATGCAGCATCGCAGGCGCTGACCTGAAGATGCAGCAACAAGCTGACTGCAGAACGCTTCCTGCTCTCCATGCATTTTGTGCAATGCTTCAACATTGGCTCTATGAACCCTGCACCTGCAGGATGTCCCCTGTCTTGGTGGCTGCGTACATGTAGTGGTCCTCCGCATCCACCACCACCGCATTGAAGCAGCGCCGCAGCTGCCCCAGGTTGCAGTCATGGGGCCAGAGCTTATTCAGGGGGGCATCGTACTCCCAGATGTTCAGGTTGTAGTTGCCACAGGTGACCTGGTTGCAAGGTGGGGAGCTTCTCAGCACCATTTGGTTGTATTTGGTTTGCTGAAAGGCTGGCCAAGAGCGCTGGCTTCATCTAAAACCTGCCTGCAAGGAGTCCAAGCTAACAGACAGGCCAGGTCTCTTGGCTTATACTGCCCGATGTTGGCCCCGGCGCATGCTGGTGCGGGTAAGGCAGCAGCACCCAGCCAAGCGATGCAAAGCAGCGGTGTCAGGCTGAGACCCTAATAGTAGGCTGACGCCTAGCGGCAAGCCAGCAGATGCACAGACGCAGCGCTGACCAGCTTGGTGCTGTCGTGCTGGTAGAACCTGAGCGCCAGGGTGAAATCAGCTCCGGTGGGGCTGCCGCAGATGGCCTCCCCATTCTCAACATTCCACAGCACCTGCAGGACAAGGAACAGTACAACTAAGGAGAGATCGCAATCGGTGGCGTCAGTGCAGACGGCTTTTTCCCACTATTCCCATCCCACTGCACCTGCAGGGAGCACGAGTCTGCCAGATTGAACCTGCCTGAGTGTTGACTCAGTACAAAACACATCACCTGCAGGGGTTGAGGCTTGGCTGGTTGAGCCTGCCAAGGCTGTGGTGCCGACCACAGGCTGCTGGTGGCGGCCTGCTGCTGCTAGGTGGCTCTGCTGCACAGGCTGCAGCTGTCCAGAGCAGGCTGCTGAGCACTGCATGCTGTCGGCTGCACAGGCTGGCACAAATACTACACATAGGACACCAGCGGCAGTTTGGGCAGGCCAGTTGATCCAGGACAGGCAGGGGCCGACAGATGCCCCTGTCAGCTGGCATGGTGAAGACAGAGGCCGTTCAGGGGAGCCATGGCTGCCACTGGCATCCACAGCAGCACCAACCAGGGAGTTGTCGTCCTGCCCGCCCAGCGACGCCAGTATCTTCTCATCAGGGCTGAAGTCCAGGGCCTGGATTTTGACCTGCAGACGGGGCATGTACTGGCAATCAGCTGTCCAGGCCTGCAGGGGTGACTGGCCTAGCAGCGCGTAACATGGGGCTCAGCATGGCCGCAGGCGGCTCACCTTGTGCAGGCTCATCCTGTGCAGCAGCTTGCGTGCCTCCAGGTCCCACAGGATGATGTCTGCCTTCAGACCCATGTATGTCAGCTGCCCTACAGGTCAGCGAGGGCATGCTGCGTGACGCTGGAGTACTGGTGAGGGGCATTGCATGCACAACACCACACCTCACCTGAGGCCAGGTAGCGCCCTGACTTGCTGATGGCCAGGCATGACACCTGCGGGTCGCTGAGAGCAACTGAGGCTGCATTGCCTCTTTTTTAGGCCTTACATGCCGCAAGGTGCCAGGGACACCCACCTTGTCTGTATGGCCCTGCAGAAAGTCCTGCTGCTTCAGGCCCTTTACGTCCCTGACCACAATGGTGCTTCCCAGGGGATACACCAGCGTCTGCCCATCAGGGTGCAGCTGCAAGCCGTTTTCGACACTCCCGCTGAAGCCGATGCAGCTAGTGAGCGGCAGTGCGGTGGTCTGCATTGGTGTGTGCGCAGGCGTCGTTCAAGCAGCCCGTTGACCTTTCCATGCCTTGCATGCCAGCTTGCTGGACGTTGGCTCATGTCCGCTCAATTGCCTTGCTGACTCAAGGACTGGACATTCATCGTGGCCGGCCTCCCTGCGACCGACAGGCCCATCGTCGCAGGCAGATGCAACCGTGGTGACATTATTTCCCCGCTGCTGAGGCAGCAAGGCACCACAGGCAGCAAGGCCACCAAAACATCACAATCCATTTGGTGTGCTGTTTCCTTCACGCGGCAAATACAGCTTGTTCACAGGTGAATTCAATGCTGCTGGACATACTGCTGTGGAACCCTAAGAGCATGCAGGCCTGCACAATCATGAAGAGTCTGTCACCCAGATGTAATTTTGTTTGCCCGAAGTGCAGCTCTGGGGTTGCCAGCAGAGCTATGCGGCCTCAGAAGTGCTGTGCTGAGCAGGCTGCGCCTGTGCTGTCCTGCAGAGGTGTTCAGGCCGCTGCTGAGGCGCTGCCATGGGCAACACAGCGTCCACTCAGGATGCAGCCCCTGAAACCCCTGGCCTGGTGGGCAAGCTGGGAGCCATCCCCCGTGCAGCTGCCATCACTGAGGGTGGTGGTGGCAAACGCAAGGGGGGTGCCGCTCCTAAGCTTCCCCCGAACTCTATCAAGTCTCAGGCAGAGGACTGGGCCTACATAGAGGTGGGCTAGAACTGCCACCACCTGCCAGCCACCTGCTGCTGGCACCAGCATGCCTGCAGCCTGCCACAGGGCTTGTTGTGGGCCTGCACAGGGAGCCTGCTGCACTTTGGAAGACTTGCTGACGCTGAAGCAACCCTGACGGGGCAGCCCCCCACAGCACATTGACAGCCCTTCAGTCCAGGAGCGCAAGTCTCAGACCCCTGCTTCATGGACAAGACTGCCTGCCAGCTCCTGCTGCAGCAAGATCTGAGCAAGCCGCCCTGACACCCTGCTTGCCTGCCTCAGACAATGCCTTGGGATGCCTATCGTCCTGCCCGATCGCTGCTCCTGCACCTGCTGCATCAGTGCCTGCACAAGCTCCTGCACCTGCTGCAACAATGCCTCACCAAGGCTCCTGCATCCTGCTGCAGCAATGCCTCAACAAGCTGCTGCTGATGGGGAAGCTAGACGCGGCGGTGCAGCGCAAGGTCGTGCAGGAGATGTACGAGCGTAAGGTCACTGCCGGGGAGATTCTCATCAAGGAGGGCGACACAGGTGAGCTGGGCGGAGTGTTGTTTGAGAATCCCCTGGTGGCCCGTCGCTGTCAGTTGGTGAGGGTGGACCCTCTATCATGACCCTCTATGTCACACGGCTGTCAGTTGGCCACTTGTGAGTGCTCATACCGTCAGCCCTAAATCACCCTTCCCCACCAATGGAGTGTGTGCCTTCACTGCTGCTTGCCAACCATGCTGCTCTAGTTTACACAGGCCAGGTCTTCAACCGAGGCTGTGTTCCCTGACTGCCAGCATGTCGCTGAGCCACCCCTCTGCCATCTGTTGGCCCAGGCAGCTCCTTGTCTGTGGGGTGCAGGCCGGGCAGCCCAAGCGCTGTGTCTTGTCAATGCTGCTTGCCTATGTTCCCAGCCCCCAGCTTGCAGCTTTGCAACTCTTCCCACCCTGGGTCTGCAGGCCTGGCAGCCAGTGAGCTGTATGTGGTGAAGGATGGCGAGTTCGAGGTGCTGGAGCGGCGGCAGGGCGTCAACATGCGGGTGAACATGAAGCACCGAGGGGACACCTTTGGCGAGATTAGCCTCATGTATAACAGCCCTCGCAGTGCAACAGTGGCGGCCACGCAGGACTCGGTCGTCTGGGTGCTGGAACGCACCATCTTCAGGTATGCACTGGTTTGAGTGAGTGGTTTCACTGGATGAAGGGGGTCTGGGTGCTGAAACACACCGTCTCCGTGTGGTGTGCATCTTTGCCTTTGGCCTGAAGGCTGCATGGCCTTATCTTGGTTGCCCGGCCCGGTCAGACGTGCAGTGGCATGTCGCGCCTTTCGACGCAGTGCAAGGCCACATCAGCTGCAAGTTGACCAGATTACGTGAGGTTGTGAAGGCCACCTGTTTCTTGGAACGGTCTGGGGAGCAGATCAGTGCTGAGATGGCAGTGCTCTATCAGCGCTGTAAGCACCCGCATCAGACCGCTTGACAGGAGCAGGGGATTTGGCCATGTTGATGCTAAATGTTCATGCCGCTGACAGGATGTGACCCCTGGCATGCGTCCAGCATGCAGTGCACCTGAAAACGGTCAGCCAGCCCGTCTGCAGAGCAGCTTGTCTAACATCCTGGGCGTCCAGGCAGCCCACAGCACGCTGGGCTTGCCTGCTGGCAACAATCTGCACTGTGGCCCTAGGCCCAGGCATGCACCATGTGGACATTGCAGATCAGCTGCCAGCCTGCTTTCTGGTGACTCCAGGGCTGCAGGCCTGTGTGAGGGAGGTGCATACCTGCATGCCAGCCATCTGCACACCAGCAGTGGACACCGCCCTGCAGGCACTTCATGAGGACGGGGCATGAGGAGGTCGTCTGGCATCTGCAGTCTGCCCATGCAGGCGCCAATGAGAGGCTGCCCTCCTGTGCTGCAGACATTATGTGAGGGAGGTGCATGAGACGGACGCCAGCCAGGTGGAGCTCTTCCTGAACAGCGTGCCCATTCTGGCGCCCCTGACACGCGATGAGAAGCTGCTGCTGTTGGATGCGCTGGAGGAGCAGGTCTATGGGCCAGGCGTGCGTGTCATCAACCAGGTACGCTGCTGGACTGTGGACCTTGACAGGCCCGCAATGGCACAAGCCATGTTAGGTGGGTGGTCAGGATAATGTCGCCAGCCCTGTCAAATGCTGCTTCTGGGGTTGGCCTGTGCGCTGCAGGGATGCCCATCATCAAGCTCATAGGTTGCTTGATGGATATCACTGTGTTAATGGGTACTGGCTGATGGAGAGGGGAAATTCTAGCACATCTGAGGCGCACTGGCTCTTGAGCTTCCAGCCAACAGCATGGCTGGCCAGACAGTGTGCAGGGGTGGCCCTTGCATGCGCAGGCAGCACCTGGAAGGGACTGCCACACGCCGCAGACAGGACATGAGCCCACGCTGCTGTGAGCACTTCCGGACGATTGCGATGCATCCAAGCCAGCCTGCCGCCTGCAGCATTCTGGTCCAGTCCGCAGCAGGCCCCCCAGTCACCAGTCCAGACTGCACAGTCCACCTGCAGCCAGCACAGAAAGGCAGCCCTGACAGCTGCCGCCATAGCCTGCAGGGCGACCAGGGTGATCTCTTCTACATCATCAAGGAGGGGGAGGCTGTGGTGTACCAGAGCACCCCCCAGGGCACTCGCAAAGTAAACCACCTGTTCAAGGCAGACTTCTTTGGGGAGCGCGCCCTGCTGGTGGATGAGCCCAGGTCAGGCCAATTGCTGGACAGGTCGTGCTACCAAGTCACCGTGGAAGGCAAGAGGCCAGGCTGCTGCGGCCACCTGGTGCCGGCCACACCAGGATACAACTTGTGATACGTGCTATTACTTCCTGCAGGACCGGCAAAGATGCGCTGCAGCAGTCATGTCCTCCATCCACTGCCTGTGACTGTACCTGCAGCAGTGCATGCTCGGCAAGACCAGCCTTGCCCAGGCTGCAAGAACAAGCAGAGGCAGTGCTCACGCTGCATGGCCACTGCATTGGACCTCGCTTGCTGTGCACAAGGCGTTTGGTGCTATGTGCTGAGTTGTGCAGCATGTGATGCAGCAAGTGCACAAGAACAGGGCGCAAACTCATCGCCCGCTGTCACTGCAGGGCTGCCAGCGTGGAGGCCATCACCCGCCTGGTGTGCCTGACCCTGAAGCGGGAGCGGTTTGTGGAGATGCTGGGGCCCCTGGAGCAGCTGATGGCCCGTGAGAAGAGCCCCCAGGCTGTCACGCAGCGCCTGATGAAGCTGCAGACGAAGGGGACCCCTGCCCACATGCCTGCCGAGGTGGGCAAGCATGGGCGTGCCACCTGGTGCACAAGAATGCACCTGCCGGTGGGCTGCACCGAAACTATTCCGCGCCATTCAGGGGTCTGCGGCATAACCTGAAGCACGTGGATAAACAATGGTCGAGTGGTATGCACCTCCTGCCCTGCCTGGCGGCTGCACAGGACAGCTTTCCCTGTGGGACTCTGCCTCATGGTGCCCTGTCTGCTTGCCTGTGGCATGCCCTGTGAGCACATGGTGCAATGTCTTCTGCTTCTACCAGCCAGATCATCGCAGTAGTTTTACCTCGCCCAGCGCTGCGCCCCTGGCCAAGGAACAGCTGCTTGACTCCCCAAAGCGCTGACTGAGCATGGAGGCCAGGGCGCTCTATGGCAGCTGTCAGACTCTGCCCCAGCTGTCTTCATGAGCTGTCCAGTCACCACAAGGACTCCTGCAGCAGAGTCATGCTGCCAAGTAAGTTGCAGGTACAGATGAAGCAGCTCAAGCATAGGCCTAGTGGCATCCAGGCAGCCTTGTACACCTGTCAGCTCGAGCACACGAGCCCTGACATGTTGCCCTGCAGGTGCCACGCAAACAGCTCAAGCACAGACGCTCAGCAGTCATCTGCTGCTCCAGGCTCCCTGATCTCAAGGACAAAGCCAAGCGCAGGCACAGGCGCTGTGAGCTGCGTGCAGCAGAATATTTCGGAGACCAGGGCCCCAGGTTTCAGCAGTCGAGCCAGCCTGGACTGCCCTGCAGGTTCTGGTCAAGTGTGTGGCCGCATCAGCGCGCACACCTGAAGGTCCTTCCCATGGCTTCAGCGCGTGAGACATGAGTCTGACCTGACATGGCGTGTGCCCGCACTGCAGGTGCTGATCAAGCGGCGCAAGCGTGGGCGCACCGGGGTGGAGACCTGGGAGGTCGTTCGAGCACGGGGTCACCTGGACGAGGTGCAGGAGCTCAAAGCCACAGAGCCCACCGTGGGGCCAGACGGGAAGGCCAGCAAGGAGAGCATGCAGCTGGTGCTGACCGAGGGGGCTGTGCTGGGCGGGGGGGCCTTCAGCAGGGTGTCCATCGTGACAGGTGGGCGGCCACTGGGTGCCGCAATGCATGGCGCTCATGCACGGGATTGTGCTGTGCAGAATAGAACTGCGACAGGGCTGGGTTCTGCATTGCATGGTGCTCCTGCGTGGGACTGTGCTGGCCAGAAGAGTGCTGCGTCCATTGTGACAGGGAGGCAGCGGCTGGCTGCCGCCTTGCAAGGTGCTGCTCAGTATCAAGTCATGCACAGGATTAAGCTGGGCAGGGTGCAGCTTGTTTGGGGCATGGTGACAGGCGTGGACTTGTTGCTAGAGACAGTCTGTGCGGAGGCCCATCCCAATCAGCCCAAACGCCCTCTGACAGGTCCATTGCCAGCCTGCAGAGCATAGACGCTGCTGCCCTGCGCTACGCCCCTGTAGTGGAAGGCGTCCACACTCTCTCTCTGGGCTCACCTGCTCAGCTTCTTTTTCCCAGAGAGGGCGCCTGCAGAGGCGTCAATTGCTGCACCCACGCTCCTGGCTGCCACTGCCAGAAGTCTACGAGCTGGCTTGTAGAGGAGTTGCCAGGCGTGCACTGCTGAGTCTCGCTTGAGCACATGGGGCTACTCGACCATTGTTGCCTGCCCTCCTGTCTGCAGAGGAGTCCTCCGCACGCACCTACGCGCTCAAGCGCATGCGCAAGTCGGCTGTCGTGCAGTGCCCCGAGCACGTCTTCTGCGAACAGGCCATCACACGCAACACAGCGCACCCCTTCTGCATTCGCCAGTACGCCTCCTTCCAGGTGGGGCACCACCACAAGGTCCCTTTGTGTGCAGGCTCACCCCCCCTTAACCCCCTTGCGGAGACATGATCTCAGTGATTAGCAAGCTCACATGCTTGCTGTCATGCTGCATGACCGCCGCTCGCCTCAGAGGACAGCTTTGTGCTCGCAGCCTCATGAAGCATGTGTCCTGCATGATGCCACATAGCGCGTTTTCATGGGGCAACAACCTTCACTTTCCTACCTGCAGGACAAGTACCACCTCTACTTTCTGTTTGACCTCATGATGGGGGGCGACCTGATGGACGTCCTCGTTGCAGAGGCCAAGGTCATCAAGAGGCGCATTGCGCAGGGGGCATGGCGGCGGGCCTGCCTCGCTCCCAAGGTGGGCAGCCGCTGCGGTCATGCTTTCAGGGTGATTGCACTGTGCAGAATGCATGATGGCAGGCCTGACTCGCGCTTAGGATGAGGAGTGCTGCTATCACGGTTTGAGGGTGTCGTCTGTGTTGGCAGCCTGCAGTGGGCCTGCCCTTGTGCCCACAGTGGGCCTGAGCGGATCCGTTCTGGGGCATGGGGTTGGCGTAGGGCTGTCTTGCGCCCAAGGTGGGGTGGGCTTGAGCTGTGTGCTTCAGCAGTGCTACCTGAACATTGCCCTGGCCTTGGAGGCATCCTGCTTCAGGCTGTGGCCCCAGCCTGACTCTGCTGTCCTGCTGCCAGGGGCACTCAACATGCTGTAGGGCACTCAAGAGTCTCACTGGGGACTTTTGACCCTGGCCCCGCGCCTCACCCTGCTGTCATGCTGGCATGCAGGTCAAGATGCTGAAGGGCATGGAGGAGAGCTTGGCCAAGTTCTATATCGCCAGCATCGTGCTGGCATTGGAGTATCTCCACGAGAACAACATCGTGTACCGTGACCTCAAGCCAGAGAATGTCTTCATTGATTCTGTGGGCTTTGTGAAGCTGGGCGACTTTGGCTTTGCCAAGGTGAGCAAACAGCTCACAACTGACTCAGTCCAACCCAAATCTACAAGCAGCTGTGACCCAGTGAACTGCCGCTGGGCTTTGTGAAGGCAGGGGTACAGGCCATTAATCCTTAGACTGCACCAGAGCAGCCTGCTTGGCAGCCCAGTGCATGAGAGCTGGGCCATCCACAGCTAGCTGCAGCGCGCATAGCAATCAGCCAACAAAGGGTGTCCGTCTGTGTCTGCTACCTGTCAAGCAAGCTGGTGTAAGGTATGGACAACAGGTGGCATGTTTGTTGGTAGGGCACATTGCTGACACACCCCTGAGATCTGTCCTTCCTGGTCGGCAGATCCTGGCGAATGCCGCCAGAACCTGCATCGACTGCGGCAGCCCAGCTGGGCGGTTGCTGAGAGCATTTTGACTGACTTTGCCGACCCTTTCTGAGCAGCTTTCACCTGTGTGCAGATCCTGGAGAATGCCAACAGGACATACACCTTCTGTGGGACCCCCGGGTATGTGGCCCCTGAGAATGTGCTGGCTCACGGGTACAACTACTCGGTGGACTGGTGGGGCCTTGGCGTGCTGCTGTATGTTCTGCTGACCGGGCGGCAGCCCTTCAGCTCACCCAAGACAGATGACCCCATGGTGGTCATGAGGCGCATTGTGGACGAGAACTGGCACATCAAGTACCCACCCTACCTGACGCCGGCAGCCAAGGTGAGGGTGCAGGAGGACTTTGTTTTCAGTTGTGGACAAGAGAGTGGCACGTCAGTACCCACTGTTCTGACGCTTGCAGTCAGGGTGTGCTGCAGGAGAGGTTTGGACTGGGTGCTGTCCAGCAGCACACTGGATCAGCCGTGATCTTGCATCATCACTGGCTTGCAGGCTGGAACTTGGCAGACACCACTGCTTCACCGCACAGGGCTCGACTCTCTGCCAGTGGGAAGTTTGCAGGCACCCTGGCTACCCGCAAGGCAGGCAGCATCCTGCCTAGCTGCTTGACCTGAGTTTGGCCAGCCACACTGTGCCATGCGTGACACACGCATGGCTGCAGGACCAGGTGTCTATCTGCAGGAATGCAAGCTAGCACTGCGGCTGGGCAGGCTTGGAGCACAAAGCCATGTTTCAATTGCCACAGTGGCTGGCCAGGCTAGACAGCAACCCATACCTGGCGAGCTGCCCTTGCTCATAAGACCTGATGTTTTGCCTGCTGAGCCCAAGCTGGGTCCATGCTGTTGTGGAATGCTGCAACAGCTGAGCATGCCTTAGTATGATCTGCAAAACCTCACTAGCCTTCTGTTGCAGGACCTGGTGTCTCGCCTGCTGGAGCGGAAGCCGGCGCGGCGATTGGGCATGCTCAGCGGACGTGCGGGGGACATCAAGAAGCACAAGTGGTTTGAGGGGCTGGACTGGGAGGCGCTGGAGGCACGCAAGGTGGAGCCCCAGCGGAAGCCCAAGGATGACTCGTCCAAGCGGCTCAAGGAGCTCACGGTCGGTGCTGGCTGCCTGCTCCTTTGCAGGTGGTGTCACTGGTGGCTGTGGCGCTGGTGCCAGAGCCGTGGTGCGCTGCACACCCATGGGTGGTGTGCACCTCGTCCAGGTGGCTTTTGGAGCACAATGGGCTGCAGCCTGTGGCCTGGCTGATGTCTCTGCAGCAAGATTGCACTGGGCTGTCTGCTCCATTGCAGCTACAGTCTGCTCACGACTGCTCCCCTTCCTGCTGTGCTGAATGGGACTGGGGTGCACAGGCACTGCACACATGAGTATGAGGGGAACTGCTGCTGCTCAGGTATGTCCAACGGCGTGCGCTGAGCGGTCAGCTGTGGATAGGCCCCTGAGCTTGCTGGTTGCCCTTGCAGGACAATGAAAAGAAGCAGAAACGTGAGACCAAGGAGACCGCTGAGGAGCTGCAGGAATGCGAAATGGTCTTCGCTGACTTTTAAGCATTTGCAGCGCCTCTGCCAGCTTGCAGCAGCAGGCAGCACACCATCAGTCTGTGGATCATTTGCCAGAAGCAATTGTTTCCAACACAGACTGAAAACGACATTACCATGTTACATCACTATATTGGATGAAAATGAATGCTTTGTAACAAAAGAGATGCAGCAGCTGGCAGAGAGCAAGGAGGGAGGGGCAAGCAGCAGGGAACCGAGGTTGGGAGACGTCAGGCAAGGGTAGGCGCTGCATTCACGTCTTCCTGCAACTGAGCAAGTGCCTCTTGCTGATCAAGAGCGATCATGTCCTGAATGCTGTCTTCAATGCTGCCTGCCAGAACATTATCCAGTGGGTAGTTCTTCTTTGTGCGGTGATCAGACACCCGGCTGTCCTTCCAGTGATACGTTTTGATCTTCTCGGACCTGGACCCAGTCCCGACCTGCGGCCAGGCAGTGCTGACAATCTTGAGATGGGCATGGGCCTTGCTGCGCAGTGAAAGTGACATGGAGCGCCAGTGCCAGGCAAGACCATGCACCCTGCACGCTGCCAGACATCTCAGTCTGCCTGCAGCACACCAAGCAAAGCAGCCTGACAATGCCAAACAGCTCTTTTCATCAAGAGAGTGATCCAAAGTCTGAGTCTGGGACCCCATAAACTTCCCTCCTTCCCTCAAGATCGGCCTGACACCACTTATCTGCAGCACTCACCTGGCTTTTTCGCTTGGCAGCGACCTCAGCTGCCTGCTTCTCCCGCTCCATCTCAAACAGCCTGGACCGCAGCACGCTCATGGCCTTCTCCCTGTTCTTGCCCTGAGTGCGCTCCTCCGTGCAGAAGATCCGGATGCCTGCAGGGTGGACGGCCGGTGACCTTTGCCCTGATGCGGTCCATGCTCACCCATGACGCGCCTCAGATAGAGCTTGACTCAGATTTCCCTCGCCTTCTCCTCTCTGCCACATGCAGGACTCTGCAAGGCATCGCCAACAACCAGGGAATGCGCAGCCTGGGAAGCAGGGAGGCAGGAGGAGCAGGACAACCTCAGCAGCAGCACAGGCTTCCGCAGCAGCGGCATGAAGCGAGCACAGGTGCACGGGGGAGACCGCATCAGGTAGCTCGAGAGATGAACGGTGATCCCTGCTGGCACTTCGGGCTCATCCCTGCGCAGAGCGCTGCAACCTGTTCCCACCTGTGGGCTTGTGGATGAGGTCCACAGCCGTCTCAACCTTGTTCACATTCTGCCCACCAGCCCCACCAGAGCGTGCTGTCTTCAGCTCAATGTCCTTGGGGTCTATCTGCACGTCCACATCGTCCACCTGCCACCACAGACAAACACAGGGTGAGCGGTGGGATTGCTTAAGCGGCTGCCTTGCTGGAGGAGAGGGGCTACACCAGCTCTTGGGAGCTGGACAACCGCCATGTCAGCTGACACAGCATGTTTGGAGACTGGAGAAGCCTAGCTGACTGGTGCAAGCAGCTTGCCGCCACTCCTTGAATCCACTAGATGTACAGCACCCACCTCCGGCATGATAGCCACAGTGGCTGTGGAGGTGTGCACCCGTCCAGAGCTCTCAGTTGCGGGAACCCGCTGCACACGATGAACTCCGCTCTCAAATTTGAGCTTGCTGTACACCTTGTTGCCCTTCACCTGCAGGCCAGAGCAGCATCTCCTGCGGCCAGCTCTGTGCAAAGCAAGGTGCTGTGAACGGCATCCGTTGCTGTCTGAGGAACTTTTCAGAATGACACTCCACTCTCGACGTTGAGGCTGTCTCAGTCCCTCCCAGTCCCCCTGCCCCTCCCCCAGCAGGTGGGGCATGTTGTCGTGCAGTGAAGCTCTGTGAGCACCACAGTCTGGATGCAGGTCAGCATTTGCAGTAGCCCAGCTGTTGGCGGAGGCATCTGCTGGTCACCTGGACGATGCACTCGCGGTAGCCGCCCTTTTCTCCCTCCGTGCTGCTGATGAAAGACACTTTCCACTGCTGCTGGTCGGCGTAGCGCTGGTACATACGCACCAGCTCAGACACCCAGAGCGCAGCCTCATCGCCGCCGGTGCCAGCTCGCACCTGCATGCACAGGCTGCGGTCAGTAGACCTGCATGCTGGAGATCCCACAGCACAGTCCCATTGCTGCTAACCTCAACTTTGGGTCTGCAGTCAACTTGTACCAGAGCACACAGGCCCCAGTTTCAGCATGCAGCTGTGCACACGACAGAATGGGGTCGCACTCAGCAATGATCCTGATGGAGCACTCGAATCCCAGCCTTGTCAAGAAGATCAGCAACCTGCAGGAGCACACTGCCGTCAGCAGCGTAAAGGAAGCATCGGCAGCAAGCTGGCCATCCCAGAGCTGCAGAGTCTGCTTGGCCACTGAATGCTGCTGGGGGTCTTGAGAGTTGTGGGCTCAGTAGCAGCTGCAGCAGACAACCAACACCAAGCCGAGCTACAAGGTGAGATTTCACATGACCTGTGCTTGACGCGCTTCCCTTCTATTGTGTATTTTGACAAGATGGAATGCATCAACGGATATGCATTTGCAGGCATCATGCCCAGGGGCATCACACCAACACTCCTGGCGCAGCTGCTCAGCCACATGGTCGCCTGTCACATGGGTTGCAACCTACATCGACACCCGCCCCACCTCCAGCATGATGTTGCGCTCGTCCATCGGGTCCTGGGGCAGCAGCAGCAAGCGGCAACGCTCCTCCAGCTTGGCAGCCCGCCCGCTCAGCATGAACACCTCCTCCTGAGCCAGCTCCACCATCTCAGGGTCGCCTGCGCAGGTCAAGCAAGGTCAGGTTGCACAGGTTCAGGCTGAGAGTGCTGGGTCAGCTCCCCCCCCGGGTGTCGGCCGCACAGGCTTCTGCTAGTCAACTTTGAACCTGGGCTTGCTGTTCAAGTCAAAGCCCAGCCTTGGCCCCAGCCTTGTTTCCTGGGCCAGAGGGCTCAGTGCCTGGCTCATGTTTGCCATCGGTGAGTACGGTGATGGGTCGTGGTGCTTCTGTGGCTGAAGGCAGCCCAGTGTAACAAGCAAGTGTTGCTGCATGCTCTGTGCAGCCCTGCCAGATTGCTTGTCTACCGAGATGAGCAGCATAAGGCTCGGCAACTCCCAGTGAAAAGTACACAGTACCTGACCGGGGGGCGCCTGCTGGCCGCAATGGTAAAGATTGCAATGTCAGAGGCGAAATGTCACCTCCAGAGTCTGACAGCATCTGCTTGGCCCCTCGGAGCTCCTGCACCACCTGCTGGTACTCCCGCCAGGCAGTCACTTTCTCCTCCATGTCTGCGGCGGCCCTGGCCACCTTTTGAAACTCGTCAGGATTGCCAGAGACACCTGAATCTGCCATTTTGGCCTGTGGGAGGCAGCAGAGAGGTGTCTGGGAACAGCAGGCCGGCAGGGGCATTCAGGCCTGGCACGCTTGTCACCTGTAGAGACTCGTAAGCCTGGACTGTCTGGTCCATTTTGATGGCTATAGAAGCAGAGCCCTATAGAAGAACAGGCAAAATCTGTCCATTTGCACCATGCCCAAACCGTGTGCTTGGACGGCAACCTGCTGACTGCTGGCTGAAAGCACTCACCGCAGCCATGCATACTACATGCTGGTGCCTGCAGCCAACCTCACGATGCCTGCTTTGTCTGTTCAAGGCTTCGTGCCAATGTTGCTGCCTGCAATGTGCTCTCCTCCCTGGCAACTGCATGCAGCCATGCTGCAGGCCAGGTCCTGTTGTGCCTGTCCACGGCATCCCCATGTCTGGCGGAGCACTTGCACGTATCAGATGGGGTGAGTGGGAATCGGGAGCGCCAGACACAACATGGTCCACTTGGAGCCAGATGCATTCCTGAGCCAGCTAGATAAGCTGTTTGAGCGCAACAAGTCCTCAGGGTCCGTCTGTCTTACAATGAAGAGGAGTGAGTTGCCTTGAAGAGGCTGGTCCACCTGCAGGGATGTGCCGACCTGATGCTAAGCCATTGTTGCTGCCTGCAGCCAATATGAAGCCCAGGAATAGCAGGTTTCCCCAGGTGGTGCATCTTTATGTTCAGCTACAGTGCTCTGCTGGCAATGCTGAAGTGCTGTTGATCTTCTGCAGACTGCAGAGTACAGGTGTCTGGTGAGGGCCAGTGACGACAAGCGGAAGATCACCACAGAGGTGCGTGCAACGTCTAAGGCAATACTCGGAGCACCTGCACTGCAACTTGAATGTATCGCCAAGCTATCACACATGCAGATCAGCAGCAAAGAGCAGCTGAAGTTTCAAGAGTCCTACAGCACGATTCTGCGGGCGCACATGAACGGACTGAAGCGGCGAGACAAAAAGGCGGTGAAGGCTGGGAAGGCGAAGTAGTGGTGCTGCCCTGCCACGAGATGCCGACTGGATCAACATGTTCATACTGTCGCATCGTCAGGCACATATGTCACTGCATGGTTCTCCTCTGTGAGCGTCCGAAGGCCTGCGGCTGCGCCATTGCTTTCTTGTTGGCCCCCTTGGTTTTCAACATCCAGTCCACCACCCCCTGCAGCCCAGCCGGCGCATACATTGTCACAAGCAGTGGTGCGTCCACCCTGCCCAACTGCATTGCATGCTTCCAGATATTGTGAAGCAGCAATGACGATGCTGAGTCGGCTGCGGTGAACAGCACTGCCCAGCGGCAGCCCTTTTTATAACTGACACGCCGTCGTGACCCATTGATGCTTGGGTTATCGAGGGTCCCTTGAATCACATGCAGCACCTCATGTGCTTCAAAGGCACTGCTGACTATAGTACGAGCTTACTATACTGTGATGCAACTTCCTTAATGACCAAGCACTGCAAAGATGATCACCTGCTGGGCAGTCATAGCCTTGTCCACTGCCAGCGCCCTCTGGCCAGCCCCTCCATTGCTGAAGGTTTTGTTGTAGTTGTCCTCCCTCAGCAGCAGCTCAGACCTCATGTTGGCCAGCTTCTCCTCAGACTGCTGGATGGAGTTGAGCTGAGCAGCCACAGTGGCCTCCAGGCCGGCGATGCGCATCAGGTCGTCTGCTCGCGACTCCCTGCAGAGCCACTGGCAGAGGGCACTGTTGACGCTGCAGTCTGAAGGAATGCAGTGTGCAACGGGCTGACGCTGTGTCCCTTGTCTGGGCAAGCAGCAGTACCGCATGCAATTGTGCGGGATGCAGCGCTGGCACTGGGATGCCACTCAAGACGACAGCTAGCTGCCCACCCACAATGAATTCAGCCCCGCCAGCCATGCAGCAGCTCAACAGCAACAAGAGCCAGCAGCATGGAGCTAACCCTGCCTTTGTAACGCTTAGTCGCAGAAGCGGCTCACAGCACCCATGGCTGCATGCCTTCAGGACCTCACTGGCCTCAGGAGGGCCTGCGCGCATCTCACAGGCAGTTCAAGGTTCTCAGTGCTGAGGCAACCCCACCTGGCATCAAAGCGCCTGTCCAGATCATTGTAGGACAGCAGCAGCGCGGCATACTGTTCCTCAGCTGCCCCCTGCTGGGCCGCCAGCTGCTCCTGCAGCTTGCCCGCCACCTCTGCATGCTGCTCCCGGAGGCGCCTGCAGGCTGCTGCATGGTCCGCATCCAGCACTGCCATCTGGCGGGCATGCTCCTCATGCATTTCTGTCTGCTTCTGCTGGTGCAGCCGGACATTCGCCTCTGCCTGCTGGCGCGCAGCGCGCAGCTCTGCGCCCAGCTGCCTGCCCTGCTCGAGCAGCGTGTGGGCCTCTGCCTGCAGCCTGCCCTCCCGCTGAGAGGCAGCTGCAGCCTCAGCCTGCAGCTGCTGCACAGTGCGGGCGTGCTGGGTCTGCAGGTCTGTCAGGGTGCGCCTGTGCTGTCGGTCTGCCTGCTGCTCAGCCTCAAGGTGCTGCGCTGTGGCCTGCTGCAGCTGGGCCTGCAGCTGGGCCTGCAGCTCTGCCCTGATGGCCTGCAGCTCCTGCCCCGCCTGCTGCACATCTGTGGCAGCTTTGCTCTCCAGGTGAGCAAGCTCCTGCTGGTACTTGGCATGCACTGCCTGCACCTCCTGAGCAGCACCCCTCTGATGCTCTGCCAGCTGGGCTGCATGGCTCTCTCTCTCTTTTGCCAGGACAGCTGCATGCTGGGCAGCAGCCTCAGCCAGAGTAGCATCAGCCTGGCGGTCTGCATGTGCCCGCTGCTGCTGCAGCAACCCCTCGTGCTGCTCCTGGGCATCGGCCAGCTGCTGCTGCCACCCCTGCTCAGCCTGCGCCCTGTCAGCCTGGGCACGCTGCAACAGGTTCCGCTCTGCGGCAGACCTGGCAGCCTGCAGCTCCGCCTGTAGCTTGCGCTGCGCCTCTGCCGCTGTGGCTGCCTGCTCTGCCATAGCAGCAGCAATGGCATCGTCCATTACGCCCCGCCACAGCCTGTCTTTGGTGCTCAGCTGCTCCTTGTGAGAGGCAGCAGCCTCGGCAGCCTCCTGCAGAGGCAGTCATCTGGGCTCGGTAAGGTCTCCTGTAAACTGTCCTTGCTAGTCAGCTGCTTCTTCTGACACTCAGCAGCCTCTGCGGCCTCCTGCAGAGGCAGCCACTTGGGCTGAGGGGGGCCTGCCACAGCCTGTCTTTGGTGGGGCAGCCAGCAGCCTTGCAAGCCTCCTGCAAAGGCAGTCAGCCTCTCTCAGCGGCGCCTTGCCAAGACTGAGCGGCACAGCATTGACTGACTGAGCACAGACCTCCCTGTGTGGTCAAGTAAACGTGGTTGTCAGTGTCGCACAGACACTGGTTAGTATTGTTGCTGTAACGCAGAGCTTATGAAGCAGTGGTGCTGCCAGCACGCTGACATGCATTGCCCTCCCTGCGGGTACAGCCTGCCTGCCTGGGGGCGAAGGTGGCTCGGATACAGCAGTCTGGCAATGAGGGCCCAGCCTGCTGGACACCTAACGACCACTGATGATGTTCTGCAGGGCTGAGGGGTGACAGCTGCAGCCCTACCTGTCGTGCCTGCCTCTGCAGGTCAACCAAGTCCTGCTCCAGCTCCGCCCTGTCTTGCTGTGCAGCTTGTGCGTGGCTGCGCAGCTTGGGGGCCTCCGCCTCCAGAGCAGCCCTGGCCTGCTGCTCCTCTGCCAGGCGGCCCCGCAGCCCCTGCTGTGCGGCCGTGCCACAGGCAACCTGCAAGCACACTAGGCCATCGGCAGCAGCAGGGCAGGGAGGTACTGGCAGGTCCCCCTGCACAATGGACGCGTATCAGATGCGTGGTGGCAGCAAGGGCAAGTTGGAGAAGCTTGCATCCCTCACTCCAGCAGGCAGCCTAGGGGTGATTATTGGCATGCTACGGGAAGCAGCCATCATTGGACAGGCATAAGCCAGCTCATGCAGGGTGCTTGCTGACCTCCTTCTGCAAGCTGGCAACGGCGTCCTGCAGCCCTTGCACTGCCTCTGCATGAGCTGCCTGGACCTCACGCAGCCTATCATCTGCAGCAGCCACCCCCTGCTGGCCCTGTCTTTGTGCCTGCTGCAGGTTGGCCTGCAGCTGAGCCACCTGGGCCTCATGTTGCTGCCTCAGGCTGCCAAGCGCTGCAGCATGCTGCTCCTGGACCGCAGCCAAGGACTGTTCCCTGCTCTGCTGAGCTGAGGCTCGGGCTTCAGACAGCCCTGCAGCTGCAGCTGCATGCTGTCTCTCTGTCTCAGCCCTGCACAGGAAGCCAGATGCTGATGCTTACAGCGTGCCACATATGGGCCTGTAGGTTGACAACAAGAGCACAAGGCTGCTTTCCCAAAGCGTCCATGCTTGCATGTGACAAGCGCAGCAAGGCTAAGGCACGCATTGGGGCCAAGCACTGAATGGCGTGCCCGGGCGTCACTTTGCCCAAACCCTGTCCACCGGAGAAGCCCACCCACCTGAGTCGTTCAAGGTCTGCCTGATGGGCAGCTTGCTGCTGCACCAGCTCCTGCCGCAGGCTCTGCTCAGCCTTGCCCCTGGCAGCAGCTGCCTGGGTTGCCGCAGCCCTGTGCTCCTGCGCTAGGCTGGCCTGTACCTGCCTGGCTTGCCGTGCCTCCTGCTGGTGCCTGCTCACTTCGTCGACCAGCTGCCTGCTCTGCTGCTGCAGGTCAGCTATGTGCCGCTGAGCAGCCTCCAGCCTGGTCTGGCAGGACTGAAGCGCAACTCTGGTCTCCTGCAGCTCTGCCTGGCAGCCCGCTAGCTGCTGCTGCAGGGCACTGCTCTCATCCTCTCCCTGCTGGGTCACCCTGTCCAACCGTGACTCAAGCTCTGCAGCTTTAGCAGCACTCTCAGAGCTGACATCCTCCAGCTGGTGCCTTGCAGCCTACAGCAGCAGTCAGCATCAGTTGTCAGCTCGTGTGGTGCACAGCACGGTGATCACTGCAGTACTTGATGGATTGTGCAGAGTGGGCATCAGATCAACAGTTTGCCTGGCGCAGTGCAGAAACAGCTTTCCAATGCTCCACACACCCCCTGCAGTCACCTGCAGCAGTTGTTCTGCACGCTCTGCACGGTCAGTCTGCTGGGAGCTCTGCTCCTCGGCCGCCTCCAGCGCTGTCTGCAAGTGTTGCACCTCTGCCTCAGCCTCCTGCAGGCGCTGGCCGACTGCTGCACTATGCTGCTTGGAGGCGTCCCACCCGGCTTCAGCCTGGATCAGGGCTGACTCCAGCTCCTCCTTGACCGCAGAGGTCTGCCTGCAGCAGCACAGATGGCGATTGAGAACCAGTCAGAACATGTTCAGGAACGGCTCCGAGGCAGAGGCCTGCCAGCCTGCAGCCAGAAGGAGCTGATCCCAGCCAGTGACTGACCAGACACGTCACACTTGAGAACATGGCCTGCAGCGCCTGCCGCATGCAGTGGGTAACATGCAGACATGCCTCATCATGTTGTGAGCAGAGCAAAGCTGCTGAGGGCAAATAAAGCTGACAGGTTGCACCTTAAACTGGCCTCCAGGCTCGCTGCATGCTGCTGTGCGCTGCCGGCATGGCTGACATAGGCCTGGTGCTGCTCGCGGTGGTGCCTCAGGTCAGTCATCGCCTTTTGCAGGCGGGACTGCCACTCCGCCTCGGTGCATGCCTGCTGTGCCTCATAGCCTGCCCGCTCCTGGGCCCAGGCGTCCCTCTGCCGCTGGTGCTCAGCATCCCTGCAGGGGCAGCTCAGTGATGCGCAGTGCACACACAGCGCCATATGCTTTTAGCAAGCTGTGCCCTGAGTCTGTGCCTGACTTGGACATGGGGCCAGAGTGTGACATCAAGCAGAGGATCAACAGGGTGCACTGGTACCATACAGCCCCAGGCCATAGACGCATTAGCCAGAGAGAGTACCAAAGCAGCCCTTGCCTTCTCATGCCAGCCTTTCTATTGAGGCGCCAGCTTCTGTCCAGCCTCAACCAAAGATCCCCTGCTTTCCCTTGTCTGCCTCCTTCTCACAGCCGAGGAAGTACAGGATCAGACTGAAGCACCCAAGCCCCACCGCCCCAAACTTCCTTTGCCCCTCCTGCCCCCCTGCTGAGAAGATTTTACACTGGACGGCAACACCCCTTGCGCTGTTTCAGGGCCGCATTGCAGCCCATCTACCTTCTCTTGGCGGTCTCCTTTTCCCGGCTGAGCTGGTGCCTCAGCTCGTCCTCTGCCCCCAGCCTCTCTGCCAGCATGTCTGCGTACTTGCGGTTGCCGTCATGGATGGCCGCTTGCGTCTCACGTTGCGCGGCTGCAAGTGCAGAGGCGTGCTGGCGCTCTGCAGCCTGAGCCTCATCCTTCAGGCGCTGTGTGGTGCCGCGCTCCTGCTGCAGCTCACGCCTCAGGCCTGTTATCTGCAGAGCACAGCAGCTGTCCAGGAAGGCTCACCCCATGCAGAGCACAGTGGTCCATGGGCAGCCAGGCAGCTAGTGACTGCAGACCTGCAGGCCGCCGCACCTGCTGCACATTGTGCCTCAGAGTTTCCTGATTTTGCAGAGCAATGGGCTAGTGGGGTGATCACAGATGGAGTCACCTGCAGGAAGTGTCGGGGACCTCTTTGCAAGAGGTGGTGTCTTCTCCAAAAATGGTTTGAATGACCATCAGGCTGGGAGCAGACGACTGGGCGCTTGCTTAATTGCAGAGCAGTGTTGAATGACCACGGAGTCTGCCAGCACTGGGCACGAAAAGGTACCGCTCTTCAACCAGCTTGTACTGGGTCAGTCCTCACCTGCCGGCCTGCAGCAGAGATTCCTGACAGCCCTCGACGCTCTTAATGTCAACTTTCAGCTCACCTGCTGATTGGCTTGCTGAAGCTCCGCCTGAGACGCTGCCTCCAGCCTTGTCTGAGCCTCCCTCGCAGCTTTCTCCTGCTGCTCAAGTTGGCGATCGATCTCACTCATGGCAGCCTCATGCTCCTGCACATGCAAATTGTTTTGCAGGCAGCTGGAACCACAGGAGGTGTGGGGCTTGATCAAAGCATTGCAGCCATTCAACTGACCTGCACCATGATCTTCATGCGAGCTTCCTCCACTCTCAGCTCTATCTGCTCTGCAAAGCTGTTGACCTGCTGCACAGTTTGCTGCAACATCTGCTGAATCTCAGACTCATACTCGCCAGCTGCGCTTCCCAGGCTGGTATCTGTCTCCCGCGCGTTGAGGTGCTGGATGACCTGCACTGCCGGCTGGCTCTTGTGAGGTGCTGAAGTCAGGCGTATCAGACAACGAGACCTGTCTGCATGTGGCCATACCTTGGTGAGCTGTCCCACTTTGCTGCGGACCCTGGCCTGGAGGCTGGCAGCCAGGCTGACATCGGCGTCCTGATATGTCATGGCCATTGACACCGAGCTAGCGCCAATGCAGGCCAGTCACATTAGGTCAAGTGACTCTTTGACCTGCATGCCGTTACCAATTTCCAGCAACCAAGCTGACACACATCCTTTACTGCACAGCCTGCTTTGTGATCATCCCGACTGCAAGTGCCGTCTGCATGGCAGGTGTTGGCCTGCACAGCGACAATGTCTTCAGTGAACACCATATAATTGACCATCAAAGCATCCCACCACAAAGCAATCATGCCAGCCTTCACACACAGCCTTCAGTGAACTACATTGAAGTCATGTGGGGGAGTTTTGCCACTCCACGTCAGGCGACAGTTGGCTGTGCACCCTGGCCTGGAGGTGGCAGCCAGGCTGACAGCCAGCTGCATCCGCAAATCTAATCGCCATAAACACCAGGCTGCACCGGCAGATCTGCCCACAGGTCAAGTGTGCTTTGACATGGCATGCCGTCAGCATCGTCCAGCTCGAGCTGGCATCGCTGGAGGTTATCGTCTGCTTGATGATTTTGAAGTAAGTGTCATTAAGCATAATAGTTCAAATTGGCCTTCTTCTTGGCCTGCACGGCAATTATGCCTTCATTGAAGTCCTCGTGGTTGACCTCTAATGCATCCCGCCGCAGTGCAAGCATGCCAGCCTCCACACACACAGCCTTCAGCTGGGCCGCGTTGAAATCGTCTGTGGACCGTGCCAGCTCCTCGAAGTTGACGTCCGGTGACACATTCATTTTGCGGCTGTGAATCTGAATAATCTTTGCCCTGGCGTCTTCTGTGGGGTGGGGGAACTCGATCTTCCGGTCTAGCCTGCCTGATCGCATGAGCGCAGGATCCAGAATGTCGGCCCTGTTGGTGGCTGCAATGATTTTGATGTTCTCATCGCTGCTGAAGCCATCCAGCTGATTGAGCAGCTCCAGCATAGTCCGCTGCACTTCCCTGCAGGCAAGGACTGCATGCTGCTACAATGCCAGGAAATGTAATACCTGTATGCAGCGTGGGGTCATGTAGGCTGGCACACACAGCCGGCTGCAGTGCCCCAACAGAGCAGGGCCCTGCAGGCACGGCCTGCTTTTTCCAAGACCACATTCAGCAGTAACCTGGCCGCAAGATTCAGAGCTGTGCCCAGCTTACTGGGCAAAGAGAACAGCTGCACTGGCAGCAAGCAGAGCTGCACCTAGCTGAGCCCTGGATCACGATGATGGCTTGGCGACGCACCTGTCGCCGCTGAGCTCAGAGTCAAAGCGCTTTGTGCCGATGGCATCAATCTCATCAATGAAGATGATGCAGGGCGACTTCTCCTTGGCCAGGGCAAAGGCGTCCCGCACCAGCTTGGCACCGTCGCCAATGAACATCTGGACCAACTGGGGCCCTGCCAGCTTGAGAAAGGTGGCATTTGTCTGGGCTGCACAGGCTCTGGCTATCAGCGTTTTGCCTGCAGGCAGTGGGCAGGGCCACTGAGATGGGTGGAATGCTGTCAAGCCTGCCCATATGGATGAGCTGAGCATGAGCAAAATGTGTCTTTCGTCCAGGCACATAGTGCAGACTGTGTCATGTTGAGGGCCACCAGCATGCCTTCAGGGGAAGCAGGCCGCTTACCAGGAGCACAGCTCTGTGCTTCTCATCCTCGAGAGGGCAGCAGCGCAGCCCTCTGCTGAGACTGCAGGCTGCCTCACCAGGTGTTTCTGGCCTGCCTGGCCAACCCACCTGTGCCAGGAGGCCCGTAGAGCAGCACGCCCTTTGGAGGGCGGATCCCAAGCGACTTGAAGCGCTCCTTGTGGGTCACAGGCAGCACCACTGCCTCCACCAGCTCCTGAATCTGCTTGTCAAGCCCGCCTGCACGTAATTTGGAAAACACATTGCTGCTGGGCCAATCCACCAGCACGTTTTCAGGCGGCTGCAGCTCATGCACTGCTGCTTCTCGCTTTGTGCAGATGGGCGACATGCAGAGCACTGGTGGCACACTGTCAGGAGTGTTACAGGACAGAGTTGTGTGCCTCAGCTGCCAACCTGGCACCTCGTCTGACATCCACTGGACGAGTCTCTGTCAGGCATTCCCCGAGGGCCCTTTCATCCATTCTGAGCGGCAATTGAGCAAAGGCTCATGACCTCCACCACCATGTGCCCCTGTGGTTCTGCATCGAGCTCTGTGTGGTGGCAGGGCAGCCGGACTGACGTCCAAGAAGTCTCCCTGGGATTCAATACCACCTCAGGGCTTCCCTCATCAACAATGTGCAATGGATGCAAGCAGCCCCAACAGCCAGCCCACTCCAGCAATCATGCTGGGCCGACCATTGCATGATCCTCCATGGGGTTCCTGGTGATGGCAGGACTTTGAACTTGCTTAGAGCAAGCCTGCCCCGTGTGCAAGCTCAGCAGCATTCTCCTGTGGGCTCACACATGGATCTGCAACCTGTCCATGATGTCTGTGTCCACCACGACCTCTTGGCTCTGGAATGCTCTGTGCACATGCTCACCGATGTCCGAGTAGTCCTCTGTGGGCTTCTCGTCCACCTCCATGGCCTTCACACGAGAGTCGTACTCCGCTGGCAGGGTGTCCAGGATGAGATAGCTGTCCTTATTCACGCCCACCAAGTCCCCAGGCTTGAGGGTGTCTGAGTCCACCAGACCCACCACTGGCAGGAAAATGGTCTGCCTGCAGGTAGTGATTGCATGGGTGGTCATCCCGCACAGTGGTCAGGGCTCTGTACAGACATGAGATGTTGACCTCTGGGTAGAGAATGGCCACAGCAGAGCAGCTGCACAGTGTTTGCTGAGCATTCATTCAGACCCAAGCGACTGACGCTTCTGCAACAAACGACTGCACAGGAAACAAGGGAACGATGAGCTTGGCCAGTTGAACAGGAGTCCTCCTCACAGGGCATGCACGCACTCCTCGCTGTCAGCATTGGGTCCTCAAAGACCAGTGCAAGGCTCAGTCAGCAGTGCCTAAAGAGAGCCAGAGCATTGGGCCTCCGACAGCTGGCTGTCCAGGACAAGTATGCTTAGGTGCGATTGCAGCAATGCAACTATGGCAACCCTCCCAGCCAACCCATATAGGCTTCCTCTGACACTGGCTGCCAGAAAGGAGCATTGGCGTTTCTCAGCTTCAACCAAAAGTCCTGGCACCCTCCTGGCATCTGAGATGAGCACAACACGCTTCCCCTGACAACAGCTGTCCAGGCAAGGGTTGTCTTTGGCACAACACACTTTCCGCGGTGCTGACTTCCTTGAAGAGGGTTGTCTTGAGCGCTCTGCACTTTCCATTGCGTAGACTGTCCAAAAGAGTTTTGCTCTGATGGGCAGACTGCCTCTGCCACCAACAATCACTTCACCTGATGCAGGCACCCACCTGGCCACCTGACACGCATTTCGTGGAGGTCTTGTGGACCCCACCACGCTTGCCTGGAGCCACTTGCAAAGCTCATGCCGCAGCAGGGCAGTCCAGCCGGCCTTCCCAGCCCACCGTGAGGAGGCTTCCCCTGGCGCTGGTTGTCCAGAAAGGGTACGTTGCTGCTTCTCAGCATCGGGCAACATTGCTGCACCCACCTGGTGGAGGTCTTGAGCACCACGCACTTCCCTTGGCGCTGGCTGTCCAGGTCCACATTGGCACCATCCTCCTCGTCCTCCTCCTCGGGCTTCACTGTGAGCACCTCCACCACATTCCCCACCAGGTAGGGCAGCTGGTTGTTCAGCTTGATCTTCTCCTTGTTCTCCTTGACCTGCACAGGCAGTGCATGGTCAGCGCCCCGTACAACGCGGCCAAGGGTCTTGCTGGGTATCATATGCCTGGGCTCGTGTCTGGGCTGGGTGGTCACTGAGCTGCACTGCAGGGCAGCAGCACAGCGCAAGCGACGGTTGACGCTGAGTGAGCTGCGCAAGGAGCCTGGCTTGGCGCACATCACAAAAGAAGCATGCACAAGCCCGGCACAAGGAGGCAGAGGGGAGTATGTGAGCGATTAAAGCAAGTATCTGTGCTGCACGAGCTGACTCCAAGACATCCTTGACAGCAAGTGAGGATGCCCAGGCAGCTGAAGGATGGCTGTCTGCAGGGCCTGCGCCTCCAACAGACAACATATTCACATCGTGCAAGCCTTTAATCAGTGCAATGCGCAGTTCCTAGGCATCAGTTTCATGTTGCTGATGGCAATCGACGGGCTGACTGGTGCCAGCAAGCGCCAGGCAGGGCTCACCTTCTCTTTCATGGTCTGCTGGTCAAGCTGCAGTCTCTGGGACTCGTCCTTGAGGACCCTGATCTCATTGTCAAGCAATCTGGAGCGCCTGGCAATGTCATCAGCAGACATTTGCTTGAGTTCCTCGGGCAGGTCATCCTGAGCGTCGTCCCCGAAGATCTGCTGCTCCAGCTCCATTGTGGGCTGTGTAGAAATGCAGCTTGATGAATACCCCGAGGGCAAACTTACATTTGACCCGCAACAAATGAGAGCGGGGCTTGATTGCTGAGACCTGACGGGTGGGCAAAGCAGCTTATGCTCCAACCATTGCCATCAAAGTCTGTACCTCTGCCTTGCAGGCAATGGCACACATATGCCAGTACCTCAGCATTGTGGCCAGCAGGCACCCAGACAGGCCCCTGTTCACCTGTGAGGATTCCCAGCGCACTGCCGCCCAGGTGCTGCAGCGAGTGGCAGCTCTGGCCACCTGCCTCCGCCAGCAGCATGGTATCGCCCCCGGCGACAGAGTCTTGCTGGCAGGCCACAACACAGACATGTTCCTGGAGGCTCTGCTGGCCATCACGGCCGTGGGCGCCATTGCAGCACCTCTCAACTGGCGCTGGAGCACAGTGGAGGCTGCAGATGCTGCCATGCAGTGTAAAGCCAAGCTGCTGTTGCATGACAGCGCTTGTGCCAGCTTTGCGGCCCTCGCCAACAGCAGCAGGTGCCCCACTCTGCGCGGTGCTCGGCTGCTGTCAGTGGAGGGCCCCGGCTCAGGTGCAATAGGGTCCACCATGGAGCCTCTGCAACACAACCAGGATGCAGCAGCTGTCATCTGCTTCACGTCAGGCACCACTGGCAGGCCAAAGGGCGTGCTCGTCAGCCACACTGCCTTCCACTGCCAGGTGCGCTGCAAACACCATGATCGTCATCACCCCTTCACATCAAGGTACACAGCCAGCAGAGGCAGCAGCCAGCTCTTAGCCACATCGCTGGAACTTGCTTTTAGTGTTGCCTGCTGGTTCCTGCAGCTGTCTGGCCTGACCTGCAGGCTGCAGCCAAGCTGCTGGTGGTTGGATACAACAGCGACGATGTCTACCTGCACACAGCCCCTCTGTTCCACATTGGGGGTCTTTCCTCTGCTGTAGCCATGCTCATGGCTGGCGGCCGCCACATCTTCGCCCCCCGCTTCTCAGCAGCAGGGGCTGTGGCACTCATTCGGCGCCACAGTGTGACAGCCACCATTGCTGTGCCGGCCATGGTGGCTGACCTAGCAGCGGCGGCAGGTGCAGACAGTGCACAGGCAAGTGGCACTCCCTTGCTTAGCCAACACAGCAGGGCCTGGAATGTGCTGAGCCTGCTACACCAGGCTAGTCACATCATCGTAGGTCGAACAGAAGTAGCACCACGAACATCAGCCAGTGCGACTAGGCCTGGTGTGCGCTGAGCTCACTGCACCAGGCCTGCCCGCCCCCCAACCTGCGCTCAGCTGTGTGTGCCACGCCTGGGACTTGCGCCTGCAGGTCGGGGCCCCAGCTGCTGCCCTGGACAGTGTGCAGAGGCTGCTGGTGGGAGCAGGGGGCATGTCTACTGCACTCCAGCAGCAGCTGCGGCGCCTCTTCCCAAACGCTGCACTGCTCACGGCTTACGGGATGACAGAGGCCTGCTCATCCATGACCTTTCAGATGCTGCAAGAGCCCGCACGCACAGGGCAGCGTGTGCCCAGCACAGAGCAGGGCGTCTGTGTGGGGCGCCCACCTGCGGGCATTGAGATGGCTGTCCTGCCTGCTGGCACTGAAGCAGGGCCTGGCGCCGCTGGTCTGCTGCACAGCAGCCGGGCTGGAGCAGAGGGCGAAGTGGTGACTCGTGGGCCCCACACCCTGCTGCGCTACTGGGGCATGCCAGCCGAGACAGCAGCAGTCTGCCTGCCTGGCAGCTGGCTGCGAACTGGCGACATGGGCAGCATAGATGGCCAGGGACAAGTCTGGCTGCGGGGGCGGGTCAAGGACACCATTCGCAGTGGCGGGGAGACAGTGCATGCCAGTGAGGTGGAGAACGTGCTGGCATCCCATCTAGCAGTCAGGGCAGTGGCTGTGGTTGGCATGCCCCACTGCCGCCTGGGGGAGCAGGTCACAGCCGTGGTGCAGCTGCAGCCAGGGTGGGCCTGGACTGGTCCTCAGCTGCCGGGCCAGATGCTGCAGCAGGCAGAACAAGCTGAGACCATTTCCCTAGTAGCGCTGCAGCAGCACTGCAGGCAGGCTGGCCTCTCGCCATACAAATTGCCCCGCGCAGCCTTTGCTACTCAGGCACCTCTGCCCATGAATGCCTCCGGCAAGGTTCTCAAACACCAGCTAAAGCAGCTCTTGTCCAAGCAGCTTTCCAGAATGTGAAGTTTCTTTATTGAAGCTGGGGTTGAATAGTTCACTAGACCAGGAATGCAGCCCACCACATGCAAATAAAGTTGCGTTTTCTTCCAGCAGACCATCTCAGGTACTGTGTTGAACTGCCAAGTTCACATGGTGGAGCAGTCGTGCAATGTTGAAAATTGAAGGCTGCCCCAGAATCATGGTGGCAATCTTCAGGCATCCGCCCTTACAGCTTGCTGAGCTGAATCACAAGATCTCTGGTGATGCTTTGAAGGTTGGGAACCCCGGCCAGAACCATTGCAAGCTCTAGCTGCCGTCTGAGCAAAGACAGGACCTTTTCAACACCCGCTTGGCCTTGCAGGGCCAGGCCCCACATACAAGGGCGGCCCAGCAGCACAGCATCTGCACCCAGAGCCAGAGCCTTCAGCACATCAGTCCCCCACCTGCACAGCCAAGACGAGCCACTCAGCTCTGCTGCTTGAGCAAACACGGTCTGTGCTGACCCAAGAGGCAAGGCGTAGCTCAACTACAATGCCTCTGCTGTGCAGAGCGATGGCAGGCATGCCTCCGCAGAGGTCCTGCCTTCCCAGCCAGGACTGCTCACCGAATGCCACCATCCACCTGGTACAAAGCAAAGCACGTGTCACTTATATAGTCGTGGTTGCAATCATTACGTGGTCAGCTTTACATGGTGCAATCAAAGGTAATCTCACCAGCAGCGGCACCTGGTCACCAACAGCCGCTTTCACTCTAGGCAGCTGCACCAGCACACGGAGTCAGTGGCTCTCAAAGCTGGCACGCTCCACAACAGGCAATTGGAGCAGCAAAATCTTGGGGGTACACAGCGGGGTTCACCATGTCAAGTGTTGCAGCGCAGTGGTCTAGCTGGCGGCCACCGTGGTTAGACACCACAATGCCTGCAGCCCCTGCATCAACTGCCAGCCGCGCATCCTGAGGGGACATCACGCCCTGCATCACCAGGAGGCGTCGGTCCATTTCTAGCGGACGTTGGGCTTCCCTGCCAGTGCAAAGGAGGCAGCAGCTCCACATCAGCGTGATGCTGTCAAGCGCACCTTGACAAAAACAGGCAGACTAGTCACCGTCCTCATCCAACTTAAGAAGTTCCAAGTCAGACTGTCGTCCATGTTGGCACTGCAGCAATGAGCCAAGCGCTTGCAGCTTATCCTTCTGCAGCCTGTCTGCCAAAAATGTATGTGTCCACCACAGCAGCAGGTGCTCAGGCTTCAGGTCTGCAGCATGCTGCAGGGCACGGGGCACCCCACGGGGCCAGATTGGCCCCAGCTCAGCCTGCCTCACTTGAAGAGCTGCGCAGGGGCCGAAGCGCTGCTCCTGTTGTGGTCATGTGTCTGCACAGCCCTGGCAAGTGCCAGGTCTGCCAGATTGCTGTACTCCAGGTCCTCCCTGAGGGATAGTGAACTTCTCTCGTCTGCCTCGCGGTTGCCAGTTCTTGGAGAGTCTACGGTGACCATGATGGCCCTGTACCCTGCTTTCTCAGCCCCTGCAGGCGTGCCGTCAGCGAGACACTGCTTCTTTGGCATGGCATGGGCTCTCACTCCGTGCCAGATGCTGCGCTGGGCGTGCTCTATCAGCCCCTGCGGGCGTGCTGGCACCATAAGAGTCTCGCTTTGGCATGGCAGGGGCTGGCCTGGCACCATGCCAAGCACGGGCTAAGCATGCACAGGTCTTATCTTTGCAGGGCTAACTTTGTATGAGGCTGGCCGTGAACTTGCGATCCTTTGTCACATACAGCTGGAAGATGAGGCAGGGAGCTGACTGCCCCGCAGCTGCTACGTCCTCCAGGCTGGTGGTTGCCATGGTCGATACAACCTACACAGGCACACAACAACTACTTTGGGCAGGTGTCCCACGTGAGGACAGGCAGTAGCCTGCATACAGCACAATGTGGGCTAGGGATGCAGCCAAAGTGCAACAGCTGGTCCACAATAGGGCAACAGTCTCCGAAGCGAGTTGGCTGCAAGATGCTGCTGCACAGACAGCTAATCAGATGGTTGCCATGGTGGAGACGACCTGCTTCAATGTTGTCAGGCTGTGAGAGCAGGACAGTTGCGGCAGGCAGCAGACTGCATGCAGCTGTGCCAGCAGCTGCCTGAGTCTGGCTGACCCCAGCCTGCCAGGCCGTCCCCACTCCGCCTGTGTGCTACACCTGGCCTGGCTTCCCCGACCAGCATCCGACTACAGTGCACAGAGCTCAGCCACACACCATGCAAGTCTTGGCTGCCGCTGCAGCATGGGCCATTGCCACTTCCCCTTCATGGTGCGCCATGCGCATCTGGCTCATGGGCGCAATGAGCACAGGCATCGCCAGCCGTTGCCCTGCATGGCAGGTGTGTGCACCTTCCCAATGAACAGTCTGTTCTGGAAAGTGTCCAGCAGCTGCTGGTTTGCTGTTGGCAGCAGGGCCTCACCAAGCAGATTGAAGCTGAGATTAATCTGGCTGACGTTTATCATGCATCTTGGTATGAGCCTGAAGCACAGGCATGAGCGCTGCTCAAGCTGCAGGTCAGTCACAATGGAAGCTGCAAATGGCTACCCACCTCCATTTGTGAAATGCAGCTCTGCAGGCAGCCGCCAGGTGTCAGCACATGTACAACCTGAGCTGCCTCCCCTGCCGAAGCAGAATTCACCTGTTATCCCTCACGGTTGTCTCTGAATCGGATCCAGATCTGACATAGTGGAAAAACTGCAGCAGCAGAGTAGCCAAGGTGACTCAAACACAAACATGCCTGCAGCATGCCAAAGGGCCAGGCACGCACTTACAGGGCCTGGTAAGACTTTTTTGGCAAGGACCTCTACCTCCTGCATGTTGATGACACTGCTCAGCTGATGATGCTATGTCAGGGCCAGCATGGCAGGAGATGGTTAAAGATTGCATCGGAGTGGTTACAGATTGCATGGCAGGGGAAATTTACAAATTGACCAAATGCTTCACTTCACCTCAAGGTTGTAGATGGTGGGCACCATGCCCTGGACACTCTCTGCTGGTGAGCACTGGCCTTCACCTTTGATCATTGACTTTGACCAGCTGGTAGTTAGTGGGGGTTTGATGGGTCACCGTGAACTAGGAGCGAATCCTGACTGTAGCAACACAGCAGCATGATGTAGCATATAGGACAGCTGATGGAACAGGGCAGTGCATGAGGCAAGCCTGGCAGCTTGCAGGGCGTGGGCTGCTGGCAGCCCTGGCCATAGCAGTTGTCATGTCAGCCGCTATAGCATCCTTGATCCTCAGTCTGCCCAAGGTCTGGGGTGTGGCCTGCATGTGGCATGGTTTGATTCTGCACCAAGCAACCTGTTGCGCTACCTTTCTCTTTCAGGCACAGAGCTTGGATCAGTTGAGGCACATATTCCCACCCAGGTCCATTCCAGAGATCGCTGCCTACCGTGACTGTCTTCTAGGTGTTGCTGCTGAGTCTCCAGTGAGTGGGCTGGGGGGACCTGGGATGCCCTGAAGCTGAGCGAGCTTGACACAGCTGGCATTGACCATGGCTGAGGCGTCCTGCTTGCCCTCAATCGCTTGCTTTGTGCACCCTGCAGGTGCACATTGCTCTAATATTTGCACTGGTGTATATTGAAATGCAAACATTTGCCATCCCGGGGACCATCTCTTTGAGCCTGCTGGGTGGAGCCATGTTTGGTGTGTGGAGAGGCCTCGCCCTTGTTTCAGGTGTGGACCCCTGTCTGGCACAAGGCCCTCCAGGCATGCCTTGGGCAGGTTGTGGCTTGCCGTTGCAGCTGCTGCCTTGATTGATGGGTGCTCCCCCATTGCAGCTGCTGAGCTGCTGCATCCGCTTCTCTGCACCTGTCAGCAATCAGTCTGCAGACCACTGATGCCTTCCTGAAGCCCTGCGTCCTGCACCCTGCAGTGGGCGGCACCACACCTGCGCTGCGGCCTCACATTCCATGCACAGCAGTGTATGCAGTGCCGTTTTGCTGAAACGCTGCATCCCATGCCCTACAGTGGTCAGCACTGTTGGTGCCTGCGCCTGCTATTGCCTGGCCAGAGTGGCTGGACGGAGCGTGGTGCATGCTCTCTGGCCCGAGCGCTTGCACAGCTTTGCTGCTGAGGTCAAAAGGAGAAAGCAGCACCTTCTGAACTACATCGTCTTCCTAAGGGTCACCCCAATCTTGCCCAACACCTTTGTCAACGTGGCATCTCCCATCGTTGACATGCCGCTCAACACTTTTGCCGCAGGCAGGTGCCTGTGTGCTTGCACAGGGCACGCATGCTATGAGGCGTGAGCAGCAGCAGCTGCAGCAAGCCTGCCTGTGAAGTCAGGTTCTTGTTAGCAGAGGAGCCCAGTGGGACACTTGCTCACCACCAGTCTTCTCTGCAGGCACCCTCCTAGGCTGTTTGCCCAACAACTATATGGCAGTCTCAGCTGGCAGCAAGCTTGGGGAGTTGAACTCGCTGAGCGACCTTTACGACACCAGATTACTGCTTACAGGTTAGTGGTCTATGTCTGGCTGTTTCATCTACGACGATAATCTGGACAGCCAACGTATGCTTCACAGTCTACTGGTGATGGGCAGGTATAAAGCAAAGGCCATACAACCAGGGGTTGCAATGCGAACATGGACCCCTTGGCACTGCAGGTACAATGGTTGGCGTGCTAGCGCTGCTTGCTGTCAGGTGGCGGGTGTGACCCTCTGTGGCATGACCCTGTGAGCACATCTGACCAGCATGCATGCTGTTCTTGAATGCTTCTTGAATTATCATGGAGAAATTCATATAAAGAAGTTTAGTGGACCAACACAATGTCAGTTGGGGAGTGAGAATTTAAAAGCTGGAGAGGACACTCAGCTGTGTGATACAAAGACTCAAGACGGACAGTGAGCTACTTGGAAGCTGAAGGTGGTGCTGGCCATATAGGGGGTCTCGGCCAGAAGTCAAGCGCCAGCCCAGTGAAATGATCTGTGTTGCCGAATGCTTCCTGGCACCCCAAAAGACGCTACTCAATATGTCAACATGGAGAAAGAATCACCCCGGAGAGCTTAAAAGGTGGAATTGCCAGATGCCAGTGCACAGCTGGCATCTTTCTTGTGTGACACAGACTGTGGACCTTACTGACTAAAGGATGACTGCCAAATGGTTAATGCCCCCCGGAGAAGCCTCCAGGCGCCACCCAAGGCGCTCAGCAATCCAGGGCGGGCAACATGTGTCTGATCTCCAGACTGGGACGTGGCACTCTGTTGTTTCGAGGTGAACACTACTCCTGAAAGTTTCCTGGATTGTAGTGGCATATGCCTCAGCGCAGTGGGCCGCTGCGAGCACGGAGGGCGTCCTCCCACGATTTGCGTTTCTGGCTCCGTTTAGCAGCCAGGGACACCTGCAGGCAGACAGAGCCAAGCTGAAAGAACATCAGGTCCAAACTGAAGAGCTCATCAGCTCCACATGGCCAGCAGACCTGCAGACACATGTCAGGGGATGCCACCTGACACATGTCTGTCCTACTTACCTGAAGGCGGCCGCGGCTGGACAGATGTCCTGAGAGAAGCAAGTGCCTGCTTAGAAAAGCATGTACAACCCACCTGGCACTAACACCAAAAGTGCCTGGTCTGCAGCCGAAGCTGATGCTGTGGTGAAGAGAGACCCAGCTGACACCCCAACCAATGAAGGCTCTGGAGCAAGCAACAGAAGCATGGCCTACCTGGCTGGCCTCTGGCAACTGGGCAACAGCTGGCACCAGCATTTGCTGCTGGCCTCCCAACGTCCTGCCAAGACTCCCAGTCGAGGCTGCTGTGGAGGTCAGGCTCAGCAACTCCTGCCCTGGAGTGGCAGCGCCAGGGTACATGGCTTGTGGCGGCCAGGTCAGCAGCGAGGGCTGCCCAGGCTGCAGAATGAAGGGGTTGGGCCCAAAGATTCGTGGCGGGTCCCTGAGGCCTGGCTGGTGGTCATATGCTGCCGACAGACGGAGTGGAGGGGATTGCAGCTGCGAAGGGTTGCTAGTGTTGCTTCCAGTCGCAAACTGCAGGTTTGCAATGCACATCAGCATCTGAGGGGGACGTGTGATGTTGAGGGTACAATGCGCTCCCGTGTCGGAGGATTTTTGGGCAGTTGACCCCTGGTAACAGCCACGGTTCCTTCAAGGCAGCTGAGTCAGTGAACATGAGCCTTGCCACCTTGGCGCAGCTTGCAGTGACAGCCTCAGCAACCTGGGCCTGGCCCACATGTGCTGGGTCGCAGTCTGAGATTGGCTCCATTAACACCACTCACCAAGCTGAAATCGCTGCTGTCGCTGTCTGGCGTGTCTCTATCGATACCAGATCGCTTCAACCCGCAAGCTATATGGTCTTTAGCTGCAGGCCAGGAGCAGAAGACTCGGGGCTTTTTATGCAGAGGGCTCTTGCAAGGCAAAGCAGGCCTCGACTCATGGTATGTCAGCAACCTTTGAATCATCAATGCCTCCCCTGAGAGCAACATTGACCGCTGGCGCTGCTGCATGTGCATCATGCATGGCTTGAAACGCGCTCATCATGACCGTCAAAGCATTTGCTCTAGCATCGTTGAGCACATGCAGTCCAGCAGGCTCACCGGAGAGGAGCTGCACCTGCGGGGGAGGTGATGGGGAGGTGCTCTGCCGGGACCCTGCAGCTGCCGGACCCTGCAGGATGATGCAGTGGTGTCTAACATGATCCTGCTGATGCGTCACTCTGTGGTCACCGCATCCCGTGAGGCAACACGTACTTTCCGCAGCAACACCAGGGAGCTGCACATCCAGTCTTCACACCTCAGAGTGATGTAAGGGCATTCCAGGACGATGCTGGAGCTCACCTGGTGGGACATCAGCGGACCAAGCTGGGACATGAAGTCTGCAGCAGGGAATGTGGTGGCTGTGGTTGAAAGGTCCTCAGGCTGTCGTCGCAGACTGTGTGGACTCCACTGGCAGCAGCTGAACCAGAGGAGGCAGCCCCTGTGGACAAGCGACATGGCACACCTGCTGGCCACTTGCCTGAGGACATGTCAGGGTGACTGTCCCACATCCAAGGCGGGGTAGCCATCGAGTGGGACTCCTCAGATCCCAGTCTGACAAAATTACCTCCCATTGCGGCCCCTGCCGCAGACATGCCGTGCTGCTAATGAAGGGTTGCTGCCTGCTCCCTGTGTGGTAAGATCTACCGACCCTGCACCTATGCTTGGATGAAGGGGGGCCTCAGGCCATGCCGGCCTGCAAGAATGCGGACAGGCTCGGCAGGTAAGATTCCTGGGTTGCTGCTGGTCGCAGATCACAGTGCTTCAAAGGCATGACGGTCCCGGGCTTGCTGGCAGGGGCTCACCCACATAGGCCAAGTGAAGACGGCCCTCCAGGCAGGATGCGTACATCAACACGGGTTCGTACGAGTTGCCCTGACTACGCTACCACACAGGGAGGCTAGTAACGGGAAGCCCTAAGACCTAATGCCATCTGACATGGACTTTTGGGAGGGAACAGGCAGCTGGACTCCACGAGTCCTGTTGCATGCTGCACCTGATCCTAGGGGTGCCGATCTCCCGGTGCAAGGCAGTCCTGTTCCTCATCCCATATGGCTGCTCAAGAGCTGCTGCAGCAAGCTGAAGCCCAGTGGCGGCAGCTTGTGGAGCCTCATGCAATTCCTGGCATGCTCTCGCCGCACATTGGCCACCTGGTGGGCGATGCTGAGCTTGCAATCGCATGTGATGTACGCCTGTGTTTTGCAGTCGGCACCAAGGTAGGCGTACTTGTCTCACGTCCTTGCTGCAGGCTCTACAGAATGCCAGTCGCCAGGCAAAGGCAGCCAATGTTCCCCTTGTGCTGCACAGGCATGTTCTTCCCTGCTCGCCCTCTCGGGCTGGTCAGGCCTGCGTCAGAGGCATGTTCTGTCCCAGTGATGTCACCCTGCTCTTCAGGCTGCTGCATAGCTTTGAGCCTGTCCTCCAGCTCGCAGCGTCGGGGCAAAGTGGAGTCCTGGGGATGGACAGCATTGCGCCAGATGCACCAGGCAGCTCTGGGCCTGCCACACCCCCTCAGCATGTGCAGGCAGGAAACTCTGGTAATGTCATGCCGGACACACAACCCAGGCTCCAGGTGTGCTCGCTGCCCGCCTAGTGCCTGGCTCAAACCTTCCGTGTGGCCTGCGCCAGCCTTCACTGCCTTGCGCCTGCAGGTGTCCACCATACCCACAGGCCAGCAAGCCTTCTATGAGCCTGCCGGCATGTATCTTCAGAGGCTGCAGTGTGCACAACTGCTGCAGCCACACAGGGCCCAGCTCCTGCAGGCTGCAGCTCAGAGTCACCAGGGACTGGACCGCAGGTGTGCTCAATGTGACGGCACTGCTGCAATCCCTGAGCTGGCTCAATCAGTTGCTGACCTGGGCTGTTTGCTGAACCTCAGGCATCAGGAGCTTGCAGCTGAGCGAGGTCTCTGCGCGTCTGCATCCTGTCAACACCAAGACGTGAGGGCAGCAGGCATTATGCACCCAGCAGAGAGCCTCAGTGATGGAGTAGAGGGGATCAACTTGAGCCTCCAAGCACCAGCCTTCTGCTTGTGGTGCGGTGCTTAAGCAACACAAGTGCAGCATGAGCGTAAGCTGGCAACGGCACACTGCTCCAGCCCATGACTGTATGCAAGGTCTGCATGCCGCTGAGTCCACTTGACTGTGGGCAATCGTTGCCACTGGCTGCCTGCTCCTTTTCAACTTGGAGCTGACTCTGATGGGTTCACTGACTTCAGGGAGGATGCAGCCCACACTGACGACGAGGAGCAATGCCTGCAATGGGATGACAGCTGCATGGCTTCAGCCAGCAGCATGGCACTGACTGACTTAACCCTGCAGAGCCCCAGCAGCACACCTGCCCCTGCTGGAGAAGCAGCCCTTCATGCGGCTGCAGGCAATGCAGCAGGTCCTGTAGCAGCAGCTTACAGGTTGTCACTAGCAGGGGTCGGTCGCCAGAGGCCTCAGCAGGCTGAGCGCAGCGCTCGCCCCTCAGCTGGGAAGCTCACAGCCCCAGTGCTGCAGGCGGCTGCACTGTCCGCCCAGGTTCAGTCCTTCCTTCTGCTGCACAGCGTTGGCCTGGCAGACCTGGGGCATGTCCGTAAGCAGGTGCGCTTTCAGAGTCTCTAGGCTTGCAGGGCAGTTGTGTGACCTCTGGAAGCTGCTTTGGTGCATTGGTGACTGTTTCACAAGAGAAAACCGCGGCGCCAATGGAGCTGCATGCTTCTGCTTCTGTAGACTCCACAGTGCCAGTGACTGCTGCAGAAGCTGCTGTACTGTGGCTTGCAGCTCACTTCTCCATGTCAGTGCACTTGGTCGCTGCTCCTCCGCACCTGGAAGTCATCTTGCAGCTGCTGCTGAAGTGCAGGCCCAGCAGTGCCAGCAGCTGCAGCATGTGGCGCAGCAGCAGAGGCTGTTGGGCATGCGGGAGTGGCACAGGAATGCAGAAGAGGCAGCCAGGCATGCAAGGTGCTGCGCTGCCAAGATGAACACAAGCTGCAAACTGCACCATACCCGAAGGCACTTGTGCACTTGGCTTGGTGCTGTTGCTGTGCCTGCCTGCCTGCACTCGCTGATGACTTTGGCAGATGTGAGTGCGTGATCCTCTCTGCACAGGGAGGAGGCTGCCACAGAACGTTCGGAGGTGCTGCAGGCCAGCGGCTTGAATGCCTGCCTCAGTCCACTGCTGGTGCTCAGCTACACTGGCGATGTTGCCCATCTGGACTTGCGGCGCTTTGATTCACATTACTTCTTCTGTGGTTGGCAGGGAGGAGACTGCTCAGCCGTTCATGCCACATGGTAGCCGTTCAATCAGGCGCAGGACCTCTGCGGCTGCAGGGAAGAGGCTGACAGGCAGCGCCTGAAGGCGCTGAAGGCCAACGACTTCAACTTCTACCTGAGCCTGGTACGCCCAGCTGACAACAGCAGGATCAACAAGCTGCTACAGCAGACAGATGCCTGCCTGAAGCAGCTGACAGCTCGCCTGAGGCTCAACTGCAATGTGCTGAAGGCAGCGGTGCAGCAGGACAGTGCTTCTGGTGAGGTGGGCGTTGATTGCGGGCTGGAGGGAGTCTGGCTCTGGCCATCTTGTAAATACCTGCAGCTTGAATGGGGTCCCTTCTAGACAGCCGTGGACCCTTTCAGAGATGTTAGCATTGGGAGCCTTGTCTGCCAGGCATGTGAATGCCTGTGACTCATGAGCACCAGTGTCAGCATGACTTGACGCAACCTGTGCAGAGTACAGTACTCAGTCCTGCTTAGGAAGAGCAGCTGCAATCACCCCTAACACCATTCTCTCTGCTTTGCAGGAGCCACACTTGATCAGGCCGCCTTCCAGGAGAGCAGCTCCCAGTGGAACAGTTTCGCCAAGATGCTGGAGGCTGATGTGCAATCCCAGCCTTACCTTGTGCAGGGCAAGCTGCACCCATACCAGATGCAGGTGAGCCTGGTCAATTAACCCCCGCTTGGTGCAATGGAGGCGCATGTCCTGGCTCATCCTCAGCTTCTGTAGGGCAAGCTGCACCCATACCAGATACAGGTAAGCCTGGTGACCCAGCACACCCTAGGTTGGAGGCAGATAGTGGTCTCAGCCTCCTTATGTTAGGCAGTCCAGGCTCATATCAGATGCAGGCAGGGAAGCTGATAAGGTGGCACCCCTTGATACCTTGCAGGTGGTGGAGGGCAGGAAGGTTGAGCCTGTGCTGTGTCTGCCATGTCTCTTGAGCACATATGGTGCCCAGTACTGCAAGCTTTGCTCAGCTGAGTCCTGAAACGCCATGATTCACGTGCAGGGCTTACGATGGCTTCTTGGCCTGTATGACAACAATCTCAATGGCATCCTGGCAGATGAAATGGTAGGCACTGGTGTTCTGACTGCTTCGCTTATCACGCTTCACTCAGGACTTTGCTGACATGGTATGCTGGATGTACAGGGGTTGGGCAAAACAGTGCAGGTGTGGCACTTGCTCCCAGCCTGTCCACTCTGGCCTTGGCACATCTGCACGCGAGGTGCCTACCTGTGTGCAGATCCCCAGCCTGTGTGCGGATCCCTACCTTGGTGCTTGTCACCATGCAGAACCCCAGCGCTTGTGAAGCACCTGCCTGGGTGCCTCCTGGCTGCTTGCTTGCGGGCATGCTGCTTGCCTGAAGGCAGGCTTTCCGCCAAATCAGAGCTGCTGCCATGTGTGACTAGGTCTGCCACAGGTTATTGCCCTTCTGGCCTACCTGGTGGGAGAGCGCTGCGTTTGCACCCCCAGCCTGGTCGTGGTGCCAGCCTCTGTCAGTGCCAACTGGGCCATCGAATTCAGGCAATGGGCCCCCAAGCTGAAGGTTATTGAATACTTTGGACCAAAGGATGAGCGTGATGCAATTTTCAGAAAGCAGGTGGGCAGGAACTTCTCTCAGAACATTGGCTTGATGGGCAGCACTCTGGCCACATGCAGTGAGGAACACCCTCCTCAGGCGCATGCAGAATGAGTTCTGCACAAGCCAATTGCCAGCCAATTGCCAAGAATTGGGCTGCAGTAGCATTGGAGCGCAAACCATGCTGCCTGGAAGTCTGTCCTTCAGCTTCCAAAGCGCGGCTTGCGGTCAGTGGCTGGCCTGCAGGGTCCGCAACTGTCTTGCATGTCAAGTCTGTGGGCAACCAGCGCATGATGTCCTGCAATCTGCAGTCCCATCAGCACCGAGCAGGAGCTGTGCAATGGCTGTGGTCCTGTGCAGGTGACTGGACGTACAGGCAGCTTTCATGTGCTGCTGACGACCTTTGAGCTGCTCATGGGCAGGCACGACAGGCCTCAGCTGAGCCAAGTCGGCTGGAATCTGATTGTGGTAGATGAGGCCCACAGGATGAAGAATGCACAGTCCAAGCTAAATCGCGAGATGACACTATACAGCACAAAGCACAGGCTACTGCTCACAGGCATGGCCCCGCGTGATGGGCCTTTAGCTGCTGGTCATGTTGCACCTGCATCCTAGGCGGCTCCACAGCTCGCTTCTGCACTTCTGGCGAGCCTATGCTGAGCAGGCTGCTGAGTGATCGCCTGTGGACATCCTTTGAGCAGGTCGTCACGGCACACCCGCCTTTCATGCAGCTGCAATGCTGCCTCTGAGGGCCTAAGGGTGAATGCAGCCTCTTGACCGCGTGCGATGTGGCACATGCAGGCACCCCGCTGCAGAACAGGATGGCTGAGCTGTGGGCTCTGCTCAATTTTCTGGCCCCAGCCCTGTTCAGCTCCTCTGAGGAATTTGAGACCTGGTGAGCTGCACCCTGGACCATGATTGCATGGTCAGCCCGTTGACATTAGAGTTTGCGCAAAGGAGACCTGGTCCACAGCGCAAGCGTTGAAGCGATTTGCTGCCAGCGCAAATCACATATATCACAATACATATCTGGCCACACAGTCCACCAGGGTGTCTGAAGAGGGCGGAGATGCGTCCACCTTATGCAGTATTTCCTGCATTTGCATGGCAGGTTCAGCAGTGGCTTGTCAGAGGAGGGCAATAGGGCAGAGGCGGATGCTGCAGAGGCTGCGCTGCTCACTGATGAGGAGACCCTCTTGGTCACAAACAGGCTGCACCAGGTGCTGAGGCTCTTCATGCTGCGGAGGCTGAAGAGCACTGTAGCGCAAGACCTCCCCAACAAGGTATGCCACTGAGCTTTTATGTCTGCTGGTCTGAAGAGCTGCCAAGCACGTATATGAACTGTGTCTGGGCCTAAGCCCAGATGTGTGTTTTATTTCCCTGATCCTTCCCGCCACAAAAGGTTCAGGGCAGAGCTTGTATGGACGGATGGTGCGCTGAAGCAGTGTGATGCATTTCTACATCTTTTGCAATTGTTGTCCAACTCCACACCTTGTGCTGGTACGTACCCTCCCACCCACCTTCCCCCCGCCCCCTTCCCTACCTTGGGATTCCACATCTGACCGACTGACAAGCCCAGAAAACCCTGCTGAGGCCCTAGCAATGGTGTGCCATCGCCTTGGCTATGTTGACTGGATTGCATTTTGTTCCCACCAGCAAAGTCCCTGAGCATGTCTAACTTGCTGCCCAGCAGATTGAGCGCGTCATCAGCTGCCCTCTGTCGCCATACCAGCAGGTTCTGTATCAGCTGGTTCAGGCTCAGGCTTCATCGGCTGCTGACAGCAGCAAGGCAGCCAAGCACATCCAGAACACAGTCATGGAGCTGCGCACAATCTGCAACCACCCAATGCTCAGGTCAGCGGCCCTGTCTAGCCCACTCATTTGTGGAGCCATTGGTGTACTAGGTTTGCTTCCTGGAAAGGTGCGACGGGCACCCCACACCTGAAAGCATGTCATTATTTGTCAGTGCAGCCGCCTGCACCTTGAGGACGCTCTGGACCTATTGCCGCAGCATGTGCTGCCGCCTGAAGTGCGTGTCTGCGGCAAGATGGAAGTGCTGGATCGCATCCTGCTCAAGCTGCACACAGCAGGGCACAAGGTGCGTCTTGGCACAGTGCCAGGCGTGTTGTTATGACATTTGGTTGGGTGTGAGACTTGTCGGCTGAGCTTCTGAACAATCGCCAGTGCTGCCTGCTAAGGGAGCATCCTCTGCTGAGGGCGATCTCGCAGCAGAAACTTACATGTTGTGCAGATGCTACTGCCCTGCACAGCAATGCTGGTGCCTTGCATCTGCACAGGATGTTATAATGCACAGCGGTTTAATCAGTCTGACTGCTCTGTCTGCAGGGGCTCCTGATCCTCACGAGGTGCTCTTGTGCAAAGCAGTGTCTGCAGCAGGACTGCTTGTGCTCCTGCAGGTGCTCCTGTTTTGCACAATGGCCCGTGTGCTGGATGTGCTGGAGGACTACTTGACCTGGCGGGGTCTGCAGTGCCTGCGCTTGGACGGGGCCACTGCCAGCACGGAGCGGGGCGCCCTGGTGCAGGAGTTCAACAGGCCAGGTGGGGTGTAGCTCAGCCATTCATAAAAGCATGTGTAACACATACACGGACTGGACAGGGCCTCTGCCGGCGCTGAGCAGGGTCCCTCATGCAGGGTTCCAGGCTGGGTGAGTGCAGCCAGGGGGCCTAGCTGAACGTGGGGTAAGCCCATGCCAGTGTAGAGCGGGGCAGCTTGATGCTGGACCTCCGATCAGTCAGGTGGGGGTGGCTGGGCAGTGGTAGATTGTATTTGTGCTCACACCAACGGCGACAAAAGCTTGGTACCCTGCTAGGTCGGGCGGGCTCAGATGGCACCAGCATGAGGTTTGAAGCCAGCAGGCGTGAGTCTCAAGTCAGAGGCCGGGCCAGGTGAGGGCACATGTGCCCAAAGCAGGCCAGCAGGTCGTCCAACACTTCAAGAGGCCATGTAGCTTTGGATGGACATCACTTAGGCGCCATGAAGGACCAGCGCAGCTGTCATCAAGCCAGTATGGCAATGACCTTGCGCTTCCACCAAGCTAGCTCTCACATTGGGGCGTGCGTGAACGGCTGGAACTGCGTACAGCATCCATGCTGTGCAAGGTTTTGTACGGTGCTCTGCTGCAGGGTCGCCATTCTTCATCTTCCTGCTCAGCATCCGGGCTGGCGGCGTTGGGCTGAACCTGCAGGCAGCAGACACCGTGATCATGTATGACACGGACTGGTGAGCACTCCGAGACAATTCATTTTGGGTCTGCGTCAGAGCTTGAGAGGTTGCCTTGGTTTACGTTATTCAGAGGAACTGTCAGTTGACTCAGGGGGAGGGCAAACAGCATACACAGCTCATAGGGCACATCTGCAGCCTGCCTTTGCTGTTGCTCATCCTCATGCTCGACACCCTTGCTGCCTCCTGCAGGCGCCCACATACTACATTGCAGGCCCAAGCAGAGCAGCAGGGCGGTTCCTGCAGCACCACCAGCTGGCCAGCTGCTTTTCATGCTGCCAACCTGGTGACCTTGGTGCGACTGCAGCGAGCTGCATCAATCTCCAGGATGACCCTTGAGCTCAAGCAGGAGCTCCTTTGCTGGGCCAGCACAACCAGCAGATGCTTGCAGGTTGCGCTCACCTGTGGGTGCATGCAGGATTTGCAAGGTCACCCTGCTGCAGGCCCAGGCTAGGCTGGAGCAGTGTGCATGAGATGCTGTTCCTGCCTTCTGCAGGAGTCCACATGCCAGCCTACAGGCCCAAGCCGCTGCAATACCACCTGTCAGTCACCTGATTGTTTCTTTGCCCCAAGGGTGGACCAGCAGCCGGGGAAAGAAGGGGCCCAGAGCAAGGGTGCTTTTGCTGCATCTTCAGTCCACCAGCTGCTGGTGCGCTACCCCACAAGAAAGCGTTGTGTTGTTGCGCATGCAGGAACCCCCAGATTGACCTGCAGGCCCAGGCCAGGGCCCACAGGCTGGGGCAGCGCAGCGATGTGCTGGTCCTGCGACTGGCAACCGCCAACAGCATAGAGGAGCAGATCATGAGCACGGCTGCCCAGAAGCGCAGCCTGGCAGACCGCACCATCACAGGTGGGCCTGAAAAGCCTGCATGCCCGCCTTTCCAGCTGCTGCTGTTGCTCACAGGATGGCACAGCATGTAAGAGCACCTGGTGGCACCCATGCGAGCCCAAGCCCAGGAGCCGTGCACCAAGTACTGTATAGCATGTGCAGGCCACTGTACTGTGGACGCTGCACAAGCTTCAGAAGGCAGGGAGACAGCAGCAATGAGGAGGCTGACAGCCATGCTATGGTGCAGGTGGGTTCTTTGACATGGAGACCAGCAGCGATAAGCGCCGGCAATTCCTGCTGGAGCTGGTCCAGGAGTCTGCCAATGTACACGCTGCGCAGCCTGCTGGGGATGCCAGCAATTTGAGCGATGCCGATGTGAGTCTGCGCTTTACACCAGTACACTGAGCCTTGCTTTGAGGGGCATATGTCAGCTCATGGCATGATAGCCAGCTGCAAGCTCTTGGTGCATGAGCCTGTTGTGCCAGAGGCTTTGCGGCCTGAAGGCTGACCTGGATCAGCTCTTTAGGCTGAGTCGCAAGCTGCATGTGCTGGGTTTAACATCAAGCCCACAAATATGCCAAGGCAGAAGCCTGCATGCTGCTGATGTCAGCACGCTATACAAGTTGCTGAGATGAGCTCATGTCAGCTCTAAAGGCATTTCTGCCAGGTGCACATTTTGTTGCTGACAGAGAGTGGCCTATTGAGAGATGCTCCGGTTCCAGCTTTACTGCTAGCTGCACAGACTGATGCTGACGCAAGTGCGTGGCTCATATGACACATGCTGGAGCTGCTTCACCTTCTTGGCCCTGATTTTCAGCACAGCACAGCTGACTTTGCTGAGTTGGTAGTGTTGGGGCCAGCATGCATCAATACCACCACGTTGACTACCAGCTGCATGTCCTGGAGGCAAGATGCGATTATCACCTGTCCCTGCAGCTAAACCAGCTGTTGGCCCGCAACCCAGAGGAGCTCAGGTTGCTGACTGCGAAAAATGGCAAGGCCACAGAGCAACAGGCTGAGCAGCCGCCCCAGGTGAGATGTAAGCTCAAGCTTGCTGCTTGATGATCGCCTAGCTGGAGCTCTGCCTTGTGACCCTCCAGCCCCTCTCCTGCAGTCTGCACGCCTCGTCACAGAAGCAGAGGCACAGCACATCATTGCACTTGTGCAGCAGGCTGCCAGGGGTTCAAGAAAGGAGGATTTAGAGGCCCTTGGCAGGGGCAAACGACGGCGCAAGATGGCAGCCTGAGGCCCTTGATACCACCCGGCCGTCAGTTGAATGCATGCACTATGCCAAACTTGTGATAGCCCTTTAAGTGCTTGAGTGCATTGTCCAATAGATTCAGGTGGATTTCTGTCAGATGGACACTTCAGGTCATGGCCACCAACCAGTCTGCGAGGAAGAAAACGGGCCATCCCTGCCAGCTCCCGAGTCCAGAGATCAAACAGACCCCAGCAAGCAGGCATCCCTTGCATTCGCCATCGCTCGGCGTCCATGTTGACCAGAGTCAGGTGTGCATTCGTGCATTCAATGGTGTCCACCCCAATCAAGGCATGCGCGAGCCAGATCAAGAGCTGCGCTCCATGCAGGCTTCATGCTGGACGCCATTGAGCTCAGCCACCTGCGTGCTGTTTTGAGATTGCCCCGCATGGTGCAGAACACAGACTACTGCCTCCATGATGTGGCGGGCACTGCTGGTGGCGATATTGAGTGTGCGCGCAGCAGCCTTGACCGGTCTGACAGACTTTCAGGCTGGGAAGATCACCTTCTATGTGAGTTGCATTGTCAGCAGCTGCAGCCTTTATCTGTCCAGCTGAAGCAGGGCCACTCCCCAGGGCAAGAAGAGCCATCATGCTGAGCTGGGAGGATCTACTTCACACTGCACTGACACTACAAGTGGCCTCCAAACCACCCCCCCTTGCTGCAGGGTGGTTTACAAGATGGCATGAACCCTAATCAACCAAGCTTTGGCACTCTTGACGGCTCCTGTGGCTATGGACTGCTGCCCCAAACCACCTGGCCTTTTTGGTCTGTGGGCGCCCTGGCCACATCCTCTGCCTTCTTCGAAAATGGCCCAATGGTGAGGTCAACAGTACTAACTGTCTTGCTCTGCTTTGGATTGTTAGCCGCTGTGTAGTCTGCATGTATATGTTCAAACTAGCAGTCTATTTCATCTGTAGAGATCACTGCTCCACGCCCCCTCTGTGCAACCTGCTCGTTGCCTTGCTCTGCTGCCCTTAAGTCTGCAAGGTCATCCTGTCGCATACCGACTTGTGTCATGTGCTGTCCACCCGCAGGAAGCATTGCAGAGGCCGCTGTAAATGTATGCTGTCTGTCTGCTGTCCTCATGCTGGACTGCCTGATGTGCAGGGCGGCTGCGGAGAGTGCTTCCAGATCGTGTGTCAGCCAAGCGCCACTTGGGCGTGCAAACCTGAGCCTGCCAATAGCGTTGTCATCCAGATCACAGGTGGGTGAGAACCCGCTTGTTGTCTTGTGCAGTTCCCTGGGTAGCAGCATGCAGGACAGGCTGTGCCAGGCGTTCCTAAGACTGCCTGAAGCTGCCAAAGACGTGGCTTACACCAGCAGGAGATGCCACAAAGGCCCAGCCCAAGACTGCTGCCCTCCGCAGCACTGTGCCCCAGGCTGTTGCCCCCACCTGCAGCTGACTGGCCCCTCAAATTAACAACTGCGGCATACACCTAAGCACACCTTGCCCCGCCGCCTCATCCTTGAGGCTTGACAGCCACTTCCTGCCTACCTGCAGATGCCTGCCCCCAGTGCGACAGCAACCAGATTGACGTCCAGGCGCTCACATTTCAGAAGCTGGCGCCACCTAATCTTGGCCAGATCCCCGTCACCTTGAGAAGGGTCAACTGTCAGCCACCAGCCAGCATGAATGTCACTGTGCCCGACAGCTCAGTCTCAGGTGGCTGGCTGAGGCTGCAGATTGCGGTGAGTCGCTCTGCGCACATGTCTCCCGGGCCGCGTGCTTTTCCCCTGCTGCAGCAGCGCCATTGCATCTTGCGGGCGCCCCAAGGGTAGGGTCACATCTCAGGCTCACAGCAGCACTTACACACCATCTCAGCTGCTCCTCAAGCTCAGCTGCTGCCCCGCAGGATGTTGGGGCCACAGGGTCCATCTCTCTGGTGCAAGTCAGGTCCCAGAATGGCCAGTGGGTCTCAATGACCAACACCTTTGGAGCCATCTGGGAGCTCAGCCAAGCACCCACCTTCCCCATTGACATGAGAATTGTGAATGATGCCGGCCAGGAGGTAGGCGCTCTCGTCTTCTGCTTGCTGTGAGGCTCTGCACTGCTTTGCTGTCATTCTGCCCCATCTTTTGAGGGTTTCCATCTAGTTTGTGGAGAGACGCTGCACTCATCTGTGCAGATGCTGAATTGCGTAACCCTTCACCTCTCTGCAGAATCGTGTTGCTGCCCTGCAGGTGGTTGGGTTTGGCCTGCTGGGGAATGGCTGGACTGGCACAAAGCCAACTAACCTTCAGTTCCAGCTGGGAGTCCCTCAGACTGTGAACGGCGGCCAGGTGGGGCAGCCATGATGTAGGCTTACAGGCAGCATCACCGTCTGCCTTGCCTGCCGTTGTACGTGAGGCATTATCAGCATCTCCCAATCAGCATGATGTAGCCTACTGGAGCTCCTCTCTTTTAGTGGGCTGCAGGTCAGCAAGGTCTGCATCTTTGCTGTCTTCTTACTTTCTACTTCTGCAGCAGGGAGCCTGCATAGCGTCATCAGCACAATTGGCAAATCTCCCTTGCATCACTCTAGTCTTCACTGACCTGCAGCTTGCTTGCGGGGACCTGTCTGTGGCCCACTGGCAAGGACTGCCCGTGCTGGCGCACAAGTTTTGCCCTGTTGCATTTCCACCAGCAATCAGCACAGGCCTGCACATCCTCAGCTTGGCGTGGCATGCTGGCTGCAGCCTGCTGGGGCTTTTTAGCCACATGTGGGCTGCAGCTCACTTGTAAAGCATGCCACCTGCCTCACACCCTCGCATGCTGTTCAGCAAGTGCCACGCCAGCGCTGTAAGCTGCAGCCTGCTGGAGCATTCAGCCTCCTGTGGGCTGAAGCTCACTAATGCTGGCGTCAGCATTTATCTACTGGCAATCCACCCCTGCTTGCCAAGCCGTCTTGAACCTCTCTGCTGCACCGCCCTGTAGCCCGTCATCACCGCCTTTGGCGGGCCTCCCCAAGCTGCCCCAAGCAACAGCACCTCCCCTGCTGCCACCCTTCCGCCTCCAGCAGCACCTCCAACAGCAGCTTTGCCTCCAACAGCAGCTTTTTTGCCCCCAGCCGGCACCCTCTTAGCTGGTGCCCAGCCAGCAGCAGCAGCAGCTGGTTGCCCTTGTACTGACATCCCTCCCCCCGGCAACAGCGCGACTTGCCCCGACCAGAAGATATATGGACAATGCCAGCAGGTAAGCTCCTCAGCCTTCTGTGCAGGTACTGCTTGGTGCCAAAGGATGAGTGTCGTTGTGCCCACCTCTGTGCGGCCTGCCAAACAAAAACGACCTGAGTTTCAGGCACACATTGGAGCCTCTGCAGAGCCAGGTGCCATTTCTGCCAGATTGATGCACAAGCCTTCCTGCCTTTTGCAGAACGGACTGTGCTTAGCTTTTGATGGTGTGATTGGCTTTGGGTATGCAGACTGTCCAGCTCCTTCCACAGTCTGTTGCACCGCGAGCTTGTGTGGTGTGCATTTTCTGCAGGAGTGGATGACGGGCTTCTGCCTTCAGTCATGTGGAGGCTGCAATTGCCCGATTGCAGCAGCAGCTGCAGGCTAGGTGCAGAGAGCTGTGACCCAGCCCCCCTAGACCGTCAAGTTGCTGTGATGGCCTGCCCACCTCCTCTTCAGGAGCCTGGCCCTCAAGCAGTTCAGAGTCTGTGCCAACTGCTTCCTTCAGCCCTGCATGAATCACCAGTGCACCTGCCGCACCCTTACGCATGCATGTTTAGGTGCAAGTACATGTTGTGTACCCCTTTGCCTTGAACACCCCGCTCCCCGTGTGATAATGGCTTCCACACACATCAAGCACTGCAACCCCTGAAACTGCATCCTGGCATCTTGACCTTTCATCTGAACTCAATGCGTGCCTGTCAAGGTGCTAGGCCCAGCAGCAGAATTCTTGAAGAAGTTAGTTTAAATTGGACAGGCCTGTCCAATTCACCTAGGTGTCCACAAACATACGACCACACTGACTTCTTGCTGGAGGAGGGTTGCCTGGGAGAGATGAATGCATGCTGCAATTGCATCAATGCCTGATGAGCCTACGAACTGAGAATGGTGCTCACAGCCAGACTGTCCACAGACCCCCGCTGATGCTTCTCTGTCTGCTGTTTCCTTGGCGGCTGCCGCATGGATGGGCTAGATGGCCATGGCAGAAAGATGCTGGCAGCTGGCTTGACTGGAGCCTTGTGCACATCTGCTCCATTGCTTTGCAGGCACCCTGCTGGGCTATAAGGGCTGCCACATCTTCCTGGAGCCAGCTGCATTGGTACCTCCTGCTTCCTCCGCATGGTTGCTGGCCTGGCAGCCAGCATGCAAGCAGAGATAGGTGCACAGGGAGGTGCCTGCCTCTCTGCCTTGTGCAGAGTCTGGAGAGCAGGCTCCACCTTCTTTCTTGAAGAAGCATCACCCTGGCAGGGGCCTCAATTAATTGCCTGCTGCAGGCTGTTGCCCGGCACCAGCTGAGTGAATGAGAGGGGCCCTGACTGCTCAGGACCCCAACTCAGCCAGAGCTGCGCAGGTCAGCCCTTAGGCAGCAATCATCCGGCTTGCCTCTGTTGCCGCCTGTTGTGGGGCTGATCTGAACCAAAATTCGGTAAAGAGGCGAAGTCTGAAAGCCCCACACCCAGTCCTCCACCTCCTGAAGCCTGAGTGAGGTGATCCTATGCAGATGGGGGTGATGTGCCGGATTCACAACAGTTCCAAGACGGCCTTTAGTGAGTTGTCTGCAGCCTGTGGGCACTGTTGGGCGGAGCGGTTCCGTCAGATTGACAGCTGGGGGCTGTACTATCTCACAGAGAGGTTGACGAGTCATTGAGTGCGCTGCATGTGCGATCTGCAATCGCGACCTAAAGAGGCGCACCAGGACTCGGTCTCTTGAGTTTAGAAAAGACATCGCTGATGGCAATGCCGTAGGGAACAGCACCGTAGGGAGCAAGCATCAGACCGCACTCAATGGATCGGCCAGCCCCAACAGGCTGCAGCAATGAGTGCTGCATGCTGGTCACTGATCAGATGCGGCCTGACCTGATCAAAGCCTGCAGCTCAACTAGATGGCTATTGGTGACCCGTATTGGTCCGGCCGAAGGATTGGGCAGCGGCACTTGCATTCTTTGCCAGCAGCCTCTGAGGTTGCGTCACAAGCGTCACAAGGCCTCTACGCTCCGAGTATTGCCCCCGCTGCTACCGTCACATTTCTCCTGAGCCTCCTTTTTCCCCCCATATTGGTGTGTTTTAGGGATCAGCAGCCTCCGAGAGAGCTCGAAGCAAGTACACAGCAGCTACAGAAGGCTGCCTGCTCTGTGAACCCAGCCATCAGCTTTGGCGCTGGCGTTTCCCACGTGATCACCTGCAGTGTGATCCTTGAGCCAGTAGGGCTCTTCAATCCCAGCCTGCACCCTTCTACTGATTTAGCCAATCATCAGGTATTGTTGCCTGCTTTCCTGCCTAATCAGGATGTGCGGGACCGACATGCAACGGCATATGATGCATCAGTCATGGTCATGGCCACAGCCCCTGCTGTTCTCATGCCTGCCGGCCTAGACTGACCTGCTGTGCAACACCTGCATGCATGCTCTTCTCACAACACAGCTCAGTGTTCGCCGCGCAGACTTAGTCATATGAGGGCACACCTCACCATGCTGCTGGCTTGGACATTTGCACTGGGACTGGCGCTGGCACCGCAGGCAGGCTGCCAGCAGCTGAGCAACTGGAATACAGGCGTCGCCACCTTTTATGTGAGTAAATGTCTGAGTCTGACAAATTTGCACCGTTCGAGCTGTGCTCAACCCAGCAGCCTGAGCACGCTTGGCATTGCGTAGCCGACTAGTATACTGAAGGTCCACAGTGTGCAAATGCTGGAGCGGCCCTGATGCGCCCAGACAGCTGCTTGACTGCTATCCCCACCTGGACTCAGCCGCTTCGAGCACGTCATGCGCCCTTTGACCACTGCTGCAATGCTGCCTGGCACAAATCACAGTCCAGGGAGCAGCAGCTGCACTGCTGACGCTTCTGAAGCTACACTTCCATGGCGCTCAGCCTGCAGTAGACACTGAAACCTTGGTGTTTCTGCCTGAAGGGCGGAGCGCCGGACGGGATGTCGCCTTACAGTCCAAGCTTTGGCACCTTAGATGTGGGTCCAGGCACCCTTCAACCGCATGCAAGCTGGCAGTGCTTGATGTAATGCACCCAGCCACAGCACTTGCTCCACAGAGTGCCCTGCATATTGCAGGGCAGCTGTGGCTACGGACTCCTGAGCAAAACAGTGTACCCCCTCTGGTCTGTGGGCGCGCTCTCCACCAGCAGCCCCTTCTACACATCGGGCCCAACTCAGGGCTGCGGCGAGTGCTTCCAAATTACCTGCCAGAATGAAGGCGGCCAGTATGCGGTGAGTGCTGCTTGGTACACAGTTGCGCTGCCTGCATTGGCAGGATATGCACCCCCAAGCTCTTTCAAGACCCAGAGCTTGGACAATGTAAATCACCTGGCAGCCAACCTCTCTGCTGCCCATCTAACTCACAGGTCTGACACGAGCCTTGTCGACAAGCTTCATGCCCTGCTGCCCTCTCCTGGCTGCAGGGGCGCTGCAATGCTGACCCTACCCAGCGTTCGGTTACCATCATGATCACCGATGCCTGCCCGCAGTGCGAGGCTGACCACCTCGACCTGCAGGCGCTGACGTTCAGCAAGGTGGGTGTCTCTGCTGGCTTTGCAGCATGTCCTGCTACTGCTGTGTGGGCTGCCCCTCTGCCAGCCCTGCCTCTGAACCCAGCTGTCCTTCTGCCAGGACGTGGGACGTGGTACCCTGCGCGGTTGTCACAACTCCTGCACATAAGGGGCACTGGCTGTCTTCTGGAGGAAAGTTGCAGCACCACCACAGAAGCTGTGATCCAGATGGGCTTCTGTGAACAGCACTAGACAGAGGTTGCCTCGCTGCGAAGCCCCTCAAGGAATTCCTCCTGCCTGGATCTGAACAAGCTTGCCCGCGCGCGAATGCAGCCTGCCCACATGAGCCGGCGCTGCTGAGCCCAGCAGAAAACTTGTTGCGCTTTGCCCCTGCCTGCTTGCAGACTGGCCTGTCAACTAGTGTTCCGTGACAAATAACATGCACCTCTTCTGCATCTGAAAAAGCTTGCTCACGTCAGCCTGCAGATGGCAGTCCCAGCAAAGACTGTACCTGACCTGCATGACCGCAGGACCGCCCGTGTGCCGAATGTCCTTATCATCCAGCGAGTGCACCTGAGGCTGCCCCTGCCTGCCTGCAGATCGCCCCCATGTCAGGCGGCCTCATTGACATCCAGTATGCCCAGGTCCAGTGCACACCACCCAACCCCATGACTGTGCTGGTGGACCAGAACAGGGGCGCCGGCGGCTGGATTCGGCTCCAGATATCGGTGAGCCTGGCCACATCTGCTGCACTCGCAATGCGAACAGCCCAGTGCCTGAATGGCAGGGGTCATTGCAGCAGGGGTCATTGCAGCATCCCCCAGCAGCCTCACAAGCATTTGTGAAGATTGGTGAGCACGCATGTGCTAATGGCCGGTGCTTGCCGGCTGGATTGGGTTGGGTTGGGTTGGCTGATTCCACAAAGGCTAGAGCTGCATGTGCAGTGGCAGCTGCTCTCCTTCACAGATGCTGATGCTGCTGGCTGGCGCCTGCAGTCAACCGTATGCTGACAGCAGTTTGATTGGCACTCCCTGCTGGTAGGGAGCAATGGAACCCATGCGCTGCTGGGTGGCATCTGCGTGTTGGGTGGCATTGCAGCTAGGAAACTTTGCTGGGCTTTGCACGCAAAATCTGCAGCAATTGGCATGCTGCACCTCAGCAGGCAGCAGCTGCTGAAACGATGTTTGCTGGCAATTGCCTGCCGGCAGGACAGAATGGTACACTGAGGTCACTCGTTGCACAAGCCGTCCCAAGCTGCTGCGCAAATGCACAAGGCTCAGGCGTCCAATTTGCTCTGTGTTGCTGCTGCAGCAAACTGGCGCCTCCGGGGCCATCCAGGCGGTGCAGCTCAAGGGCGAGAACAGTAACTGGATGGGCATGAACAACGTGTGGGGTGCTGACTGGGAGCTCAGCAATGCGCCAGCCCCACCGCTGAGTGTGCACATTGTGGGCGCTGACGGGCAGGAGGTGGGCTTCTTGCACAGCTGCTGGCCTGGCGCCCCAAGCTGCAGCCAAGCCCGCACGCTGACCAGCTCTGACTGGCCGAGACTGCCTAATTGCGGGCATGGGGTGCCTGATACACGCCTGGCCAAGCCCAGCTTCCGCCCTGACGCCATTTGCTGCACACCAAATGCGCTTGCTGAGACCACAGCCAGGCCAAAACCCGGCATGTTGCTTGCCTCCAGTGTGCATCTGCACAGTGACTGCACACAAGGGTAGCCTGTCATCAGGCAGCACTGGACTGCCTGCCTCACACTTGCTGTGCTGTGTGGCAGGCACTTAACAGCGCTCAAGGTGCTCACCTGACAGCAATGTTGTGCTCTGCAAGGTGACAGCCTTCAACGTCATTGGTTTGAACGGCCAGACCGGCGTCCTGCCCACCAATGTACAATTCACATTTAACGGCACCAGCAACGGGCAGCTGCCAGCCCCCATCATAGCTGCAGTAGGTTCCCAGGCCACAGCTGTTGCTGCACCTGGTGGCCAGGCCAGCGCCAGTGCTACTGCCTCAGGCACAGGGGCTGCCGCCAGCGCTGGCGCCATCGCATCTGCATCGTCTAGGGGTGCCCAGCCTCTCGTGGTGAGTCTGTCATCCCCTGCTGCACCTGCAAAGCATGGAGCTTTTGCCTTTGATGTTTAGTGAGCAGCTGCCTGCAGCGTGACGTGTTCTGATGTTTAGCACCTCTTGTGCGCACTCCTGTCTGCAGCTGCACTCAGCAGAGGGCAGCTTGCAGCCTTGAGCAGGCTGATGCATGCAGATTGCCCAACAACCTCAATCAGTGCCTTAATGTAGCAGGAAGACTTGTCTGCTGTGTGCTGCAGACTGCCTTCAGCGGCCCCCCACAAGGCGCCCCACCAGCCAGCACACCCCTTCCTCAGGTGGGGCTCTTCCTCGCTGCATGTCCTTGCCTACCACACGTGTCAATAGTCTGGTGCTCCCGAGACACCATGCATCTGATGTGCAGTGGCTGCCCACCTGCCGGGCGTCGCAGACCTCATACCTGCACTGCTGCCTGCTGCAGGTGAATGGCCCCACTCAGGGCAGCCCATCGCCGCCTGCCAACTCAGGCCCCCTGCAGCAGTTCGGCCCCAACAAACAGCTGCCTTGCCCGTGCTCAGACATCCCCCCGCCTGGCAGCAGCTTCACCTGTCAGCAGCAGAAAAGTTATGGCCAGTGTACAGGTGCGCAGACTATGCCTTGTGCAATGATCCTGAAACGACTTTGTGTCTGACACCTGCTGGACGACATCAAGCTGGTGTCTGGACTGAGCTTGATGTGAGCAGGTGTACAAACACACAGCATCTCTGACCTCCACACCTCTGTCTGCAGCTGCCTTCATGTGGACCTTCTGCCAGACTACATGTGGGGGCTGCAATTGCCAGCCCGCCGGCTGAGGGTTGATGCAAAGCAATTAGAGCCTGCCGCCCTCTGTGACAAATGACCATGAAATCAGTGTGACTGCTGATCACGTCCACCCACCCAGTGATTGCCTGGGCAATTGCATTTGCTCACTGCTCCCAACTTCACAGTGCAAACCCACCTGCTGCAGATCCCCAAACTCCTGTGACCTTTCAGGCTCTATTACCTGCTTGACATGTAGCTAGCCTTTTGTAAGTAGGCAATGAGTGTGCCACCACCACAATTCTCTCAAGACCTTTCTAGGTTAGATTGCCACTTGCATTCTTGCTGCAACACATGGCAAGGTGCCTCCAGCTGGCAGCTGTGAGGGGCTACAAATCTGCCACAGGGCTGTATGGCAATACATTGCTGCAGCAGCCCCAGGACTGGCTTAGAGTTGCTGAAGAGAGCATTGCCAAGTGGGTTCTGCATGAGAGTGGCCCAAGCTCATGCCATCCCGGCCCTGTCTCAGACGTTCAGTGCACTCTTGCAGATGCCAAGCATTGGTCCAGCAGATCTGCCAAGACAGCCCCTCAGCAGGCACTGTGCAGCTGGTGGATGAAATCTCTGACAATGTGAGCACCATGCCTCTGCATGTACGAGTCCATGCATGCCTCTGAGAGCTGTCCAAAGCAAGGTGCTCAAGCCTGGCCCACATCGCAGGTGTGCCAAGCCCATGACCAGGCAGAGTTCTGCCGCCAGACCCACATTGACAATGCCTGGCGGCAGGAGGCCACCCATGCCGTGCTGCACCTGGGAGGTGAGGTGTGTTCTTATGGCCAGCCTGGATGTGTCTGCCATATGCTTGTGACAGTGTTGTCCATGCCATCTGTTGCAAACTGCCTGCAGGGTATGTGCAGCAGCTCAACATGCACTCTGGTCTGTACAGCAGCCTCTCCAGGGCCCTCAGCCAGTACGAGCAGGCTGCAGCACAAGGTGGACAGGAAGGACAGGTCAGGTGTGCATGTGGCACTGCGCAGTTGCAGTGCCCACAGCGCAGCTCAGCAGGTGCTTCATCAACGGCCCCTGCAGATTTCTCACTTTCTGTAGGCTGGACAACACACAGCTTCCGGCTGGACGCCAGAAGCTGTGCTGGTCGCAAAGGCGCTCAAACTGGACTTTGAGCACAGGGGCGTGCACCTGACTGCTGGGCAGCAGCAGCGTGCTCTGGAGCTGACGATCAGCATTGAGGGGCTGGGCATGCGCTTTGGTGAGTGCATTGATCTGATGACCCAAGCACATCAATGAGCTGATCAGCCGTTTAGGCTGCCCTCTCAGAGCATCAGCGGACTGGTGTCATCCTAGGTCATGTAAGGGACTGCTCATGTGAGCTGCACTCATCACGCTGTGTTGTGGGCTGCAGCAGCAGAGAGATGACTACCTTGCCCTGCCTGCAGCGCAGCAGGCAGCAGTCTCAGAAGCCATGGACTCAGTGCGTCTGACACGCAGCCAGCAAAACACAGTCGTCAGCACTGGCGCCCTGTCTGGCCCCGTGCACAGGCACGGCAGGGGACAGTCTAGGTCAGTCAAGCTTACACCCGGGGGCGCAATGTCAGTGCTGTGGAATTCGGACGACAGGGATGTCAGACAGAAGGCGAGTCAGGACCTGCACAGATTGTGCCTTGCGGCCAAGCAGCATGCCTTCAGGCCGCTGCAGTGTTCAGCCCGGCCTCTGCGTGCCTGACCAGCCCCCAGCAGCCAATCAGCATGCTGCACAGTCTTTGCGCTGCAGGTATGGCAGGCCTACATGCAGTCACCGAGTGCCAACAGCCCAGTGCTCCTAGAGCTGGTGCACCAGCGGCATGAGCTCGCAAGCCTTCTAGGTCAGCTGCTTCTGCTGCCAGCGCTCAACTTGCCTGCACGTGCAGCATGGCAGTCAGGCGTCTCAGGCACCATGACCTCTGCTGCAGGCTTCCCATCTCACTCACACATGCAGGCAGCAGGCGCATCCCTTGCACAAAGCCCAGCTGCTGTGCATCAATTCCTGGAGCAGGCACTCCACAAGACCCGGTCACAGGTGACTTTTGCATTCCCTGCAAGATCAGGAGCAGTACGCCAGCTTCGTGACGCTCGATGCCTGGCTGCAGGCAGATGCAGACTGGCACCTGCTAAACAAGATACTGCAGCAGCAAGTCAACCAGCCCGCTGCAGTGTGCCAAGCCTGGGACACATGCCGCTTGACGGCCATTGCCAGGGTGAGGCTGCCTCAGCGAGGTGCTGAACCTGCAGCATCTGGCATTGTGTGGTGGCATTGTGATGCTTTGTGCAGTGTGGCTGTGTGATGTTCTGGAGACCAGCAGGTCAAATGGTGCCGGGCAGCTCATCATACTCTTGTGGTGGCTTGCTGACTGATGCCTCCGCTGGCAGGCGCAGGCAGGTGGCTCTGACGCCATCAATGATTACCTCTCTTTGAACAATGTCCTCAATGGGCTGGCCATGGTGTTGGAGATCACCACAGGCGTCAAGCTGCAGTCTGAGCAGCTGCAGCCAGGTACCACTTTAGGCTGGCGACTTGTTGCTGAGCAACAAGGTGCAGTCTCTCAAGCCTGCAGCCTCTGTGCAGGTGAGGGCTGGGCGCCTGGGGTGCAGAAGCTGGCACTGCAGCACCCCGATGAAGGCCTGATGGGCCACATATACTTGGACTGCAACCCAAGGTGACTATGACTCATCACCTTTAGGCACTGAGCCAGCTAGCATGGTGCCTGCATGCTGCACACTTTGGGTGGGGGCGTTCTCACTTGTCGGTGAGAGGTCCCATACCTGCCCTCTGAGTATCTTGCCTGATCGCAGGGCGGGCAAATTTGCTGGGTCTGCCCACTTCACGCTGCGCAGCGGCAGGCAGCAAGGTGACGGCTTGCGCCAGCTGCCTCTGGTGGCACTTGTGCTCAGCCTGCCGGAGGGTGGCCACCAGCTGCTCAGCCACAGCCAGGCGTCAACTCTGTTTCACGAATTTGGGCACGCCCTGCACAGCCTGCTGTCCAAAACGCAGTTTCAGCACCTGTCAGGTGCGGCTGCGCCCTGCCCGCTCGCAGGTCTTCAGGTCTCTGCTGGGATGAGTCTTGTGCTGCTCAGGTCTAAGAACCAGCTTCGCTCTGTGCCTGCTGCCCAGCTCTGGCATGCTGCCCATCGTCCTGCTGGCCATGGTCATCCACTTGCTAGGGTGTGCATACTTGGCACAGCTTGCTGTCCACATCACACCTGCAGCCAATGCCGGCCTGCACCCTGCGCATGCCTCTGCTGCACCCAGTGCCACTCCTGCCCAAGTTTGATGCACAGCTTTCGCATGCCAGTCCTTGATCCCGGTGCAGGAACAAGGGGTGCCATGGACATTATGGAGGTGCCCTCCCACTTCTATCAGATGTATGCCAGCGATCCAACAACTCTGCAGATGTTTGCCCGCCACTTCCAGTCTGGGGAGAGCGTGCCGCCAGCTCTCATTGACAGGCTGTTGATTGGCCTTAGAGCAGGCAGTGCACTCTCCCTACAGGAGCAGGTGAGTGCACCGCTGTCATTGAACGCACTTCACCCGCCCAGGCCAACCATGCTGCAGGCCCTCATCATACCTTGGCTTCTAAGGCTGCCAGGAGAACAAGTCTTCACAAGTCTCCCTGCTTGCATGTCTGCAGCTCATCGACTGCAGTCTGGACCTTTGGTTGCATGGTGAGAACCTGCCAGGGTCAGATGCTGCCCTCCAGCAGCTGGTGGACAGCCTCTATGCTGAGCACAGCACCGTGCCAGGCTTCCAGGGGTCTCGCAAACATCTCAGGTGACGCCTGCCTCATGCTGCACCTGAGCAGATGGCATGCAGTGTTTGCGAACCCCTTTCACCTGCTCTTGTGCCGCAGGTTTGCTCATCTGGTGGGCTACGGAGGTTGCTACTACTCCTATGTCTATGCAGCCAGCCTGGCTGGCAGCCTCTGGAATCGCTACTGCAGTGAATCTCCCCTGAGCAGGGAGGCAGGTGGGTGTATGTAGCTGTGGGCTGCAGTTGCCCATGCGCACCAGCTGAAAAGCTTGCTGCTGCTTTAGGTCACGCAATCCGGTCCAAGCTGCTTCAGCCTGGTGGTGCGCAGCATCCGCTGGACACTGTGGAGAGTTTGCTGGGCGGACATGCAATGCTGCAGCTTGGTACAGGCAGCAATAGAGGCTATGCGCCCCGCTGGCAAGGGCTGTTTAGATTCAATGGCATGCCCTGCTAACAAGCACTCTTGAGTCTCATCAGTTTGATGACTTTCATGATCATGTGAGTACTCACTAGTGTCACTTCCGTTATCTCCAATTTCCCCCCAAGATCAAGACGCACAGCGCTCAGAGGAATCGCGGGCCAGCAGCAAGGATGGCGTTTGCTTCACGGACCCCTCCAAAGCAAGCCTGTGTACAGAACATGCTGCTGCAATAGATGCGCGATGCAGGCTGATGCTGCAAGAGTGAGCCCTGCAGGAGGCGCACCATCTCCCGCCAGCTGAGTCTGACTCCTGTAGTCCCTGGCACAGATCACTTCGACGGCGGGAGCCAGCCGGACACAGATGATCAGTCCACAGCCAGCAGGTCTGGTGTTGTTGCAGCATCAGGAAAGCCATCCGGCTGGTGAGTGCAAGTGCAGGTGCCCTATGATTGCTGTGGCCATGACACAGTGACCCTGCACGCTGTGATGCTGCTGCAGGAGTGCAGCTGATGCTGGGAAGGTCATAGGCTTTGGAGAAACTGACAAGCTGGCCGCATCAGGTGCGCAAGTGACTCCATGCAGCTCCCCCCAGCGCAAGGCTGTCCAGGGGAGGGCAGCAGAGGCAGGGCCCCCTGTCTCCATCAATCATGCTGATGTTTGCTAGATAGGGCCAGCTCACTCCAGTGCCTATGCTGCAGACCTTAGCAAGAGCCATGTCTGGAGATGCGGCACATCGACTGCCAGCTCTCAGCAAGGAGGTCCTGCAGGCTCTGGCTGACAAGCTGCAGACCACAGCTCGTAGTGGCACATACACACAGGAGGCCTCTACAGATCCTGCCCTGGTGTCGACTTTTGCGCAGCACCTGCAGGTGCAGGCGGTGCTACATAGCGTGTGCTTGCCCTGCCCAGCCTGCCCTGGCCTGACTGCTACCCTGTCTGTGTAGGCTTCTATTGTGGGCTGCGTCGCGCGCCATACAGCACGCAGGAGCCATCTAGCCTCTGTGCTCTTCCTCATGATCGCCATTGCGCTGTTCTGTCTGACCCTGTACGCATCCCTGAGCCAGTGCGCTTGCCCGTCTGGCCAGCTTGGCGATGTGCTGACATGAAGCACAGTCTGCCGTCTGCGGCATGCCTCTATAATGCTGAGCTGCCTTTGACGGTCTGCGGAACGATTACAAACCTCTGTCCTCCTCATTCACGCATTGTTAGGGACTGCTGCTGCAGTGGCAAGAGATGCCCCCTGTAAGACTCATCCCCTGATGTCACATGAAACATGTTGCATGAGATACAGGAAGAGTTGCAAGGCCAGGCGGTGGCCCGCAGCTGACAAATGATAGTGCAGATATTCTAACATTCAGAAGATTGTCTGCAGCTTGATTTGGCAAAGGGCTCAGTTACACTAAAGGTGCCAGCAGCCTGCCGGAAGTGAGAGCTTCTCGAGCAGCCCGGCGCCATGCGCTCAGGCAGGCTATTTGAAGAGGATGCTGGCAGGTGCACAGGCGCCCTGATCAGTTTGATCTGTCAGAGCACACTCAGGCCAGGCCTGGGCAACTTTGCTTCTGCTGCAGGAAACATCCTTCTAGGGAGCACAAGCCCGTGGACCAGCCAGCCGGCAGTCATGATGACTGGGATGCTGAACGCCCCCGCCGCTATGGTGGAGGTGGAGGAGGCGACAGGAATCGTGGTCCTGGATGGTGAGGCAATGCCAGGGACATGTTGCTCACTGGCGCCTGTGGCCGCGCACAGGTTCCCCGCTGCTTCTCAAATAAGTCACTCCCACATCAAAGTCGGTTTCCTGACTGGTGCAGGTTCCTGCATGACGACCGGGATGGCCAGACTGGCTTCAACAAGCCACGCGAAGGCGGCAGGGTTGCTCCAGTAAGCACTGGCCAGATGACCTGCTGCCCTCTGCCAGGCTCCCCGTCCTCCACCTGAAAGAGCATGCTGATCTGGACTGTCCACTGCAGGTCGGCCAGACCCCAGCAGAGTGGTGAGTGGGGCCAGCACACAGCAGGCTGCAGCAGGCCATCTGGGGTGAACCAGCATGTCCTCTGATTGGGCCGCAATGCCTGGCTTGCCTGCTATGTGCTTTGGAAAGCAGATGTGCTGCCTGTGTCCTGGCAGCACTGCGAGCAGTGCTCCTGCAGGGAGGGGAACAGAGGGGGAGGGGTTGATCGCGGCGGGGCCGGCGGCAGGCCAAGCAGAGGTGCGAGCTGTCTGCACAGCAAGCCCACAGGCCTTTGCTGTTTGGTAACGCGACAGAGTTACCTCACTTGCCCACTCACGCCACAGCGGCAATGTGATGCATAGCACACCTTTCTAATTAGGCACACAAGGGGCACAGAGTCCAGCACACACCTCGTGAGACCAGCATTGCATGCTCCTGAAACATGATCCAGGTGGCACAGCAACCTGCAGGCGGCCGTGGCGGCGGGCCAGCAGCCGCTCCAGCCTCTGCCCCTCCACCAGACGTGTGGTTCTACAAGGACCCCAGCGGCAATGAGCAAGGCCCATTTGCAGCCCCCAAGCTGCTGAAGTGGGTTGAGCAGGGCTACTTCTCTAGTGATCTTCCCGTGAGTCTCCAACATCTGTCATTCAGGACTTGAAGCATCATCACCTGCTGGAGCGTGGCATCCTGGTGGCAGCCTTGGTATGGGCAAGCAGCAGGGAGCTGGGCTGGGACAACCCCCAAGCCCTCCCCCCGCGCCCTTCAGCCCCGGGGGCACTGAATGTTTTGTGCTTGTTCCAGCATGTTTGTTTGTTGCAGCTTTACCTTCTGCAGATGTGCAGTGCGGAGTGCTACCCATCTGCTGCAAAGTGGTGTCCTCCTGCAGGTCCGCAAGGACCCCAACAGGACCTATACACCTTTAGACAACCTGCTGGATGGGCTTAAGGCCGAGGCAGCTGCAGCATCAGCAGCAGTGGGCCGTTCTACAGTGCGTGTGCTGACAGTGCCAGCCCCCAAGCCAGTGCAGAGGGAGCCCAGGCGCAGTGGGGTGGGTTCACAATGATGCTGTGTGCAGAGCCACTTTGCAGCATGCTCTTCGGCTGGCATCCCACGACTCAGGCTTACACCTGCCGCCATTTGCCATGCCTTGCAGGCTTCACTGCACTGCTTGCTGGCTCACACACTCAGTCTTATCCACCGTGCAGGGCGCAAACAGGCGCAATAGAGGTGGCTATGACGAGCATGATGCAGAGCCGCCAGCAAGACCTGTGAGACTGCTGACAAAACACTCACCGGCAGGGTTGGGTGATCGCAGCCTCAGTGGTGTCAGACGTGTCTGCACCTCTGTGACAAGCTGCATTGCTTGCTCTGACCAGCAGGCTCTGCATGCACAGCACCTTGGCAGCAAGGCTGGAAGGCAGCAGGCATGTTCGTTGTTATCACAAAGGCTTGGTCTGCTTGCAAGTTGAGCACACAGTGTTGAGCGCAACTGTCTGCACAAATTCTGCTTGACGCATATGGGCTCAACATGCACCCTGGCAGGCAACAGCTGGCTGCAGTCTGTGTCCCCTCATGTGGGCCTGTCCCACATCCAGTGTGGCAGATGGCACCCTGGCGGGCCACAGCTGGCTGCAATGTTGGTCGCCTCACCTGGGCTTGACCTTTCTGCAGGATGGCAGGCCGCACCCTGCCGAGGCGCTGCTGAGTGATGGGATGCGGCGCCCGCGGGAGCAGCAGCGGCAGCCTGCCCGACAGCCTGCTGCTGACTGGGACGGCATCCAGCAGGGTGGCACTGTACGCAGCACCAACGGCCGTGGCACCAGCGCAGGCCGCACCGGCTGGGAGGACAGCTCGCCCAAGGTGGGCCGGACCCACGATCAGTCTTGTCCCTCCTCTGCAAACCTTATTCAGGCACCATGCCAGACCCACGACACAGTCATGGCCTGCCTCTGCAGTCTCATCAAGGCAACAAGTTGGCCACTGCCTTGCATGCTTGCTCCGCTCATGTGTGCCTTGGGGAGCCTCAGCCAGGAGCTAAAGCATTCTCATTGGCCAAACCTGGGGCCCTCCTGCAAGGGTTCACTGCCATGCAGGGCAAGCTTATTGAAGCAGCTTGAATTGTGCCCGCAGGCTGGTGCTGGTGGTGGAGGCGAGGACCCAGGCTATGAGCGGCCCAGGGGGACTGCCTTTGTGAATGCTGGGGGAAGCAGCCCCCGTCGGGAGGCCAGGCCCAAGCGTGCAGCAGCTCAGGCGGCAGTGCCTGCCCCCGGGACAAAGCCCCAGGTTTCAAACTCGGAGTGGACCATTGCTCGCAAGCTGTTCTATGTCCAGGGCAAGCAGGTGACCACAGCATCTGATGCCTTGGGAGGTTGGCGATCCTCATTATGGCCCGTTGGGGGGGCAGGCCATGGCAGGGTGGTCTGCTATGTGCGCCAAGGTGTGTGCATAGGTGTGGCAGCTTGGGGTGTGAGGCCTGTTGCTTCAGGTTTGGGGCACAATGGCATAATGGTCAAGCCAGTCTACGGCTGCCAGCAGAACCTTTACGACAACATGCCCCAGCATCGCAGCTTATATCGGCAGTGGTGGACATGCAGCAGTTGAGGCCTCCTGTGTGGCCACAGAGTCAAGGCCTGCTCAAGGTTTGCTGCTGCTGCAGGGGGCTGAGCTGCCCATGTGGCGCTATATCGACCCAGCCGGAGCATGCCAGGGCCCTTTTGAGTCCATGGAGATGATGAAGTGGTTTGAGGGGTCATTCTTGAAGGCCAGCCTGCTGATTTGTGGCACGGTGGGTGACAACGAATGTTGGTCTGCTGACCAGGATGAGCATGCTGCCGGGCTTGTTCTGTGTGCCCTCGTGGACATGCGCTGTGGTAACAGCTTTTACCCAGCGCCTGGCTAAAGTGCTGCAGTCCTTCTTAGGACTTTCTACAATGCACAACCCCTTTGCTGGTCTGCCTCAGCCCATGTCACTGCACCCTCCTCCCCGCACACTCCAGCTGAACTTACAGCACTCCTCTTGCCCCGGCCTCTTCAAGGGGGCGCAGGACAAGCCCTGTCACAGATCAGATGCTGCAGTTTGCTGCAGGAGTGCGGAATGCTGCCGCCCAGCTCTGCAGTTGTGCTGTGAGCTCTGCCTGCCCTACACTGTGCTGGTGCCTGCTGTGAGACAGCAAGCCTTCCCGCCTAACTTGCTGTTGCAACACAATCCCCTCTCCTGACATATGAGGGTGATGCTGGGTGCTGCAGGGTCGGAAGGACCCTGCCGCAGCAGCCAACCTGGTGCACTGTACAAATTCCCTTGGCCGGGCTAAAGCCGCCATAGGCTGCAGGGGTGGGTTGACACTGCAGCCAGTCGCTGCCTTTGCAGCACGGCCCTGAGAGCCTCTGCAGGACATGCTGAATGCTGCTGACCACTGCAGGACCGCAAGGTGTCGCCACCCAACCTGCCCGACTCAGAGCTGTACATGACGCTGGGGGACAACATGGCCAGAATCCGCAGCGGCAAGACGTACAAGCCCATCACCCCAGCAGATATCAGGGAGTTCAGGAAAACAGGTGTCATCCTGCTCTCCGTGCAAATGCTTTGCCACACCTGTGAATGCGCAGCACCCGCCTTGTGCCTCCCTCTTGAGCCTGGTGGCCGTCGCTTCAGGCGCTGCACGCTGAGCTGCCAGCCTGTCATGCCAGCGCATCCGGCTGGTGCAGACAAAGTGCCTCACATGACAGCCTCAGTGACCTGTGTCAAGCCCCATCATGCACAGTTTGGCAAGCCAAGTAATTACTCTGGCTGTGAGGAGATGCCAGTCATGCCGGTTCACCGCAAATGTGGAGCAACTATCGCAAGAGTAGCCCGAGTTGTGCGCAGCAGCTCAAAGCTCTCCCTGGCTTCACAGGACGCAAGCCCTGGGAGACTCATGATGCAGAGGCGGCAGCAACTGCAGCAGCTGCTGCTCATTCATCCTCACAGGCGCCTCCACAGGATGAAGAAGAGGACGAGTCTGAGAGAGAAGAAGAGGACAAGGAGGTCAGTCTGGCGATCAGTGTGTCTCAAGGCTAGGAGACAATGCCAGTCAGCCTTCATCTCTGTCACTTTGCTGCACGTGGCATCCTGAGCTACCTGACCGCAGCAGCCAGTTGCTTGGGACAATTTCTGTCTGGCAGCCTTAGACACGCTTAGTAGACATGCAGGAGCCAGCTCAGCCCAGCAAGAGCTGCCTGTTTGAAGATTCTGTGTCTCAAGGCGTCCTTGGCTGCATGCAGGTCAGGCCTATCATGGACCTGACAGCGTCCAAGGGGCTGGCCGCGCCAGAGGCTTTGCGCGGCAGCTCTCGCAATGGGCCTGCTCAAGTACGGGTTGCTTGCTGTGGCTGGACCCCCACATGTTGAATTCCCAGATGTGTTGGCGCCTCTGCTTAGGTGGCTGCCACTGCCTTTACCTTCAACCAGGATGTGGGCATCAACCTGTGCACATCTGCTCTGCACACATGCATGACAAGCGCCACCCGATCCAGCGCCAGAAAGTGACTGAAGCGGCCAGCCCGCACTCTGCTCAGGGTGCTGTTTCAAATTGCGCAGCTGCTGCGCTCTGCATGCAGCTCTCTGCTCCTAAGCATGACAGCTTGAAATGAGGCCCTTTCTGCCCGCAGCCTTGGTTCTCTGCATTTTTGTGACAGGAATTGCATCTGCCTGCAGACCGATGCGGCTGCTGCTGAGGCAGACAGCTCTGAAGACGAGGGGGGTGAAGTCACAGACGAGCCAGCACTTGAAGCTGAGGCTGAAGAAGGGGACGTCCGGGACGTCAGGGGCATGCGCGCAGCAGCCAGCGACGATGAGGAGGGTCTAGATGACGATGCAGAGGAGGAGGATGGTGGGTGCCTGGGAGGCAGCTGGTGCTGAGGATGAAATCGCTGGGTTGGACAGCACCCTGGCTGCTGAATGGCTTAGAAATGGGCTGCTTGTGTTTGTCACCTGCATCTCAACCAGCCACTTGCAATGTAGCGACCAACGATGACAAGAAGGGCCTGAAGGGGTGCTGGGGACGACATTTGGTGCCTTGGGGGTCAGGCGCTTTGTATCCAGCTCCCAGAGAGCATGGTTGTAGTGGTGCGGCGCTGACAAGCACTCTTGCTGGCCTGCCCATGGCTGAGCAGGACAGGTTCTGGAGGGCAGCTGCTTCCAAGTAGCCTCCTGTGGCCTGCTGAAGTGCGTCTAGGCCCAGTTGACAGGCATCTGGGACGGCAGGGGCTGTCGGGTCTCGGCCTGATGTGTCTGAGGTTGTCAGTTTCATGACAGGGCTTCCAAATCCAGGGACTGGCAGCTGACAGCAGCCAAACAAGTACTGGACTGAATGCCAAGTGATGCCTGCTTGATGCAGATGACTCTGTGGGCAGCCTGGCGGACGTGCAGGAGGCTCCGTCAGTGCCTTCAGCAGCAGCGGCGGCCGCATCTGGGTAAGCTATCCGCCTCCTGATGAGGTTCTGGCCCAGCTTAGTAGCAGGCTGCCGAAGGTCCGCATCCCAGGTTATGTCTGGCACTCCACCCCAGTCCAAAAGGGCGTCAGGCACATGAGACTGGCTATCACAACAGCAGCACACTGCACACATGTGCAAGCTGCACGATGTACCCCTGATGCAGGACGGAGCACAGCCAGGATCAGGTGCCCAGGGACAGCAGCGCAGCACTCAGCGTTCAGAATGCTGCTGCCTCCGCCCTGACTGGCGCAGGCACCATTGCTGGCGGCTCTGCCCCTGTAGGTGCCCCCGCAGCCACGCCTGCCGAGCAGGAGCAGTCCAGGGGGGTGCCTTCCCCAGCAGCAGCCGCCCAGCAGAGTCCTGGGTCCCCTACTGGCTCCACCGCTGCCAGCGAGGCAGCCTCTTCTGCCCCAGCTGAGGCTGCAGCATCGTCACCGGCCCGGCCTGCTGCAAGGAGCCCTGCCAGAGCTGCCTCGCCAGCTGCTGCCTCGCCTCCACGTAGCGGAGGTGGGGGCGTGACGGGCATGATAGGTGGGCTGCTCAGCCGCCTGGGCGGAGGTGGGGCCAGCGCTGGCAATCCGCGTGCTGAGGGGGCCTCCCAGGCGCCGGTGGCCGCTGAACAGGAGACCCAACAGGGTTCCTTAGAGGAGGTGAGCTTGCCTGTCAAGGCGTGTGCAATCACAGGTCTGGGGCTGCATATGCACTTGCTGCCGTCCTGAAACGCAAACAGGGCTCCGACAGTGCCTGCCCTGAGGGTGGCCCCAGGCACCACCTGCTGCCCACAAGGACACCCAGCAGGGCTCGAGCCCTGGCATGTGTGGGTGTCTTTGGGACACAGTATGGGCCCATCTGTTCGCTTAGGCATGCTGAGAGTGCCTTCCAGGCGCACAGCCAAGATGGTTGTCAGCTGCAGATGCCTGAGACCTGTCCAGGTCTTGAGTTGGTGAGCATAGCTCATGAGCTAAGCCGTTGGTTCATAGTCTGCATGCTGGATGGCTTGCTGTGCTTCCTGAATGTCCCCTTTTGCCACAACAGTCAACCCTGTGCTGCTATACAAGGGTCTTCGCAAAGGCACGGCACTGTGGTCAGGGAACCTGAACTTGACTTCCATCATATCCAGCAGATGCCCCCGAGAGCAACAACAAGTTGCAATGAATCATAGTCAGAGAATAGGCAAAGTGCAGTTGGAGGGGGTCTTTACCATCCTCCCGGCCGTCTGTGCAGGGCGTAGCTCTGACTTCGCCTGTCTTTCTACCTGCAGGTCACTGCAGGCAGCCTCAGCACTGCGGCCTACCTGTGAGACAAGAGTGCTGTATCCTAAGTTGCTCAGTTTGCTGCAGGTCACTGCTGAAAGTGACAGTGAGGACGAGGAGGCGCAGCTGGAGGCAGCAGAGCACCGTGCAGCATACAACCTAGAAGCGCCCAGCACTGCGCCTGCCACCACTGGCGGCGGCAGCAGCACTGGCGGCAGCACTCAAACGGGCTCTGGACTGGGCACAGCAGCTGGTGGTGGCAACGCCATGCCCCGCGCGGCAGATGATGGAGCTGCCCAGCCCCCTGCCGAGGTTTGCAAGCCACAGCTGGTTTTGGTGATTGCTCTTGCCCCACACAGACCATATAGTGCCGCCCAGCTGGTGGGGCGGGTGTGTGCACTGCATGGCATTGACATGTGCATGCAATGATTGTGCTATGTCCAGTCACTTCAGACTTGATTTTAGCCTTTTCTGGCACCTATGCTTTGGCTGTCGTGGGTGCTGCCATTGTAACCATGCTGCTGCTTTCTCATGTTGAGGCTCTCAGAAGCGCTTACAGGTCCCACTGAACACTGCCTTCCCCTCCTGTCTGCAGTCCAACGCCCAGGAGGACCGGGGCGGCAGCATGCTGGAGGCTTTTAGCGGCGACGAGCAGAATGAGGCAGATGTGGGCGCCGAGGTGCAGGACGATGACCAGCCTTCCCACAGCCCAGCCACTGGCAGGTCAGTGCTGTGGCAGTTTGCCACTGCTGAGCTGTCAATGCTATATACTTGAGTTGGCGGTTGGAGAAGAGTGTTTGGTATGCCTGCTCAAGCCTTAAGCTCTCACACCATGATGCAGGTCTGAAGGCCCATCCCTTACTCAAGAGCACTAATCAACAGACGTCTCTCCTCGAAGGCTTCTGCGGGACAGAGATGATTGTTGAGCTATGAAGGCCCTGCAGCATGGACTGTCTGTGCCTGAATGTCACATCAGCATGTCTTACAGCTTTCATGCAGACTGATGACACAATATGGCAACTGTCAATGTCAGCACAGAAAACAGGTTGATCTTGAGTGTGTGTGTGCACTTGTAATGGGTGTGGTAGGGGGTGTGTAGCAAAGACCTAAGTCCCAATCAAGCCATAGCGGGACGGTGAAAGCTGACGAGGCAAACACCCACGTGACAGTGATGGCCGAACTAATAGGTGGGGGCCTCAGCACAGGCCAGACAGGGCCTGGCTCGGGCCCTGCGGATCAGCAAAAAGGATGAAAAGAAGCATGAACAAGCATCAACTTTGCATCACGGACAAAGGCCTCGCTGCTGCAATCAATCTGGTTGCAGCAGGGCATCTGCTGGCGCGAAACACTGACTGTGAGGAACTGGAGCAGCTGCAAGACTGTGGCGGGTTTTCTCAAAATTTGCAGCGTGACGCTGTTGGGAGGGCATTCAGCCAGGGGAACCCTCGCTGGGGGTGGAGCACCAGAACATTCAGCTCCTGTTGTGAGATGGGCTCATTCATCCTCTGCTGCAGCACGTCCCGCAGACCAGCCACGTCATGGTCGGCGCCATAGCAAGCCTGCAGGCAGCATCGGCAAGCCACCGCCTGAGAGTTCAGCAAAGGTGGTTGCACACAGGCCTCAGGGCAGCTGCCAACACACAAACATGCACAGGCTCATAGCTGCCTGACCCCACTTGCAGCCAACGCCAGCAGCTGCAGCTTGCAAGTGCTTGCTCTGTAAATCTGGTCGAGCGGCTGGTGTCAAACCAATGCCTGGCAACTGACCTGGAGCGCTGCGCTGTACTGAAATGCAGCGCTGCGGGGCACATGCTGCGCAGAGGACCGCCACAGAAGGATGGTATGAACTGCTGCCTGTCGCTCCTCCAGAGTGGCATTACACAGAGCCACCAGAACCCTGCAGTCCAGTGTGAGGTCCAATGTGTGCAGCCAGCAGCACGTCGCATTCACATCAAAACTGCAGCAGCAGTCTGCTGAAAATGACACACTTGGCGCCACAAGGCCACTGCTGTCCCATCCAGACATGGGCTTTGTGTGGCCAGAGGTCAGGCAGCACACAGCAGGGGTCGCAAAGTACGGCCCAGTGCGCCCTTGCCACTTCCACCAGGCCCAGACATCCCTCAGATGCTGCTTCCAGCCTCAGCGCCCAGCATGCTCACCCTAGGAGGAGCCCCAAGTCGACTGAGCCAGTGCCATCAGCATCCAGTGCGCTGATGACTCTGCCACTCACTATGCGCATGATTTGCTGAAACACCTGCATTCAGGCTGGGGTGTGAGCAGGCTGTACATTCCCGTCATCAGACAGCCAACAGGACAGAGGGCACCGTTGCCATGGCAGTGACTGGGCTGTGCCTCATGAGGCAGCATCACACCGGCCCACAGGAATCAGCAGAAGGCTCAGCACCAGGTATGCAGGCCTGGCAGTGAAGTGCTCTGCTGCGGCAGCCACAGGGGACGTCAACACCCAGATGTGCTGCAGCAGAGGTGAAGGCGTGGCTGTGGGCTGACCTGTACAGGCTGGTCGCTTAGGACTCGCCGAAGCACAATCTCTGCCTGAGCGTTGCGGATCACCTTGGGCTGCACGCAGGAAAGGGCAGGCTGCCCAAGGGAGCGCTCAGGTGGTCAGCGAACTAAGACTCAGCAGGTGACTGCACCTGGCACCCCATAGTGTGGCTGAGACCGCCAGCAGTACAGGACAGGCTGTCTGCCACCCCAGCCTGTGCAGAGCAGCTGAGGGACACCCAATGCAAAGCCTGCCATGTGCCAGCATGATGCTGGCGCCCCCATATGCCTGTGTAGGCACGGCACAGACGCTGGAGCAGTCGACTCACCACCTGCCTGCCCACAGATGCCTTCTGATGCGGGGCCATGGTGTACCAACCACATGCTGAACGGCAAAGCCACCAACCATGTGTTTCACGTCACTGTGTGTGCTCATCACCTGCCCGCCCACAGACGCCAGGGCTGCCTCCCCTGCTTCCTGCAGCACGTTGGCATCGTCTGCCTGCGTGAGCAGGGCGGTGGGCTGCACAGACGAGAAGGCGGCCAGCTGCTGCAGCAGGGGCAGGTCCAGCGCCGCCGTCAGCTGCTGCTGCGTGAAGCCCAGCTTGGCCAGGGAGCGGGCGTCGCGGCTGCCCTTGCCCAGGCTAAAGCTAGGGGCGCGCCACACCTGCACGGGCACCCACTGGGTCTTGCAGGTCGTGTTGGAATGTTGAGGGGAGGGCAGCGCGGTTGTCCCAGCCCAGGCTGCAGCGGGGAACATGCGGGGTGGGCAACTGTTCAACGATGGTGGGGCATGCCGTCGGGCCGAGGGTGTCCTGCCCCCTTGCCCAACTTGGAAATGGGTGTTGCTTGCACCTGCAGAGCATCCATTGGGTGGAGTGGAGGTGATCATGCTGGCAGGCAGCAGATGGCCGGCTTGCTGTTGCCCCAGTTGGCAGCGGGGCCGCAGCACATCTGCAGGACGCGACTTGGTCGTGGCCTGCTCTGCAAAAACCCCCTTGGGGCTGGGGTACTTCAGAGGACTGGCTCGTGCCAAGCCGCAGCACCCAGCGCCTCTGTGTGGTTCAGGCAGCTGAAAGCTGAGGCAAGTGTGAGTATGTCTCCGGGAGGCAGAACTGCCTGCGAAACCTTGGTGCCAAAGAGCTGATGCAAGCTGCGACATAAGGCTCACTGAAGCAATGAGCCTGCTCTGCATTGCAGATCTCTGCCTTATGGCAGGAAGGGGCCCCTTGAGGCTGCCCCATGCACTCATGGGGTCTAACGAGAGGCCGCCAGCAAGGTGATAGGCAGCCACAGTGGGCGCAAGCCTGTCAGTATCTTGGGGTGGACCCAGGAGCCATTGTGGCTCCAGCCTGCCTGGGCGGGCTGTGCTTTGTGCAGCTGGGCCATCACTGGAGTGGACGCAGTGTCCAGGCCAACCTTGAGGGTGCGCGCGAGGCCCCGCCCGGAGGCGCTCGGGCTGCTGTCTGCCTGCGCAGCCCTGTCGCTGATGTGGCTCATCATGCGGCTCAGCCTCTCCGGGGCATCACCCCGCTTAGCCATCTTGCGCAGCGCCTTGATCTCGTCCGCCAGGGCTGCCCCGTGCCCTGCATTGCTTGAGCCAGAAACTCAGTTGTTAGGCACACAGTGCAGAACTTAGCACCCTGCATCCCCTTGGCAAAACAGGTGTCAGTGAACCCCATGCCTTGCATCATAGATTCACTGCTTTGGTGGGACTGAGACCTTGATCCCACTCTGCAGAGCTGCCATGTCCCGCAATGCATGATGACCTCTCGGGGCCTCACTGCTCAATGGCCCAGCATAGCACATGGGTTCATATCCTCTGCAAGGGCTTTCAGGCAGCAAGGGAACCCAATGGTGAACATATCTCCGCCTGGCCTTGCTGACCTGACAGCTTGAATGCCTGTTTGAGCGCGGTCTGAGCCTCATCATTTCTGTGCAGCCCAATGAGCGCGACAGCCTTGTTCAGCAGGCTGCGCCAGTGCTGCGGATCGATGGCCAGCACAGCATCATAGCAGCGCACTGCGTCCTCAAACTCGGTGCACTGCCGGTGCAGGTTGCCCATGTTGAAGAGAGCCTGCAGCGCAGGCGGGTGGCGCTCTGCGTGGCCGTGCTTACAGGGCAGCAGCTCAGAGCAGTGCCGGTGCCAGTCTGGCGTGGTGCAGGCTGCCCATGTCGCACGGGGCCTGCAGGCCAGGCAGGTGGCGCTGGCCCTCTGAGTTGCTGCTGACGGCACAGTGGCTCACTGCCAGGCAGGTGCTGGATCTGGACTTGCCCAGGGACTGGGCCTGCAGTTCATGCATGCGGGGTGGGGAATGCAGAAGCTGGGCAGCCTGCAGATCTGCAGAGCGTGCAGGCAGGCACTCAGCGCTGGGATGCACTGGACCAGCCTGCAGCCTGGTCCGTTCAGCAGCTAAGGTCTTGGGGTGCACCACCACCTGGCCCTTTGTGTAATCTGCTGTCACAAGGGCACAGCTTCAGTGGTGGCCCAGTCCAAAACAAAGCTACCATACAGGCACGCACAATCAGAAGAACTCACAGCCCAGCCCACCTCCATGTGCATGCTGTTGTGGCGCACAGCATTCTGGAAGGCAGCCTTGGCAGCCGCTGCCTCCCCCAGCGCACAAAGAGTGCACCCCAGGTCACAGTGGGCATCTGCATAGGCCGGCTGGAGGTGCAACGACTGCTCCAGGGCGGAGCGGGCAGCCTTCAGATCCCCCAGCGCATACAGGGCGGAGCCCAGCAATTTCAGCGCCCGAGAGTGTGTCGGGCTGAGTATGGCCGCCTCCCTGCAGACGATTGCCAGGAGCAATGAGACTGCAGGTTGCCTGGTAGGCAGGCGCAGCAGCTGTCAACAGCAGGTCCTGCGCCCTTGAGTGTGTGGGGGCTTGGGATGGCCTCCTCCCTGCAGGGAGCTTGCACAAAGGCAACTGCCCCTCCACGTCTGCAAGGCTGGGGCCCGGCAGCTTGAGCGCATGCCAGCTGGCGGGGCTCGGGAGGCAGCCTCCCTGCAGCCCAACTGCTCGCGGCAACCTGGCACCCGGAATGCTTGCAGCAGTTGGCCGCCGGGAGGCTCCTCCTGAGCCCGGCCACTTCGCATGTGCTCCAGCTGCCGGGCCAGGCTGCAGGTTGCTTGCCAGCATCTGCCATCTTCAGGCAGGCAAGGCGGCTGCCAGCAAATCAGGCGCCCGTGACTGCGCGCAGCCGCCGTCAGTGTTCAGGAACCGCATAAGCAAGTTGAACCCCCTGCATGCATCGGCTGGGCTGCGCCATGGCCATGCGCACTTATATTTGGCTGTGGCAGCAGCAAAGCGTCACACCTGTCCTGCAGGCCGCCCTGCAGGTGACCAGTGTTGTGGGCAGCCTCCAGGGCAGCGCTGACCTTGCATTCACCACAAGTCAGGCAACATGCACAGGCAAAAACCGCAGCCCACCTGTAGTGCTCGCAGGCCGAGATGAGCATCCCCTCAGCCTCCAATGTGATGCCCATGTTGACATGCACCTTGGGCAGCAGAGCTGCATCCTCGGGCATGCGGGCCAGGTCGAGCGCCCGCACGAATGCCGCCCGTGCCTCAGGGAAGCGCTGCGGGGCAGAGTTGTTACCTCAGGAAAGCATGTTGTGCCTCAGGGCTGCGCTGCAGGACCTGTTCTGAGGCGCGTGCCACCTGCCTCCACGATGAGCTGCATGTGGCTTTGCAACTGGCTGGGGCAAGGCAGGCCCCACGCGTTGCGACGCACAGCCACTCAGATGGAGCACCTGTCACAACTTTGGGTGCAAGGATGGGGCTGCAGCTCTCTAATGTGAAAGCCACAGCCAAGCATGCCTGCCAGCAGCATGAGGGAGGTCTACGCTTGCCGCGGAAGTGAACAAGAGGTGCAGTGCAGTCTGGCAGACCCACCTGCAGCGCAAAAAGCGCGTTGCCCATTCTGAAGTAGGCGCGAGGGTCTTCAGGCTGCACCGCAATTGCCCGCCGGAAGGTGCGCACTGCCTGCTCGTAGTGCCGACTGCATGCAGGGGGGTGCCAGCTTCAGGAGGGCACCTTCGACAGGGCTCAACAGGCTTGTCCTGAAGACTTCCAGGCATGTGGCTTTAGTGTCAGGCCTCCAGCTTCAGCTGCTTGCCAGACAGGTCTGCTCTGCAAGAGCATTCCAGCACTTGTTGCTGTCACAAGCAGCACCCACAATGCAGCCTGGCACCGCCCAGGCTGTACCAATCACGCAGGGTGCTCCCTCAATGGCAACCACATGAGGTGCATGCCTAGGTGCATGCCAGTCAGCAGATGCAGCGCAGCACTGGCTGGCCTCCCAGCTGCACCACTGCTGTGCATCTAGCGCCCTCGAGCAGCAGCCAGCACAAAGCGCGTTTCGCTGTGAGCGCTCAGCTGCCAGCACACTTCACAGGCAGTCATGAGCAGGAGACAGGCAGCTCACCGACTGGCCAGCAGGAAACCCATCTCCATGTGGGCGTCGTAGGCATCAGGAGGGTCAAAGGCATCAGCCCTCTGCCGAAGGCCCTCCAGGAGCTGCTGCCATGCGGCGCTGTCTTGTTGCAGCAGCCACTGCAGCTCCTCCACCAGAACAGCCACATTGTCAGCCTGCAGGGAATGGCACACAGCATCAACCGGCCATGTGTTGGGCTATTCAGGCCTGCCGCATAGGCAGCCTGCAGGGCGCGCGGAGCACTGACTGCCAGGGTGCTGGCAGCCCACCAGGCTCAACTGTGGCTCACTGCCATGTGGCCAGCCTGCAGGAAGTATAGACAGCACTGGAGACGGGCAGTACTGGCAGGTGTTGACTTGCCCAAGGCTGTGCTAATGGCACATTCAGACCGGCGATTGCATGAAGTAGCAAACAGGCATTACTGACCAGCCCCTGCAGGGCCAACCACAGCGCTGAGCGCAGCGCTTTGACAACTGTGAACATGCACAGGGAGCACAGGTTATGGAGTGCGTGCACTGCTGGAGGCTGTGACCTTCTGCGGATGATCTGTGCAACCAGGCCCTGCTCTGAGCGTGTGCTAAGGGTGACCACTATGTGTCACCTTGTACAGAACTGAAAGGGTCCAACTGGCAAGCACAGGCAGGTGTGACTGCATCGGCGGCAGCCTGCCTGCCTGGGCTGCAGCATGGCAGTATCAAATGCAAACTGAAAATGCAGGCAGCAGAAGCAATTTCAGCAATGCCGCTCAGCTGAAAGCATGGTCATGTTGCTTAGATTCCATGGCCGCAGCTGTACAGACCCACTGGCCTGCTGCCCAGGGATGCTGCAATTGTGCTTAGCACACAGAGCAGGCAGCACGTACCCTCTGGCTGGGCCCGTTCAGCAGAGCAGTTGCTTTGCGATGCCGGCGCCGCTCCCGCGAGTCTGAGTCGCCCTGCAGGCAAGGGAAGAGGGCCCCTGGGCTGCTTACACAACGGATGGTCAACAAGGCGACACGGGCTGCCGTCTTGCTCTGAGCTTCGGATTGTGGAAGCATCTGCCCATCTCTCCCTCAGCAGGCTGATGACAACATTTGGCAGGGAGGCGAGGGGCTGCTTTGCAATCCTTGGCAGCCTGCCAGCAATCAGCAGACACTCACGGATCCAGATGTCCGGCTGCTGGGCTGGCTGCGGGCCTCGTGCCAGTCCTGGCCGCTGCTCCCGGGCTCTGCATGGTGCACCTGCCCCGGCATGCGCTCTGCAGGCGGCTCCTGCTGCGGCGCGCGCTGGGTCCCCGCGTGCCGGCTGCTGCCTGCTGCAGGTGCCACCCCTGGAGCCCTTGCAGTCTCCTGGGCAGCTGCCTGCTGCTCCACCTCCTCCTTGGTGGGAGACTCCACAGACATCTCCTTACCAAGGACCCCAATGGGGCTGCGCAGGGCAGCCAGGGGATCGGTCTGCTCCCTGGCGCGGGGGCTGCGCTGCCCCGTACCAGGGTCCAGCCCTGCAGGCTCCTCATCGTCGCTGGGCCCTTCGATGGGGGTCATGCTGCTGAAGATGGCAGCGAGGTCTGCCGCTGCAGCCTCGTCGGCCTCTGCCTGCAGGCGGGCCTGCACGCTGGGGCGGGACAGGCCAGCAGGCGCCCGGGCTGCAGCGGGCGGCTCTCGCGCCTGGGGCTCCTGCAGGGCAGGACCATGCGCCATCAGCCAGCATAGTGGATTCGGGACTGGGCTCTCTGCAGGGCTGACTGGCCTGTAGCGGCGCCACTCTTGGGGTAATGACTTGGCGACGGCAGCCCATCATGCGTGCCTGCTTTACATGGGGAAGGGCTGCATGAAGCTGGACAGCTAAGGCATCTTTGAGACAGCAGCCTGGTGATGGCAGGTTGCTGGAACAGGAAGGCTAGGCCCAGATGGCCCACAGTGCCGAGGGCAGCATGTATATTCCAGCTCAGAGGCTGGCTCAGCTGCCGGCAGGGCATCTCGATGTGGCGCCAGCCCATGCACTTGTGCTGCATGCGCCTCCCTGTCAGCATGAGCCTCAGCTGCAGCCAAGGGCTCAGGCGCAGTCATGCCCCAGCCTGGCAGAGCTTGCCTGCTCTGTTGGGGAGAGGTGCAGTCCCAGGGCTGCAAAGTCAACCTCAACATCGCCCACCCCATCCTCATATGTCTGCTGTAGGCCTGCCAGCAGGAGCCCATGCTCGTCTGAGAAGCGCCCATACTGCTCAAAGACCTGCAGCCAGGGCGGGTTCGCTGAGGCACCTGTAGCCTGGGTTGACTCCCGCCCGTGGGCCCCGGGACAAGAGCAGGCCAGAGGAGTGTCATGCTCCTGCAGCGCGCAGTCACTGGAGGGCCACCCTGGCACTCAGGAAAGGGCGGCATGACAAGGCAGCGTGCCCCTGCAGAACGCTGTTGGGTCAGTGCCGTTGCTGGCATCTGGGGTCAGGCTCCTCGAGCCCTCTCCACACTGGCTTGCCAGGCACAGCATTGCTGTGGTAGACGCACCTCCATGAGAATGGCATCAATCTGATCTGAGGAGAATTGCACTGCTGGGTTGACTCCGACAATGAGAGCGGCCAGCTCATCCTGCAATACGCAGACAGAATTCGGCTTGCCGGAGCTGGGAGTGCAGGCCTATAAAGTGGAAACCAATGCCTCACAGAGGGAAAGGCGGTACATGCATGCAGGCCCTGGCAATTGGCTATGCTCTGGCGTCGTCTACCATCCATTGGAGGTTACTGCTGCGCCCACCTTGGCGAGCCTTCCATCACCATTTGCATCAAACAGATCGAAGATGCGCTTGACCTTGAGCTGATTTAGCTGGGATGGCATTGAGATGCCTGCCTCAGACGAGATGAACCAGGCTATCTGAGAGATGAATCAGCCCTCCCATCATCTGAGCCAGCGCTTAGGGGTTAGATGGCAATGATGGGGTCTTGAGCTGCTGAAACCCGGGCAGCAGGCTCGGTGTCCAGATCAGCTGATTGCCAGCAGTCGGCTGGCAGTTCTGAGGATCAAAACCCTTGCAAAAGGCTGCAATCCCGCTGACAGTGCCCACAATGCTGAATTGCTTGCAGAAGGGGTCCACCAGTAATACTCAGTACCGTGGGCTCTGGCTTGGCCAAGCCAGTCGCGTGAGAGCCCGGTTCACCCAATGGTCAAAGTAGTCAAGTCTTGCAAGGATTGATTTCTGGGCTGCATGGTACATGCTCAATCAGTGGCAGCTGTCACAATATCCCGCTGCAGCGTTTGCCGCAAGCTGGCCATGAGATGAGCATCTGCCCTGGAACCTGCGGCCGTCCTCCTGGCCCAACGCAGCCGCTGTGGCATACCAAAGGGGCCACAGGACAGGCCTGAGGGTTTTCTGGCATTCCAGTTGTGTCCTGGAGCACTCCCATGCCAAGGGGCGGGTCAGGCCTGCTGCAGTGGTCTGAAGAGGTGCACTGCCTGTCCTTGTGAGCCCCATCTGGGGCAATGCACAGCATCATAAGTTGTGACTGTGCCGACACCTTTTTGATTCTGCTGGACATGTCTGCAGGAAGATGACCTCCTGCACAGCCTGTATGCCACCCACGGCGCCAAGTGGTCGCTGATTGCGCAGTCCTTGAAGACCAAGGAGAGCAAGCAGGTGATAATTTGCATTGGCATTGCACTTCAGCGGCCTTGCGTTTTGCACTGGCACCCTCTTTGACATAGTGCTGCCTGTCTGCAGTGCCGTCGACGTTGGAAGGCCTTTCAGGATGCGCAGCACCAGAAAGTGGGGGACTGGCAGCCAGACGTGAGTGCTGCAGCCCAGTGCTGCTGGCCTCTCCCATTCCGTGTGCAACCTTGCGACCCCGTCTGCAGGCCATGCCATGTGTGAAGCCAGTGCTTTGTGTGCAGGAAGATGACAAGCTCATACAGGGGCACCAGCTGCATGGCAACAGGTGGACAAGGATTGCAGAGATGGTGGGCGGCAGGTCAGTCCAGCCAGGGCCCTGGCCAGAGTATGGGGGCTGAATCACAGGGCAGGCAGCAAATGCAGAAAGTACTGGTGCCTGGCTTGATGCTGGGTCACCCATGCGCTGCACTCATCTGGCTCTGCCCCACCAATGCATAAACATTGTCGCCAACCCCTGTTGACAGCGCTCAGGTGGAGGTGCAGCAGCCAGTCAAAGCCTGGCTGGGTCCCCCTCATGCACTTCGGAGTCCTGCAGGACAGACAATGCCGTCAAGAACAGGTGGGCGGCGCTGTGCAAGAAGCAGCCCGCTCTGCTGAGGGGGCAGCAGACTGGCCCCAGCCCTGCCGGGTCGCATGGAGCCACACCAGCGTCTCGGCGCAGTGCTCGCCCGCTGGGGCAGCCCCGGCCTGAGCAGAGCTCCAGCTCAGACCCGGACACAGCTCCAGGCACCTCCCCAAGCTCCAGCAGCGACCCCAGCCTGCCAGTGCGGCGCAACAGGCGCAAGCCTGGCTACACAGTGTCGCGGCAGCAGGGCATGCCCCCTGTGGGGGACACCCGAGCGGCACCAGGTGGGGCTGGTTATGCATCCAGAAACTGCCAAGTCTAGCCAGCCTGCTGGCTGAGACTCTGTCAAGCAGGAGTGCCCCAGGTTCACAAGTGATGGCTTGCTCTGAGAGGGTGAGCACATGCAGTAATGGTGCAGTGTGCACATTGAACAGTATCGCAAAGCCTTGAATGGTGGTGGTCTATCCACAGAAGGACCACAAACCATGAGCACAACGCTGCTGGTACTGCAGAGCCAGCAAAAGCGTGTACCCAGCAGAGTGGGCATGCATGCGCCAGAATCAGGGCTGCGGCCCAGTAAGCTTGATGGACCCCTGTCCTGCAGGTGCAGGTGGCAAGGGCAGGCATCTGCTTGCAAAGAGGCAATTGGGGGGACCCCTTTCCCCGTCAAAGGTGCCAATCGGTACAACAGCTCAAGAGCTGAGTGCCAGCATTTGGTTCAGGTGCAGGGCGCAGAGGCAGCCGCCTGCGGGCGACAACGCGGGTGGGGGACCCCCTGCCCCCCGCAGAGGAGCCAATGAGCCATAGCAACCAGGGCTCAGGGTCCTTCTCTGCCCCAGGGCACAGGCGGCCGGGACACCCCCATTTTGGCAGCCTGTCTGTGCATGTGCCAGGTGGGTCACCTGCAGGACAGCAACTTGCAGGTAGTGACTGCACTTGCCAGGGTTGTATGCTGTGATTGCCAGGTGGGTCGGGGAGGCTGCCTGATCTGGCAGGACATGGCAGCAGCCACTCATGCCTGCAGGCTCCATCCACCCTGCTGCGCAACCTGTCAGCTGCATGGTTTCTGAAGTTGCCCTGGAGGAGGGCTTGTGGCAGCAGCCACTCCCCTGCGCACACCCCTGGGTGTGCATCCAGCCAGCAACTCGACCCGAGCAGCCGGCGCCTGAGCGTCGCACAGCAATTGTCTCGTGGCTTTGAGGCTGACCTGCAAAGCTTTGCCCGTCACTGCAGATCCGGCGGATGCTCCCCCCAGCGACCCAAGCAATAGCAGCGGTCGTACGCCAGGCTCTGTTTCTATCAGGGTGTTCAAGGTCAGGGCACCCTTCAAACCTTGCCACCTGAACAGCTCATAGTCTTCGCAGATGCATCTCTGCCTGCAGTTGACTTCTGACTCTCCTTGCTGAGCACAGCAATGCATGAACAGTGTCCTTTGCTCACCACAAGCCGTCGCTGCTGGCACTTGAAAAGCTATGACTCGCTCCAGCAACTTGTTGCCTGCTTGCCCAGCACTTCAGCTTTCACCTCCCCTCTTCTGTCAGCTGCAAAGCAGTGCCTGACAGCCTGGCAGGCCCACGCTGCAGGAAATGCTGACTGCTGAGGAGCAGAGGGCTGTCAAGGAGCTTAATGAGATGGAGATCCCTGTTGTCATCCAGCTGGAGAATGATTTGATCACAGCTCACCCGCAACCCACCAGCAGGCACACCAACAGGTATGCAGGTTTCCTGGTCGCTGTGTGCAAGTTGCAAATCCACCTGCAAGTGGGAGAGGTGCCACCTGTGCACAGCACCGTGGCCCCTCTTCTGGGCTGCGACAGCATCTCTGCCAGTCAACCTCACTCCCAGCCCTGCTTTGCGACGCAGGTGGCAGTTGTCCGCACCGCCCACCAGGAATGTGTCCAGAAGACCTGCCTGCTGCCTGCGCATGACTCCCAGGCAAGCAGCTCTGTGCCCTGCAGGCCTGCGCGGCCATCGAGCAGCCGGGGCACGGGGCCCTCCTCCCTCAGCTTCGAGCAGTGGAAGAAGGAGGAGGTCCCGTCGCAGCAGTCGCAGCTGCAGCGACCAAGCAGCGACAGTCCCAGCGAGCTGGATGACTTGGTGCGATGGCTGCACACAGGAGGCACCCCGCTGGAGACAGGTGCGGCGGGTGGGGAGGGCCTAGGTGTCCTGCATCACCAACTCGCTGTGTGCGCAAGCTTCCCTGCAATGCAGCCACAGATGTCGTCTCCGACATGGGGGTGGATGCAGGTCGTCTGCCTGTACAGGCACCTCGACGCAGCCTGGTGATGCGTCATGCCTGCCAGCACACATAAACCCTCGTTGAGCCATGCAGCATGCCGGTAGTGCAGCTGTGGCACATGCAGCCAGAGGCACGAGCTGCTGTGTGCGTGACTGAGCTGCCACATCAGCTCAGTTCATGGGGACTGATCCGTCAGCCCACCCCTTGGTGCCCCAAGTTGGGCTTTGGGCTAGCACAGCCTTCTGCAGGGGCGGGGCGATACATGGGCGCCCATCAGGCCCATGTGATGCTTTGGGTGCATGCCAGGCCAAGCTTCATGTGCAGGAACAAGGGCACGGGCATATTTGGGTGCCCGCCAGGCCACGCGGCAGTATGGCCGCAGCACCACCCCACGCACGCAGGCCCTGCTGGAGCAGCACCGGCAGGTGCTGGCCAAGCTGCTCGCCTCAGCCTCCCAGCTGCAGCAGCAGCAGTGCCACCCGGACCCCACGCTGCACCCAGCCCTTGCCCAGCAGTTCTGCCACAATCCCTGGCAGCCACACCACCAGCACCTGGCTGCGGCCAGCCTGCAGCAGCAGCACCAGCAGGCGCGGGCCCAGCAGCAGGTGATGGGGCCGCTGCCCCCGCCAGCGCACAGCACTCGTAGCAGCGCTGCGGACACAATTGCGCGGCGCTGGGACGAGGCGGGGTCAGGGCCAAGTCATGGGCCCACCTTCATGGGCGGCCTGCCCGGCCTGCAGCAGGTGCACCCCTGGAGCAGCCTGCCACCAGCCGCCGCCATGGCCTCAGCTGCAGCTGTGCCGACCTGTGCTGGGATGGGCGAGCAGGGCGACAAGGCTGGGCCCCATCAGGCTGCAGCTGCAGCCCAGGTGCTTGGGGAGGACCTTGGGGAGGCTCTGCCCCTAGGCTTCAGCGACAGCCCCCGCGTTCCTGTTGTCATCTCGCCGACTTTCAGCAGCCAGGAGCTCAACATTTTGCTTGAGGTGGGTGGGCAGCCACACCTTAGTGCTCCAGCTTGGGCTGCTTCAGCTGGGCTGTGCAGCCTGCATGTGAAGGCCATCCTTTGTTGCGGCTGCTCAGCCATGCTGCCTGTCAGCATTGGGGCATCGCCTGGGGACAGCAGCCTGCTGGGCACAGCTATAGCTCCGTTCGCAGGGTGGGATGGTTCAGCAGGTTGGTGTGCTTCAGCTTGGCTACATGAGTTGAATCGCGCTGCAACGCAAGGAGGCAGTCCTCTATCATCTCTTGCAGCTGCAGAGCCCTACAGAATTCATCCCTGGGTTTTGCTGCACCGCTTTTCTCCTGTTGAGGTGGGCTGTGCCCCTGCATGCATGTGCAGCTTGTCCTCTTGGTGCAGCTCCTCAGCTGTGCAGGTTCTGCGTTGTGGGCTGCACAGCTACTGTGGCAGGCTTCTCACGTAGGCCATGCAGCCTGTGGAGGCTGGGTGCAGAATTGGCCTGCTGTGGTACAGCTCAGATGATGTCTGCTGCAGGCTTTGGGTGAGTCACCAGTATCCGACTCGGCATTAGGCAGGGAGAAAGAGCCCACGGAGGAGCTGCAGTTGCTAGCAGACGATGCTAGCAGGTGCCTGCAAGCTGAAGCTCGCACTGAGGCCAACGACCCAGAGTCCATGCGCAATCCCAAGCGGAGGCGCCTTGCCTGATGTGTATCCCAACCATCATGATTTTGTTGGCGACCGTCAACCTGGAGTGCATTGGAAGACGCTTGAAGTTTGTTAGACAACCTACAGAAGTGCTTGTCACGAGTGGCATTAATGCTAGAACAGGACCCGCTGACGTCCCCTTTCCCTCACCTCTTTCTGAATGTCACCCAGCCCTATTCAGCAGTCAAAAGATCGTTAATCAAGTAGTCAGATGATTCATATGATGCATGCATGGCCATGGCAAGTCTTCTTGGGTGGTTCAATATTAGGTGAAGGTGGTGAAGAGCTGGAATTCATCGCCAGTCCATGCTTTCGGCCTCCTGAGCCTGTGGAGGCTTCAGATCTTCCTTTATCAAGCTACAGGTCGTTGAGTGGACATGGCGCCAAGGTGGGTCTAGGAGCCCTTGGGGCCAAGAGGCCCCTCGTGGGGTAGCACCAGCAGGCAGGGCAGCAGAATTTTAGCCATCTGTGTGCCAGGGACACCCTCACACAGGCAAGTGGGACTGTGTGGCAGATCGGTTCGCTCACAGCCTGTACACATGTGTGCACATGCTGGCGGCTGAAGGCGCAGCTGGCAGTCCACTGGCCATGGCCTGAGCTTTGCTCTGCACTTCTGCTGCACAACTGGGCCCAAGCTCAAAAGCCCATCAGGTGTTGCATGCCACCTGCTGCTGAGCTGCTGGCACTGTGGCTGCAGACGCGACATTGAGGCTGCCTGATCATGAGACGTGCTAACAACTGGCTGTTCCTGGCAGTGGCCACCGTGGTGCTGCTGGCAGGGACTGGAGAGCTGTCCAGGCTGCATTCCCTCCAACTCACATCCAGCTCGCTGCTCAAGTCACAACAGCCCAGCAGCCGCAATGCTGCCATCTCCAGGCGCAACCTGCAGCAAGTCTCGACAGCGGCCGCCACTGCAAGTGCTTCAGCTCAGGCGCCAGCCAGTGATCCTTCAGGGTTAACCATGGTGGTATTCCAGCCAGTAAGCCTGAGAGCCAGTTTGCACTAGAGTTGAGGCCTGGCTAAGGCAGTACTGGGTTTCAGCGCACTGTCATACAGAGGACACGCCTTGCAGGCATGTTGTGCATGGTCAAGGAGCGTCTGGGTTTCGGCAGCATGAACCTGGCAATTGCAGTGCACCAGGGCCGAGGCTGACCAAGGCCTGCAAGTTCAAATGTGGGTTTTGGCGCCCATGTCAAGATAAGAGCTCGTCAACAGCTTCCCCAGAGAGGCTGTCCTCATGCATAGCCACCTCACAGGTCCTGCTTGGGCTGCTTTCTGCGCAGCTGAGCAGCAGCAGCTGGTCCATCGCATCTCTTTGCCGGCCCACTGAGCCCCGCCCACCCCATACACTCCTGCTGTGCTCATTCTGACTTTCCCGTCATGCTGCAGACCGGCAACAATCCCGACCGCCTGCAGCTCCTGTGCAACACCTCCACCAGCAGCAGCGCTGCTTGGCAGACCCAGGCAGCTGTGCTGGGCATAAACGCTTCCTGCCACCTCACGACTGGCTCCTGCAAGCATGTGTACAGCTCAGCTGTGTGCGGCGTGGCAGGCTGGTTTGGGCAGCAGGACCTTCAGGTGCTTCGCCAGTGCATGGTCGGCGGGATCAGCTACACAGAGCGTGACCAGGAGGTGATTCCAGCACTGTTAAGATGCTGCAAGCAAGTTGCACTGCTCCTCAACCTGGGGACAGGTAGGTCTGTCTGTGAACTGCCCGCAGCAGGGTGCCCAGATGACACTTCCAATGGCTACCAGCAGCAGCTATGTGGAGTGAATTACAGTGCAGCCAAGAGGTGGGCTGCAGTGAAGTGGTGCCCATGTGCAAGAAAAAGCAGCTGCTGCACTCTGTGGGCCAGTGCTAGACTTTGGGCCTGTACTCTGTGCCCTGCCAGCAGCCAGCAGGCTGCTGCATGCACATCACTGCAAGTTGCATCACCTGTACAGAGCACATCAAGAGGTGGTATCCTATGCACCATGCCAGCAGCCTACACAATCAGTCAAGACAACCCCTGCGGGGTTCTCAATGAGCATTCATGGGGACGTGGGCTTTGCACCCCTGCTGGCAACAAAACTGCAGAGCGCGCCAGAGTGGAATCCACTTGTGTCTTGTCCTGAGCCATGCTCAGCAGCGCTTGACCTGATGCAGGCTTTCAGTTGATTGCCTACAGGTGGCCGAGCCCTACCAGACAACAGGAGCGGCGCCAAGCTGGGCGGCCGCTCAAGCCATCTCAAGCTTGGAGGCGCCCCCGCCAGAAGTGCAGGAGCTGCAACCCATCTACTCGAGCTTCACGTCTGCGGTCGCAGGAACCACTGTAGACTCACAGGTGAGTGCGTCAAGCTGCAGTTCCTTGACGCGCAGGCAGCTGGGCAACACCTCACTTGAGGCTCCAGCACTGGCTGCTGTTGACCCCCCAAGGATGTCCGTGGTGGTGCTGCTTCTAGTCCCTTTTCCAGTGGTGATGACGGCATCTCAGCTGGTGTCTGAGCCATGCAGTCCTGATCACTCTCTCCATGAAATGGGCTGACCATGGCTGCCGATGCCTGCACGCAGGGCACAAAAGGAGTCAGGTTCTTGTGTAGCTTTGCCCAATACTCTGCTCAGGCACATGAGGTCACATGCAGGAAGCCTCCAGCACCAGTAGCACCGGGGGTGACTCAGAGCCACTCGTCACCCTGGGTGCCGCTGGCGGCTATCTGGCTTCATCAGCTGGCAGACGAGCCATGCTGCAGGACAGCGATCAGAACTCAGTCCTCCAGCAGCTGAATGGCCTCACTCTCGCTCAAGCCCAGCAAGAGGTGAACTGCTCTGGGCTTGTGCAGCGCAAGCAGGGCATGCTGTAGGCCCTGCATTCTGTTGCACAGCAACTATACACTGCAGCAGCTCAGGCCATGACCCAAACCAGTGAGAGGTGAGGTTGAAGTGCAATTGGGTGGCAAGCAGTCTGCAGCAGCTGAGTGGTCATACCTTTGCTAAGGCACAGGCAGAGGTGACGGGCTTGCTCTCAGGTCCTGCATCACTGGGGCGGCCTTAGGCTGGCTGGAGCCTCGCAACAGATGATGCAGCTGTGCTGGTGCTGCAGTCTGCCAAAGCAATTGCTGAGCTGCACTCTCTGCACTGACCTTGTCCAGTGCTGACACCATGTGGCCTGCAGATTGTGGTGTCCTTTGGCAATGACGCCATTGGACAACATGAGACAAGCTTCCCCAGCAACAAAAGCGTGCCTCTGCTAGGCCCAAAAGGGACATACATTGTGCAAGGCCCCAACATCAGCGCGTTTGAAGGCCAGCTTGACGGTGTGCTCTGTCCTGTGCGCATGACTGCGTATTGCATCTGCTGTGTAAGCAGCCCTGTTGACTGACTGTGCGCTAACACAGCTCAGCATAGGGGACAACCCTGCAACAGGCAGCATGCTGTATGATGCTGCAGCTGCACCTGATCACGCAGGGAGCATCTCCATGTCAGACAGCCATCGATGTGCAGCATGGGCAGGCCTGCACACAACGCTGTACATTGTTTGGGGGCAGTACATTGCAGGGATGGCGCTGCGCATGTTGTGCGCACCTCAGAAGGGTCCTGCCTGCTTGCTGTGCATTCCTCTCAGTGCAGCAGCGCACTCCACCAGCTTCAACACACTTACTCCATTGCAGGCTTGTCATTGATTCACCACACTTGGGCTGCTGCAGGCCTCTCCACCAGTCCAGTCCACCTTCTCCTGATGCAGGCCACTCCACCAACCCAGCTGGTCACGCCACTGCAGGCCAGCACACCCCTTCAGCGCCATCTGCACTGCTGCAGGACACTCCACCAGCTCAGGCCATCTTCCCTGCTGTAGGCCAGTCCACCACCAGCCCAATCGATGCGCTGCTGCAGCCACAGCAGTGCCAAGGCAATGTTGCAGGCCACTGCGCCAGCCCAGCCATCTCTTGCTGCTGCAGGCCAACGTAGTAACCCAGCCCTTGCGGGCAGCGAGCTGCCCAGTCAGCAGCCTGCAGGGGAGCAGACCACAGGCGTCGGCATCAAGGTGGAGCCTCTGCCACTGGCATTGTGGAATCTGGACAAGATTGATCAGAGAGAGCTGCCCCTGAATGGGGAGTACAGGTAAGCACCTTGGCGTTCAACGCTCCACTGCTTTCTGTAAGGGTGTGCTAAACGCTGTTTGAGCCCTATTCCAATGAGGCATCAGCAGTGCTGCTGACCGTAGAGCCAGACCTGAGTGGGTCAAGTAGGGCATGCTGCCTTTGGAGCATGTTGTTCCACTGTAGTGCGTGTCGGCCGCAGTAGGTGCGACTGGCCAGGCTCGACGCCTGCACGCAGCCAGCGCATTGGCTCAGATTGCTACTGCAACATGCATGCCAACAAGCATGCATGGCATGCATGTTTGCACAGCCTGCCTGCTGTATCAGACCTCGTAGGCCGCAAAGCAAGACAGCACACAGGCCTAAGGTGCCGTTGCAGGTATGGGACGCTGACCACTGAGGGCGCAGGCAGAGGGGTGACCATCTACGTGGTTGATTCTGGAGTGCGCATCTCCCACAATGAGTTCCAGCCCTGGACGGGAGGGGGCCCCAGCAGGGCAAGCTATGGGTGAGAACCTCAGGCTGTCCGCCACACCCTGGAGATAGGCTGCCAGTGCATGAACACCTTGTGGGGTGGCATACACTGGCAGGAGTCCACACTGACTGACCTCAGAAACTCACACAGCTGTGCCGGGTCTGCTGGTGGCGGCATGCAGCAAATGGACTCTGCCTCTTTGCACAGCACAAGTCGTTGGCTATCAGCTTGGCTGGGGCTGCAGGTTCAATTTCATGGACCCAAGTTCCCCACCTGATGATTGCGATGGCCATGGCACATTTGTGGCATCCACCGCTGCCGGGCGCTCAGTGGGCGTTGCAAAGGAGGCGAGTCTCCAGCCACTCTGCACCAGAAGCTGTTGTGCTCCAGCAGTCCCAGCTGCTTGGGTGCGAACCAGGCACCAGCAGCATCAGTGACACTGTGGCAGACGTCAGCTGCATGAGCTGCTGCTGGCCTGCGTGTGCAGGCAGAGGTCTTACCTATGCGCAAGCTGGACTGCATTCAAACCAGCAGCATCAGCAACCCTGTGGCACCCTGCCTGAGCTGCCTGTGGTGCAGGAGTGAGGTTGTTTATGTGTGTTATCCTGCAGACCCGCTAGCTCCACCAGCGACTCTGCGGCACTCAGTCTGACCGCCTGCGTGGCCCTGTGCAGGCCGAGGTGGTGGCTGTGCGCGTGCTGGACTGCAACGGCACCGGCAGCATCAGTGACACGGTGGCTGGCCTGGACTGGGTGGCCAGCTCCTACAAGCTGCCTGCGGTCATCAGCATGTCGCTGGGTGTGCCAGCGGGCAACTGGAGCAGGTGAGGTGCCCTCTTGCTGCTGCGGTAGGCCAGGGAGTGGTGTAAGGACCAGCACCCATGAATGCCTGCCATGGTCCCTGCATGGCCCTGCGTCTCCGCAGGAGTTGCATCGCAAAGCCAGCAGAACACCTGCAGAAAGCTTGAACTCTCAGCATGCCATGCACATGGGGGGCTGGTTGCACAATCAAAAGTTTGCCCTCTGCAGGATCCTTGAGGATGCTGTGCGCAGCCTGATCCTGACCAATGGCATCACAGTGGTGGTGGCATCTGGCAACAATGACGTCGATGCCTGCACAGTCGCACCAGCCTGCGTCCAGGTGAGCGCCAGCGCTCAGCTGTAGGCCCCGGTGCCTGTGGCTGCCTTTGCACGCAGCTTGCATCTGTGAGCGGCAGTTCCCAAGCGAGCTCTGCAAGCACCACAGTCACCGGCAGCATGCGCTGTCAGCTGCTCTATTGCCGCGTCTGAGCCATAGCCGCAGTGTCACGGCCGCAATGACAACGCAAGTGCATCAGCATACCCTGCTGATGGCAGCTTGCACCACAAGCTGCCCATCTAATGATGCACGTTGCTGCATGCAATCGCCAGGCAGTCAACGCCAGCACCCCAGATGGCCCCATCCATGCCACAGAGCCGTCTGCTCAACAAACAGCTTTCTGATAGGACCTCCAAAAGCTTGCATGCGTATGGCTACACGGGCCCGCCTGATGCCAGCAGCGTCCCCAACGGGCTGCCCCATGGCTGAGCACCATGGCCATGCAGGAGACCATCAGTGTGGGTGCAACTGACCTGTCCACCAAGTTCACCGGAACCCACTATGGCGACTTTGAGAGCGTGTACAGCTACAACAACCTGGGGCCCTGCGTGGACATCTTTGCGCCAGGCGAGGACAGCCTACACACACTTAGCAGCACACCTGTGGGGCTTCCCCAGCCTGTCTGCTCCAAGTATTGGGCTGTGTCTGGCCAAGCCCCACAGTACTGGGCCAGATGTGTGCACCGTGCATGTGGCTTTGCTTCAAGTAGCTGGCTGAGTGCTCCAAAAGTTTTTGAAGTGCTTTGCTGCAAGTCTGCGCCCGACAGCCACTGGCTCCGTCTGGCCCATAGCACCTGGCGCTCTGGTGCAGGTGTAGACATTTTTGGGGCCTGTGGAGGGGCAGGTGAGACTGAGACAGACAAGGCTTTCCTGCATGAGCAAGAGGAGGCATGTGCTCAGTTGCCAGCTCAGCATCTGCAAGACAGTGCATGCTTTGCACGGCTAGTGGCATGCTTTGTGCCCACCAGAGGAATCAACAGCGCTGCCTCCTGCAAAGCAGTCTGCAACAGACAAGCACATCGCTGGACAGGGTTTGTGACTCCTGGAGAGTGACCACCTGCCTCCTGCAGAACGCTGCACCACCCTGAACAACTCGGCCTACACCTGGGGCCAGGGCACCTCCATGGCGGCGCCCCATGTGGCTGGCGTGGCTGCCATGTAAGGCTGGGCCATGCCCAACAGTTGGGTGCTGGTCCTTGCCTGGCCAGCTAGAGGGCAGGGCTTTCGTTGCCAGCCATTGCCCACCCAGCTGAGCGGGGACCCTGAGGCCTGCTCAGCAAAATTTGTGCTTGGCCTGGCCTCAGATGACGAAGAAGCAACTGCTGGCCAGCATGTCTTGCATATGACTTGCATCTGACGCATGCTGACTCTGGCAAGACACCTGTCTTTGGCAAGAAGCAGTGCTCCAGCCTGCTTGATCATTGGACAAGGCCTCAGCCGAGAGCAAAGCTGGCACACACTGCAGGTACATGGGCGATGGCCAGGGCGGGAGCCCCAGCACAGTGAAGAGTGCCATCCTGGCAGCGGCCACGCCAAACATGGTGGGCAGCGCATACAGCAAGACTTTTTGACACCCTGCCTATGCTGCTCCAGCTTCACCACTGATTGTCTTGGCATTTCCTGTCTGCACTGGTCTCCTGCACATGGCGGCATTGCTATGAAGAAGCAGCATCAGGCAGCCCAAGAGTGGCTGCTTCAGGGAGAGCATGCTCTCAGTCTGAGCTAGCTGCAGACTCACTGCTGTGCCTCTGATTTGAGTAGACAGCAGTGCACTGCTTCCTCAGCACGCTCAACCTGTGTCGCCTTGCAGGTCAGCAGCAGTGTACTCACCATTGCTGAGATCAGAGGCGGCCAAACTGCGCAGCCAACCCCTGGCCCTCCCAGCAGAGCAACGTCAGTCCGCTCAGCACGATCCATACTCACTCCTTTCGCCGCCCTGCAGGTGAACGGCAGTGTGTTGGCCGAGGGCACGCCCAACCGCATGCTGTACTCCATGGTTCCTCTGGGCAGTGGTGTCAGCTCAAACCCCCAGACTGTGTCAAACGTGTCATCCTCGGGCGGGCCTCCCTCCAGCAATGCCAGCCTGGCCTCAGCGCCCAGTTCCGTCGCCATGCTCCCCAACGCCCCCATCCATCCTGTGCCAGCAGCAGGCCAGGATGCAGCCAAAGCACCTGCACCCAGCAACAGTGACACTGCCAGCAGCCCGCCCTGGGAGTCCATCACATCAGCTCTGCCAGGCAGCAAACTGCCGGCAGCCCCTGACACCCCCTCAGGGGTCAGACCTGCAGGCTAACACCCCTTCTGCCACTGTGCCGCTGTGAGACAGCCGCACAAGAACAAGGGCATGCAGGTCCCAGCGCTGTGCTCACGGCCTTGCATATGCATTTTCTTTCCTCCGACTGTGTCTGTACCTTGTGGAGAGCCCAGCCCTGTTAGCCGCTACGTCAGCCGCTGCCATACTGTACCCTGCTGTCTTTGCTCTCACTGCATTCATCAGGATGCCTCTGTCAACAGACCTCAGTGATATCAAGTCACTCAAGTCATCTTTTTGCAAGTAAAATATGGGTGGCAGGAGCAGTGCAACATTGAATGTGAAGCATTGCTGCCACAGGTCAGAAAACCCTGGCGAGTTTTTTGAAGCAACCTCTTCAGGCACAGCTTCTGCTCATTACTTGCCATATATAGAGCTACATAGAGCCGCCTGACAACATGGTGCTGCACCAGACTCTGTTGGCTTCCCCCGGCTGTCCATGAGCAGCAGGGAGCCAACAGCAATGGAGCTGTCCACTGTGCTGCTGTTGGCTTCCTGCTGCTCATGGACAGCCGGGAGAAGCCAACAGCAGCACTGTGGACAGTTCCATTGTGAGACTGCAACTGGAGGGTGGCCTCCAGGCTGGGAGGATCCTGCGGGCTGTTTGTCTGCACCAGTACTGTACAGCAATTGCAGAGTGGTGAAGCACCAGGCTGCAAACATGGAGACCCAGGTTTGGAGCCTTAGTGGCTGCAGCCCACCACTCAGGGGACAAGTTGGGAGCATGCCACCTGCAAAGTCATGTGCTAAAGAAGGCAGCCAATACCATCAATCAAGTTCTCCTGCTTGAACCTGTCTTAAGGCACCAGACGTCTTGCTTACATGAGCAAGCACTGTCAGCACTGAGCTGACATCAAGAATCTATGGCAAAAACTGAACTGAAGCCAACCAAGGCTGTGCTGGAGGCCAGGCACACTGGTTGAAGACGATGAAGTAGAGTCAAGTATGGTGCAATGCCCCTGCATTGAGCCCTAGCAGACTATTGAACTGTTCACTTACTCACTATGCCTATCTCCAGCGACCAGCACTGCATCCTAAACATTCAATGATCCAGGCCCTCTCCTGTGAACCTTGAGTCAGGCCCACACCTGGATATGCACAACGACAGTCTGTGTGAAGTCAGTCTAGCAATCTCTGGGACAGACAAGACACAGTGGCTGTCCACGTCACCAGTCCAGCAGCCAGCAGCAGATGCTCAATGTGTCAATCAACAGCTGCATTGCAGCCTGTCCAGGCTACATGTCACCACTTGTAGCATGACTTGGACATGAACATGATAAAGCGCTGCAGGACCAAGCGGTACCTGGGTGACATGGCAGCACTTTGGCACAGCTTCTGAATGCTGTACTGCTCATGCAGGAGCGCCACTAATCACAACATTGTGAGAGATGGAAGTAGTCCATGCCCAGTGCCATGCAGGGCACAACTGAATGAACCTGCAGATTGGGTGTTGATCAACAAGTGCAGCCAGCAAGTGGTAGGGTGACTGAGTGCGAATGAAGTGCAGCCGGGAGGCTTGGCGTGCCGCAAGAGTGTCAAGTACCTTGTGAGAGTAGACCATACAACAGCCGCGGCATGAGAGAGAGCTTGCAGACTGCGTAAGACTGCGAGGTGCAAAATGATACTGGGTGAACTCAGGTAGGATGTGATTGCCCATGTGCCCCTGATTGAGTGAGGTCTCCGCCTGCAGCCTGGTCAGAAAGTATGGAAACGAACTGCTTAACGAACACAGCTTTGAAGCAGAATAGAGGCAGACGCAGCTTCTGAAATTGCAGCCATGGATTATCAGAGAGGGTTTGATGAAGACGACTATGCCACACCCTCTGTCAGGGCAGGCACATCTCCTCTTGCCAGCAACCCAATCAGCCACATTGAGCCGTTCCAAGTGGAGGCTTTCAGTGACGTCGACCTCACAACAGACTCTGGCCTCCAGGTGGCCCAGCAAGCCAGTCCAAGCAGCACACTCTGCGCTGCCACCGCTGCTTGCTGACGGCTGCCGGCATGCAGGGCAAGGCAGGGCCACCCAAGGGAGGGTTTGCAATCCACGCCTCCTCCACCAGTGAAGGAGCCACGACAGCTGATGCAGCCAGCAGCAGCCAACCGCATGACACTCCATACTGCAGAGTTGTCTTTGCCAGGGTGAACGGGCCCGTGCCTGCACTGGTGAGACCCGCACGCCTAGCAGCAGCCCCTCCCGCTGGCTGCCATGCCTGGTCAAGCCTCCAGGATGGTCCACAGTCACTGCACAAGGCGCAAGATGGCCTCCACCCCAGCACCTGCTGCACGCCGTACCCCTAGCCTGCTCCTGTGCATTCCCCTGCTGCAGACCTGAACCCTGCCTGCTCCCTGTGCAGAGACCTGGCACCAAAACGAGGAACTGTCTTGTCCGAGCTGGGTTCTTGGACCCGCTGGGTCTGCGAGGCAACCAAATCTCAACCGCAAAGTACACGGTGTTGTCCTTTCTTCCCATCAATCTCTTTCAGCAGTTTTGCAGGCAAGCCTGGCTATCCCAAAGGCCACTCTTGCTTTCTCACAGCACTTCACAGCAGTCCCAGACGCGCTGCTACGGTGCTGCCGTCTCCAGTCAGACAGGGCTTCAGCATGTGCTGCCTGGTGCAGCCCCTACTGCACCTGACAGCAGCTCAGCTCAGCACGCCCAAAGTATGCGTCAGCACCCCCAAGGTGGTAGCAATGTGGCATGGCGCCCCGAGGCTGCGGCTGCTGCCCCCCCCATGAATGACACCGTGAAGCAAGTCACCACTCTGCATGCAGCACCGTGACTCTGTGCACCCAGCACAGGGGCCTCCTGCAGCAATATCCTGAGGCCAGCATGTAGCAGCATGACGCCTCCACATGACCTGGGATGGCCCTCACTGCGCTGCCCTGTTCTGATTTGTCCAGCTGCAGCTTGACCTGCAGCTCACTCTGGTCTGCAGCAGACCCTTGGGCAGGCAGCTGCTGGAAGGCATAACCCCTGTGGTCAGCAGCCTGACACGCTACCATGCCGTGTGCTGCAGGGTGGCCAACATGTACTTCTTGTTCATTGCTGCCCTGCAGCTCATCCCGGGGCTCAGTCCCACCTCCTGGGTGACCACTGTGGCCCCTCTGTGCTTTGTGCTGTTCATCAATGGCGTCAAGGTGGGCCCACCACGGCTACTGTCAGTCGTGTGTCGCGCCAGCAAGTCGCAGCCCGCTTGAAGACCCTGCAGCAGGCACCTCCTGATGGCCACTGTGCACAGCGCACCGTTGGGTTCTGCATGCTGCCTTGCCAGTAGCTGGGCGAGCTGGTGGACCTCCATTGTCTTGCTGACTTGAATTGCCTCACCTGGAGGGTGCCTGCGTATAGACCAACTGTCACCACAATGTTCTCATTACCTCATGGCATGGTCTCACTGCAGGAGATCGCTGATGACCTGGGGCGGCATCGTAGCGATGCCCAGATCAACAACGCGCCTGCCGTGGTCTTGCGGGGGCGGGAGGAGGTCCACACGCAGTGGCGCCATGTACAAATAGGCGATGTGGTCAAGGTGCGCTTGCTCAGCCAACATCCACCCAGTTCCGTTGCAGCTTCAGGCTCAGACGTCACGCAGTTGGGGGACATAGTCAGGGGCGGCACACTCAAGTGCTGTTTACAACCAGACTTTCCTGCTTCCAGCTAGCAGCCTTCCAGCACCACCTGGCTTGCGGAGACTGTGCAGGGGGCTGAGCAGCCGCAGGCACCACTGCAGGCAGCCATGTGGGCTGGTTGCTGGTTGCCAGGATGCAGCGCATGTGGGCCTCGCTGTAGTGCAGGCCATCTGCATATGCACTATCTCGGCACATATGGGCAGTGTTGTGATGCAGGCCAGCTCGCCTGCAGGTGTACAGGGACAGCCAGATCCCTGCTGATGTGGTGTTCCTGTCGTCCTCTGACAAGGATGACCTGTGCTACGTGGAGACAGCCAACCTGGATGGGGAGACCAATCTGAAGCTCAAGTACTGCTATCCTGGCACCAAGCTGGTCGCCAGTGGAGTGGATTTGAAGGATTTCGCTGCTGGCAGCAGGGTGGAGTGTGAGAAGCCCAATGAGAAGTGGGTAGCAGCAAATGCTCTCGTAGTCCTCTGCGAACACACAGCTTTGCTGCCAGCAGTGCGCAGCCCAGGAGGAGTCAGTCTCAGCAGAAAGAACTTCAAGAGTACTCTGTCTGTAGATGGGCCAGCACTGCATGCGGCTTGGCATGCTGATCCTGGCCCCACAGCTGATTCCATGTGCGCTCAGGGCGACCACCCTGGGCCAGCTGCTTCTTAGCTGCGTACTGTTACGTCATCCACATCTCTCCCTCCTGGTGGCTTCTCCTTCGCTGATCGCAAGGCTTTGCAGCAACGCGGTGCCTCACCTCTGCAGGCTCTATGTCTTCGAGGGCTCAGTGCGCAAAAGTGGGGGAGGCAAGGACGCGTTAGATGTGGCCAACCTGCTGCTGCGGGGCTGCACGCTCCGCAACACAGACTGGGTCACAGGCCTTGTGGTCTTTGCCGGCTTTGATTCTAAGATTTTCAAGAACAGGGTCCTCGCCCCACGCAAGGTGGGCCCTGCTCAGCAGATGCAACACACTTCCCCATCACCAGTTGCGTCACACTTGCGAGACTCTGGGTGTTCAAGCAGCTCAGAAGCCCCAAGGGCCCGGCAACGCATGAGCTGTGCTGTGCTGCAATGCTGCAGGTTACTCAGCTGGAGCAGAACATGAACATTCTTGTGGCATTGATGTTTGCGCTGCAGCTGACCCTTGCCTTCCTGGGCGCCATTGGCAGCCATACCTTCTACACAACCCGCGATGCCGGGGCATGGTACCTGGGACGGCCAGGGTGAGGCTTTGCTTGCTGCTGGCAGCCTGGACATGACTTGAAAGAGACAATTGAGCTGGTGTGCTTGCTTGACAAGCCCTCACTGAGGCATTTGCAGCATGCCCTGGTGCTCACCTGCTGGCTGAGCCAAGTTGTGCTGCTCTCTCGTCTGACCTGCAGAGGTGCCTGGTTGCATGCTCGGCCCTCACACTCCTGTGCTTCTGCTGCAGGCCCTGGCCTGAATTGATGCCCGGCTTCGGCGAGATTGTGGTATCCTTTCTGCGCTTTGGCCTGCTGATCAACCAGCTCATCCCTATCTCGCTGTATGTCACGCTGGAGGTTGTCAAGGTGGTGCAGTGCACCTTCCTCAGCTGGGACCGCCAGATGTACCACGCAGGTGGGGTCGTGCCCGGCTGGGTGCTGGTGCAGTACCCTCACACAGGGGCTGTGCCATTCTTCTGACAGCCTGCTGCTGCAAGTGAGCAGCCAGCAGGCTGGCTCAGAGGCCTGAGACGGAGCAGTTGCGGCTGCACATCCGAACGCATTGCTGGACTGGGTGTTGTTAGTGTGGAGCTGCAAAGGTTTGACATGCACAGGCGCCAGGTGTGGCATTCTGTGCGGGGGCTAAAGGCTGCAAAAGCTCATAATGAATCAGGGTGTGGTGGCCACTCCTGAAAGAGCTTGGCTCTGCAACAACACTTTGCACCCTGACATTGCAGAGACGGACAGCCCTTTCCAGTGCCGCACTTCCACTCTGAATGAGGAGCTGGGTCAAGTGGAGTATGTGCTGTCAGACAAGACAGGTGAGCAGCATACCACCGGCGTCAGCCAGTATGCATACAAATTTGAGCCGTGTGCTGGCTAGCATGCAAAACGCAGCTGTCCAGTCTCAGCTACATATGCTGGTCACACACCGAGCTGCAACCCGCCGCCTGCCAGGGTGGCTTCGCCAACTTGGCGGTGGTGGGCCCAACTGCTTCTGCAGCCTCAGCACTGGACTGCAGGTACCCTGACGCAGAATGTGATGGGCTTTGTGTGGTGCACCATCGACGGCAAGCTGTACGGCAAGCAGAGCAATGCCCAGGGCACCCCCCACACCATCTCAGGGGACACAGCCCTGCTGCTGGCCCTGCAGCGCAAGGGCTCCCCAGAGCACCAGGCAGCTGTGGCGTTCTTGACACACTTGGCAATCTGCAACACAGTGGTGCCTGCCACCAATGCCCAGGGGGAGCTGGTGTATCAGGCAAGCATTTCTATGCCGCCATGATGTGTCAACTCCGATCCTGTGCCTGGTAGCCTTGTTGTCTTGCTGACGCTGCTGGATGAGGCAGCACTGCGGATGGAGTTACGGGATTGGCACCTGTGACAAGTGCTGGAGGCAGGTTCCACAGGAGTGGGGCAGCCAGCACCCTCTCTCAATGAGGGGGGAGTTGCTCAGCGGTGGGCACTGCAGACTGCCAACACCATGTGCCTGCAGGCAGCCTCCCCTGATGAAGAGGCACTAGTCCAGGGGGCAGCCACGCTTGGCTTCCGCCTTGTGACGCGGTCACTCGAAAAGGTGGGGGGCCAGGCTGCACATGCTGCTCATGGCACTTGCCCTCTGCGGCATGTCAGCTGCAAGGTCGTGGATAGCGCACTGCTTGAAGCATGTTTCTGCAGACACAACTGAACAGGCATTGCATTGCCTGGTGAGGGCATGCTGTCTGCTGCAGCACAGGTGGACTGCAGGCAGTGAGGTCACCTGCTGCAGCGCAGGTGGTCATTGAGGTGCTGGGGGAGCTGCTGACTCTGGAGGTCATCGCAGTTTTGGAGTTCAACAGCGACCGCAAGCGTATGAGCATCATCATCCGCATGCCCGGTGGCAGGTGGGCACTGTCCTGGACTGAAAGTGGTGGCGCCTGCTGCTGCTGGGGTGTCCTGGAAAGCTGTCACATGCTCCGCATGCCACACAGCAGGTGGGCACAGGCTCTGCAGCCCCACTGCTGCAGCCAGATGGCCACTACTGCTGTACCAGTCGGCTGAGGACCTCCAACTTGCCCCCAGCTGCCTGCCTGCCTCAAAGCGTTACGTTGCCTCCTGGGCATGCTGCAGCTGCAGCACCTGCCAGCTAGGTACCTCGGCTTGCTCAGAGCTGCTTGCCAGCCTCGAGGGCGCATGCGATGCCTCACGGTGCGGGCGCCCAAATTTGCAGCAGGCAGCGTTCAAAGGTGTCCTGGTGCCGTATGCAGGGTGCGCATCTTCTGCAAGGGTGCTGACAGCATGATATATGCACGTGTGGCACCTGGCCAGCCTGTGGCTGATGCCACCTCGTCACACCTAGCAGAGATGTCACGCAACGGCTTCAGAACGCTGTGCATGGGGCAGCGGGATGTTGAGCCAGCAGAATTTCAGGTGCTCACATCCAGCCGCGTGCTTCTTGTGCCTACTGGCCTGATTGCCGGAATCCTGACGCTTTGCAGCTGAGAGCAGACAGGAGGGCGTCCACCTCTGTGTGCAGACAGCAGCTGCCAGCATGTTCAAGCACTGCGTTCACATGTAAGGCAGTCACCTCTGTACCGGGGCGTGTATGTGTTGCGCTAGCTGCGAGGCAGCACCTTCGATGCGTGACTGCTGTTATGAGAAGTGGTGCAAGCGCTTCCACAGAGCCAGTGTCAGCCTGACGAAAACTTGCACCAGCTGCCAGCCAGAACCTCCTCACAAGTCCACACAGCCGCCAAACCTTTTCACATGAGTAGCTGCTCTGCAGGAGTGGCACCAGCGCTTCCATGAGGCGAGTGTCAGCCTGAAGGGCAGGGATGAGAAGATTGCCAAGGTGGCAGAGGAGATTGAGCGTGACTTTAAGCTGCTTGGGGCCACAGCTGTGGAGGACAGGCTGCAGGACGGTGTGCCCGAGGCTATTGCCCTGCTCTCCAAGGCAGGCATCAAGGTAGGTGTGCCTGGAGCCTCTCTGAAGCTCCCCACAGCAGGCAGCAGGGTCCGACATGTCACTGTAATCGCAAGCCTTGACACAAGGCAATACTGTTGTGCTGCCCGAGGCCATTGCGCTGCTCTCCAAAGCAGGCGCCAAGGTAGGGGTGCCCTGAAGTGACCCTCAAGATTGCCTGAGCCTCCCACATGTCGATGCTGCCTGGCTGAAGCTGGCACTTTAGCTGCAGCCAGCTCGATCACAGGTGGGTCCACACCTGTGTTGCGCCTCCTGCTGCTGACCAGGCGTGGGCGCTGTCAGGCGCCACTGTTTTTTGACTCTTGGCCACCCTGACTGCTCCAGACCTTGGCTGTAGGAGCTTCGGGCCCATGCAGGCCAAAATCAATGCTGGCAGCAGTTGCTGCCAAGATTGCACGTTTCTTGCTTGGTGCTCAAGACATGTCTGTGCCCAGATCTAGCTGCTCACTGGGGACAAGACTGGCGTTGCACCATGTTTTGTTGCCGCCTGCTGATCAGTCCTCCCCTGCCAAAGCATGTCTGCTCACATGGGAGAAGCCGCTGCAATTGCCCAGCCCCCAGGCTCTGCCTGAATTGTGTTGCTGCCTCCTGCTGACCTGCAGTCTCTGCACAGGTGCCATATTCAGGCCCATCCAAGCTTTCGGGATCTGCAAACTGTCAGAAGCACTAGCAAACTTGAGAACCTGTCTGCATGAGACATACCTTGGGACTCCTCAGCATGACCCAGCCTGAGAGTATAAGGTCCATGCTGCAGCCCTTCTGCTGACCAGCTTGCTCCCTGCCCAGGTCTGGGTGCTGACGGGAGACAAGCTGGAGACAGCCATCAGCATCTCCCTGTCCTGCCGCCTCTTCCACAACAGCATGAAGCTGATGATGTTGCGGGAGCACGACCTGAATGATGGCAAGGATGGCGCTGTCTCAGAGGCCCTGCTGATAAAGGCCCTGGAAGCGCGGAAAGTTGCGCGGGAAGGGGCAAATGCAGGCTCAAGGTAGGAAGCCCCACAGAGACCTCCTCTTGGCCACTGCCTGATGAAAGTCACCCCTATGCGGAGGCAGTGTCTGCACACAGGCCTCTGTGCCGACTAAGCCACCACAGGTCTGACCTTGTCCCTGTGACATGATGGTGTTGGCATGTCTGTACTCCAACAGCAGGCAAGCGCAGTTGTTACTCAATAGCCGAGGCGGGCGCTGTTATGCAATGATCGCTGTGCGGGGTAGATGTGCATTAAGGAACGCGTGCAGGGCGCCGGTGAGGACTTGACGCTGCACCCAGCTCTGCATCTTGCAGGGTTGGTCATTACGAGCAATTTGGTGCTTACAAAGCCAGCAAAAGCTGGGCAGATTTTAGCAACGCCTGGGAAACAATGAGCAGGTTTGGGCAATTAAATCTGCAGCTCCCCCTGCCCCTCTCCCTCCAGGCTCTGTCAGTAGCCTGCAAGAGTCACCTGGGGCCGGGCGGCACCCTGGCCCAGGTGTTGCTGCATGGGCGGCCCTGGTGCTGAACACCAAGGGCTGACCCTGATCCATACCTTGAGCCTGCCCTAGCTGACCTGAGCCTCTGGCGCATGAAGAACTTCCATTCTCACATTCTTCCCACAGAGGGAACCTGGGCCTGGTGATTGAGGGTGGCGCCCTGGCCCAGGCCCTGCACCGCCAGAATGCCAACAACTTCCTGGAGCTGTGCAAGAGCTGCCACGCAGTGGTGTGCTGCCGAGTGACCCCCATGCAGAAGGCGCAGGTGGTCTCCCTGGTCAAGCACCACGGCGGCGCCATCACGCTGGGTGAGCAGCTGCCTGGGGCACCCTGCTGTGCCCATTTGCAGGCGATGGGCTCCCTGACAAGGCTTTGCTCACAGCTGCACTGACCCAAGCTGCTGATCCGTGCACTCTGAAACCTGATCTGCGCACGCCTTGTGCTTGCCCATGCAGCAGGCTGCGTGTCTGTGACACACGAGGGGTCCTAACGGTCCAGCGCCGCCAGCTCTGTGGCCTGCCGTTGCATTATGGGCACAGCTGCGCATTACTGGCGCTGGGATCAGCAACAATGCTGATGGTATGCAGGTGTGTCGTGCAGCGCTTCTAGAGAGTGCTCTTGCTGCAGGCACTGACAGCGGTGTTGACGGCCTCCTTGGTGCACAGCACTGCTGCCAGACCTGTCTCCTGCTGCTGCCTAGATAGGCAATGGCACCGGGCGTGTCAAAGACCTTGCTGCAAGTCAACAGCTGGCTGTCCTGTGAAGTTGCAGCCCTGCCACGTCCGTGCCCTGTTGCTGCAGGCATTTGCCCTGTTGTTGCAGGCATTGCATCTGTACCCGGTTGCTGCAAGCATGGTAGGTTTGCCTGATTGCTGCAGGCATTGGCGATGGTGCCAATGACGTGGGCATGATCCAGGCAGCGCACATTGGGGTGGGCATCAGTGGGAGGGAGGGCCGCGCGGCTGTGCTGGCCAGCGACTTTGCCTTTGCTCAGTTCCAGTACCTGACTCGCCTGCTCCTGGTGCATGGGCGCTGGTCCTACAAGCGCAACAGCGAGGTGACTCTGCTCTGGCATGCCATGCGCTGCTCTGAAACGATCTGGAAAAGGACATTCCTCCAATCTGATCAGGACTGCTGCAGCGCTCAGGCGTGGGCTGCCACTTTCAGTAGGCCATTGACAGTGAGCAGCATGCAGGCTGCACCAGCAGTCACAATCAGCTCAGCCGTGCGCTCGTGTGACACCTTCAGGTGGTCATGTACGCCTTCTACAAAAACTTCGCTTACTGTCTCCCAAACTGCTTCTTTGCAGTGCTATCAGGTGGGGTGACTGTATTCATGATGTGGGAGTGTCATCAAGCAGCTGCAGGTTGCGCGACTGCTGCTTGCTGGCTTGCTGCATTCCCCTGTTGCACCCTGCATGCTTGTGCTGTCTGAAGCCGCATGACCGCAGCAGAACAATGTCACCTTCATTGCGACAGGCTTTTCTGCACAACCGCTGTACACGTCAGCAATCATTGCTACGTTCAACGTCCTCTGGACTGCCTGGCCGACCATCGCTTTTGCTGCGCTTGAGCAGGCAAGTTCCTGCATCATTTCTGCTGGCCAGTGGAGCTGTCTTTGCAAGATACTCCCAAGCTTCTTAGTAACTCCAAAGCAAATGCTGAGCCAGCACCAGGCCTTGCTGATAATCTGGCAGCTCTCAATCAGGCAGCAGCCCCTGCTTCAGCACCATGCTCGGTGCTTCTTCAAGATTCAGAGACTGTCCTTCCAATCAACTGTGCCTCGTCCCTGTACAGGACGTGTCTGCCAAGAATGTCATGGCACACCCCCAGCTCTACATGGAGACTATGAACATGGATCGCAGAAGATTCTTTGCCTTACTGAGCAGGTTAGCCTGCACTGCTTTATCCTGTCCCGCTGCAGCTGCTGGGTGCTGATATGTCAGCCCAAACCTTTGAGACGACAGCACGCAGCTGGCATGTGCCCTTCACCCAGCCTGCATGACCAGGGCCATTGCTTTTCTCAAAGGTTCCCTGAGTCCCAGATATAAGGTAGGGCAGCAAATGACCCGTCTCGCAGCCCTCCTGCCGCAGGTGGCTGCTGGAGGGTCTCTGGCATGGCCTGGTCTGTTTCTTTGCCCCGCTGCTAGCCCTGGGTAGGCCACGCAGGGATGGCACTGTGGACGGCCTGCCCACCTATGGCGTGGCAACCTACACAGCAGTCATCCTCATTGTCAACCTGAAGGTGCAAGCTGCTGCTGTATAGGTGTTGTGTTGTCAGACGTCCCTTCCAAGCAGCGCCCTGCTTCTCATATGTGTGTGGCGTCACAGCTGCTGGACTGCCAGCCTGCAATGCCACCCGAACGAATTTTACTGCAACCAGGCATGCACCTCGACGTACAGTATGAAACTGGCAGCTACTGCTTCATGCTGGCATACAGTCTTGTACCAGCCACATGCCTGTGTCCCTGAGCCCTTGTGGGCCACTTCTGTGCCGCAATCTGAGGTGGAGTTGCACAGCCAATCCAGCTTCCTCGCCTTGCTGACAATTGGCTGGGTGCCCCTACCCTGCAGGTGGCCATGCGCAGCTACCACCTCACCGCCATCAACCTGCTGCTTATCTTTGGCCTGTCGATTGGGTGCTGGTTCCCCGCCCTGTGGGGCCTGAGCACCATTCCCCAGCTGGAGGCAGCCATGTCAACCATGATTGGCATTGCGCCCCGCCTGTACAGCAATGTGGTATTCTGGCTGACTGTGGGCCTGGCCGCCCCGGTCATTGCGCTGATGTCAGACTTCCTGAGAGTGGCCTTTGAGCGCCAGTTCTGCCCACAGGACCATCAGATTTTCCAGGCAAGCCGGGGGTTGGGGGAGCTAGGGAGGCTGGGCAGTGCATGCAGGCACGCTTGGTGGCTTTATCGGCAGCATGTCGTTCCAGGGGCCCGTGGACCTGCCTGCTGCAGCCATTACGCTCAGGTCCACTCCCTGCGTGATATTTGAGCGTCGTCTGACTCACACAATCATTAAATGTTCCAGACAGGCTGCAGCCTGTGAGGGAAACGCTGGGACAGGCCATAAGTGCAAAGAATGGTCGTTTGGTTGAGCATGGCCAGGCACAACCTTGAATGACAGTCCAGTTGAGCTGATCCCCTTCCTGTGTGGGCGTCTGCAGGGCAGGCATGGCGTCGTGCCCGTGACTGCTGAAATGTGATATGATTTTCTCCAGACCCCAAATGGCTTTGGCTGCACTCATTTGGCTGCAGGAGTTGGAGATGTTGGAGAAGTCTGCTGGCTTCCAGCCCACAGCGGCTGCTGAAGAGATGCCACTGTCCCCCCATCGGGAGCGTGAGGGTGTGAGGCAACCAGGGGAGCTTCCCAGCGTGTCAGAGTAAGTGCGATGCCCGGTCTAACAGCTGCATCTGCTCAGCAAACCAGCAGTTCTGATCATGCAAGGCTTGTGTGTCTGTGCAGGGTGCTGGAGTTCATCTGATGCGCCAACTCCAGCCTGACCCCCCTGTGACAGAGCAACACATCTACAGTGTTGGGGTAGCTCTTGTTTCAAGTCTGCCCCTAGGATTCCACACTCACTGACAGCACACTCACTGCAGTGTCTTGGTGGTCATTCGAGTCGCCAGGCTAGGTTTTGCAAGGGTAGGCAGCCCCCTGAGCTCCGCGTGCGGCCCCTTGCCAGGCTTAGCCTGCGAAAATCTATTTTGACTGAATGTTGAGCCCGCAGTGATGTGCCATACAAGTGTCCTTGCAGAGGAGCCTTCACCCGTTGCGTGCAAGTTTCTCAGCGTTGCCAGCAGCCCTCACCCAAGTCTCAAAGTGCCCACATCAGGAACGATGCCAGAGTTGGCCTTCAAGAGTACCATGCCTCAACAAGGGGCCCATGCAGAAGCTCTTGGCCTCAGGATAGTGTCAAAAGTCAACAGTTGCCCAGCAGATGCACCACAATCTGAACAAGATGATGCAGCTGCCACATGCATCATGCTGGTTGATTGCATGCTTCTGCACCATGTTGCTAACATGCCCACTAGTGGTTGGACGGTATACACTAGTGGTCATACAGTACCATAACACAGAGTGCAAAATTACAGCATATTGGCAGGGAGCTGAACACACAATTGCGAAATGACAGCATCAAGTTGGGGAAAATGATTTTCACTGAAGAGCTGTACTGACAGGATCCCCAGCGGCACAACACTGGGTGGGTCATTCCAATAGCCTGCACATAAAGACTCTTCTGCTCTGACTAAGCTGCTGGGCTCATTGTACCAGGAGGGGCAGCTCACCCGGCTTGCTGCTGTTGTCTGACAAGTTGTTGTTTCACCAAGTGCATTGCTTTCTTGGCTCAGATGACCTAGAGCCGGCTCATGCTCAGCAGCATGGCAGGCAGCCAAGCCACCCAAGGCAGCAACCAGCTCAAAAGGAAGCGTCCAGCCCAGACTGCCGCCCCACAGAAGAAATCGAAGCAGTCCAAGAGGCCCTCTGCCCCTTCTGCTGGCCTTCAGACCCCTGACAGGTAGGCCCCTGATCGTCTGCGCCAGCAGCATCATGGATTCACCTATGTTGACTGGGGCCTGCCCCTGGCAAATTCATTTTTTAACTCAGAGAATCTACGAATTTCAGGGCTGAGGCAGGCAAGCCCAGGCAGAGGAGGAATGCTGACCTGATCAGGGACATCACTGTCAAGTGGGAGAAGCTGCGCCATGCTGCCACCCCTGCAGTCGAGCGCCTGCAGCTGGTGGACGACATCATGCAGCAGGTCTGGGGCGCAACAGCGTGGCTGTCTGGCACTCATTAATGATGCCTGATGCGCTTGAGCTGGCAGCCTATGGTGCACAGCAATAGCAGCACCACCCCTGTCAAATTATGCATTGAAGTCCCGTCCGAGATCTGTGCTGTGTTTCAGAGCATGACAGGCTGCTCTGCAGGGTTGTCACCATGCTGCAGCCTTTTTCCCTGCCACCTCCCATGTCGTCTGCTGCAGGCTACTGGGTGCTGGCCATGTCAAGTCATGAGTGCCTGTCCAGAAGACCTGCATCCTCTGCTGCAGGTCTCTGGGCGCGTGGCTGCGCTGGCCATGTCGCACACGGCCTCCCGCGTCATCCAGGCCTGCGCCAAGCATGGCAATGCTGCTCACCGCCAGGCTCTGATGAAGGAGGTGGCCGAGAAGCCCATTGATGTGGCCAAGAGCTCCTATGGCCACTTCCTGGTGTGCCGCCTCATTGCGCTGGCCGGCAAGGAGGAGCTTGCAGGTCAGCGGCCTGCGTGGGCCTCACAGCACTGCTCTGCTGACTCCTGGTCACTTTCTGATGTGTCTTGTCTCGTCGCGTGCCCGCCAAGGTGAGCTTGCAGGTCAGCGGCCTGCGTGGTCCGCACAGCACTGCTCTGCTCACAATCGGCCACGTCCAGACGTGCTGCTCCATTGCTGGCGCTAGCAAGGGTGCGCCTGCACGGGAGAGGCCTGCACATGGCTGCACTCTGCTGCCTTCAAGGGCTGCGTGGGCGGCAGAGCACCGCTCTGCTTCTGGGTCCATTTTAATTGTTGCAGTAGCTTGGAGAGGCCTCCCACTGCATTTGCCTGTTGTCACAGGCTTCGCTGCATGCTTCTGCTTGCCTGGCCAACCTGCTGGTCTGCCAGGTGATTGCGCTGGTCAGGGGAACCCTCAGGTCGGCCGCCAGCAGACTTGCTGCACTCAGCTGCATCCACTGGCCTTCTGCAAGTGGCTGCACATGCCTGAGGTCGCTTGAATTGCATACCAGCGATCCCTGTAAGGTTCTGCGCACCTTGGCTTATGATGTTAACATAAACTGCGTTATCTTCCTGAGACGGGCCTAAACAGTCCTGCTGAAGACACCTGTTGTTTGCTGAAGCCTTTGACATCTGCATCCCTGTGCTCCTGCAAGTTTGAAACCACATCCAGGCCCTTCCAGCAGTTTGTGGTCATGGATTTGCACACATAGAAGCCTCTCCCATCTGGGTGCCGCAATGGGGACATGCTGATCCCACTTGCTTCCCAGTGGAGCAACACTCATGTTGTGTGTCACAGCACTTCTTTCATGCTGTGACACACATTTCTCATCCAGGCCAAGCTTGTGCTGAGCATGCTGCACAGGGACTACATGTGCCGCGGCTTGTGCAGGCCAGCTTTGGCCTCTGCACATCTGACTGCACACTGCAGGCCACACCTGGCTGCCTGTGTGCAGGCCTCCTCAAAATGTACCGCGGCCACATCCCGGGCCTGCTGCGCCACCCCTGCGGCGCAGCTGTGGTGGACGACCTCTACACCGCAGCCTCCGCCCAGCAGCGCACAGCCCTGGTGGCTGAGTTCTATGGCCGCGAGTTCACCCTATTTGGGGGCTCTGAGGCTGTCAGGCTGCCAGAGCTGCTGACGCAGCTGCCGCCTGCCAAGACGGCTGCGGTGCTGCGCAACATGACCATTCAGCTGACCCCTGTTATGGAGAAGGCGCTGATTGACCCAGCTATTACCCACAGGTGGGCCTGGTATCCCTGGCACATGTGCCTGCCTCGCCGGCCATGTGTTTGCTCTTACTCCCTGGCAGAGCTGCTCTGCGCGGCTCTGCATGATCATTCTGCAAAGCCTCTGTTGGCCCTGCCATCACACAAGGTGCCTTGTATCTCAATATGAGCAGGCCTTGTTGAACATCGTCAGCATGAAAGTTGGGCAGCTGCCCACTGCCGGATTTTGCCTGTGTGGACAGCCATTGTGAATCTTTTCTTGCAGATCTGTGAGGCATGCCGGCTGCCCTGCTGCAGGTAGTGTCAGGCCACTGACTGGTCCTGTCTGTCTGCAGGGTCCTGGCAGAGTACATGGCAGCAGCCCCTGGCTCCCTGGCTCAGGATGCAGTGCAGCTGCTGGCTGGCCCTGTGCTGATGCGCATGGTGCACACGCGCGACGGGGCGGCCGTGGCCTGCTCAGTGCTCAGCTATGGGACGGCAGCAGAGAGGTACGCACCGTTGTGTATGATGATGCCGCTGATGACTGCTTTAGTCCTGCCACCTCTCTCTGCCTGTACTGGCAAGAACGATCACCCCTGCAGAGGTGTCATTTTGAGATGCTGGCTGCCTCCTGCAGAAAGAAGGTGGTCAAGGGCATGGCAGGGCACATGCTGAAGGCTGCGCAGGACGAGTGGGCCCACCTGGTGCTCATGTGCGCACTGAGCGTGGTGGATGACACAGCGCTGCTCAGCAAGGTCATCCTGGCAGAGCTCAGGGTGAGTGCCTGGGCCTTGTACGGGGCAGTGCCCATGAATGGTGCCAAGGTAGATGTGTGGATCGCCGCTGGCGCTCATGCGAGCACTAATCAGCCAGTGTTGATTGGAGGCCATGAAAGGCTTGCAAAAATGTCAGCAGGCAGCAGTCATATCTGCTGATGGCATGCGCTGTTGGCTGCGCATGACTTGAGCTTTTGCGCAGAACATCAGCACTTTGCATCAAACAGCAGCCTGCTGCATGGTGGTAGGCACTCCTCTGCTGCTACTACACTCTGGCAAGGAAGGCAGGTGCTGAGTCAAACATGATACTGGGCGCTGCAGCCTTCTGCATGCACCAGCCTGCATGCCATACCTTCCCAAGACATCTACCAGCAACACCAGTTGCCTGCCAGAAGCCTGCTGCATCATCTTTATGATGACAAAGTATCGACGGGCGGACTGACTGCCAGTGATGAATGTCGATGTGCCCTTATGGCAGTCTGAAAGAAGATGACCCACTGCATCTATGCTGTTTACTTTCCACTGCACACTGCCTCACGGCCATGGCCTGCCTGCAGGGGCAGTGGGAGGGCCTGTGCGCTCACAGGCACGGGCGGCGACTTGTGCTGCACCTCCTCTCGCCAGGCAGCTCCAAGCATGTACCAGCCAGCACCCAGGCTTTCATCCACATGCCCACAAAGACCGCATCACAAATTGAGGAAGCACCAGATGCAGAGGTCGCCCCTGCAAAGGTGGAAGCACAAGATGCAGAGGTCGCCCCTGCAAAGGTAGGCCCTTCTTTGACCTGAATCACTGCCAAAAAAAGTCGCAGTCCTTTGAGAGTACAGAACCTTCAAACTTGTTCCTCATGCCTCTAGAGCAGACTGCTCCAGTGCACAGGCCCATCAGCAGAGGCCCTGGTCAAGCTGGAACTCCACTCTGACCCTCATCTGCTAAGCCCTGCAGACCACGACTGTCATGCTTGGCGTCAGCAAGAAGCCTGGAGCAGTACGGCAGGCAGAGCTGCTGCTGAGCGGCAAGCCAGCGCTGCTGGCTCACCTGAGTCAGGTGGTGGGCGGTGCGCTGGCAGCCATGCTCAGGGCGGCTGGGCAGTGCGACATTGTTGTCGAGCTCTGTGCAGGCGGCTCCTCAGGTCAGGAGTTGTGGTGCTGATGTCAGCGCTGTGTCCGGGTCTTGAGACACTTATACCTCTCAGTACTCAGGATGCTTGATGCTGCCTGCAGGCTGCCTCTGGGACATTGATGCTGGAAGCATACAGCAGCTGCACATGGCGCTGGCTGTGTGTGTACAGGAAAGCTTGGGTCAGCAAGGTGATTTCCTGACCATTCATTAGGAGCCAATCTTGCTGCCTCAGGTCTGATCTGTCTGGTTTTGAGCAGAAAATCCTGATGCTGAGAGAACATGGAAGTGCTGTAGGCGCTAAGGCAGGACTACTAACGGATTACTATGCTTCACGCTCCATTCGTGCCATGGTGCTGGCAAGTTCTGGGCCCTGCTTGGACCACCTGGCAGAGCAGCTATGTTTGTCTCTAAAGGGCCACTGCAGCAAGCTTGTGGGCGGGCACGCAGAGAAGATTCTGGTTGCCCTGCTGCTCCATGCAAGCACAGGTGCAGTGGCCACAGTTTCAACAGAACTGGAGGCAGCAATTGGTTCAGATCCCATGGCTTGGGCAAAACAGCAGCTACAGAAACACAGTTCGTTGTAATCAAGGCATCAATTCTAAAGTGTGCCTGGCGTTGGTCCTGGACTTCAACAACTAGCATATTGAATTGATTATTCATGTGGAACCTCTTGTGGCGAGGTACCTGCAGCACAACGAATGTGGGTCGCATGAAGGACATCTTTCCTGCTGGCGGGAGCCGGCGCAGGCTGCGCCATACTTCCTTTTGACAGCACCCTCAATGACCTTCAGAGTGAGCTTCCAACCCCATCAACAAAAATCGTGTGGGGTTTTCATTGATGATGCCAGTTGATCATAATGACGCCAGTTGTTTTGCAATCCCATCCCTGAACAAGGAGTCATTCAATGACTTGTAGGCAGTCCTCACCCAAGGCTGTGAACAGGTAGGAGATAGCCACCTGACCCTTGCAGCAGACAGCCACCTGACTTCCATACACCATCAGGATCCCAAACTTCAACACCATCTTCACTGCCACCTGTCCAAGGGCTGCCGCCCTCATTCAATGCACCTACAGCTTTCCTGAAGATGCTGCCGCAAAGCTGTCTGAGGTCCAAGTGCATCATCTTTGGTGCAGCCCTGTTCAGCCGCTGCACCTCAGCTCGCCTAACCGTCCCTAGTGGCCATGAACCAGCATCTGCATGGCAGGGGATCATGGACGTAGATCAGGGATCCCCTTGGAGACGGAGAGGGTGCTTGAAGCTATTGGAGCTGTTGTCATGACTCGGATGTCATGATGCATCAGATATAGCGCCTAGGTCAGATCTGCCCTCTGCTCAATCTCAGCAGGAACTTTCAAATCAATGCTCAGCTGCAGCTTATTGTGTACAAGGAGATCTACTCTCTGACTCACTTGGAAACGCTCCAGACTTGTTATAAAAGCAGAAGTGGATTGAAGTGGACACTGACTGGAGCCCAAGTCCAAGTCAGCCAGACTGGGAGCAAGTGCTCCTGTCGAAAGGAGTTCTTAAGAGGAGGCAATGAAGCCTGCATAGCAGCGGCTGAAGCCTGCTGCCAAGGCAGAGCCACATGCAGGAAGCAGAAGGCAGTGATCATGGCAGCTTCACGCCCTTCAAGACAGCATTCGCGCTCAGCGAAGAGCCAGCTGAGTTTGGTGCAACTCTCAAGGCCAGCTCCTCAGACGGGGGAGCAGGCCTGCCACGAGCCGCGCCTGCTGTGGCTGACGACCATGGCATCGATGACAGTTCACCAGGGCAGGCAGAGCCAGGAGTGTCAGTCACAGGGTGGCCGGACACTTGCAAAAGCAGCGCTGCCACCCTGCAACGCACAGCCAGCCCCTTTGCCGAGCTAGCAGGTGCACTCCACTGTGACACTTCCTTGATGGGTTGCGATTGCCTGTCTCAGTGTTGATCTTCAGCAGCACTGCCGCCCATGCTGCTTGTAGGTGTTCGAGCTGCGTCATGCCGCAAGCCCAGCAACCCCTTGCACCCGTCGGGACTGGCATGACTGCTGCACTGCAGCCTGCAGTTCTTGTGCCTTGTCGTGACTTGTATTGCCTGCTGGACAGCACCAGCACAACTAAACCTGGCCCTAGGATGTCGCTGCCTTGTCTGCTGCAGCGCAGAAAGCTGTGTGGACCACCCCACAGGCAGAGGAGCACCAGGCAGATTTCAGGAGCCGCTTTGCGCTTTCACACAGTCCCAGCAGGCCGCCGCTGTCCATGCCAGCGCCCATCCCCATCCCCAAGGCGCCTGTTGCAGGTGGAGAGGGCAACACAGCAACCGGGTTTGGGCTGCTGTCCCATGCAGTGATGCATGCCAGGTGAGGGGCTGCACATGAGCAGCTGCTCAGTGCTGGGTGAGCACAGCAATGAGGGGCTGCTTCGGCTGCCTCCCTCACTGATGCACGCTGGCGGTGGTATTTGTCGGGCTACTTGCCACACTCCTGCAGCACACTGGCAGCTGACCTGTGGATGCTGAAATGCAATGCAGAGTCTCAACGAGCACATCTATCCAGCCCTCTTGTGTGTGCAAAGCTTCTGTGGCAGCTGTTGTCTGTGGCAGGCCACAGCTGATACAATGTACTGCCTGACATCAGCTGCAGAGGCCCACCACAGGCTCCAGCAGCCTGCACAGAGTCTGGGCGGATGCAAATCATGTACTTGTTCACAGCAGATATGACCTACCTGCCTGCAGGTCCGCGCCTGAGACCCGTCACAGGCTCGAGCAGGCTGGTCAGGGGCTGGTTGAGCAGGCAGACTGCTCAGATGCTGAGACCCATTCAGACGAGCGGTCCCCTGAGAGTGACAGCAATGAAGCCCCCAGCGCGGAGGGTAGTGGGGCAGAGAGCCAGCTCACCAGCCCCGAGACGACGCCCCACACCACACCTCAGCAGCGCGCGGAGCAGAGGTGGGCTGTAATGGGGGATCCTGGGGGTTGCAGAGGGGTGCAGGGAGACTTGCTGCGTACATCACGCCTGCAGAAATGATTGACCTCTCGCCATGCCACAGAAAGCCCACATCAAGGTGACATGGCAGCTCCCAGGATGCCATGTCATACTGTGCGGTGTACATGGGGCTGCAGGAAGCTGCTGCTTGCGCAGCAGCCTAGCCCCGCCCTTCTGACACACCATGTCTGAGGAATCGTTCCACAGCACAGTGCAGCGCTCCTGCAGGAGAGGTGAGCTGGCCTGCAAAGGTGTAAAAGAAGGTTTGCTGTGTGCCGAAACATATTGCTGTGCAGCTGAAGTGAAAGTACAACTTTGCTTGTCAAAGCAACCAAACCGCGCCTAGCCGCCCAAGCAGCTCAGGTGAGCCGGACTAGGGATCCGGTGATGGTGCAGAGGGGCTAGATATTTGCAGAAGGGTGCTGAGACGTACTGCTTCACACAGTGCCGGTCCACGCAGAAGAGGTCAGGTTGCAGAGTCACACCAGTCCAGGCCAAGCAGTTCGGCAGGGGTCCTGCACCATGCGCCAGCGGCCTACCAATGAAGGCAGAGGCCGCAACGGGCAAAGCCAGACTGGTCAGTTCAACATTCCAATGTGGCTGCAGGAGCACCATTGATGTCCATGCCACCGCAGCAGAGCAGTTGCTAAACCAATACCTAGGCAACACCCGCCGCATGGACACCAACACTGTGGTCACCGCAGAGGGCACTCTGAAACGCGCAACCGCCAAGGTCCTCGCAGCCAGGCTCCAGGCACGGAGACGGCGCCGGCCGCAGCCGCAGGCAAGCCTGAAATGCCGCTGCCTGCCCTGGTCTTGGAGTACCCTGTAAGTCTGCCAATGTGTGACACAGCCTTGACAGGATGCCAAGATCCTTGCAGCCAGGCTTCAATCAAAAAGATGGCGTCAGGCGGGGCTGCAGCTCAGATAGTCATTGCTGTTGCTCTGTGAGCTTATGGCTTTACACCTTTTCGACGTAGTACTCAGGCTAACTGTATAATTCATTAGGCTTGGCTAGCCCCTGGCTCAGATGCCCGGCAACGGCGCCGGCGGCAGCCCCAGGTTTGTACTGAAGGGGGAAAGGGGCCGGGGTGACCCTGCTTGGGTGACACCAGTATGCAGTTCCCCTGTCTGAGGCAAGCCTCGGCTGTCGCACCCTGTTGCCAGGGCCTCCTGCATGCCTCCAGCAGAACTGCAGGGCTGAGCTGAGCCTATTTAAAGGCAACTGCATCCCAGTCTGGCTCCCTACTGCTATCCCTGCAGATGGTGGTGTGCTGCTAGTCAGCCAAGGCCTGGCCTGGTCTCTGCTACAAGGGGCTTGCGGGGAGGGCTTTGCACTGGCTGCATGTGTCTGCCCTCACCTTTGCCACCCCCCTGCTGTCCCTGCTGGCAATGCTGCTTAGCTTTGTATGATGGCCTGTGCCTGGCCAGGCCCACATGCTCAGATGGCCACTGCCTGCCATTTCCAAAATCCATTAACCTCCCAGTGCCGCAGGGCATTCGCCTGCTGGACGAGGCGGTCACAAACAAGCAGCGGGCGGCCTCCCTGCGCCGCGCCAGCAGCCAGCTGCACCGCCTGCCCTTCTCCAAGTTTGGTGGGGAGGCGCTGGACCTCGTTCGCCGGTGAGCCCACAGCAGCTGTGCGGGGACGTGCACAAAACGGAGCCAGCTCTGCCTTCTCTGTCTTACAACAGAGGTCATGTGCCACACCCTGCCCTCCCTTGCCAGCCAGTGCAAGGCGCCACATCTGCACGTGTCACATGCGCTGCACCTGCCGTCCAGCATGCTCTTTGTCTTTCTCGTTAAGGTGATCAATACCACCCGACCGCAAGCCTGTGTGCAGCGTTGTCAAGGCCTCTCCTGGCAACTACAACGAGGCCACAGCCAGCGTCAATGTTAGTGTTCTATGTTGCCCTCTGTGAGGAACACCAAGTGAATCATCAGCAGCACACCTCTTGCTGCCTGCCTGCAGGTTCATTGAGGCCCCTCCTGGCAACATCAAGGAGGAGCAGCTTGTCTGCCAACAGCGCCTGGTCCTCAACTTTGACATCAACAAGACCATCATCATGTCAGATGCTGCCCAGGGGTCAGACTTGGATGCCATGATAAACAGTCTGCTGGGGGACTGCGCATGGGGGCGCCTGGAGCCGGGCCCCGTGTGGGTACCCGTGGGGCGCCTGGCCACCGACAGGTGAGCAGCCTCATCCGACCTGTTCCTAGCAGCGCTGGTGTAGGGGCACATACACCTGTCTAGCAGCCTGTCTCAATTCCAAGACCGGGGCAGCCCCTTACATGGGGCACCTGCAGCCTGGCCTGGTGTGCATGCCTACTGGGGGCACCTGGCCACAGACACTGCTGCTCAGTGCCAGGGTTTGTGGCCAGCAGCATTCTGGCATGTGTACCTGCCTGGAGCCTGAGCTGCTCAGTCGCCTGTGAGGGGCTTGGGCACAGACAGGTGGGCCTGGCGGTGTTTGGGGGCGGCTTGGCGCTGCCTGGCTGTGAAGGCACCTCGAAGCTGGGTCTGGTGTGAGGCGCCTGCTGGCACATGCTGAGGGAGGGGTATCATGTGAAGAACAGACACGCATGTGCAGCCCAGCCAGGGCCCAGGGACTGTTGTACATACCTGCCTGCATGCTCCACATCTCTGCCATGTGGCAGCCGACCGGCAGTTTCAAGCAGCTTCCAAGCTGGCCCCCCAGCCTTGTACCCAACCAAGCAGCACATGCCTCGCGCCCATGCCTGCTCAAAGCCTGCCTCTCACGCTGCAGGCCGACAGCTGACCTGCAGCTGATGACCTACCGGTCCTACCTGGACACCTTCCTGCTGCCTTTTGACATGGGGACAGGGCACGATGTGGATGAGTACAACACACGCATCAAGCACCAGCGCAACAAGCTCAAGCGCCACTTCACTGAGGAGGGGCAGGCCGGGGAAATGTTTAGGTGCGCTGCAACTGGCATGGTGGGCATCTAAACACTCAACTTTCTGGCTCCAACATGACCGTCCGTGTCAGTTCACCAAGGGGCTGCTGTACCCAAGCCAGGCCACCCTGAGATGGGGAAGGGTCAGCGCCCTCTTGACTCTACCATCTTCTGAGCTCACTGCTGCTGGCCGTGCTGCTGAGCAGGTTCGTGCAAGCGCTTGTGGCATGCGATGAGCAAGGCCCTAAAGACGTGTTGCCTTAACTGGTGCTTGTTGCAAGCAGCATGTGCTGAAGGAGGGTGTACACATCTCTGCAGCAGGCGCTCACTGAGCCCTTAGACTTCCCGTGACATCTGTGTTGTGGCATCATGCTGTGGGGGTAATGCAAAGGCCATCTGGTGCTGCAGAGGGGTGTACCACAAGCTGAAAGAAGCGCTGACCGTGCCTTCGGACTGTGACCACGAATTCTTCAGCGCTGGGCAGCGACGCATCGTTCCCTCCTTCTTCAACCTGCTCAAGCACTTGCAGTCCCAGGCAAGTTGTTGGGCGGGGTTACCTGCCAGTGATGCGTGAGTTGAGCATGGTGATGGTTGCAGGGCTGCAGATGCCACCAGCTCTGCAGTCACCCCCACTCCCTGAGACAACCTATGACTGCAAGCTGCTCAAGCACCTGCAGTTGCAGGCGAGGCCCCACCAGCCCTGGAGTGCAGCCTGCTTGCCCCTTGATCCAGCTCTGCCTGATGGTGCTGCTGTCATGCATACCACATCTTGTCTTTGCATTGTGGTGTGGACATCAGCACCTGTGCAGCCAGCACCCTCTTCAGGGGCTGCCTTCATTTTCTTACACAGGGAACTCTGCAACTCCAGCCACCTCGTGCTGCTGACTCGTCTGGCATGCCGCACACAGGCACTGATGACAGCAGTCTTTTGGGGACCGGCCAGGGCCCTCCATGCTGCTCTGCTGTGCTGTGCTTCCCCGAACCTGACCAGTACATTCAGAGGCAAAGTTGCGATCGGGTGGGGATGGGGCTGATGCTGCCATGCCGCATGGCCTGCTGCGCTGGTCATTGATAGCCACTTGATGGGCACAAGGCTGGCAGATGCCTGCAGACCTGCACGCCCCTTACATGTCCATACGCTGTGCACCTGCAGGGGCGTGACTTCACCATCGTGTTCCGCTCCTTCGGCAATGACATTGCGGAGGTGATGGAGGAGATGAACATGTTCTGCACAGGGCAGCACCCGTTTCACCCTGAGGTGAATCCAGTGGGACTTGGTGGGGTGGCCTTGATTGCATTCAGTGCTCTGTAATTCTGGCTGGCATGTGTTGTTTGCGACCTCACTGGCAGCACTCCTTCCTACCCCAGGTGGGTGCAGGAGATTAGGTACAGGTGGACTCACGTGCGTTTCAGGGTTCGTGTGCTGGCTGGCCTGATCCGCACAGTGCAGCACTCGATCCTCCCACTGGTGGGCACAGGCAGGGCCTGTGGGGGACGTCTGTGGCCCATGTCTGCTCACACTGGGCGACCTGTGCAGTCAACACTTGCAATGGTAGCGCCCCTTGCGCCCCCGCAGGACGCAGGAGATTGCCTGCTTTGAAAGCTTCCTGACTCCAAGGGTTGGCCTCATGTGTATGCTGTTGGCGTCTGGAGCCAGCCCAGCGGTGCCCGCACCTGCGAACCCGCTGCACTGCACAATGCCTGCACTGTGCTGCCCCCCGGCTGTGTGCCCGCAGGAGCACATGGCCACCCACACCTGCATGCACACTGCATTGCAGGTGCGCATGGACGGCTCTGATGGGCACAACGACCTGCGCATGACTGCACCTGACTGCATGGGCGCCTTCTACCGCCACTCCACACGGGCCGATGGCTCTGTCCTCTGCTTGGGTGAGCCAACTGCTGGTTGGAGCGCGCCCCACAGCCCTGCCTTGAGTCCTAGACTGAGGCTCGGTACCAGCTGGGTGACACGTGCCCACACTGCTCTGCTCTGACTCCGATTGAGGCCGCCTGCAGCCCCCACAGCAAAGTGCGCCCAAAACGGCTCATCTCAGTGCTTGTGGTGAGCCCGCCTCCCGCTAGCCGTCTGGATGTGCAGCCTGGGTGCCGAGGATGCCACCAACATGCACAAGCGCTGCCTCTCGACACAAGCCTGCACAGTGAGAGACTCTGCTGACAGTCCCAAGGAGCTGGCGCGCCGCTTACTTCCCATGAGGAGGTGACCCCGGTGTGCACAGGCGTCCCCCCGCAACTTGTCATTCAGACCCTGCAGAGAGACCATGCAGAGGTGCTGGACGATCACTGCAGTTTTGCGCAAGCCTGGCCTGGGGTAGTATAGGACCCAGCTGGTGTGGCCGCACACTCAGTGTAGCTCACTTTCTGCTGCCCCCCGCTGCAGGTGCCCCTGTGGAGGTGATGGACGCCCGCAAGCTGCACGAGCGCGATCTGGAGAAGTGTGCCGCCGCAACGGGGCTGCCCCTGCTGCGGACATTCCGTGAGATGCGTCATGCCTTCATGCAGCACACTGGCTACCACCACATGAACAAGTAGGTGCCGCTCCCTTGCAGGGAATGGGGCTTGCCGGTCTGTGAGGACGCACTTGAGCCTGTGTGCGGACGCTGCTGCTGTGCTGAAATGCACTTTGAGCCTGTGGGCGGGCGCTGCTGCATGCCTTGAGAATATCTGGAGCCGTTCTGTGCTGCCACGCTGCATGCTGCAGACCTTCTACTGCATGATGAAGGGGGTGCTGTGGGGTGGAAGGCGTGCCTGATGGTCACCTCTGGCAGGAGCTGCACGAGTCTGTGGGAGGTGGCGCCCAGGGCCTGCACGGTGTCTGTGCTGGCAGTACCGTATCACCCTTGATGCATAAGTGACCGACGTCCTGCAGGCAGACATAGCACACTGGATCTGCGCCAGCACAGTTTGATCAGCACACATGAGGTGTCGTCCTGCCTGCCCTGCAGGGCTTATGCTCTGCGGGATTATTACCCCTTCTGGAAGAGCCACCAGGAGCGCTCCACTGCAGGTAAGGCTCTGTCCGCTGAAGGCCTGCATGCAGCTGCACAAGCTGCAGCCGCTGGGCTGTGAGGGCAGCAGGCTGCAGGCAAGGCTCCTGCAGATGGCCTCAGAGGAGACATGTCATTCCTGACCTGAGGACATGCTTTGCCCATTGGGCTGGGAGCACCCTCTGTCCTGCTGCCTCCTGGGAAGCTGCTGAGCCATGCCCCTGCTGCCCCTGCATCTGCTGGGCTTTGCAGGCACCACCTTTGCTGCCACCGAAATCTTGGGCTCGGCAGCGGTGCACCCCATGCCGTCACTGTCGGCTTGTGGGACCTTCAGCCCTTGCCGCCTACAGCAGAGCTGCTGCCAGTACGAGGCCACTGCTGCTGCTGAGTTGTGAGGGCGTGAACCCCTGCTGTCGGCTGTGCAGCTGCTGTGCTGTCGAGGGCCGCCAGCCCTGCTACCACTGTGCGTCCTGAGCTGTGTTGACCCAGGAGCTCGCTGCCAGGCAGCTGGTCTGTGAGGTCACATCTACATCTGCCTGCAGGGAAGCTGCTGCTGCTCGACCCCTTCGATGAGGACACCATTCAGATGATGTTTGACGACAATGTCGGCTATGGGTCACCCCACATCGTGGACGCCAGGGACATCAACACAGGCCGGGTGGTACCATTTGCTGTGAGTTTCTGTTTTCAGGTGGCTCAAGGAGCCTGGGCACACAAGGGGGTGCCTCTGGTGCTGCACATCTAGCTGGGAGTGTGTCCTGTCCCCCAGCATTGTAGCCCGCAACCCGCCCTTGGACTCCAGGCCCAGCTTGACGTGCAGCTGCCATGCTTGCTGCAGCTCCAATCAAGATGTGTGGCATGAGATTCTGCAGTTTGACCCGCGCGGGGTATGATGGTCCACCCTGCCTGCTGCAATGCTGCAGCCTGAGAGTCATTGTCTGCCTCGTCTCCTGCAAGGGTTGCTGGGCAAGCGTCTCCTGAGGCTATGCACCAACACGGTGGCCTGGTGAGCTGCAAACAAACTGAGGCCACTTGGCCTGCTGCAGGATGTGATGGGCAAGCATCTGCTGAAGGTGGAGCCCCTTAATGCTATTCTCGATCCCCAGTACTTTGTCCGTGCGGTGCATGAGCTGGTCACCCGGGTGCTGGCTACACGAGTGGAGAAGAGCCAAAAGGCAGCAGCAGATCTGAACACTGGCTCAAGGTCTGCATGATGTTGAGACAAAGAAGAGGAGCTGCAGTGGCTTTGTCAGTTGGCAAGAGAATGCTGTTGCTGCTGCTCATGCCTGTTTGATAACTGATGCTTGGAAATGCTGCTGCTCTGCTTCCTGTCTCACAGAGTGTCGTGCCTCCCGCTCCAGCCACCAAAGGCACAGGTCTCTGAAGCTTGTCTTCGCCGCAGAGCGGAGCTGGGGCGCAGCGACAGCAGCATGGCAAATTCCCGCCCTCCTGGTCCTCCAAAACCCAATGTTGCAAACACCAGCATGCGCGCTCGCGAGCTGTGGGGCATTATCCATACTAGATTGGTGGGAGCAATAAAAGTTCGCAGAGCCATGCAAGGCATCTGACGACGCTGGCAAGCAGCACCAGACCTCTGCCAACCCCACCGAGCCCTAGCAGCTGCAAACTAGCTTACATGACAGGGCTTAGCTTCCTGCGTTTGACAACATTGCAAATTTGTTTCATTTGCAGCAGTCTGTACTGTGTCTCTGGGGTGTTTCATGGATCGCAAACTTTGCTAGCATCAGGAAGGGGCTGCTCCAGCCACACTGCACCCAGCCTGAGGACGGCTGTGGGGCCTCTGAGAAGTGTGCTGCAGCCCAAAGGATGTGAGATGAACCCAACTCAATACTTTCATTCCTGCATAGCAGACGCGCTGGTGTCAGCAGACCACATGAACCCGCCTTGGCAATCAATGAGACTCAGCAGCAACCCGCTTTCTCTGAGATAACCCACAGCAATCTTCTGGAGATTGACTGCAATACGTTGAAAGCAACCTGCTGTTCTCTCAGCACCTCATCATCTTCATCGTCGTCATCTGATTCGTCATCCTCGACGGCTCGCACCAGGTCCAGCCCTGCACACGTAAGAGCTGCACTCATGACAGCGCCCACTGGCAATTGAAGTGTGCCTGAGCATCGCAAGCGGCAGCTGCTGAACTCTGGCTGGCTGCAGAAGACAGAGGGTTGTGTTTGTGGAAAAGAGGACGGCCTGGAATGCAGTCTGCCTGAACAGTCAGTCAGCTGATTGCGACGTGCAGCCACAGGTCAGCAGCCCTTTGTGACATTGTGGCCAGCAGCCTTAGCAATACAACATGTGGTCACTGGGCCGGTGCAGAATCCACAGGTTTGCATGGGACGCACACAGCTGCCCCATGTGCAGCATACCAGCAGGTCAAGACGGCCTCTACAGCCTGATTGCGCACCTCCAGCAGGGTTGCCAACTTTGCCAGCCTGCTGCATCATGCGCTGCACCTCCACATTGTCGGTGACAAGCTCCCCTGCAGCCTTGGCCTCAGCCTGCACCAAGCACGTTAGCAAACTGACAGGCAGTCAGTTGCCTGCATCCATGCAGCGCACTGACTGCAAATTCAGAGGGCTCACGCCCAGAGGACAGCAGCACAACACAGCTGCCAGCATGTCACCAGCCGGCACCGCCAACACAGCGCTCTGACGACAGGCCACATGAACCCAGATGGCACTGGGCCTCCAGGGCTCGCTGCCCCGCACTGCTGCATTAAAGGGCCTTGCCAACGGTTGGCAAATCAAGGTCAAATCCTTCCAAGCTGTGCTGAGCTGCCATTGCATCTTTGCCGTGGGTGAGAGAATTCCTTACTCCCGCAGCACACTCTGGCACCGGTGCCCAACAAAGCTGCCTCACTAAAAAGCTGCGCTGACCTCCAGACGGGCGCGGTCACGGGCGCGCTCCGCTTGTGCGCGGGCATCCCTCTCAGCGATCTCCCGCTGCTGCGCCGCCTCGGCTGCCCTGGCAGCTGCTGCCTCTGCCTCCCGCCTGCGCTGGGCAGCCACTTCAGCATCACGGCGAGCAGCCTCCTCGGCCTGCAGACAAGCGTATGTGCTCTGGTCAGTCTCAGCGCACGGCTTGGCAAAGTTCAGAAGGCTGTTAATCCGGTCCAGCAAGGGCAGGCTCCCCAGCGCACAGAAGCAACACTTGAAAGTGAGATCAGGTGCCGCTGCAGGCCACAGAGTTCCTCAGAGGAGCATCAGAGTCTCTCAGTATGCAGCTGCCGCAGCTTGCAAGGGGGCCTGAAGTCTCCAGCATGCCTTCCTACACAGGTTTCAGCCAACGGTGCAACAGCAGTCACCTCAGCCTGCAAGGACCATCCTCAAGCTGGGAACACCCTGCATGAGCTTGCTGGCACACGCCTTTTGCAGATGAGAGACCCTGAAGCACATCGGACTGGTGCTCTGCTTGCAGACTGGTATGGCACTGTGCAACCGCCAGGGATGTCCAGGGGGACAGTGGACAGGCACAGCAGGGCTGTGCCATCATGATGTTGGCATGGCGAGCCTTGGCCAGAAGGCAAGTTGCCAGGTTACGTGTCAGCTAGACCCACCTGTGCTCTCTGCTTCTCCAAGGCCTCCATCTTGGCAGCCTCAGCCTGCTTCTGCAGGCACGGCACGGTATTGCATGAGAGGGCATGTTGCTGTGGGCACGTGCAGCTCCGGCCACCCAGGCAGCAGCAGGTCAGCTCCCAGGATGACCCAAGCCCTACCAACATTTCGGTCCCGTAGGCCAGCCATTGGAAGACAGGACAGCATACCTGAGAACCTTCAACAAGGAAACTCGACAGAACTGCCTGCCCCTCCCCTCAGGCAGCCCAAGGAAGATCCTGCAGCAACCTGGTGCCCCTGCATGCCCGCCACCAGTCAGCCAGACAGTCCCATCCTGGTCTTGGGCAGGCCCTGCCTACTTAGAACATTCTGCGCCTGCCGCACCCCTGGGAAACCCCCCAGCCAGCCTGAGCATGAACCACACTTCGGCTCAGATGGCCACTGAAGGCCCCACCTTCGGCCCCTGCATATGCCCTTCCAGTTCTGCAGGTGCGCTCACAGACCTTCAAAAAGCTTGGAATAGAGCTGTCCCCACACTGCCCTGCACCCCAGATCCCTAACTTCTGCCCCTGCAGCCGATCTGACACCTGACAGGACCCTGCACCAGACATGTTGCACTTCCCTGCAGCCCCCACCTTCTCCTCCTGCACGCCTGCCACATTCTGGAAGTCAGCCCACAGGTCATCATTGGCGCCATCGGCGGTGGCAGCGCCGCCTTCCTCCCCACCTGCTGGAGGGCCAACATCTGCCTTCAACTGCTCCCAGTCTGCAGCGTTCTGGATCTGGGTGTCCTGCAACAGGAGCAGCGTTCCGGCAAGCTTGACAGACCTGCAGTGTTTTGGATCTGAGGGACCTGCAGCACGCAAGCCGGGGCTGGGGAAATCTGCAGTCCCACAGCTTCCTGGACTGGTGAGGGTGGGCAGACATGCATTCAACAGCAGTGCTTCTGGTCGCATGCGCCGCTGAAGCCAGGCATCTTCTCCTGGTGCCCCACCTGTCTGTCAGCGGTGTTCTTGATGATGCCTCGCTGCAGCGCGGTGCTGGAGATGAGAGTGGTATTGCCTCCCTCCTTGCCCTTCTCTGCATCACCACAACGCACCAGGTGGAACCCAAGCAGGCCAAGTGCTGCTCGGAGAGAGGCAGTAGCTGCTACAGCAGGGGAACTGACATGGGCCCACACCAAGGCCATAGCTGCGTGGATGGCAAAGCTTGTGAGGGGGGCGGGGAGGGGGGCCCCTGTCTGCGGCCCACACACTACTTCACCCTGCACCGCATTGGCAAAAGGCAGCCCCATGCAGTCCCCATGACTTTGGTCCGGAGGAACAGGACAGATGCTGACGGGCATGCACAGCTTAGCAAGTATGCTGACAGACAGCAGGACTAAGCAGGCATCCCTGCCTGACAGCCAGACGCCTGATGGTCAAGGACAACTGAGGGAAGAAATTACAATCTCCTTTAGAGGCCACTCACGGGATGGCGGCCCAGACCCAAAGGTGGCACCAGCATTGTCCTCCCCAACAGCCATGTCCTCATCGTCAGAGGAGTCTGCAGTGAGAAGGCTCCCATGTCTCAGTGCTCAAGGAAACCTTGCGCCCATCTGGCAAACAGCTTGTGAGCTGCTGCCAGTAGGTCTTCCCACAATGCTCAGGTCTCTGCATTGCACGTATCTGAAAGCTCCCAGCTCGCTGGGCCGCAGTCCAGCCTGCTCTTCCATTTGGTCGCTGCACACCGTCGTGGCGCTGGCCAGGCAAACCTAGAAGCCACTGCCAGACTCTGCTTGAGAGCAGAGCCAGGCAAGGTTGTTCTGGCGAGTGTCATGTCTACCTCCAGGCGTTGTTCTCGCTCAAATCAGCTCCCTGTTCCTCATTTCAGCAGAAGCCTGGGTATGATTGGCCTATCCAGCAATACAATCTGTACACCACCCCACTAGACAAGAGGTGCTGCTGTCCTTCCCAACAGGATGCTGCTGCCAGCCCCTGTTATTGACTTTGGCTTGCACAGTGTAGCGCACCGCTGGACGATGAGCTGCTGCTGTCGTCATCAGCTGCTGCTGCTGCCCCCGCGGCGCTGCCATCTGCCCCGAGCCCCGCCTGGGGCTGCTGCGCACGAGCAGCTGCGGGCGGCTGGGAGCCACTCTGCTGCTGCTGCTGCCCAGCGGCAGGGACGGCCTGGGCAGGGGAGGTCACAGCAGCAGCGCTGACGTTGCGCAGTGTGGGGTGGCTATGCTGGGAGGTGGCTTCCTGATGCTGTGTAGCCACCCCATTGCGGGCAGGCGTGCCAGACCCTGCAGTGCCAGAGTGTGCTTTGAGACCCTGATGCTGCACAAGTGTGTCACTGCAATTGTCACATTGGACCCTGCAGCGCTTCGAACAGGCTCAGCCAGCTCCTCAGTCTGGGATAGAGGGTTCAGTGACAATGGCGCTGGAACAGGGCAACTCTGGCCAGGGCATTTCACACTCTCTGTGAAACTCAACTCTGCTGTGCAGGCGTCGGTGTCCATGCAGGGCCGCCACTGGGAATCACAAGGGCGACAAACACAGTGTGCTGCACACAGTGCGGTGCAGGCACAGCTAGAGCTGCAAAATCACACATTTTCTCTGCCTCCCAATAGTGACAATTCAGACGCCCCGCGAACAGGAGATGCAGGCAGGCCCTGCCGCCTCCCTCCACACACCTGCCGGCATGGCTCCAGCCCCCGTCACGCTGAGGCTGTGGGCACGGCGGTTAGCCAGCCTTTCAACTCCTGTCATTGGGTCAGCAAGCACAAACAGTGCTTCCCTGATGCTGCCAAACCAGAGTGTTGGGTGGAGGCCCGTCAGTCAAAGCAGACCCACCTGCTGGCTTGGCAACAGGCCCCATCATGTTGAGGCTGTTGACGTACTCCTGTAAGCGCCACAGCACCTTGGCGTCCAGGGCATCAATGTCCAGCTCTACCTCCTGGTCACTGTCCTCCGCCAGGTCTGGCTGCAGCTCCTGCAGAAGGGCAACCATCCTGGGGGGAATGCCACACTCACGCAAGCTCAGACTGATGAGCTGCCGCTCCTGCAGGGGCCCACCCAGCCACGTGCATGACGACAACATTGTTGCTGGCCCCCTCCCTGTAGCACAGCAGCAGTCCTGGCTGGGCATGTGTTGCCAGTGAGTGCAAGTAGCAGTGGCCAGGTCAGCAGGTCCCAGCAAGTTCCTGTGCTAGTCCTGCTGTTCCAAGGACTATAGAATGACTGACCACGTCCTCACCCCCCTCCCCCCTACCACTGCCCCCTCCGAATCTGTGACAAGGCCAGCAGCATGCCTCACCGCAATGATTTCCAGCACCCGCTCCACCTTGTCTCCTGGCAGATTGCCAAGCCCAATTGACAGGCGCCGCTTCTCTTCGAAGGTCATGTCCCGCCCGCCAGGGGGCCCTGGGTGGCGCTGTGTGTTGAAGTCAATACGCTCAGTCAACTCGCGCAGCTCGCGGTCCATGTCCTCCATTGCGGCCGCCTGGTCGGGGCCCACAGGGCGCCCTTCGGCCTCCTGCAGCAGGCAAGGGTTTGCCAATAGCCCACAGAGGCTAGCATGCCTGGTTGGGGCCCCCAGGGCTCCTGTGAAGCAACAGCGCTTGATATCTAGGCAAGAGGATAAATGAAACCATGAGCCTGGTGCACTTGCAGGGCAGGCCAAGCACGGCATTGCACTTGATGAACCCCGCAGGGCACCCCTCCAGCCTCCTATTGATGCCAGGGTGAGCCCTGCTTGGCAGTCGTTTCTGATGCAAGAGTGGCATGTGATGTCGACGAGGGCTCTGGTGACAGAGAGCCTTGCTTCCTTGACCTCTCACTCCAGTATTCACTTTCACCACAGGCAACGGTTGCACCTGCTCTGGCCCGCTGATGAGGGCGAGATTCACATGTAAAGTGCACAGTGCTGGCATGGAGTCACAAAGTATGCAAGCAATCCGACCTGGAGATCAGCTCCTCCAGCTGCTCACTGGGCATGTGCAGCTGAGGCCAAGAAGGAACCACTCACCGCAGCCTCCTTCTGCTGCAGCAGATCCTCCTGTCGGCACTTGCCCTCCAGGCCACTCAGACTCCACATCCTCTCAAATGCGTCAGAGAGCTGGATGCCCAACTTGGCAATCGCCGTGTCCTTTGCATTGTACTTCCTGCAATTGCTGAACATCTGCAGGTGCAGCACAGGTTGTCGTCAGGCGCCCTGTCCCTGGGAGGCCAGGAGAGCAGTGTTTACGGCTGCCTGACAGCAACGTAAGGCCGGATACAATCCTGTTGGGCGCAGGAGCGGCCAACGTTCCCCCCAGCCAGAAGAGCTCACTTGGACTCGAACAGTGCAAATCTCTGGGCAGCAGCTCTACACCTGGGCCACTCATTTGCACAGGCTGGCCACCCACTCACGCCGTGCAGACCGCCTGATACAAAAGATGAGCAAGAGGACCTGCACCTGCGCAAAGACCCATTCAAACATGCCAACACCCACCAGGCGGACATCGTCCCGGAACTCCAGGGGCGTCTGGTATCTGCGCACAGTATTGCGGCGGGGGTTGTTCTCCAGCTTCTTGGCAATGGTGCTCAGGTCCATTGGGTGGCTGATAATGGCAAAGTAGTCAGGGATGTTCAATCTGCACCCAGGTGCTAGGTCTGATGCTGACTGTGTCAGAAGCAGACGCTGCCCTGCGCAAGTCTGAGGCTGCCCACTTTCCAGCTCCGGCCTCCAGCCCTGCTCCACGCAGACCCACAGTAGGGACAATTGCTGTGCCCTCAAAGACCCTGATGCAGCCTGAGCTGGCAGGGCATGCATCTGCTGTGTGACGCCAGGATGCCACTCCAGAGTCTCCTGGACGCTACTGCTGTGAAGCCCTGAGCTGCAACTCGCAGTGCACCTGTGTGGCCACTTGACAAAGAAATGGCCGCCCAGCACCTATTTCTGCATCTGACTGGGTCCCCTGGCCCCAGAGCAAACTTGCAGCCACAGCTGATTTGACTGGGCCAAGTGACACCTGAGGCACTGTTGCAAGCTGCAGGTGAAAGGGCTGACAAGCGTGGCCGCAACTTTTGTACGGGTCCACTGGCAAGTGGAATAGCCTGGGCAGCATGCTCATGTAAATGGTGGGCTTGCAGACAACGCCTATGGCCACCTACAGGCCACCCTGGCCTGCGACCGGGCGTCCCTTGACTGGGTCTCCTGACAAAATAAGAGCCGTCAGCTGAAGGGACAAAGGAAAGACCCTAGCAGACGGCTCTCCCAGACCGGCTGGTGCCAAACCCCTCCCCAGAGATCAGCGGCCAGATCCCACTCGAGATCACGTGCATGCCTCCTGGAAGCCACCCTCAGCTGCATGTGCCTCACTTGACTGGATCTACTGGTGTAAGAAAGGGCCAGGCCGCACTGTGCTCCCGCATCTTCTTGAGCATATTAGAGCAGTTGGCCCACATGGTCTGCCATCGCTTCTCCCTGTCAGGCTCTAGCCGCTGGCGCTTGTCCAGGTCACCTGCAGGCGAGACCACATATTCCGCATACAGGAGAGGACACTTGGTCACAGGTGAGAGTGCAGTCAAGAAGGAGTGTTGCAACAACCTGCTACCCCTGCACGGTCAGCTTAGCCATGAAGCAGCGTCCAGACTTTCAAAGCAGTGACCAGGTCGCCTGCACGTCAACAGTAATCCAGCGAGAGGGTGGCAGGAACCTGTTTTCATGTCCATGGCCTGCCTGGTTGAAGGCAGCCATGGCCTGCCTCAGCAGGGTGGGCTGCCTGCATGGACCAGGCAAAGCAAGAGCTGTGCACAAGCCTTCCTCCCTCTGCCTGGCCGCTGCAGCGGCATCAAAGATTCCTGCACATGTGCCACTTGCAGCCAAGCAGACCCACATCACAGAACACCTGGCCCCTGCAGAAGGCATGTGAACACCTGGCCACAACCTTCACCACAGCTGGCCTCAGCAAGGGCCTGCTGCCTCAGCGGGTGTGGTGCAAGTGCGCTTGCCACTGACAAGAAGCCCTTGCACTGCGCTGTTGCTGGCTGTCTGCTGTACCAGGATATCCTGTGCATGTGTGCAGTGGTGCTGCTCAATGATGCCTGAGGCCATAGTGCTGAGCATTGCAAGGTGGGTTGCTGCCTGCCAGACAAACAGCCTGAAACTCCCAAGACGCCACTTCCAGCAAAGCCTACACTTTCTTGACCATATAACCTCATGCAGAAGGACTGCACTCACCACTTGCAACACGGTGTATCCAGGCCTCTTGAGGGTCTAGTTGTGCCCTGGCATAACACACTCGCAAGGAAGGGTCTCCTGAATGCAGCTATGCATGCAGGGCTGTGCAATGACGTCTCTGAATGTTCATGTTTGCTGCTCATGTGCTCCACTTTTGGCCCTGCCTGGACAGGTCCATGTTTGGTGCTCATGTGCTCCACTTCGGCCCTGCCTGGACAGGTCCCCGGGGCTCTCACCTGTCAGGCTGGTCCCGGCTCGCTTCAGGCCTGCTCCTTTGCCCTTAGCAGGGGCCTTGGCTCCTTTTGAGGGTCTGCTACGCTTCTCCGCAAGCTGCCGTTCGACCTGGGCCTTCAGGGCCTGCACCCTCTCCAGCTCGCACTCCAGAAATGCCCTGCGGTCCTTGTTGTTCTGCTGAAACACTGCATCCATGCTGCAGCTCTATGCTGTGACTTGCTGCCGAAAATTGTGATGTGAGCCTTGCCCCGAGCCTCAAAGCTGCTATCAAAGTGCTCCTGCCTCCTGGAAGGCCTGCCCGAGCAGGCAGGGAGCTGGAGCAGGCTTGCCAGAGCCGTTCCTGTCCAGACCCCCAGCTCCCCAGTCAGAGGTGACCAATGACCTGCCTGAACTTGTGCTGAAAGGGCGGTGCAGATGTTAACTTTACAGCAGACTGGGCTTCTCTACTTTACTTTATATAAAGCTGGCCAAGCCGATCAATATGCAGACTGTGCCGCACCAAGGAGCAGCGCATGTAACACACTCACAAACTCCATGCAGGCCTGCGAGCCGACTCAGAACATGCAGGCCTGCAACCTGCTGGGCTGGGATGCATGCAGGGGCCTCGCACCGAGTGCACGGGGAGGTAGCCACTCTTGCTTTGCTGATTGCCTTTCGACATTGCCTGCTAGCAAGATGGTCACATTTCCACACCGTGCTGCAGAATGTCCCCACATCAAGATCTCGTTCTGGTGAGGCGCCACCAGTCAGCCTGAGTCTGCAGCAGGCAGATGCAGGCCTGCACAATCTGCTGGGGCCAGCATAACGGTCTGACAATCTGCGCGACCACACGCAGGGGTGAAAGTGCTTGCTGTGGCCGCCAGCAATGGTCAGGACATTGTGGCGCCCTTCAATGTAGTTATCACAGGCGGCTCAAAAGGTGTGACACCACCTCCAAGGGTTGCCTGCGGCAATTTCATGTTTGTGCACTCCCTTCCCAATGGAGCCAAGCTGCCATCGCTCCTGCACAGGAATTGGCAAGGCTCTGGCCACTGAGTTTCTCAAGCAGGGAGACAATGTAGTCATCTGCTCCCGTCAGGAGGACAAGGTCAAGGCTGCTGTGAACGAGCTGTCTGCGCTTGCCAAAGCGCATGGTGGACGTATAAAGGTGACAGGCAGCAGTGACTGCTCGTCGCCTGCTGATGTCTGCTTTTTGGCATCCCACTCGTCTGTGTAAGCCGCAACCAGCAAAGACAGCTCCTGCACACGCTGACATTTCCTGTATGCGCAGGGTAGATCCTGCAACGTCAGCAGGCCGCAGGATGCTGCAGCCTTTGCAGGCTTTGCAAAAAGGGAGATGGGCACAATAGATATATGGTGGGCAATTCACTTCCCCCCCCCACTTCCTATATGTTTGCTTTTGCTCCTGCAACAGCCTACCACCAGAGTCTCAGTCTGCTCCTCGGTGCTGCAGGATCAACAATGCAGCCAGCAACGCCTACAAGCACAAGGCGCTGTTTGAGCTCTCTGATGCTGACCTCGTGCAGATCGTGGAGACCAATGTGCTGGGCACCATGCTGGGCTGCAAGGAGGTGGGTGCACGCAGGCGGCTACGCCATCAGGCCTGCTTGAGCTGCTTGTGTGAGGGGCCCCCTCACCCACAGCGGCGCAGCCAATGATCAAGTTCAATCTCACAGCCTCCTGGTTGCCCTTTGCTGCCCCTGTGTCAGCAGCTCTGCAGGGGCAAGCACGTGCTCCACCTCCCCATGTGAGGACACTTGCTCAGCTGTCGCTGCGCTGGCCACAGGCTGCGTCCATCTGCACGGCCTGTGCGCGGGCTCAAGCTCTGTAGTGGCATTACGCCTGCTTGTGCAGAGGAAGGCATTTTGGAGGCTGAGCTGTGGGGCTGGCCATCTGGTGATGCTTCCAACATGTTGTGGCACATTTGGGGTATTGAGTTTGACCACGGCCATGCTTACACAAAGGCTTCATGCTGACAGAGCAGCGCTGTAAAATACTGAGGTGTTTGAAAACAACAGATGATCCATGGCTGCTGCAGGCCATCCAGGTGATGCGGGAACAGGGGTCTCGCGGCCACATCTTCAACATGGATGGGGCAGGCGCTGATGGCAATGCAACCCCGCTGTTCTCTGCATATGGAGCCACAAAGCGGGGTCTGGCTCAGCTGGGCAAGTCTCTGCAGGTGATGGTTCCCACCAGACGGGCTCGCTTGAGGCGGCCTGAGCCGGTACAGGTCTGGACATCAACTGTAATTGCTGTACATTGCCTCAAAGGATTGCTGCTCATGTCACATGAAGGAGTGCGGCTTGGCAATCCCAGGGGCTGCAGGTAGAGGCCCACCAGGAAGCCTGCATGAGGCAATGAGAGCTGCTCAGGGCTACAGGTCCCTGGAAGCCAACTTGACTGGTGCTGTCCGTCTGCAGGCAGAGCTCAAAATGCTGAACATCTCAAATGTCACTGTGCACAACCTGTCACCCGGCATGGTCACCACAGAGCTCCTCATGTCTGGTGAGTGCTGGCGGGAGAAGTGCTGCAACGATTGTAGCTGTCTGTCAAGCAGCGCATGGCAGCAGATCAAGCTAGTCCTGCTGTGCACTGCAGGTGCTGACTCAAAGGCTGCAAAGTTTTTCATCAACTGCCTGGCAGAACAGCCAGAGACAGTTGCACAGGAGCTGGTGCCTCGCATCCGGCAGGTGCCCCAGCAGGGCTCCAGCAGCAGCTACATCAGATTCTTGACAAAGGGCAAAGCCTATACCCAGATCCTGGGCAGACTTTTAGCAGGGCGACGAAAAAATCGCTGGGTCACAGAAGAGTCCTGAAGGCATGGACACGCGATGGAATAACAGCGAATGGAGTTGGTTGCCTGCTTCCAGTGATACCTCCCCAGGTGGCTGTAATGGTACACTGGAAGGTGACGTCTGCTATGGTGACCACCACATTGCTGGGTCCCTAGATGCTCACATCAAAGACAGCTTACTGTCTCTGCACCATTGCTGTCACCAACTGCCCCTCTTACACTTACTTCAACAGACTTTTCTGAACTTCTGGCTGCAAAGCGAGTGAACCAGTTCATCTAAAAAGTGAATAATACGATCACCAGACCAAGAGGTCTAAGATGGAGGTTGTGGAGCCAGATTGCTTCTAGAGGACATAATAATCACAATGGTCATTTTTCGTCTGTGGGCTTTGCTGGGGCATCTCGCCTCGCACTGGTTGCCGGCTGTCAGATTGGGTCCATTCGTTCAGCTGATATGTGCTGACTTCAGAAGCACAGTGCTTTGCTGTCCAGATGACCTTCATAGTGGCAGCCAGGTTGTTCTTAGGGGTTGGCATTGCACTGTATGGTGGCCTCTTGCTATATCAGAATCGCGCACAAGCAGTAGAGCAGGAGCATGTGTTCAACAGGCAGGCCATGCTTTGCATCAGGGGTCAAGCAGGCGGTTGCGCACATGGCAAACTGACAGCCATTCACCCTGCAGACCATTTGTGGACGTCAGGCCCCAGCAGAACAGTGGTTGTGTGGAGGACAGGTGAGTCCTGTGCCATGATGCTCGCTGGCTGCCACAAGAGTCCGCCGCTCCTGCATGCCCTGAACAATGTGAGCGCTGTCCCGAGCCGCAGCATGCTCATGCTATGCACACTTGTGCCAGGCTGATGGGACAGATGTTGGAGGATGTGGAAGGGAAGCTTCGGGAGATCAGGACCACCAGAGACGCAGAGTCGCGCAGGTATGGCAGCACCAGCTGCAATACCTGCGCACCGCCTGCGATTGGCTGATGAGTTGCTTGGTCCAAGCAGGAGATGCCCCACCTGGCAGTCCACCAGACAGTCATGTCAGTGCAATAGCGCACACAGCAGCTGATTTGGTGCTGTGGTGGCTCTGCAGGAGGTTGACTAGGCAGCTCAAAGCATCCTATCATCCAGACAGGCATGCCCATCTCCCCATGCTGCGGAGTCTGTTCGAGCAGATCACTCAGGTGGGTCGGCAGGCGCATGGGCATCCTTGCAGTGTGGGCCTGCCTTTGCACATGAGCCGCGTTTGATGTCAGCTTGCATCTTGCCACCAGAGTGTGACTTTGCATCAAACACAATGTGGGCCTGCTTTTGCGTCCCCACGTGCAAGATCAGGCCCATACCTGCCTGCATTTGCACATGGAGTGCATCAAGCATTATCAGCATGTGAAGTCATTTCTTCCGTTCCCTGAGCATAGGACCAAAGCGGTCTGCTGATGTGCAGATCATCAATTCTCGCATTGACATGCTCGAGGCGGGAAGCCATCTCCAGTGACTCGCCGCACCTGAAGTTGTGCACTGTGCCATACCAGCGATGAGGCTGACCCATAACACATCCTTTGCCAGCCGTCTGACCCCAATGACGCCTCATGCCTGTATGCTTGACCAGCCTCATTTCATGCATTTGAACTAGAGGGCAGAAAGACTATGCTGAAGAATGCACCACAATGTACAAAAACATGTCAGGGGCATGCAGGAGGGCATGCAGAGATGCCAGCGGCGTCTGTAAGTTGGGCTCTATGCCTGCCACAAGCACCTTGATGCCAGGTCTCAGCTGAGCAGGCTGTCTGCTGGTGTGTTCACTTGGTTTGGCAGATGCAGAGCGACTTTCAGATTGAAGTGCAGTGGGGTCCTCAACAAGGTTTGCCCCAACATTTGCTGCGCCACAGTCAAAATACTGTGGTAGGATTCTCTCCAGCACCTCACTCAGGCTGAGGCTGGCCTTTGGGTCCACCTGTACAGGCTGGGAGGTGTACTCCACGGAGGCATAGCTGGACAGATAGCCTGCAGGCATGAGGTGGCAGCTCACAGCTGCAGGTGTAGCGGCAACTCACAGCTGCCAGCTGGGCGCAGCTAACAAAGGCAAGCTGGGACCAGAGGTCTAAACCTGCAAGGTCTACGGCTGGTAACACGGAGGCCCTACAGAAGTGCGCACCAGGCCACCATCATAGTACTGCAATGTGGCCAGCAAGGAACTACCCGGAGGCCAGAGGCAAGTGGGGCTGCGCATGCGCCTGTCGTGCAAGGAGTTTTCATCAGGCAACCCCTGTAGCAACGATGGCACATGTTGACATGTCTCAACACATTGCAGCAGGCCATCACTGGCGGAGTCCACAGCACCTCTCACCCTCTTGGGCGTTCTGAGTGTACATACACAGAGGGGTGCAAATGTGCGGGTGAACCCAAGAAGAGCATGGCGGGCCATTTTCCACCGTAGCCGGAGGCTGCAGCTTAGTGACGATCTCAGCAGTCTGAGCACAAGAGCCCCCCCCACCCCCCCCCCCCCCCCCCCCGCCCCCCCAGGCAGCAGGTTGACATGCCTTGGCTTCCCGGAACAGCAGGTGCCATGATGGCCAGCAGATTGGCATGCCTCGGGCACCACAAGAACAGCTTGGCAGGTATTCTACCAGACCAGTCAGAGGGCTGCAATGTGCTTCACCATCTGAGGGGTCTGGGCGTTCACGCATAGGAAATCGCAGAGCTTGGCAGACCAGATCACCACCCTGGCCAGCGGCATGAGCCTCCTCACCTTCTGATCGGGTCTGGGCATACACGCGCAGGGGAAGGCAGGCCTGCCGGCTGCCCCGACCAGCAGGCTCAACCTGCAGCGAGGCTGCCACGCGCTCAAATGCTGGCAAGTCGCTCTGCTGGATGCTGCGCCACAGGTCCTTCTGGGCCCCATCTGACATGTTCATGACAGCTGCGGCATTGCCACGGGCGATCACCGCAGCCTCCTTCAGGCTGTTCAGATAGGCGTCCAGGCTGCTCTGAAGGCCGCTCCAGGCCAGCAGCGTGCTGGCAGGGTAGGAGGTGAAGTGCACCTGCAGGACGACATGGCAGCTCGCGGAACAGGTGCCTGTGTCCACGCAGGGCTTCTTGCTGCTCTGGAGGCGGCTCCAGGCCAGCACAGCGCTGGCAGGGGGTGCACCTCAGGACAAGCGCTGCGCTGCATCCCGGGGGTCTCAAGGCTGTGAGAGGACCTGGGGGCCAGGCACAAGGTTGTGAAATGATGTGGGGCCTCGGAGCAGGATGGCTGTGAGACACACCCGCTGGATGCGCTGTGCCTGCCTAGGCGGGCACCACTGCTTTGTCTCCGACTGTAACTGTTGCATGAAGCTGATCTGGACTGGAACACAGGCAAAAGCAGGGTGATGTCTGAGAAGCTGAAGGCTGAGAGCAGCATGCTTCTGCAAGCTTGCAATGACTCACGTGCAAGTGCGGCAGGCGAGCAACACTCACTGTGAGGTTCCAAGGCAGCTGGCGGCAGGCCGTGAGGAGGTCATAGAGCACGCCTGCAGGCACCTGCCTGCAGCAGCAGACCACGTTTTGCGCACCAGTCGCCTCCAGATGCAGGGGCCGCAGTGCAGCTCCAAGGAGGTGACTTCATGCTGGACAAAGGCAGCAAGCGCTTACCATCGCAACGGCAGGCTGCTGTACTCAAACCAGGGACTCTGGTTCCCAGCTGTGGGCAGGACATGCTGCAGCCCCACCGAGGAGAGATCAGGGTGAGTGTGTGAGCAGCCTTCCAGCAGGTCATGCAGCGTCAGCCTGTACCTGGAAATGCTGCAGGGCAGGCTCAATCAGGCTGGGAAGGTAGCCCATCCTGGGCATCATCACCTGCATAGCGGCAGCTGTCTTCAGTGTGCCATTTGGGCCAAGAGGGGGGCCTTACATGCGTTTTGCTCACATAGAGAGGAGGAGGCCCCTGGGAACTGGTGACCTCGTTGCTGCTGAGAGACAGTTTGATAGGGATCTGCACTGGCAGCAAGCAATGTTGTGAAGCAAGAGCCCAGCATAGAACAGGACTGAAGTATCAGAAGCAGCATCACCCACAGCTGCTTTCCATGCCTGCTCCTTGGCAGCACCATCGGGATGTGCTCGACTGGCCATTTGGCCTGTAACCTAATCAGTCTCAAATCGAGTGTTATCCTTATTTGGCAGAACGATTCATGCTGCTTGGAAGGCTGCACATGAGGGTAGCACTGAGTTCCCAACCTTGTCTGACCCATGTCTGTTGTGGAAATAAGCAGCGATTGAGACCAAGCAGGCATTGGCTGCAAGGTGAGCCTCTGCAGCCTCTGCTGTCTGGTTCACATGCATTCACCTGAACGGCTGCTTCAGGTATCCGCTGTGCTGCACAGCCAGAGGAAAGTGTGAGCAAACAGAGACAACCTCATGCCACAGTGCCCAGGCAACCACTTGAAACAAATGTCTGGGCGTACAAGCCTGTCTGGTGCCAGCCATGGAGCATCTTGGGCACAGGCGAGGATGTGAAGCCTTAAGAGTTCCTGCTGGTTTGTTGCATCTGCCAACGTGCCATACTGTCATTGCAGGTTGTGGCATTGTGGCTGCTGTACGATGGGTGTCGCACGAGTCCCTGCTGTTCACATTTGTGGCAGCAGCCCCGGTCGCACTTTGGTGGTGGCTGTTTCTTCTGGTCATGCCTCAACAATTTAAGGAGGCCGTTCTGCAGCAGAATGACAGCATGCAGTAGGCCTCTTGATCCAACTTAGTTGCACTGGCCCGACTGCTCGTCATCACGAATTGCGTTGTTTGACCCTTGTTCCATTCCGCTTGGACAACCCCATTCCAGCTTTCACCTCAAAGGACTGTCCAGCTGCAGCCTTCAAGCTGCTTCCTATTGAGAGCCCTGTGGCTAAATGCCAACATCTCACAGCCTTCACTGGCTGGGCAGCTGGCTTTGCAGGCTTGCATTGTTCAGCTGAGCCAGTGCAGTCAGTCACAGGGTGCTGCAGTATAACGTCTAGAACTTGCACCAGGAGTGGGCCCTGCTGGCCCTGAAGCACAGTTTGGCCTGACCAGTGCGTCGGCATGAGTCCTGCGTCGCAGAACACAGTTTCCTGAGGTGCTCTTCAGCTGTGCCAATGCTCCAGCAGTGGGCCAGAGCTACCCGTGACGGGGTCCTGTGGCGGCACGCTGAGCTTGCTGATGGTGACCAACGCTTGTTCATGCTCCTTCTGGCATTGGCCGTAGCACATGTCCCAGCTTTTGCCTGCCGGATATGCGCCAACCATCTGGAAGTCTGCACCAGCTTCTAGGCTGCAGCAGCATGAGACGCCTCAGCGCTGAGGCTGTCAAGCAGACTGACCGAAAGCAGGCTGGCAAGCCAGACCTGTTGTGCGCCACTCCTGCGGGGATGGCTATGACGTCACCTGCATGAAGCACAGCTGCGCTGCATCAGCAGAGCTTCAGCAGTGGCTCACACAAGCTCTCAAAAGATTGAGGCACAGCCCACCCGGCTCCACAACCTCCTGCACATCTACTTTGTCACCCCCGAAGCTGCAGGAAGGAGCTGCATGTCAAGCTGCAGGCTGGCCATAAGAAGGGTGCACAGGATCAGCACATGCACAGTGCCTGCCAGGATGCGACAAACAAAACAGGACGCTCATGTATGCGCAAGTTTGCTACATAAGCCAGCACAAGACCAGCACAGGACACTCACCGCAGCCTGGCAGTACCCCTGAAGACGCCCAGGACCTCATGGGATGTGCTGTGGTAGTGGCTCCTGCATTGCAGTACTTGAAGTCAGATAGCCTCTCCTGCAGAGGCTGTCGTTCCTGCAAACACTTCTGCATGAACATGTCACAAAGCTGGCGGGGTCACCTTGCTGGGACCAGGCCTGCACAGACACTGAAAGGCTCCCAGACATGCTGAGGCAAGCATGCTAGTTCAGAAGCAGGCAGACAATGCTCCATGAAGGCAGGTATGCAGACGGCAATGGGCCTCGCCTGTCATACATGCGATATCGCCACTGAGGGTCATAGCCATGAGATGCAAAGGTCTCCTCTATGTGGCTAGCCAGGTCCTTGTGCTTCTGGGGGTCAAAGGCTCGTTTGTACAGAAGCAGGGGGCACTTGCAGATGCTACAATTGGGCAACAGGCCATGAGCAGGCAGCATGTGCGTCACTACTGATGTCATAGCCACAAAATGTCTGCATGAGAGCAGCAATGTCAGACATGGATTGCATGCATGTGCAAACAGGCCTCTGCATGCTGCACTTGCCTTTGCAGTATCTTTCAGACTCCAGCAGAATCTTTCAGACTCCAGCAGAACTCCAGCAACACGAGGAACACTTTTGAAGTCTAGCTTTTCAAAATGCAGTTGGCCTTATTTTTGAAGGAAGGAAAATAATTCATGCTGTCCATCAGGATCAACCTCTGCAATGCTGTCCTCCTGGTAGCTGTCTTCCAGCCTGGTCTGCTGCTAACTGTGCATGTGAGGTGTAGCTGTGGCCAGTCTGAGCTGCATGACCATGCTAGGTCTGCTCTCTGCATGTTATACCTGGAGCACCCCTTAGTCTACGTCAACCTGCTGTTCCTGCTCAATGTTGATGTGCTGCTCTGGATCATCAGCATCATCTCAGGCAGCACATGGGTATGTCGAGTCTGAAGCAAGGCCTGCTGCAAGGCCTGCTGTGTCAATGAGCTGATGGAGGCCTCAGCTCTCCTGCGCATGCTGCAGCTCATTGATGCAGCATGGACGCTGCTGCCACCGCTGATGGCGGCTGTCTACTCTACGCATCCCCATGCAGTTCTGACTGCTAAGGCTGCTGTGGCACATTGCTTGCTTGCTGCATGGAGCGTGAGGCTGACTCACAGTTATTTCAGAAGGCAGGTGCTCAGACCCTACTCAACAGTCTGCAGCTCAGCAAAGTGGTCCACTCCGTTCTGCACTCCTTGAATTGCACATTGCCAAAACGAAAGCCAGCACATCACCGCCCCTGAGCACCCCCAGCCCAAGCAAATCAATGTGTCCTGCAGGGAATGCTAGCAGCTTGGGGCCAGAGAGGACTGGCGCTTTGCTGACATGCGTGTCAGGTTGGGCCAGTACAGGTTCAGATGGATGTCCTTCTTTTTGACATATGTATCCCAGCACCTGATGCTGCTGGGGCTGACCCTGCCCTTCTATTCTATTAGCCAAAATCGCACCACGTGGTCATTGCTTGACACAGTTGGTGTGGCAGTCAGCGCAGCAGGTGCGCATCACTGTCTGCCATTGCTGCACCTATGGCTCCAGGCTGCTGAATCAAGTGCTGCCATATTCAAGGTCCACTTCAATGCTGTGCTGCAGGCATTTCGGTAGCAGCAGCTGCCGACACTCAGCTACACAAATTCTGCTCAGCCAACGCCCGCCTTCCTGCCACAGAGCGCAAGTTGGTGCTCGACACAGGTAGCGGGCTGCCTGGTCTGCAACAAGGGGTCAGCAGGACTGCTAAGCGTGACTGATGAAAGTGTGCGGTGCAGGCTTGTGGCGCTATGCCAGACACCCAAATCATTTTGGGGAGCAGGCGTGGTGGTGGGGCGTGGCCCTCCTGGCTGAGCCCTGGACATTAATAGGACCTCTTTTCAACACATTATGCATGGTAGGGCACTGCCACGCTGCATGCATCTGCAGTGAGCCTCGACAGCAGCTAATACCTCCGGCCCCTGCAGCTGCCAGTCACTTTCTTAGTGGAGCAGCGTATGTTGGCGAGACCTGAAAGGAGATACGCATACACTCAATACATGCAGCAGACATCCTGCCTAATCCCTTGGCCCCCCCTCAGCAGAGGAGCTTAGACGTCCCCTGCCATTGGTGAGTCTGCCATGCGCAGAGGCTGCGATGCTGTGATGAACGCAATTGGCATGAGTTATATTCATGGCACCAGTCTCAGAAGGCATGAATGTGAGGTCACATCAACATCAAGCGTGCGAGTGCCAGGGATTGCTGTCAGGACCTCCCCAAGGCGCTGGCAGCAGCAGCACGCCACAAAGAGCCAGTGTCAGATGCGGGGCACCAGCTGCAGTGATGGGACTCAGCGTCTGCCACCCACAATGCCAAGCATGCGCAGGGGAAGCCAGGCCAGGAGGGCAACGGCTGAGGATGTGACAACGAGTGCTGCAATGCCTGCCACCTCAGAGGCATGCCTGCAGTCAGAGCACAGAATCGACCTCATGTCTGCATCATGTGGCTGGGAGGCTTGCAATTAGGCAGCTTGCAGCTGCCGTGTGTGCTGGTGCACCAGTGTGGGCAGCCAGTGGCAGCGAGAACTTGTGTGTCAGCCTCTTTCGGGCAGGCAACCACAAACATGGCATGAAAGCAGCACAGGTGTCAACGTCTGGCAGGCACTGGAGCAGGCAGGCTGGCACAGCGACATCAAAGCAGCAGCACAGGCCTGATCTTGGCACTTCTCACTTGGCGCTGACAAAGTTGCTGCCATGCTTGCTGAGCACGTCCAAAATCTTGGCCTGCAGGTGCATTGACAGCATGGTCCTGTGATGTTGATGTAGGCAGCAGGGGCATTGTTCATTGCACATCTTCAACAGCAAGCAAGGCTGGGAAGCTCTGAGAACTGACCTCCGCGGTTGTGGTGACCACCTTGTATTGGGCCCTACAGCACAAGTTGCTCTCAAGGGATTGATTGCTGTTGGAAGGACAGCCCAGAGCCTGTTAAAATGGCCTGGATGCATGCTCACCCACTGGCAGGGATGCGGGTGTCATGGGCAGTGCCTCAGCTTTCAGAGCTGCACAGCTGGCCATGGGCATTGTGCAGCTTTTACTGTTCCAGGTTGCTCAAGAGAACAGAGTCTCTTGCGCTGGCATTGCTTATCCAGCAAAGCCGCGCTGTTGGACATGCTCTTGCTCACCAGGCGTAGTCCAATGCTGGCTTCATTGTCTTGGTGATGGGGTTGGTGAAATGCTTGGCGTTGGCAATCTGGTTGTTAACAACGATGTAGTGGTTGCCTGCACTCACATCCAAATTGTCACAGGGAACAGTTGGCAGTCGCAGCACAGCATGCAGGCGCTTCATTCACAGTGGTTTGCTGCACTGTAAAATTGCTGCACAGCAGACACAGTGCATGGCTCACCCAGGGCCTTTTGAGCAATGCCATCAATGGTCCCCCCAGCCTTGGCCAGAGCATGGGTGGCATGCAGCCTCCCACGAGCCACCCAGGCCTCCCAGGCAGCAGCCTTTGCCTTTGTCTGCAGGTAAGGAGATCTGTGATCACCCCTGTGGTCAGTGCCATGCTGAGAGCGGGCAGGTCGCTGCTGCCAAGTCCGGCACCATGACTTGCACAACCGGTCAGCGAAAAGCGGGTCATGGCAGCTCTTACTTTGGCCTTCAGTTTCTGAGCCTCATGTGAAGGCGCTGCTGTTGCGCAGGAGATACATATCAGGCTCAGAAGCAGCAGGCCGACGGTGTGCTTGCGCTGCATGATGTGGCGCTGTCGTGTGCTGATGCTCTACGAGCTGAATGCTGCAACAGGCTTTCCTTCTGACTGTTGACTGAATGTTCAAGGACCCCATTTTCACGCAAAATGTCTGTGATCGAAGCCCTGAGGGGTGCCCGCATCGAACTCGCAGCATTAAAAACTCCCAGGGAGAGAGTGCTGAAATTGGGAGCCATCAGCAGGATCTTTGTGTCAGAGCTCCTCGGAACCCTGACTCTGGTGCCATATGGTGTGCTCAGGCAAAGCAGCTGGATTTGCAGCTTACCTTCACACTCATGTTGATGACACCTCTTCATGCAGGCGTCCGTGCAATGTCTGCTTATCGCAGCCTGCCAAGCACAGGCCACCAGACACAGGTCAGCATGAGGCGGGGCCTCCAGTATGGAGAGACAGGCAGGCCCAGATGCCAGCTTGATGTTTATGTGCCTGGTGGCGCTGCCCCTGCAGGCAAAGGGTCCGCTGCAGGCTTTCCTGTCGCCCTCTTTTGTCATGGCGGGGTTTGGAGCACTGGTAGGTCCCTATCTCTCTACATAGCTGGGTAGTTATGTTGGTATGGTTGCTGTGGCGCCTGCCAGCTGATCTATTCCTCTGCCTGCAGGGGAAAGGTGGCAGTATGCACCCATTGCCAGTGCACTGGCACAAGCTGGCATCATCACAATGGTGCCTAGCTACACACTCTACCCTGAGGCAACTGCGACTCAGCAGGTTTCAGAGGTCTCTGAGGCCCTAACCTGGGCGCTTGATCACGCAGCAGCCTTTGGCGGCAACAGGCAGCAGGTGAGCAGACCGCTCAATGCAGCATACTCGTTGTAGTTACTCAAGAAGCACTTGAGGCTCGCAAGGGGGACCTATCAGTGGCTGCTATCAGTGCTGCAGCTCTGCCCATGCATGCCTCCGTGACAGCAGGCTCCAACCTCAATTAATCAACCACACTTTGCTGTGTCACTGACATCTCAACAAGGCACTGGAGCTGTGTCCCAGCTCAAACCGCAGCCGGCGTGCGTCCACTGCTGCTGCTGCCCCTGCCCAGCCTGTGCTGCAGCCTCTGTACCCTCACGCAAAGCCAGAGAGCCTGGACTGTGTTGAACTGCCTCCCCTGTGACTTGTGCAGGTCTCCTTGGTGGGCCACTCTGCCGGTGCACAGCTGTGCACCCTGGCCCTGCTGTGCAGAGCCGCTTGCAGCCAGCATCAGAGTGTGGGCCAGCCCTTTGGGCCCTATGCGGTCTCCTTTCAGGACAGCAGGATGCCTGCAAGACTTGTGGGTCAGCTTAGCCCCTGATTTTCATAATTGTGTTGTCTCTGGTATGAGCTACCTTACAAATCAATCGTTTTGTATGTATGCAGGCCTGGCTGGAGTGTATGACATTGGGGCACACTATGCGTACGAGGATGGGAGGTGCAGTGCTGGCCTGTCGCTCATCTCCTCAGTGCATTCATCAGCAGCCTGACAAGGCTGTGTGCATTGTTGCAGAGGGGTGGCCAAGCTGAGCACCATGGAGCGTGCCATGGGTGGGCGGGCAGGCTTTGCCCCCCATTCGCCCTCACTCCTGCTTCGAAGGGCCTGGGAGCAGGTGCACACAGGACAGAGACTTGAGGTCCAGACGGATTCAGATTTCTGGCTAGCTCCCAGGTGGCACCTGCCATCAGCCCAAGATTCTGCCTCTATTGCATGCAAGCCCACCTTGCATTGGCAACCCTTCAATGGGGGCTGCATGCACCACAGCACCAAATTGATCCAGCTGCAGCCATCTTGAGCACAGCCTGCCTGGTGCTCTCGCCCAGTGCTGCAATATGACGTGCTGCTTCTGTGGCAGGTTGCGGCGCCAACAGGGTGGCACACGTACATTCTGGCAGCAGCTGGGCAGTCGGGCGCAGAGATTGACGGGCGGGATGTATGCCAAGCCAACTGTGCAGCAGGTGAAGGTGGTCTATGAGCTTTCTGTCTGGCTCTCAGCAACTGTGTGGAGCCAGGTCAGAGACTACTAAACATTGATGCCTGTGCAGGCGGCCCCAATGAGTACATCAGCAGCACAAGTGCACCCTGAGGCTGATGCATACAACAACAGTCATGTACCGCTGCTGTTCCGGATGGAGGACATTCAGAGGCTGCCGCCTGTGGTGCTCATGGCCAGCAGAGGAGATCTTACCGTGCCCAGGTGGGCCTGCTTTCTTGTGCAGCATCTGATGTCAAGGTAAAGTTCCGCTGACTTCAAGCTGCTGGCCTGCTGCAGTGTCCAGACGCAGGAGATGGCTGGCATAATGGAGGCCTGTGGAGTGCAGACTGCCTCGCACATCTTTGAAAGCCTTACACACATAGACTTTGTCTCTGCCTGGCTGGGGCACGACAAGGATGGCTTCCAGCATGAATTGCTGCAGCACCTGCGGCAGTAACACAACCTGCTACAACCATATCTTACCTGCTCATAATGCAGATTTAGATGTTTGTCACAGCCATGGAATCAGAGAAAGGTGTGTGGCATGCATTCCATAGCCAGCATCAATGGATGCCTTGTTGCCTCATCAGGTGCTCGAGGGTTTCAATGTCCCCAGGCTTATCCACACCATGAAAAGCATTGTGCACAACTACAGTCTTCATCTTGTAACCATGCTCCAGCACCTTCAGCTGCTCCAGGTCTTCCATCACCTGCAGAGCAAGACGCATCAGCCTGCATGCTTCTGCTGCATGTGGAAAATATACAGGGGCTGCACATGTACCAAACAGACCTGCGGGATGAACTATGTACTTGCCCACCATCAGTCGGGAAGGAGGCAGCAAGAAACAAAGATGCATGCTGGACTGATGGGAGAGTGCTGCCCACCATAAGCGGAGTAGCGGGCAAGTGGCAGTAGGTCTTCAAAAAGCTGGAGTCATAGCACTGCAGCCCCAAGTGCAGCAGGTACTGGTGGTCCTGGAAGGGGATGGGGAAGGGCTGAGGTTCGCCGCTTTTGTTGCCGGGCAGCACGCCCCGGCTGAAGTATAGCGCATAGCCATTCAAGTCGGTGATGACCTTCACACGGCTGGTACTGGAGGCGTCCTCACGGCGCAGCGGGGTGCAGGCTGTGCTGCGCAGCAGGCATGGCAGGTCAGCCGGCTTGCTTGAGGGCTTAGCGCAGGGTCCCTCACACACGACACCCGCTTGAGAGCGCTGGGCAAGGTGCAGGCTGTGCAACAAGCAGATCTGGCAGGTCACTGCGTCCGCCTGCCTGCCCTGGGCATGGTAGCAATCTCGGTTGTGCAGCAGGTGCACCAGGCCTGAGGCCCTGCTTGTGAGCAATGTCCCAATCACATCAGTGATTGCCTGGGTACTTGAGGCAGGGCAGGGTGTAGACAGCACTAGTTATAGTGTGGCAGGTCAGTGGGGCACATTGCATCCCCTATCAGTTTTGGTGCTTTGCTGGACAGCAATCCTAAAGCAGTGAAAGGGCCTGCTGATGAGCGCAGTGCCTCCCTGCTCGAGGGCTGAACCTCACATAGCAGGCCACGACTTTGCAGCCTCACCTGTACACAGCATCTGGTGCTTGCCGCAGGGCAGAGACTACATCACAGATCGCCTGTGGCTCTGCAGACAGGGCACCATATCTTCAATCAATGAGCAAGGCAGGGGCGCGCTGCTTTCCTGACCTCCTAGATGGGCAGGCGTGCTTTGCAGCACTCACCGATGAGGGGCTCATCTCCCTGCAGCAGCCAGTGAAAGGTCTAAGACTGGGCCTGGGTGGGGCAGGGTGCTGCCAGATGCAGCCGCTCTGCATGCAGCAGCAGCAGACCCTGACCTGAATGTTCACGACTACGTTGTAGTGCTCTGAAAGCTTGGAGACAGCCTCTCGGCATCGTGCTGTACCTGCAGTGCCCACATTGAAGTCAGCACGCAGCTGAGTATGGGCAGTCAAGCTGCAGGAGAAATCTACAGGCATCGGGAGAGCTGCTGAAGCACCAGCAGATGAGCTGCAGTGCAGGATCTGTACCATACCTACAGGCATCACCTGAGAGGACAAGACGCACCAGCTGAGCTGCCCAAGCCCCAACCAGACCCACCATTTGCGCACTCCGCATCTGTGAGGACCACCTCTGCCCCTGCCTCTCGGCACAGGCTGGCAATACGCTCATCATCAGTGGCCACAATCACTCTGTCCAGCACTGCTGCCTTGCAGGCCTGCTGCCAAGTGCGGATGATCATGGGAATGCCCCTGATTTTGGCAAGCGGCTTGCCTGGGAACCTCGAAGAATTGTACCTCGCAGGAATGACTCCAATCTGCAATGGAGATCAGGCCCCCTGAGAGACACACACCATGGCATGCAGATGCAACCTGCTGGGGGACCTCACCACTAGGGGCCTCTTCACTAGCCTCTCTTCCCTCAGGCCAAGAATCTTGTTCAACACTGCAATCACTGCAGCAGCTGCCAGGAGTCCTGTTCCAATGCGTCCCATGAGCCAGCTGCTGTGAGCTGCTGTTGCAGGGATTTGATGAAGTACAGCTGCCAATGCAGATGAAGCTGGAATACAATCGCAATTATGAACCCTGCCCGCAATACTATGCTTGATCAGAGATGCACCTTGACATGTTTGGCCTTTCAGGACGGATGTGACTTTTCTTCTTTGTAGCAGATCGCTCTGAGTGACTGAGGTGCAGATTACACAGCCAGCTGTCCAGTTGCAGAGAGCCTTGACACTGCAGACTTGCCGTCATGGTGAGCGAGGCTTGCAGGTCCTCACCCATTTCACGGCAACTGAGCTGTGCATCGCACAATGAGAGCTCCCTCCCATCAGTGCCTGCTGAGCAAGACATGACTGGGCAGGGAGTGCATGGGGATAAGTCCTGCATGCATAGTTTCCTCGCTGCTCCCACTCCTGATGTATGCTTGATACCACTTGCAGTTGTCATTCGTTGTACCACTGATGGCTTTTGGAGGTGTTGAGGCCGTCGTTGCCATTTTGCTGCTGCTGCCGGTGAGCTGCTGGGCTTCTTGGTCATCCCCTGCCTCTGTGCTGCTTCCCTGCACTTCTTGTGGAAGATGTGCTGCCCTGCACTGAATCTAACGTCAGTGGTTTGCTGCAATGTGGCCTCATGTGCTGTGCAAGAGAAGCCAGGAGAGGCCTCTGCCTTGCCTGTCAAGCTGTCATGCTGCGCGGTAACAAATTCTTCTGGCCCTGCAGCTCCCCTTCTCCCGGCCTGCAATCTTGCTTTGCAAACTGACACGCACGGAGGTCGGGAGGACTGTCGTGATGACAACAGCTGCTGTGCTATTTGCACTGCTGGTGGGTACTCGCAGCACTGCTGGCTGCGTCCTGCATGTGGCTACCGGCTATGCAGCTCGAAAGCTGCCTTGTCATTGGCACTGCTGTGGCTGTCAGCCTGTGGCTTCCCTTTTCTTCCAAGATGGTGGCCACTTGTGTGGCCGCTTGGGCCCTGACACGTCATAGGAGTGGTGCATGTGGGCACTGTGATTCAGCTCTGCCCTTTCATGTGCAGGCTGCACCAGCATGGGACCTGGTCCACATGGCCGACCACCCACAGCCAGCAGTTGGCGCTTCTCTGGAGAGAAGGTGAGCTCTCGCACTGCCTTTCAAAACCACAATGTACCATGCCAGCACCATCATAGTTGCTGCTTGCACTTGCCACCCCCTGAATCAGTGCACATTCCTGTGTTCTTTTCATGCTGGAGGCATGTGTGGTTGCGCTGCTACCGCAGCACTGTGATCCCTTGCAGGGCACATTTCGTACTCTTTCAGGTTGATGCAGCTAGGCTGGTAGTGCATGAGCAGCAGCTGCTTGAGGCTGTTGACGATCTTGCTGGGTTGGTGACCTGCAGGGAACAGGAAGCCACATCCAATCTAAGTGCAGTACTGACCGGCAGCACCCTCATGACCATGTTTGTCCTGCGCAAGCTGGGCCTGGCTCTGGCAGATCTGGATGAGCTCACTTCAAAAACTGGGTATGAGGGCAAGACACAGGCCACCAACATGTTCACGGGCAAGGGCACATCTGTCTCTGAAGAGGGCATTGAGAAAGCTGAGTAGATGCTGATTGCAAACACTGGCCAGTCTGCCTCAGCAGGCCCCTTGCTGGCAGAGGACGTTTGTCAATGAATCAGATCCCCCTCAAATAACAATCTTGCAACATATTTTGTGCTCCTGTGCTCAGATTTGGTCATCTCTGCAACTAGGTGCTGAATAGATAATGCTTTGCAGAAACAGAGCAATCATTGTCAAGAAATCAGAATCAGACCCTCCTGTGAAACACTGAGGCTTGAATGTGACAGTGGGGACAAAGATACACTCATGTGTTCGGATGCTCAGTCATCCTTGCGACTGGATGGGGCCTGGCCGGGCTCCAGCCTGGCCAGCTTACGCTGTGCCATGTCATGCTCAGCCAGCAGCCGGTCATACTCGCGGTTCATGCTGCTGCTCTGCTCCTTCAGCGCTGATGCATCCCTCTCAGCCTTCTCCTTGGCAGCGTTTGCTGCCTTCAGCTGGGCCTGTGTTTGCAGACAACTCAGTGGCAGGGCATGATGGCAGATGCACTTCTCATCAAAAAGCATGAAAGGGCGTCACACACACCCACGATGCTGTAGATCGGCTGGGGCCTCACCTTCAGGTCGTCTGGGCTCTCAGCTGCGTCAGCCAATTTGCCGCTAGTCTCCTTGCCCTCATAATGGCTCTGCATCTGGTTCACCTGCAGCATGGCGGCAAACCACGAGGCTGCAGGCAAAGGTCTGGTCCTGGGATTCTACATGGCTGGCCAGTAGACGCAGTTCCCACCTGCCGCAGCAAGGCCTGCTGGGACGCTCTCAGCTGGTCATTCTCCATCTCCACCAAGCCCAGCTTGCGCACCACATATAACAGCAGGATGCACCCAGCTGTCATGTAGGCTGCAGGCACCAAACATGCTTGTCAGCAGTGTATGTCCGGAGCAGCAGACACGCTGTGCCACACAGGGCGAACGGCAGGATGCACCCAACATCATGTGGACTGGGCTGCCAGCATGCTCATTACCGGGCAGCTCTCTTTCTCAACACAAATGCAGTTTTCGTGGTATGTGTACGGCTTGCTCCACACCCCTTGTGGCTACAAGAGCAACAACATGCCTGCCAGGGCCTTCAAGGCTGCTAGGTTGCAGCGCAACAGGCAGCACCTCAGCTCACCCAGCAGCTGCGCTGCGGCCTGTGAGGAACGCCGCTCCACATTGTCAATCTGCATGAACGCCATGGCCCCTCAGCGACAACAGGGTGCAGCCACTGATCTGTGCCAGATGCTGGAGAGGTGTGAGCTCACTGCTGATTCCTGGTTGTATATTTGCATCCTGCATGACGCACTGTTCCTCAGCCACAGTGCTTGATGGTGACATCAGCTTGCAGCAAACACTGCACGGCTGCCTGACAATCAAGGCCGGAGCCCAAGGCCTACCTGGATAGGTCCCACACAGGCTGGATCAGGATGAGTACTAGCACAGGCAACAGTGAGAGGTGAGGCGCTGGTAGATGTTTGCACAGCCTGCATGAGTGGGAGAGCCACCGCAAAGCCTGCTGCCAGACCTTTGACCAGCCATTCCTGCTCACCTAGGAACGCAGTCACTGTGGTGAGCACAGTATGCCCTGCAGCACAGTAGCCTGGTGGGCAACCATGGGCGCATTTGGGTGGTGCAGCTGACATGGTAGCAAAAAAAGCTGGTGGCTTCTCACCGACTTGTGAACGGCAGGAGTTTCTGCAGAGCAACTTGATGGGCTTGCTGAGAGGCTCAGGGAGCATCAGCAGAACTGCAGCAGTGCTCAGGACGCCTGCATGCAGTGGCAGACCAGGAGTCAGGCAAAGACCTGGCTGTGGCCATCGTCATCCTGAAACCTTCCTGAGAGCATGTAGAGGGGCAGAGTGAATCCAGCCACCATGACTGGCAGCCCTTTTATTTGGCACAGATCGAAAAGTGAGCTGCCCCGTGTGACAGGCAGTGTCTTGAGATCCCCAAGGGTTTCACCAGCTCAGTCTGCAGTCTGGCAGCTTGATGCGCAGGCCTACGTGCCAACTACAAGATGGTTAAGCACTTGCTTTCTTGCAGCTGGACCCCTAGATCTGGCCAACATGCAGGCTGTTGCTAGGGCAGACCTCAAACACCCAGATGCCATTGCCTGTTGTCTCTTCCTGGAGAGCCTGGTTCAGGAGCAGCTTGCAGCTGCTCAGCCTAACCTTGCAAAGCTCAGTATTGCACTAGGAGCAGTGGAGGACTCTTTGACCTCTAGGAAGAATGCTGAGCAGTGGCCGCAGCAGCTGCCACAGCTTGTTGAGCACAATCTGGCAGTTGTGGATAGCTGGATCGCTACTTTGGCAGGGAAGCTGGAGACTTTAGATAGCACCAGAGTGAGCTGCTCAAGTCATCTGCACTGAGACCCAGCATGGCTATCATGGCTTGCCTTGTGCTGCCCCATGTCAGGCAAAGGCTGCAACAGACTAGAGCTACACCCATCTGTAAGCCCAGTTTCCTTCTGCAGGCCAAGGTGAAACTGGTAGCTGATGCTGTTTGGGCCAAGCTCACCGGCGTGTTTGCCAAACACGTACTGCATGCTCAGGTGAAACTATATAGCATGATGCGCACGAGACCCGTCTGCATCCTGCACCTTTTGCAGTTCTCCATGGAACTTGGATCCAGCTCTCAGGCCTGGCTGTGGTGGCTGCAGCATGTCTGGAGCTTTGCCCAACACCTCGCGGCCGGCAAGGGCAAGGGGAAGCGGCAGCTGGATTGTGCTGGTGTTGTCAGCACTGTACTGTCCACATGCCAGCGTCTGGCTGCCTGCCATGACCAGTGTGATCTGGCGCAGCTGCAATTTCAGGTGGGCTGCAGACATCATTGTGTGGGTGCAGGCGTGCTACTAGCCTCAGCTGCGCAGTGGGTTAGACAGCTGCCGCTGACAGCAGTCGCATCAACTTCTGCTCATTGCGGCAGTGGCCTGAACGGCTGGCATGAGTTGAGCTCAGCTCAGCAGCAGTGCCAGCAATGAGTTGCTTCCGTTTGGGCCGCAGGTGTCTGAGGACCACTGCTGGCTCAACATGTCTGCTGACGGCCAGCGGGAGGGCACCTGTGAGATCACCACAGACAATGCGCCCAAGCGAGCCCTGGCAGTGGAGGCAGCAGCCTGGGAAGGGTGGCTATACAGCGGCGGCCATGCAGTACTCTGCTCTCCCCAGGTCCGCTTTACCAGCCACCAACTGGTGACCCACTGGCTCATTGAGTCCCTTGGGAACATTGTCGGGCCCTGAGTCATCCTTGGTCATCTTGCTGCAGATCTGCATGCACATAACTGGCTGCTGACATACCCTCTGAACTGCCAGCTTATGGCGGGCCTGCATGCTCATGCTCATGCTCAGCAGGCTGCTGAGCTCACAGCACGTCTGCATGCCCATGCTCGGCCGTCTGCTGAGCTGTTGGCTGGCCAGTCTGCTCATGCTCAGCCACTGAGCGTCCAGCAGACTGCCATAGCACCCGATACCCCCAAAATTGCACGGACAAGCTGTTGCTTCTGCTGCACTCAATGACCCCAATATTGCAGCTGGCAAGCTCCTGCAGCTGCTGCTGCAGATGACGATGGCCGCAATGGTGACTTCCTTGGACCCAACCATTAATCACGGCCAGACATCGGGCACTGATAGCCACCAGCTGCGAGCGCTGCAGTTCTGGCTGCTGGATTGCATCTGGCGGCAGTGCCCCCAAGCCTTGTATCCGGCAGCACTAGATGCTTATGCAGACCTGCATGAGGTGGGCTCAGCTGAATACACCCAGTCCTGGCTGGCATGGGCCAGGGGTGCCTGCTGGCCACCCTGCTGCAAGGCGGTGCTGCAGCATGCAATGTGTAGCTGGTGACCATGGCTGTGGCTGCTTTTGTTTGGTTATCGCATGGGCAGGTGGCATGTGGGGACTGATGCAGCCGTCATATGCACCAGCTGATTGTGCACTCCTACATGAGGTGGCAGACCACAGGAAGCTCTGTTTTGCAGTGCTGGGGGCACTCCTGCTCTGCATGTTGTGCACTGAGCCAGAGCTTTTGGCCGGCCAGACGTGCATGGTGGGCCAAGGCCACACATCTGCTGCGCCACTGTGCATGGCGCATGCTGCATGAGGAGGCCTTCAGCATGTTCATCCGTGACACTCATGGACAATTACCTGGCTGCAGGTCTGGGAACAAGATGCGCTGGACGCGGCTGCTGAGCAAGGTGATCTGCAGAGCATCCGCAGCACCCTGAGCAGCTCTCCTGTGTCGGTGAGCTGGCTGCATCCTCATCGTATGCATTGGGCCCACTACATCGCTTAGCCGAGCCCCGGGGAGAGCTGCAGCTGCTTGCAGCAACAGCTCTGCTGCCTGTCTGCACAGGCTGCCTGAGCAGGGCATAAGATGTCTGCTGCCTGTCTGCAGAGGCTGTTTGAAGAGGCCAGTAAGTGCATGCCATTCCCTGCTGCCCAGCCATTCCTGTTCTACCCCTACAGGTGCGCCCTTAGACAATTGCCTTGTCTTCTGCTGCCGCATCTGCTGTCAGGGTGATCACAGACTCCATGCGTCTACAGCTACCAAGTTGGGTTCCATCTAAGACGAGCAACCTTCCTACGCTTCTCCCAACTCCTAGCAGGTGACTGGCCTCCAGCAGCCTGCTCCATGCCAGGCATGTGGTCTGCACCACAACTGGAGCGGTGTCCGTCCCAGCCTTTTGATTTTTGAGGTTGAGCCTGTGGTGCAGAGCAGCATGACCACTCCTGGAAGACTGCCCAAGTCAGATCTCACCTTGAGGCAGCTCTGGGCAGCATGGGCACTGAGCAGGGGGCCGCCGTGCTGAGGCGTTACAGGCAAATGCCCTGCATCCTTCTCCAACATCAAGCCGCAATAATCTAGACGCAGCATGGTCATGCAACACAGTCTGACTCTTCCCCTCCCTGCCTCAGGTGGCACGCTACCAATGAAGAGCTGTACAAGGATATGGAGGGTACTCTAGAGAAGCTCTGTGAACTGGCCACGTGGCTGCAGCAGCACCATCCTGTGCAGCCAGCAGATCTTGATAGCAGGCAGTCGCAAAACCCAGTGTTAGGCTCCCGGAGCGCTGACGTGATCACAGGTTCAGTACTGCTAGGCGCCAAGCAGTTTCCACTTGGCACAGCACCAGAAGGCAGTGCTGCAGCTGAGGCTAGGAATGGCAGCATGCAAAGCCAGCCAGGGCTGAGCCCAGTGACTTTGCTGGCCCTCAGGACTCTGCTGGAGTTCTTTGATGGCTGCTGCTGTTATTTTAGAGGCCGTACCAGGCCCTCAGCCTGGGTGTCGCACCTGCTGAAGGCACTGAAAGCATTTGATGCGCCAACTAGGGAATGTGTTGCAGCCACTACACAGGTAGGATCTTGTTCAAGGTCAAAAAGAGCAGTACTCTCTGACTGCTTACTATGTGTCCAGACCAACAGGCTGCGTTGGCCCTGCAGGTGCACAGCGAGCTCATGCAGCAGGCAAAGGAGTACTGGGGCCCGCTTAAGGCGCCTGCATTGCGCAGCCTCTTTGAAACACCAGAGCTGCAGGACAGCAATGAGAACAGATTCTTGAAGCGTCCGCGCAGGTGAACAGCCATTCAGGTCTGTACCCCACATTTCGATATCTCATCTTCCCTTCATCTGAAGATCCAGGGCAACGAAGTGCCCAATGCTGATTGGGGAAGCTGTCGCAGAGCTGCAAGATGCTCATGGTGATCGTTCCTCCCAGGCAAGACTAAGCCCTTGCAGGGCAAATCGTCCAGTTGGCTGGTCATACTGCAGAGGCAGGGGACCAAAACATGCTACAGACCCTAAACAGCAGCAGCAGCTTGAGGCAGCTGTCTATTTGCTACCTGCAAGCAGCTGCCAGCAGCTTGTCACATCCCTGCAGCCCTTGGCAATGCTGGTGGTCGTGTGCAGGCTGGTGCTTCCAATCGCAGGGCTACCCCTGCCATCTGAGCAACATTCATGTCTGATTGCACTTCTGGTCTCCCCAGACTGTGAATGTGACGTATCCCAGTCTTGCAGACGTCCAAGCACCCTGCTACCTTGGTAACCAGCAAACAAACGCATTATGCAGAACATATCTCAGGCAGTTATCAAGAATCAGGCCCCTAAATGACGTTCCACCTGACGACTGCAATGCGTACCTTTTTGGTCACCTGGCTATCTGGGATCCTTCTGGGACAGAGAGCATGGTCAAACCATGGTTTGTCTCACCGACCGTGTTTAAGCGGGAGTTGAATACCAAATGTGAGTTCTCAATGCACACAGCCATGCCTCAACCACCCTCAATCCTCCTGTCTCTCTTGCAATTGCGTGAGAAGAAGCTCTCCAAGGTAAGCTCTTCTTCATGGCAAAGCTCAGATTGTTGAAAGCATTCTGACTGGCATCACCGCATGTAGGAGGAGGCAGAGAAGGAAGCAGGGAAGTACTGGACTGTGAAGGATGGCAGGCTGGCCATTCAAGCGCTGCGCAACAACAGGTGAGCCACGCATGCCCCGTGACGGCGATGCATCATTGCCAGCGCAGTGCGGCATGATGGGCCCACATGCTTTTCACCGGGCGCATGTGGGCAGATTGTGTATGGTAACGCCGCAAGCCCCTCTGCCAGCTCAGCATTTCTGGGCTGCAGGGGCGAGGGAATGCTGTACGATGCTGACCAAGCTGAGCACATGCGGACGTCCTGCAGAATGCTGCAGGTGGAGTGCCACTTTCGCGAGAGCGACTTGAAAGGCAAGCATGTCGCTGAGTCCCAGACTGCTTGTCGGTTGACTGACACATGTCAGGGACTGCCACGAGTGCTTGGCGGGAGAGCTGTCAGGCCGTGCTGCAACACTCAGCAGCAGGAGAGGGCGTTTTAAAACCCGCTGCCCCTGGGCCTGCAGGGCAGCCAGCGGCTGCAAACAGCGCACTGCACAGGCCACAGCTCTGCCCCAGCATTGGTCCAGTTGCGTGCCTCTTCAGGAGCTATGCCGTCAGGGCTGCTACCAGGCCTGGCAGCGATGCTCCTCCCGTGCCCACCTTTGACCACGGGGTGGGTCACCGTCTGCACCCGCTGTGATGTCCACTGACGCTCTGGCTAACACGTCTGGCGCCTTGCGCCTGCCAGCAGTGGCCCGGCGTGCTCATGCCCATAAACAATGCCAGCCTGTCACCCTCACCTGCAAAGTCGTGGCTGCCTTGGCACCAACGTTTCTGGATTGTGCTGTGGTTGAACAGCCTCCTGGAAACGTGCAGTCTATCTTACGGCACGACATCTGAAGCAAGTGCTGCCCTGCTGGCTTTGACGCAAACAGGCACCTGCAGAGCAGCTATCCACAGCACACCTGACAGCTTCCTCTTGTGGTGCTTGCTTCTCATAGCAATCGGCACCACACTTATGCTGCAGGTGGCAGGGCGTGCCTGGATGAACACAGCGTCTGACCCAGTGGTGGGCCTGGCCGAAGTGGTGGCCATGCTGGAGGATTTTGAGGTTTGCCCCCAGCTGCTGCCCCGCAGCGACGTCAGGCTGGCCTTTGCAGCAGCTGTGGCATGCACACCAGGTACCTGTGCTGTTGGCTTGGCCTCCATCTGCAGCAAGCGACATGCATCTCTGGCATGTGTGCCGCCAGAAGGGACTGACAATTTTGCATTGAAGAGCACCGGGAGGCAGTGCTGGTTTGCAATGAGGGACAGGTGCCAACAGCCTTCCTGCTGCGTGCTATGTATGGGGTCTGCGCCGCAGACCACTGAAGCAGTGCTGGCAGCTGCCGTGCAGATGCTCTGTCCCTTGGAAACAGCCACCCGCACAACATGCGCTGGCCGCAGTTCTGTGATCTGCTGGTGAGGGTGGCAGTGGCTTGCAGCCACTGTGACGGGCACAGGTGAGCGCCTGAAAATCTTCGAGCAGCAGGCTTTGAATTGCCTACAGTGAGACAGCCAGCTTCAGCTTGATGGGGCTTTTGTCAACTGACTGTGCTGCAATGGCGCCTGATTGCGAGAGCCCCTTGTGGGGGTCAGCAGGCCCCTCTGGCAGCCAGGAGCTGGCGAACAATCTATATGCGCCCAGGCACAGCCAGCAGGGTCCCACCAAGTTTTGTGCCCTGTATGCGCCAAGCAGTCCACAAAACGACCGGTGATGGTCTCTTCCTCCAACACCCTGCTTGCTTGCAGGCAGAGCAGGGCCCTGAGCGTTGAGTGTTTCATGCGTCACATGACCCTGGCTGCCTGCACCATCCCCCTTCTGGAGCGCATCGGGCGCCTGCAGCGCCTCGCCAAGCTGCACGGGCAGATGCAGAGCCAGCTGCAGTGGCAGCACGCCGCTGCCCAGGTGCGCCTCGCACGGCTTGGTTTCATAGAGAAGACTGTCCCTGCCGTTCGCGGCAGGGCAGCCAGACCTGACAGGTGCGCAGCAGATGTTGGTGTCGTGGGAGGGTTGGCAGCGACAGGGTCCTGCAGGACCTCGGTTGTGGTCGGGGCTCGATGTGATTGGGTTTCTGCCTGAGCAGGGATCCAGCCTGTGCAGTTGAGGTCATGCTCAAGATGCAGCATGTCCAGCTAATGCAACGGGAGACATGCAGGTCCTCACACCTGTCCACTTGCACGCTGGCCATGTTGGACAAGGAACAGCTTGCTATATTCTGCCGTGCAGCATACTAGAAACTGAGGTTCTGGTCAGCTGGGTGCAGGGGCAGCTGCAGGTGCAGCAGCCAGTGAGCAAGGCAGCTGTGCAGCCCGGGGACACTGTGCAGCATCAGCCCTCTATGCACCCGTCAGCTGACCAGCAGCTCACAGCAGGTGCAGATACGAACACAGCCGCTGCAGGGGCGCAGGAGCCTGCAGAAGGCGCAGAGGTGGTGCAGGCAGGTCAGCCCTGAGGTGGCCTCAGCCAGCCAGCCCTGCTCTGCACTCTTCTTGACTGCAGACCAGCCTTGATGCAGGGTGCTACTTCCTGCACAGCCTTCTGATGTGGTGTGATGTCACCCTACATAACGATGAATGTCTCCAAGTCCTGATGCAAGTGACACTTATACCTGCAGGTGGCGCAGCTTTGACAGAGCTCCTGCAGCTGCGGCGTGAGCCCTCAGACACGCAAAGGGTGCAAATCCCACGGCCCCCGGAGCTGGAGTGGCACCCAGCCTCGCCCCAGCCAGTCCCTGAGGCTCTGCTTCAGCAGCTGCTGCGACATGACACAGAGGCAGCAGTGCGTTCCCAGCACCCTCCCCTGTGGCGCCGCTTCAGTCGCCCTGTGCTCGACTTCGGGACGGCCATGGTTGGGGACCGGGTGCACCTGCGCATGCTCCTCTTCAACAGAGGTCAGCTGACAGGCTTGTGAGTCCTGTGCAGCTGACCTGCCACTTGCGGTTGGCCCCACATCATGGGACAGGGTGCACCTGCAGACGCACCTGTTCAGGTCAGCTGGCATCTCACTCTCCCCCTGGGGTACAGAAGTTGATCGTGACCTTGCCGCCTTTCAATCCCGTCAGCAGAAGTCAGCCAGAAGATTTTGCCTTCAGCAGCTGGTCAGGCCTGCCATACAGGCTTTCCCACAGAGGGTGACCCTGGTGCGCGCCTTGTCTACCTGCGGCTTCAGCAGCCACACAGCGCGTTCGTCACCCCAGGCACTGAGCTCAGCTCAGGGGCCGCAACCTCATGCAGGTCTCAGGCAAGTAGAGCTGACCCTGGGGGTGCCACCAGACATGCCCTTCCTGACCTGCACCTTCAAGCCCAAGCCCCTGGTGCCCGGCATGCCGTACCTGGTGGACGTCACTGGCCGCTTTGACAGACCCGGAATCTGGTCAGGAAGGCTGACGCTGTCCATCAGGGAGAGCGGCGTCTTCGCCATCCATGAGGAGCAGAGCATCCCCGTGTCTGCCAAGGCAGTTGCCAGACCCTGACGGTGATCCAGCTGTTGTTGGAAGATGCAGCCCACTGCTGAGCCTTCATTTGCTCGTGCCGGGAGCTCTGCCAACAACAAGTGACGCATGCAGAGTGTGCTTCAACACAATGAACTGGTGCCAACTTGTCTCATGAACTTTCTGGACGATGCTGCTTGTACTGTGCTTCATTACACTCAGCACTGAGCACACCAGTCAGCACACCAGCCTCAGGTCTCCCTCTCTCTGTCAGTTCGCATGCCATGCTACCAGGCCTTGTTACAAGAGTCTCTCTGCAGTCTGCTGGCTGGCTGTCATCAATCCTCCTTCCATCTGTTTGGACACTTGGTGCACTGGTAGAACACAGTGGCTGGCTCGTCTGCTGACCTCATTTGAATCTCCTTGAAGAAGGCCCGGTTGTTCTGACACTTTTCACATTGTGCTACAGCGCAGGCAGATACAAGCTGTTTTGCACAGGCTGATTTGCTACACTCTACAGCTGCAGCACAGGAGAGCAAGGACGTGCTTGCAGCACTGTGCGCTGTGTGACAGCCACAGCAGGCAGGCCCGCATGAGTGCACAGTCAAGATGCTTGGACCGGTATCATGCTGTCCCAGTGCCAAGTTGTGAGCAGCCAGCTCAGCTCCTAGCCTGGAGTCCATGCTGCCACCTGCAGGGGTGAAGGCCCAGCAGGACGTGGGCTCAGCATGCAGTGCACAGAGCGCTGCAGGCTGGGCATGATGCAATTGCACCTATCTTACATGAAGGCTGCACTGCTGCACTGCCATGCATGGGGCAGCTGTACATCCCGGCCGGCGCTGGCCTGCAGCATGACGCAAGCGCACCTTCGCACTGAGAGGCACTGCTGAAATCCTGGTCGCTGCGCACATCTTCAACCTCCTTCTTCACCAAGCGAGCGGGCTGACTCATCTGCAAGCATTGGAGAGCAGCACTGCGCACGCATTGCCTGAGCACAGAACTGGGGCACCTGCAGGCAAGCTGTGTATTGCAGTGGTGACCTAGATCACACACCCCGTGAGCATGATGGCGCACACAGGTCCTGCCTGAGCACAAACATGAACATATCACGCAGCTCTCACTGTCTTGGTCATCTTGTAAACATAAGGACATGTGGGGCAGCTGCATCTGAGCCCTTCCTCCACCATCTCAACTGCAACAAGGCTTTACAGATTAGTATTTGAATTTCTTGGCTCAGGCAGCAGCTTGAGACACCCACCCTGCAGGAAGTTGCCACATGATGGGCAGTAAGTTATGGCCATCCTTGATCGCCCTGCAGGCTCACTAGAGCTGCTGGGTCTGCTGCCTTTCTTGCGCAAGACGACAAGTTGACCTCTCCGCTTGTCTGAAGCGTTGCAGGCTTGCAATGGACCGGCAGCATGAAGCATGGGAGCTGGCCACACCTCCTCACACAGGAACCACCATTGTGGCAGGTGCTGCCCTTGCCTGCCTGATGCAGCATCAGCAGAGCTGCCATGTGTGACACGGATCTATGTGCTTGCAGTTGCCTATGATGGAGGGGTGGTGCTGGGATGCGACAGTCGTGTGAGCACTGGCGTCTATGTCAGCAACAGGGCGTCGGACAAAGTGACAGCATTGTCAGACTTTGCTTGGCTCCTCAGATCAGGCTCAGCTGCAGATACGCAGGCAGTTGCAGACTATGGTGGGTTTGACGCAGGCTCGCTGCCCTTGTTGAATACTGGCAAGCAGAGGGGCCAGCATCCTGATCATGGGGGTGTCTGCAGTGAGATACTTTGTACATCAGCACTCTTTAGAGCTGGCACATGAGCCTAAGATCAAGACAGTGGCACAGCTTGTTAAAACGGTGAGCCCCTTGCTGAGGGCAGCAGATCGGAACACACCTGAATGTCTGCTGCCCTCAGCCTGGCTCCAGCGGAGCGCAGCCAAAGCTGCACTGTCAGTAATCATTCAAGCTCTCTGTGGACGCACAACAATGCCCTGCAGTTCAACTATCAATATAAGCAACTCATCAGCGCTACCATTGTGGCAGGCTGGGACGAGTCAGAAGGCGGCCAGGTGAGCCACAATTCCCAAACCTTCAGCAATCACTTAACAGCAGGTCGCAGCCCGTCCTTACCCGGGTCGGTCAGCCGGCTGGGTGAGAGGGCTTGTCGTTGCCCTGCTGCACCACCAGAGTGTCTGACGTGCGACTAGCGGCTGTCGACTGCCTGCTGATATGGTCCTGCTCTAACCTGGGACATGCAGCCCAAGGCACTCAGCTGCTGACTGCCTGTTTGCTCACTGCTTGTCTGTGTTTGACTGTCTGCCTGAACAGCCTGCCCATCGGCATCCAGGCCTGGGCTGACACAGTCAGGTGCAGACGCTGAATGGTGGGCTCTGCTGTGGCTGCAGGTGTGGGCATGCCCCATTGGCGGCACCCTGGTACAGGAAAGCTGGACTACAGATGGATCAGGCTCAACCTACATCTGGGGTTACCTGGACGAGAACTACAGGTGAGACCGCGCATGCGCAGCCAGGCACTCTAAGGCGGATTCCTCTTATGCCTCAACCAGCCGACTGTAAGCAAACGATCTTGTGGCTATCTGAGGCTAGCAGAGCCCCAGGCGGCTGGGCTGATGTGCATACCCTGGCTGCCTCAGCACTTCTCCAGCCCTGCTGGAACCTGCTGGCAGAGTGACTCCCAGGCAGGGTGAGCCCACATGTCAAAGCAGCTGCAGGTGCAGCATCTTTACTTCTGCTTCATCCCTGCCCCACCAGCAGTGTGTGTCCAAGGGGCAAACAGGGCTGTAGGCGGCAGACTCCAAGCGGCAATGCACAGTTCACTGACCAGCTACATATCTGCTGCAGGGATGGGATGACACGGCAGGAGGCTGAGGAACTGGTGAAGACTGCTATTGCACTGGCCATGACCACAGACAGCAGCTCAGGCGGCGTTATCAGGCTTGTCACGGTGGACAAGTCTGGACCCAATCGGCAGCTCGTCAAGCCAGAGGACATGCCCACCTTTTGGGATGAGCTTGCACATGTGCAGGGCGGAGCAGTTGGCATGGTCATGGCTTGACATTTCTGACTGCCAATACCTTCATCACTGGCACATTTCATGAATTTGGCTCTCTGGAACACTTGAGAATCCTGGCTGGGAGCTATGATGGTCACATTGAGTGTCAAGGCTTGGCGATCTGTGGCTCTGCTGCCTTCATGCGGGCCTCCTGGTCTGCATGTGGTGGGTCCACCTGCAACAAATTGAGCAAGGTCGTCAACATGTATCGAGGGAAGCACAAAGCTGACTTCTTGGTGCAGGTAGATGCTCGGGCTGAAAATCAGCACGTCCACTGGAATGTGCTGCACTGGGGGCCATCAGACGCGAAATGCTGCTCTGATGAGTATGAACTCCTACCTGGAGCAGGACGGGAACATTGCTGCTGTTGCAGCTAAGGACTACCAAAGGGGTCGCCCTTGTTGGTGCACATGCACCTGCTGTTTATGAAAGTCAAGGCACTCAGGACAGGCCCACCTGGTCTTTGTGGTGGTCAAGGTACTTGGCCATCTCCTCAGGGGTCAGCAAGGCTGTGTCCAGCTGCTTGTTGATGGCCGCCTCATCCATGTCTGCCCCAATGAACACTAGCTCCTGCACCATAATAACAGGCAGCCAGTCAGTACAGGCCAGTGACGACAGCATCACAGGCAGCTGGGTTGAGTCACCTCTGCCAGAAGCAGCAGCTCCAGTGTCAGGCCGGCACACGGCAAGAACAAGAGGCCGCAAGGTCCAGCAAGTCTGCCGCATAGGTGCCCGCATCTTCCCAGCGCAGAGCGACAGCTGCTGTGTCGCAGGTGCCCACCACTCCGGGCAGGCGCCGGGGGTGCAGAGGATGTGAGGCAACGCAGCATGGCTTTGCCTGCTGTGGGGACTTTGACTCGCCTGGCGCCTGTCCCCGTACTGCGTGGCCACGTCAAAGTCGCCCAGGATGATGTTGCGCTGGGCCCTGTCCTGAGGCCAGTCCTCATCTGGCACTGCCGCCCACCTGCAGGCAAGGCACAGTCTGAGCGGCTGTACAGCATGCTGGGCTGAGCTTTGTGTGAGGCAGGAAGCTTGGCCAGGCAGGGGGGGCTGGGCAGAGGGACTGTGGCTGCAGTGAGGCTCCAATCGTAGGCAAAGCCCCATTACTTTGCCGCTCCCCGCTCACCAGTCGCCCTCGTCCCGTATCTCAAAGTGCTGCCCTGCGTGGGACCAGTAGAAGGCGGTCACATGGCTGTGGGACATCCACATGAACCCCTTGGAGCGCAGCACCGTCTTGATGGGGCTGTCCCCCTCCTCTGGCTTCTGGTCTCCGATCGCCGTGTTGCGGGACACCGGCAGCCACCTCAGCACCAGGTCGCGCAGCCTGCAGCACCACGGGTGGCTCTAGGCTTGTGCAAGTTGGCTGCAGGAGCCTGCAGCAACATTGGCACTCAGGCCAGGCCTTGCTGGAGTGCGGTGTCTCTTGCAGCACAGAGGCCTGGAGGCCGCCTTTGGTGTATGATCATGCAGCCTGCACAGCACAAATGCCATGCAACCTGCAGCAGCGCAGGCAGTTGCAGCCTGGCCTCTGGCAAGCTTCGTTGTGGCTGCAGAGCCTCACAACCTTGCATTCAACATTTGCTGCAGGCCGACCATCCCATCATCAGATGTGAGGCTGGCAAGCCACAGGCCGGTGTCCCCTTAGGAACCCAGAGAAGCGGTGCTGCAGCATGCAGCAGGGGGCTGCTTGTGCGCCCACCTCTGGGGGTGGAAGGGCGTCCTACGTGAGTAGACAAAGCTCCTGATGCCAAAGCGGTTGGCCGCGGTGGTCTCCTGCCTCTCCTCGTGTGTGTGGGCGTGCCCATGCTCGTGGGCGTGGCTGTGGCCCTCTCCCTGCTGGTGGTCCTGCATCTGCCCCGTCTTGCAGATGCCACAGTCGTCGCCGGTGTGCACATGGCTGTGCTGGTGAGCCTGGTCTACACAACAGCTGATGAACAGAGGTGGAGCGCCCGCAGAAAGGCTCTGCAACGTGCACAGGCGGTGCCTCCCGGGACTTGGGAAGGTGGCTGCCAGGCAAGGTGCACCTTCAGGTCAGAGCTGGTGACATGCTGCCCAGCAAGATGGCCCAGGCGCCCCGCTGGCCAGCCTCAACACAAGGTAGCCATGCAACTTGCAATGCTCACTGGTAGCCAAGCTGCGCAGCGTGTCAAGTCCAGCAAGCCTGCCAGAGGTACCCTACAGCCATGCAGTGCTGCAAAGCAGCTGTCAGCTTGGTCAAGGCTGAAAGTGCTGTGCAGCCAGTCAGCACTGGACGCACCATGGCCGTGGTCATGTTTGTGCTCATGCTTGTGCTCGTGGCCATGGCCATCTTCCATTGCGTGGGCATGCTTCTGAGCGTTGGCCCTGGCAGCGGCCACCGCGCCGCGGTGCTGTCCCTCCACATTCAGGTGTGCCACCAGGGACTGGGAGGCCTTGCCAAACACCGAGTCCAGGTCAATCTTGCCCCACTGGCAGGGCATGACCTGGCAGGTACAGTGAGTTGTGCTCAGGCCTACGAGAACTGTCACGGAGCAGCATAGGGCGTGAGAGCAGTACAGCACCTGCATTCAAGCCTGAAAGGGACCCAGAGGAGCAGCGGGCCTCCATCTGCGCCTGTCCATGAGGCACGGCATGACCAGCAGGCACAGGAGGGTGTGAGTCGGGTCATGAAAGGAGATTTGAGAGCAGCATAGCGCACTGGTCCAAGCTTGGGGGCGCTGGTGCCCCATGTAGGGGCTGGTGCTCCGGTACAGCAGCTGGCTCCATGTCTGCACAGAGTCCCCTGACAGGGAGTGCAGGGCATGGGGAGCAGGTTCAACAATTGGCTACTGCTACCCTGCAAGGTTGTGCAGGCAAGGGCTCTGCACAGAGCCTGACAAAGATGCTCTTAGGCAGTCAGGTCAGCGGAGCCGGCAACGCAATGCTCCTGGGCACACAGCATCCCCTGCATCCACACCAGAGCTCTAGTAGACATGAATTTGCCCTTGCTGTGCGTCTCACCTCCAAGTCGTTTGATCTGGCCAGCTAGTCGGGCAAGGGCGCAGCTAACCTGCTCTGCCTGGAGCATGTTCAATCTGCTCGGCCACACGTCCAACTGCAACTTGGACCAGAGGGCTGAGCATGGGTTCAATGTCCTGCAGGCTGGTGGCCGAAACATATTTGTTTGATGGCATATCATCAGCTCACCTTGGCCAGGGGGTTGAGCGAGGATGCGATGTCCTGCAGGCTGCCGACCTGCCCCGGCTCAAGCATGTCGGTCTTGTTCAGCAGCACGAAGTCGGCGCACTCGATCTGCTCCACGAGCAGGTCCACCACAGGGCGCCGGTTGCCCCCCTCTCCCAGGTCGGGGCGAGCCGCCAGCGCCGTGCGGGAGGCGTAATCCTTGGAGAAGGTGGCTGCAGGGGCAGAGCAAGCACTGACTTGTTGACAGGTCACCACCAGCTGAGGTGTGCAGCAAGTGCTGGAGGCATTAAATATCAGCGGAGGTGCTGCAGGCAGCAAAGACACTCTCACAGGGAATCAGTCAGGCATGGTTCAATCAGTTCCTGTCCTGTGTAACACTGTCTTGCACAGAGGTAGGCACAGTAATGAGGCAGACGCTGGGCTGGCAGATGAGCACATCTGGGCTGCCCCAGGCAAGCAGGACTGTTGGACACATCAAGCGCGTAAGCTGAAACAAGGGAGCCATGAGAGGCGCTGAGTGTCAAACAGGCAGTGACCAGCTTGTTGGGGACATGGAGTGTGCTGTCGAGCCTCAGCATGCGGGTCTGCAAGATGCCTCCTCTGCCTTTGCAGAGCGATCACAAGGCTGACTTGCACAGCAGCAGCAGCAAGTACTGCTGCCTATATTCAGGCAAGTAGGCAGCAAGCAGGCAGGAGGAAAGGGCAAACAGCACGGTGCAGTAAAGGACTTCGGTCCCTGAGGGGTATGCTGGGGTGCTCAGCGTCCAGGTCGTGGCTAGTCTGCTTTGGTCAGGGGAGCGGGTCAGCAGAATGTTTGGACACGTCCTGACATTGCAATGGTTCTGTGAGGGATGCCGGGCCCGCCACAGACCAGCTCACCTGCATCAACAATGGTGACCATGGTGTCCAGCACCACCCTCTCTGTGACAGGGTGCCCCACGATGTAGGCCTCATTAAATTTATCGCGGATGTTCTGTGGCTCTGCGACTCCCGAGTTCTCTAGCACAAAGCTGCAGGAGGCAGGCATGGCTCAGAGCAAGCCCTCCAACGCAGGGCTGAGGGGGTTAAGCTGTGCTGGGACTGTTTCCAGCCCTGTTGCTGATGCATCAAATCTGCTTGGCCTCAGGCCTATATGACCAAACCAACATGGGCATGTGTCAGCCATGCGCAGCTTGAGGAGCCATGGCAGCCAAGTGCTGCTCTGTGGCGAGGAAAGATGCTCCTAGCCTGCCTCACCAGTCATACTTGCTGCCCTTCCTGTCTGCCAGGGTCAGCAGCTGCTCAAAGGAGGCAAAGAGCTCGTCCTGAATGCTGCAGCCTGTAAACACCATAGGAGGCTCAGACACAGGGTGTGGCGCCATTGTGGGGAGGCACAGCCCAGCACATGTCTGCAAGCACAACTCACAGGCACAGCCGTTTGCCAGCTCAATCGTGTCTGCCAGGTCTGAGGTGCTGTTGAGGCCATTCTCGCGCGTGCGGTCATTGCGAATCAGCTTGGCGTCGATGTTGATGGCAGCCACGTCATTGACGATGCACCCGATCTTGAGCTTGGTGTTCTCCAGCAGGTTGCGCAGAAGGGTCGTCTTGCCTGCAACCACAGCGCTGAGCTGTCATCAAGGCATGGCGGCCAGCAGCAAGAATGAAAGTTTGTATGTGCCCCACTGCTCCAGGGCAGCAGCATTTGGGCGCTTACATCATCTGCTTCTGCTTCTGCCTCTGCCTCAGCCACCGGCGGTGGGTGCTCTTGGTGCAATGTCAGGATAGAAGGAGAGCAGCCCCTGCATGCCATGCTCACCTGCTCCCAGGAAGCCAGACAGCATGTAGCAGCGGGTCCTTTCTTGCTGAGTCATTCTGCTACAGGGAGGGACAGCGGCCTTGTTTTAGGTGCTGATCCCTGCTGATCTGCAGCTCTAGAACTGCACGCTGCCGGCACACGTCTCTCCTAGGTTTATCACAAAAACAGCTGGCCAACTCTCGAAAATTATGGTCAAAAGAAAGAAGATGGGCAGTTGATTGTTGTAACTCAATGTTGACCTTCTTTGTGTTGCCATGCTGCGCCAGCTCTGAGCGATCAAGCATAGCGGTGTGGACCTGATTGATCGTCGTTCAGTCTCGTTGCCATACAGCTTGAAAGGGAGGGAAGTGAGCTGCATGGCACCCAAGAGAGAAAGGCCCACCGCAAAGCAGCAGGCAAAAGAGGACCAGGGCCTGGCATCAGGACCAATACTCGATGCAGAACAGCAGGCTGCTCTGGACCGAAGCAAGCACCTTCAGGAGCTTGCTGTGCAGAATGGGGTCCGCTGTGCTTGTTTGCTTGGGCAGATGGCAAGCGCCCAGTGGTGACCATCAAGTCTCCGCTGCTCTGCAGATCCTGTCACGCTCCAAACGCCTCAACACAGAAGAGCTGCCTCTGCCTGCTGGTGAGAGCCTCGCTGCTGGATTCGCACCACAGTACTCAACTTTGCCTGTGCCCCATATGGCTCCAGGCTACTGCTTGGCTGCAGTCTTGCAACAGGCTGATGGCAAGGACATCGTGAAGAAGAGCTCCACTCGCAAAGGCAGGTGGGGGCCCCCACACCCCAGTCTGACTTGATGGCCTGCTGGCCTGCTCTAAGTGACCCTTGCTCCTCTGACACCTGCAGATGTTCACTGCAGGTATCTTCTCAACATCTGCGCCAAGCTGGCGCCAGCTGCAGCAGGTCAATTGGTGAGGCTGAATATGGTCAACGTCTGGAGCCCTGCCAGGGCAGCAAGGGGCTGAAAGAGCGCCTGATGGACTCCATTGTGCCATCATGACCTGGGGATGTTCTGCGCCTGGGTGTCTCTGTGGTTGAGGGAGAGCGCTGGGCTCCTTCTTCATGAAGACCTGGCACCTTGGGCTGATTGCCCGTTCCAGAGGGCCATCATTGTGTGCTGTATGTCGCTGGACATTGCTGCCATGCGCCAAATGAAAGCGAGCTATGCAGCACTGCTCCATGCATGCTTGTTGCTGTGCTGCTATCAGTCGCTGGGTGTGTGATAGGGCTGCTTGGGCTGAGAGTTTGAGGTTGCCGAACCCCACATGCCAATTGTAGGGGATGCGGGCACTGCTGTGCTCCTGCAAATTGGTGCTGCCCTTCCTGCTTCAGGGCTAATGTACAATTGATTGAGGGATTGCTCCTTCACAAGCAGCTGCCATGCAAATTAAGGCATGCACCATTCATGTGAAGGCAGACCTGGAAGGAGGAGTACTCCTGAAAACCTGTGCTGTACACCAGTTTCTCTGAAAAAGGAGCTAGCAGGATGCAAGCATGCTGCATGCAGGGGACACTGGCAGCCCTGGACTCCCGGAACCCAGTGCTGTACATCAACTTCTCTGAGGGGCGCCTCAAGTTCTTTGGGACCATTGTCTTCCCCAAAAACAAGTACATGGTGCTTAAATTTGGGAACAAGGACGTGCTGTGCGAGGATGTCCTGGAGAACATGGTGAGCACTGCATTGATGGTCTGCATCAGGGTCACTGAGCAGCATCTGCTTGCCATTGGTGGACGGCTGGATGATGCATCCCTGCACAGTGTCACCATGTCCAGGTTTGGAAACATGCTAAGCATGCACTGAGCTCCCTCAATGCAGGGTTCTGAGTGCAGCATGGTGTGCTTAAGTTGCCTTAGCGCATGGTGAGGGTGACAATGGACTGAAGCGCAGGCTTCATTGAAAGCACTGCAGTGAACTCTGGCCTCTGTCGACTAGATGAAAAAGCAGTACCGATGCAAGCAACAGCACCACTGGGAGATTGTTTCCTCATCAAAGTGCACCTGCTACGCCTGGTCCACAGAGGTGTCTCATGCCTGCAGATCGTCTTCCCAGAGGCCTGGTGGGTCGGCACTAAAGAGGCCAACCCTGAGGAGAAGCAGCTCCCGCTGCCAGACAGTCTTGTTGGCAAGATGCGACACGAGGGCATCAGTTTTGACACCCAGGGGCCGGCTGGTGGTGACTTACACTTGCACTTGTGTATCTCTGGTCAGGCTGTGTGCTGGCTCCGCTTGTGTCAGTATGTGAGACATGTATGCTGCATGCTGTTTTTGCAGCCTCGAGGATAGCAAGCAGCGGACAGCTGCTGTGCAGTCTGCCCCTTGTCCACATTTTGAATGCAGGCTGCAGCTGGTTGCTGCAGGGTGAAATGCACAATCTGCCTGCAGGCAACTTCCAAGACAACTTTTCAAAGCTTGCAACTGACAGAAAGGGCACTGGTGCAGGCAGACCGGGACAAAGCCAATGCTATTCTGTCTGCAGGCAAGCGTAGGGCCAGGGCCTCAACAGAGCCAGGGGCTGGTGAGCAGGAGAGTGATGCGGAGGCGGAAGTGCCATTCAGCCAGGTACAGTGGTGACGTCCTGCTATGCAGGGACTTTTGTCCACCTTTCGTGGTGTGGCTGCGCTGAGGTGACCTGGCATCAAAGCCTGGTGCCAATGGGCAGCTGCTCTGTTTCCTTGGAACTTTCTAGCTGATTGTGTTTGACTGTGGTTGAATCATCAAGTGATGTGCTGGTACGGCCCCCGCCGGATGTCAGGACAACCTCGTAAGTCAGGTCACCTCCTGCGCGCTCTGGCATTGTCTTTGTAGGTAGTGCATGCTGTTCACCGTGATGCAGCGGCCTGGCTGAAGCTTCGGTGGCCAGCAAGGTCCCCCAGGCAGGCTGCAGCTCCACCTTGAGCATTCTTGTCTGCAGAATTGACACAAGGGCTCAGCTCCAAGGGCCCTGAGGCCCTCATGTATGCGCTTGGCATCATGCAACAGCTTGTGCGCATGCTTCACTGATGCCCCTGCTACAGTATGCCTGCAGCCTGTGCGGGCGTCTGGGCGGAATCAAGGCAAGCGCCCGCGCTACTCAGAGGCAGGCATGTCAGGCCATGACTCAGCTGGCAGCAGCGACGGTGGCAGCAGTGGGCAGGGTGCTGATGGCGTCTCCAACTCATCAGAGGATGTTCCGCTCAGGCAGCTGCCCAGGAGGACTGCTTCTGATGCTGGCACACAGAGAAACTCAGCAGCGCCTGCAGAGTGAGGGTACCGGGGATGCGGGCTGCCTCCGCTCTGCATTGGTCCATATCTACTTGCTGCCAAGGCAACCTTCGCTGGTGACTGAACAGCGGCCTTGCACTGCACTGGTGATGTTTGGGGCAGCCCTCGCCACAGCCTGCACTACATTTGCCGATGGGCAAGTAGCGTTCACTGGTAATGCACCACATCAGCAAGCACCCAGCCTGACATGCCAATTGCAGGCCAGCCTCCAAGCAGCAGGGCAGATTGAGGCGGAGGTCCTCCACAAAGCCGATCTTGCTGGACGATGACTCCAATGAGAATGCGCCAGAGGGCTCTGAGGCTGCATTGCAGGGTGCGTCTGCACGGCTCTGCAGCCTTCTCACGGCAGCAGATGTGGTGCTGTGCTTTGCCTACCTGCGCTGCAGGGTTGTGCGTGGCTGAGATGCCTGACCTTTGCGCTGGACAGGTGTGGTGGAAGGCTAGCAGTGGCGCAATGGCATGGTGCCTAGCAGTCTACCTGCAGTCTGCATGAGCAGCTTGATATTGTGATTTGGTGTCCAAAGCCCAGGCATAAGTCGACGTGCTCATGATTACTCACTCGTGAAGGCAAGCATCGCAACTCAGAGCCTGCGAAGCCCTTGCGCGCCACCACTGGCCAGAAGGCCGCAGAAGCAGACGGTCAAGACCTGACAGACAGCGATAGTGCAGAGGAGTTGGACCTCACAGGGCCCAGTCTAGTGGTCAGCCCTGCACCTACACACAAGGTGAGCCTGTCTCGAGCTTGCCGCTTGCAGTCACGTACTCTAAGGGCTGATAGGGCCCATGCCGTCAGCCCTGCGCCCAAATGCAAGGTGTGCCTAAGCCTTCCCTGTCACGCACATGCCGGTGCGGCATGGTCAGCCGTGCGTCCACAGGCGAGGGGTTCCTGTCTGGGTTGTGATGACTGAGCAGCCATGTGTCTGACACGCATGTTTGGCATGAGTATAGGCGTGGCATGGTGTTAGCAAACAGTGCGTGCCTGTGGGCAAGGTCAGGGGAGCTGCTCACTTAAGCCTGCACTGCATTGCACTGCACTGCAGCTGCCCGGTGTTCCCTTCTGCACTTTGCCAGAGGCTGCCGCCAACATGTGCTGGCATTGTGTCCTTGCTGAGATGGCTCTGCTTGATGTGGCATGCAGGTACGACCGATGAGGGTCGCCAGTGCAAAGGCTGCTTCCAAGCTCAGAGCGCGATCAGCTTCAGAGACAGAGTCAGATGGCGGGCATCAGTCAGATGCAAGCACAGTGGATGAAGACTTGGGAAGTGCTGAAGAGTCTGATGAGGACAGCGATTTTGAAGGCTGACTTCAGCTGCCCTTCCTCCAGAATGCCTGCCTGAGCTGACATCAAGTCAAGTCCCTGTCCCTCCCTGCTGTATATCGCACTGATCCAGCACAGTAGTACTGCGATGAACTCAATGGCCATCCTGTGACATAGTCAGAGCTGGGGTCGCTACCAAAGTTTGACTTGCACATGCAGAGCATGGTGAAGAATCCGTGCCAGCATTGCCACACAAACAAGGCCTCACTAAGAAGACCCAAAACGTTTGAGCAGGTGCTTTGTAGGTGTCACCTAGGCTGTGGTGGTGTTGGTGGCTGCCCCAGCCTGCTGCAGTGCAGCCTTTGACTGGCTTCAGTGCATGGCACATGATGGCTTTGACACATCATCGCCCTGCTGCAGGTGTGCCAGACCTGCTTCTTCTATGCTTTTGAGTCTGAAATTCATGAGACCATTGTCTCAAACAGGCTCTTCAAAAGGGGAGAGAAGGTGGCCATTGGAGCTTCAGGTGAGGAACAGTGTTGCTGGCAACCTTGCAGAGTGCTGATGTCCACTCTGTGGCAACCTAAATGGGCAAGAGTGTTGAACTGCACTGGCCCTCTGCCCAGCCTCCCTGCAGGCCGCCTGTGACAGCCAGCTGCTGTGCAGGTGGCAAGGACTCCACTGTACTGGCTCACATCATGACCACCCTCAACAGGCGACATGACTATGGGCTGAACCTTTTCCTGCTGTCCATTGATGAGGGCATCACAGGTTAGATGTGTAGTCACTGCACCACATAGAGCTCCTCGGTGTATGTATTAGCTTCAAAGCCCTGCGATGCGCTGAACTCGCTGCCGCACTTCTGCCAAGCGTGCCTGCCCCAGCACCTCACCAGTAATGGCACTCTGCGGGCCTCATTGGAAGGACAGGCATTGCAATGGCTTATGTCACTGCAGGGACCGTTGCATGCACCTGGAAGTCTCTGTTGCCGTTCAACAACCAAATAGCAGTTGAGCTGGCCCCCACTGCTTCTGCCAGAACCTCACTGCTCCCACTGCTGGCGTGCAGGTTATCGTGACGACTCGCTGGAGACGGTGAAGCGCAACGAGCAGCAGTACCAGATCCCTCTGGAGGTGGTCTCGTACAAGCAGCTGTATGGATGGACGATGGACGAGATTGTGCGCGAGATCGGGAAGCGCAACAACTGCACCTTCTGTGGAGTGTTCAGGCGGCAGGCACTGGACCGGGGGGCTTCCATGGTGCAGGTCAGTGGCTGTGGGATGCACCTGTGCAGATGGCGGGGGTGGGCCTGCAGGTTGAACGGATCAGGCGGCGGGCATTGAGGTGAGGTTGGGCCATATGCAGTTGGAGACAATGGGGAGAGGAGGTGAACAGACGCTGAGGCAGACATGACCGGGGCCGAGGCTGTGGGGCGCAGTATGCCATCGGCTGGTGGAATATGCTGATGCAGAGGCCCGCATGCTGCAGGCAGCCAAGATCGCCACTGGGCACAATGCTGATGACATAGCAGAGACAGTGCTGCTGAATATCCTGCGCGGCGATCTGCCTCGCCTCAGCCGGTGCACTGCCATTGTGACAGGTGTGTACCTGCCCACTTTACCCACCTGCACAAGCCTGCCTCCGAGATCAGCCTGAGCGGCCTGGGCTGTGCAGGGGGGGGCACTCCTGCAGTACACACAAGCCTGGCAATGTCAGCTACAGGCAGGTCTGCGCACCTAGCGTGCAGCATCGGGCCATGTCCCCCAGGTGCTTGACCAAGTCTGCATCTACCCAAGGCTGTACACAGTGCCCAGAGTTCGGTGTTGCCATGGGATCTGCCTCCACCAACTGCATGGCAGCTGCAGGCCTGGACAGCAGAGTCTCCCGCGTCAAGCCACAGAACCGCTCCCTCCTTCAGTGGCACTGCACCCTGGCTGCTGCAGGCGAGGACAGTGCCCTGCCCCGCGTCAAGCCCTTCAAGTACACCTACGAGAAAGAAATCGTGATGTATGCCTACTTCAAGAAGCTGGACTACTTCTCCACCGAGTGCGTGTATGCGCCCTTTGCAGCCCGGGGGTTTGCCCGCGACTTCATCAAGGATCTTGAGGTGGGCACTGCCGACGCTGCATGTCTCCGCTCCAGGGCTGCTGTCATGCTTTGCCGCCAGCTGCTTCTGCAAAGTAGCTGCTGCATGGCTGCTTGTGGCTGTGTAGCTGGTGGTGCCCTTGGGCAGCATGAGGCTTCAGCAAGGGAGATCCCTGTCAGACTGTGTTGCGTTGCAGCCCTGGAGGCTGCCTAGCTGCTGGCATGCTCTTCCGCTAGCAACCTCATCTGGGACCTCAACGTGTGCAGTGGCGGTTGCGCTGTTCTGCATCCATGAGGTTCTCACAACTTCACCAGGAATCTGTAAGCCAGCACTGTCTGTGCTGTGTACCGGCAGGTGCTGAGGTGGCTGATTCAGGGATGATGGGCACTTGTCGAGGGGCTGTGTGGCCACATCTGGGACTGGAGGGGCACTGCTGCTGTGTCATGACCGCATCCAGTGTCCTGCACGGCTGTGGGTACTCTTGGCAGTCCTCGAGAGCTGGGGGGCCCCAGTGTCACATTGTTGAAGAGGGTGTGATTGCTCTGACTGCTCTGGCTGCCTGCTGTCTGGCTGGCCGCCAGGCCAAGAGTGTGTGCAGCCCGCTTTTCAGTTGCCCGGGCCCATCAAGCTCAGGTGAATGAGCAGGCAGCTGAGACAGTTCATGCCTGTCATGTGCAGGCTCTCCGCCCACGTGCTATCCTGGACGTGATCCAGTCGGCAGAGGACTTCCGCATCGACCTGGGGGCGCAGGGGTCTCCCGCCAGCCAGCCGCGCAGCTGTGAGCGCTGTGGCTACATCTGCAGCCAGCGTGTGTGCAAGGCCTGCCAGCTGCTGGAGGGGCTCAACAAGGGCCTGCCAGGCCTGGGGGTGAAGCGCACAAGAGGGCAGAAGGGTGGTGCTGGGCAAGGCAGCCAGGCCGGCACCCAGGCGCAGGCGGCAGCATTGAGCTGCCATCAGATGGGGGCCTGCAGCAATGGCTGCAGGCAGGTGCCGGTGGCAGACCCTGGTGATGGTCAACAGCATATGGGTTGTGGGAGCAGAGCTTGTGCGCAGCACCAGCCGAAGGCATGCAGCTGTGATCCGCAGGCTGGGCAGCCTCCCACGGAGGTGCTGCAGGATGCCGCTACTCAGGAGTCTCAGGCCCTGGCTAGATCCCAGCATGGCACAGCTGCAGCCGGCAGTCTTGCGGATGCCTCTGCAGGTCCTGTAACTTGCCCATCTAAAAGAGCAACAGCAAGTGACCTGGCGAAAAGCAGTCAGACTGCAGACACTGTTGAGGGCTTTGCCCGCATCAAGCAGTATGAAGCAAACCTCAGACACATAGTACAGCACCCCTCTGCCAGGACTGCACAACATGATCTCAGTAATCAGTGGTGAAAAGACCCAGGGTCTGAAGATGGCATGTGAGGCGGCCACTCGCGTTTTTAACACTCCCAGTTGCAACCAGACGGCATAGACTGCAGAGTTGGACTTGAACGAGCATGACAGAAGGTGGAGAGAGCCGTTGGCCCGGACTCGCTCTTTACAAGGTGGTGTGAATGTCTAGTGGCAGGCTCCTGTCTGGAACACACCTCATGGATGCTGCTGCCCACCTTGACCACCCCACATTCTGTTTCTGCAGCTGGGGGATCTGCTGGGCTCAGGACAATTCTCGCAGGTGTACCACGGCACGCACAAGGCCAATGGCATGGAGGTTGCCATCAAAAGGGTCAGCTGCAAATGACAGTTTTCTGCCCACATCTTTGCAAGTCCTGCACACCAGCAGCTTGAAGCCTTCCTGCAGTGCTGAACCTCAGGCATGGCGTTTAAACAAATCAGGCTGCGCTGCCGGCAGCTGGGCCACTGCAGTATCTGATTGCAGGTGCAGGTGCCTGAGACACAGCGCCTGGCTGCAGGTGCAGATTTTTGAGATGATGGATGAGGAGGCACGGCGGCGCTGCCTGCGGGAGGTTGAGCTGCTGCACCAGCTGCAGCACCCCAACATCATTCAGTGCCACGAGCACTTCATGCAGGCAAGCTGAAGGTGCTGTGCCATGCTGTGGGCATGGCTGCACCAGCAGCCGCTGCTGGGGTGCTGAGCTCCAGGCGTGGTCCCCCCGCTGGACACAGCCTGCAGGAAGGGGGTGCCCCCATAGCCTTGAGCCTACCTGACCTGCAGCCAATGCTGAGGGTTTACTGCCACAATGCCGTCAGGCCTGGTCCCCCGGCTGGACACAGCCCGCAGGAAGGGTGTTCCCATAGCCATCAAGCCTACCTGAGCTGCAGCCAATGCTGAAAATTTGGCGCTACGATGCCCTCAGGCCCTGTCCCCGGTGGACACAGCCTGCAGAGGCGTTGACTGGGGGCCCATCCTGGCCCGTGTCACGTGTCTGATGGCTGCGGTACCTGGTGCAGGAGCATGAGCTGATCATAATTTTGGAGTGGGCAGAGGTCGGCGACCTGCAGCAGATCCTGGCGGGGCTGGCAGAGAAGGACATGCACCTCAGGGAGGACATGCTCTGGACCTGGTTCAAGCAGGTCGGCCATGATCTGCACTGGGGGCAGGAGCAGGCCGCACAGCTGCATGCAGCTCCTGTGCCAAGCTGCCCTTGATTGGCAGCTTGCATGCAGGCGCCTTCTATATCCAGCCTCGGCATGCAGCTCCCTTGCCAAGCTGCTCATGCCTGACACCAGCCTGCAATCCCGATTCCTTGGTGCTCACATCCGGCACCTGCATGCAGCTTCATCGCCAAGCTGTCCATGAGCAGCACCTGCCTGCACGTCCTTTGCCAAGGTGCCTGTAAGTCTGCAGTATCTGGCAATGGACAGAGTGAACAAGGTCACAGGTGTTGCCTGCAGGCGGCAGATGCTGTGGCGCACATGCATGCGCGGCGCATGATGCACCGTGACATCAAGCCGGGCAACATGTTTGTCACCTACAATGGCACGCTCAAGGTCGGGGACCTGGGGCTGTCCCGCCACCTCAGCTCCCGCACAATGCAGGTGGGGCCTCAGCGTCGACGCTCCGTCCTGATGGACAGCTGGTGAGGCGCAGCCACAGGGGCCACCCTGTCCCCAGGTGGTCCTGGCACCCAGGTGGTCCGACCACGGGGCAACTGCACCGCCACCTTCACCACCGCACATCTGGGTCTGCCTGTGCGTGCCTGCCACTGCTCATGATGCAAACTTCGCCATCTGAGTTCCCAGATGCTGTCTGTGGGGCCTTGAAGGCAGCTCCATGCCTTACTGAAGAGCTGCAGAGCCACGACCTCTGACTGTATGGACGCTAGGCCCAGCTGCCAAGGCAGCTGAAACACGGCGTGGTACAGGCGAGACGAAGGCTCAGACCACCAGCCAATGAACGATGATGCAGGGCTGCTGGCTGGGATACCCAGCTAGCGCTTGCTCAAAGCAGGAGCTCAGAGCCAGAAGCAGGTGGCCTGCCTGTCTGCAGGCTCAGAGCATGGTGGGCACGCCATACTACATGGCGCCCGAATGTATCAGGGGCCACCCTTATGACTGGAGCAGCGATGTGTGGAGCCTGGGCTGTCTGCTCTATGAGATGGCTGCCATGCGCAGTCCCTTCTGGCGCGTGAGTTCAAGGTTCACCCACTGACAGCTGGGACTTCAGCCTGCTGATTGAGTGCTACAAAGGCACTGCCACATGAGCAAATGGGTTTTCCCAGTGTTAGGGGCAGCGGCATTTGAACAAGGCTGTGGTGGGCAGAGCTACTGACTGTTGTGCACGCCTATTTTTGCAGGAAGGGCAGAACTACTACACCCTGGGCAGGGACATCCTGAGCTGCCATATCCAGCCACTGCCAGACCCCTGCCCGCCGGGAGTGCCAGAGATAGTGTACTGCATGCTGCAGCCAGACCCTGCTGACCGCCCAGACATTGAGCAGGCAAGTGTTGGCTGCTGCATGCAGGCGGCTGGCATCCTGCCAGGCAGACCCTTCCTAGGGCATTGTGCATAGCGCCTTCCTCCCCTGTGCCTTGGCAACTTGTTGAAGCACAGCCTGTGCTGTGTGCAAGTCGAACAGTGCATGTCTCTGCCTGCTGCCATCAAGCTGGTTATTCCTCAGTCCCGCCCCTGCAGGTGCAGCAGTATGCCGCAAACATGCTCAGCTTTGTGCAACATCGGGAGGACATTGAGGTGCAGACGACAGCTGCCCGCAGCAGCCTGCAGATGCGTGCCAGCCTGCAGGCAGTGCACCGCCGGTCGCAGATGTCAGTGCAGCAGAGGGAGTCGCTGGCATCGGGTGAGGGCGGGTGGTGCACAGCGCTCAGAGAAGCAGAGCCAGTGCAGCCCAGCATGCAGCAGCTGTATGAGCAGGAGTGCCAGGGGCTTGCACTGCGCATGCGAGCGGCCAGCCTGGAGCCGGTGACCTGGCCGGATGCCAGCAGCAGCCAAGACATGGACGCCAGTCATGCGGGCAGCAGCCTGACTGGCAGCGGGTGTGGAGTGCACAGCCTGACGACGTGCTGCAGGCCCAGTAATGCCTGCCATGAAGGCATTCTCAACTCCACAGAGGCTGTGGCTGTGTGACCTGCTGGGAACGCTCCCCAAATTTTTCGGTATCCTTCCAGCCTGCTGTACCCTGCTTGCCCCTTGGTCCCCCTTGAAGTCAGTGCCAGACGCTTTCAGGGCGCCTAAGACCGGCTGTGCGACATTCACCAATTGGGGGAGATCACCCTCATCTTCAAACAACTTCACAGACAACATCTGTGAGATTCCGCAATATGCCAGCTCTTGCGTTGTGGAGGCAGCAGGACAAGGCAATTTCACATGCAGCTGCCCCTGAGGTGCAGCTTCCCCTGAGGTGCAGCTGCCCCAGCACAGTGCCATAGCAGCAGGAAACAGCCTTCCCTCCATGCACCAGCTGAGCCAGTGCTCCCATTCATCAAGAGCACAAGGCTACAACGCTACAACGCAGAAAGGCTGACTCTGCCACGGTGATGGACTAATGTCCAGCATTCAGGTGAGAATTTGTTCACTCAGATCACAAGGGCAAAGGTTGGTGTTTGCTGTATCAATCTGGCTAGATGATCATGCAGCCTTACCTCTGGCAGACTCCATAATGCAGCCCACGGTGCAGTCTACCTGCTGCTGGTTACCTCGCACGTTTAACCCCACCTAAGAGAGAGTCTTTCGTTCCAACACGGCATGCCAGCCAGTCAAAGTTGACTAAAGACTGCGTCTCATGCGAGCTTCTACAAGTGCCGGGATAGTACGTATAGCTTGAGGCTGAGGCGGACTATCTGATCGTTTTATTAGCGGTGTCGATCTGTTTGACTGGCTCCACAACGCCATGTCAGGCACCACGGCCCTGCAACGTGAGCAGGCACTGAAACTTCATCTGCAGCAGACGAAATATGTGACTGAACCAGCAAAGTCAGCAACCTAATCTCAGTATGTGCATGCAGGGCTCCAGGCCAGAATGACCAGGGCCAACCCAGCTGCCAGCAGTACGGCAGCACATAACAAAAAGTCAAGCCGGGTGTCCAGGCAGTCAGTCATGCCAGGGGCCCAGAAGCAGCTGAGCCTTGCACCAGACGTGGGTCATTTGAGCAGGCCTGCATGTCATGTCACAAACTGATGTCCTGCCTGCCTCCACGGCAGGTGCAAATGCAGGCAGGCCCGCTCGGTCAACAGTTGGTGCAATGCAGGTTTTGAGATGGGCAGACAAGTCAAGGGCCCTGGCAGGGTCAACATCAGCAGCCCTGTACCAGGCGCTGTGGAAACATTCGCAAGGTCCCTTGGCCTGGACTGAGGCTAAGCTTGCAATCTTTTTGCCGCAGTGAGCTTTGCCATGATGCCGTTCACAATTTCTTGTGTGGGTGCAATGCAGCATTCAGCCTGCCGCACGCATGGTGCTGAGGGACCCAGTTCACTCACATGCTGCAATCAGGGCATGACACCGACTGTGCATGCTTGATGTGGCGGTGACGTCTCAGCATTGCAAGGGCGTCTTAGTTTTGCTACCGCAACCTGTTCCTCTTGGCATGACTAATGAGCCGTCATTTATGCTTCCTTTTTGAGCGGTGCAGCTGATGTGAGGTGCTCTGTGGCTGCAGGGAACCTCTGAAAGAAGCCCGTGCACCACTGTGCATCATCCACGCCAGGGAGCGTGTGGAGGCCAGCTGCTTCCAGGTGCTGCCAGCCAGCTTCAAGTTCCTGAGGGGTGTGGTCTCCCTGGACGCTGGGGCAGATCTGACAGACCTGCAGGCCACCACCGTCCTGGCCGAGGTGAGCAATGGCCGGGCGTCATGGGGCAGCGAAACAACCGTAGCTTGTCCTTGAGAGAAGCTAAGCAAGTGCTGGGGTGCCAACTGGCAGACAGGCAGTCCACCAGATTGCTGACTGACGTGAATTGAACAAAGACGGTGCAGTGACAAGCTGGCACTGCACTGGCAACCTGGTGGATGCCAGCCCATACAGGCTGCTGAGTCCAGAATGCCACCTGCCGGTCAGGGGCCCTGTGTGCGCGGGGTAATGCTAAATTGGGGAACTGCTGGGGAAGTAGACTTCCCCTTCATTTTTGGAGTGCCGGGCACTGCTACTGCTAATGAGAGAGGTTACATTGAAGTCCAGGGCCCACAATGAACGGGGATGGGACGGACACCTCATATGATCAAGGCCAAAGCAACACTGATTGATGCAAAAGCAGGGCTGAACACAAATATTTAGTGAGCAACATTGAGGGATGATCAGCAAAGAGGTCTGTCATAATCTGTCCTGATTGTTGAAACAGGTGGCCATGCGCATTGTTTGCAAAGGGGCAGGGGATTTTTTGAATGACATTTGACACTGACACGGCAGTCACCTAAGCTGGTGAGCTCAAACATACATCATGACATGCAAGGCCCTGCAGCACGAGGTCAAGCGCAGGATAGCAACATGACTAGACTAGACTGACTACATGGGGAGATTGCTGGTGAAATGCTGTTATATGCGGCTCATGGGGTACCTGTCTAGGGCAATTGCCGAGGGAATTTTCTGCACACCCTGCTGCCGGTCCCAGACAAGCATCATTAGAGAAATCAGCTGTTCAGCAGCCAGCAATGTGCTCAGAGGTGCAGAGGCCTCACCTCGCACCATGTCTGCAGCAAGCATGCTGACTCCTGTATGGCGGAGACATGTGGTCCCAGCATATCTATCCCTATACTATCTGTGCACAAATGGGCTGCAGGTGTACGCCCCCTTTTCCACACCCTTGCCCCTCTGCGCAGGGACTTGTCTGTGCCTCAACTGTGTCCCTGTCTGCAGGCACTGGCAGTGCGGGGGGGGCAAGGCCTGCACATCGCTGCTGAACAGCAGCAGGACGCTTGTGCAATGCTTCCAATGAAGTAGTGCATCCCCTATGGTGGTCCCTGTCTGCATGCGCTGGCTGTGAGGGTAGCCAGGCATGCACATCCAAGATTGACAAGGGTAGATGCAGCAGGGCGCTGGTTCAGTGCGCTCCTGAGATGCATGCATGCCTCAGCTGATTTGCTGACTGCAGGCTTTGGCCGCACGGATGGCTGAGGATTGCGCCTCGCTGCTGCATGGAATGGAGCAGCTGAGAAAGGTCAGCGCTTTTGCAGAGGCATACAGGACCGAAGTCCGCCGGGGCGTCATGCGCAGCGAGGAGCACCGGGACCAGCTGGCAGGGTTTCTCCAGTGAGTCGGTCTATGCCTGCCTGGCGTTCATTGGCAGCCTGGCACTCATGTTATGCCCCACAAGAAGCGAGGGCACCAGCTGGTCGCGGATTGTTGCGTGTGACAAAACCCCTTGCTTGCCAATGTGGGGCAGCTTGTTCATTGGCAGCCACATCACATAGATAGCCTGGCACTGGGGCCCTCCTGCAAGCTGGAAGTGGGGTGGCTGATGTGAGAACCAGCTGCTGAGACGTTTTGAGCTGCAGCTGACTGCTCAGCACTCCCTTGCGGTCCATGAGCCCAGCAAGTCAGCCTGAGAGCCCTGTGCCTTCCCCGTCTATACAGTCTGCTGTTCCACACAGCAGGCAGCACGCCCAGATACAAGCCAGCTGCTACGGGCCAGTGCCCTCTGCCATCACTTGCTTAGGGAGTCTGCTGGTTGATAGTGAAGCACGTTGCAGCGTGCATCTGTGCCCAGCCGATTCTGGGCCAGACCCGTGTAATGCATTTAAGCTCCCTGCCTCAGCAGCCCCCTACTTCCCCCCTGTGTCACAGCCTTTCCCACCCCTGCAAGCTGAAGGCGCTAAGGGGGGCGGTGGCACTAATCAGCGATCTCCCTGTGGTCACCTTCCGCTGTTGTCCATGGCTGTTCGTGCTGCAGGCGCGACTATTGCCAATCAGCAGCCACCTTGCAGTCCAAGACCTGCTAGACTCAGAATATGTCTTGCCCCTGCAGGGTCGTGGTGCTGAAGCACCGACAGGCAGCCAAGATGACCACCCTGCAGGAGTACTTGAGGGGGATGCCAGAGGGGCAGCCAGGGGTGCTCTTTCAAACAGCCGTGGGAAAGGCCCCCCAGAACGAGACTAAGAAATTGCTGGAGCGGGGCTGTCAGGTAAGGAGTGCACAGACGACAAAGAGCTGCTGCATCAGGACAACCAGAAGGGCGAGTCTTGGCTGGACTCTGGGTTGTGCAACTCAGCCAATGATGAAGCACGCATGACATGTCGCTGTGGCTGCTGCAGTACGCTGACCAAAGCTGAGGGCTGTGGCTGTTGCTCTAGCTCACAAAGCTGACGGCGTTACAATGCTTGTGGGGGCAATGTTGTGCACAGCAGGCATTTACTGACACCTGAGGCATGGCTGTGCTGCTGGGTCTGGCATCTACGTTGACGATCTGCTGGCTGCAGGTGCTGACCATCAACCCTGCCGACAATCTGGTGCTAGCGTTGAAGAAGCTCCATGGCATAAACTTCATCAAGGTGACGGAGCCAGAGGTAAGTCTGCCTCCTTTGCACAGGACCTGGGTGAGGCACCCTCACCATAGCTTGTCAACAGCTAGGAGATGCTGACGATACCAGCATCTGCTCGGTGTTAGACGCACATCTCCTGCTCAGACTGTCTCCATGTCGTTGACCTTGATTGCTATAAATCAATGTTTCCTTGCCACATTGAAGATGGCTTCAGCTCATGGCCAGAGCTCGGCGCCCATTTGCTGTAGTGCGGCCCTTCATGCAGCATATGGGGTCACAGCCTCACGTCATAGCCAGGCTGCGCTGTGTGCTGTGTAAGGCAATGTTGTCAAGGTGCACGAGACACCATCGGGACTGATCCACGCACACCCTGCAGTGCAATCCCCTGCACCCAGAGCTCATACCTCTTGCAACTGCACTTCAGCTCCATGTGCAGGCTCAGGAGATCTTGGCTCAGCCTGTTGCGAGCCGCTCATCACTGCCTGCCGGAGGCAATGTCAAAGCTGTGGGCGAGCACTCCAGGAACCCATCAGGGCGCAGCTCAGCTTTGCGTGATGGCCGCGCTGCAAAGCCAGCGACGACAGCCAGCCTGGCAGGAGAGGGCGCCAGCCTGGCAGCCGCAGTGTCAGCAGAAGCTGCCCTGCCGCCAAGGGCCGCAGCAGAGGTTGCTGCGTCCCCCATGGTGCCATTGGCTGACCCACAGCCAGCGCCAGTGGCGGCAGCAGAGGGTGTGCAGTCTCCTGTGGCGGCGCTGGCTGACCTGCACTCAGAGGTCGGTGCCCAGGCAGCTGACCTGACAGCTTCCAAGCCAGAGGCAGCAAACAGGGATGAGCAGGGCATGGGGGTTGCTCAGGTGAGCTGCTTCATTCAGACCAGTGATAGGGAGATCAGGTCCCCATGTCACCAACTCTGCTGAGATCAGGGAGCAGCATGTGCGGTGCAGCATGCAAGATTGTTGCCTCAACATGCAGTTATGCTGGGGGTTGTGGGTGCAGGTGCAGTGAACCAAGGGTCGGGCAGGGCAAAACCTTAGCAGCAGCTTCTGAGCAACATTGCGCTGCTGACCTCTGCAACAGCAGGAAGTTTGCCATGTGGCTGCAGATGCACCCTCCTCAGCTGCTGCTCATAGAGCTCCTCAATGATGCTCATGTGCAGGATGCCTGCTATGCTTCACGGCTGCAACTTATGAGCTGCATCCCGCGAGCTGCAGGTGGAGCCCAGGCCGCTGGCATCCAGCACAGCGGCTCCTTTTGACTTGGAGGATCAGGGCACATCTGCAGCCACCAGGGCACGTGCAGCCGACGACCTGCCTGCCGCTGAGGTGAGCTGCCTGGATTGGCTCAGTCAGGGCTGGCTTTGCCTGGGTGCCACATGTCTGACATCACAGCCCAGAGGGTTTGATCCCGGTCACTCCCAGTGTTGTCTTGCAGCAGACGTGAGTGTGCCTGTCACACATCTGGGCTTGCAGTAATGCTCTTGACTGCTGCCTTTCTGTATCCTCCGAAATGCTCCCGTGGGCAAGCTAGAGTGAGCTCAGGTGTTGCCAGTACTGCTGCAGATCTCTGCCTGCAACGTGCCTGGTGCGCAGGCCCACAGGTGCCCGGGCAGTTGCAACAGGCCGCTCTGCACTCATGTCGCGTCAACCTGTTACGTGCCAATTGATGCAGGTTGAGGCGCAGGCGGTGGTCGGCAGGGAGGCCGCCACGCAGACTGAGGAGGGTGGAGCGCCTGAGGTACCAGGGCCTGATGCAGCCCTTCTTGCCCAGGTGAGGCCAGCGTACAGCTCAGGGAAAGCTGCCTCTTCAGGTGCCCTTGTGGGTGTGGACCTTTGCTGACAGTAGGTCTGGATGCGCTCTTCTGAACTGGAGTTGCGCTCTTCTAGACTGCGGTACCAGCAGTGCCTGAGCTGCTGCCAATGACTTCATCACATCCCAGCATGACTCAGGCGCCAGGCGTCATGATGCTGAGGCTGTTACGTTTTGACTGCCTGCAGGTTGAGTCAATGCAAGCTGAAGCAGCTGCGCTACGTGCTCAGCTGGCCAGCAGCCAGGAGATGGCTGCAGAGGAGCAACAGCAGGGCGTGGGCCTTCAGGCAGACCTCAGTGCCGTGCAGGCCCAGCTGACCAGCAGCCGGGAGCAGGTGGCACAGGCGGAGGAGCGGCTCCAGGTTGCTGGGTTGCGTCTGCGGCAGGAGGTGGCTGCCTCTCGGGAGCACAGCTTGCAGACGCAGAGCAAAAGCGCTGTGCTGATGAGCTGCGCCTGCAAGAGCAGGCCGCCAGGCATCAGCAGGAGGTGGCTGGGCTGGGGGCAGAGGCTGCCCAGCTGGCCCGCAATATTTCAGAGGCTGAGCGGCGGCTCCAGGGGCAGGTTGCCATGCTTGAGGAGAAGGTCAGCCAGCTGACACGCGAGCTCGCGGCTGCCAGAGCCGACGCCGCAGATGCGCAGGAGCAGCAGCTAGGCTCTGAGGAGGCACTGATGCAGCACGAGGCTGCCCATCAGGAGCAGATGGCTGCTGTGCAAGCCACCTCCCATCAGCAGCTCCAGAGCTGGCAGCAATCCCTTGAGGAGCGGGAGGCTGCCCACCGACAAGAGGTTGCCCTGCTCAAGGGCCGCATCTGGGAGGCCACGGGCGCGGGCATCCTTGCAGCACAGGAGCAGCGCCACCGCTCTGACCAACACGAGGCGGCTGCCCTGCGCAAGCAGTGGGAACAGCTGCGGGCTGCCTGTCAGGAGGAGCTGCGCAGCACCCAGCGCAGCCTGGAGGCGGCGGCTGACAGCAGGCTGCAGAAGCAGGCTGCTGAACACCAGCAGCAGGAGGCGGCCCTGATGCAGCAGATGGATCAGCACCTGGCTGCCTTGGAGAAGCAGAGGCAGCAGCAAGAGGCCGCCTACAAGTCACACCTGGCTGGTGCTCAGAGCAAGCTGACTGAGCTACTGGAGCAGGCAGCCCAGGAGCAGGTGGCAGAGCTCCAGCAGGCGCTGGCTCCCATTACAGGCGGAGCTGCAGCGTCAGACTCAGAGGGCAGACCGGTACGCCTTTGAGGCTGCCACGCAGATGGCACTGCGGGGGGAGGCAACCCAGCCTGCTGCCTTTCCTCAGCAGAGGCCAGACAGGCGGCAGGCCCCGCCGCCGCTGCCGATCTGTGGCAATAGAGAGCCAGTGGATGAGGAGATGGCAGATGCAGACAGCTCGCCTGTTCCATCGCTGCCAGCCGGCCCCCAGTCCCCAAGGCAGAGCAGGAGTGGCGCGGTGCCTTCTGGGCCGGCCAGCACGCCTGCAGTTGTGCTGCCCCACCAGGGCACACCAGCGTTGGCACCCTCGACGCTGCACAATACTGCACAGCAGCAGCAGCATGACAGCATGGAGCTGGACGGTGCTGCCAGCCTGCCAGCTGCGCTGGGGACCACCCAGCGTAGACCCGGCTATCTGGCAAGTAGGGGTGCAGGCACTGCGCCCTCTGGGCCATGCACAGGCACCAAGAGTGCCCAGCCGGTCAAAACCGCGTCAGGGCAGCCCCACCAGCAGTCCTAGATTGGTGCGGGGTCACTGCAGGGGCAGGCCCCGGTACCGCCAGCCAGGACCACGCCTGCCGGCGGTCCACATGCTGGGGCCGCAAACAGATTTCCCACTGCCCCGGCCGCCTCTGGCATGTCCCTGCCTCCTGGCTTTAGGAGCCTACGTGCCAGCAACAGAGTTGCGCCCAGGGGTAGCAACTTTGGGCGGCCCCGCGCAAGCCCGAAGGGCAGCAAGCTGTGTGGCGCCAGCAGGCAGCCTCAGGGCTTTATCGACATGCTGGCTGCAGCGTGCAGCATTGCCTCTGGCTCAGAGCCCGGCCAGGCACCCCTGGCCTGCACGCCCACCTCCCCTGCACTGCGGCCGTGCGCGGTGGTTGGGTTCAGCAGCATGCTGCCGCTGGAGCCCCAGAGGACGACTGAGCCGGCCAACTCAGCACCTGTGCAGAGCATCAGTGCAGCCCTTGCAGAGGCAGGGCAGTGCGCTGGCAGCAAGGCGGCGCAGGCAGAGCCGTCCCATGCCCCCCTTTCCCCTGAGCCCCAGAAGCAGGGGTCGCCCTCCAGCCAGCACGGCACCCCCGGGCAGGGTGACGGCAGGCAGAAGTCAGGACTAAAGATCGCCCTCAAGCTGCCTGGCAAGAAGCGCCAGCAGGGCTCCCCGGCAGGCGTGACGAAGGTGGCCACTGCAAAGGCGGCAGCTGTGACCTGCATGTATGCCTCCTGTTCAGCTGCACAGACAGGGGCCTCCCCATGCACGCTGCACGCCACTGCTGCATCTTGTGCGTAGATCATCCTGGGCCAGTCTGATGGTGCAGAGCAGCCTTTGTAAGCACATGTAGCCTGAGCCAGCTGCACAGGTCCACCACGCTTTTGCCCTTGGTGCAGACATCCAGCACCGAGGCTGCTGCCCCTCAGGCTGCAACGCCGGCAGTAACTCAGAGCCCAGGGCAATCCCCCCTGCAGCAGCAAGCGGCCAGCACTGGGGCCTCAGCGCTCTGATGAGAGGTGCTGCAGCCTTGGACCACCCCATATCGCCTGCATCACCGACACAGGGAGTGTCTGGCTCGCCAGCGCTCCCAACTGACCTGCAGGCCACGCCTGTCACACCTACGCATTTCCAGGTGGGCTACATACATAAGTGCTGTTTGCACAAGCGAACAAAGCATGGGGCCACTCATTGCAGGCTGCAGCTGTGTCACCTGTTGCACACACAGCCAGCCGCTGTGGAAAGCGGCGCAGCTGCCTGCACAGCATGGTCACTGCCAGCTTTAAGCTGCAGTGGCGGTGCTGCATGAATGCTTACGGCCACGCCTTTGTGGCATTTGACCCCTGACTTTGCATGCACTGTGCTGCAGGGGTTCAGGGCCAGGACACTTGACAAACCTGCCACCCTCTCAGGCCCCACACCTGAGGTGCCCAGCCCGCAAAAGCCTGACGGGCCGGGCAGGAAGTCAGACTGGCTCTCCAACCTGCTGCACCTTGGGCCAGGGACGAGTCAGAGCAGCCCTGTGCAGCCTGATGCAGAGGAGCGCACCTTGAGGGAGCAGTACGCCTCACCAGCTGCAGAGGGAACCTGCGTGTACCCCCCACTTAACACAAAGGTGTGAGGTGTCCCTGGTCATTCCATGCTGTGCCTGCCTCAGCTGTATCAAACAGTTACTGTGGACCTGCCTGCGTTCCGCTGGGCTGCTGCCTCTGGACACCGCCAAACGGCCTCCCTAGAGTCCTGCCATGCTGCGCTCTGGCAACCTGTCCTCTTCTCGTCTGTGCCTGCATCCCAGCCCAGCTTGTGTCACAGGCAACAGCTTGACACATGTGGCAGGCACACTGCATCCTCTCAGCCTCTGTGCAGCTGGGGCTGATGTCCATGTGCTGCAGGCCATGGAGGCACATAGCAGGATGTCTGACAGCTCCAGTGTGCTGCAGGAGTGGGGAACGCCTATGTCAACGCTGCCAAGCCCAGAGGGCAGGCCATCTGGGTCCGCTTTCAGCCCGCTGGCTGCCACGCTCTTCCCTGCCTCTGGCTCGGTGGGTTTGCCAGGCCTGCACTCCCAGCTCAGCCTTCAGTGCCTGCAGGGGCAGCCTGTTTTCTTGAGCTCAGTACAACATTCTGCCTGGCTGGCGCTTCAGCACAGTGCCCGGGTGGATCCGGCAGCCTGGGCAGCAAGTCGCAAGCAAATGCCCATGGCACTGCTGTGCTCTTAGGAGACATGTTCTCTGCCTCATTCCTGTGTGTGCTGCCCTGCAGTAATTGAACGCAACCCCCACTGGCGCAGACAGCAGCTCCACACCGGTGGCCGCAGCGGTGAGAGCTGCAAGCCCACCTGAGGTGGTGTGGACTGGGGACTGGTCCTGTGCATGTGCGTCTGGTGGGGCCTCCCACGTCTGGCAAACACGTCGGGTGCTGTGTTTCGTGATTTTGGCCTGTCGATAGCACAGCCTGTGTGCTGCCGCAGGGTAAGCTGGAGCCCACATGCCACGACTTCCGACGGCTGGTCAGCCTGCCTCTGCCCAACCCTGACACCCTGGAGCGCCCCCCCGGGGTGCAGGGCGCAGTGCCCCGGGAGCAGGGCTCTGCCTCCCCAGGCCCAGCGGCGCTGCCCGTCAGCCAGGCGCAGCGCCCAGGCATCACCGCCCTGGCATGCTTGCACACTGCGCAGAGGTAGGGCCCTTGCAGCCTGTAACATTGAACTTGCATGTGTTGCCCCCTGAGAAGGGGCTGCCAACGGGAAGGGCGCCCTTTCTGTTGCATCCTCAGCAGAGCCACTGGGAATGCTGTTCTAGAGGATGTGTGCCAGTGTGTGCCCCATTCCTGCAGGGCATGCAGCAGCAGGAGCAGCCTGCCATGATGGCTGCAAACTCCCGGGCTGCGGATCTGGTAAGCGGGGGAAAGGTCACCTTGTGCAGCCTCCCCGGCAGCAGATGCATCTCTGGTCAATTTCTTTGCCTTCCTTGACCCTGTCCGCAACTCCTCCCTGGATGCCAGCAGAGATCCAGCCTTTTGCTGCAGGGAACATCTGCCATGGCAAGTGCCTCAGAGGCAACGCAAGCAATAGCGCCAGCCAGTGGCGGTGGCGTCAAGGTGAGCAGCATGGTCTCTTTATGGTGTCAGCTTGTGCAGGTCCTTGCTGAATGCACTGCTGATTCATGGACAAGCCACCAAGGTGGTGACGATCACTTCCGATGGCCCTGCAGTTGTACTTCAAGAGAATCTACAAAAGCTGCCAGGCCTGAGCAGAACATAGGCTGTCCATAGGGACAGCTACATCTTATGGGCTGCCATTGTCCACAGCGAGACTATGTTTTCGCACCACAGTCAGACTTTGTCTGGGAGCCACTCCAAGCCTGCACCACATTCTTCCCAGCCCAGTCCTGTCCTGTCCTTGACCTGTGACTGCAACACGCTTGATGCAGTTGTCCAGCCATCATTGAAGATGATTGTCATTGAAACTGAGATCATTCACAATAAGCAGGTCAATCCCCTTATTCCATTGAGAGAGGCAAATGGCCATTGAGCTGATTGCATCTGAGAGAGGGCCATTGGTGGATGCTGTTCAAAGGTTGTGAGGGCATGCGCTCAAGCCCCTCGGAAGGCATGCATTGGACCAGGTAAGTTGAGAGGCCGCCTGATGAGCTGGAAGGTCCTGTGCCCAACTGCAGCAGCATGTAATGAGAGTCTATGGCGTCTTGGCCATTCCCCTGCCTCACGGGTGAGTGAGGCATGGGACATTTGCAGGTCATGCTGGATCAAGCTGTATCAGCAACGAGAAGGAGGACCAATGTTGATGGTGCCCATTGCAGCTGCCACCTGCAGGACACTGTTGACTTTGACCAGAGCTACAGCTGATGGCGGGCTCCAACACGTTACTCTTGTATCATGAGAAGCAGGTAAGCCACATGGAGTGCAGGTGACGCTGCATTGGATGGGATCCTAGTTGTTTACAGTCGACAAGGTTGCAATGCAGGTGGCTGCTCTTTGCGGCGTCCACTGCCTGAACACTCTTCTACAAGGCCCCTACTTTTCAGGCTTCGAGCTGGGCCAGGTGCGCTGATCACTGATTGTCACTGTGCTTGTGCTGTAACTCTCCAAAATGTCACTTTGTGCACTCCCTGCAGATTGCCCAGGAACTTGACCAGATGGAGCGTGCCGTTATGACAGAGGGAGGCGTAGACGGCGCAGACTTTCTCAAGTTCATGGGGGAGGATAGTGGTAATGTCGCCGAGTCTGGACTGTTCTCAATTCAGGTAGCAAGCCTGAACCAGTTGATCACCTGTCAATGTCAGGCAAATCTTCAGGCTGCATGCTGTTGAGGCGGCCTCTTGGGCATGCAGTCACAATCCTCAGAGCTGTCCTCACAAGCGTCATCCGAAAGCTACCTGCAGGGGAGCCTGTCAGCACAACACCTCACTCAAGCACTGTGTCCCCCAGGTGCTCAGCAAAGCGCTCGAGGTGTGGGACCTGCAGTGCATCCCTCAGGAGGCACCTGACATGGCGACAGCCCGCCAGCACCCAGAGCTCGAGCAGGCCTTCATCTGCAACCTGCAGGTGGGCTGTCCTGCTGGCCTGTGACTGCACCCAGCACCCAGCCAGCTCCCTGCCTGCCCCACCACCGACAGCCTGAGTTGCAGCGGCCGCTACCTGCGGGCACCTTGCTCGGCATCTGAAGACAGGCTTGGGGTCCCTGCCTGCCAGTGGAGCTGGCCACTGGCGTCTGCGCCTGTCACATCATGCTCTGTGCGCAGCCAGGGAGTTAGCGCCACATGGCCTTGCTTGGCCCACGTAGCGCTGGGGCTGCTCTGAACTCTGCAGTGCCTGCCACCTCTCCCGCTGGGTAGCACAATGTCTCGCTGCTCACTGCATGACCACCACTCAGCAGACAGCTACCCTCGCACCCACATTCTGCAGAGCAGTCCCCCTCTGCCCTGCAGGAGCACTGGTTCACTATTCGGCGGGTCATGGGGGACTGGTGGGTCTGCTGATCTTCAGCTCCCTCTGCTGCACAGCAGCGCTGGCTGGCTGCTTCTGAGGGCACAGGCTGCCACCTGGGACCCCTGTGCCCATGCAGGTGGGACTTCAACTCCCTGTTTCCAGCGCCCAAAGCTCTGTCGGTTCTGTACATGGAGACCTTCCTGGCCACTCTGAAGCAGCAAGTGAGCCCCATCTGCTCTGGCCCTTTTGCAGGTGCTGTCTCCTGTGTGCCTCCAGCCTGGCACGTCATGCTGCCTCCTGTGTTCGAGACTCATTCAGCAGTTCTCTGCAACTGTGCCTGCAGTGCAGGGGTACACCATTTTTGTTGTGAGAGGCAAGCTGCCCCAGCATCAGCATGAGGATGCTGGCAGGCCAGAGAGCCATGGCAGCTGGTGGACGCCCCAGCAGGTGAGGCTCTGCATTGTGCAGGCACTGGGCCTGCTGCCTGGTGTGTGCTGGGTCCTGCAACAGGCAAGCATCCCAATGAGCCTCTTAAGCACACCTCATCATGCACAAGCCCCAGGCTGAGGATTGGGGGCAGCCAGTACCACCTCAGCAGCAGCAGCAGCCGCGCCCCTGGCACTCAGTGCGAAGCCCAGAGCCAAGCCCAGAGCCGCAAGCCAGAGGGACAGGCAAGATGAGCCGAGCAGCGAGAGCGGTCAATGCGGCTGCAGTTGCTCTCCAGGCGGCTGGGAGGGGGCTGGGATGCTGCCTCATCACGTTGAGTGTGCGATGGGCTGCCCAGCTGTCAGCCCCCAAGGGCATGGGCTCGAAGGCCTGGTGGACAGAAATTGGATGCATTGCGTGTGAACTGTGCCCCACTGCTGCCCACATGGCGGATGCTGGCTGCATGACGCCCTCGTCTCCCTACAGGCATTCGAGGCAACAAAGGAATCTGCGGAGGCACGCGGCAAGGGGCAGCGCAAAGCGACAACACAAAGCCTGTATGACATGGCATCAGAGGTGGGCGATGGGCCAGGTGGCCAGCCTGGTTAGACGATGTGACTTGGCAGACGTGAGCAGCATGAGCAGCACGTATCCTTACCTACCACTGCCTTGGGAATGCTTCATCTGGCTGCCCCATCCGTGTTCATTGATACTAGGTCGGGCCTTCCAGGCCTGCCACAATGATGCTCCTGCTGTGCAGGGCGGCACTCGACTGAATCTGAACAAGCGCAGCAGGCCAGCTGACAGCTCAGATGATGGGTGGCAGCAGTGGCCGGGAGCAGCTGAGGGTGGTGGAGGAGATGAGGATGATGACTTGCAGCGAGCCATTGCTGCCAGCATGGCTGGTGGGAATGGTGAGGGTACCACATCAGGAGACTTTCATGAGCAGAACAGCAAGGAGGTCGCATCATTTACCAACCATGCTCAGAGAAATCATCCAGCTTTGGGGCTGTGTGGACGTGCAGTCCACGCGGACGCTGCAGGTGTGCAGCCCATCATGTGACTGCGTTTCTTCTTGTGCAGGTGCTGCACCTGTGTTGGCTGATGCCTCTGCAGCAACAGGCCCTGCGGCCGTTGCAGCAGTCAGGCAGCAGGGCCTGGATCCTGAGTCCCAAGCAAAGGTCGATGTCCAAGGCAATGGACAGGCAGCAGTCAATGGCAAGCAGCAGCATGGACAGGCCGCTGCAGCAGCTGCCACTGCGTTAGCGGAGCCTGACGCTGGTCCAGGTGATTTGGCGCACTGAGTTTCGCCACTGCCAATTGGTGCCCAAGCTGTCGGCATGGCTTGCAACATTGCCAAGCAAAAGAAGGTTGTGCTGCCTTGCAGCGTACATCCCTCCAGCGTCGACCCTGTGACTTTACCTTGCAGGTGTGCTGGAGCTTGGGTTCAGGTTGCCAGATGGAAAGCGGCTGCAGCGGCGATTCGTGGAGGCAGCCACCGTGGGTAGTGTTTTGAACTGGCTTGGCAGCACAACAAGCATTGACATGGACAAGTACATGGTGACGATGTTTCCCAGAAAAGTCATTTCGCAGCACGACATCACTCTGAAGGCAGCAGGCGTCAGCAACAAAGAGATGCTTTCTGTGCAGCTGAAATGAGGTCCTGCCTGATGCTTTCAGGGCCTTGTAACGCCTTGAAGGGCCCAGCCAACAGCACTCATTTAGCATGGGCATGCATGATGCAGGGCCCGATAGGCCCTGTCCTCTGACATGGACAGACATCGCTGTAGACTGTTTGAGGACTTATAAGAGGAAAGACCGGAAAGTGCAATGCACCCTGCAACACTTCATGCTGGCTGTGGACTTTCACATGCATTTACAGGGCAAGACATCTCTCACATGGGACAAGCCAAAATTGTGTCTGAGGAATGAAGTCGGATTCACTATGACAACGAGTTCTTCCTGGATACTTGCTGGATTGACCCTATATTCATGCAGCAAGTACTGTGTAATGCCCTTTGAATCTATGAATATTCATAGAGGTACAGAGACTTAGCAGGCGCTGTCTCAGCCTACTCCCGTTTAAGGGGCATCCGAAGCACCAGAGACAGGGCGCAGTAGAGGTTGTCAAGCTGAGAGGCAATCGAAGCGATGCCTAAACTCCAAATGAGGTTTTCACGGCTGCCCTCGAGGTAGCACTGCTTGGGAAGATTATGCAACAGAGCAGGTGTCACTTCAGGGAACGCCAGTGACAGATGAGCTTGCCAGCGTCGAGGAACCAGACTGCTGGCTGCAATACAGCAAGCCACACAAGACGTTCCCAAGGGCAAAGCAAGCCGCGCATCAGGTCAACAGCACACTCACACAGCTCACAGCTCTGCTGCTGCTCTGGGGTGGTCACCTGGAGGAAGTCCTTGTGCTGCTTGGCCTGCTTGCGCTGCAGCAGGTCCTTGAACTTAGCATCAACTTGCTGCTGCCTGGCTGAGCGCTGCTTGTGGACAGCCACCAGCTCCTGGCTGATGTTCTGGGGGTCAAAGCGCGCATAGTTGTCTGCCTGCACCCGGCTCATGGCTGCCTGCATGTTGACCAGCTCCTGCTTTGCCTGCACACAGCGGGTGCAGCCATGTACACAACCACAATGGAGAGCACCAGGCATGATTATGGCAAGGTTTGCACAGCTGCCTGCGTGACGGGCTTTGCCATGGGCTGCCCTGTGAAAGGCCCTCACTAGCCAACACTGACCACCTGCAATCCTTCACTGTGAGTTCTGAAGCCACCTTAGCAGTCTGTTTTCTGCCCAAGTGATGAACTAACATGCCTCACCTGGCGCAGGATACGGGCGTCCTTGAGCTGCAGTGGCACCTCTGCCATGAGGGGAGCGCTGTAGGCATGGGACAGTGCATGCAGGACGGTGGAGTACTCGTCAAAGGACAGGCCAGTGATGTCCACGTCCCCGTCATGGGCCTCTGTGATCTTGGCAGTGGCCTGCACAAGGCAAGATGGAGTGTTCAGCAATATTGTGCAGGAGTTGTCAGGATGATGCTGCTACGCATCGGCTGTAAAGGTCGCAGTGACCTGCATGTGGCAGCATCAGGGACTTGCTGCTGTTTGCTTGGGATTCTAGGAAGAATATCCTCCTGTGCAGTGTCTACAACAGCTACTGTGTCAGTGAAACACCCCTGGCTACTGGCTAAAAAATGGTGCAGCTGCTGCACAACAGCCAGATGCAGTGATGGACAGCCGCGAGAGCAGCTGGCATGCAGCACTTTGGAGCAGGGGCGCTGTGATAGGCTTAGGGCCATGAGCTGGTGTTGGCATGACCATACTGCAGCTGCAGCTGGCAACATAACAGCCTGCAGCACTGCTTCACAAGACAGCCCTCACTCACCAGGTCTGCCGCCTGAACACGCTTCCGCAGGTCGCTTTTGTGCTCCTCTGGAAGCCCCATGAGATCACTGTCGGTGATGTTGGGGTTGGCCAAAATGCTCTCCAGCAGGTCATGAGCATGGGCCTTCATGACTGAGAGGGTTTGCTGCAAGCAGCAGCAGCTCAGGTTTTGCAGTGGCTGGGGTGGCACCACAAAGCACCAGCTTGGGAGCAACGGCATGAGGCTTCTGGGATCATTGCAGCTAAGCAAGCAGTTGTGGCCGGAAGCCAGAAGCAATCCTCACCTGGCACAGTGTCAAGATGGTAGGAAATCAGGGGAAGCCTCAGCACCCCGCACTGTGGGGGCACCCTGCATCCCTGCCTGTCACAATGAAGCACCAGTCATGTTTTGCACGGCAACTCACCTTGACATAGTTGCGGTCTCTCCTCCTGAGCTCTGCCTGTGCATCTGCAATGGCCACAGTCTTGACTGCTCCATTTTGTACTAGACTCATGTGGTCCTCCAGCTGCACAGCAGGAAGGGACACAGTGAAGGGGTCTGGTACCACCTACGCGCAGCGAGTGCTGGGCAGTGCTGGGTCTTGAGCTAGCTGCAAGGCTTCATCTGCGCAGGTTGGCATGCTACCTTGTGGCGTCCTTGGCAGCTTTGCTTGCATCAGAGCCTGGAGGAGGCAGTCCAAGGCATGCACCCAGCAGACAGGCGCACCCAGCAGACTGCAGCACCCTCACCCACTGAATCTCATCCTCCTGCCCACCATCTCATGCCAGTCCAAGCGACCGTCTACCCCAGCCAGCTGGCTGCAGATCAGGGCGCTCACCTCATTCATGCGACTGTGGATTGAGTGGAAGATCTCAGCCTGCTGGTGGTGCACGTGCTCCGTTAGCTGCTGCGTGGCGATCTGCTTGGTGTAAAGCTCGGCCAGCGCACAGTCCACCTGAAGCTCCCTGCTAGTCTGCAGGCATCAGGGAAGGCCTCAAACCTGCATGCACCTGGCTAAGCTCAGTTCACGAACATTGGCTATGCATGCCAACTTTACGTAGCTAGCGAGGCTGAATGCAGCTCTGCCTCACCTGTGCTGCAAATGAGAATGCAAGCAGCATGCCTATCAACGCTGCTGCCAGCGCCCCAGTCAGCATGTTGGTGTTCTTGCGCATGGAGCCCAGAACGCTCAGCACACCGCCGGCAATCAGCAGACCGTCTGCTGTCGGACAGCCCAGCACCTGCAGACAGCAGGGATCTTGTCCTTGACCACATGTGCATGCTACATTGATTGTAGCACGCAAAGCAATGCCCAGAATGCTGCTGGATGGAGACCAAGTGCGCAGCAGAAGGGCTGCAGCATCGGGGTTGTCCCATTGGTTAGACCACGCCTGGATCAAGGTTCAGGCGTTGCGTATTGACGTCACCATGGTTCGATCCATCCAATGCCCTGAAAGCCTCTGACCCACCTCGCCGGAGAAACATGCTGGCTGAAACAGCACAGCTGCTGAGACAAGGTAAATGAGGCCTCCCAGTCCAGCTGCCAGCAGCCCAGTCCCCTTGACCCCTGTGTGCCATGCTGCTGCACCTGCAGACGAGGCAACTCTGGTCCATTTGCTGGTCAGGAGGCTCTACAGGCCGCTTTGCAGCAGCCTTGCTACTTGCCTCGCTGCACACCGATGGAGAGAGACTCCGTTAGGCCTCCGAACCGCCTGGGCTGTGCTAAGAGGTCCATGCTGTGAATCTGATGCACGAGAATGAGAAGCGGGGTGGGCAAAGTGCTTGGTCTGACTCAGACCAAACACATGGCGTTATATACATATATCATCCTGGGTTAAGTCCACTGGCCATTAGCAATCATGAGATTCTAGAGCTAGGACCTGCACTGCCTTGTCCCATTTTCACGTCCAGTGCAATTGCATGTTTGAGCAGGGCCTTCAAAGCAAGGGTGGTCCCGCTGTCTTTGTTGAATGTGAGGTCATGAACATCTCGGGCACCCTGCCAGATTTTGTGGAGGCCTCCGCGAATGTCCCAACCTGCATCTTGCATGAGGTCTTCAAGGTGGTCCAAGTCGAACCTTGATCAACTCATGAGGTGGCACCCACCCCGGCCTTCCAACTCATCCACGCCTTGAGCCTTCAGAAAAGCAGCAGCCCTCTGCTCTTCCTGTGAGCCCGACTCGTGCCAGGGGACTGCAGCCAGCGCTGCCAGCAGAGGATCAAGCCGCTTCAGGCTGGCCTGCACAGTTGACGACATTAGCAGAATCACTGGGAGCCTGCACCCCAGAGAAATGCTTTGCTGATGCACAGAGCAGTCACCTGCAAGGCCGCCAGCTGCAGAGCATCCTCCGCGACATCATTCTGATCATGCGTGAGGTTCTCTTGGGCAGTGCATGCTGAAGCGTGGTCGCCCCTAATTGCTGCTGCTGCGGACACATCTAGGGCTGCAGCATTGCTGGGCTGAACGCCTTCAGACTTGTCAGCAGCCAGCGTAGCGGGAGCCTTGCGGATCGCCTGCTCCACCACCTCCTGGGCGTCCTGCGGGGCTATTGATGCTGTCCGATCAGCCTGCTGCCTGCCTGCAGGAGCAATCTGTGAGCGGTCAGTTGATCAGTGCACGAAGGTACTCCAGCAGAACAGTAATATCGCCGGCCCACTGAGAGTAGCACATTTGGTCTGGGTGCAGTCAGCCAGCGCAAGGAGGTGGCAGGAAGATCAACTCGCTTACCAAGCTCCCACATGCCATCGTCCCACCGGAACTTGGGCGGCAGTCCGCTGGCAGCAAACAGACCTCCAAGCTGGCGGGCCACAGCCGTGCTGCAGTCTCCGCCTGTTGTCTTCAGCAGGACATTGACTGTGCGGGGCTCCTGGCGGCTGGGTGACCTGTGCACGCAGCATGCATCAGCTAGAAGCCAATGTGGCAGCCTTTGCTCCGGCAGCAATGCAGTCCAACCTGTTGATGAGGAAGGTGAGCCGCTCTGCCCTGGCTGGGGGATAAGCCTCACTGCTCTGCACAATGCTGTCCATGAATTCAAACAGCTTATTGAGTGAGCGGGCATTGATATCTGCATGCAGGCTGTTGCGCGTGATGAGCTCAGTGAACTGTGCCAACGCCTGGCTGACAGGAGGCACCTCTGCCTGCACCACGGGAGCAGTGCATGAAGCAGCACCATTGCAGCCGAGGATCGAACGCTAATCACTGATCAGACCAGTACATTCCTTACATTGCTGGCAAAGGCCCTGAGCAGTAACCTGCCGGGAAACTGTGCAGGCAGCATGAGCCCAATCAGTATTTCTTCACTTGCTTTTTCGCCTTTCTTCGAAGGCGAACATCCAAGAGCCACGCCAACGGGCAGCCATCGTTACCAGGCAACTGGCCTTGCCATCCACAGGCAGGCTGCAAGTGGGGTGAGGCTGGACTGAGGATCCAGAACTGCTGCCATGCTGGGCTGGAGCTCCCGGAGGACCCTGCAGCAACTGCAAAAAAGGTGGGTCCCTGGCTTCGCATTCATACCAGATTGTGGCCCCAGCTGTGCTTGCAGCTCCTTGCAATACATGTCGCCCGGTGAAGTGGCAGTCAGCCATATGTGACCCCAGGCTGCTGCTCAACAATGGGAACAGTTGTGGCTGCAGCCTGGAGCGTGGCTATGCCGCTGCACCTGCAGCGCAGCAGGCAGCTCCCCAGGCCCAGGCCGGGGAGAGGACGCACTGGGGCGGCCTTCAGGACAAGGACCGCATCTTCACAAACCTGTATGGGCGCCATGATCCTTTCCTCAAGGTGCGTAGCAGCCCTCAGGGCATGGTGCACCATAGAGTGCTGTTGCCCTGGCCCCTTGCAAACCCACTGCAGCGCTCCAGCTGCTTCATGGACTGAGGGAGGCAGCAAAATGCCTAGCGTAGGATGTGCAGGAAGTGTGCTGAGGTGATGCAAGGCAGATGCATTGGCCAAGCCCCAGCTGTTCGATGCCTGTCCCGCGTAGGTTTGTAGCTTGACTCCAGGATGTGAGACAGGGGACAATCCTGAGAAAGGCTGAGCTGCTCTGTGCGCTGCCTGTAGGGCGCCATGGCCTATGCTGACTGGCAAATGATTGTGTGTGTACGAGGGTGGCGCCACCTCAGTCGGTTCTGCCTGCAGGGTGCCATGGCCCGTGGCGACTGGCACAGAACCAAGGACCTGGTGACGAAGGGGGCAGACTGGATTGTGGGGGAGATGAAGAAGTCAGGACTGCGCGGCCGTGGGGGTGCCGGGTTTCCCTCGGGCCTCAAGTGGTCCTTCATGCCCAAGGCAAGCAGTATGAGATGATATTGTCCGTGGTTGGCTAACGTCACATGCTGCCATCTTCCATGACGGTCATGATGGAGCAGGAGCGCCAGCTGGGCAGGCTCCTGAACATGACCCTTTGCACGCAACCTGGGAGCCCCAGCATCTGCTTGGCTTGCAGCAAAATTGTCGCCGCTGTGGGTGCACTCAGCAAGCAGCCAGGAAGTTGACTGCGCGCTGCACAGACGTCCTGCAGCTATGATGAGACAGCTTCAACATGTGGTCAGAGTGCAGTCAAGCGGTGATGTGGCTCCAAACCTTACGTGGCAAGGGAGTCACTGTTCTGTATATCAGGGTGTCAGCAGCGTCCAGCTGCACTCTGCAGGTGTCTGACGGGCGGCCCTCATATCTGGTGGTCAACGCGGATGAGTCTGAGCCAGGCACGTGCAAGGACCGTGAAATTATGCGCCATGACCCCCACAAGCTGGTGGAGGGGTGCCTCATTGCCGGCACAGCCATGCGGGCTCGGGCCGCCTATATTTACATCAGGTGGGGTTGCCTGATGGCCAGCAGGGACTGCATGAGATCCTACAGGCGTGACATGCGTCCTGGGAAGGTTGCCCCTTGAACTTGAAGGTGTGCCACGCATTGACATGAACGCTGCATGCACACAGCATGGCCTGCGAAGGCGGCGCACATCATGCTTGTGGACTGGACAGGAGCAATAGTCTTCCTTGCGAGGAAGGGGAGCAATGGAACTGTGTTGAGCAGCACCCAACATCATCTAAATGCCTCCCTGGGCATCAAGTGTCAGCCTGAGAAGGCCCTGATTGTCTGCAGGGGGGAGTATGTGAACGAGCGGTTAGCGCTGGAGCGAGCCATCAAGGAGGCCTATGACAAGGGCTTCATCGGCAAAAATGCCTGCGGCAGCGGCATTGACTTCGACGTGCAGGTCCACTATGGTGCAGGCGCTTACATCTGCGGTGAGCACCTTGTCTCTGGGGCGCATGCAAGTCACTGGACGCTGGCATGGAGCTTTGCTGAGCCCTCCAGGCGTCAACTGGGGGTCAGCGGTCAACTGGGGGCCAGCGCAGCGTCACACTGCATGGCCCATGCGGCCTCATTGGGCAGTCAGCATTCTGACAGTGCTGGCTTAGCCTGCCCACCACTTGCTCAGCAGGCGCCACTACATCTTGAACCCAGGCTCAGCACCTTGATGCAGTCTGGCCTGGCTGCAGGGGAGGAGACCGCCCTGATTGAATCGCTGGAGGGCAAGCAGGGCAAGCCCCGCCTGAAGCCGCCGTTCCCCGCCAATGTGGGCCTGTACGGGTGCCCTTCCACTGTGACGAATGTGGAGACGGTGGCTGTTGCGCCCACCATCCTGCGCAGGGGGCCTGAGTGGTTCTCCCAGTTTGGGCGCAAGAACAACGCAGGTGCCATTTCCCGGACATGACCAGCATTAGCCGGTGTCAGCCAGGCTGTCTTGGGTCTGCAGCGGCCTTGACCGTGCCAGAGTGGCTGCTGGCTCAGTGTTGCACCCAAGCAGCTGCTGCCCTGCTCCCTCTCACTGTTCTGTTTGTGGACAGAAGCTACTTGTGTGCCAGCAGGCATTTGTGCGTGCAGGCACCAAAGCCGCTCTTTTGCTCACACAACGGGCTGCTCGTGTGCAGGCACCAAGCTGTTCTGCATTAGCGGCCACGTCAACCGCCCCTGCACGGTGGAGGAGGAGCTCTCCATCTCCCTGAAGGAGCTGATAGAGCGTCACGCTGGAGGGGTGCGCGGCGGTTGGGACAACTTGCTGGCCATCATCCCAGGTGGGGCCCTTCATGCAGACAAACCCCTTCCCAGGGGACCTTGGGGCAGCTGCCTCCAGCAGGACTGCTTGACGACCAGTAGATATGCTTGCCAAGAGGTGGGCCCGCCATAAGTGACATTGCTGGGCAGTGTAGTGAAAGCAACCCCGGGTCACTCACTGCTGAGCAGTGGCAGCTTTGCAGGATGGTCCCAGATGCAGCTATATTGCTGTCCCCAATGCACAGCTGCTGGCATCTGTCTGCAGCAAAGCTGCCACCCAGGCGGCATTTCACTCTCCTTGCTGCCTGAAGCGCATTGAAGTGCTGCTGACACCTGCTCACTTGTCCCTCAGGTGGCTCCTCGGTGCCCCTGCTGCCCAAACGCATCTGTGACACGGTGCTGATGGACTTTGACGCCCTCAAGGAGCAGCAGTCTGGCCTGGGCACAGCAGCTGTCATCGTGATGGACAAGTCCACAGACGTCATTGATGCCATTGCAAGGTGGGGCAGACTGCCACCCACAGCAGTACTGTGGGATCTTGATGAAAGTCAAATGAAGTGGGCCGAGCTTCTTGTGGAGTCTGTTATGTGGACAGCTGGCAATGCTAGTGCTGCCCAGTTGATGGCAGGCTGCTTCAAGCAAGCTTGAGGTCTTCATCTGGCTGCAATGTTGCAATGCAGTGGCACTTGTGCCACATGATCAGCTTCCTGTGTGCTTTGGGAGGCGGCAGTGCAGCATCCTGAGTCAGCTGCTCTAGCCAAGGCTGCAGCACCGAGCTGCCACTTCTGCAGGACATCCCACCGTTATGCATACAGGTCTTGCGATGCCTGGCGATCATGCTCTGCCCAAGCTGCCTCAACTTCTCTGCGACCTTGGCTCTGACCCAGAGACTGTACCCCTGCAGGCTGTCCTACTTTTACAAGCATGAGTCTTGTGGGCAGTGCACGCCCTGTCGCGAGGGCACAGGGTGGCTGTACGATCTGATGACTCGCATGAAGAAGGGGGACGCCCGCATCGAGGAGATCGACATGCTGTGGGAGATCACCAAGCAGATTGAGGGGCACACCATCTGTGCCCTGGGAGACGCTGCTGCCTGGCCCGTGCAGGTGGGGGTGGCGGTGCACCTGGCTCCTGGATCCGTGTTCTAGTTGAGCCTAGGTGTTGCTGCCAGGCATGGCAGCTGCTTTGATATGCACACCTGGTTGTTTTGAGGTCCTGCCTGCACTCATGGTGCATGTTCAGAGCAGCAGGAACTGGCTGTGAGGACACACAGCATGCACCAAGATGCCCTTCTTTGCGCTGCAGGGCTTGATCAGGCACTTCAGGCCAGAGATGGAGGCCAGAATAGGACAGGCTGCTGAGCGCATTGCAGCATGACGCAAGCTGAGCTGAAAGCCACATGAGGCTGAGACTGCAATGAGCTTTGCCCCAGTCATTCATCCAAGCATTTGCAGCTGAACTTGTCTAGCTTACAAGACCATGTCTAGGTTACAAGACCACACATACACCAATGAAGCTGGATTTTCTGATGGCACGCCTCCACACTCTGGACGCTTTTGCTACCTTCTGCAGCTCAGCAGCTGTAAGCCTGCAGCAGCTGGTGACACACTTGAACAATGCTGACCTGCTTCAACAGCCTAAGTTAGCAAGCCTCAGTGCTTCACAACATCTCGGGGGCCAATCAGGTGCGTGAACTGATCCCAGAAGTCGTCTGCCCTCAAATACAGAATCAGCTCCCTGCCATGAGCCTCTTCCTGCTAGCACACTTGAGATTGGTGACACGGCATGAAGGCAGGCAGCGCTCACTGCAGGCGCATCTGTGATGCAGGCACAGCTGTGCACATACACTGGTCCATGTCTCTGCCCTGAGGGTCATCAGCGAGTGCAGCTGGTGACAGCAGAGGATATGCTTCAATGTGGAGATAGCTGGCGTGACACATAGCTATAGCAGGGGGTGTGCCACCTACATTCAAGCCATAGTAGTCCAGCGCAACAGCAGGCAGCGATCTTCTGGCCAAGCCTGGCAGCAGACCCTCATCAACCTGAATGAGGATCTTTGTGAGTTCTCTGCAGGCAGGACAGGAAGCGCTGATGCACCAGAACCCCTTGGCTAGCTGGTTTTGTTGGCTGCCGTCACACTGGACAACAATGCTTCCCGGCCTTGCTGCTTGTTGGAGTGAGGCGCCCCCACTTGCCTGACAGCAAGCTCCTTGGTGTAGCCCAACAGCGAACTTACAGCATGAGGCCACACAAGCTCCAGCGTGGCCACTGCCAGAAAAGCACAGGCCTGCACAAAAGGTGGATCCTCATATACGGTCAGCATGTATCAGTGCTGTAACACACAATGCAGCCAGTACCATGTGCAGGACAGCCAGAACAATGTGCCAGAGCAGTGTGAAGCAACAGTGTTACACTTATGCGACTGGGGGCCTCACTGCTAGGCAGAGCATGGCTTGCTAGAAACCAGTCCCAGCATTGCTACGGGCTTCAAGAGCTAGGTCCTTGTTGCCATGGCAGCTGCAGGCTAGCATCGCGCCTCTAGCAACACTGCCACAGGTTTTGTTAGTTGTCACTGCAAAGAGCAGCTGTGCGGCTGCTCAGGAGCAACTCCGACAACGATCAGGGTGCCTGCTGCTTTCCACCAAGCAGAGCACCCCAGTGGCACCGCTGGATCATCTGGCTCACCCCCAGGATAGTGATGATGGCGTGCAGCAGTGGGCTGCTGCTGGGCAGCGCCGTCATGTCGCTCATGATTCTGAAGTGGATGTTGGAATCTGTCAGCTCAGGCCCCATGAGCAGCAGCGCGCGGTAGTGCCTGGGGAGGGCTGCCAGGTGCAGCTTGGTCTGCTCTGCGCACATGGCCCCCAGGACTGCAGCTGTGTACACCGCCTGCGCCACAGGCAGTCTGTGGAGGGGCGGCAGGGCAGCATTGCACGGCGGGACATGCCGGAGATGCAGCTGGCGGCCTTGTGGGGGCCTGCAGGGAGGCCCCTGACTGCTGATGCAGCCGCCAAGCACAGTGAGGGTGGGAGGAGGCACAACCATCAGCAGCACCATCAACAATATATGCTGCCAATGACACAAGGAAACCCTGAGGAGCCAGCAGGTGGGCTGGCAGCACCCTGACGCAGCCATGTGGGGGGAGCAGGGCGCAGCACTCTCACCGGCAGAGTGGTGAGCCTCCGCAGCTGAAGCTCAGTGGTGGGCCTCACCCCCGGCCAGGCCAGCAGCACAAAGTTGACCACCATCAGGGCACAGCATGCCATCCCATAGCCTGCCAGGTCCGCCAGCGTCTGCATTGAGAGGTGAGTTCAGGACTGCACTGGAACAAAGATGCGCTGCGCCCTGACCAGTGAAGGGGCAGGGTGTTGCCTCAGGGACAGCACTATACTGCGGCAGAGCCTGTGACAGGCGCACTTGCTGCTGCAGCCAGTCTGAGCCCTGCTGTCAAGCAGGCACAACCGCCTAGTTACACTGCCACACCAGAGTGCTAGGGGTTTGGTCGTGGCGATACCTACGCCGACAGCCTGCACTGTCCGGCTACACGTGTATTTCTGGGCCACCAAACGCCCACCACGGTCAGGCACTGGATGCTGAGCCGCCACCCAAGGTGGGTTTCAAGGTACCAGCCTCAAGCACTCACCGTGATGGGCACATGGATGGGTGCCAAAGAGTCCAAGTATGTCTTTGGGTACACTGGCCTGGAGGGGCGGGCCCTTAGGAGCAGGGCTGTAGCATAGCTGCGATGCGGCAGTGCCTTGCCTGCTGTGTCAAAGGAGGCCTCAGCACCCTGCAGCGCAGCTAAGAACAGGTCAGTCTGTGCCATGAGATGGCGGGCTGTTTGGCATTGTCAGACACCTAATCCAAGACAGGCATGCTGATCTGGCAAGCTGCACAATGCAAGGGAGGACCAGCTGGCTGTGGCAGCGCCAAGAGGTGATGGCAGGTATGGCCAGTAGACCTGCTGCTGCCGAGGGCTGGTTTCCGGATCACCTTCTCCACGGCCATGATGCAATCGGAGGAATCTGGCAAGTTCAGAGCAGCTAGCGCCTTCGATCACAATCAGGGAAGCTCGCTGCGCCTTCTGGGCCAGCTGAAAGTGCAGCTTTGACTTAGGTGGTTGACTTGGTGGTTGTGACATGTTGCGCACCATGCAAACGCGCACCATGCAAACAAAGGTCCCTCTTGCCCAGCCTGGCTGCCCCCACTACATGCCACGTGCAGCCCGGTGGCTTTCACAGACGCCTCCTGTCTTGAAGGGGCTGTCACGGCAACATCGAAGCAGCACCTCCAGGAAACAAGCCAGCAGAAGCAGGCTGAGCTGCAGGGCACAGCAGCAGGATGTTGATATCAGCTCCAAGAATCTCAAGGAAACGGCCGCATTGGATCAGCTTATAGACCTGCTGCTGAGCGCAAAGAGCAAGGAGGAGGTCTGTCTGCTACAGCACTTGATCAACTCGACATCCAGTGCATGCACAATGCCGATAGGCATCAACATTGGTGCCTGCAGCTTGGCAAGCTTGTGGCAGAGAACATCATCAGCTTTGATCAGAAGTTCTGGCTGCGCATTGCGGCGAGGAATGACACAGCTGCAACGCAGGAAGAGAAGCAGAGGTGTGCTACCCGCTGACTGCATGCATGCCATAGTTGCCCTGCTCCTGCTCAAGTGGTTCCATGACTGGCATGCGTCAGCTGTGTCGAGCTGCTCGGTGGCTGTGTAGCCTGATGGCTGATGCTGCTGCTGCCCTGCTGGGGGGCCTGCAGCTGTTGCTTTGACCTGCTGGCGGGCGCTGCTCAAGTCACACAACCCGCCTTGCTACACCCATCCCTCCACACATCCCCTTGACCTCATTCATCATCCGTGCCTGCAGGCTGCAATCGCTGGCCAATGCTGTCATGACGCTGGTGGATGCAATTGTCAAGACCTCTCAGGGCCAGCTGAAGCAGTCGAGCTCTGTGCTGCAAGAGATCATGACTGCCGCTGCTGACGAGCGTGGGGAGTGGCTCGTGCCCCTCACCAGCCAGCAGCTCGAGTCCATGAGCCAGGTCAGGTGCCGGCGGGGGTGCTCATTGCTTTGCCAAGCTCCAGGCTGACTGTGGTGGCAGCAGCGAGCTAGGGACTCTGCTGCTTTGCATTGTGCTCTGCGGGGAGATGCTGGCAGGAGGGTCTTAGCAGGTGCAATGCTCCTTGCTGGTGGACAGTGAGTAGGAGCCCCAGTTACCAGCAACTGGGTCAGCAAGACAGCCAAATCGTGCCACAGCTCAGCTGGTCCTGCATCATCATGGCTAGGCAGCACCTCGCCTGTGTTTTGTGGCGCCTGCTGTGAGGTGCTGGCCGTGAGCTGGCTTGACGCCCTGGCGAGCAGAAGTCATCACCTCACACCTTGAGGAAGGGCTGACAAAGTGTGAGCAGCTGCAGGCCATGGACAGGCATAAGGACGAGCTGAACGAGTCCCTACTGGCAAATGCATATGCATGGATGAGGAAGGCTCATGGGGACAAGATGGACGGTGAGATGCCTTGCATGCAGGAGGATTGAAATGTTGCACATCATCTGTCTGCTGGCGGTAGACCTCTGCCCGAGCAGAGCTGCTGTAGGCCAGAGATTATGCCCTGATCCAAACACTCTGAGGTTAGTGTGTGCTGCAGGCATGGTGGCACTTTTACAGCAAGTCCTGCAGCTGTACGCCGCCAAGGTGCTAATCACTCCAGATGCTGAGGGCGCAGATGAAGTGCTCAATCAAATCATTGCTGCGCCTGAGGCAGAGTGGACTGACATCATCAAGCAGCGGGCTGCCGACGGCCAGCTGCAGCAGGAACCTGCAATGGCGGCCCTGCAGAAACGCATGGAGGGGGTTGTCCTGGGCCAGAGTAGCGGCAGCTACGCCCAGCGTGTACAGGTGAGGCAAAGCGTGAGCAGCGATGTTTAGCTGCAGACGTTATCTGGTGCCATGTTAACCCTAACAGCTTCTGACTTTTGCTGTGTTGAATAATGCAGGCTGAGTATCTGAAAGAAGTAGAGGATCGGGTCAAGTCAGTGCTGGAAGAATCAAGTGAGGTGCCGGGCACAAAGGAACTTCTCATCTATGAGAGCACAAGCATTCTGTCAACTGAAGACTGAATGAAATCATGAAAGCTGAATTGTTTTAAGAACTTGCGCAGGACGCCAGAGGCGCCTAACAGAACGCAGTATGCCCTAAGATATGCAATCTGCTGAATCTGTCTGCTGAGAAGTCGTGGGGCATCTGCACTTGCTACTGCCTGCGATTATCTGCTGAGGGAGGCCTGCTCATCCTGCAGCAGGCGGATGATGGTGGCCACCAGTGGGCCGCCTGAAGTGTTGAGCTCCAGCTGGGGCTGCTGCACCTTCTGCTGCAGCAGGGCGTCCAGGCCCTGCCGCAGCTTGTTCATGAGGACTGCGGTGGGGGCAGCCACACGAATGCGAATCCAGCTGTCCACAAGGACATACCCCCCCTCGTGGACCACTTCCAGCTTGCCTCCAAACAGCAGGAGGGCCACGGGTGAGGTGACTGTGCTGTCTCTCAAGAAGGTCTGGCTGGTGCGCATCTGCAGGTGGCAGGGTGCAGATGACATCAGGAGACGCTGTGGAAAGCGAGACGTACCACATGGCAGCTCCAGAGCAAGGTGCAAATGCTTTTCAACCTGCAGATGGAGCCGGGCAGGCTGAAGTGGCTTGGCAGAAGTGTGGCTGAGCACGTGATGGGTTGGGGCTGCACCAGTGCTGAGGGTCTGACCTGCCAACCTGCAGGCGCCGCTGCATCTGTGGCAGGGCAACACAAGTATGTTGTACAGCTGGGGTTCATGCCATGGCTTGCCTTCTCTAGGTAGATCAGGTAGGGGCGCTGGTACTGGGAGGCCAGCAGGGGATGATTCACCGAGGAGGGGTGCACAGCCACCACGCCCTGGCCGTCATGCCACCCAGGGCGGGCCATGGGGCCCTTCTCATCGTCCATCATAGCCACGTTGGGGTACAGGGCGGCACACAGCACTGCCTTGATCTGCAGGGTCCACATGCAGGCACTCATTGAGGACAGGTCTGCCACTGCAGGCTGGCTGTGACTCTGCTGCGCTGCTAGGCGGTGCAGTGACTCAAATTGGGGTGCGTCAGCTTCCCATGCATCACCGCCACAATGGGGTTCAGCGCTGTGCACTGGACCGCCTCACTCTGGTGTGCAGGTGGCATGCACCATTTGGCACCACCCAGGTCCCAAGCACCAGCTGTGGGATTTGTGTGCAATGCAGGTGCATATAGACGGCACAGGCAGCAAGATAGACGATGGCAAAGGTGGCAATAGTAGCAAATGCAGCAGTTGGGGTGGTCCATGGCTGTCCAGTACGCTGTGTTGAGGCGATGCAGGCAGCTGGAGGGGCCTCCTCTGCCCAAGATGCAGGCAGAAGCAGGCTCTGGCAGACAACAGGGTACACTGCCATGCGCTGCTGGACTGCGCATTACTGAGATGTAGCTGTATGGATTTCAGCTGTCAGGACGCACCACAGCAGGGTCGGCTGCATGGGTGTTCCATGGCTGCCTGACATCGCCCACCCAGTCGCGGCCTTTCTCGCCGCCGCTGCGCCCCTTGGGGCCTCCTATCACAAACTGGATGTCAGCCAGCATGCTGGCAAACTGCCACCGCATATCGGCCACCATGTCCAGGGTCGAGTCGCTCAGGAAGTGGCTGCGCGCATACTCATGGCCTGATTTGCGACCACCCTGCGGGACAGGGGGCACTGCTGCCTTCCAAAGCTGCTGCTCGCAGAGGTGCACCTGATCTGGCAGCCACTATGCAAGCGTCTGGTCTCAGGATGCAGCTGGGTATCCTGAACATCGCAGCACCTCAAAGCACCTAGATGGGCGTTGCATGTTGGCAGCTTGGCTCAGCCCTGGTAGACTTGAGAGCATAGGCTGCTGCCTGTTGCATGATGCATGCGCTGACCCTGTGAGCTGCGCTAAGCTGTCACACAGATCCCACCAGCTAAAGGGGTATCTGCCGGGATGAGAGCATGCAGGGGCTGCCAGGGAGGCATGAGTGGTGCAGGCAAGCCGCTGCGCACCTTGGCCCTTGCTGCCTGCCAGCCATCAAAGGCTGCCACCATCAGGAGGTGATCTGACTGCTGCCCCGATGCAATGGTGCCGCTTCCTGCAGCAATGATGAGCACACCTGACTAGCAGCATGCAGGTGGCTGGAGCCCAAACAATGCAAAGCAGATGACCGCTGCATGCTTTGCCAAGCTTGCGCCCTTGATGGCGAGTGTGCCTGGACCTTGCAGCCATCAAATATCAAATCCCTTGGGGGTGCAGCACACTCACACAGCACCAAGTACAGAGCGAAGATTGGCCCCTGCAGGCAGGCATGCCTGTGCTGGAACATGAAGCCTACCAGTGGCAGCCAGAGCCTGCCGGACACGTGCAGCAGCGTCCAGCTGGTCGTTGGAGGCTGCAAAGGGGGACTTGTAGGAGAGGGAGGCGGCCACAGTCAGGGCAGGCCCCAGGCAGCCGAGGGAGGCTGCCAGCAGCAGCAGCTTGCCGACGCGCGCATCCACTGGCAGCTGTGCCAGGTGGTGCCCTGCAGGTTGAAGTGGTGTCTTCAGGAACACAGAGTCTGGCTGTTGGCCTGAGGCCAGTGGTCTTGCCAGCTGCCGGCAAATGCAGCAAGAGACGTCCATATTGCGCAGACTGATGAGAGGCAGCATTGACAGAAACCAGCTGGGCGCAGCAATCTCCCTGTGGACTGCAGGCAATATTTGCTCAACCAGGCGTTGACAAGCAGCCGCCCCAGCATCTCAGCAACCAGCCTGCCCGTGACTTCGCTCGTAGACCAGAAGCCCCTACTCTGTGAGAGCCATCCGTGCAGGGAGCCAGGCAGCATTTAGTGTCCCAGGCTGCACAGGACTGGCGGCCAGGAGCCTGCGTTGCGGCCTGTCCGGCAGTCCGCTGTGACAGCAAAGGGGTGTCAGCTGCATGCAGTCAGAGGGGCCCCAGAACGCTGAGGATTTTGTGCGTCCCAGTGCACTCAGGAGGTCCTGCTCAGTGAAGAGCCCAGCATGGTGCACCAACCTCAGCTGCGGAGCCTGCAAGGGCTGGCAATCCAGAACACAGCGTTGTTGCGCGGACTCACCCAGCGGAGTCAGCTGCTCCTGCTCGGTGAGGGCTCCCAGCGCCTGCAGCTGAGCCACTGCCCCCACGACGGACTTGACAGGTGGCGGCTCCAGCACCTGCTGCAGGAAGGTGCCTGCAGGGCCCAGCTTGAGCAAGTGTATCTGCAGGACCAGCTCCTCCAGGGGCACCCGGACCATCTCAGGTGCCTGCACCACACACAACAAGGGCTTGGCCACGTGCATGCTCAACTGGCTTCAAGCACTGTGTGCGCGACAAGCCTTGGACAGAAGCACATCTACCGTGCCCATGCAGCCGCAACGCTCTCTGCAGGAAGTACAGACGCAACCACTGCGCCTTTTGGGTCACAAGCATCCCACGGAAATCCATGATCCAAGCTGGGCGACTGAATGGCATAGACAAGGCTCCGCACACCTGGTAGCGTCGCATGCGGTGTTCAAAGCGGGGCCTTGTGCACAGCGTCCAGCACATGCCAGGCCGCACGCGCCCAGCACGGCCACGACGCTGCAGCGCTGAAGCTCGGCTGACCCAGTCCTCCACAAGCAGGCTCATGCCGCGACGCGCATCGTAGCGCCGCTCCTGCAGCAGCATGCTCTGTGAGCTCAGGCCTGAGCGTTTCACAAGGTGGGCTTCACCAGCGGGCACATGCCGCGGCGCGTGTCAAAGCGCCACTCTTGCAGCAAAGTGCTTTCATGACAACCAGAGCTTGAGCTTGTCAGGCAAAGTGCTCCACCATCAGGCGCATGTAACAGGTTTTGTCAGGGTGCCACGCCCGCAGAGCACAACCCCCAGTGGCCGTGCAGCCCTCAGTTGAGGCTCATGCCAGCAGGTTAGCGATCAACCAGCAGGTCAGCGATCAAGCAAGCAGTGTGAAGCCACTCCTGGAGAGCACAATCTGGTGAGAGTCAAGCCCTTGCTGCTAAGAAGCTATGCGCTGGTGGGCTGGAGGCTGCACCCGGATCTGTCAGGCCACAGCGATGCCATCTGCACCCCAAGTTGCTGCATCTGCTGACTGCAGCCGCCCTTGCCATCTAATAGCTTGTCAGAAGACATGCCAGTGAAGATTGAGATGCCTGCCATTCACACCTTCAGCTTGGCAGTGTCTACGACATACACGACGTCCTCGATGGTCAGGCTGGTTTCAGCAATGTTGGTGGCGATCACGATCTTGCGGACGCCTGGCCGAGGGCGCTGGAAGGCTGCCCGCTGCTCTGCAGGGGCTACATTAGAGTGCAGGGGAATGACGAGGTGCGTCCCCTTGCGGTGCGCGGCAGTGGCGGTCAGGCGCTCCTGCAGCTGGCTGATCTCGCCCGCACCTGCACCAGACGACACCAGTCGCGTCAAGGGACTGGCTCTCATGAAGGAGTCACAGGAACGTTGTTGCATATTCAGTTAATCCAGGACAAGCCCAGCCTCCGTACCCCTTCTTGGGACGCGCGTGTCAAGAATGCAGCAAAGCTGTCAGCGTGACCTGCAAACGTTGTGCCCATAGAGGACTTGCCCTGACCTCAGCCCACTAACTCGACCAGGATCTAAATGATGCTGCAGCACGAGGCTGCAACTTTCAGCCCAAAACAGTGTGCCTGGCAGGAAGACCAGGGTTGCCCAAGGGACTAGCTGCATTCATGGCCGGCATCCAACCTGCAGCATCACAAAACCCCGTAGCTGCAACATCCAGCTTGCCTGGAAGCAAGGCCAGGCTGTCCCTGACAATTCCCATCAGCTGCCTCTGTGGCAAGGTCACCAGCAGTGAGCTACTCTGCAAGGTCACAGAACACCCAGCGTGCCTGGCAGGAAAACCAAGATGGCGCCCTCCTCATGCTCAGCATCGATGAAGGCCACCAGCTCCTCCAGGAGGTCGTAATCAATCTTGTCCTCATCCATGCGGGCCAGGTTGCGCTGCGTGGCGGTGCTGTACTCTTTGTAATCATCAAGGCTGAAGTGGGGGTTCAACGGCGCAACCAGGGGGTCTGTTGCGTCATCTCCCCAGCCGCCCTGCAGCAACAAAGCCATAAACCAGTGGTCAGGGGTACACCCCCTTGGAAGCATTCAGCAATAGCGGACAGCGAGTGGGTCTGTCTGTAAAGCAAAATCAGGACCAGCATGACACCAGAAGGCAGTCACAGTAGACCGCCCAGTGTAGCCAAGAGGTGTAGGTCGTGGCTGGCAGGTAGGCTCTGCCGAGGAGTCATGTACAGCAGGCACACACCTGACAGCAGCAGCTGCATAAATACTTCACAAATTCTCACCCGCAGAAGCGATGCTCGCTCGCGGCCACCTGCAGCCTTTTCCAGCTGCTTTTTGTTCTTGTTGGGCCCTCCTCTGATGGCCACGAAAGACTCTGCGTCCAGCCTGCACCAGGACAGGGCAAGGTCTGGGTGCGGGCTGCCCTGTACACTGCACCTCTGACAAGTAGGACAAACACCCCTGTCATTGCTGACATACGACGTCTGCTTTCGCAACCAGCACTTTAATGTCCTAGCACCTCTGCCTCTGCCTCCCAATGTAAATTGAGCGGCTGCAGGCGATGATGCGGGGAGGTCACAAGCTGCCTCAGCAAGGATGACAGATCAGGCAGTGTACCGGTAGCCCGTCATGTCGTGAGCATCCTCCAGGAAGAGGTGCTGCACAGGGAAGGTCCTGCCGCCAGCAGCCAGGGTGGGCGCGCCGCTGAAGTACCGTGCAAACAAGTCACTGTCCAGCGTGGCAGACATGAGCACAACCTGCAGCAGGAAGCACAGCTCCTGAGCAACACTTGGTCATGCGATCCATCTATAAAACCATGCAGCAGGCATGGAAGCCATGCAATGCGAAGCAGCAGGTATTCAAAAGATGGCAAGATGCAGGCAAACAGACAGTCACTCAACATCTGCCCGGCCCATCCTGCTGCACACTGATGCCACTAACGCAGTGCCTGCAGCTCCGGAAAGGGCTGCAGTGACAGGGAGCTATGTGCATGCTGAGAGTGCTGGCTGTGGTTGGGCCATGGGAAAAGGCACACCTTGAGGGGCCTGCCAGCTGCCCTGCGGGCCACAACCAGCTCCTTGAGCAGCGCCATCAGGAAGTCTCCCTGCAGGGTCCTCTCGTGCACCTGCGGGCACATTGCAGCACCTTGGCAGGAGACAGCGCCCTTCAAAGCTTACTTTTGAGTCGCTGCATCTGGCTGGGTCAACATGGGCATGCTCCCTGGGACGGCCCATGACGAGCTGCCAGGGTGGATGAGCAGTGCTGAGCACCACCAGCTCTGCAACGGACAGATAGATACACCAGCAAGTGCCCATGCAGAGTCTGGTCATGTAAAGCAGTGCCCAGTACAGAGGCTGCTAGATACCAGATTGATCTGGACAGCAACTGGCCAACGCCAGTGACCCCTGGCCGTCTTGCATGCATGCCCAGTGCAGACTCTGCTGGACACTAGACTGATCTGGACAGCACCTGCTGACGCCAGTGACCCGTGCCTGCTGCCTGCATGCACAGCCAGCCCTGCCCACATATCTCCAACAGGGACTGTCCCTGCAAACAGGGCGCCCCTTCCACCCTTTCAGCGTCCCAGCAGGCTGAGGCAAACCCCTCCACCAAGGCAGCACGCCTGTCTGAGCCTCCAAATGGGCATGCACAGGCATGCTGCCTTGGTGGAGGGATTTGCCTCAGCCTCCAAAAGGGCATGCACAGGCTTGCCTTGCCTGGCTGCTCCTGCCAGGGGCACCAGCGCTTGTCTGCCAGGGCAGCTCCGGGCGGCGCTGAATTGCATAAAGCAGGGAGAGACCCACCTCATCCACAATGACATGAGACACACTCTGCAGCTGCGCGTCGCCTGCCAGGCGCCGCAGCAGGATGCCGGTCGTGCAGAACATCAGGCGTGTGGCGCGCGTGACAGCCGCATCCAGCCTGACGTGATACCCGACCAGTCCCCCTGGGGAGCCTGCAGGTCGGAACATCAGCTGAGCAAGACTGCACTGCAGCGCTGCACAATGCGGCTAAGCGTGCTGCAGCCAGGTGCCACGCTGGGGCAGCACCAACGGGTGAAGGCAGCTGAGGGCTGTGCGCTTGCTGCAAGGTCGTGCCGCTGATGCTCTGAAGGGCAGTGGGGTGAAGGCAGCTGAGGGCTGTGCGCTTGCTGCAAGGTCGTGCCGCTGATGCTCTGAAGGGCAGTGGCCTGCCAAAAAAAGGGTCAGCAGAGCAGGCAGTCTGTCCTAAATGCACAGCTTAGAGCACCTGGTGAGACCTGCCCCATCTCGTCCGCCACGCGCTCTGCCACGCTCATGGCTGCAATCCGCCGCGGCTGAGTACACACAATGCTGCAGCAGGCGCCCTGGGCCGCTTCAGTGGCTGCCTCTAGCAGGTACTGAGGGACCTGCAGGGGGGGCCATGGACCTATGGTCAAAAGCCTAAACCACTGTGGCCAAATTGTGTGCCAGCCTTGTTCATGGCCAAGGGTTTGAGCAGCAGGCCAGGTGAGAAGCTTCACAATGGCAGAAGGGCTTCAAGCAGCTCAGGTCCTGTGATGCACACTTGGCAGTGTGAGTTCAGGTAGGGGCAGGCTCTGGGACCTGGGGTGGTCTTGCCGCAGCCTGTGTCAACCGCTGACAACTGCAAAGTCCTTTCTCCTGCAGAGCCTCCAGTAGGCCAGCCCTGATGGCTGTCACTGGCAGCTTCCCGCGGGCCTCCTGCCACTGCCGCCCCTCCGCCGATGCCCGGAACGCTGCAAAGGGCTTCCCTGCATGCGACGGCTCTGCCGCTGCTGCTCAGGGCTCTGCTCAAAGACAGCGACAGGGGCCGTCAGGCAACCCGTTTTGCTGCTGCCTCAGCAGCAGCCGACTCTTCCTGTGCTTGCCCCGCTCGTGCAGCCCGGCCTTCCCTCGTGCTGGCAATGTGGCTCGCCACAAGGGGTCTGGATGAAGGTCTTGCGATCTCTGCTTGCGGGTCAGCTGCGTGCTGCTTGTGGGTTTGTGTCGCCCCTCATCCAGCCAAGTCAGCCAAAGCTCCCGCCAGGGGCTGTCCAGCAGCTGGTACACCGCCTGCCCCTCAGCCAGCTGCAGGCAAAGCAACAGTGGCTTGTCGGCTTGTGCTGAGCCCTTCCAGGGGCTGTCCAGCAGCAGAGAGACGCCCTGCCCCCTCAGCCGGCTCCAGCCAATGCAAGATATACGTCATCAGCTTGTGCCAACCACCATCTATGCCAGGTAACCCTCAGCTAAGCGCAGGACAGGCTTATGCTTTTTGTGTGTAGCGCTTTGCATGCCTGGTCACTGATCAACCACCACTGCCTCGGTCAGCAGCAAGACAAGCGAGATTGGGCTGCTGCCCACTCAGCATGCATGCTAATTTGAGCACTTGATTGTCATTGTGGGCCCCAACACTGACGCCTGCTCTCCGGTTCTATCATGGTTCTGCAGTCAGAAGAGATCTGCAGTCATGCCAAGGCACGCCCCCTTGATACCACAGCTGCCCCTCAGGGGCAGCCCTGACGCACCTCATACAGGGCCCTGGTGGCTGCAGCGTTCTTGGGCATCTTGGATTCCTGACCAGCCATCTTCATCGTCATGCAATGCATATGTCTTGGGCCGGGCCCTGCCTGGCAGCTTTCTTTGGCCCCCTTGGTGGGGCCTTGGGCATGATGGTCAACCGAGTAACGCACTCCAGCAGTGGCCATCCTGCATTAAGTGGGCTGCCACGGTGCGGCACAGTCATGTGCACAGCTCTTGCATGACGTGGCTGAGCCCAGGAACATCAGAATGTGGTGATTCAGCAGGCAAGGCCACCAGCTAGCTCATGGGGATGTGGAACAAGCCCTTGCTGACTTCAGGGGTAAGCAATCTCACCTGCTGCCTCCAGGTGGCAGCTTCTCGAATTGTGGTGCAGGCCACTTGCATGCGCAGGCAGTGCTGCCTGCAGCAGGGCCTTGGGGCACCTTGACAGGCTCAGGTGGAGGCTTTGGGCGTCCTGCAGTCGGTGCAGCACAAGGCACGCGTCAGCTGATGGAAGTGCTTGGCAGAGGGTCAGCTCTGATGGCGGAGGCATCACCAAAAACACAAGATCAAAAGTGCCGCTGTGGACTCAAAGTTCAGCTCCAGGCAACCAGTGTCTCGTGCATAAGAAGGGGAATGCTCTGCAAGACTGTCAGGCCCTAGCGCTTTGTTCAGCAAGGAGACCTGCCAGCTGTCAGCTCACCTTTGCGCTTGACCCCTCTCTGCTGCTGTTGTGGAGACTGGGGATTCTCCAGCATACTCGCCCCAGGCCCCCACAAGCTTCTGGGGCTTGTGCTGCTGCTGCTGAACCTCGGCCCACTGCGTGTTGCTCTCTTCATCAAAGAGCCCCATGCCGCCCTCCACTTCAGTGTCTGCTGCTCTCTCTTTGAGCGCTGCAGGGGTGGCATGAGGGCCGGAAGCCTGTAGCAGCACATGCAGCATTGGCAAGCAGCAGAGCACAGCTGCTGTATTGCCTCTGCATACGCCCACAGCTTCACAGGCATGGCCCAGGCAGCATCTGGCTTGGGGTCACGCCCCCCCTCCCTTGGGAGGTACTCTGCTCAGCGTTTGTTCATAGCTCAAGCGTTCGTACAAGTGGCTCACATCTGCAATGCACACGGTTTTGCGCAGTCCCACCTGCTTGCTGGGGACAGCCCCAGAGCTGGGGCCCCCATTTTGTGCAATGCTGGTTGCAGGAGGTGGGCTGACTTCGTCTCCCAGGGCTGGCCATGCTGAGGCGTCCTGCAGATCCTCCGCTAATGCATTGCTGGCTCTGAGGCCTGCCATGCGCTCTGCATCATCGTCACTGATCCCTGCAGGTACGGCTTTCATAAGGTGGATTCTGGCTTGCTGCAGACAGGCACTTGTACCCAAACATAGCAGGCAGCCACAATGGTACCTGACCTGGACTGCCCCCTCTGGCTCATCTCTGGAGCTGCAGAGGCATGGCAAATCCGTAGGCGCGTCAACAGGATGCGAACCTCACTCCTGCACATCCCAGCCAGCCCCTCAGGGTGATGTGTCAGCCCCCGGATGATCTGCCCCACAGACTTCTGTCTGGCCTTGTCCCCCGCAGACTTGGCAGCGGCGGCTGCGGCGCGCGCAAATGCCCACTCAGTAACCACCTGGACCCGCCGCTGCTCGGGTGGCTGAGCGGCCCGCGCCCGCTCGGCTTTGCGGCGCTCCACCTCTCGGGGATCGCCCCACACCTCCCAGTCCTCTATGACCTCCCCAGCCTGCAGGGCAGCCGCCAGCATTTCACAAGGTGGGCTTCAGAGACCACTAGCAAAAACTGCGAAGCATTTGCGGCATCCCCACCCACCCCCTTCTCATACACAGAGGTCAGCCCATGGCACATTGCCCACTGGAGCTGCTGCAGGGACAACTTGTCTTGGACTCGATCCCTGTGACCTCTCTTGTCTGCTGGGCAGCTGGCAGCAGGCTGCAGCCAAGCAAAGCACCCTCACAAACTTGGCATAATTAAGTGGGGTAGCTGTGAAACTGACAAACTCTGTGGTGGACTGGACCCAGTCCAGTCCAGTCCTCCTGCACTCCGCCTGGCAGAGCCTGCAGCAGCGTGAGGAAGGGGATGCAGCATAGATCAGAATTGCATCAGAGGCCAGCTGCACCTGCTGAACCTCTCAGCCGTTGGGCACAGTACATGCTGAGCTCTGCCCATCTGGGCCCAGCAGCGCTCACCTGCTCCTGTTCATCCTCTGATTCGCTCTGGTCCTCCATGTATTGCATGATCCAGCGGCGCTGGGACTTCTTCTCCTCCTCTGCCTTGGCTGCAGCTTTCTTGGCAGCTGCCTGCATACAATATGATGGGCGTCGCAGTGGCACGACATGGCTGTGCATAGAAGGCGTCACTTGGCACTGCAGGGTGCCCGTATGCTGATAAGTGCTACTCATCTTGGACTGCTGACGACTGCCTGTTGGGCATTGCCAACCAGAAAAATGGCATGTCTGCCCACTCCTACTGCGCAAGCGCTAGATCACGGGGCCTGCTGCCACGGTCGCAATACGCTGCGCTACAGGAGGACAAAGCTAGCGCGCCTCCTGTCGGGACCTTGTCGCTGCAGCCTCCTCAGCCTGCCGCCTCTGCCGCTCTGCCTCGGCCTTTCTGAGGGCTGCCGCATCCTGCTGGGCGGCAGCGACCTCCTGCACCTGCTGCCTGCGTGCCAGCGCTCCAGCCAGCACCTTGATGCTGGAAGCGTTGGCACGCTGGCCAGGGCCTCCAGAGTAGCGTCTGGGCAGAGCTGCTGCGTCGAGGTTGAGGCAAAGCCAGTCCAGCGCAGACTGCTCGCTCAGGGCATCCAGGGGCACTGCCTGCACATCCCAGCAACAGTAAGACCTGCTAATATTGCTACGTGATGCATGCACCTTTGTTGCATGCAGCACGCTGCAGTCCAGGCTGCCTGTAGGTGGCAGGCAAACAAGTAGTGGGGAACAGTCCATCTGCTGCTCACGCCTTGTCTGGTATCATTTTACAATCAGTAGCCAGGGTGCTGTAAGAGCTTCAGCCTGCCCCTCACCCTGAAGGATTCCTCAATCTGCTCATCCTTGAAGCCTTCGGATGCCAGCTTCTCAAACAGATCGATCAGAGCTGTTGCAAGCTCGCCAGCATCGCTCTCGACCAGGTGGCTGGCCGGCCTGTCTGCAGGCAGCTCCAGACCCTGCATGCCAAGGCAGCACTGCTTCTCTGGGCTCACATGCACAGCAGCACAGTACAGCAACTTCTGGAAATGATGCAGAGCCTCCTGACTCACTGCGAGCGCCTGTCTGGCCCTTTCTTCATTCTCTGCAGAGACCTCCACAGCTGCTGTGCGCTTCCTGCTGGCAGCATGGGCAGCAGCTGAGCCTGCGGCAGCCTTCCTTTGCATGGCAGCCCAATGTCAGAGCCCTCTATCAGATGGATCTGGACATGCAAATTGGGGGGTGAGAGGCTTGGAAGGGTTGAAAACCCTGGCTCTCGGGTCAGTGCTGAAATTCTTCGGCCGACTTCGGCATGAGAGGAGTGGCCCGGCATGCAAGGCATCTGCTGCTCAGAAGCAGACTCAGCCTAGCTCCAGCCTGCTGGCCAATTGGAGCATTGAATGATGCTCCACATAACCCAAGAGGGCCCCAGAAATCGGATGCTGCTGGTGCAGATGGCATCAGATGCTTGCACTCCATGGGTGTGCCAACCACAGGGGCTCAAGACCCTTGGCACATCAGGAGAAATGCTGCACACGTGAGTCCCCAGAAGAAAGTGTGACGAGGAACCAGCCATGCACACAGAAAGCCACAGTGTGTGCCAGACAGCCTGCACCATCGAAGTTGCACGCCCTGCCCATTTGAGCACAGTCTGCTTGCTACACAGTACTTCAAGGGCTTGACCGCTACAAAATGAATTGCTGACTGTCCAAGCCCGTTGCATGAACAGCTATAGGCAGTGTGCAGCTGCAAGCAGGGCCAAGCAGTCTGAAAGTCAGCGCCCCGCCTGCAGCACCCCACTCTCCTTGCACTGTGTCGACCTCAGCCAGACTTTTCAGGGCCACTGAGCCCTGCAAGCACTGGCCCAACTGGCGTGCATGCCCTAAGCTTTGATCAGGTGTGCCTTCAGGTTGGCAGTCTCATGAGAGCCTTGCTGCACACACAGAGCGCAACAGCCACGGGCCCCTCCTTTGTGGTGCACAGGAAGCAGCACTTCTCACTCCAGAGAGCTCAGCTCCCTAGCATGCACTCTGCAGCTGCTGATGCCAGGCACTGTGTATCTGCAGGAGTCCTTAACTCAGGACATCGCCTGCACGGTGCCAGTCACCGAGCCTGCAACACTGCACGGGGACGGCGATGGGAAGGCGTTTTCGTCCTCGGACAAAGTGTCTGAAAAGGCCCGAGTTGTTTTTGACACCTGCTGGAGGAGGCTGGAGGAGCGGCATCCGGTGAGGCCCGTCTGCTTTGCAGTGTGGGGAGGTGTATGAGTCCTGCCTAGGCTGAAACAGCGGCCATTAGTGAGAGCCTTGTTTGCTGTGCTGCGTGGGTGGGAGCATCACAACACCTCCTGGAGGAGGCTGGCGGCATCCACCTAGCTGCAGCATCGTGTCCGCGTGATGACTGCAGCATTGTCCTTTGGGGCTGCATGGCTTGGTGTCAGCTGGGGAGCGGGATTGGATGTGGCTTGCCTGCAGCGCTGTGTCTGAAGGGGCTTCCTTGTGATGGGCACGGTTACTGTCCAGCCAGCTGGCTGGCGCTAGTGAGACTGCTGTAGTAGTGGGCTGCAGCGGTGTCTTGAGGAACCCTGTCAGCAACACTCTGTAGGGCTGGAGAGGGCGCAAGGAGCGGTGCCTGATGAGCCCGGCTGAAGTGCTGCCTTTGTAGGTGGTGATGGTGTCTGAAGCCTGGTGCAGCAGGCACCTGTTGAGCCTGAGTGGTGCCGCATGCATGGCGCCAAGGGAAGGGGTTCAGCCCACTGTGAACGCGCTGTGGGAGTGTTTAGTTGTCTAATTCGACCTTTGCAATTTGAGCTCAGGGAACTGGCCCTAATCTTGAGTGCCTGTGTCTCTGCAGAACTTCATCTGCCCCATGAGATCGTGTGGCTTAACGGGGCGCCAGGCGCTGGCAAGGTGCGTTTGCAATGTTGCAATGAGGCTCTCTCAGTGGCATTCTAAGCGCTCTGCGGGCAGACCTCATGCAAGTGCTGCTGCCCTGCAGGGGGCAAACACACAATTCATTCTGCAAAGCAGGGGCCTCAGCAGGGCCGTTCCCATGAGTGAGTGGTCTTCCATTGTGCCTGACCAAGGCCTCACATGTTGTGCCGTGCAGCAGCACGGAGACTGAGACCCTGTCTGCTACAGGTGACATGCTGGAACGCAATGCTGAGATCAGGGCTCTCATTGAGGCTGGCGAGCTGGTGGGCAGCGCACCTCAGGCTTTGCCTGGAGAATGCCTGCATGCACCCCCTGAAGCCGAGGCTTGTCGTCGTGCAGGTGCCAGACACACTGGTTGGTGATGCTCTTCTTGATATCATTCTCGACCCTCAGGAGAGCGATGGCAGCGGGCTGCTCATAGGTAGGTGCTTGACTGGAGCTGCCGGGCAGTTTAGAGGATGTGCATGGCGATATGCCTGCAGAGCAGGCAGCAAGAATTGCCAGTGGCCCCAAGGCTGAGTTTGAGTGGTATGCATGGGGGCTGACTATGTGCTTGCATGCTCGCAGATGGCTTCCCTAGGACAGCCCTGCAGGTGGACTTCCTGAAGCTCTTGTTCGACAAGCTGATGGCTCTGCATGGGAAGCATGCAGATGGGCCAGACGAGAACAGGTTTCCCAGGCCCTCGTTCAAGGTGCGCATTGTTGGGGCTGCGAGCAGTGCACAGCCGCAACCGTGCTTAGCACTTCTGCTGCACATCATGCCCTGGCTGGCAGCTGGCAGCAGTTGCTGATGTAGTGATGCTCACCTGCTACAGGCTACTGAGTTGCATGTTGTCTCGACGGCTTTGCCTGCATGGCATCATTAGAAGGCCCTGCATGCTTGGTGCTGCAGGTGGTGGTGCTGTATGTGGAGCAGGAGGAGAGTGTTCGCCGGCAGATGGGAAGGGCTCAGCAGGTCTGCAGCCCTGCCTGCAGTGAAGCATTACAAATTCTGATGTCTTCGTGATCATGGATACACAGTATGGCGGCGTGTTTCAGCAGGGCCATAGAGCATCGCACAGGAGCCCTGCTTATAACCTTAACCGGCCGCAACATCAGTAAACCCACGAGTTGCTCTGCTGCAGGCTCTGAGCCATAACAGGCGAGCTGCAGATGCTGGGTCTGATGACATCTGGGAGTTGCGCGCCACAGACGCTGATGCAGCCAAGTGCAGGCGGCGGTACGCAATTTTCAAGGTACAGAAGCGTGCTGCGGGCTGCCTATCTCACCCCTGAGCAACTGCTGCCAAAGGCTCCATTAGCCATGCGCGCCCATCCTTCCAGGCAGCGCCGCCTGGCTCACTCACCACCCTTGACCCGGCCACAGAAGCATAGCTGCGCCTGCCTGCTGCGCATGAGTTCGTGTATCCCCCCGCCCGCCCTCCCTATACTGAATCGTCCTGTGTATGCAGCTTGCACCCCTGCTCCAGCCTGATCCCCCACTCTGCCATTCATCTGCCCTTCCCTCCTGCCCTGTAGGCTCATTACAACACCGTTCTGCGCCTAAAGCAATTCTTCCCCTTTTCTCTGATTGACGCGATGGGCAGCCTGGAGGACACACGTGCCCAGATCATGCGCGAGTTGCGCTACCAAAGCAGCCTGGACCTGCAGGTCTGTCACAGCACTGCTTGCCTCAGAAGCTGCCCTCCGCATCCTGAGCTTTCAGTGCAGCCTGAGGCTGAGTCAGAGGCCTGGACACACCAGGCCATGACCTAATCACTGTCGCCTGACAGCAGGATGGATTTCAAAGCCCTGACAGGGCTGCCTGGCCTACCTGCAGATGTGACTTGCTCCCTTCCCTTTGGCCTCACGCCCCGGCTGCGGCTGACTTGACATGCAGGAGGCGACCTATGCGGCCATCAGGCACCTTCCTCTGGCCGCTGACCTGGTCAAGGCCTCCCGCCAGCAGCTGGTGCACCGCCTGGACACATACTCCAAGCGCCACAGGAAGACCTTCCTGGAGGTGGGTGGAGCGCACGCATGCACCAGTCAGGGGCATGCAGTCCCTGTCACGGGGAACAGCTTGTTGCAGCTGTGGGCGCAAAAGGTGTGCAGGTGCCTGGGCATGGCCCCACCGCCATGAGATGTCAGCTGCCAAAATGCCACACACTGCCAGCTGTGCCAATCTCTCTGCAGATTGTGCGGCTCATTGACAACGAGGCAGTCCCACTGCTGCGCCGCTGCAGCCTGGCGGGGCACGCTGAGCTCAAGACACGCAGCAAGCTGTTCACACAGCAACCCCTGGCAGCCGACATGCTCATCGACATCCTCAGTGGTGAGGGCCACCACCTGCTTGCCTTGCAGAAGCCGCATAAGCTGGCACAAGCAGCCGTATACCCCTTTCTAGCAGCCTCTGAGCGCAACATCTGAGCCACTGTGTTTAGCCAGGCATCAAGTGCAACTTTATTTTAGCTCATGGGGGGTGCCTCATGGCTCAGCACTGGGGCCTCTGCACACCTGCCTGCCTTGAAAGCAGGTCATGCCTTTCAGGCATTGCCCCATAGCCACCTGCAAACAGCACCTGTCATTGTGTCTGCTGCTGCAGATCGTGGGTTCTCTGTTGCACACGTGGTTGATGAGCTGGTCGTCCCTCTGCGCGTGCGCTCTGATGGCGAGATCGACACACGCACAGACGAGGTGCATCACTTCAGGTGCGCTGCAGCCGAGACCTGCTGCAGACATTGGGCAAAGACCTGCTGCCCTGGTGGCACCAGAGCCTGGCTTCTCCCCCCGCAACGCACCCTATGGCATAGTTCGAGGGCATCAGGGTGGCTGGGAAATGTGCTTAGACCAGCAGTGCTGTGCTGCAGCTGACCAGCGCTTGTGTCCTGGCTGGCGGTTGTGCTCCTCCTGAGGGCTGCGGCCGACGTGGCTGCCCTTGCGTGCTCCAGTGCAGCTTCTCCAGCCGCAAGCTCTCTGCAAGAGAGCCCATATGCTCAGGGCTGCTGTGCATGTGCGCAGAATGACCTTTGAGAAGGAGGGCGTGCGCGAGGCTGCCATGCGCGCAGCGCAGGCCTCCTCCGACCTGGCAGCCACAGCCCAGAAGATTGCCATCGGGCAGACCTACATCCCCAGCCACATGGACCGGGAGCACCGCCGCCTGGGCAGTAGGGCTGTGCCTGCCAAGGTGGGGTCACACACCCATGGCTGTTCAGGGGCTGCTGTTATGTTCGAGTGACTGTTTCTTGATTGCAGCAGGGCAGTGCCTGCTGTGGTGAGGGGCACTGCATGCCTGTCCATGTGGGTTGCAGCAGGACTGTGCCCGGCGGCGTGCATTGCATCTGTGTCTGTCAACAGTCCCCCTGCAGGGCCGTGCCTACTCAGTCAGGAGGGTGCTCCTGTCTGCTCATGGGTGATCACAGCTGCCAGCAGAGCTGTGCCTGCCAAGGTAGGGGCCACTGCTCTCATGGCTGGTGAGACGGTGCTCCTGACAGCTGATGTCCTGTTCGTCCTGCTGGCTGCTTTGCTGGCTGCCAGCAGCATGTGCCAGTGGCCCATGAGTGCAAGTGGCGCTGGGTGACCATTGGGAAACCACAGTCTCTCAAAGCAGCGATGAAGGGCACATAAGGCATTGCTGCCTGCAGGACCTCATACGGCCAGCCGCCACAGTTGTGCCCCCTGGCGGTCCGGAGCAATCTGCTGCCGAGGATGCCAACGCAGCGCGCCAGCAGATGGCAGCAGCGGCGGCTGATGTCAGCCAGGCGCAGACACCAGAGGCTGTGCAGACAGGAGGCAGCTGGTCGGCGGCCGGTGATAGCAGAGATGAGAAGCACTCGTACGCCTTCTCACCAGCATTGGGATGTGCCAGCCAGCCCTTCGACGCCTCTTCAGACAAGTGGGACGCCCACTATACTGGGGTGCATGCCATGGGCGGCCTGCCGCCATCGGACGAGTCTGGCTACGCCCCGCCGGGCCGCTGATGGCCTGTATATGATAGGCAGTTATCTTGCCATGTCTCGGGTCTCCCTCCACTCCTCCCATTCACACCCAGACCACTGTACTCTATCAGGATGCAATAAATGCTTGACACCGATGCATGACATGTATCCTGTCTGTGATGCTCCGAGTGGCCTCTGACGCCACTCATTGAAACTGGTTACTTTCAGTTGCGTGACACCTCTCAATCACGTGCATGCTATCTGACAACCCAGCCTGCCAGATCGAAGAAAGGCCTCGTGGCATCAGAGGCGCCATGGGCATCTCTTACATGGAGCTATTGGTCATTCTCGGTGTTGGATCACTCATGCTAGGTGTGAAGCAGCATTGCAGGGTGTTTGGTTGCTGCCGAGGTCCATCAGCACCTTGTTTTAGCTGATGATATCCCTTGCAGGTCCAAAGGACTTGCCAAAGCTGGGGAGATATGCAGGCCTGGCAACTGGCAGAGCAGCAGCCTATGCCACAGCAGCACGCAACCGTTTCACAACCTTTGCTCAGGAAGCCCAGATCACCAAGGTACCCAGCGAGCAGACACTCAGTTGCACAGCTGGCAGCCCAGAAGGCTTAACGAGCTCTTCTGTGGCTTGCAGTTGCACTCGGAGATGCAGCAGAGCATGCAGCAGCTGCAGGCCATCAAGGCTGAGCTCAGTGGCAATATCAACTTTCTGAACCCAGGGTGAGTGCTGCTTGGCATGCATAAGATCTCCTGGCTCCCTCAAAGCATGTCGACCTGACTGGCGGTCTGCAGGCCGGCAGCTCGGCGCGTGATGCAGGCAGTGGGTGCCCCTGCAGACCCAGCCACAGCCCAGCAACAGGGGAAGCAGCCGCCCAGCCAGCAGCATGGCCAGGCGAAGCCCCTGACACCTGAGCTCCAGCAGCAGGCTCAGCTGCTCGCCAGGGCTCTGCATGCGCAGGCCCTGCAGCAGGCAGGCAACCCTGATGCTGCTGGAGAGGCCCTGCAGCCGGACCTGCAGCGGCGGGCTGAGCAACTGGCGTTGAAGCTGCTGGCTGCCCAGCTTGTGGCGCCCAGCAGCGGCTCACCTGCCCAGGGACAGGCGCACCAGGAGCAAGCACAGAAGTAGGCTCAGGACCCTAAAAAGGTGAAGCTGGTGGGTGCTGGTGGGTTCAAGGATGCCCAATGCACCCACAGGCAGTGTGCACCGACATAATTGAGGTCATGACGCAAGGCATGTTGTGCAGGCACCGTGAGAGTCGCTCTGCCCCATACATGGTGGCCTTGCTCATGCTGGACACTTTGGTCAGAGAGAGGCCTTGAGCAATTCAGATGCTGAAGTCAGCAGACTCAGCAGACAGGAAGGATGATGTTGCTCAGCACGCTGTCAAGACTGCCAAAGCAGCATCTGCAAGGCAAGAGGTGATGCAAATGTGGCTCTACCATTTCTGTGGAAGCCTCCACCACTGAGTACGATGTCGCTCATCTTGGGCGCTTGTGCAGGCCTCTGCCCTGCACCACTGCTGTGGAGCGGATTGATCTGTGTGAGCAGTGTCCCTTCATCACCCTGAAATGCTTGTTGACAAGTAGCAGACAGGATGTGCAGTTGTTGCAGCACGTGAGCCTGAGTGTGGGAGGAACAGCTGCATCACAAGGCATTCATTGGTGTCCTCCGCTGGCTCGAACAGAGATTGGAAGGATTACGGGTACTTCTCACCCCTCTGATCAGCAAAAGTTGCCCATCGTAATCTACATGGACCTCAACACAGGATTGAGCTGCTTACTATGGGTGCTATAGAAAATCACATCTCAGGACCACTCACAAACATCTTCGATGATGGCTGGACAGCTTCATCAAGGACAGGACAGGACTGGGCCAGAAAGGACATGGTGCAGGCTTGAAGAGACTCTCAGACAAAGTCTGACTGTGGTGGCGAGAACATAGTCTCGCTGTGGACACTGGCAGGCCATGAGATGTAGCTGTCCCTGTGGACAGCCTATGTTCTGCCCAGGCCTGGCAGCTTCTTGTAAGTTGTTTTAAAGTTGAACTGCAGGGGCATTGGAAATGAATGTCATCACTTTGGTGGCCTGTCCATGAACCCAGCGGTGCATTCAGCGAGGGCCTGCACAAGCTGACACCATCAAGGGACCATGCTGCTCACCTTGACGCCACCGCCACTGGCTGGCGCCATTGCTTGCGTCGCCTCTGAGGCAATTGCGATGGCAGATGTTCCCTGCAGCAAGAGGCTGGATCTCTGCTGGCATCCAAGGAGGAGTTGCGGGCAGGGTCAAGGAAGGCAAAGAAATTGACCAGAGATGCATCTGCTGCCGGGGAGGCTGCACAAGGTGACCTTTCCCCCGCTTACCAGATCCGCAGCCCGGGGATTTGCAGCCATCATGGCAGGCTGCTCCTGCTGCTGCACGCCCTGCAGGAACGGGGCACACACTGGCACACACACGACGGAACAGCATTCCCAGTGGCTCTGCTGAGGATGCAACAGAAAGGGCGCCCTTCCCGTTGGCAGCAGCCCCTTCTCAGGGGGCAACACATGCAAGCTCATTGTCACAGGCTGCAAGGGCCCTACCTCTGCGCAGTGTGCAAGCAGGTCCAGGGCGGTGATGCCTGGGCGCTGAGCCTGGCTGACGGGCAGCGCCGCTGGGCCTGGGGAGGCAGAGCCCTGCTCCCGGGGCACTGCGCCCTGCACCCGGGGGGGGCGCTCCAGGGTGTCAGGGTTGGGCAGAGGCAGGCTGACCAGCCGCCGGAAGTCGTGGCATGTGGGCTCCAGCTTACCCTGCGGCAGCACACAGGCTGTGCTATCGACAGGCCAAAATCATGAAACACAGCACCTGACATGTTTGCCAGACGTGGGAGGCCCCACCAGACGCACATGCACATGCACAGGAGCAGTCCCCAGTCCACACCACCTCAGGTGGGCTTGCTGCTCTTACCGCTGCCGCCACCGGTGTGGAGCTGCTGTCTGCGCCAGTGGGGGTTGCGTTCAATTGCTGCAGGGCAGCACACACAGGAATGAGGCAGAGAACATGTCTCTTAAGAGCACAGCAGTGCCATGGGCATTTGCTTGCGACTTGCTGCCCAGGCTGCCGGATCCACCCGGGCACTGTGCTGAAACGCCAGCCAGGCAGAATGTTGTACTGAGCTCAAGAGAACAGGCTGCCCCTGCAGGCACTGAAGGCTGAGCTGGGAGTGCAGGCCTGGCAAACCCACCGAGCCAGAGGCAGGGAAGAGCATGGCAGCCAGCGGGCTGAAAGCGGACCCAGATGGCCTGCCCTCTGGGCTTGGCAGCGTTGACATAGGCGTTCCCCACTCCTGCAGCACACTGGAGCTGTCAGACATCCTGCTATGTGCCTCCATGGCCTGCAGCACATGGACATCAGCCCCAGCTGCACAGAGGCTGAGAGGATGCAGTGTGCCTGCCACATGTGCCCAGCTGTTGCCTGTGACACAAGGTAGGCTGGGATGCAGGCACAGACAAGAAGAGGACAGGTTGACAGAGCGCAGCATGGCAGGACTCTAGAGAGGCGGTTTGGCGGTGTCCAGAGGCCGCAGCCCAGCGGAACGCAGGCAGGTCCACAGTAGTTGTGTGATACAGCTGAGGCAGGCACAGCATGGAACGACCAGGGACACCTCACACCTTTGTGTTAAGTGGGGGGTACACGCAGATTCCCTCTGCAGCTGGTGAGGCGTACTGCTCCCTCAAGGTGCGCTCCTCTGCATCAGGCTGCACAGGGCTGCTCTGACTCATCCCTGGCCCGAGGCGCAGCAGGTTGGAGAGCCAGTCCTCACACCTTTGTGTTAAGTGGGGGGTACACGCAGATTCCCTCTGCAGCTGGTGAGGCGTACTGCTCCCTCAAGGTGCGCTCCTCTGCATCAGGCTGCACAGGGCTGCTCTGACTCATCCCTGGCCCGAGGCGCAGCAGGTTGGAGAGCCAGTCTGACTTCCTGCCCGGCCCGTCAGTCTTTTGCGGGCTGGGCACCTCAGGTATGGGGCCTGAGAGGGTGGCAGGTTTGTCAAGTGTCCTGGCCCCGAACCCCTGCAGCACAGTGCATGCCTAGTCAGGGGTCAAGTGCCACAAAGGCGTGGCCGTAAGCATTCATGCAGCACCGCCACTGCAGCTTAGAGCTGGCAGTGACCATGCTGTGCAGGCAGCTGCGCCGCTTTCCACAGCGGCTGGCTGCTGGTGCAATAGGTGACACAGCTGCAGCCTGCAATGAGTGGCCCCATGCTTTGTTCGCTTGTGCAAACAGCACTTATGTATGTAGCCCACCTGGAAATGCGTAGGTGTGACAGGCGTGGCCTGCAGGTCAGTTGGCGAGCCAGACACTCCTGTGTCGGTGATGCAGGCGATATGGGGTGGTCCAAGGCTGCAGCACCTCTCATCAGAGGGCTGAAGGCCCCAGTGCTGGCCGCTTGCTGCTGCAGGGGGGATTGCCCTGGGCTCTGAGTTACTGCCGGCGTTGCAGCCTGAGGGGCAGCAGCCTCGGTGCTGGATGCCTGCACCAAGGGCAAAAGCGTGGTGGAACTGTGCAGCTGGCTCAGGCTACATGTGCTTACAAAGGCTGCTCTGCACCGTCAGACTGGCCCAGAATGATCTACGCACAAGATGCAGCAGTGGCGTGCAGCATGCATGGGGAGGCCCCTGTCTGTGCAGCTAGCTGGACAGGAGGCATACATGCAGGTCACAGCTGCCGCCTTTGCAGTGGCCACCTTCGTCACGCCTGCCGGGGAGCCCTGCTGGCGCTTCTTGCCAGGCAGCTTGAGGGCGATCTTTAGTCCTGACTTCTGCCTGCCGTCACCCTGCCCGGGGGTGCCGTGCTGGCTGGAGGGCGACCCCTGCTTCTGGGGCTCAGGGGAAAGGGGGGCATGGGACGGCTCTGCCTGCGCCGCCTTGCTGCCAGCGCACTGCCCTGCCTCTGCAAGGGCTGCACTGATGCTCTGCACAGGTGCTGAGTTGGCCGGCTCAGTCGTCCTCTGGGGCTCCAGTGGCAGGCATGCTGCCGAACCCAACCACCGCACACGGCCGCAGTGCAGGGGAGGTGGGCGTGCAGGCCAGGGGTGCCTGGCCGGGCTCTGAGCCAGAGGCAATGCTGCACGCTGCAGGCAGCATGTCGATAGAGCCCTGAGGCTGCCTGCTGGCGCCACACAGCTTGCTGCCCTTCGGGCTTGCGCGGGGCCGCCCAAAGTAGCTACCCCTGGGCCCGACTCTGTTGCTGGCACTTAGGCTCCTGAAGCCAGGAGGCAGGGTCATGCCAGAGGCGGCTGGGGCAGTGGGAGATCTGTTAGCGGCCCCAGCATGTGGACCGCCGGCAGGCGTGGTCCTGGCTGGCGGCACCGGGGCCTGCCCCTGCAGTGACCCCGCACCAATCTGGGACTGCTGGTGGGGCTGCCCTGACGCAGTTTTGACCGGCTGGGCACTCTTGGTGCCTGTGCATGGCCCAGAGGGCGCGGTGCCTGCACCCCTGCTTGCCAGGTAGCCGGGTCTACGCTGGGTGGTCCCCAGCGCAGCTGGCAGGCTGGCAGCACCGTCCAGCTCCATGCTGTCATGCTGCTGCTGCTGTGCAGTATTGTGCAGCGTCGAGGTTGCCGACGCTGGTGTGCCCTGGTGGGGCAGCACAGCTGCAGGCGTGCTGGCCGGCCCAGAAGGCACCGCGCCACTCCTGCTCTGCCTTGGGGACTGGGGGCCGGCTGGCAGCGATGGGACAATTGAGCTGTCTGCATCTGCCATCTCCTCATCCACTGGCTCTCTGTTGCCACAGATCAGCAGCGGCGGCGGGGCCTGCCGCCTGTCTGGCCTCTGCTGAGAAAAGGCAGCAGGCTGGGCTGCCTCCCTCCGCAGCGCCATCTGCGTGGCAGCCTCAAAGGCGTACCGGTCTGCCCTCTGAGTCTGACGCTGCAGCTCCGCCTGTAGTGGAGCCAGCGCCTGCTGAAGCTCTGCCACCTGCTCCTGGGCTGCCTGCTCCAGCAGCTCAGTCAGCTTGCTCTGAGCATCAGCCAGGTGTGACTTGTAGGCGGTCTCTTGCTGCTGCCTCTGCTTCTCCAAGGCAGCCAGGTGCTGATCCATCTGCTGCATCGGGGCCGCCTCCTGCTGCTGGTGTTCAGCAGCCTGCTTCTGCAGCCTGCTGTCAGCCGCCGCCTCCAGGCTGCGCTGGGTGCTGCGCAGCTCCTCCTGACAGGCAGCCCGCAGCTGTTCCCGCTGCTTGCGCAGGGCAGCCGCCTCGTGTTGGTCAGAGCGGTGGCGCTGCTCCTGTGCTGCAAGGATGCCCGCGCCCGTGGCCTCCCAGATGCGGCCCTTGAGCAGGGCAACCTCTTGTCGGTGGGCAGCCTCCCGCTCCTCAAGGGATTGCTGCCAGCTCTGGAGCTGCTGATGGGGGGTGGCTTGCACAGCAGCCATCTGCTCCTGATGGGCAGCCTCGTGCTGCATCAGTGCCTCCTCAGAGCCTAGCTGCTGCTCCTGCTCGTCTGTGGCGTCGGCTCTGGCAGCCGCGAGCTCGCGTGTCAGCTGGCTGACCTTCTCCTCAAGCATGGCAACCTGCCCCTGGAGCCACCGCTCACCCTCTGAATTATTGCGGGCCAGCTGGGCTGCCTCTGCCCCCAGCCCAGCCACCTCCTGCTGATGCCTGGCGGCCTGCTCTTGCAGGCGCAGCTCATCAGCACAGCGCTTTTGCTCTGCGTCTGCAAGCTGTGCCCGCAGGCTCTTAGCCTGCTCCCGAGAGGCAGCCACCTCCTGCCGCAGACGCAACCCAGCAACCTGGAGCCGCTCCTCCGCCTGTGCCACCTGCTCCCGGCTGCTGGTCAGCTGGGCCTGCACAGCACTGAGGTCTGCCTGAAGGCCCACGCGCTGCTGTTGCTCCTCTGCAGCCATCTCCTGGCTGCTGGCCAGCTGAGCACGTAGCGCAGCTGCTTCAGCTTGCATTGACTCAACCTGCAGGCAGTCAAAACGTAACAGCCTCAGCATCATGACGCCTGGCGCCTGAGTCATGCTGGGATGTGATGAAGTCATTGGCAGCAGCTCAGGCACTGCTGGTACCGCAGTCTAGAAGAGCGCAACTCCAGTTCAGAAGAGCGCATCCAGACCTACTGTCAGCAAAGGTCCACACCCACAAGGGCACCTGAAGAGGCAGCTTTCCCTGAGCTGTACGCTGGCCTCACCTGGGCAAGAAGGGCTGCATCAGGCCCTGGTACCTCAGGCGCTCCACCCTCCTCAGTCTGCGTGGCGGCCTCCCTGCCGACCACCGCCTGCGCCTCAACCTGCATCAATTGGCACGTGACGAGTTGACGCGACATGAGTGCAGAGCGGCCTGTTGCAACTGCCCGGGCACCTGTGGGCCTGCGCACCAGGCGCGTTGCAGGCAGAGATCTGCAGCAGTACTGGCAACACCTGAGCTCACTCTAGCTTGCCCACGGGAGCATTTCGGAGGATACAGAAAGGCAGCAGTCAAGAGCATTACTGCAAGCCCAGATGTGTGACAGGCACACTCACGTCTGCTGCAAGACAACACTGGGAGTGACCGGGATCAAACCCTCTGGGCTGTTCAGACATGTGGCACCCAGGCAAAGCCAGCCCTGACTGAGCCAATCCAGGCAGCTCACCTCAGCGGCAGGCAGGTCGTCGGCTGCACGTGCCCTGGTGGCTGCAGATGTGCCCTGATCCTCCAAGTCAACAGGAGCCGCAGTGCTGGATGCCAGCGGCCTGGGCTCCACCTGCAGCTCGCGGGATGCAGCTCATCAGTTGCAGCCGTGAAGCATAGCAGGCATCCTGCACATGAGCATCATTGAGGAGCTCTATGAGCAGCAGCTGAGGAGGGTGCATCTGCAGCCACATGGCAAACTTCCTGCTGTTGCAGAGGTCAGCAGCGCAATGTTGCTCAGAAGCTGCTGCTGAGGTTTTGCCCTGCCCGACCCTTGGTTCACTGCACCTGCACCCACAACCCCCAGCATAACTGCATGTTGAGGCAACAATCTTGCATGCTGCACCGCAAATGCTGCTCCCTGATCTCAGCAGAGTTGGTGACATGGGGACCTGATCTCCCTATCACTGGTCTGAATGAAGCAGCTCACCTGAGCAACCCCCATGCCCTGCTCACCCCTGTTTGCTGCCTCTGGCTTGGAAGCTGTCAGGTCAGCTGCCTGGGCTCCGACCTCTGAGTGCAGGTCAGCCTGTACCGCCACAGGAGACTGCACACCCTCTGCTGCCGCCACTGGCGCTGGCTGTGCGTCAGCCAATGGCACCATGGGGGACGCAGCAACCTCTGCTGCGGCCCTTGGCGGCAGGGCAGCTTCTGCTGACACTGCGGCTGCCAGGCTGGCGCCCTCTCCTGCCAGGCTGGCTGTCATCGCTGGCTGTGCAGCGCCCTGATGGGTTCCTGGAGTGCTTGCCCACAGCTTTGACATTGCCTCGTGCAGGCAGTGAAGAGCGGCTTGCAACAGGCTGAGCCAAGATCTCCTGAGCCTGCACGTGGAGGTGAAGTGCAGTTGCGAGAGGGTGAGCTCTGTGTGCAGGGGGTTGCGCTGCAGGGTGTGCGTGGATCAGTCCCGATGGTGTCTCGTGCACCTTGACAACACTGCCTTACACAGCACACAGCGCAGCCTGGCTGTGACGTGAGGCTGTGACCCCATATGCTGCATAGAGGGCCGCACTACAGCAAATGGGCGCAGAGCTCTGGCCATGAGCCGAAGCCATCTTCAATGTGGCAAGGAAACATTGATTTATAGCGCTCAAGGTCAACGAGATGGAGACAGTCTGAGCAGGAGATGTGCGTCTAACACCGAGCAGATGCTGGTATCGTCAGCATCTCCTAGCTGTTGACAAGCTATGGTGATGGTGCCTCACCCAGGTCAGGTGCAAAGGAGGCAGACTTACCTCTGGTTCCGTCACCTTGATGAAGTCAATGCCATGGAGCTTCTTCAACGCTAGCACCAGATTGCCGGCAGGGTTGATGGTCAGCACCTGCAGCCAGCAGATCGTCACCGCAGATGCGAGACCCAGCAGCACAGCCATGCCTCAGGTGTCAGTAAATGCCTGCTGTGCACAACATTGCCTCCATAAGCATTGTAACGCCGTCAGCTTTGTGAGCTAGAGCAGCAGCCACAGCCCTCAGCTTTGGTCAGCGTGCTGCAGCAGCCACAGAGACATGTCATGCGTGCTTCATCGTTGGCTGAGTTGCACAACCCAGAGTCCAGCCAAGACTCGCCCTTCTGGATGTCCTGATGCAGCAGCTCTTTGTCGTCTGTGCACTCCTTACCTGACAGCCCTGCTCCAGCAATTTCTTAGTCTCGTTCTGGGGTGCCTTTCCCACGGCCGTTTGAGAGAGCACCCCTGGCTGCCCCTCTTGCAGCCCCCTCAAGTACTCCTGCAGGGTGGTCATCTTGGCTGCCTGTCGGTGCTTCAGCACCACGATCCTGCAGGGGCAAGACATACTCTGAGTCTAGCAGGTCTTGGACTGCAAGGTAGCTGCTGATTGTCAATAGTCGCGCCTGCAGCACGAACAGCCATGGACAACAGCGGAAGGTGACCACAGGGAGATCGCTGATTAGTGCCACCGCCCCCCTTAGCGCCTTCAGCTTGCAGGGGTGGGAAAGGCTGTGACACAGGGGGGAAGTAGGGGGCTGCTGAGGCAGGGAGCTTAAATACATTACACGGGTCTGGCCCAGAATCGGCTGGGCACAGATGCACGCTGCAATGTGCTTCACTATCAACCAGCAGACTCCCTAAGCAAGTGATGGCAGAGGGCACTGGCCCGTAGCAGCTGGCTTGTATCTGGGCCTGCTGCCTGCTGTGTGGAACAGCAGACTGTATAGACGGGGAAGGCACAGGGCTCTCAGGCTGACTTGCTGGGCTCATGGACCGCAAGGGAGTGCTGAGCAGTCAGCTGCAGCTCAAAACGTCACAGCAGCTGGTTCTCACATCAGCCACCCCACTTCCAGCTTGCAGGAGGGCCCCAGTGCCAGGCTATCTATGTGATGTGGCTGCCAATGAACAAGCTGCCCCACATTAGCAAGCAAGGGGTTTTGTCACACGCAACAATCCGCGACCAGCTGGTGCCCTCGCTTCTTGTGGGGCATAACATGAGTGCCAGGCTGCCAATGAACGCCAGGCAGGCATAGACCGACTCACTGGAGAAACCCTGCCAGCTGGTCCCGGTGCTCCTCGCTGCGCATGGCGCCCCGGCGGATTTCGGTCTTGTATGCCTCTGCAAAAGCGCTGACCTTTCTCAGCTGCTCCATTCCGTGCAGCAGCGAGGCGCAAGCCTCAGCCCTCCGTGCGGCCAATGCCTGCAGTCAGCAAATCAGCTGAGGCATGCATGCATCTCAGGAGCGCACTGAACCAGCGCCCTGCTGCATCTACCCTTGTCAATCTTGGATGTGCATGCCTGGCTACCCTCACAGCCAGCGCATGCAGACAGGGACCACCATAGGGGATGCACTACTTCATTGGAAGCATTGCACAAGCGTCCTGCTGCTGTCCAGCAGCGATGTGCAGGCCTTGCCCCCCCCCGCACTGCCAGTGCCTGCAGACAGGGACACAGTCGAGGCACAGACAAGTCCCTGCGCAGAGGGGCAAGGGTGTGGAAAAGGGGGCGTACACCTGCAGCCCACTTGTGCACAGATAGTATAGGGATAGATATGCTAGGACCACATGTCTCCGCCATACAGGAGTCAGAATGCTTGCTGCAGACATGGTGCGAGGTGAGGCTTCTGCACCTCTGAGCACATTGCTGGCTGCTGAACAGCAGGTTTCTCTAATGATGCTTGTCTGGGACCGGCAGCAGGGTGTGCAGGAAAATTCCCTCGGCAATTTACCCTAGACAGGTACCCCATGAGCCACATATAACAGCTTTTCTCCAGCAATCTCCCCATGTAGTCTAGTCTAGTCATGTTGCTATCCTGCGCTTGACCTCGTGCTGCAGGGCCTTGCATGTCATGATGTATGTTTGAGCTCACCAGCTTAGGTGACTGCCGTGTCAGTGTCAGATGTCATCCAAAAGAATCACTGCCCCTTTGCAAACAACGCGCATATATATATATATATATAGCCACCTGTTTCAGCAATCAGGACAGATTATGACAGACCTCTTTGCTGATCATCCCTCAATGTTGCTCACTAATCATTTGTGTTCAGCTCTGCTTATGCATCAATCAGTGTTGCTTTGGCCTTGATCATATGAGGTGTCCGTCCCATGCCCGTTCATTGTGGCCCTGGACTTCAATGTGTACTCTCTCATTAGCAGTAGCAGTGCCTGGCACTCCAAAACTGAAGGGGAAGTCTATTTCCCCAGCAGTTCCCCAATTTAGCATTACCCCGCGCACACAGGGCCCCTGACCGGCAGGTGGCATTCTGGACTCAGCAGCCTGTATGGGCTGGCATCGACCAGGTTGCCAGTGCAGGGCCAGCTTGTCACTGCACCGTCTTTGTTCAATTCACGTCAGTCAGCAATCTGGTGGACTGCCTGTCTGCCAGTTGGCACCCCAGCACTTGCTTAGCTTCTCTCAAGGACAAGCTACGGTTGTTTCGCTGCCCCATGACGCCCGAACATTGCTCATCTCGGCCAGGACGGTGGTGGCCTGCAGGTCTGTCAGATCTGCCCCAGCGTCCAGGGAGACCACACCCCTCAGGAACTTGAAGCTGGCTGGCAGCACCTGGAAGCAGCTGGCCTCCACACGCTCCCTGGCGTGGATTATGCACAGTGGTGCACGGGCTTCTTTCAGAGGTTCCCTGCAGCCACAGAGCACCTCACATCAGCTGCACCGCTCAAATAGGAAGCATAAATGACGGCTCATTAGTCATGCCAAGAGGAACAGGTTGCGGTAGCAAAACTAAGACGCCTTGCAATGCTGAGACGTCACCGCCACATCAAGCATGCACAGTCGGTGTCATGCCCTGATTGCAGCATGTGAGTGAACCGGGTCCCTCAGCACCATGCATACGGCAGGCTGAATGCTGCATTGCACCCAGACAAGAAATTGTGCACGGCATCATGGCACAGCTCACTGCGGCAAAAAGATTGCAAGCTTGAAGGAGTCCCCCTTGGCCTCAGTCCAGGCCAAGGGACCTTGCGAATGTTTCCACAGCGCCTGGTACAGGGCTGCTGATGATGACCCTGCCAGGGCCCTTGACTTGTCTGCCCATCTCAAAACCTGCATTGCACCAGCTGTTGACCGAGCGGGCCTGCCTGCATTTGCACCTGCTGTGGAGGCAGGCAGGACATCAGTTTGTGACATGACATGCAGGCCTGCTCATATGACCCACCTCTGGTTCAAGTCTCAGCTGCTTCTGGGCCCCTGGCATGACTGACTGCCTGAACACCCGGCTTGACTTTTTGTTATGTGCTGCCGTACTGCTGGCAGCTGGGTTGGCCCTGGTCATTCTGGCCTGGAGCCCTGCATGCACATACTGAGATTAAGTTGCTGACTTTGCTGGTTCAATCACATATTTCGCCTGCTGCAGAGGAAGCCTCAGTGCATGCTCACGTTGCAGGGCCGTGGTGCCTGACATGGCGTTGTGGAGTCAGTCAAACAGATCGACACCGCTAATCAAACGATCAGATAGTCCGGCTCAGCCTCGAGCTTTACGTGCTATCCCGGCGCTTGTAGAAGCTCGCATGAGACGCAGTCTTTAGTCAACTTTGACTGGCTGGCATGCCGTGTTGGAACGAAAGACTCTCTCTTAGGTGGGGTAAAACGTGCGAGGTAAACAGCACCAGGTAAACTGCACCGTGGGCTGCATTATGGAGTCTGCCAGAGGTAAGGCTGCATGATCATCTGGCCAGATTGGCACAGCAAATACCAACCTTTGCCCTTGTGATCTGAGTGGACAAATTTTCACCTGAATGCTGGACGTTAGTCCATCACCGTGGCAGAGTCAGCCTTTCTGCGTTGTAGCGCTGTAGCTTTGTGCTCTTGATGAATGGGAGCACTGGCTCAGCTGGTGCATGGAGGTGAGCGCTTGCTTCCACTCAAGCACCAGGGAGGAATGGCTGAGTCGCTGTGGCCTGCAGAGACTCAGGCTCATGTGGCGCTGAATCCATCTGGGCACTCTGCAGCTGGTTTCATCACACCTGGTGCCTCTGCAGGCCGCCTCTGCAGAAGGTGGTGCTTTCAGTATTCACACTCATGAAAATCCAAGCATGTTGCTGCTCAGAGACATTGCTGGTCACTGGCATCGCCATCCTGTTTTGCGCCGCTCCTGCTGGGGAGAGCTTGTGCAAGATCTGGCTGATGACAGCTGTTTGAGTGGTGCGAGATGCCACCAGCAGACATGTGCTTGGGCTGTGCAAGCCTTTGCAGCTGGTGCTGAGAGCGGCGCCGTGTTTTTGGAGCTGTGTCAGCCAGAGGTTATGAACAGCTTGATCTGTAAGACACACATGCGCGTCCAGCAGGCCCTGCCAGACACCACCCGCCCCGCACAGCATCTGGTCAACTTATGCACACAAGTGCTAGTGGGTCAAGTCTACAAGGCACCTCAGCCCTGCAGCTGCAGCAACTCCTGAATCCACCTGTCACATTGCAAGGAGGCAGCAGCAGAGTCCCTGCATGACTTCCCCCTATCCAGCAAATGTTGCTGGCGTTTCTATCCCAGAAGGTGTGGTTCACCAGGCTCCCAGCACTGCTGCATGGGGAGGCATCTTTGCACTGACAGCGGCTTACAGTGGGGCACAGGGGGTCCCATCCTGCAGAAATGCAGCTGTGTGCTCGCCCAAGAGCAGGCAGCAGCTGCATTCTTCGCCGAAGGTGTTTCCTGCTGCTGCAGAGGACCCTCTCTTGGTGCCTCTCTTCCACCCTCAACTGTCCAGGCACACGGCTGATCCAGAGACGTATGACCCAGACCTGGAGTACACCAGGCTGGTAAGCAGGCCGGGCTCCTGCTGCCAATGTTATGCAGGACCGTGATCCACCTGATGGGGCTTAGCACCTAGCCTGTCACCTGGTCTGTAAGCACAGGGCCCATGCAGCTCATCTGTTCAGGGCTTGCACTGGGCGGTGGGTCCACTGCAAGCTCTTGAGGCCAGCCCACATGCTGATGACCTGCAGCAGGAGCTGCCTCAATGCAGCCCCAGCGTATCATCCAGAAGTGCTGTATTTCCTGAGGTGGCGGCCACAAGCAGCCACGCATGGCTTCTGCTGAAGCTAGTGCTCTCAGCACTTTCACAAGCAGCGCAAGCAGCATGCAGGTGGTGGCATCTCTGCAGGAGTGCAAGGCCAGAAGGGAGTGCGACATGATGACGTCTCTTGGGCAGGCTCATGCCCTGCAAGTGAATAGTCTCCTGCAGGCGACGCCAGCCCGCAAGCAGGAGGAGGCAGTGTGTGCAGACACGCTGATATTTGCTGCCTGCCCTGCAGGTGGGCGCTGCTCCACAGGCCTGCCAGCTGTACAGCTCACAGAAGGCTAGCATGCTGCCCAGCATCGCTCCCCATACTGCAGCTGGAGGCCGCTCTACCAGAGGTGCCTGCCCCCAGGCTGGGCCACGGATGATGTGCTCATCGCTGCAGACAAACGCTCCCCTAAGAATTGTTTGTTTTGAGTTCAGCACCAATCTGGCGAGAGTGCAGCAGCACTTGGGTTAGACATGCCAACATGCTCCGCATGCCCTGCAGGTGGAGGCTGCCCTCCAGGAGGTGCCTGCCCATAGACGGGATCGCATGGTGGTGGTGGATGCAGGGGAGGGGAACCTTGGGGAGGGTCGCCGCCTGCAGGTCGCAGACGTGCGCCACCTCAAGAGAGACCAGCGGCGTGTCATCCTGGACAGGGTAGGTCGCGGAAGCGCCTGTGAAATACTGCTGTGGGAAGCTGCAAAGCAGCTGGAAGGAGGGCAGGGCTTGCATTGGCGCCAGGCGGCATGCAGTCAGGTAAGGCATGGCCCGTACTTCAGTGACTGCAGACTGCCCCTATGAAGGCCAGGGGCATGTCATTCTGCAGGGTAGGTCCTGGCTGAAGAGGGGCACAGCATTGGCTCTCTGGATGTTCGCTCAGTGGTCGCCATGCTGCATGGCTTGGGGCAGGGGAGCCTGCTATCGGCTGGGCTCCTCTGCTGAAGGTGCTGGCTACCTTCCTGAGCATGTCATCTTCTGAGCGCCTCGAGGAGGCAGCTTGGCTTTTGAGGCTGCAGTGTCTGCCAGAGCGTCCACTGCACTTACAATGCATGCCAGGCTGGCTGATTTTGATCTGACCTGCAGGCCCTGGGCACAACAAACCAGGACAACGAGCGCTTCCTGGAGAAGCTGCGGCAGCACATTGAGCGGTGAGTTGGGACAACCTGAACGTCATGCAGGTGTTAGTGATCGCCAGCAGTGCTGCTTCCCTCAGGGCACGGAGCACTGCAGTGTGAGGCAGGGCACTGCTGGGATTGAGATCAAGGTTTCTCTGTGAACAGGCTTGCTGACTTTGCAGGCATGGTGCTTCTCAGGGGGCAGGAACGCAAGGGCTTCTGTATTGCTCTCAGGCCAAACTCAACTGCAGGGTCGGCCTGGAGATGCCCTCTGTGGAGGTGCGCTGGCAGGACCTGACCGCGACGGCGGCCCTTTCACCCAGAAGGGGGCAGTCAGCCAGCTACATGCGAGGCTTCTTGCAGGTGTGGCGTCTTCACCAGTACCTGGGCCGCCAGCTCATGCCATGGCCACGCCAGTATGCACCAGGCATGCCTGCTGCCTGTTCCCAGTATTGGCTGTGACTTTCTCAGCTGCACTTCCTGATGGTCTTGAGCAAATCAACAGACACGCTCTGCATCAGGGATCTTTTGCTGTCAATCCTCATTCAGCAAGCGCCTGCTGTCTACTCCAGCAGCAACATGTTCCACGGCTGGTCTCAGGCAGAGTGTACCGAGCTGCACTGGACCTTGCTGCTGCACATTCCTGCCATGTGCCTTTGTCAAGGTGCACTGCACAAGAGGCGCAGCTGGTGGCAGCTTGAGCAGTGACGCCTGCCAGCCCTGGCTGCAGGGCCTTGTGCAGAAGGCAAGGGGCCTGTTGGACAGGGTGCATCTGGTGCACAGGGAGGGGCATGTGAGGCAGATCCTCAAGGGGGTCAGCGGACGGCTGCAGCCTCGCCGCATGGCCCTGCTGCTGGGCCCGCCTGGGCATGGCCGGTCTGTCCTGCTCAGGGCACTATCGGGCATGCATCAGGATGGGCTTCAGGTATTATCTGCTCTGCACCGCGCTACAGGGCCTGCCCTCCCTGACATGCAGCTTACTTAGGAGAACAGACATATGCAAGCGGCAGATGCTGTGCACAAGTGCCACCCATACTGCCTGTTGCATGAGACTCATACAGCAACTTGATAGCACATCTGCTATACATGCATTTCTACCTGCATCACCTCTGCTTTAAGCAGTCACATCCCGGTGCTGAACAACTTTATGGCTGCAGATCAAGGCAACCGAGCTCACATACAATGGGCACAATTTGGATGAGTTTGTGCCGCAGCGCACAGCAGCCTATATTGAGCAACATGGTCAGCTTCTTGCTTGAGTGGCTTGCTGCCGGCTACCTGCGCATCTGGCAGTTTATCCTGGCGCTGATGTGAACATGCCCCTGACCATCTACAGACAATCACATTCCTGAGTTGACTGTGCGGGAGACCTTTGACTTTGCCGTCAGGTGGGGACTGCATGCAGTGCAGCACAGGCATATGTACTAAGCGTGGGCAGCCTGGGCATAATCTGAGCAACAGTCCTGACTCCCACACCTGAGCTGCTGGCAGCCTGCCAGAAGTGTGACTTTGAGGCATGCCAAGCCGCCTGTTCTCAGCAGTCCAGGGCCTGCAGGTGCCAGGGTGGGGGGGCCCGCGAAGCTGTCATTCGGGAACACCTGCGGCAGGAGGCAGCGATGGGCCTGCCACCAGACTCTGACATCGACGCATTTCTGAGGGTGAGGCAGGGCAGGGCAGGAAAGCTTGTTGGCTTGCTGTGCTGCCACACTGATGGTGTGGTGACATCTGCTCAGTCTCAGGCCTGGGGATCTGCGCAATGCTGCTGAGTTTGAAAGAGATTCTGCCCCGCACGAGTGGCTGAGCTGGCAGGTGTCCTGCATCCTCAGGCACAGCTGTTGGATGTCTCTATACCGCACGTGAGCAGGAGAAGCAGAGCACAGGTTTACCGAAGCACAGCAGATCAGGAAAGGACAAGCCCTGCTGCCCGACAGCTGGTCAGCCTGCTCACTGTAAAAGACAATTTGCCTCCAGAAGGTGCTCAGTGCTGAAGGCTACAGGGCCTCGCTGCAGGCATCCACTGTGGCGGGTGGGCGGCACTCTGTGGTGACTGACTACATGCTGCGCCTGCTGGTGAGCCGCCCTACTGCTTCAGAAGTTCCCAGGGAGCTGGTCAGGCGCCATGCTGGCTGGGCTGTGGAAGCCAACGGCTGGTGATGGACAGCCATGCAAATTGCCTCTCGCCTCGCGCCTCCACAGCTTTGCTGCTGCCACCTGTCATCTGTCTGCTACCCCTGGATGCCTTCAGTGCTAGCATTGATGCCCCCTGCTCCTTCCAATCCATGATGTGCTGATAGAGGCTGGCCCACTGCCTTGCAGGACTTGGAGATCTGTGCTGACACCATCGTTGGCAACGAGCTCATGCGCGGCATCTCAGGAGGGCAGCGCAAGAGAGTCACCACAGGTCTGTCCTGCATGTCTTTGCGCAGGCTGCCTGCTGCATGTGCCGTGCTTGCGGAACAGGGAGGGTCCCCTTGGAGGCTGGACCTTGGGAGGCACATAGCAGATGAAGTGCACTGAACGCTCCACATCTGCATGCTGGCAGCACCTGCAGAAGCACAGAGCCTTGCTGCGCCTCCATCTGCACGACAGGGATTCTCTTATGGTGCTTACAGGAGAAATGACTTTGGGAGGGCGTCTCGTCTTGTTCATGGACGAGGTGATGTCCTTGCACCTGCTATGCTCAGCGTGTGCTGCTGTTCAGATGCAGAGGCAGTGCCAGAAATCCCGCACAACTGAACACATTGTTGGCTTCATGCTGCACGTCAGGGGATGTGCCACTTCAGCAGAAGTTGTCCAGCTCTTCCTTGCTGCAAAGCTGCTTTGGTGGCAGGAAGGTTCTCCTGGAGGTCTGACTGCTGACCCCAATCTCCCCCTTGGCAGATCTCCACTGGCCTGGACAGTGCCACCACCCACAGGATCGTCAAGTGCATCAAGTGAGGGGACCCCTCATGTCCTGCTCAAGCAGCAGACCCTCTTGCTGCAATCAGAAGCATGTATTCTTGGAGTTAACCGCACAAGCTCTGCACTGGCTTGGCCCTTGCCTGCCTGGCCCATGCTGGCCTGGCCTTTCAGGCAGCCTGTCTGCTGATTTGGCCCCATCCTGACTCATGTTAACCTGGCTTCTGCTGGCCTGACCTGGCCTGTCCTGGGGCCAGAAGTGAGCTGTGTGGACTGCCTGCAGGAACCTGTGCAAGTACTCAGACGCCACTGTGCTGATAGCCCTGCTGCAGCCACCGCCCGAGGTGTTTGACCTCTTTGACGATGTCCTCATAATTGCAGAAGGTGACAGTGAAAGGCCAGTGCAGCGCTCAGCAGCATGCCTGTTGCTGCCTGTGGCTTGGCGGCAATGCGTGCAAGCTAACTTGCAGCAAAATCTTCCCTGTTGGGCTTTGCTGCACCAGAGCACCGGTGAAGCAGGCTCCACTGCCTGGTCTTGAAGCACGGGAGGACCCTTGCCTCATGCTCGTTCTGCCTGTGGTTGCTGCAGCCACCCCAGGAAACGCCTTGCTGAGGCAAGCTTGTTCTGCAGGCTACACTGTGTACCATGGCGCCCGTGAGGGAGTGCTCTCCTTCTTCAGCAACCTGGGGTTCCAGATGCCACCCCGAAAGGGCATTGCAGAGTTCCTGGAGGAGTTGGTGTCACCTAAAGACCAGGCAGTGAGTCCTGGTGTACAGCTGTCAATGGTGTTGCGCGGGTACATTTTCAGGATGTAGGAGTCTGGCGCTGATGGTCAGAGCTGGTGTGATCAGAAGACCAGGCAGCAAGGTCCCTGGGTTGCCTGCGTGGCTATGACTGAAGCGTTGGAAATCACATGTGGACACACCCATACAGGCAGTGAGCTCCCAGGGCTGCAGGGTGTCAGGGAACATGACAGTGGTGATGCACGCTTTGCGTTTCGTGACATCAGCAGTCTCAGGTGAGTGAGTAGCAACTGCCAAATGTCATCTCTGCTGTGTAGGCCAAGCAATGCTCGGCAGAGAGAGCCTTTCTGTCAAACATCTTTCAGAAAGGTTGCCATCATCCTGCAGACAGGCAGCTTCATCTCACCTCGGAGCCGTCCTAGATGGCCAACATTGTTGATATGTCTCAAGAGATGCTGCGGCAACACCGGGCCTGCTGCAAGACATCGTAGCCTGAGCCTCCCCTCAGTCCTGCCTTGCTGACCCTGCACTCTCTACGACAAAGATCTGGGCACAGCAGGATTAGCCCAGATCTTACCTGCTGCAGTCAATAAACTTCACCCCACTTGAGCTGACGTTGACTGGCCGACCCTGCACACCACTTGTGCAGAGATACTGGGGGCGACACGACAAGCCCTACCACTACCTTCCCCCCAGCGAGCTTGCAGCAGCCTTCCTGGAGTCCCCTGAGGGACTGCAGCTCATGGGAGCCCTCAGCACGCCCTTTGACCGCTCTAGGAGCCACCCGGTTGCCTTGCCACGGACCAAGTATGGACAGAAGCGCTTCCTGCTTCTGCGGGCCAACCTGTGGCGAGAGGCTCTGCTCATTCAGCGCAACTGGTTCCTGTGAGTGCCTGATCACTCAGCGTCAGTGATGCCTGCAAGTGCACGCTACTGCTGTCATGCCTGCATTCCTCAGCTGTGGCGTATTGCCTGAGGCGTCAGTGCTGAGCTGCTGCCTGCCCTTGCAGCATGCAAGTCGCAACGGATGCCCCGGCCCTCACCCTGTCAGCTCAATGTCTGCTGTGTCTGGACCTGACTGCTGTGCACCTGATGCTGGCTCTGCCGTGCAGGTATGTGTTCAGGACCTGTCAGGTAACGCAATGCGGTTCAGAGAGAGCCATTTTCACAGTGCATGCAAGATGCCACCTCTTATGCAGCACCATTTTGGCTGCCTGCCTGTATGATGCCCGCCACAGTGTCTGCGCCTGCCAGCTCCGAGTGCACATCTTCTCATACCTGTGGTATCAGCTGCCCACTGCAGGTCACAGTTGTTGCCATCATCTGCGCATTCACATTCTTCAGGTGAGGGGCACCCGGCAGTTGCTTTGCAGCTGCGTGCTCTCCTGCTGGAACCCCAGCCCCATGCTCACTGGCTGCGCTTGCAGGACGCGGCTGCATCCCACCAACATTGCCGACGGCAGCCTCTACCTTTCGGTGACTATGCTGGCCTGCAGCTGTTTGGCAAAGCACTTGCCTGCCCTTGTGGCAGTTGCTGAGGCACGCACCTGCCTGCCATAGTGCAGGCCTGCGCCAGGTTGACTGTAGGGGCAAGCACCAGCCTGCCTCCACGCAGCTCCTGGGTCCAGCACTGGCAGCACCGCCTGCAGGTCTGCTGACCCCGCCTGGCGTGAGCCTCACCCGGATGACATTGCCTGTCCTGCAGGTTCTCTTCTTCTCGTTGATCCACATGGTCAGCCTTCAGCAGCCATCGCATGCTCTGCTTGCCCAGTGACACTTGGCAGGCATGCTGACGTCTGCTGTCCCCTGCAGCTCTTCAATGGGTACTCAGAGAGCTCCATAGTGGTAGGCTGCGCTGGCCACAAATGCTTGGCTCGCTGGCCTGCTGGCCTGAAACGTTCCTTGAGCTCTGCCTTCTGCTGCACAGTTGAGGCAGCAAGCATGCTGTTTGCAGCCTGGTGGGCTGTCTTGCCTGCCTCCACCTGGCTCATGTGATAGCTGGCCCATCCAGTCCTTGAGGTCTTACATGTACTGCTTTGCTGGGGATGGCGAATGCTCACACCCTGCGGGCTGCAATGCATGTCGCTCAGCCCACCTGGCTGCCCTGTAGGTTGGGCGCCTGCCTGTCTTCTTCAAGCAGCACAGCTGCCGATTCTATTCTGCCTGGGCATTCTCTGTCCCGCAGATGGTCCTGCGCTTCCCTTACTCCCTGGCAGAAGCTACTCTGTGGGCATCCATTGTGTACTGGATTGTGAGCACTCTTGCTCAGAGCCCTCGACATTCCGCCTTCGCAGATGTGCATAGTGCTGCTCGAGCAGCAGCAACTCGCTCCGGTATTTGCTGACGGAGAGGTGCATGTGCATGAAGCACATAAATGAATTTGTGCTGGCTCGATCTGAGCTGCACTGCTGCATGCACCCCTGGTGGGTGTGAAGCAGCAGTTGTACCATCACAGGGGACTGAAAGCCTGCTTCCCTGAGACACTCCTTCTGTGCCCCCGCAGGTTGGGCTGGATCCGAGCGCAAAGCGCTTTTTCACCTTCTGGTTCCTCCTCTTCACTGTCCACCAGCTGGCTGTCTCGCTGTTCAGGTCGGCCCGCGGCAGCCGTGGCAGCGATGCATACAGCAGTGTGCACTGGCCCCTCGTTGCTCTGAGACAGCTGCTGCGGGTGACAGCAGACAGACGTCATGTCCTGCAGGCTGATTGGTGTTGTGGCACGCAGCCTGGTGGCTGCAAATGCCCTTGCCTCCTTCATTGTGAGTTGAGAGAATGCTGCATGGTTGCTGAGCACCACTGCTGGGCTGGTCTGCTTCTGCACACCCCTACAAGGAGCTGTGGTGTGGTGTCTTGTGCTGCTAAGCACTGCCGCTGTGCACCTCAAGCACGCCTGGTACGAGCCACTGCCACTGGTTGGCACTACTGCAGGGCATGTGAATCTGCAGCTCGGCGCTGCCACAGGCACACCCCTGTGCCAAGCTTTTGCTGAGTGATGCAGGTCCTTCTCATCTTCATCAGCGGCGGCTTCATCTTGGCAAAGCGTGAGTCCTGGGGCCGGTGTCTCGGGGAGGGTCCTACTGCCTACTGCCTCATGCTGAGTGATTGCTCATGTATCTCAAGACTGGTGCACCATTTTGCTGGCTTAGGCTGAGCGTAGCCTCATGCTGGTCTCAGCAGGCTGCATGATCAGCTGGCAAACCACCCGCCAGCACCAGCACAGCCTGCCACGCCCACAGGGCTCAGTGCTGGTCTGCGCAGCACCATGTCCAGTGTCTTTGGGGTTTTGCACTGGCATTGCTGACATGCACATGCAGCGGGCTGAGTTCAGCTTGACGCTTGAGCAGGTGACATGCGTCCCTGGACCATGTGGATGTTTTGGGCAGACCCACTCAGCTACGCCCAGAACGCAGTGGCGATAAACGAGTTCAACGCGCCCCGATGGCAGATATACGTGAGCAGCACTGTCTGGGGGACTAGCTGTGCTGTGCTGTCCTGCACTGCACTGCAGTGGGTGAGCTGAGCTGGGATGCTTGACATGTCGTGCAGCACTGTTGCATAGGGCAGTGCTTTGTTCAGGGACTGTTTGCGGGCATGCTGGGTCAATGTGCATGGCAGGGCTTCCTTATGCTAATGCATGGCATTGCCTCAGCTGGGACCACAGGCTGCACAAGCAGTTGTCCAGGAAAGTCAGTGCAGATTTTGCCCACTGTTGTACTGCAGCCAGCGCCTGTCGTACCAGGTCAGACTCTGGGCTGGGCAGTTTTGAACGCAAGAGGCCTGTTTCACCAGAACTGGTGAGCTGACACTGGCCGTCAGCAAGCTGCCAGCAGCCCAAAGTGAGTTGTGGCACGTTCAGGCACTGCTCTGTGTTGCAGGTGGATCTGGGTGGGCGTTGCCATTCTGTGGGGCTACTGGGGTGGCTTCAATGTAGTTGTCACTGTGGCACTGGCTTTCCTCAAGCGTGAGTGAGGGCTGTTCATTGGGGGTTGTCTTCTGGACAACAGCACCGTGAAGCGTAGCCATGGCTGCCACTCTTGTCCTGCATCTGCGTGGCAGAACTTTGACTCACTCACACGGGGCAGTTGCCTGTCTGGCCAGAAGAGGCTGCAATGCCAGGCCGTCATACTCAGCCCGTCCCGCCCTCCAGGGGCAGTCAGCACTGCCGCGCTGAGCAAGGACCAAGCTCTGCCTTGCCAACCACCAAGGACCTCTGCCCGCAGCCCTTGGGGGACACAGCACAGCAGTGCTGGACAAGACAGCCATTGGCACAGAGTTTGATCCACAGACGGTGCAAGCGCTTTCACCGCGGCCACCAGTCGACGAGCACGCTGCCATGAGTGCTGCTGACCCTGCAACCCCTGGGAGCGCAGTCTCACTGAGCTCCAGCCAGCTGCCGCCAGCGCAGACAGAGCCCACTGAGCCGCAGGGCGCTCTGCAGGCCTCCCCAGCAGTGCCACAGGCTGGCTGGGAGGTGCAGCACGGCTATGGCTGGCAGGGCTCAACAGTGCGCGAGACAAGGCCGCTGCCAGAGCGCAGCAGGGCCGTAGAGCTGGTGCAGTGGACCACGGCTGAGCTGCCGGATGGCCATGACTTGGAGGCAGGCGGTGAGGTGGACAGGGCAGTGAGGTTGCATGCCTTAGAGATGGTGAGGAGCAGGCAGGTCTGGGGCAGTGCAAGGCAGAAGGCAGCACTGCGTTCTTGCAAATGGTGAGCCTGGGCAGGAGGCAGCAGGAGCCAAAGCTGGCCCTGCTCTTGCCACTGTGCGGGGATTTGCATTAATGCCAGCATACTTTGCCTAACACATTGAGCTCATGCAGTGCAGGCCCCAGTGCTGCTTGTTCTGCCTTCACAAGCACAAGGCCGTGCAAGGCTTACGCCATGCTGTAGGCAGGTCAGAATGTTATAGACCCACACCTCTGTGTCTGGTGGCCATGCTGGCTGCCTGCCTGCATGCCAGCATGCTGTGCAGGTGCTGACCCAACGCGCCCCTGCACCACCAATAGCCCAGAGGTGCTGGTCTGATACCAGACAGCGTCCAGCATGCTCCCTGTGATGACCTTGCAGGGCAAGTGCCCGGGCTGCAGTCCCCCACCTCTTCTGGAGCATCGATTACCAGCGTTGGAGCGCAGCCAGTGCAGACCAGTGCTGGGCTGCCCTTCCAGCCTGCCAACATGACCTTCAAGCACATCTGGTACTCTGTGGACCCGCCAGGGGTGAGCATACACGGCGTTGGTAGTGCTGACAGCAATTCGCTATGACCATATCTCTTGTCCTGTCCTGGCTGCAAGACATCCAATCTGCTTCTGCCTGATTGCTCTTGTTGTCTAACAGCAACCCTTGTTGACCGGGCAAATGGGCTGAAGGCACTCAGTGTACAGCATCCAGGCCTTGGCCATTGGGCTGGGGGCCACCCCTCAGGGTACAGCCCTCAGGCCTCACCAAGAGCGCATGCTTGCAGCTTTCACCATCCTTGCCCCAGTCTTTGCACTGCAAGGTACGTTCAAAGGTTGCGTGACTGCCTGTGCTGCAGGACCTGGAACCAGACCCTGAAGGGGATGCAGCCAGCGGTCACCCCGGCAAGCTGCACCTCCTCAAGGATGTCAGTGGGGTCTTCAAGCCTCGAGTCCTCACTTGTTTGATGGTCAGCCCTGAGTGTGATGCAATGGTCATGCTGCCATGCGAGGCCACCTGTGTCATGCATGGCCACAGTGCATCACCGTATGGCTGTAAACAGAGTTCACCCACCAAAACTGGAATCAGGGCCAGCCGCAAACAGGGACAAGCACAGCTGCAAGAAAGCTCTTCCGTATGGGCAGGCTACGGCTGTGCCGCCATCTCATGCAGTGGCCTGCTGTAAGGAGACCCCAAGCTCTTTGCATGTCCGTTTCTGCTGGAGCCTGCCTGCCCCTGCTGCCTGCTGACCAGCCAAGTCCCTTCACTTTGCAGGGCGTCTCAGGCGCGGGCAAAACGACTCTGATGGATGTGCTGGCAGGCAGGAAGCGTCAAGGCGAGCAGCCCCTGCCTGCACAGGCTACAGCCAGCAGGGCAGAACTCATCATGCTAGCACCGCTCCTGTGCCGTCCCTGACACTCAGGGCTGGCAGCCAGGCACCCCACAGTTCAGGCACTGCTTACCGTGCCTTGCAAAGCCCAGCTGACTGACAAGGGCTCCAACCCTGCCACCCCTATAGCCTGATTCTTCCCCCGGTTCAGGCACCATAGCTTCTGTGCAGACTGCTGCTGTGCCCCTGCAGGCTTCATCGAGGGAGACATCAAAGTCAGGGGCTTCCCCAAAGAGCAGCGCACTTTCACGAGGATCAGTGGCTGTGAGCTGACTGGCAGCTGTCGGCCACCTGCATCTGCACAAGCGCTGCACAGTCAGCCTCCTGTGCCGAACCCACCCCACTCTGCACTGCCATTGCTCGTGCTGGTGGCCTGCGCTCTGTGCGGGATCTGCTCAGTGTTGCTGAGCTTGGAAGATGCATCTAGGCTGCTGTGCTGCCTGGTCTCCATGCCCAGCCTGTCCTTGTGCTGGCTGTTGGCACAGGCATCTTGGCTGCTGTGCTGACCATAGCTGACTCATTGCAGATGTGGAGCAGAATGACATACACAGCCCCAGTGTGAGCTGCTTGTTGTGCGGCAGCATCCTGCTTGTGCACCTTGCTGGCGCCAAGTGTGTGTATGGCCCAGGTCACGGCTGTGTGCTGGCCGCACAGGGCTACATCTATCCAGCTCTCAACCTGAATATCTTGTGTGCGCCTGCAGCTCACTGTCAGGGAGAGCCTCAGGTTTTCAGCCTGGCTGCGCCTCCCAGAAGATGTCAGCAAGACGCAGCGTGAGGTGAACTGCCCTCTGCTGCATCGCCTATATCCACTGGGTGCACTGGCATCAAACCCAGCGCCTCTGCAAGCCGAAATCTTATCGTCGCTGACCCTGCACTAAACACAAGCCACCATGACAGCAGCTTGTATGCTGCACCATGCATTGCTGTTGCCCAGTGGCGGCCCCTGCAGGCCACCAGCTGCAAGAGATCTTGCCTCAGATACAGCGCGGTCACAAATCCCGGTGCAGGCCATTTATGAGACCTTGCCCCAGGTGGGAGGGCTGGCTCAGTCACTTGCACGAATGGGGTGCAGGCCTTTGTGGAGGAGGTGCTCCATGTGGTGGAGCTGGAGTCTGTGGCAAACGCTGTTGTTGGACGTCCTGAGAGCGGTGGCTTGTCCAGGCAGCAGATCAAGCGCGTGACCATTGCTGTTGAGCTGGTGAGTGGCTGCACAGATGCCTGTGCCTGCTAGGCGGTTGTTGGGCGGCAGGCAGCTGCCTGTTTGGCAAGCACATGGCAGTCCTGGCCCTCTCAGGTTTTGTTGTGAGTCATGAGCGAGACAGGCAAAGCCTGCACTCGGGGCATCAGTTCTCTGCTGGATTCCTGTAAGGCAGCCACAAGAGGTTTGAGCGCATGCATTTGCAGTAAACCCCTAGCTCTGCTGCAAGCATGTTCACGGATGCTGTGCTGTGCTGAAGGCCGCCAATCCTGCCATCATCTTCATGGACGAGCCCACCTCAGGTGGGCACATCACTGCTGTCTTTGCCTGCAACACAGAGCTCTGCCGCTGACATTCCCCCAAACCGCAGGATTGGACGCCAGAGCTGCCCAGATTGTCATGCGCGCGGCAAGTTCTGGCTGCAGCGCCTCATTCTGTGCTCGCCTGCTGCCTGCATGAGATCGTGAGCATGTGGCTAAGTGGTACAATGTCTGAGACGCAGGTCAAAAGCACGGCTGCCACAGACAGAACAGTAGTGTAGGTGGCCTGTTCTGTGCTCCAGTGTCCAGAAGGCACCATCTCAGGGCTGTGGACTCATTCAGCCACACCTTTCATTGCAGGTGCACAATTCACCAGCCTAGCATCGACATCTGGGATGTGAGCCTTCCCCTGCCTGCATCAGGCACTGCATCTGCTGCTGGGCCTGGAGACCTCGTCCACTGAGCAGACTCCAATGCCAGCTGCTTGTGCTGCCTGTCCGCCAAAGTCCTTGGCGACTGCTGCCGCATTCTGGAATGATCTATCCCCTCTGCCTGCATGCAGTCTGTCAAGCTAACTCTTTGATCTGCTCACTGCACCATGTGATGAGCTGTGCTGATCACTCATGTTATCGGCTTACCGTCCCGCATTTGCAGTCCTTTGATGAGCTCCTGCTGCTCAAGCGCGGCGGGTACCAGATCTACTTTGGGCCCATTGGGCAGGACAGCCAAATTCTGGTCAATTGCCTGCAGTCGATTCCTCGTGTGCCACCCATCAAGCCGGTGAGCACAGGGGTGTGCTGTGTCTCTTGTGCACTTGTGTGAGGGTGCAGGGACAGCTGCACAGTGTGCTGCAGTCCGTCTCAGGTGTGGCCCTCAGCATGTCAGTGAGTGCAGGGGTGTGCTGTGTGCTGAGGCACACAAGACTGCTGTCCAGACAGGCAATGCATGTCTGCATGGTAGGCGCTTCCAGCTGACAGGAGACATGCAGTGGTCCTGTGGTGTGCCCAGGCGCCAGCATGGCATTCAAAAGCCTGAGGGGCAACCTGCAGGGCGTGCCAAAGTGCATGTGCTGCTGAGTGGCAGGCTGGGTCGCCAGTTGCAGGGTGTGCTGTGCATGTGCCCAGCCAGCTCACGGCAGACTGAGGTGGTCAACATGCGGCACTGCAGGGCGAGAATCCTGCCACATGGATGCTGACAGTCACCAGTGAGTTGACAGCGCCGCCCTGCACCTGTTCTCAGCCTGCACTGCCCCGCAGCTGCGCTCACACTTTGCTGCCTGGCACTTGCCATCATGCTGCCCTGCTCTGCACCTGCCCTCATGCTGCGCTGCCCTGCACCTGCCCTGCCCTGCCTGTCCTCATGCTGTGCTGCGCTGCCCTGCACCTGCATGCACGCTGCGCCGCCCCCACCCAAGTCGACCTGCAGCTCACAGTATGCTGCCTGTGCTTGCTCTTGCGCTGTGCACTGGGGTGCTGCCGCTGTCCGGTCAGGGATGTGCATAAACCTCACCTGTCTTGGTTGTGGCGGGGCTCAGCTCTGGGCAGATAGGTGGCTCATGCCCGTCTGCTCTGCCTTGCTGCAGGCCCATCCATGGAGCAGCAACTGGGTGTGGACTTTGCTGAGGCCTTCAGGCAGAGCGAGCTGTACAGGTGACTAGGCTGCTGCTGTAGCCCCGCTTACAGGGCTTGCTTGCAGCTGCGACAGAGATACCTTGCCAGACAACACCTTGACATACAAACATGCCATCATCTCAGCTGCCTGGTGCTGCGCCACACCAAGCTTCCCAGTGCTGCCTTGCCACTTGCCTGAGAATGCGCTCACTGCCATGACAGTGACTGGCCTTGGCCTGCTGCAGCCTTGCACTGCTGCTTATACCCTGTCCTGGCAACAGTCAGTGAAACACATGCTCCCAGACCATGCATTGGCTGCTGCTTGCATCTGCCTGCTGCTGCTCTGCGCTGCGCTGCTGTTAGGCAGTGCTGCCTTTGCAGTAGGACCACCTGCGGCGCTTGCCCACTTGGCCCGCTCCTGCAGGTGCTGCCTGGCGGTGATGCTTGAGCGGCATGCTGCCTTTCACCAAGCTCGCCGTCATGTCAGCCTCTGAATGAAGCCTGCTGCCGCCAGGCAGTGCCTGCAGGAGGTGGATGAGCTGTCCCAGCCAGTGCCAGGGGCAGCCCCCCTCAGCTTCCGGCGCAAGTATGCCAGAAGCTACGTCACTCAGTACCTGGCCTGCCTCTGGAAGTTCAACAAGACTTGTAAGCTGTGATTGCATCCTTGAGCCTCAGCTGGTGCTGCCACAGTGGCTTCTATCCAAGACATTTTGTGCTGCTTGGTCAGGGACACATTGCCAGCTTTGGGGCCTGCCTGCGATAGACTTCCAGCTTGAGTTGACGGGATGCCTGTGGCTGCCATGACAGGTCATTTGACCTGCTTAGTTTCTCTGCAGCCAGATTGGGGGTGGGCTGCTTGCTGTGCCACAGGCATTGCTGATGCTCCACCTGAGTACTCCACCAGCTTGTGCTCTGCTTGCCCTGTGTGCAGACCTGCGAATGCCTCAGTACAACCTCCTCCGCATCTTTCAGACAGCTCTGATTGGCCTGGTGTTTGGCGCAGCTTTCTGGTGGCGTGGCAAGGAGAGGTGAGGCGGCTTGCCCTCCGGTTGATTGCATGAGAGGCATTGGCAGAGCAGCACCGGCAGGGACCTCGAACCCTGCCTTCAAGACGTTGCAAAGTGGGCCATGCACGCTGCAGCCACTGCTGATGCTGCCCCATGTCCTGTGACGCAGGGGCACCATGGAGCAGGTCTGGTTGCCAGTGCCCTTTCTGAGCTCAATCTGCTGGCTGAGCTCATCCCTCCTGAGCTGTGCATCAGGTCATAGCCGCATCTGACGCCTCGTGGCTAGCTGCAGGTGCTCAATGTTGCGGGTGCCCTGTATGCCTCAGGTGAGGATTGGTGGCCTGACAGGGACAGACCTGCAAGGACAGTCAGTCCTGGACACCATGTGCTGGCTGAGCCGCCCCCTGCCTGCAGTGCTGTTCCTGGGCGTCAACAATGCCAGCACAGTGCAGCCGGTGGTGAGCAACTCTCTCCAGGCAGCAGAGCTCACCCCCTGGGGCTGCACCGTTCATGCTTGGAATGGCGCTCGCCCTGTGCAGGCATCCCAGGAGCGCGCGGTCTTCTACAGAGAGAGGGCGGCAGGTGCGGTGGCATCTGAAAGTCATCCAGCCCAACAACAAGGAGAGCAGTGCAATGTGCAGTCAAGCGGCTGTGCCGTCATGTCACAGTGCTCGGTGTTGCAGGGATGTATGCGGTGCTGCCCTATACACAGGCTCAGGTCTGCTGCCTGCATTAGCTTCCTGCTCATGCATTTGGTGTCAAGCGCTGCTGAATCTGCTGTGCTGCGTGTTGCAGTGTGACATCGAGATTCCCTGGGTGAGTCAACCTTCCGCCTTTACTAACATTTGGCCTTGTGATGCAGGTTGCTAGCAGCCGCATAGTCAGCCTCAGCCTCATCTGCCTCTCTTCCTTGCAGGTATTCATCCAATCAGCGCTGTACACTGGCATTGTTTATGGCATGGTCCACTTTGAGTGGGCGGCAAACAAGTTCTTCTGGTGTGTCATTGCCTTCCCCGCTGTGGCAGAGCGTGCTCAAGTGCGTCCTGGAAGGGTGGTGTCTGTGCTGCAGGTTCCTGGCTTTCCTTTTCTGGCTGCTCCTTTGCTTCACTTACTATGGTGAGTGCCTGGGCGGCAGCCTCATGCTCCTGGCTGTGTTACAACAGTTGGCACACGGCTCTGGCGCTGCCTGAAGGCGTCGGGGCTTGGTGGCCAGTGCAAAGCTCTGATATGACGTGTCACTGCTTCAATCTTGTGACACATGCTCCACTGCTGCCTGTGTGTGCTGCAGGCATCATGACAGTCGCGCTCACTCCAAATGTGAACATGGCGGCAGTTGTCTCAAGCAGCATGTACTCCATCTGGTGCGCGGGCACAGGCCTTTCGATTGCATGTGTTGGGCTGCCACAGCCCCAATGCTGCTGAAGAAGCTGCTGTAGCCTTGGTGCTGCCCAGTAAGCCGTGCGCTGCATGGGCCCTAACATCTGCAGGAATTTGTTCTCTGGCTTCCTCATCCCTAAAAATCGGATTCCTGGCTGGTGTGGCACAACAGATTTTTTACACTGTGATGGTGCTGCTGCATGTCACCCAGCAGGAGTGCTCTGCTTAGTAGCATTTCATCTGCAGGTTCATTTGGTGCTTCTGGCTTGATCCAGTGAGCTTGGCGGCCATGCTCTGCCCAAGCTTGGCAAGGTCAGGAAGAGCCAGCTCCACATACCTGCCTCACTCTTCTTTACAGGTGGCGTACTGCCTTTGGGGGCTCATTTCTTCTCAGCTTGGCGACGTCCACAATGAGCAGCTGGTGACTGTGTCTGGGCAGGCGCTTTCGGTGGCAGCTTTCATTCGTCTTTACTTTGGGCAAGTAGAGCAAGGCTCTGTTCGCTCAGCTCATGTGTTGATCAATGCATTCACTCCCAACCCACACATCTGTCAACTGTTGCTACAGGTTTTGGCATGGCTTCATTGGTGTTGCCGCTGCAGTCCTGATTGCATTTATCGTCCTCTTTAGAGCAGTCACTACTCTTGCAATGCAGCTCGTTGTCTACCAGACTCGCTGATGGCTTGCTATGAAATTACATGCTCTTCGGCAGTTTCAAATCTGCATGGCTTGAGGAAAAGCTAGATTGTGGCTTGAAGGAGCTCACTGCCCACTGAATTAGGGCCAGAAATCCAAAATTGGCCGCCGAATATTCGGTTAATCAGGCAGTTTGCCTTATGAGGCAAACAACTGACCTCTGGGTCTTGAATTGGGATACTGGGGTGCTTGAGCCTACTGAAAGAAGGTATGGGGTGCAAGCTAAACTCCTGAGGCCCCGCCAAAGTCATTCTGGCGGATGCTTTGCACAATCAGGAAAGCGTTCAGGCCAGCGATGATGAGGGTGAGCAGGATACCAGCTATAGCAGTTGCCCAGCAGTTGACAAATTCGCCCATCTTGGCCCTGGAGCAGGTGAAGTGCACCAGCGGGGCGACAGCAAAGACCAGTGTCAGGGACAATATAACCTGACTGAGCACCAGCAGCTTGCCAGCACCTGTGTTGCCAAAGAGGCCTGACACGACGGCTGCAGGGATGACAGCGATGCAACGTGTGATGGCGCGACGCAGCCAGGGGCGGATCCTGATCTCGACAAAGCCCTCCATCACAATCTGGCCTGAGAGGGTGCCTGTAATGGTGCTGTTCTGCCCTGCGGCCAGCAGGGCCACTGCAAACAGGATCTTCGCAGCATGGTCGCCCACAGCGCCGTCCAGCAGGTGATAAGCATCGCTGATCAGGGCGACCTGGACCTGCAACAGGAACTTGGGGAAGTCAGCGATATCTGCCGGGCCCTGAAAGCTTGTACTGCCCCTCCAGTAGCCTGAGCCAGGTGACCGTCAAGCACTGAATGAGCTGCATGGAGCCAGGCTCTGCAAGGTGGACTGCAGCTCAGTGCCGCAGCAAGCACGAGCAGCATTTGCTGGTGACAACTGTGGAGGCTTGAAGGCCGCTGCTGTGTGGCTCGGCTAAACAATCCAGAGAAGGTCGACTGGACCTGCCTGCGGAAGTATAGAATCGTTACTGCAGCTTGAAGTCGCAAGGCTCACTCCATTGGAGCAGCACACTGCCCTGTTGGGGGCTGGCGGTGGAACTAAGCAGCACTCGGTAGCAAGACCTGCCACAAGCTGCAGGCGTGGCTATGCAGCATGCAGTACAGCGCCTGTGCTACCCTCTGGCAGCCAAAGCCTGCTGTTCATGCAGACCCACATGCACCCTTTGTGAGGGCCACAACCAAGCGTCACAAATGCCAGGTTGAACGGGTCACACAAAATCATGTGCTCACCTTGTCAGGCCCATAGAAGAAGGCAGCAGCTGCCAGAATCAGGATGGCCGCGTTGATAAAGAAGGCGATGGAAAGTGAGAAGGTGCAGTCAATGAGCCCATACTTGATGGCGTGACGCTTGCCGCCTGGGGTGCGGGCGTAGGCCCTGGTTTGAATGATGCTGCTGTGCAGGAAGAGGTTGTGGGGCATCACTGTGGCCCCAATGATGCTAATGGCACTGTAAAGAAGGCTGGTGTTTGTCAGAATTTCGGGCCTGCACAGCAACAATGCGATGGGGGTTCAGACAGGCAGCAACTCTAAAAGGCAAAAGACGAGGGTAGACCTCAACACGCAGGGGCTTGTCGGGAGCAACAGTCCTGCCCGGAGCAGGGGCCTCAGGCAGCAGGGAAGGGCAGATGTGCACTTGAGGAGAGAGCCAGGCAGGCAGCGCTGCAGCACAGCATAAACTTTGGCTGCTGCAGTGCAGTCATCGGCTTGAAAGAGGTGTCAACCAGTGCAGTGACTGCAGCATCACAACCAGTACAGGCTCCCAGGCCTGGCATCTGCGGCATGAGGAGCAAACACCCACACAGATCTGAATCCATTCCCAAGCCCCAACCAGTCTAGCATGGCCACAGTCAGCTTGGGGATCAACCAGCCATTCCTGCAGAGCAGGTGGCGCAAAGAATTCACCTGGGAATGAACCCCTTGCCGACCTCCGCCCAATCCGGTTTGACGACGGCCATCTCATAGATGAAGCAGGCGCCGATGAGTGCGCATAGCAGCACAACGACCACCTCCAGGAGCCGGAAGCTGTGCATGCCAGTGAACACCAGGACCAGGACGTCTACCAGCGTGATGAGGGTGCCGGCCCAGAGGGGCAGCCCAAAGAGGAGGTTGAGAGCGATGGCTGAGCCGATGATCTCCGCCAGGTCAGTGGCTGCGATGGCGACCTCCATGAGGATCCAGAGGATGTGGTTGACCCAGCGAGGGTACCCATCGCGGCAGCACTGCGCCAGGTCGCGTTCAGCCACGACGCCCAGCTTCAAGGCCAGAGACTGCATGCAAGATGAGCGGGAAATGGCAGACCAGTACCTGTGGCAAAAGCAGGCAGCACTGAGCCAGTTGGGCCTGGCCACGATGCCCAGCTTGAAGGGAAGAGCATGCAGGCAGAATGACAGAGAGACCCACACAGGAGCTGGAGAGCAGCTCTGGTGCCTGGGCTGTGCAGGAAGCAAACAGCAAAAGCCTGCAGAACTCTCAGACATGGCTAGTCCAGCAGAGCCGCTGACGAGGGCAGGCCTTGAACCACATGGCACAGAAGTTTTGACTGACCAGCAGGATGGCGATGAGACGCTCCAGAGCTACGCTATTGCCTGAGCAGCGCTGAGCTGTAAAGGCAGCACTGAATAATCCACACCTTGGCCGGCCCAACAGGCTGCAAATAGTGGCTGACCTGGAGGAACATGGCACAGAAGTTGGCCAGCAGGATGACGATGAGCAGCGTGAAGCCATAGGTGGAGCCGCCTGCCACGTCGGTGGCCCAGTTGCCGGGGTCCATGTAGCCCACGCTGACCAGGAAGCCCAGGCCCATGAAGGCAAACAAGTTCTTGTACCTGCAGCCAGGGGAAGCTGCAATGAGGGCTGTGTTGGCAACCTGTGGCAAGACAACTCTGTCAGAGGGCCGGGGCGCTGCACATTGTGGATGTGGGGGCTGAGGTGGGCTGACCAGTCTTGTCAATGCTGGGGCCCGTCAGGGTCGACAGGCTCTCAACTGTGAGCTCTTGCAGCAGCACCTACTGGATCGCGGTACGCTGCATGGAAACGGGACAGCTTGATCTCATCAGGCAGCACTTGAACTGCCGACAAGAGCACAAAAGACTCCTGCCTGAGAGGACTGTTGTGTCACACCTGGTCTGGCTTGTGTGAAGGCCAGCAGACCGGCTGCTGCTGGCTGCTGGCGTGCCCACCAGCTGCCTCCAATGACCTTCTGATGGTGGGAAAACACAGGCGCCGTACCCCCTCGCTACTAGTCACACAGCTGGGCGCCACTCAACAGCAGCCTCAGCATGTGGCAGTGCTACAATGAAGGCGTCGTCTGCAGAATGCCTGTCTGGCATGCACAGCAGCCCTTAGCCTCGAAGTCGTGGCTCAACAGCGCCCACACCCTGGCGGGGGCAACAGATACATTCCATACAAGAAGGGGTGGGCAGGTTCTGCTCACCAGCGGCCGTTCTCGCCAGGCACGCTGATGCTGTTGTGCACCTCCTCCAGGGAGGGGTGGTCTCGGGGCTTGCGCCAGCCATGCAGCAGCGCTACTTCGGAATCATCAACAACCTCACTGGCTGGGGGAATCGAGACGGCGATGCTTTCTGCTGAGGCTCGGCCCTCGCTGCTCTCAGAGATCCTGTCCAGGGAGGGTGGCCTGGGCAGGGGGTTGCTGAACACTTGGGGAGCATCCAAGGCCAGTTTTGGGTCCATGGCACCTGCATTGAGTGCAGCTACAGAAAAATTCAGTCCTGAGCGTCCCGCGTGCAGTACCACTGGTGTCACTGGTCTGGGCAGCAGAAGGCGCTCTTTCTGCAACAGATGAGGTGGTTGCTGTGGCGACATTTACCAGAGGTTAGCACCGCGTCCAGGATGCTCTTCTGTGTGGACTGACCATTCGGCCGCTCAGAAGCGGATGCGCAGGACTGGCAGATACGGGAATCTACTAACCCAGCTGGAGCACAATCAACAACCTAGTTTCTTGATGCAGCATGGAGCAGTTTGCAGTCAGGTGGAAGAAACAGGACACGCTTAGGCTGATAATCAGGAAGGCAGATTAATAACGTCAATGGGCTCAAGATCGCCTGGCATGCTGTTGTTAAATTTAAGAGCCTTTGAATAGAAGTAAAGCTCTCCATCCAGAGCGCGCCTGCAGAGGCGCATAGCTTTTCAGGTGCAGGTCTTCCTGGGCTAGCTTGAAGCAAAGCAGCATAGAACCCACCTGATGTTAGTTGCCTGCCGGAACCCATGCTGCTCGCCGGCAAACATGGCAAGAGCTGTGGTCACACCGCGATCCTTGAGGGCGTCAAACATGATCTGGGCCTGGTTGGGTGGCACCACCTCATCCTCATCACCCTGCACCACAATGCAAGAGACAGCTTGCTGTTCCTCCGTGCAGGGGCAGCCTCTGTGGGTAAGTCCAGCAAGCAGCTGTTGCCCTGATGCATAGCACCTGCTTCCAGGGTTGCGCAGCAGCAAATGAGCTTGCTGAATCATTGAGGACCCAGTTGCAGCAGCCGGGCTTGCCAGGGAGCAGGCTTCCAAAATGATCTGGACCACCACAAGAGGTACGCCAGCTTGCTCAAGCAGTGAGCCCCAAGCTGCAGCAGGGCACGCTGGGCAGCAGGCTTCCGGTGTTTGACAACCAAGGCAGGAGTTGAGCCAGGTTGCTCTGTCCATGAGGCCCCAGCTGCAGCAGGGCTTGCCTGGAAGAAGGCTGTAGGGGCAGTCAGGGTGTCCAGACTGTGGATGGGCGAGCGCTGCACATATACATCTTTCATCTTGGGGTAGGGCCCAATCAGGCCGTCCAGGTAGCGGCTCTCAAACTTGTGGGTTTCCTTGGCCAGCATCTCCAAGTCTGCCACGCCGTAGTGGCTGGCCCCTGCAGAGAACACGTCCCTGCAGGGCATCCCGTGAGGCAATCGTGGAATGGACTGACACTAAAAAGAGGGGTGGGGGCCTGGCACATCACACAACTTTGCAGGATAGCAAAGGACAAGTGAAGCGATTTGCAGACAACGTGCAGGTCTGTGTCCGGCGCCACAGTAGCTGGGTGCCTCAGGCTGACGTCCCTCCGGTGGCATGAGCAGGCAGCATGCCCAAATGGCACCTCTCTGCAGATGTAGCCCTGTGGCGCACCAGCACCAAGCAGGGTTGTGGGAATGCAAAGCACAACGGTGGGTACAAGCAGGAGCTTTGAGGTGGTGCTGACCTGAAGGCCAGGCAGGCCAGTGTGGTGTAGCCTCCGGCAGAGCCTCCATCAATGCAGAGTCTCTTTTTGTCCACCAAGCCTTGCTGGGCCAGGTATTTGGCAGCATTGCTGCACGCATGACGGAACGGAGGGGTTGATAGCCACAGGATCCTGCTCACTCAGTGGGGCAGCATAGCTGCAGGCAAAGTCTCGCTTACCAAAACAACAGGGGTGGCAGCAAGTGCAACAGCTGCAGCCCGGTGCAGATCAGGCACTGAGCCAGCCCTGCTGGTTGTTAAGCATACGGGGCCATGGACAGCAGGTACAGAAAGTTGCTGCTTGGATTGGGAATGGTGTCGGTAGGCACATGCTCACCTGCAGTCATCCACATCCACAATGCCCCAGCTCCCTTGCAGGCGATTGCGGAACTCACGCCCATAGCCAGTCGAGCCTCCATAGTTCACATCAGCCACTGCAAAGCCTGCAGCATAGAGCAGAAGGCTTGTGTGAGAGCTTAGCAGCCAGCATGTTGCTTCAAGAATATCTCAAGGTTCCCAAGAATTTTGGTGAGCAGAGCAGGCCCTGCAGCCTTGAAGAGGCCATGCAGGCCCGTCAGCATACCTCCTGCAGCTCTGCTGGTCTTGAAGGAGATGCCTAAGGTAGCCCTCAGCCTGAGAGAAGTGCTGGCCAAGTAGGTTAGGCCATGCACATCATCACTGCCATGTCTGCTGATCAAGCTCTGGATGCACAATATGAGGGCCACCTCAGGCATTGGAAGGCTTGCCGGCCATGCAATCTGGCAGTGCACAGCCTTCACATGCACCTCTGCTGGTCCAGAACTGTATGCCCAGGTTGAAAGCGGTCCCAGCCTGGGATGTTGGGCCCCCATGGATCTTGATCAGCAGAGGAGCCTTCTCGCCATCTTGGAGCTTGAAAGCTTTGTTGGTGGGAGGGTAGTAGCTGCAGCCACGACCACACGGGGTTGACCCCCATGCCAATGCTAGCCAGGAGAGAGCAGTGACAACTTGGCAGGCATTACCCACTTCATAAAGGCTGTGAGGCCCCTTTCTGTGGGGAACTCTATGCTGCGCGGCTCAGACAGGTAGCCGGGGTCCACCTGCACAGCAGCCAGACGATGACTCCTGATGCCTTGAGCAGGAGGCCAAGATCTGCACACAGTTGAAGGCCACATTGATACAATGACAGCAAGGTGCCAAGCACTCGAACAAGGTTGGGCATTGAGCCAACAGCACAGTTCACTGGCCATGTTGCATCATGTGGCTGGGCAGGGACAGCACTTGCCTCCAATGTGGTGCTCTTCCGCAGGGCCCGCCACTGGTCAGGGCCTGCTGTCTGCAGATCCTCCACAGATCCAACCTCCAATAGGGCAAGCTCAGAGGGCTGCTGCGGGCTGCCTCCAGTGGTGGCCACCACAATCTTGCCACCAACCTGCAGTAAGCTTGCACATGATTCTGAACCAGACAAACACAAAATGCGCTGAGATGAGGTTGTGCACTGTGCTGCTGCTCACCAGCAGCGTCAATCTGCAACATTCTGCTGCACTTCAGGTGTTGCAGCCTTAACCCATGCAGGTCGAGAGAACATGGGTGTGCATGTCAGTCAGCCTGCTTGCCTCTGCGGCCACAACGTTGCTGTAGCTGCTGTACATAGTCTTCAGATGTGTCACTGACCCCGAGTGGATGTCAATCACGGCCAAGGAGGTGCCTGCCTGGCTGGGGTCTGCATATTTAGCCAGCAGCCTGCAGGGCAGCAGCAGGTGGGTGCACATCTGCATGCATATGTGCCAGCTGTGACTTCTGGCTGAGGGCTTTGATGATTGCAAGCTGCATGGCAGTATCAGCAGGCTTCATTCAGTGGCGTCGCCTGTGGCTGATGTGCGCATGCACGGCATTCAGCTCGGCAGGCTCCCACCTTGACCCTGGAAGCAGAGTGAAGGACTGCATGCCAAACATCCAAGCTGGCCCTGCGAACTCTGCTGCCTGTTTCACCACCGGCCGGACCTACAGGCAGCCAGGTCGTGCATTATTTGTCACCAGGAACTCCAGGCCTCAGAGCACTGACAATGCTTTGCAACTTCAGCCACAAGGCCCAAATGTTGAGCAGTAGTCCTGCACCACGATCATGAACGAGGAGATCAAGATGTGTAGCAGCAGTTGCTCAGATGCCTACCATGCAGGCACACCTCAGCCATTGCCCTGCAAAAGGATCAAGCTGGTCAGGCACAGCTTTGCAGCAGTAAGCCCATGTGTGCAGGGGCTCACCTCCCCCTGGGCGGTCAGGCAGATGATGTTCCACCATCCAGGCGCCCCCAGCTTGTCGCTGGTGAACAGGAGGTCATTGTCAGGCGTCCACAGGGGCTGTGAGACAGACTCATCCTTTCCTCCTGCCACAGCCTGCATGCCCATGGGGTGCAGCTCGCTAGCAGAGGCCGCCACATCAGGGCCTCCAGTGCAAATCAGAGGAGGCAGAGCATAAAGGCAAATGCATTGCATGGGTGCTGGCGGGGCCAGCTCACCTTAGCGTTTGAGATGGTCCCGTCTGGAGCAATGTCTGCAGTCCAGAGCTCTGTGTCATCCCATGGCTGCACAGTGGCATGAACCAGCAGCCAGTCAGGCTTGCGCAAAGATGTAAGCCGGAGATGGCACTCAGCGCCATTTTACTACTGACTGGTGTAGCAAAGCCATGCTGGAGCTGGTATTGGCACCCTCTGCTACTGCAAGATGTGTGGACATGTCAAAAATCAAGCTGCCAGCAAGCTGCTCTCGTACAGAGCAGCAACATTCTGCTGCGGCTGACGTCAGCGCTGCTCTGCTGAAGAAGGCTGCAAATTGGCCAGGGTGCTGTCAAGTCTGCGTACCATGTTCGGGTGATCCCAGGACACCCAGGCCAGGCGGGTGCCGTCTGGGCTAATGCGCGGGCTGGAGAAGAAGTCGTGGCCTGAAGCCAGCACGGTCACGGCACCTGTCTTGATGTCTGCAGGCAGTCATGGGCCCAGCTCAGGTCACAGCATTTGCCTTCAGGTTCTCAAGCATCGCCAGCATAGAGACTGCTTGCTGCCAGCTGAGCAAGCTGCTGCCAGCTGAAGGTCGCACCTCTGCCAGAATGTGGGAAGGCTGGCAGTGGTCAGGACTAGCCTTGCCTACTGCCTGCCACTAGAGACCATTGCAGCTCAGCAGTGCAAATATGCACTCACTTCATCAGTGCCCAATCATGCAGAGCCACAGCAAATCCAGCACAAGCAGCGCAGCCGGGCAGCCGGGCAGCCAGGCAGCCCCTTCGCTGACGGTGCTGCATAGTGTCAAGTGCGGCGAGGTTCCAATTTACTGCTGCTGCTTCTGCATGTGCAAAGTCAGCGTGGCTGGCTTCCTTGCACCATCCAGCAGCACAGAAGGCACACAGCTTAGTAGCAGGGGTTGGCCGTACCCCGGCCCACAGCACGCTCACCAACAGCGCTAATGGTGTTGACGGCCTCCCCCTCCCCAGAGTGGTCCTCACAGACTGCCACCAGCCTGCCGCGCTGCTCGTCCACAACGCCATCCGCGAAGCGCTGCTTGGCGTCCTTTGAGGTCAGTGCCTTTGGGGCTCCAAAGTCTGCCCCCAGGCTCTGCTTGTACACCAGCTGGTCCCTGTAGCAGCAGCTCTCACCCCTCAACAGGCTGACAGTCACAAGGCACCCTGGAGTCTGCTCCCAGGCTTGGCCTTGTTTGAGACTGTACCCCGCCATTAGGTGCAAGCCGCACATGCAGACTGCACAATGTCAGCTCCAGTCAGCAGCTGCTCACATCTAATGGCTGTCAGGGAGTCACCCCCCCCCCTCTTGACATGCTGCTCACTCCAGGTGCACTGACACACAGAGTTATTGCCTTGCTCGCATCAATCTGGTGGTATCATGGCTAGCGGCAGCGCTGCAGGGGCTGTACGCATCCCAGGCTGCCTACTTGAAATTTGAGAAGTAGATGGCTTCCTTGCCAACTGCTACAGGAGCGCCGCCATACTCGTGCACCCGTGTGCGCACATTGAAGCCGCTGTCTTGGCCTGGCGTCACGTCCTGAATGGTACCCTCTGGGGACCTGCAGCATGTGAGCAGCTGAGGGACAAGAGTGGGGTTGCATCTGCAGTGGCACAACTCTGCAGCATTATCAGACTGGCTCTGCAGCCCTGCAGCACAGCCCAGAACGTGAGCTGTAGCAACAATATACTCGCAGCCCTGCAGCAGGAGCTCAGCTGCCATGCGGCGCAGATGTATTGCAGTGGCACAGCTATGAGCAAAGGGGTGGGAGGAGGATTGCATCTGCAGGCAGTCAGCCCTGGCACAGCTTGTGCCTTCCTGCAGGACTGCACCAACCGCCAGTAAAGCTGGCGGCCTGGAACAGGAGGATTACGGTTGCATGCATGTGCCACCGCAGCGGCGAGTTTGCCTTAAATTGCCAGCACAGCTGACATTGCCCTGCAAACACTATGCCTTGTAGCGTAAGGCATGGATGCCACGCGACAGGCAGCATGCAGCAGATGCAATTTTGCCATTTGCTCATGGGCAGGTCCAAGGCCTGTGGTTGCAGCTGGCTATGTCGTAGCTCCGGAAGGCCCACCTTCTCACAAGGACCTGACGCCCTCCTTCTTGCGGTCGGGACTCAATGAAAAGGAGATCCCCCGAGGCTGTGATGAGAGGGGCTCCCAGGCCAATGCCCTTGGAGACAATGAGCTCTGATGTGATGGGGCTCTTCCACTCCCCTGCCGGGAGCGCTTCTTTCATTGTTGTGTCAGAGAATGGAGCAGCTGACCTGTCGTGAGGCCATGGGCACGTGTCAGCTCCGCACATGGCATTGTGGTGTTGAGTTGAGGACACAGCTATCAGCAGAGCTGCAATGACCATGACCTGGTGACAGATGTGGTGCAGTGCCACAACTTTGAGCAGGTCTTGATCTGGCTTGCCAGATAAGCCCTCGAACGATGCTGATGGAGCCAGCCCCTGGTCTTCGGAGTAGATCTATGTATCAAGCAAGTGCAGGGGGTCAGTCGTGCTGTCACACAACGAAGACTCATGGACCTTGAAATAGGTCAGTACACATTTGAAAATCTCTGTTTCGCAATGAAATCTGTTGCCTCACTTTGCCATGACAGGCTGTGCTCGCCGTGGCCTTGCGTGCGCTACAAGCGGAGGCAGTCAGCGGCATGCCACAAAGCTTCCCTTGAAGACGCAGCAGCAAAGCTGTTCAGGGAGGACCCAAAGGCCCGGGAGAGGTGGGCGACAGGTTCAGTGCTTCCATTGATGTTCATTTGGTGGCAGCAAGGGGCAAGCGCTTGAGGGCATCTCTGCAGGCTTGGCAGAGTGAGCGAGGCTGCTGCCAGGGTGGCAGCCCTTCAGGAGGCACAGCGGGAGATCAATCAGCTCAGGGCAGAGTCTGCTGCACCCCCTTCTGAGCAGGAACAGGTTTGGTGCTCCCCACCACTTGAAAGATGGCATCTGCAGCACAATCTCAGCGGCAACGTGCTACATTTTTTGTGCCGCAGGCACAGCTGGCCTCTGAGCGTGGTGCCAATGCAGATGTTCTCACAGCTGCTGAGGAGCTTCAAGATGCCATCCGTGATGTTCAGGATGCTCAGGCATTGCAGCAGAAATGGAGCACAGCAGTGAATGAGGTGTGGGATCCACCGAGGTCATTGCCCTCTCACTCAGCCACCTTCCACCCTCAGGGGCTGGAGGTGCACTTGGCATCAGTGTGTATGCCAATAATGGTGCTGCTCAGCTAAACTCAGACTCAAAGCTCTGCCGCTAGTCTCTGTTCTGTGGGTGGCACGTGCACTCCCCTGACTGCATTTGAACAATGCCTCAGGCCCCCAGGAAAGGTTGAAGGCAGAGTCTGTCTCACAACTGACATAGGCAGCAAGCAAGTCATGCACTGCTGTGGTGCCTGCAGGAAGCTGAGAAGGTGGAGTCTGGGAAGGCTGCAGCCATTGCAGGGGCAGCTGGGGCTGCAGCAGACCTGCCTTACCTGCTCTTCCACCCGCAGCAGCAGCCCTTGCTATCAGGCAGTCTGAGCGTGCTGGGGGCTGCAGGGACCTGTGTGCTGTTTGGCCTCTGCTACAGATATGCCATAAGGCAGGACCTGAACAATGCCCAGCTGAAGGTGAGTCCCCTGCTCGGACGAGTCCATCTGCAGCATCCTGCCTGTTGGCCCCCCCTTCACAGCTGCTCGGGCACCTGCAGGCAGGGGTCGTGGCGGCTTTTGGCCTGGCCAGGGGGATCGCACAGGCGGATGCCCTGCAGTCACAGGCAGCAAGTTCTGGAGGCAGCCCGTTTGCTGCTGAGGTGGTGGGACCTGCTGCGCTGCTTGTTGTCCAGTCACTCCTGGTCACTCTGGTGGCTTCCATTGCACTTGAAGCTGCATTCAGAAGACAGTGGCTGAAGCCATTTGGTGGGCTAGAGTGAAGGTGGTCATGTGCTGTCTGTTTAAACAATCTTGGTGCTCAAAAAGTGGTGCACTTCAATACATCAGTATTCAGGCTAGACCATAGACTACTGCAGCAGAGACACAGGCATTTCAAAGCTATTCAGTACTTAAACCAAGTCAAAGGCTAGTAAAAATGAAGCAGAAGCGGGCCACTAGGAGGAAATCAAACGCTGGGAGAAAGCTGTCAAAGGGTGTACTGGGACTGGAAGGTGGTGCAGCCAGTGAAGGCTGTCCAGGGTGGCAGACTGCTGGCAAAGGCATCTAACGGCCTGGTCTGGCCAAGGAAGGTTGCAGTCAGGTGCAGTTCGGTCGTGGTCCCCACCTGCAGCACCTCGCAGCTTGTCAGCATGCTGCACATGTAGACTATTACCATGTCTCACAGCAAAAGCACACCTCTCTTTCTAACCAGAAGATCCAGTCCTCCACCCCATTGGCAGATGCATATCTCACAATGTGTTGGGGCTGGCCACTCTGCGGAGGCAGAGCGTATTCAGGTGGCAGTGTGACTGGAAGCACAGCTTCACAGAAGCAGCAGCTCATGCTCTGGCATGCAGAATGGCTGCAGATTCTTGCTGAAAGCTGACCGTTGGTAGAACACGCTTGCTTGAAGCAGCACAATCAGTAGACCAACGATTGCAGCACAGCTGCAAAGCAGCAGCAGCAGCGGAGCATGTACGAGCGCTCCCCAGGTGGCAGAGGAGCAGCTGCCCCACCCCAACGCAAGCAGCGAGGCTTGCATGTAAATGCAAAGTGTGCACAACCTGCAGCAAGAGGCTCACCGGCAGCATTGTGTGAGGCAGTGTCTCAGCCCAGGACCAGCTCTGTAGGGGGCCTGTTATGTTGAGCACGCCAACAGCAGCATGGGGAAGGCTGAGTTCAACTTCGATTCTCTCGAAACCAGGGAGTTTCGGGGACGGCATCTGTTTCCTCTTGTGCAGTGCAGGGAGTTTGTGGGCCAGGAAGCCCTCAACAAGAGGTGCTGCCAGCGATGGCCCCCTCAGCAGATCTGAGATTGGGTACATGAACTGCAGGCCACCAAAGGAGTGAGGAGTGTGTCAGCACAGGAGGTGCAGCTTGACAGGGGCCAGCATGCATGGGCAGGACTGGAGGGTCTCAGGCAGCCAGCTTTGCTCAGTTCCCCAGGTCAACATCCTGTGCGCTGGGCCCTTCAGGTGCAAAAGCAGGGCAGCGCAGGGCTCAGCATGGCCAGAGACAGCATGTGCTGACTGCCTAAGACAGGCAGCAGTGTTCTGCGTTGAAGGCGTAGGGGCAACACCTGAGCACAAGCTGAGACGCTCACCATCCATTCTTTGCCATCTGAGGGTGCAGGCTGGTGCTGTGTCATGTTGACCGCACGCTCGATAGGAGTTGCATCCAGGGAGGCCAGGGCAAAACTGGTCTCCAGGTGCTGAGAGGCATTCATGCGCAGCATGTGCTGCAGCATCACACGCTTGACGTGCTCACTGCTGTAGGGAGAGATAAATGCTGACGTCACAGCAGCCGTGGCGACTGATGTGGCCAGCAGGACAATCAGCACAGCCTGCAGCATGAGCTGCCGTGAATCAGTAAACAGCGACACGCCACGCTGGAGCATCATGACCACCTGTGCAGCATCTGAATCCTATGCTATGCCCGGCCGGAAGGACAAGATGCACAGCCCACAGATTGATGCTGTGGGGCCCCATGGTAACAGAGGCCCACCTTGGCATGTGGCTTGATGCTGTGAGCCACCCAGGGGATCAGGAAGCCAGCACTGCAGTAGAGGAAGATCCCAAACAGAGCCCCCCCTGCAACGTCTGCCACTGCCAGGCCGAGGGGTGGGGCGACTGCAGGCACCGCCAGGGCTTGAGTGAGTCACATGAGGCCCTGGCTTATCAGCTGCCAGTCAGACTGGCAGGCGATCCACCAGGTGACGCGAGGCGGCATGAGGCTGCTTCAGCAGCTGATGGCATTGCACTGCAAGGCCTGCATCGTAAACTTTAGGCAGGTGATCACAGCTGATGTTCAGCTTGCATCTTTGCACAGGCTCCCACCACCAACATGGTCCCCGCTGCTCTGCCAGCAGGGCCCAGCGGGCTCTCCGAGACGATGAGCCAGCAGCGCTTACCTGAGCCACCCATAGAGATCTTCTCCATGATGTGCTGCAGCAGGATCATGGCCATGGGGGCTACAGTCTGCGCAGGGATGGCAGCGCTGGCCAGTGCAACCAGCAGCTGCATGCTTTCGTCAGCCTGCACCAATAAGATAGGTGCCGTCAGGACTGCCATAAGGCACCCACAGTGTTCCATGGCAGGCAGCAAGCCAGATGACGTCTCGAGAGCTCAAAAGAGGCCCAGCAAGACCGAATGCATCAAGAACATGTCCTTGCCACAGTGTCCTCAAGGGCTCAACCCTTCCCCACAAGGTTGAGTTGTCCCCTTGAGCATCCCTGGCACTTTGCCAAGAGCCTTCAAGCAGCAAGTCAGCTGCCCCATCTGAGACCCACAGCCATGACTTGAATTGGTATTGCACATCAGTGGGATATCACAGTTCCATCATTGGATGCACAGACCTCCAGGTCAGCAGCGCTTGCAGCAGACAGCGCCTGCACGACAGCACATCACACCTTGCAGCCACAAGGTGCACTCACCTCCACGGGCAGGGCCAGCAGCAGGCTGACCAGGCCTCCAGCAGCCCAGATGGCATGGATGAAGGCAGACCTGGCCCCCAGCCAGGCCAGCACAGCCGCTCCCACAGCATGCAGCAGCGTGGTGCCTGCCACCAGATCTCTGATGCCCAGCTGGGGACTCCTGAGGGTAGCGTAGGGCAGCAGGGCACCTGCTGCTGCTGCTGGACCATAAATGAGGGCAGCAGCCCAGCTGCTTGCGAACCACACCATTGGCTTGCCTGCAGTGCACCTTTGAGGCTTTTTGTAGGTTTCAGAGTAAGATTGCTCAGCCAGCCGAGCACTGTTGAGGTGCAGCCTGTGAGTTTAAGTTCAAAGCATTGTCAGCAAGCCCAGGCTGACAAGCGTCAGGCATCAAGCTCCTTTCAGACTGGGACCTGCAGCCTGCACTGCTGCCACACACTGAACTGCGGCCATGACATGTGCTTGGGGGGCAGCCATGGCCTACTTCTCGAGGAAGACAACATGATCTTGACACCCTGAACTGCCAGCACCCACCTGAGATTAGTGCTCTGGCAGCCCCCACGGTGGCAGGCACCAGAACGCCCCCCAAGGTGCTTGCCAATGCCAACCCTGTCCCCCAAGCCATGCGCCGTTTTGGCAGCACAGGGAGGGCCACACACAGTGCCAGAGGTGCCATGTGCAGCAGGGTGCCCACATCTGACCCATACTGAATGAACCTGCACAACACAGAGATTGCTTCAGAGAGCCTTTGGGACAGAGCCCTTGAGCAGACTGAAGGCAAGCAGCCTGACCCAAACTGACGCGAGGAAGAAGCCACTTCATGTGCGGGAACAACAGCGTGTACACCATGGGGTCCCCACGTCTCCGCAGCTTGGCAGCACCTTGTGGTGTTTGTTTCTTAATTGGGAAACAAGTGCCTTGCACTAGCTAGAGTCTGCTGAGCTCATTGCGAGGTCTGAGGCAGTCCTCATTGCACCCTTTGACACTTGCTGCTGACCGACAAACGCAGGCCCCAGCCAAGTAGCAGACTGCTCCCCTCTTGTCGCCAGGCTGGCTATCCTGCAACTGTTGCCAGCTAGGCATCCTGCTGCACCCACCTGGCCACACAAAGCTCAAAAAAGACAGGGATGGTTTCCCTAAGACGGGAGTCCCTGGCGCCACCAGCCTGGCTGTGCTGCTGCAGGCGCTTGGAGACCTCCAAAATTGTGGGCAGCACATTCCTGCCCATGGACTGCAGCACGCATGAAGGCCGAGGGTGAGGCAAGCGTTGACGGAGCAGAGATTGCAGCACTGACGGCCACCAAGCAGAACAGGTGGGCTTGCTTGAGGCATGGACTGCGATGTCCCTTGGGCTGTCTGAGGGTGGCGCAAGCATGCTAGTGGACAGTCAGCAGGGTTGATGGTGCGCACAGTGGCAAGTCTGGCACTGCAGTCAAGGCCCTACCACAGGATGTGTTGCATGCATGCACGGTGGCAGCCCTTTGCAGCAGGCTGAGACACACTGGCAGCAACAGAAGTATGGCAAGAGTGTACTGAAGGTCCTTGGCGGGCATCGAAGTAAGCAGAGAGGGCAGGCACCACAGTCAGGGGTCCACATGCAGGTGTGGACAGACCTGCAGCGTGCCTGCCCTGATGCGCTCTGGGCGGTCGTTGGTGGTGTGGTAGGCTGTGCCATCCAGCAGGAAGGCGATGTCCAGCCCCGGCAGGTGCCCATAGTCAGTCCTGCAGGTCAGGATGAAGGAGTGTGTCTGGTGTTGTGGGACTGCTGCAGTGGGGTTAAGAGAGCCATAGTGCGCACAGGAGGTGCAGCTTCAATAGGATGCATGTTCAAGCAGCCCAGTGCAGGGCAGGTATGCGCCAGGCCACACAGACAAGGGCCAGCGCTGCAGATGAGGACGGGGAACAAGGGGTCACGTGGGAGCACTTGGTCTGACCAGGCTGGCTGCAGTACACCCGAGAGGTGACGAGGCTCTGGTAAGCCAGCTCACTCGACAAACTGCTCTTCAGTCCTCACTGCTGCAGCCTGCAGGCTGCAAGGACGATCGCAGCAGCTCAGCCGCCCCAGCAGGTATTGGCCGCAGAGCAGGCATCCGCCAGGCCACACGGAGGCCTCACCAGGAGAACATGCGGAAGTCGGTGTCTGCGGGGATGAGCTTGGCTCGGAAGAAGTCCTGTCCCACCACTGAGCCACGAGGGCGAGGTGCAGCTGTGGCAAAAGCATCCACAACCCAGTCCCCTGCAGGGAGGCGGCTTGACACTAGGTGCAGCGATGCAGAGGCAAGGTGCAGTGTCACAGTAGGCGTCCACAACCCGCTCCCCTGCAGAGCGCCCAGCTTTGGTACATGGGGCAAGGTGCCCATGTGGCGTGTGCACTTACAACACATTCCCCTGCAGACAGTGGGCACCGCCATTGGGGCCTGCAGAGGATGCTGGCGCAGCAGGTGCCAAGTCAGGCACCACGTCCACATGTGCTGGTACTGGGGGTGCCTCCTGAGCCATCCTGGGCGTGGCTGACGATGGCAATTCTCAAGAGCAGCTATGACAGTGACATGTCAGTGAAGGATTCTTGCAGCTTTCCATGAAGCTGCAAGAGCATCAGTCTCAGACATGTCAGTGTCATAGCTGCCCCTGAGGATTGCCATCATGAGCGCATTTGTGGCAGACTTGGCAGAGGCGATGGCTGCTGCTTGCTGGCCGCCCCCAGACGACCCAGCAGCACCTGCTGCTGCTGGCAAGGCTGCACCACCACCAGGAGAGCGGCAGGGGTCGGAGCCAGGGGCAGCAGGGGCAAGCCGCTGCAGGTAGTGGAGGATTGCAGGGCCTGAGGCTGGGGCATAGCCGCTCACTGCACAGTCTCATGCAAGACCAGCAGACCAGGCTGCGCCATGGTTCTGCTGAAGGGGCCAGGATGGGCAGCACCAAGTCCAGGCCCAGGCCCTGACTGACATCACACGGCGCTCACGGCCACGAAGTCCAAGGGGTACAGCAGCAGTTGCAGGGGTCTGTCTCCATGTTCACATAACATGCCAAGGCAGCAAGGTGCAGGCAAAGCGCACTGCATTCCAGAGAAGAGCTGCAGTTGGCCAGCACCAAACAGTTGTTGTGTGCACCAAGCACAAGCCGGTGGCGTAGGGGGATGCTCACCAGAGCTCTGGAACAGGAAGTCAGGCCCTGCTGGCCCTGTTGACTCCAGATTAATGAAGGCCCCCAGGTTTTGTGCATGGGCGCTGTGCTGCATGAAGCCATGCGCAGCCTGCAGTCACACGAAGACGGTCTCAATGTGAGTCAGCCTGAGCAGCTGGCCTCAGAAGGAGGGGTGTTACACTACGGTTCAGCTGCACGACCCCATGAGCAGCCTGTACTGCAGGCAATTTGCCGCCAAAGCGAGGTGAAGCAGAGCTGAGAGCCGTACTCTGATCTCGTGAGAGGCGGACTGCACTTCCTGCCATGTCGCATGCCCACGTACAGTCATCAGAGGTGCAGTACAGACGGTGGAGACTCAAGGCTTGCAGCGTGATGCAGTGCTGTGCAGCAGAAGAGCCCACCTGGGACAGCGTCTCCTCACCCCCATTGAACAGGAACACCACCGGGGCAGCCAGCGTGCTGTTGCCGTCAGCTGCCAGCGCGCGGGCCATCTCCAGCATGACGCCGATGCAGGATGCTGCATCTGAGGCCCCGGGGGACCCCAGGCCGGCATCAAAGTGGCTGGCAACGAGCAGGCCCTTGACAGCTGGGGAGGCCCCTGCAAAGGGCAACGCACTATTGCATTGCGACTCAGTTGTCAAGGCTGCAGGGTTGTCAAGGCTGCAGAAACAGATTGCTAGCGCGAACTTAGAGGAGCTCAGGAGCGCCTTTGTACCCTGCTGAGCACACACAAGGGCATGCGGGCACCTGCCTCAGACATGCCTGCACCCGTTGTGAACCACTAAAAAAGCACTTGCTGCTGTCTGGATCATGGGCAGCAGCTTCGTTTGAGCACCAAAAAGGGTAATGTAGGCTGCTTTGCTCAAAGACATACTTGTGGGGCCAGACAACATAAGGTGAGGCTGTCATACTCATTCCGTGATTGGTCTTGCCTGCAGGCTCCAAACGCAGGATGACATTGGGCAGGCCCTGATAGATGTTGGTGATAGGGTGCTGGAAAAAGTGCATCACTGCCGCGCCAGAGACGGTCTCCAGCTCAGCCTGTAAGAGTGGGGTCCAGGGAAACCATCAGGGGACTCAGGAACAGAGGAGCACCGCAGCCCTGTCAGGACGGGGGGGCAGCTCATGAAGGGTCAGGAGCACGGCCTCATCTGGGGGCACAGCACTGCTTACTGCTCAGGTGCCAGGTCAGCAGCTGCTTTGCCATGCATTGGTGCTCTGCAGCATTGCTCGTATGCAGGGCGTGCCAGGGCTGGCACTCCAAGTCTACCAGCAGCTGGACCCTTCAGCCAGGCTTGGCTGCAGACAGGCTTGGCTGTACTATGGATGCCACCAGCAGAATGTGATGAGGACAGTGCAGCCGCCGCAGAAACCACTTGCCTTTGCCGTCAGAGCCGAGTTGGACCGCGCCACCTCGGCGACCTTTTGGGCCTCCCTGAAAACATAATCAGCAGCCAATGCCAGGTCAGGGTTAGACACCTGCAGCATGCCCAGCCATGGCTCAGATATTGCTGCCATTCAGCCGAATAAATAGTTGGTGTACTGCAGTCTCAACGGATATGGCAAAGCTGTCTTCAAGGACAATGAGGAGCTGCCCTTCACCTGTCTGTGTGGCGTCTCCTCTGCAAGATGCCTGACATGCAGCATGGCCCGCGCCTCTGAGAACAGTGTGTCTGGCGCCTCAAGGCCCAGCGGCTCAGGCACCTCCCAAACCTGCCAGCGGCCATATACAATCTGCAGTGTGAAGGCAATGTAGCATAAGTAAGACAGCAGCGGGAGGGCAGGAGCATCTTGAGCTGGCATGCATATGTGATCTGTGTCGGCACCCAGTCAGATTGCACAGGGCACCCAAAACTCTGGGTCTCACCACTGCAAACAGAAAGAGTCCAATGGCCAGCAACCCCAGCAGGCCTGAGCCTGCTCTCCTCTTCCGGTCGGACTTGAGGGTCTCAGGGGCCTGTATCGGGGCCCCTGCGCCGGCAGCCCGGCTCCTGAAGTGTAGGCCCTCATCCTGCGCCATCCTATGCGCTGGGGGGGCAATTCTGTAAGCTAGGTTGTTGCGTTAAATTATTTTGCCAAGTCAGTACATTAAACTTCAAGCATCATGTATCTATTGTTCAGGCAGGGGACAGGCAGCAATGCAACATACTACATGAAAGGATGAGTTGAGAGGTCCTTCTCTCAGTCATACAACAGTGATGGGGGGAATGCCAGGGTCTGGCACAACAGGCTCTGGCCCTGAGGGATCCTGGAAATCATCCTGGTTGTAGATGACAAGGAGATACAAGCTGCAGCTGGGGCAGTGGGCTATCTCTTCCCCTGCGGCCAACTCCTCCTGCATGAGCATCCAGACTCTGTGAGAGCCATTGACCAGACATCGAACTCGTCAAACTGAGGGGCAGAAGACAGGTGCAAGTGGCAGCTCTGGACCTGATCTGCTGCTGGCTACAGGGTGTTGCTGCTCCCTTGACACCAGCCATGGCCGGGCCAGGCTGTCAGCAGTGCTGGCAGAGCCCACCTTGGTGATCTGAAATAGATCGCCACAGGGACACTGGTATGTGAAAGCCTTCAGCTCCTCGTCCCACTTCATGTCCTCAATCTCCACTTCGTCATAGCTCATGGCTTCCTGACTACTTCTGCGCTGCGCTCCTCTCTGTCCTTCTGACTTTGGGTGAAGCAAGTTGCACAGCCCTCTGTTGGAGCACAACTGCTTCCTCAGCACCTGCAGAGGCTGCGCATGTGTGGGGTGTAAGCTGCACCCAGCTGTGTCTGTCAGGAGCAGCCAAAATTTTGTTTAAACGTCCAAGACAGCTAGAGCCGGAGTCTGCCTGAACTCACTTGGTGAACTAGTGGGTGAAAGAGCCTTTGCAGAACTCTCTTAGTTCAGGCAAGTCTCTGCCCACCGGCCGCCGACGGTGCCGCCGATTTGAAGAGACTTTAAAGCCCACGACACACACCATCGAATGCAGGACTGCCTGCACAGCCGCGTGAGCAGTTTCAGAGGCAACTCCCTGAGGAGACAGCAGGGGCTTGCCCAGTACCGCTGCCTTGGGGGCCAGCAGGGCAGATGCAGGCAGGTGCAGCCCTGCAGGTGAGGCATGCTATGTGATCAGGCCACGCTGCGCTCGCTCTTGAACATTGTCTTTCATGGCAGGAATTGGTCCGCTCCCTTGCAGGGCCAGCATGGGGATAGGATTCACAGAGGGGCTGGTGCTGCCAGGCAGGGAGCATGTGGAGCCTCCTAAGCTGTTTCGCCCTGACAAGAAGGATTATGGCCTGTCCCTGCGTCAGATGGCTGCACTCGGCCTCACAGACACAAACGTATCCAGAGAGCTGGAAGAGAATGAGGCAAGGCTGAGATCCTGCTGTCACCTGCTGTCACTATAGTCCTTCTAGCTTCAGCCTTGAAGCTCCTGTGCACTACAGCTCACCTTCTTCAGGCTTGCGCTTGGCATTTCGAGGGCTGCTCTTCACTCCGCAGCACCTTGCGTCAGAAGTCCTGTTCCTGCTCCTCCATGTGACAGGCCACCTGATGCAGCATCGCTGATTTGCGGCAGCGCTGCATTTCTCACCTCACTCACCCCTGTCCAGGCCAGATGGCAAGAGCTTCCCTGCAGTGGAGGCACCCCCCCTTGGCAACACTGTATATGGCTGCAGATGTCCATTTCTAGCCAGTCAGTCACGATCCGGCTTCCCACAATCTTTGCAACACCGCCTGCCTGCAGATGGCAATTTCTGCCAAGGCCGCCTATGCAAGCCAGCCTGTCACCACCACTGCTGGCCACCGCACAGCGACCACCATGCGTTCAGCTGGGGGAGGAGGAGGGCGTCGGCGGGGCAAGTCCCCGCCAGACCTGCCCTCCATGCTCCTCGACAGCCGTATCTGCTTCATTGGCATGCCGGTGGGTTGGTGGTACCTACCTCTCTTTGCATTACCCGCAACATTGCTGTTGCCCCATGCAGGCAAGGCCATCTTTGTTGTTGGCATACGGATGAGCTGCCAGCAGCAGGCCTGGCACAGCCTGTCTTGCTGGCTGTAGGTGCTGTACCTGCCTGTGACTGTATCGCTTGTGTTGCCACCTGCACACATGGGGCCTTGGTTGCTGGAGACCCTGTGCATGGTGGCTGCGGGCAGAGTGTTGAGGCAAGTGCAGTAGCCACAAATGTACTGCTGCAGCAGATGTGATGCCTCTGTACCTGCAGCAGGTGCCCATCATGTTGGGCCTGCTGGGCCTTGCCCATCATCAGGGCGCTCTGCCAGTCCCCAAAACAACTGCTGCAGCAGAGGTGGTCGCCTATCCCGTTGCCTCACTGCTGCCTGCCCTGGTCCCCTGCTGCAGCTGGTGCCTGCCGTGACTGAGCTGGTCGTCTCTGAGCTCCTCTGGCTGGGGTACAACTACCCCGAGAAGCCTGTGTACATCTACCTCAACTGCATCGGGTCCCAGGATGCGCGGGGCCAGTCCCTGGGCTTTGAGCAGGAGGCCTATGCCATCATGGACACCATTGCCTACATCAAGCCAGAGATCTACACCCTGACAATTGGGGCAGCCTATGGGAATGCTGCGATGATTCTGGCCTCAGGCAAGAAGGGCAACAGGTGAGCGCTGGCATGGGTGCATGGGAGATGCCTGCCCTGCGCTGCCGCCCTACACTGCCTGGGGCAGGGGGAGAAGTGGGCCTGTGATGGCGTGGCCATCCCATTTTCTCAGCAGCATTGATCGCAGCTGCTTGAAGGACTTGAACACTTGAACACAGCACGCCCAAGCATGAGCAGGCTGGCAGGCTTGTGGCGCGCCCTTGCGCAGCAAGCGTGGTCTGGCTGCAGCCGGCCACCATAGACGTCTAGATAAAGAATCTGTCCCAATGGTTGCTGGGTCAAAGTGCAGTATCCATGCACAATGTCAGATTACAGGCCCCCTGAGCTGCCTGCCTGTGCACTGCTGAGTCCTTACACGACCTCACAGGTGTCATCAGGCATTCCACCACCATTTCCCGTGCAGGTGGTCACTGCCCAATGCGCGCATCATGACCTGCCCCCCACGCATGAACCGCTCCTTTGGGAGCACCAGCGATATCATGATCAAGGCCAATGAGCTGGAGTACAACACCCAGATGTATGTGGACTTCATGTCCAAGTATACAGGTAGGCCCAGCTCCCTGTAGATCTGCTACCTGCTGACAGCAGATGCAGGGATTGCATTCCCCCTTGGCTAGCAGCATGCTGCATAAGAATGGAAGAGGCTGCCAAAGCCAGCCAGGACTTACACGGGATATCCTGGCTTCTGCGTACTCCTGTCCCTCTGCTGCTCTTGCTGTGCATACCTAATCGTCTCTGCATCCAAGCCTCCCAGCTCTCCTTCACGTCTGCTGCTCCTGCCTGTCAGCCTCCCCCCGCCAGCCATCCCCTCAGCTCCCCTGCCCCTGGTGCAGGGCACAGCAAGGAAAAGATGCGCAAGGATATTGGCCGCAAGCGTTACTTCACCCCTCTCCAGGCTATCGACTATGGCATCATTGACAAAATTGTGCAACCCATGGACCAGGCTATCGAAATCAACAAAGTAAGCATGTCTTTATCAAGTGTTGGCTGCTGGTTGCAGTATACTACATTTCGCCTGCCTGCGCACAGCCTGCCAACCAGAAGTGGGCGCCAGACTGCCTGCTGCTAGGCTGGGAGCATGCCAGACAGCATTGTGCAAGGTTGGCCTGCCAATGGATGGCACCAGATTATTGGCACTGCTGCTGGGCTTGCAGTGCCAGCTATGGCAGAGTCATGCGTGGGCGGCCAGCTAGATTCAGTGGTTTTCGTTCTGCAGGATTATGGGGCTGTGATGGCAAGGCAGCAGGCGCAGCAGCGGCCCGTGCAGAGGGAGACAGCTGGGGCCAGCGCTGACGCAGGCTACTGAGCTGAGGCGGACTGTGCAACCACTCTGACTTGCTTCTGTGAGCTGTACATTTGACATTCATGTTGATGAAATGAATGACTTCAGCAGGGGGTCTATAAACACGCATAATAGCAGAAAGAATGAAGGTGATGGTACAGGTATAGTCCCAACATGTTCACTAATCATCGTTCAAACACTGGGACTTCCTCCCTATCTGCAGTGAGCAAGGTCCCTGCAGAGCCCTCTCCCATGATCTCTTCTTGCAACACAGCTGGTCCGGTGTCCATGGCAGCAACAGCTTGAAGGTTGTGAGGTGCAACCTCCTTCCTTGGGATGAGAGGCAGCAGCAGAAACAGCACACTGGCGCCAACCCCCTGCATCCAAGAGGAGATCACATTGCTGCTCAGTGTTCGGTGCTGCAGCAGATAGTCTACAAGCTTACCTGCAACAGCGCGGTAGTGCTGAATGTGAAGGCAAAGCCCCTTTCGAGCATAATGCCTCCAAAGACAGCAGAGCCTGACCAGCCTGCAGCAGCAAGCCCCAGGGTCAGAGAGAAGAGGGGACAGCGTCAAGTTGTGCTGGCTTACAGGTCAGCAGCTGGACTGACCCAGCACAAACAGGGACTCAAATGAGTTCCACATCCCCCTTTTCTCCTGCAGCAATGGCAATAGCATACAGTCAGCAGGCCAGCAAGCAGCAGATGCTGCAAAGCTTGATCCACACAAGCGACCCCACCTTGGGAACAAAGTCCATGAGAATAGACTTCTGCAGCGGATAGGATGCATTGATCAGGGAGGTCCGCACACAATAGATTGGGATGACCAGCCAAGGGTGGCGCCAGAGGCCGGGATGCAAGCCCAGGATGGCCAGCAGAGCGACCCCGGAAAATTTAAGAAAAAGAATGGTCTGCACCCTTCCTGCAGGTATGGGGAGGCCATGCCGTTTGAGGTGACAACAGGAGCAGGCAGCAGACTGCTCATACACTGACTCGCCTGCTCCCAAACAACCAAGCTAGCTGAAATGGTTCCCCAGAATGTAATCAACAAACAGGGCAGCAGCAGCGTTGAAGCTATGATGCTGAGGAGACATCAGCTCAGCAGTGGCCGCCTCCTGGAACGCACTTGGGGCACGCGACTCACCTAGCAGTCTGGAGACAGGGCTCCCCAGCACTGAACACAAGGCCAGCACCAGCGGGGTGCCAGCCAGAACGAAATTGACAGCAATGGGGCTGAGATTCACTTCTTGCAGAAGAAATATTGGCATGAAACGTATGGTCCTGCAGGAGACAGGACAGCAAGCATGGGGCTTGCAGGCAGGACAGCAAACAATGTGACAACAGCAAAGAGAAGAACAGTACAGTCGTGATGACTACAGCAGCCCAAGCACCATGGTGTTGGCCTGCCCTGCTGTTCCAGGCCTGCAGCATGCTGACCATCCTCTGTGCATCTGAGGCAGGGCACTGACACCTCAATCCAGAAGTGACCCACAATGGCTAACACCATGCCTTGGCAGGCAGGGCAGCAGGGGCAGTTGATGCACAGCAGGGCATCCCACCGTTGCAGGGCACTCACATTCCAGACGCAACTCCGGTGATGAAGTCAGAGACAGCCATGATGTAGGGCACAGATGCCGTCGACAGGCAGGCACAGCGTCTGCTCCCAGGCTTCATGAGCAGTGCCTGCCCACCAAGCTCTGCTGCGTCGTCACCTGCAGAGGCAAGGCGTCAACGTGCAGAGCCCCTTGCCAATGGTGAGAGGTGACTGCTGAGCGCAGGAGTCTGACGTTGGCCGGCACTTCACTCTCACCTGCGCCTTGTGGCAGCAGAGGCTGCTTGACGGCATCACTCTCATGGCCCAGAGCCTTCCTGTCATCAAATTGCAGCAGCACCAGAGCCGGCACCTGCAGATAACACGCAACTTTGCTATCTGGCCCCAGACCTTGCTGGCGCCCACAGGCTGCACAAGCTCTGGCCGGCATGCAGACGTGATGCACCCCAGGCTGGCGGCGGCACCTTGTCAGCAGCTGGGACTCGTCCATGAGCACCTGAATGCAGACAAACTCACCATGGCACAAGCTGTTGATCGGGAACTCGAACATGGCCCGAGCATCCTGGCTAGCACACCGCTTCAGGCTCCAGCCCCAGCCTTACTTGCTGCTGGCACAGACATGGATGCTGACTGCCAGCGCGAACCGTGTGGCAGTCAGGGCAAGCTGACAAGGCATGGACTCACCAGCGCAGCCGCCATGCCAATCAGGATCACCCGCTCCAGCGAGGTCACGTCCCAGCTGTTGCCAGTGACCCAGAAGACGATGGCAGATATCAGCGGCCCACAGGACATGGACAGGATCAGCGTGCTAAACAGGTAGCTGTACAGCTGGCTCCTGTTGCCTGCATGGCAGGCAGAACGAAAGCGAAAGTGAGCCTTCAAGGCAAGTGCAAGGCAACTGGAACGGCAACATACTTCAGAGGGAACGGGCCCTCAGGGGACCATAGCGTGCTGCAGGCAGCCAGCTCCTGCAGATCAACTTCATGAGGGCTGGCCCTGTCACAGGCAGCACCATAAGGGTTCACTGGCTTGGCCATTCCTCGACCCCTGACACTGCTGCAGGCAGCCGCTCCTGTGCAAGCTCTGCAAGGCCAGCATGGCTCCATGCAGCACCACTGAGTCTGCCACAGCTTCAGCAGCTCTCACCAGTGGGCACTGAGTCTGCCAGCAATGATTCCACCACTGGCCCTGCTGCCTGCGCAGAGCCCCAAAGAATGCACGCGCAGCACAAAACGAGATACTTGCTGTCTGTGGTGAGGTAGGGCAGGTGTATAGTCTCTGGCTGCAACAGCACAGCCGTCACTGTGCAGGCTATGGCACCTACAGGGCAGACAAGGGAAAGTCCACTGTTGCAGTATGCTTGTCATGCAGAGGCTGTGCAACTGCCCTGGGTAGGCACCAAGATGGAACAACATTGCAGAGGCCGCATAAGCACAGGCTGACAGGGCAGCAGCCCACAATCACAACCAGTCCGGCCTCCGAAGAACGCATTCAGTAACACCTCAGGGCCAACAGGACAATTACGGTGCTCACAGATATAGAAGCTCGAGATGATTTTGAGCACCTTAGACCGTCCCATCCAGGGCCGATCAGCCAACCAGCCCAGGGGCAGAGAGGTCAGGGCCACAGCACACCCCTGCATCCCTTGCGTGTAGCCCACCAGCTGCAGAGAGAAGTGGACCGTCAGCTCTTCAGCAAGCTCAGCCAACCAGACGCCCTCATTGCCCTCCACTTGAAAGGGTAGTTTCAGGAGCATGCTCCCACCTTGGTGCTGCGGCCCCACTCAAGGAAGATGTAGGTGGCAAGCGCTGCACACACAGCAACATGAAGCACTGTCAGCATGGCGTCAATGGGATTGAGCATATCTGAAACAAGCAGGGCACACCAGAGGCATTCCACATGCCCTGTGCAACGCCATCTGCCAATCTAAAGGTGAATGTGCACACCTGCAGGGTCAAAGTTGAGAGCATGAATGACAAGAGACCATCAGCACCCAGGAGGGATGGGCTGCCTGCAGCTTAAGAGCATGAATGAAGGAGCGTCCTGTGTCAGAAACACTGCCAGAGAGATGGACCCTGGTCTGCATGTGAGTTGCTGCTTACGACATTGTGGTTGCCCCTCATCCAGCGCCCCACTCTGATCAACTGCCTGACCTGCTGTCTCCAGGACAATACAGGTCACCTTGGCAAGAAAGGCAGCAGTATCAGCAGCAGACAAGCCTCACAGCCAGACAGAGCACCCAGTCAAGCAGTGACCGCTGCACGCAGCGTACAGCCAGCGATCTGCAAAAATTTTGCGTCGCGTCCTCGCATCATCACCAGGAATGTCAAGCTTCAAGTATGTTCTCCTTGGAGGAGGGCAAGCAGGCAAGCTCAGATCTGAGCCCTTCCTGCCCAGATCAACGTTTTGCTGGGCCCTGATATGCAATGTTTGATGGCAAGCAATGTCATGTGCATGCAGGGGGGTATGCTGCTGCTGAGTTTGTCAAGAATGGGCTGAAGCCAGGAGAGCTTGCCATCATCACGTCAGAGCCAGTGAGCACATGTGGGGCAGTGTCATGCATGCCAGATCGGGACCAAACCTATTGCATGCGTGCTTGCGTCGCAGCACCTGCTCCGCCTGACATAGCTGGCTTGCAGGGCTCTAGGCTGTGTGCACCTGCATGATGGTGCTTGTTTGACATGTGCCTGTCTGCGTCCAGGTGGTGTCATATGAGAGGCCCACGCTTTCAAAGGGTTATCTCAACCCTGAGGGTGAGTGAGAGGCTTACATCAGATGCTCATGACTGCCTTCGTGAATCCAGCTCCTTTGGTGGTACAGGGCGGCCTGCTTGCAGTGTAACACTTTCACTTGGCGCTGCAGGTGCACCCAGGCTGCCAGGCTTCCACGCCTGCGTGGGTGGCGGAGGCGAGAAGCAGCCCCCGGAGTGGTACAAGGAAAAGGGTGAGCCCCTGCGGGTGTGCTCAGTGCACGACAGCCATGCAGGCACCAGCTGCTGCATGCATACATGCCCTGCTTGCTTGGCAGGCTGCCACATCTGAGCCCAGAACACACATGCACAGGTGCTTTGTTGCCTGTGCGCTGTTTGCACCAGCCAGACATATGCTGCGCTGGCTGTCGTCTATCCCACCAGAGGGGACTGAGACAAAGCCCAGCTTCAGTCCCCAGAGTGCATGGTCGTGGCCGGCAGAGTGCTGCAGCAGCCTGTGCGTGACGTTTAAGCTATCCGTGGGCCTGCATCCTAGGCTGCACAGCCCCATGCCCATGCATGCAGGCATCGACTACAAAACTAGCACTACAGTGAAGTCTGTGGATCTCAAGGGCAAGAGCCTGCAAACTGAGGGCGGGGACTCGATCAAATATGAGAAGCTCATCGTGGCCACTGGGTCTACGGTGAGAGGCAGCTGGGGGTGGCTGATTGATACCACACAAACAGCAGCTGCCTGGTACATCACTGCAGCCCTGGATGCGTTCAGGCAGGCCTCTCTGGAGTGCCTCTTGCTCACATGACACCGCCCTATGCCATGCAACTGAGTAGCCTGCAGCATGGGCGTCGGGAACCCCTCTGCATGCTGTCTGCTCCTGGCCCCTGCCTGCCCACAGATCAGGCACTGGTGCAGCCTGGGGATGGGTCTCAGCATGGTGGAGTCGGCATGAGCTGCAAACATGAGCTGTAGCTGACCATCTGCTCAGTCTGCATTACCGAGTACACATTTCCATACTTGAGCATGCAGCCTCATTGGGCTGCTGTCTGCTGCCTGCCTGCATGATGTATGCTGCTCCTCAGGAGCCGGCTTAGTGGCTGCCCGCCCCATGCAAGGCTGAGCTGCTGCCTTCCTGAGCCCCCCCGCCCCCCACCTGCCTGCAGAACACGACCCTGGACCAATTTGGCGCCAAGAACGCCCACCTGGCTGGCATCAACTACCTGCGCAACGTGGAGGATGCTGACAAGCTGGTGGCGGACATGAAGGAGGCCAAGAAGGTGTCTGACAAGGCCGTGGTGGTTGGCGGCGGGTGAGCTCAGGGGTGGGTTTGCCTGCAAGACAGAGAGGATATGATGTGGGCTGCTTTGCGAGAGTGCAATGCTGCAATTGGGCGACCTGAAATGTCGCAGCGCTTGCTGTGCATGGGCTTGCCTGCAACAGGGGTTGAGAGGATTAGGTCGCATATGACTCTGACCTGAGCAGGTTGTGTGTGCTTCAGAGGCCTGTGCATGCCAGGCCGCGGATGGCCTGATCCTGCTGGGGTGTGTGGTGGCCTCCACAGGTCTTGGCGTGCCAGACGTGTTGGATGCTTGATGCCATCATGGAGTGGAGGCTGGCTCCGTCAGCTGTAATTACCATGCATGTGGCAGTCGGGTGTGGAGGTGTCTGAAGTGCATTTGCAACACCTGTGGGGGCTGCATGTTGCAATGGGCAGAAGGGGTGCCACGGCCTGCAGTTGGCCGAGGGTGTGTGCAGGGCTGCATGCCTGCACGCTCACAGAGATGCTTGCTGGCTTGCAGGTACATCGGCATGGAGTGCTCAGCTGGGCTGGTGAACAACGGCTTCAAGGGTGCGTAAAAAGTGCATTGGTTTTCAGGGGCATGGCCTGCTTGAGCAGCACTGTGCACCAGGCGTGCTCCTCACTATTGCTTCAACCCCTGGCTCGCAGGCTCTCATGCCTGCCTCCTCTTGCAATCTGAGCGCTTACGCGGGGGCTGCACTGACCCCACTGTGTTTCTGCTGCTGTTTTCTGACCAGCAAAAGATGCACAGTGGGGAACAGCTCGCGCAGCCTTTGCTGCGCTTGCCGCCGCCATGCTCAGCAGCACCGGCTGCAACATGCCATCCCTGTGTGTGCAGTGACCATGGTGTTCCCCGAGGACTACCTGATGTCCCGCCTGTTCACCCCCGAGATTGCCGCCTACTACGAAAAGTACTACGAGGGCAAGGGGGTCACCTTTATCAAGGGTGACACCGTCACTGGTGAGCTGTCTGGTGTGCTTGCTGCCTCAAGACATGCCCTGTCTGGGCTTCAGGGGAGGCCCTTAGTTTGACTCAGTCGTTTGACAATGAGGGCCATGCTGTGGGGCTAACTCCTCATCAACGAAGGCATTTTTAGCCTGTCTGCACAGCTGCTTGGTGGCTACACAACAGCTGGCTGTGCAGGGAGCCATCACAAGCATCAACCTGGCTGTGAGTCAGGGCTGGCAAAGAGCCGAGGTGACAGCACGCCCAGGGCGTATTGTTGGCTGCTGCCTGCCAGGCTCCACTGGTCACCAAGCCCCGTGCTTAGTCACCTCGGCCGCTGCTGAGGTGCTCGATGGCCAGCGGCCTGTCGGGACAGTCTGCAGCTCAGTTGCAGCGAGGGCGCCCCATGCGGCTGTTTGGCAAGGAGGGTACACCGTTCAGAAACACGGCGCTGAGCCTCCCTGTGCCTGGCGCAGGTTTTGAGGGCGAGGGGCGCATCACACAGGCCCAGACTAAGAATGGCAAGATGCTGGAGGCCAGCCTGGTGGTCGTGGGTGTGGGAGCACGCCCCAACACTGGGCTGTTTAAGGGGCAGCTCGACATCCTGGACAAGGCTCCGGGCGGCATCAAGGTCGGGCAGGGTGCAGTCCATCCTCTTGTGGCTCAGGGCCGCCACATCAAGGGGCCGGCCTGGCGCCTCCTGCCTCCATGCAGGCTTGCAAGGGTGTCCGCCCCCCGCGTGTTTGCTGGGCACGCAAGGCTTGCTTCTCGTGAATCAATACGCGTGCCTTGCCCTTGCACGCGCGACCTGCCCTTGTTTTGCGCCCCTCTTTGCAAAGCAATGCTTGCTCTGCACTCATTTTGAACGCAACATGAGGGCAGGTGTCGCTGAAAGGTTCCAGCTGGCTGTGCTGCCCACTGCTGCATGGTGTTGCCTGCCTCGAGGTGTGGACCCTATGGCAGCAGGTTGGGGACTTCTACAAGTGGTAAGCCTCCCTGCAGCCTCCTGTCATGTACACCCTGCAGGTCAACAGCCAGTTGCAGACCAGCAACCCTGACGTGTACGCGGTCGGTGACATCGCAGCCTTCCCTCTCACGCTGTACGGGGACCAGCTCAACAGGCAGGAGCACGTCGCTAATGCAAGGTGGGGCTGGCTGGCCCTTGGGTCGTGCTGCTTCACAGTCATGCTTCGTCTAGAGTCTGGCTTGGGATTCAAGGCCTGCATGAGGTCTAGATTGAAGCTACAGCTCTCTATTTACGCCAGTTCATTCTGTAGGGTGGACAGGCGACCTGGCTTGGGATTGTACATAGGCATTTTTTTGCTGCGCCATGAGCCTGCAATGCTGAGGAGGTTCAGCCAATGCAATGTTCCTGCGGGGCGAAGCCGGCCCTGGTGCTCCTGGTCGTGCCCCTTACTGTGCAGTGCTGAGTCTGTCCCCGGCCTGCCACCAGCAGCCTTCAGCAGCATGCAGCCAGGGCCACTGGTCAGCTCCACCAGAGCTGCAGAAACTTTCACTCTTTCCCATACATTGCCTCATCCTGCAGGGGGTCTGCCCAGCATGCAGTCAGGGCCATTTTCGGCTCCAAGGATACCTACGACTACCTCCCCTTCTTCTACTCCCGCGAGTTCACCCTGTCGTGGCAGTTCTACGGCGTCAACGAGGGCGAGTGCGTTCTCTTTGGCAGCATGGACGAGGGCAAATTTGGGGCTTACTGGGTCAAGGATGGCAAGGTGGGTCACGACACTTGCCAGCAGGCAGTCTGATCCATCACTGGGTGTTCAGGGCTGCAGTCTTGCAAGCGCTCAGCCAGTGTCCGACGTGACATGGGTTCCAGGACGGCCACGATAGATTAGTCAGTGGAGCTAAAGCGGCATCTGCCAGCAGTTACCCTGGTGGAGGGACGTGACAAAAGGTCACAACCTAGCCGAGATGTTTTGCAAATTTAGCAGTCAAGCTTCTGACCATTTGTCACTTCTAGGCACCTTTTGTAACTGCCAGGACGGCTGGCACCGGGCCACTTGTGCGCAGCTTGCAAGTGGGCTGCTACTGGCCTGCTTGACCATCTCAACCACAGAGCAGCCATGGCAGCATCCTGGGAGTCAGTCAGTGATCCACTTCCCACCTGCTCTTGCTGCTTCTGGGTTCCGCTTTCAGGGCTCATCAGCAGCGCAAGTTGGGGCTGTGACACATTGTCATGAGGGACATGCACTCCTCATTGTGTTGTATGCATACAAACAAACCCATATAGCAAAGCAGCTGCATGGCTGCAGGTGATGGGCGCCTTTTCTGAGGGGCATATGAAGCAGCATCAAGCGGTGTCATGGCGTCAAGACTCGTCTGCACCTTTGCAAACGAGTGTGGCTGCACCCCAGATCTGGAGGCCATCTGCAGTCAGAAAATCAGGTCATTTCCTGCTATTGATTATATTCAGCAGTGCAATCGCATGTCTGCAGGTGGTGGGTGCTTTCTCTGAGGGGGCCTCTGCAGAGGAGAATGCAGCCATCAAGGGGCTGGCCAAGGAGCAGCCTAAGGTCTCCTCTAAGGATGAACTGAAGAAGGCGGGCTTCAACTTTGCTTCGAAGGTATAAGGTACACAGAGAGGGCACAGCTGTGGACGCTCACACGTCCTCGGCTGCCTCGCATGCTGTACTGTACAACATCTGATTGAGGGTGTAAGGAAGCTGCCTGCACCTGCACGACTCTGCTGCCCTGAGCATGGTGTGGTGTAATGTTCCTGGCAGCGCTGCACTGCCACTGCGCACTGGAGAATGTCCTGTATGTCAATGTACATTAATTGCACAGGCCTGTTGCTCCAGCACCAAATGCCCAACAGAATTTCACTGCACTCTTGTGCAGGTGACTGCTTCAGCTGCCAACCTTGGGCACTATCCCCAGGGCAACAGGAAGTCCGTGTCCATTTCATGCTTTCAGAAGCCCTCATTCACGACTGTGAGGGGGGCTACCACTGGCAGGCCAATGGCCTCAAGTGCATCCTGTAACACGCACTGCCTCAGAGCACCACATGCCAGGGCACAGGCACAAGTGTGCAGCCTTGCAGCTGCCTCCTCAGCCCGCACTGTCCAAATGCAATTCTTTTGAGCGACTTCTTTTGAGCGCATGAATAGTGGTATCTTGTAACAATGCTATTGCTACAATAGTGGGTTCAGGGAAGCTGATGAAATGTTAGGCAATGCGGGTTCAAGGTTGGGGCTGCCTCCAGCACAGTGACTCAGTTCAAATAAGTATCCTCAGTGTGTGTGCAAAATGCAGCAATGTGGCTGGCATGCAGCAAACTTGTTGTGTCAGCTGTGCACTCTGCAGCTGTCACCCTGTGGAAGAGCGCCTATTCCTGTCGCACTCCAGAAGGGGCTCTGTGATATCGCTCTTCTGTGGCAGCGTGCGGTCCTCATCAATTTTGCCGTCTGTGACGGAGCGCTTTACGCGCTTGTTGATACGGCTGGGGGAGCTCTGAGCCAGCACAGGGACAGGGGAGGTGGCACCCTGCATAGCAATGCGCATTCTTGTTTCACTGATCAAAGTGGATGAAGGCACAGCAGCGTCAGCTTCGGCAACAGGCAGATGGTAGATTGTGGGGCTGCACCCAGCACCTTTAGCTGAGAAAGTTAAGCTATCTGAGCTTTACAAGGGTGCAACGGAAGCCAGCCTAACTTGTATGACAGGCAGAGGGTGCACGTGCACAGGCCGCACTCTGACCTGCGTAGTGGCCATGCGGCCACTCCTGGTCCTTGCTAACCCCACCCGGACCTTGAGGGCCTCACGCATTGTTGGGGGCAAGTCCTTGAGCAGCAGAGCTGCATTCACTTGCTCAGACTGTTCGCTGCAGGAGGCACGAAAGGAACAATGACGGAATGCACTCTGCAAGCAATTGCTGAGGCCTTGTCAACAGCCTGGACAGGCTGCTGCATGACTACACGCAGGTATGCAAAGACCGACGGAAGACCAACCCAGTGGTGGCTGCTTACTTATCCACAAAACGGTCTGTCTCATCCACAATCTCCTGCAGCATCAAGGTAGATCATTCAGACGGAACATCCCCAGATTGCTGCAAACCACAGCTGCAGGTAGCACGTCTGGCAAAATAAGCAGCAGCAACAGCACTGCAAAAGCTCACTTTGCTGTTGTGCATTGCCAACCAGTGGCTGCATGTGTGAGACTTTGTGCATGCATCCCAGCTTGCCGCAAGTTCTCACCGTCAGCTCATGCTTTGCAAGAGACTAGCAGCCCACCTGCTGCAAAGGCTGAGTGCTCAGCAGCATGTCAGACTGCCAGGCAGCTGACATGCTGCAGAACCTCAGTGTGCACCGCATCTGAGCATTCTGCAACCTCTCTAGGGCTGTGCTGCATCACAGATTGCCATAAGCCTGTTTACTTGAGGCTACTGCACAGAAGTGCCAGCAAGCTTACCTGCTGCAGAAGCTCCTCCAGCACGTCCTCTATGGTGATGATGCCAATGGGTTCGCCAAGGTCTGCCCCTGTTGTGCTGCCAGAAGGGTTGCTGGTGCCTGTCCCTGCAGCAGGTGAGCAGCAGCAAGTGACACCCTCCTGACCCACGGGGTTGCAGAGTTCTTTGGGATGGCCGCTGCTGCAGATGACCTGAGTCTTGAGCAGCCCCCACTGCTGGCAGAAGTACTGGGCAACGGTGCACAAGGGACGCAGGCGCCTGCACAAGGTCAGGAGACAAGCATGCGCTGCTGCTGGATGTCTGCAGTGCAGCTGACTGCCTGGCTCCCTGCGGGGTGCTGGCACACAGGTGCAAACCCGTCAGGTCTCAAGGGCGCTTGCCCACTTCACCTGCTTGGCTGCCTCCCGCTGGCTCATGATGGCTGCTGTTGCCTGCTTCCGCCCCAGTGCCATTGCTGCTGATGGGCTCCCCTGGAGCTGCCGCCTTGCCATGCTGCGCCCTCTTTGTGGGGCTGCCTGCCCGCTGCGCCTCCCCCTTCTTGTTCTGCAGGAGCAGAAGCATGGCAAGGTGTGGGTAAGGAGACCTGTATGATGGCTGCTGCTGCAGCTGGCGTACGGAGCCACCTGATGCCTACTAGTGCTGATCAGGACAGAAATTGCTGACGGGTAGGCCCTGTCCAGCGCAGCTAGCCATGCTCAAGTCTCCCTGCAGAGGGCATGCCTAAGACAGCAAGAGTGTCAGTTGAAGTCCCAGCCCAGCAAGGGCAACAGGACCAAGAGCCCTGCAGATGTGACACCCCAGCTAGCTTACACACCAGTGGCGGTTGGGAGGAAATGGATGGTAGGAGCCCTGTCTCAGCAGCATGGTGGCCTCTGAAAGGGATTCCTGCACAAGCAGCGCAAGGGGACAGGGGCCCAGTGGGGTTCTTGCGCCGCCCTGCCAAGCCAGGCCGCTAACAAGGCATCCCTGTGCCCCCTGGCGCCCTGATGCAGGCTGTTGGCACCCAGCCTTCCCCTGCCCACCTGTGCCTCCACCGCTGCCGCTTCCTTTCTTGATTTGTGCTGCAGCCCGCCCACTGGCCACAGTTCAGAGCTCTTCAGAGGGCCTCTCCGAAAGCTCAGGCCAGCACCGTTCACCCCACCTGTGCCTCCACTCGCGCCTGTGCCTCCTCGATCTGGATGGCCACGTCCCCGCTGGCGACGCGGCTGACAGCCACAGAGGCAGCATCGCCATCGTCATCCTCCAGGGCGGGCGGCTGCGTGAGGACAACCATGTGGCTGCGCCCCGTCTGGAAGAGCTTGAGCAGGTCGTACATGGCCGTGTCGCCACGCAGGAAGGGCAGGCTGCGCATGCGCACGTGAGAAAGAGGCAGCCCCTTAGACTGATCGATTGTGATCAACTCCTTCACGAGGATCAGGCCCAGAATCTCCTTCCTGCAGGCAACCAAAAATGCCTGCTGGTGCTTGGGAGATGAGTGTGCACAGGACATTGCGTTGCTCTGCTTTGCTCCTGCGGCTGCATGCCCAGGGTCGCCCTTCTGTAGGCAGGCGGGAAGACTCAGCTGGGACTGAAGAACAATCGATACAAGGCTGCAGCACCAGCAGCAGTGCACACAGGCCCAGATTTCCCTCCCGCAGGCCCCCAGCACAAGACTGCAGGCCAGCTGGGGTGCCGCACGAAGCCGAGTTTGGACAGGCTAACAGCATGCTCCATGTTGCAGACGTGGCTTGCGGGCCTGTACATAGGAAGCCTGCTGGCTGCCTGAATTTGGTTGTCAAGCAGGCACAGTAGAAGTATGCATTTAGAGCTTCTTGTCCATTATGTACTATGCATCTCAGATGTTGGAGGTCTGAGCAGGCTTGTGCTGGGGCACAGCAGCATGCCAAACCTCAAGGCACAATCAGCTTTCTGCACAAAACATCTGTTGCGTGGGCCCTCACTTGTTGCCTGGCTTGTGGATGGGGAGGCGGCTGTGCCCCGACTTCAATACGGCAGTCAGGGTCTCCTCATCGCACCTGGCGTCAGCTGGCAGCATGAACACCTGCAGTGAGAGATGTGGATCAGTCAGGACTAGGGGCCAGCGGTGTGCCTGCAGACTTGCAAGCCTGAAGCACCTGTGGCCCTGCCCCATGTGCGATAGTGCTAATGTGTGATGGTGCTGCATTGCAGTGAAATCTAGACCTAAGTGTCCTGCGCCAGCCCCAGACAGGGCAGCCGTCATACGCACGTGGGGGTGGGGGGGGAAAGGGGGACTGACTGTGCCGCTGGAGGGCAGCCCCCTGTGAGAAAACCTGCACAGGGAGCTTGTATGGACTTTGCAATCTTGCCCCTCCCTCCTTCTTGTGCCGTTTCAGCTTTCCCCCCCCAAACTATGCTTCCGCTTGGATCAGCGATAGTTGCATGGAACAGTCAAGCAGAGACCTGCTGGGATGGTGGCATCCCCCTTGCTCAGCTGGGGTGGCCGCCTGAGCTGAGTGCCCACAGGCACCAGTCAAAATTTCTAAAACTTTTGCTCAATGTCAGCCCTCATCACACTCGCAATGCTCACCAGCACTTGCAGCTGCAGTTGATGCTGACAGCTGGGCACTTGCCTTGCTCAATGTGCCATTGCAGCAGCCTCGTATTCAGGCTGCTCATACAGGACAGACGCTGGTTGATGGCTAGAGCTGGGCACTTGCATTGCCTGTGTGACACAGTGCGCACGCCTATGTCTCCTTTTTTTCTTTAGTGTTATGACAAGCAGGAAGTTGCTGCATGCTCCAATGCACATTATGCGCGCCGCACCTGATGCAGATGCTCAGCAGTTTCCGCATGAGGAGACCACTCCAAGTCACGGAGACGGCCATTAGTGAATGTCTCTGCTGGGCTCAAGGCCAATGAGGCCGCTTATCTTGATTTTACCATGTTGCACAGCCTCTCATGCCTGGCCAAGGCAATGCAGCTGCATGCCAGCCCGCACATGGACCACCTTGTCGAAGCTAGTCCTGCTCTGTTCATGAAAGACATGATGGCCTTCCATTGCAGCCCCATGGACGCCCCTGCAGTGCACCCTCTCTTGTACCTCGCTGCCCTCACATGTCCTGCATGGCGCTCCTGCAGGCTGGTGCCCTTCCACTGCAGCCCATCAGTGGGGCTGCAGAGGCACGCCCTGTCGTGTGCCATGCTGCGCAGCTCCCACCTTGTCCAGGGCAGTCATGCCCTGCATGGCAGTCTTGTTGGTCAGGTCCAGGGCGCCCCGGATGACATTGATCTCCTCGTCAGCGAGCTGCCCCCCCAGGCCCTCAGTGGTGCGATGCAAGTCCACCAGAGCCTTCAACTGAGCGCGCCGGAACAGGGCCTGCAGGTCAAGCAGAGGTGTCAGCAGAGTCGCCAGTGCTGCAGGCTGTGCAGCCACTCAAGGGCTTGGTGCTGCTGTCCCTTCCTGCAGCCAGCAATGGGGTGCAGGGTCAGCATGGTCAGCAGCACCTTCATGATATGCCACGCCCGCTCATGCCCAAGATTTCTCACATCTGGGACATGGTACGTTTCTGATAAAGCTGCCAGGCATGGCAGCTGTCGTGGTCTACTCAATGCCACAGTGCTTTGGCAAAGTGGTCTCAGCTGCTGAGCGTGGGAGAGTGGTCGAGCATGGTCAGCTGATTCCCCACAGATGTGGGACCAAGCACGGTCAACAGCTTACCCTTACATGTGAAGGCGCAGCATGTCGCTGGCCTTTTTTAGCCAGCGTGCCGTGGTGCTACAGCTCAGGTGTCAGGAGCAGCACAGCCAGCTGCAAGTCATGCGCATGGCCACGAGAGCTAGCTTGTAGCAGGCCATGCCGAGAGAGAGCTGCTGAGAGCCCCAGCAAGAGCTTCCCGTTCACTGAAGGTCACGCTACTGCTGGGGAGACTTTCACGTCAGATCATTGCATCTGCAAGGTGCTGCCCAGCCTGCCTGTGTGGCCACAGGCACACGCGAGCGTGCTGGCCAGGTGGCAGTCTGGATGCAACACTTGGAAACAATGAAATGCCCAGCCTGGTCAGAGATTGGGGCTCACCGAATTGTCCTCGCCAAGCAAATAGTCCAGCACCTTGCTGATGGGCCACGAAACGGGAGCAGTGGCAAGCATGAGGAGCCGCACGAACCAGGCTGAGTAAGCCCCAATGACCAGCCCGTGGTGCTGGCACACAGCCTGGGGGAAGATCTCGCCTGCAGCGGGGATCCGGGCAGCAGTTCGACTGATTTGCAGCCCTAGGACCAGAGGTGAGGAGCACCCGATGGCCGGCATGCAGGAACATGCCCAGGCTGTGCAGCGGGTGGCTCCCTCCTGTGCCTGCTGGAGCACGCTGGGCATGGCAGGCACCAAGCTGCTGGCCAGCTGGCACAGTGTCTGGTGTGTGGGTGCATGAGCAGGTTGAGCTTGAAGAAGCAGTGAGCTGGACCCAGCTCACCAAAGACAAGCACCACAGTCACGGAGAGAACAATGGCAGTGACAGGGCTGACCAGCCTGTCCAGAAAGATGGGCAGTGCCTGCAGGCAGGAGGGGAAAGCAGCCTACAAGCCTGCTGCTGTGTGGTAGCACCGATGAGTTGCCTGCATGAGCCAGTCACCTCAAGGGCAATAGCATTGCACAGCAGCAGCGTGACCAGCGTGTAGTGAGGCCGCCTGACCACCTGCATGAGGGCAGGAGCAGTCAGGAAGTGGGGTGAAGGCATGCCAGCAACAGCTATGTGGCAGCCCTCACTGGCTCGATGCGCTTAGCATAGCGCTTCTCCCTGTCTGTTCCGCTTCTGAGGAGAACCTGCAGCAGAGCAGGACCTGCCCTTGCAGGCAGGGGCACAGCATGGCGTGCTGGCGAGGCACTGAGGCTCTGGCCAGACTGCAGCCATGTGAGCCTGATCACTCCAGGGCGCCATTTCTCACCTCCAGGTCCACATCTGCAGGCAGGTGACAGACCTGTTTGGCGGCCACCTTGAACTGGCTGCCATCTTGGAAAGCATGAAGATCTGACTCACTGTCCATTGACATCAAGCCCAGGGTGAGACCGGACATGAGGCCTGCGGCCAATACCAGGCCTATGCTCAACAAAAGATAGAGAAGTTTCTGTTCCCCTTGCTCAGCATCATTTCTAGTGCTGAGGCCCAGCTGCATCGGATGCATTGAGGGGTGGCACCCGCGTCAGTAAGATCAATATCAGGTCAGTGCCAGTTAAGTTTTAACTGTTGACCTGCTGCCAGCATCTTTTGGCACTTCAAGCTTCGCCGAGCTCAGCATCTGGCTTCATGCATTACTGACGGATCAGCATCAGGCCAGCCCAGAGCATCATGTGACTGTAGACGCTGTCTGACAGGCAACTCAACCGCGACAATCAGGGACTTCATGGGCACACATGATTGGCGCGGCAGACTTTATGGAGGCAGGCTTCATTGACAGAAGCGCCGTGAGCGGCAGCATGCCGGCTGTCTGCACGTTCAAGCACATGCAGGCCCCTACCGACCACCTCGACATATGTGTGTGCCAGCGCGATCGGCGAGTCCTTGTGGATCAGACTCAGTCCTGAGTGCCCCGTGCAAATCATAGAGCATCCACTCCACTAGTGGCCCCTTACTGACAATCAGTGATGCCCCTTACTAAACTTGATTGTAGTAAGTCATAGAGCAGCCTCCTGGAGCCTTCTAGCATGATCATCATGGTCACCTGTGTGCATGCAGGCTGCTCAGCATGCTGGTCTTCTCTTCTACATTGGATGGAGTGGGGGAGCTACCAAAAACTCTGACGGTGCATGCCTGAACCTCACACAATGTCAACTTGTCAAACCTTATAGCTCGTTGACACGTGTTGCCTGCAATGGACTATGCCACATCAGCAAATTGGGGTAGGCACAGGCATCCTGATGGCCCTAAACACAGAAATCATTGTCTTTGAGACCTTGCAAGCTTCATTTGCCCCTCATACAATGCAATGTGTCCTGACCAGGCACGCTGTTGGCTCTTCTTGCATGCAGGAACTGCTGGCATGGCTGCATAACCAGTGTTGATGACTTCGACAGCAACAATCACAATGGCGGGGATTCCAGATGCTGGGCAGCCTGATGCCTCCAACCCAGAGGACCATGGTGGCAAAGCAGAGCCTCAGCCCATGAACCCCTGCCCAGGGCTGCAGAGCACACCTGCTAGCAGCAGGGAGAACACCTCTACCGCTACGGATGGGCGGCCCAACATAGAGCACAGCCCATTTGGTGCAGCAGCCACACCACAGCGCAAGAGCTCTTCTGAACACAAAGTACTCCAGCAGTCGAGCATACGCAAAAAGAAGGCACCTCAGTCAGCAGGCCCACAGCAGCGAAGCCTCAACACAGGACGGCAAGGTAAAACGCACCTGCAGCATCATGCTGAAACCCAAAGATGCTCCCAGGCAGATGCTTGCCTGATGTCCCCGCTGGACAATACTGCCTGCACTGTGCTGATATGCTGGCAAGATTTACGGCAAACCAGCCTCAAACAACTGCAGGTGCTGAGGTGCTGCCACCCTGCCCTGGGAGCATTGCAAGCTGGAAGCACTGCAAGAGGTGCAACTGCTGGAAGCTGCGCAACTCTGAATTCACAAAGAACAGCAGGTGACACGACTTACTGCTGGCAGGTACTCCTACCATGAATGTCTTGCCCTGGCTATGCCAGCAGCCTGGCACCAGCACTGCCTCACAATGCTGCCTGATACTAGCTGCGTGCGCTGGCCGTCTTAATCTGTTGTGCTGACTGACGTGTGGTCGGCCAACCCCAGCCAGCACCCACACCTGGGGAGGACTCCTCCTGCCTTACAGGCCCCCAGATTCCTTGCCTGAGTTTGCTGCAGGACTCCTGATGGCCTTCAGTTTTATTGCCGAACCTGCCACAACAAGATGACCCGGCAGCATCAGGCCAAGCGCCTGGCCGCAGCCAAGACTGCCAAGGCAGAGGCAGCAGCAAGGGTGGCAGCTGTTCATGAGGCGGCCCAACAGGCAGGGAGTGAGCAGCCCACTGCTGGTCATGCGGTGTGCAACAGAAGCCCCCACAGGCGGTGCTCTGACCTTGACCCTGACGGAAGGGCTCAGGTTCACCATGAGGTGAGAGGATCTGTATGCAGTTGCAAGCTCAGTGATGCAGCACACTGGCATGTTGCTGCAACCCAGGGGCCCACAGCGCATCCACCAACAGGCAGAGCTCTGATTCAGACAGCCTAGCAACTGCCAGGTGAGGCTGGACATGCATCCAGCTGCAGACTCAGTGGTGCAAACCCGGAGCACTGTGCTGCTGGATGCATGGTGAAACACAGGAGCTCACACAGGCAGAGCTCTGACACTGACATTGATCTTGTGGCTCAAATTGCCCGCCAGGTGAGAGGTGGGCCATCACAAAGCTAGAAGCCCACTGGTGCAACACACAGGGTGCGCCAGAGGGCCCCCCCAGGCAGAGCTCCGGAGTCGACCTGGACATCCCGTGGGCTGGGGTACAGGGCCAGGGTGTCTCCACCAGAAGAGCTCTGGGTGTTGACTTAGAATGACTGTTGGGTGCAGAGATGACTTCCTGCAAGCTGCTTGAGATGATGCATGCAACTACAAACTCAGCAGCATCATATTTGTTTCCACCGGATGTCGCATAGAACTTCTGATAACAATTGAGGCAGAGGCCTGGCTGGAGCTTCCTGGTCTCATCCTGCTGCCACCTCTTTGGTCAGCCCTGCTCAGAGCACGGCACAAATCTAGCATAGGCCATCCTGATGCTGACCTGCATGCAGGAACAGAGGGCAGCTGCAGCAGCCAGATGCCCAGCAAGCCTGATGCTTGCCATTTCAGCAGGCATGCAGGGCAGCCAGAGAGCCTTGCTGGAGCAGTACTGGCTGGGAAGGCATGCTGGCTCTGGCAGCGGGCAGATGCACCCAGACGCTGGCAGTGCTGACGGGGAGGGCATGCATGCAGCCCTGCACACGGAGCAGCCTGGCGCAGAGGCTTGGGGCGCTGCAGCTGGGCTGCATGGGGCGCATCTGGAGCCTGCTGGCGGGAGGGGCTGGCAGGATGATGCAGGGGATGCAAGGCAGTCAGCCATCTCTGTCTTTCTACGAAGGAAGGAGCACATATCAGCAGGTCAGGGGCCCAGTCTGTGTCATGGGCCTTTGTACCTGAAGCAGGCTCACGCAGCCCTGAGCTGGGGTTGCACTGGTATCCTATGCCAGGCTGGCATTTAGTCATCTGCAGCGGCCGCCGCTGGTCATCATCAGGTCATGATGCTGCATTTAGTGTTCCCGCGACTTCCCTTCGAGCCTCCTGCACTGCAGACTGCCGGTCTGACCGTGGGGGGCAGATCCCCTAGAAAGCTATCTGACAGCCTACAGTATTCACCTCACTTCTTGTCACGCAGCTGGACTGTCGCGAAGCACTGCAAAGCACTGGAGGTCAGGTCAGCCAAGAGGGCATCAGTCCCCCGTGCTCATCCTCACTATTAGCATCTTGCATGCGGAATGCGCAGACGGCAACAAACTGTCATCAGGGCAGCCACTGCTGCGCTGCGTTGAGTGTAAGCTGCCTTTCAGTGACACACACCATATTGCCCCGTCCCATGATGGCGCACATGTGCATGTTGACTGACAGAGCCCTGCTGAAAAGCTGGGTAACGGGAAAATGTCTGTGTGTTGCTGCCCATGATTGAGGGCTGCCAGCTCTGGGATGGCCAGCAGCAAAATCCACAGAGGCCCAGCCACCTTGTTGCCTGCTATCCACGACAAGTGCTCTACTGCAGCTGCCCTGCCTGCAGGCGCTTGCAGTCGTGAGACCCTGAGCCGGCTGAGCCAACTGACCCTGGCAGGCGACCATCCGGCAGCTGGGGAGGTGCAAAAGGGCCACCCGCCGGCGGGGCAGCCCTGGCGCACGCGCTGCCCAGAGTGCCAGAGACTGCAGGTCTACGACCTAGTCTGGCAGCAGGCGGATGCCAAAGGGAGCGTGGAAGTTGCACACCTGGCCTGCTGCAGGTGCGGGGGCAGATGAAGAGTTCCGCCATCTGCGGCACCAACAGAGTGCGCCTGCTCTGCTGGCCAACTGCCACCAATGCAGGGCATGGCGGTTGCAGGCAGGATGAGCACTGCCCTGCCTGCGGCGGGTGCATGCCGTTGTCTTGGTCCCTCTGGACAGAGTCCAGTGACACACACTTGCACCCTCCAGCAGCGGCAGGCCTCACATGTCAGTGGCCTCGAGACCATGGTGGCCTAGGCGCAGTTCAAGTCGGGCTGCCTGGGCGGGGCCACCTGGCAGAGCTGGGAGCATTCTCTTGTGGCGTGGACCTGTTCTGCGGGGCTCATGGTAGTGCCACCGACACATGCAGGAGCTGCCGGCCGCAGTCTGAGGCATTGCTGGCCAGTCTTGGGCGGGACCAGGCAGGCAGCCAGCCAGCGGTCAGCAGCAGTGGGACGTCCAGCGAGTCAGCAGACTGCAGGGGCCGGAAGATGAAGAGGCAGGCTAGCAGGCTGCCCGTGCCACGAGGGCGTCCCAGAGACCCTGCAGGCTTCCAGGTGACACCATGGCCCATCAACCAGATAGGGGGCTCTGCCAATGATCTGGCTGACTCTGCTGGTGCTGTCATGTCGGCAGCACCCCTTGCGCAAGGCCGGCAGGTTGCCGGCCCACACTGCCCGCACGTGGTACGTCTCAAGGCAGCATCAAGGCTCACCAGCGCTGCCGCGCCTGCAGGGGCAGGGAGAGCTCTCAGCAGAGGCAGTGACAGCAGCATCGCTCCAGGAGCCCTCCATGCCGGCCCCAGAGGATGCAGGGCTTGACGGGCACACGCAGGCCGGCGGCTCCAGGCCTGGGGCAGGCGGCCTGGGCCTGGATGCCGTCGCACTGCTGCGCGAGCTGCAGAAGCGCAACATTTCGCCCCAGTCTGCAGCTGCGGGCGCCGAGGGTCTGTCAAACCCTTTTGAGGCGGTGATGCGGGCGGCAGTCAAGACCGAGGAGCCCTCAGCCAAGCGTTTCAAGGAGGGCAGCCCCATGAAGGGCTTTGGCAGTGTGCTGCTGGGGAGCGCTGGCAGCAGGCTGTCGCAGAGCCTGCAGGCCTCCCTGAGTGAGTTGGGCCTGCCCTGACAGCGTGAGATGCACGGGCTGGCATCTGCGTGCCATTCAGGCTTCACGCCTTCTCAGACGTTTGCGACTGGTTGGTCTTTGACTCACCAGGTGAAGTTGTGGGGTCCCTTTCATCGCATCATGCTTGTCTTCCACATACTAGACAAGTGCTTGCGTAGCGTAACATTTGGTTGTCACCATTTCAAAGCGTGCAACTCTGTGAGCAGCACCAGGCCACAGCCACCGGTAAGCTCACTAGCTGGCACTCTGCAGGTTCTGCTGGACTGAGCCTGCCCTCCAAGGAGCCCAGTGCAATGGACCTCTGCAGACACCCACGCCGCGCCAGCTCACCTGTGCCAGCGGTGAGAAGTCTACTTGAGCGCCTTACTGCAGGTGTCAGCAACGAGAAACTCTGCTTGAAGCAAGTACTGCAGCCTCCAAACAGTCAGTCACTGGCCACCCAGAGCCTGGAACCCTCCCAGGGCCTTGTTCGAGGATCCTGTGCCATGCCATGCTAAGTGCCTCGACTTGCCAGCTGTAAGAATCGACCTGCAGAGACTCACCGCTTGGTTGCATGACTGTTGACGGTCTCGCATGCAGGCACAGCGCCAGCCCCCCCTGCGGGTAGCCCACAGCGAGCCTGTAAGCTCCCTGCCGCCACGGGTGTCCATCCCGCTGCCCTGTGGCCCAGGCCAGCTCTCTGGCCTACATGGCGGGGCACTTCGCCAGCAGGTGGGCGGCGTTGCCTGCGTTGGCATCCACATGCTGGGGGAGGGCACAGAAGCAACCCGCGAGGCTCAACCCTGCAGCTTGGGCTCGCACATCAAGCACTTGCATGAGCAATGCCAGCCTTTCAGCAGTCGTGGTCATCGATGAGCTGTATCTCCTCCAGCAATCTGTGGGGCCTGTAGTGTGCAAACACCCCTCTGTGGCTTGTCTTTGCCTCAGACTGGCATCCAAGTCAGTCATCTGTCCTGGATGCAGGAGGCACAGCCACCTCTGGAGCCCACCTCCACAGTGGATCTGGCCCTCATGACCCTGCTGCGGGCTGAGCGTGTGACCCTGCAGCACCTGCAGGCCCTGCTGGCCGCCCTGATCCAGACCAACGCCACCGAGATGTGGGTCCAGGTGAGGGCCCTCTGCAGCACGGCAGCACGCTCCAACGTGGTCCTGCCGTACGTGTGCCCCAGTGATGTCCCGGTATCTGAAACACATGCACAGGCCAAGACGAATGGTCTGGGGCCCAGGTCAGGTGGTCAAGTGGCCGTCCTGGTCGCTCCTTCCAGAGGGTCTAGCCTCACCCAGCCCTTGCCCCTGATCCCTTCCCGGCATGGGGCGCGCGTCAGACACTGACATGTGACGCCCCTGGCCCTCGCACTGCCAGGATGTGAGGCAGCTGCCTTGGGCCCCTGGGGTGTGTTCAAACATGAGTTTACAGGAGGCCAGTTGCATCCCAAGAAGCAACGTTCCAGCGTGGAGCTCGCCCCCTGGGCAAACAGCTCTGCCAGGCTGCCAGGGCTGTTGAGGGCGGCAGTCCGTCACGACGTGCCACAGGATGCAGCATGCCGTCTCTGCAGCCGGTCTCCAAGCCGGTCTCCCTCTGCAGGCCATCTCCATGTTGAGCCAGCACCTGGACAAGGCCCGGCAGGACACACGCACGCTGAGGGAGGCACAGGCTACCTGGCAGGGCGGTGCTGTCGTTACGGGACGGCCCCCTCTGCCTGGCCTGGCCCCATCAGCTGCCGTCCCGGTGCCAGCAGCAGCAGCCCAAGCTGTAGTGGGCATGGGGTCGCTGTGGGGCAGCTTGGCGTCCCCCGGCAGCAGCGGGGTTGGGGCGGCAGCCAGGCACGGCTGGCACCTACAGCAGGAGCAGCGGGGAGAGCTGCAGAGGATGGAGGGGGAGCTGGCTGCTGCTGCAGCCCAGCAGGGTGGTGCAGAGCAGCCCACTGAGGGAAGCGCCAGCAACTCAGGTGATCAGAGGAGCACAAGGTCGCATGCTCATCTGCCAATGCCAGTGCACTTTCTCAACCTGGGTTGTGCCTGTCCTGCGCAACTGCTCTGGGCAGTGCCAAGAAATGCAGCCACGCCTGCGCCTGGCTGCATGGAGAGGCCCAGCTGGTGTGCATCCTCAGCGATGTGCCTGGTATTGGTCAATCCAGCAGGGCTTATGGGCTCTGACAGGGTGCCACATTGCAGGACATGTGGCAACGCACCTGCAAGCGGCGGCTGCCAGCATGCAGCGCCTGCTGGCTGTGGCTACTTATCCGCAGCAGCTTGTTGCTGGCCAGGAGGGCCAACTTGTGCAGCCCAGCCTGCAGCAGCAGTCCACCCAGCCTCTGGGCTCTGCTGCAGCTGCAAGCGCACAACCAGGCTCTTCAGAGGCTGGCCTGTCTCAGGGCTCGCAGGTGGCTCAACACGCTGAAGCTGCTCATGGACCTCAGGAGGGTGTTGCCACTGACTCTGCCACCACCGCTGCTGGGGACCCGTCCCAGAGCAGGCAGGCAGCAGGCACCCATCAGCCCCCAGGGCTGTCCGCTGCTGCAGCGCCCCCACAGCAGCCAAAGGGTGCTGCGCGCCAGCTGCCTGAGTTCAGCTCCAGTGAGCCGTCTGGTGCACTCTCCAGTGTGCTGGCCGGCCCCAGCCTGCAGGCCCCTGGCCGGGGCAGCGGCCATCTGGCAGTGAAGGAGCCGGCAGCTACCCCTGCTGACCAGATCCAGGACGTCAATCGTGACATACTGGAGCTGCTCCAGCGGGTGAGGCCTCCTCCATCGCGTCGGGCACACCTGGCCGGGGCTCACATGCGCTGCTGCCAGCTCGCTACCGGCCGGCAGCTGCAACTCTCATGCGCCTGCTACTGCTGCTGAGCAGCTCAGTGAGGTGTTCTGGATCGCTTTGGGGGTTAGCAAGTCTTGCAGAGGGCATGTTGCACCATGTGCCCACCTGAGTTTGTGCTGCCCTGCAGCATCAACATAGGCTGCCGCCTCAGGCATGGCAGCAGCCACCTTCCTGTGTCTGCAACCTCTGAGCCTCAGGCCCATGTCTGTGTGCAGGTGGGCGCCAATGAGGTGGTCCAGCAGATCTTTGGGTTCGTCAGCGACGCTTTTGCCCAGCACCAGAGCCGTTCCCTGGTGACTGAGCGGCAACTGCTGGCTGCAATGGCGGCAACCCAGCAGCAGGGTGCAGCTCAGCAGGAGCAGCTCCAAGCAGCCTTGGGTGCCCTGGGCAGCATGCACCGCGCGGTGCAGGGTGTGCTGTCCCTGCCGCCTCAGCAGACAGTCTCTGTGAAGCAGGTGGGCACAGGCCTATGCTTGCAAGGCTTGGTGTAGCAGCACATGGAGGACCAGTGAACCGGGCACCTCCTGAGGAGTCTCCTGTGCCATGCAGCCAGTCAAGCACCCAGATCCCCCATTGCATGGCACAGGCGCCTTCAGGAGCAGCTTCTCAGAGCTGTATTTTCAGGTGGCAACCTCCTGATAGCTAGCGCAGTGTTGGAAACGTGGTGGCAGTCCCTGTGCATTGCTCCAACGCTGCAATGCAGCATGAAGGCGTGTCCAGATGAGCTGCTGAGGAGAGCAGCTTGGTTGCATGCAGGCTCCAACACCCTCAGAGCAACACCTGGAGCTTCAGAAGCAGCTGAGCGAGTCTGAGAGTGACAAGGCCCTGCTGTTGCAGCAGCTGGGGTTAGCCCAGCTTAAGAGCAGCAAGTTGGAAACAGAGAAAGATGAGTTGGCTGCCCAGCTGAAGGCTGCTCAAGAGCAGCTGGTCAGGCAGCAGTGAATCTGCTCTGTATAGAACAGCATTGGACCCAGAATCTCCAGGCATGACGCTCAAGCACTGCACAACACTGGACACTGCCACCCCCAGACACAAAATGGATAGTCAGAAGGGCAGCACGTGGTTCCAATGCTTGTGCTTGGGCTGAAAGTGGGTGGCCGGTCCTCTATGCATTCATTAAGAGGCCTGAGTGGCCTCGACCACTCTCCAGCCATCCTGGGAGTGCCCCTGCTTGCCTTGTAGCATGGCTAGGCTGTGTCCCTCGCTTGCAGTGCCAGATATGCTGTTTCATGTGCGATGGAGCCTTGCACTGAAGCATGCTATGCGCTTTTTGCTGGCATGTTGATGGCTTTCATTCATACTGTTGAGGCATTGAAGAGGCTCTTACTTTTGACATTTGAGTGGCTGCAACACCATGCATTCACAGAACAGTAATCAGACTGCGTTGGGACCACTTGGGGCAGTCGACCCACTGGTCGCGGGATGTTCACTACTGTCATGGCCCTCAGCCTCTGCCAGCAAGGGCTTCAGGAGGTCAATGGCTTGAAACAGGCGCCGATCTGTCACATTGCGCTCCGATGCAGCCTTCTGAGGAGGCTTGTGTGACGAGTGAGCGACACGTGCTGACTGTTCCTCATCTAGGGGCACCACAGTTGCTCCCACGCTTGCTGCAGCTGCTGCCTGCTCATGGGCGCTTGTCAGCAGACGATGCTGCAGAGCTTCGCGAGACTTGACAGCAGCCAGACGCCCCACCCTAGGCTGGAACTGCCTAGAGAGCAGCAGCCTGCAGGCAAGCCCAAGAGAGGCTTGACGACAACAGCAGCAGGCCTGGTCATAGGAACTGCTGAGACAGCAGCACCGTGATGCATGCTCACAGGGATGAATGACGCCAAGCCAGCAGCTCGCCTCACTCACAGCTGCAAGCCTGTGGCTATACATGTGCCCAACTTGCAGCAGCCCACAGGTCTCAGGGGTCCGTCTGTTGGCTGAGAGAGCAGTGGCAGGCGGCAGCAATGCAAGCAGTACCTGAGGGCACTGCAAGTGAGCTGGGGGCAGGCAGCCTGCACAAATGCAAAGGCCCCAGACAAGGCTGCAGCTGCCATACATGCACAGCTCTCACTTGCGTAGTCGAGGGGGAAGATTTCTGACCAGCTTGCCGGCGTTCACGCGCTGCATCTGTTCCCTGTCCACGTACCGATCTGTCTCGTCCACAATTTCCTGCAGAAGGAGCAGCACAGGTTGCAGAGAGCTGCAGTGCGGCGGGGGTGTCATAGGTGAGACTGGGAGGACTCGTCCACAATTTCCCACACCGGGGAGCTGCATAGGACATCCAGACCTATGGTGCCGAGGGAGCAGCATACGATGCTGAGAGGTGCAGTGCAAGTGTGCCAGACAAGGCGGGCATTGGCGGGGGTGCCCCACAATCACGCGCGGAGGACAGCAGCACAGGATGCTGGAAGCTGCACTGTACATGTTTTGGGTGGAATGGGCAATGGCAGGACTCACCCACATCCTTCACCGGGGAGAGCAGCGCAGGATGCTGAGAGCAGCAGTGTCAGGGGTGGCATGGGCAGACAGGCAGCATGCAGCCCAGTCACAGCAGTCAGCCTCTGAAGGCATGCGGCAAGGAGCCACATGGACTGCAGCCCCACTGGCATGTCACCTGGCAAGCAGGCAGCCCAGAAGGCAGTGGGACTCCTGCCTGCAGGCGCTAAGCTGCTGCAGAGAGCATGCCCTGAGCTTTGCGCCCTAGCAATCACATCAAGAGCCGGCAGGAGTGACTTGGGCTCGATATCCGGACGTCAAGCCACAGTTGTGGCACTCACCTGCTGAATGAGCTCCTCAATGATGTCCTCGATTGTGATGATGCCCAGGGGCTCCCCCTGGGGCACATCCGCGTCAAGCCACCCGCCCTGCAGGTGCGCAGCAGAAGTAACTTGTGCTTTGAGGGAGAGGCACAGCGGTGCAGGGCATCACACAGCGCTACAGACATGATCGCCATCCAAGGCGTATTCGGTGCACTGTGCTGCAAGTTGCCTGGCATTGCCGGGCTGATGAAGGACACGCAGCATCGTCTGTCAGGCAGGAAGGTTGCAAGCACGCAGCGGTCTGGACCTCAGTGCAGCAGCACAGCTCCGCAAGAAGGGACTGGTCAGCACTGCATGTGGCAGGCAACCATGGCCATGCAGCAGCCAGCCTGCCAGCGCTGTTCAACCGCACCTCTGATGCATCTCCCAGCAGCGCCTCCTCGTCTGGGGGCGAGGCTGGTGAGCAGGGAGTCAGCTCCCCGTCACCGGGCGTGTGGCCCTGCAGCAGTTGGCCGGCCAACTTGAAAGTACCCATGTGCAGGTGCTTGCCGGCCACACGCGGTGTTGCCAGGAGCACCTCAGCCTCCGCAAGCCCCACTTGCGTCCACATGCTGTGACAACAGTGGGTCTGTTGGCGAACAGCTGGAAGCATGACAAGGCTCAGAGCACCATCGAGGGTGCTTTGCATGCAATCTCAGCCTACTGCGCTCATCAGCACCTCTGCAGTGTGGCCTTGCCACTTGCGCACTGGCTGTTGCAAGGGGCACAGCCAAAGGAGCAAAGGCTTTCTGAAATTCCGGTGCCTCATTAGTCTACCAAACCTAACCCACCTCTGCTGGGTGGATCCCTTCCTTGCGCAGTGGCTGGGTCAGCACAGCCATGTGGCAGCGCCCCGTCTCAAAGAGGCGCAGCATGTCATACAGGGCGATGTCGGCGCGCAGGTAGGGCGCGCTGCGCAGTTTGAGGGCAGTGACGGCCATCTCCTGCTGCTTGTCCATCAGCATTAGCTCCTTCGCCAGGAAGATGCCAATGATCTGGTCCCTGCAGGTGCAGGCGCATGCTTGCCAGTGGTCATGGGCCATTTGGCAAATCCATGGGCACTGTTCCCTGTATGCGGCTTGGTGAGCAAACCGTTCTCACGGCAGGTTCAACCCTAGGCGCCAGTGATCCGGTCTCTGCAGAGGCGATGAGGCAATGATAGTGTGTGAATGGGGCCTGTGCATGGCATTTGCAAGAGGGGCGTTGCAGTGGGGGAGGTATGAGCCATGTCCCTCCATCTGCACTGCAGAAAGCCAAGCACTGTCTCCAGCAAATGATCAGCAGGCACAGCAAGAAGCCATGCCTGGACCCTGGTTCCTGCAGGAGCAGCCAGGCAATGCTTTCACAGCTCGTTGGTGATGAGAATGCATCATTGGGCGCTGCAGCATGCCGGCCCTGACTGCCAATGTTCTGCGTCCGGCAACAGCAGACAGGCCACAATCTCACAAGTTTTGGTGAATCATATCTCACTGTGGGCTGATGTTCAGCATGTCCTGCAAATCCTGGTCTTCAGCAGACCTCACCTTGACGAAACCCCACATAGCTGCTGGGGCCATGCTACACATCCAGGGCGCCAGGTGTCATGTGGGATTCACAGACCGAGCAGGGGGGAGGTGGGCTGCAATGAGGAAATGCTGCACCAAGAGGGCAGCAGTTGCACTGCAAAGGTTCTTGGCAGTCTGGTGTACAACTGCTTAGCCCACACAGCCCCACCTGCGGCCGACCTTGTGTACGGGAATGCGGCTGTGCCCCGAGCGGTAGATCTTTGTCATGGTCTCCTCATCCAGCTTGGCATCTGCTGGCACCATGAAAACCTGCAGCCCACATGAGCAGTTGATGGCGAGCACAGCGGCCGCAGACGATGCCAGCTGGGGGAGCACCTTGCTTCCAGTCTGCTGCCAGCATAAACACATGATAGGGCAGTGTGCTGCGAATCAGGGCCACCTGCTTCATGCAGCTGGCCAGCAGAGCAGTGAGACACACCTGCTTGGCTGACCAGGTGCCACAATGAGACCCTGACAGGCTAGGCGCCCTGGGGTCTGCTGCACTCATGCAGCAGGATCTGTCCAGTTCTGCAGAGTTGCAGACTCATGCCCCTGCGGTGGCTCTGCACGTCATAGAAGAGCCCCCCGTCTCGCATCCCGGGCCTCACCTTGTCTGGGGAAGTGATACAGTAACAGGCAGCCTTGCAGGTCAGGCCTAGTTCCTACTGGAAGGCCCTTCCACTGTTGCTGCTTCATCCTGGCTGCAGCCCAGCCTGGCAACCAACAGCCCAACTCCAACAAAGGGCAGGTGCTGGAGGGTCATGGCCTGTTGGGAAATCAGTGTAGCTGCACCACAACATTGACCCCGGGTGCTGCACCTTGTCCAGGGGGGTCATGCAGTTGATGGCGGTCTTGTGGGTCAGGTCCAGGGCCCCCCGGATGACCTGCACCTCGTCCACTGACAGGTTGCCCCCCAGTCCAGCCGTCTGACCATGCACATCTACCAGCGCCTTGAGCTGGGCCCGCCTAAACAGTGTCTGCAGGCGGCCAAGGCATATGAGGGGTCAGCAACAGCAGGGCACTACCACGAAGCAAGTTCATGCAGCTAAGCCCTTCATCTGAGCCCGCCGGAAGAGAGTGTGCATGGCATGACGGAGGCGAGAGGCAAGCAGAATCAGAGCGTCATGGGACAGCAGCCGCACATTGGTCCAGTGCAGGTCAGCCTCAAGCTGGACTTGCCTGGAAGAAGCCTGCTTGGACGCAAGTGGGAGACAGGTCAGCAGAGCCAGCAGCGCCAGCAGCGCCACAGGGATCACAGCCCCAGCACTGACAGGTGCATGTGTGCCCTTAGTTGTCCCCGCTACAAGACGGCCTGCCACCATAGGCTGCAGTGGGCGCCCCTCAGGGCAGGGCCAGCTCCTTTAAAGTGCAAGGGCGGGATGCTGTTGCTAGCTGTGTTGGGCAGCCTGGTCTTCAGGCAGGCAGTGCTGCACAGGCAAGCTTGTTGGTTGTGTGTCCTGTCAAGTCTTTGGTGCTACTGCACGAAACAAACCTTGAGACAGCCAGTGAGGGCTTGGCAGCCGTGAACTGACAACTGCCTTGCTGATGCACTGCACCAGGCAGCTGTCCAGGCCTCACCGCATGTTCGTGGCCCAAAATCCAGTCAAGCAGCAGGCTGATGGGGTAGGCTACCACGCCACACAGATACATGAGGGCCTGCACGAACCAAGCTGCATGTGCCCCCACCGCCAGCCCATGACGGGAGCACACAGCCTGGGGGATGATCTCACCTGCAGGGGCATCAGTGAGGTTGCCAGTGGGGATTGCATCATCATTCACAAGTCAAAGCAGATGACGCCTCCACTCCAGGCTACATGGCGTAAGGCAACACTGATGGCTCACCAAGCTTCAGGTCAGTACAGAGCCTTACCAAACACAAGAACCACGCTCACGCTGATGATGATGGCAGTGATCGGGTCTGCCAGCCTGTCCAGAAAGATGGGCAGTGTCTGCAGGGCAGGCGCACAGCCACACATAGAATGGAGAAGAGAATGGGGAGTGCAAAATGAGCACCGCAGTGGCACTGCCAGGCCTGACAACTAGAAAAAGGTAGTGCACTGCACGACAAGAAGCACCACCGAAGATGCATTCTTGTGGCCCTTCAGGCTGCAGGGCCCTCCGCATGGCCAGCTGCGTGGCTGCTGGCAACCTGCACATGCTGTCCAGGTGACACATTGTGGTCGGCTTCAGAGGCAGCCCCAGGCCCAATGGACTGCCTGCTCACCTCACTAGCTGCCGCATTGCACAGCACCAGTGTGACCAGGAGCCAGTGGGGGCGCTTCAGAACCTGCAGGGCGGCAGGGTGCACTGAGGCACACGCAAAGCTGGTTTTGAGGACAGCCTGATGATGTTACTGCAGTGCTCATATGGCCAGATGCTCATTCCAGACAGTACCCCAGCATATGCAGCTGTCTGCACTTACTCCTTCCAGGCGTTTTGCATAGGCCTGTTCCTTTGGGGTCCCACTGCGCCTCAAGACCTGCCGCAGGAGTGAAACTGTCACGGCAGTGCAGCAGCATCTGAGAAGATACATGCCTGGCTGCAGACATTGGTTGTGTGCAGGCCATGCATGTGGATGCCAGTCCCAGTCATGCACTGCTGGTGCTGCAACATGCAGCTGACTGCTGCAACTGAGCTGCAACGGCAGCTGCTCAGTGCTCCTTGCAACAGCACGGAGCTGCCTTGGCAGGTAGCCTGGACAGGCCAGCTGCCCCGTGCAGGCGCAGCACCAGGCAGCAGCCTGCTGCACAGCCCTTCCCAGTCGCTGTGCACTCTTTCAGAATGCAGGGCAGTGCACCCACACAGTGCTTGCACGCAGGCACCTGCTGAGCAGCCGTGCGCAGCCTGCAGGGCAGCAAGGCAATTGCCGTGGCATGCAGCTCACCTCAAGGTCCAGGCTGTCTAGGGACATCAGGCCCAGAGTAAGCCCGCTCATCAGGCCAGCCATTATCACAAGGAAAGCTGAGATGCACGAGTACAAAATGAAGCCCTCCGTGGTCTCCTTAGGCGCCCAGTGGTGCTTGGTGAGCTCCTGTGCTTCCAGGTGCTTCGACCAAGCAGCCCTGCAGTAGCTTGCACAGTGTGAGGGTGGCACAAGAGCTGCAACCATGTGCACCCCGAATGCATGAACACTCCTGTCGTCCAACCAAGTCATGAGCTCACACTGTCTCTTGCACGTGACTGCTGATTGCCACCCATGATGGCACAGGCCATGTGCGCACCAAGCCATCTCATGACGGCTGCAGCATTGCAGTAACAGCCCACCTGCACCACTCCTCTGTAGGTTCTGGGAACGTCATGCTGCAGAGTGCTGGCCTGGATCTCGGGGTGAGAGGATTTCGCCAGAGCTGTTGCCGGCGTGAAGCCTCGATCAATGTGAACAACTCAGGTACATTGGCGACCAACGAGCCAGCGATTTGGGCGGCAAGTGAATTGATGCTTTGCGAAACCCTCAAGCCTCACATGTGACAGTGCCGTGCTGCTCTCACACCTGCTCTGAATTCACGGCCGGCAATCAGGCTGACCCTGATCTCCTCACAGATCGAGGGTGGCTTTGCAAGCCTTCATGGTGAGCAGCTGGGTGCCATTGGCTTGCACAACAGGGTGGTGTGAATGTTGAGGACCTGCGATGCGCTGCAGGCTGAGTTCGGAGGAGGTCCAGTGACAACTGATCAGGAACAGCAGAAGTGGCTGGCAGAGGCAGGTGCCAGCGTCAAGCGCAATGCCTTCTACATGAAGAAGGCACTGGTGAGCAGTACTCACTGAGGCTAATTCCTGAAAAGCAACTGTGGCTTGCATACACGAGAGGTCCTGGCAAGCCATGCTTGTGGGGGACCATGTCCCTGGTAGCCCAACTCGTCACCGTAACGGAATACACTGCGTGCAATGAGCGTCTGCCATGACCTGTCAGAGGAAGTAGATGAACTGCAGAAGTCTATCCACAACATCTACCAGCAATTTGCAGCACCACAGGTGCACAGAGACACTCACTCACATACACATACATACATACAAACTGTGCATTGCTGCGCCGCCACAGGCAGAGCACCCACCTGGTCAGCCATAGAGAGTGCAGTGATGGGCCACGCTCCCTTTTGCGGGCAGGGGCAGGCGCCCCATACTCACCCTGACAGGCAAGAAGCCTGCAGCCTCACAGGTGCACACCATGCCTTGCAGGATGAGGACAACCTCCGAGAGGCGTTGCGCTACTCTGCAGCCATGCTGGGGGAGCTGCGAACCTCGTCCCTTACGCCGCAGAAGTACTTTGAGCTGTACATGCAGGTCTTTGATGAGCTGCGCCACCTCGAGGTGGGCACACGTGGAGTTTGCAGCTGGAACTGGCAGGTTTCACCAATGACAAAGCCAGCATATTTGGATGCTTCCCTGACACAGGCCAGCATGACCTGGCTAACTCCAGCCTGCCGCTGAGAAACAGTGTTGTCTTCACCACTGCCACGCCGCTGCCACATTGCTGAGACTCCTGCGCTACTCACCCCACAGTAACCAGCTCATGCTGTTTCTTTACAAGAGTCCTTAGCTGGACATCAGGCAGGTAATGTGGCCAAGCTTTGTATCCTCATCGAGAGTACCATCTTGGCTCGTGCTGCTTTCCAGATTTTCTTCAAAGAGGAGCACAAGAAGGGGCGCCAGTACAAGGACCTGTATGAGCTGGTTCAGCACGCGGGCAACGTCCTGCCCAGAATGTGAGCACCCTAAGAAGATCGTCTCCCAGAGGGCCAGGCCCCTGCAGCACTCTGTCAGCAGCTTGACACTGTGTAAGGCAGCCTGCATGGCAGCAAGCACTGATGCTGGCGGCAGCGGCTGCACAGGACTTGGTTCAGCCATCAGGGCAGGCCTGCTGGCCATTGAAGCCGCAGCAGCCTGTACAATGCCAGATCTACTGCTTTCCGGACAAGGCAAGGCCATTGGGCAGGCAAGCGCTATGTGCTGCTCTGCAAGGGTCATGCCCCTGCCCGAGATGAACAGGTGCCTGCCAGGCATTGCCTCCTGCTGCAGGTACCTGCTGTGCACCGTGGGCAGCTGCTACATCCGCAGCAGGGAAGCGCATGCAAAGGACATCCTGAAGGACCTGGTGGAGCTGTGCAAGGGGGTGCAGCACCCCACGAGGGGGCTGTTCCTGCGCAGCTACCTGTGCCAGGTAGCCGACACCAGTGTGCACCTCCTTCAAACTGCCCCTGTGCTGTCCTGCCACCTGTACCACGCACCTGCAGCCACTGCACAGCATGCCTGCGCTTGCAGCTGACGCCCTGCCCTGGTTACTGTCAGCTTACTTCACCTGCTCTGCCTGAACAGCAAGCAAGCTGCTGAAGTCCCCTGGGACCGTTTGTGTATGACAGCCCAGTGCACAGCACTACACCACAAAGAAGCCCCTTCCCGGTGTGCTCCAAGTTGGTTGGCCTGTGCAGCAGTCATGCAGGTGCACGGTTGCAAATACAACTCAGGCTCTTCTGCTTGTCTTTTCAGACTCTTCTGCTTCTTGTGTGAATCCACCCTGCAGCAGCAATTGGGCATCTGCTAGTGGAGGTCGACAACACTCAACTGCACCCATTGTCAATGCCTCTCACCGGCCAGTGCCAACCTCTGACTGGCATGCAGGTGTGCAAGGGCCTACTGCCGGATGAGGGCTCAGAGTACCAGGAAGGTGGCGGGGGCACCATTGCTGACGCTGTTGACTTCCTGCTGGTCAACTTCACGGAGATGAACAAGCTGTGGGTGCGCATGCAGCACCAGGGCAGCATCAGGGACAGGTGAGGAAGGGGGTTTACGCAGGCTGTGCAGTGACAGCACTGACGATCTCAAAAGGAAAAGGTGGTGCAGCTCATGCTAAAGATCAGAGCAAGCGTGGCTGTGCCGGCTTCTCAAGAAGCATTCTTGGCACCCGGCCCCGTCGTGTTCACAGTCCGCACCAAATCCCAGTGGACGCAGGACACGGTGCATGCTGCCTAAACATGCCACACCCTGCTGACCTCGTTTGCTGCCCAGCCTGGCGCCACACTCCACCCCCTTGGTGCAGTTGGCAGTATCTTGCCTGGACATGCTTTGCTTTTGGGTCCCAGAGGCAGCTGTAGGAGCAAGCCATGCTATTTATGGCTGCTCCAGTGTCATGCCGCCAGCCACCTCTGGTAGATGTTCTTGACCTGCTGCTCGCTGTCGCATGGAAGGGCTCTAGGACCTCGCACTCCCGCATGGAATCCTTGAGCAGCTCTCGACCGCGTCACCCTGCCACGCTCCCATATTGTGGCGTTGGGGACCCAGTGCAGCCTGCCTGAGCATGCTGCTGTCCTGCCCCCCAGGGAGCGTCGTGAGAAGGAGCGGCTGCAGCTGGCTGACCTGGTGGGGCGCAACCTGACCTACCTGTCCCAGCTGGAGGGGCTGGACTTCAAGCTCTACCAGGTGGGGCCTGGCGGTCTGTGGACTGCTGCTTGGGTCGTGCCGCCTGACTCCCATCCCGAAGGCGCAGAGTGGCAGGGGAGGCTTGCAGCGTCCACAACTGCATCCAGGCTGTGCTGGCAGACTGCGGGAGGGTTGCATGAGGGCCTTGGCTGGGCCAGAGGCCAGAGATGCAAAGGTGTCAGACATGGGTAGGTGCCCACCGCCATGCACTTCCTGGAGTGCCAGGCTCACCTGCTGAGGCAGTCACAGCCCTTGGCGGCAAGCCTTTGTGTCCTCACACATCTCTCCCCTGTGCTCTCACTTGTCCCTGCCCTCATTTTCCGGAATGCTGTCTTCCTGCAGGCAAGCCTTGCATCCCTCTCCTGTCCCCTCCAGTGCTGCTCCTTTGTCCTGCAAAGGGTGTGCTTGGCCCTGAAGGCAGGCCCCACTCGTCACCCCTGCCCTCGCCTGCTGCCGCCTTCCTCACCCTGCACAGCTGCCCCGCACTGCAGGAGGGTGTGCTGGCCCGCATGATGGAGCAGATCCTGCAGTGCAAGGATGACATCGCGCAGCAGTACCTGATGCAGTGCGTGATCCAGGGCTTTCCCGACGAATTCCACCTGGGCACGCTGGACGCTCTCCTGGGTGCCCTGCCCACACTACAGGCTGGGGTGCGCATCCACATCATCCTGGCCTCCATCCTAGACCGCCTGGCCAGGTGGGGGCACACAGCATCAAGGGGGGGGAGGGGGATGCAGGGAGTGCCACTTGCCTTGATGCCTGTGAAGAGATTTTGTGGTGGAATAAACCTGATGTGGTCAAGCACTAATTTACACGACTCCTGCTCACTGATCTCGACTGCCTTGCCAGGTGTAAATGCCCTTTTAGTTCTCAGAGAAATTGTGCTTATAGGCTTGACAGGGTTCTTTTTGCTGTGTGGGCTCATTTTCAGCGAAATATGCCCAGTGTGTCAACTCAACGGGGGCACTGAGACGTGCTACATGCACGTCTCAGGGCATGCCACCCTCTCTAGGCCCCCTGCCTTCCCTTCCTGCTCCTGCGCTGCCTCCGTGCCCTGCTCAGATGCCGGACTGCTCTGCTGCAGCTATGCTGAGCGGGAAAAGTCAGTTGTAGAATCCTACAACAGCGCAGACGCGTTTGGCAAGCTGAGCAAGGCTGCCTCAGACGTGGCCGAGAAGCAGCAGGAAATGTCGGGAGCAGACCTGTGTGCCATGTACATCGCTCTGCTGGGCTTCATTGGGAAGGTCTACCCTGATAAGCTAGACAACATGGACCAAGTGCTGACTGAGTGCCACAAGGCAAGCTTGGGGTCTGCTGTGGTGGCCTGCCTGTCTTGCAGATGCTTTGCTGCTGCGTAAGACGTGGGCTGCCTTCAGTGTATACAAAGCACTCACCAAGTGCAGGCAGGCAAGTGCTGCAGGTGTGCTGGCTTTCTTAACGGAAGCGTCGTTGTGCTGTGGCGCCCAGCCCAGCTCTGATGTGGGCTGCCCTGCATAAATAAGGACGAACTGGGTGCCATGCCCTTGGAGCTGCTGGCAAAGGTCTAAATTGTGTTTGGCTGCCCTGTACTCTGCCTAGCCAAAGAAGTCAGAAGCAAAATGCACAGCCAGCTGCTTGCAGCACGCTTGGTTGTGAGAAGCAGGGCTGGGCAGCTGTGGACTTTCCGCCTGCCCACCCACCTAGCAGCAGCACACCTGCCCTAAATGACGCCCCCATGTTGCTGCTGCAGAGCCTCCAGAACCGGAATGTTGCCTCAGATGTGGCTGCTGAGAAGCAGCTGGTGGCTCTGCTGTCAATTCCCCTGGACACATATGACACCGTCACAGTCCTGAGCCTGAAGGCCTACCCCGACGTCATGAGCCTGCTGTCCCCAGTCACACGGCGAGTGAGTGCCCCTGCGTGTCCATGCTGGGTAATGGTTGCCCTGCAGTGCCAGCCTGCGGTCCAAGGCATACGGTGGGGCGCTGCCTGTGGGCCAGCATGCCCCCTTCTTGCTGCCGGTGGCTTGTGACCATCAGTGAGTCAGCTGGCTGACAGCTCATCACTGCCTCAGCTGCATGCAGACGTTGTAGCTCTTACCTTACTCCTCTTTGCTCTGTCCTTGGACTGCTGTACTGGGAGTGCCAACATCAAGGGCGTTGCTGTCTTGTTTGCCTTGACCTACCCAGCCTTTGCAAGCCAGCATCAGGTTCAGCTCCAGCTTGGCCTTCATGATACCTGCTCACGTTGGTGTGTCCCTGCTGCTGCAGGGGATGGCAGTGCGCATTGTGCAGTTTGTGTTGAAGCACAACACGCTGGTCACCCCCGTGGACAAGGTCACGATGCTGTTTGACTTCATCGAGCCCCTGCTGGTGGATACTGCGGGCGCTGCCCAGCTGGACGATGAGGTGTGCTGCACTGTACTGACCTGCCATTGCTGTTGGCGCTCTCACAGATTCCCGCCTAAATAGATATGCCATTTTGACAGGGCACTTTAGGGCAAGGGCAGGCTCTAACCTCCCTTTTGTTGGCAATGCATACACATCAGCTCCTGTCGGCTGCTGAGTGGGAGGCTGAGGTGCGCTGCACCACTGGAGGCTTGCCTGGCTTTGCGCAAACCACATGCAGAAGGTGGCAACATCGCCTCTGCTGCTGGTGCACTGCCACCCCTGCTGCCTCTGCTGCTAAGGGTGCTGCCCTGCTGACGGACGCTGCCCAGTTGGGTATTGGGTTGAGTTGAGGGTGGCACACACGCGGCCAACGCTGTTGCCTGATACTGCTGCAGCTTTGCTGGCCATGGCAGCACAGCAGGAGTCTCTCTGCTGCCCAGAGAAGGCAATGTCCAGCTGGCCTCATCTCCGCTTCCACTGGCCATCGCTGAGGAGCAGATGCCTTATTTAGCACTTGATTCGGAGACTGTTAGCCACAGGCCAGCTGAGAGGCTGTCCAGCCTAGGCTGCAGCGCATGTAGCCACACTGCTACTTGCTGGCTGACAGTCTTGCTCAGAGCACTTCAGTCTTGCTCAGTTCGCTTCAGTGCTGAGCGGACAATTCAGGAGGAGAATCTGGTCGCGCAGGTGCCTTGCTACACCCTTGATGGGTTGACATGGGGAGCTTCTGCACACACTGACCCTCGTTCAGCTGTGCAAGGGTATGAAGATGATCAAATAATGGGGGCCACCAACCTCAGTAGTGATGAGGTGCTCGACACATGTAAGTAAAAGATGCACAGCACGCCTCAAAGACCTCTTGGACCTGCTGTGCAGGACTTCCAGGAGGAGCAGAACTTGGTTGCGCGCCTGGTGCACCAGCTGCGCGACCCTGACACAGACGTGCGCTACAGCACCTTGGTGGCTGCCCGCGAGCGTTTTGCCAAGGGGGGGCCCCGTCGGCAGCGGCACACGCTGCCTCCTGTGGCCTTCGCCGCGCTGCAGCTGGTGGGGGACATTGCTGCACGGAAGGGGGCAGGGGAGTCTGTGGAGGTTGACTGCAACACGGTGGGTGGGGTGTTTTGTCACTGTTGGGGCTGCAGCCGTGGGGAAGTGGGCAGGTGCAGTGTGATGCTGCAGCTTGTGGGGGCACTGCTGCTGTGCAGAAGCGGGCAGGGGATCTCATTGTTTGTTGTTTGCAAGGTGGCACCACCAGGGTTTTAGTGTATGTGTGGTGCGGGCTTTTGGCTTGGCTTGCAGGATGGCAGCACGGAGGGTGATGCGCATGTGCTTGTGTGCCTGCAATGTCACAGGCTGGCAGGCATTGCTCTCGTGTAGCGGGTGAACATGTCTTAGCAGAGTGCCCTGAGCTGTGCCGTGATGGCATTCGAGGCCCAAAGCAGTCCTATCACCTGCAAGACCTGCAAGCAAGCCAGGCTTTCTGGGGCTCTTGACTACCAGGAGTCCCTGTGCATGCTGTGCTGCAATAGTCATAACCCCACTCCAACCTTGCCCAGCCTGCAGCTTCTCTTCTGTGCCTGCAGGTCCTGCAGTTCGTGCACGGCGTGGTGGCCCTGCTGGCAGAGGTGCCCATGGCCGAGGTAGCTTTGCAGCTCTTTCTGCAGGCAGCCTACGCTGCCTCTGAGGTGGCCCACAGGGAGACCCTGGCCTACGAGCTGTTTGAGCAGGTTTGTGCTGGCACAGCTCTGCATGTGGCAGGCTTGACAAGCTGGGTGTCCGCAGGGGGATGTCTGCCTCCCTATCTGAATCCGGGAGTCTGCAGCAGTGCTGGTCATGCACTGCCGCTGTTCAGGCCAGGCTGTCAGGAGGACCCACATCTGCCGCCCAATGCAATGCAAGGGCCCTCCTCTGCCCAAGCAATGTGTGCACACTGCTCCAGTGCACGTGCAAAGCAGCTGTTCCCATCTGCAGCCTGTGTGCTCCTGCCCTAAGCAGGCTGGGGCCATACTTTGACCATTCTCTGCCCTGTGCTCTTGAGAATCTCGAGTGAGTGCCAACGCTGCAGGCCTTCATCCTGTATGAGGAAGCCATCCCCGACAGCAAGGCCGAGATCATGGCATTGCAGAGCATTGCGGGTGTGCTGCATCGGTGCCACGTATTTGGGCGGGAGAATCGTGACATCCTGGTGCATAAGGCCACCGGGTATAGTGCCAAGCTGCTGAAGAAGGCAGACCAGTGCCGCGCGGTGTGCACCTGCTCCCACCTCTACTGGCAGGATGAGGTGGGTCTACCCACCTGTTTGTGTGGCTTTCCCAGACTACGTGGTATGCACCTGCTTGCACCACTGCTGGCAGGATGGGTCTGCTTGCTCTCCCAGACTGTCTGTCTCTGTGCAGCATGTATCTGCTTATACCTCCTCAAGCACAACGATGGGGGTCTGTTTTGATGCTCATATTGCTGTCTCGGCAGAGCATGTTGGCATGGAGTTGCATTTATTCTTAGTGGTGGCTCAGCCCTGGCAGGGGCCGGGGCTGCCATGCACGATCTCAGCCCTCGCATTGCCATATCTAATGTTGCCGGTCAAAGACCCAAGGCACTACAGCATGGACATGCTGTGGCAGTGTCCTGAGGACTTAAAGGCCTGCAGGTTTGCAGTGCTGGCTGCGCCAGAAAGCAAGTCATGCTGGCAGGCAGGACTCAAAAATTACAGCCCTACATCGCAAAATTTCCCAGCCATGTCTTGTACAAGGATGCTGACTTCAGCATGCAGCCTGCTCGCTGACAGACTGCCCACCTGTGCCTCTATGTGGCCACCCCTGTTGAGGAGCCGGCTGATGGAGCAGAGCCCTCTTCCATAGAGCTGCACGTCCTACAGCATCCAGCTGACAGGTCTCAGCCCGTCTGCAGGTGGCCAGCCCTGCTGAGGGGCCAGCTGATGACGCAGAGCCCTCCACCAGCGAGGTCAATCCCCCTGTGCGGGATGCGGAGGGTGTGATGACCTGCCTCAAGCGGGCGCTCAAGATCGCCAACGCGGCTCAGCAGCAGCTGGCGGTCGCCCTCAAAGCAGCAGACACTGGGCCAGTGCTCCTGTTTGTTGAGATACTGAACCAGTACCTTTACTACTTTGAGGAGAGGCTGCCCAGCATCACAACATCAGTGCTACAGGTGAGGCTGCCTATGGCAGTCAGATGGGCGCGGGTGCTGTGTATGGCTGTTGAACACCATCCATGCTCTGCCTAAAGAAAGGCTGTCCAGCATCAAACATCAGTGAGGCTGCCTTGTTGCTGGCTGCATGGCAGAAGTAGCTGTTGGCTCTCAAGGTGCTCCTGTATGAGGTGAGGTGCGACGCTAAGGCTTAAGAAGCGTTTTCTTGTGATGAGTGGACAGACGCTTTGCCTGTGCCTGCCCCTGACCTCTGCTTTGCCTGGTCAGAGTCACTGCCCAAAGTCTGCTGTGCAGGCAGCCATGAGGTTTCCCTGAGCCTGTTGTCAGCTGGGGCTTCATTCTGCTTTTGCTTTTGTCATTGCCAAACTCTGACTGCTCCTGAATAAGGATGACTGCCTGCAGAGCTTGCTGACGCTGGTCTCAAACGAGATGGCAAATGACAACTGCAAGCAAGATGCCACTCTACAAAAGGTCTATAACAACACATTGGATCACATAAGGGCGCAGCAAGCGCAGGAGGGGGAAGTAGGCTCTAGATATCAGGGATTGCAACTATCCTAGCACAGTGGCAGTTGCACCTCTGGTGGACTGAAAGCATGCAGTCATATTTGATTTAAGCTACTATACTGTAGTGTGTCTAATACAACCAGACTGTCTTTCATCTGATCAAAGCAGTCAGCAGCTACTGTCTAGGTGATGACGGAAACTCTAGAGTTTGACACCGGCAGTGCAGTCTGCAAACAAGGAGTCTCAAACCTGACCCAGGCAGTGCACATAACTAAAGTCAGCAGGTCGCCTCACCATGTGTACCTAGAGAGACAGGTTGGTGCTGGACCTGTGTCACATTCTGACTGATGGCAGAGAGGCCATTGCACAACTCATTTTGCAGGTCCAGGGAAGCCTTTTGAGCAGGGGACCTTGTCCCCCACCTCAAATGCAGGCACATTGCCAGCTCCCGCAGAATTTGCGGATGGAGAGATTCACAACTGTGTCAGACTAGCCTCGCCAGAGCAATGCTGATGACCGCAAGACCATGGCTGTGCTGCCTGGGTTCAGCAGGTGCACATGGGGCTAGTCATTGGTGCCGCGCCGCCAGGCACAAGCCTGCACTGCAGCCACAACCATCGCCAGCTGCGGCGGACGCATGAGCTTGAAGGGGCACGCACCTCTGCGCAGCCACAGCGCATGCAGAGCAGCCAACACGGCAATGACCTGCTCCAGCTGCGTGCTGTCTGCATACAGGTCCAGCTTCAGCACCTGTAGCTTATTTTGCCTGACACCAGGCTGGCATGACACCTGGTCCAGGTCAGGCTGTCTGCCACTCCTGCAGAGGGACTCGTGCTAGGACAGCTCCAGCTCCCTTAACTGAGGCAAGTAAAGGCCCTGTGCAGAGAGCTGATGAAGTGGGCTGCTGCCGTGCACCATGTATGTCTGCAGCTGCTGCAGAGAGCCGCAGCCACTGCAATTAGGAAGGCGTGGCCAGCATCAAGCGCCACAGCTGCTGCCTGCCAGATGTTGCTGACTGGGCCAGCAGCTTGATGGGTCAGCCAGGGCAGCAAGACCGTCACACTGCTCCTGCTGTTGGTGCGCCTCGACAGCAAGGCCTGCCTGGTGCAGCCTTGCCACCGGCCTGGCCATAGCGCCTGGCCTGTTGGTATTCAGCACATGGAGCCTGATGCAGCAGCTCAGCACCAGCGCTGCTTGCTAGCTTATCAGCTACAGAAGGCAGGCAGACGAGTGGATTATCATCCTGATCGTGTGCAACGCCCTGAAACAGCACTTGAATGGCACAGCCAGCTGGTGATGTCATTCATTGTAATAACATCAGGCAGCATGCTCCCAACAGGGACAAGAAGATGCAGAAGCTGTCATGTATATGGGAGCAGGTACTTGAAAAAATCATCCATCGGGTCAAGCACTGTCAAGGGAGGAGGGGAGCATTGCTGACTACTGTGAGGGACCTATGTCTTAGCTCAGTACCTGCAAGCAGTCGCAAGCTCTGAGTTCTGGAGATCCTGCACAGGCAGCCACCAAATGCAGACCTCCAAGCTGTGCCAGCAAGATGACCCCAGTCATCTTTTGCGGACTGGTGATGGCACACTGCACAAAGGACGGCCTGTTCCAGGGTAGCGCCACTGGTGCCACACATGACTCATGCTCCAAGGCAGTGATGCTCCCTGCACCTCTGTAGAGGAGGGCCCACACCTGGCTCAGGCCGAGCCCCTCCTCACGAGCCAGCCTCAAGGCAAGTCATGTATTTGCAAGCACTGCCTGGCCCCGGTGCAAGAACACACCTCTCAGGGGGTGCTAAGGGTCTTGCCGCATCATTCTAAAGTCAGCACAGCCCTGCTGGCTGCCTACCTCAAGAGAGCAGGGAGACCCGATGTGCCACCAATGCTGCAGCTGCCGCTCCATGGCCAGCCCAGTCAACAGAACAAGCAAGACAAGATGGCAGTAGCACCCACCTGTCATCATGGTGTGACCTGTGGCGCCGGTCGCCATGGTCGTCTTCATAGTGCCGACTGGACCGGCTGCTGCTGCGGTGCTCGCGCTCGTCAAAGCCTTTCTCATGGCGGTGCCGCTGGATGTAGGCTTCCCTGTCGCGTTCTCGCTCCCTGGAATCGTACTCCCGCTCTCGCTCCCGGCCATGATCTGAGCGAGACCTGCAGCAGCCTCTGTGGTCTGAGCATTTACTGCATCCGTCACACTCCGTGCGACTTGAACATAAGCTTTGGGAAGGGACCAATATCTCTTGGGCGAGTCTGAGCAATTTGTACAGCAGCCGTGAGGGCAAGACCTGAATGCTTGCGCAAGTCCCACCAGGTTTGTTTGCTGGTGTCTTGAGATGCGGCAGGAACCTGAGCGGGACCAGAACAGGGCTCAGTGCGGCAGGTGGCGTGTTCGGTCTCTGCCCTGCTGAGGGCAGGCTGTCGAAGGTTTCAGGACACCTGGCCCTGCTGGCAGACCAACAGTCGTGAAATGACCCACAGAGCAGGCAGGGACCCATTATCACTGTGAGCAACTGAGCTGAGCCTGTCTGGGAGGTCTGTGAGGGCAGGTCAGCTATCTCCGCCTTAGGACCCTGGCGCTGTGCTGTGCAAGGCTGGCTGAATGCCTGCACCCAGTGCTCAGCCCGCGGTGAGAATGGCATGCTGCTCGTCCCCGGAGAGGAGGGGTGCTCACCCATGACTGGGTCAGCATGCACACTGGTCTGCCCGTCCTGCACTCAGTCCTTACCCATAGTCGCCACCCCTCCCAAAGTCGCGGCTGCCATACACGTCAGCCGTCCTGGCGGGCGCAGGCTCCTCCACATCCATGCCCATTGCCAGCAGCCCACTGCTGCCCTCCCCCTGGTCATCTGTGCGGCGCCGTTTGCGCTCCCTGCACTGAGCACATGGACATGCCTGCTGGGGAGACATGTAGGCAGGCTGGGAGGCGCTGAAGGCCCACAGGCAAGAGATGCCGCCACCAGCAAGTAGTGCCCCACGTCTTTTGCCTTCAGAGGGAGGCTACACGGCACGAGAATCAACCAGCGACAAAGATGCTGTGGCTGCAGCCACCTGCCCTGCACAAGCATGGACACCCTCTGCCTCGCAGACCATCATGCAAGATTGCATGCTAGCACCATCTCAGGTCACTGGCAACCCCAAGTGGTAATGTGCGACATGAGCAGAAGCGGCATCACCACCAAGCAACTCCAATGTCCCGGGAGAGAGGGAGGCCCTCGCTGCACAAGCTTGCCCCCCCTCCCTGATGGCAGAAGCAGGCGACTGCAAGCTGCCAGGCTGCAGTACTGTATGGTGGCCAGCTTGCAGCTGCATGCCATGCCCCTGCTCATCCCTGACAGCCTTATGACACGCTAAAGCAGCTCAGAACACGGCCCCAATGCCGCCCCGAGCATCACACAACATCGCACCGTCCAAGCACATCCTCCAGCCCCCTGTCGTCTGGGGGTGGCGGCTGCAGGCTGCCAGGCGGCGGGCCCATGGGAGGCATTGCCGGGCGCATTCCCAGCTGCCCCATCATGTAGGCGTTGGCTGCCATCATGTGACCCAGGCCAAATGGGGCCCCATGCATCCCGGGGAAGCCCCCGGGAAAGCCCAGAAAGCCGGGCGGCATCTGCGGGCGCATCCCTGGGCGCATGCCTGCACACAGAGGTGCACAGCTGCTTGGAGAACAAGTGCATCCCTTCCACCTGCAGTCAGCACCTGTGCAGACCTGTGCACCAGTTGTGCAGATGAGCCGGCTACTTCTAGCAACAGAAGTCACTGGCCCCCCTCTCTCACAAAGGATAGGGGGTAGGGTGTGCCAGTACCCTAGACGTTCATGTCTTGCAACCCATTGGCACTGCATCTTCATAGGGGCTGCCTGCAGTCTACACAGTGGTTCTCCCGTCAACGGCCTGGACGCAGGCAGGTGCAGGTCACCTGGAGGCAGCGCGCCGCCAGGTGGCGGTGGACCCCCTGGCGGTGGCGCCCCTGGCGGCGGCTTGGGGCCAGGCACTGGTCCCTGCCCTGCTGGCGCACGAGCACCGGGCGGGGCAAGTTCCCCGGCTGCTGGTGCAGGAGCGCCTGTCGCCGGCACTGCTGCTGTTGGCTGGCCCCCAGAGCTGCCCTCCTGCCCTGATCTGGCTGCAGTGGAGGATGCCACTGAAGCAGCAGGCGCCTGCTGCTGCGGCTGCAGCTGCGCAGCGGCTGCCTGGGTGCCCGCCGCAGCTTCGCCAGCTGCCGTGCCTGGTGCTGCCGGCTCGTCAGACTGCTCTGGTGGCGCCTGCTGGGCCGCTCCATTGGCCCCTGCACCCGTGCTTGCCGTGAGTGCAGCAGTGGACAGCTCCTGGCTGCCCGTTGTGGCAGCCAGTGGCCCGTCGCTGCCTGCGGGTGGCTTGCTGGGGCTGCTGGAAGTCGCCGGAGGAGTTGCATCAGCAGCTGCTGCAGGTACTGAGGCTGCTGATGACGGCATTGAGGCTGGGGTCACAGCGGGTCGCACCGCAGCCGGTGGGGGCCCTGATGGGGGCCGAGGGCCAGGCACTGCAGCAGCAGCAGAACATGTTGCTCGCTTACATCAGCCTCTGTCAACATATGGCTGGCTGCAGGGGCAGGGACCCTTAGACTGGGGCCGCCTTGCAGAAGCCAGCACTGCAGCAGTCAGCAGCAATCGATGCAACAACAGCAGGACAGCTTAGAGGCCAGCAACAGTAGCCCCAGGCATGTGGCAGCAGTGGCGCAGCCCCGCACCTGCAGGCTTGGCCCCAGCAAGCACAATGGCATCAGATCCCACTCCCGGCGCCCAGGGCTGGGGTCTGGGCACGGGCGGCCGTGCAAGGGACGTCTGGAAGCCTGCACCTCCCAGACCTCCATACCTTGCAGCTCCATTGACAGCGCCCTGCAGCCAGTCTGCGCACCATGTCAGGCTGTTGATGTCACAGGGGCGCGCAGCCTCTGCCTGCTGCATGGTGTCTTGAATCGCCCAGGACCTGCTGCAGCTGCTTCGCAAGGTCGATGGCCGCCCCTGCTCTGACGGGCGCTGCCAGTTTCATGGAGTGGCAGGCAGCCTTCAACCGGCCCATTGCCGTGCACAGCCCACCTTGACCGTCCCTGCCATGACAGCTGCCGCCAGCTCTGGAGGCAGGTCAGGGTCCAGTGCTGCTGCCTGGGAGTTGCCCCCCTCATAGGTCTGGATCTTCTCCTGCATGCTGTACTCCACACGAAACTGCTTCACGCGCAGCTGGTAGTCCTTCCATGAGCCCAGGTCCTGGTCGTAGTTGAAGAAGTCCTGGGGGTCCGCAGTGCTCATGCGCCAGGGAGCCTGGATCACTCTGCACAGCACACCAGCAGCCATCTGTCAGGCTGCCTGGACAAGCAGTGCTCACGTGCCAGGGCACCTGGAGCACCCTGCAGGGCATACCAGCAGGCTGTCTGGCTGGCTGGCTGGCTGTGAGTGGCTGCAGTCTCTGAAAGCAGGACCAGGGCGCCTGCACGACTCTGCAGGTGGCCCTGCAGCCAGCTGTCAATTCAGCCATCAAGGCAGCCAGCCCAGGGGGTGTGCACAGGCTGTCAAAGCTGTCCTAGGGGCCTGAACTGTCCTGCAGGGCTCCAGCAACTCTGAAGTCAACAGGTGTGCCCAGGTGAGTGGAGCTCTGCAGGTCATAGTAGATGCGCCGGGGCTCAGACAAGCTAGGGGCTGGGTTGCAGCCCTACCAGCCAGCTGCTACACGTGTGGCACAAGAGCTTACAGCTCTGCAGGGCAGTCTGCATGGTCTGGGGTGCCAAAAGAGGCTGCAGAGGCACCAGGTGCACAGAACCACAGGTCTGCCAGCACAGAGGTGAGTGCCATGAGCATCGCGACTATGCACAGCAGCGCAGAGCCTGATGACGTGCTGGTGCTAAGCCCGCAAGGTGCAGCTGCCATTGCTTTGAAGGCTCCTCTACATAATGTCGGCCTGCCCATGCATCACAAAACCAGAGAAATGCGCCTGTTCAGTCGGGCTGAAGACAGCTCATTCTGCCACCTGGCTGCGTCATGATCAGGGCGCAAGCTTCTCCATGCTCATGTGATGCAGAGCATCAGTTGTGGGCTGACCAATCAGGCTTCAGTTTACACTACACCAACCCCAGACTGCAGGTGAGCACAGGTCAGCTTCCCTGTGATTTCTGGCTAAACAGTACCATCATGCCATGACAATTCCCACTGACTGACCTGTCGGGGTCCAATTCGAAGATGTCCCCATGCCCAAGCTGCAGGAACTCCTTGTACTCCTCAGGGGACACCCGTGTCTGCCCTGGCAGCCTGATCAGGTCTTGAGGGCCTGCTTGGGAGGGCAGCTTGGCATCCATCTGGTGCCGCATGGGCCCCACAGGGGCACCTGCATGACTGGGGTGAGGCAAGATTAGAAGTGTGCAAAGCCGCTGAGCGCAGTGGTGCTGAAGAATCATTCCAAGCAGGACAACATGTGAGCTCTTGAGCTGCCCAGGGGCAGCAGCGAGTTTGACAATGCTCTGGCTATGAGCAAAGCTGTCCGGCCTTGCAGAACGCAGGCCGCTTGCAGCCAGTTCTTCAGAGCAACAAGACTTCACAATGCTGGTGGCACATGGCAGGAAACCAGGAGCCAAATTTGGTAGAGCACTGTTTGAAGCACTGCGCAGCAGGTTTGCTAGACGACAAACAGCAGTCTAACCTGTCCCCTGCTGAACAAACATGGGGCGGCCACTGGGCCTCTCCATGGGTGGCGGTGCCACCACCGGATTCTGCTGCTGTGGCAGGCCCTGCTGTGGCTGCATGGCGCTGCCAGCTTTGGGTTGCAGGGGGTGCACAGGCACTGCAGGCAGCAGGACTATCGTTACTTAGACTGGCAGCAGGCAGACACACTGCACATGTGTGGAGTGGCTTGCACACAGCGAAGACACTGAGCTCTGCAGGAGCAAGCTGCCATGTTGATCCGCCCTGCATGGCAGGAGTGGGACCTGCAGCAGCGGTGCACCCCAGCATCAGGCAGGCTCCCCCTCGGTGTCATGCAGGTGTACCCCAGCAGCATGCTCCCTCATGCCCATGAGGACCCTGCCGCTTACCACCATTGCCATATGCTGGCCTGCTAGGGGCAGGCCCTCCAAGCCCTGGCACCGCAGGCTGCCCTGCGGCAGGGCCCAGGCCAGGCATGCTAGCAGGCCTGGGCCCTGAAGTTGACTGCCCCAGGGGCGGCTGACTCGATGGTGCCTCTCGCGGCTGCTGCAGGCGCTGCTGGCTGCCTGTGGGGATATGCTGTTCGTCCAAGGTGATGCTGAAGTCATCCTGCAGGCATCCACCAGTGCAGCACACAACTGCACAACACACGATCCAGGGCGAACTTTGAGCCTGCTGCCACAGTTTGGGGCGTCATCAGCTTACAGGAACTGGTACAGTGACCCTAACGGCGGCTACAGCTTTCAGAGCACACGACGCTTGAGCTCGAGGTCAACCCAACATCAGCAGCCAGGCGGCAAATGCAGCTGCAAATGCTTTTGCCCGTATGTGGATCTCCCTGTGAGCCCTCACGGTGGGGGGGTCAGGCAGCTTTCCCACCCAGTTTGCCCTCCAGCTCACAGCTTTGAGAGAGTTACAAGGTGGCGTTTCACTCAGACTGCATGGGCGCCACGCAACCGGCATGTCCTTACACGGCATGCAGGGCACTTCAAGGCGACAGCTCACATCGTCATCACCAGCAGGTTGGGGGGCCTGCTGCTGGGCTGCCGCGCGTTGAGCTCGCTGCCCCGCCTCATCTATCTCGATCTCTAAATCGTCATCGTCCTCCTGCTGTGGGCCTTGCTGCTGCTGCTGATGCAGCTGCCCCTGCGCCGCTTGCTCAGGCGCAGGCTCAGCCTGTGGACTGCCTGGGGGAGGGCCAGGTGGGGCACCTGCAATCCAGTCAGGCGCTCTTTTTCATGACATGCCGGGGCCTGGATTTGGACAGGATGCAGTCTGGCGGGGCGCCTGAAACCTGCCTGAGGCTGGCAGTAAGGAAGCCGTCCTCTTAAGCGCAGGCTGAGGTTGCTGCTCCAGCTCCTCTCCATACAGCTGCACATATGCACAGTCAAGAGTCGACATTCACCCCAGGAGTGCCACTTGCAATTCAGCTAGCAGAAGGCCCCCTACCTCAGCATACAATGCAGCCTCGTCCATGACAACGACGGTGCCTCTTGTCACAGCTCTGTAGCTAACATGGCCAGATCCTGAGGCTGCTACAGCCTGCCACCAGGGCCCTTGAAACTCACTACTGCCTTGAAAACCTGAACACAGTAGGGTTTACTGGATTTCCGCAAGTCAGCGTTTCTCCGTTGGCAGCTCAGGTCCTTGCATTGGCTCCTTCTGAACATAAGGATGTGGGATGCCGTCAGATCTCAGAAGCATCGACTTCACCAACTCGTTTGTGGCCTCTCTGCTCTTTTCATTGTGTTGATGAAAGCATACGCTTCGCACCAAGGCGGCTGAGCATAGATGGTCAGTCGCTGCATTTCAGTTCCTTCCCTGAGAGAAGCTACAATCGCTGGCTTTGCATCTGTTACAGATAGGGCTAGGTCAGAGAGCAAAATTTGGAGCCACGATCCCTAATCATGACCAGCCTTCGGGGACTCCATCCCGGGCTTCACACCCAGTCACAATGCCATGTGCACCACTTGTGCAAGCCCTTACACTTTGGCTGGAATGGGCCCTCCTGGCACTGTGTGCGAAAAGACAGACAGCAGAGCATCTTCTGCAGCTGTGAGCCCCAGCTGGCTGGCATTCCAGCAACTCCAGCGATTGAAAATGCCATGCCCGATGAGAATGTCACAGATCAGGAGGGTCTGCAGCGCAGGGAGATTGAGAGGCTCCTCAGTGTCCTTCCTGCTGACCTGCAATTAGCAATCGTCAGCACAGGCAGCCTGTGGCAGGTGTGTGAATTGATCTGCACAGATGCAAGAGCTGGTGCCACATGTGGCCATCCCCTTCAAGTGCACAGCCTCACATGTGATCCTGCAGCAGGCACTTTACATGTGCTTTTCCAATCCCGCTCATCCTTGTGTCGTGCTTTGGCGCAGCAGACTGCGGTCTAAGTTCTGCCTCTGGCCTCCGCCCATGCATGCTGTGTGCTGCAGCTGGCGCGGCAGACCACGAGCCCCCTGCCATCGGCCCCTGCTCACCCATATGTTGTGCGGTGCAGCTTGTTGAAGTGGTCATGGACCTGGGCAGGCCCCCGCTTGCCAGGTTCCCCAGCGGCGATGCTGTGCTGAGGGAGGCGCCAATGAGCAGAGAGGAGCTGGAGGCTGTGCTTTCCCAGGTCAGGGCTGGAGTGCTGCCGTGTCAGCTTTTGCAACAGGCTGGCAGCTGGGGAGCCTATGTAGGCCATTAAACTTGGTGTGTCGTTTGACGGCCTCTTGACTGTGGACGTGTTCAAGTGTCTTGGCCTGTTGAATGTATAGAGGGCTGAAGGCTGTGCCTGCCCGACTGAAGGCAGGGCTGCAGCAGCTGCCCCGCAGAAGTGACGCTGTGAAGCCGCACCACCTGGACTGGCGGCCTCCTGTTGAGCAGCAGCATGTCGCCTGCCAGGCAGTTTGCTGCTGGGATGCCAGTTGTAGCTGATGCCAAGGTGTGGCCTGCAACTAGGCTCAGTTGTTGCCCCTGGCAGCCTCCCTGCCCTGTGGTGGTGCAGGTGACAGCCTTTGGTGGAGACAGACGGGCAGGCATCGACCGCACTCTGCACCGCATCAGCGCCATCATCAATCGAGACGGCGACGTGGTGGGGCTGACGTGTCGCGTGGGGCGTACCATCCCAGGTGAGGCTCTTCCAGCCCTCTTATGAAGTCAAGCAGTAGCCGGAAGTTGTTATGAATGTCGGGCACACATTGCAGGTGCCGCTGCAGCCCTGCTTGACAATGCTGGCAGCAGCCAGGCTTGCAAGATGCCATGCGGTGCTCACAGCCTCAGGTCAGGCTAACTCGTTACGAAGGAGGCAGCAGCTGGGCCCCCAAAAAGATGTGGGTGAGTCCACATTTTGAGAAGCAGGCCTGACGCGCGCTGGGACACCCGTACCCTTCTTGATGGCGGCCTCAGTCATCATTGCATGAAGGCTGCACAGGGCACTGTGATGCCGTCAGGTGGCTGTGAGACTTCACAGAACCCTCTGCTACTGCTGAGTGAAAGGCTCTTGTCACGATGGCCCCGCTGATTACGTGTCTGTCTGTTTGTTCAGGCAGTGCAGACATGGCCATTGACCTGGCCGCTGAAGGCAGATCTCTCCTGATGCTAGGACGTCCAGGCGTTGGAAAGACCACAGCCATCAGGGAGCTCAGCAGGTTGGTGCACAGCACCTCTTCAGCTGCTTTGGCATGCAGGCCTACCTCTCACGCACAGCCAATCACTCAATGCACTGGTGTGACCTGCCTGATCAGCCTGATCTGCACAGATCGCTTGCCACACAGATGTACCATTCCCTGGGAGTCCTGACAGCAACTGTGCACACAAGGTTCCGCCTGCTTAGATGACGCCTGTGATGTCTGTCTGGGGGCTGCAGGATGCTGGCAGACGACCTGGGCAAGCGGGTCGTGATTGTGGACACCTCCAACGAGATTGGTGGTGATGGGGACGTGCCACATCCCGGTATTGGCGCAGCACGCCGGATGCAGGTGGCTGCCCCTGCCTGCTTGCAGCACTTTGCAGAATTTCCTGCCATCACATGATCACAACATACCAGGCCTGCCTGCTGCCCGCCATCGGGGACGATTGGTTGCTTGCTGTTGTGCCATGCTCACAATTGTTTTCCTGCTGCAGGTACCCCACCCAGAACTGCAGCACAACATTATGATTGAGGCAGTGGAGAACCACATGCCGGTGAGACTCTTTTGCCTGCTTCACTCAGTCGAATCTCAGACCTGTGCTGCATACTTTGCAGTTGCCAAGCAAGAAGATGAGGGTGGTGCTGACAGAGACCCCTTCCTGGATGCCAACTTTGCATGTGTTGTATACATCACCCTGCTGGCCTGGATGTCGTGGCTGTGCAGGTCTATGGAGCTGTCAGCATGTGCCGTTCGTGTCCTGCAGGAGGTCATTGTGATCGATGAGATTGGCACTGAGGCAGAGTGCCTGGCTGCTCGCACCATCGCCCAGCGGGGTGTGCAGCTGATTGCCACCGCTCATGGCCAGGAGCTGGCGAATGTCATCCAGAATCCCTCTCTGCAGGACCTGCTTGGAGGGGTGCAGAAGTGAGCACCCCTGAGCCTGCTGTACGCGATGCCAGCAGCACCAGCAGGCTGCCCCCAGGACTTGCCTGCCCGGCTGCGGTGACTTTTTAGGAAAGTTGTGGGGTTGAAGGGATCCACAGACTGTGGCAGCCCCTAAGGGTGCCGCCACACACTAAGGTGTGAGGCATGCTGCCCCTCAAAGTGTGCCATGCTCAGGAAGTGAGCTCTCTGCAACAAATTGCCTGTGCAGAGGGTCTTGCACCTCTGCCAGGGTTGCAGCAGCTCGCTGCACGCCCCCTGACACTGCATGGCCATCCAACTCTGCACCGACCCTGCATCGTGACTTGGGGCGACGAGTGGCTGCGGCAGCCGTCGACCCCGCCCGTCGCGCATCAGCCACTGTGAAGCAGCCCGCAGCTTCCACTGACCATGCAGCACTGACCGACGCCCGCACCCCACCTGCAGCGTGACCCTGGGTGATGACGAGGCCCGCAGGCGGGGTGCCCAGAAGACGGTGCGTGAGAGGGGGTCTGCCCCCACATTCACAGCCTGCATTGAGATGCTGGAGCTGCAGCGCTGGCGGGTGCACTCTGACGTGGCCCCCGCAGTGGACCGTCTGCTCCAGGGTGGGTCCCACAAATTCAGATCGTATGCACGTCTTGTGGGTGTCAGGCTGCAGGGGGGAGCCGAAAGGCATTAAATGCCCTGACTGCATGCTGGGCTGCTGCACAGCACAAGCTGTGTCGCAGGCCTGTCAGTTGGCAGTGCCATTGAGTAGCTCTTCTTCACAGTTGCCATGATGAGATCTTGTCCCAGATGCAATAAGGGACGCATCAAGTGCTGCCTGCCTCAGCAACTTGAGATTGCAGCTTTCTCAGCTGCAGGGGTGGGCACTGCTCTAGAGCTGCCTTGACCACGTGTGGCACCAGCATATTGCAAAACACAGGCATCATGTAGAGAGCAGCATTCTGACATGAGCCTAGCATGCTAGCCAGCCAGTCTGGCAGTCGCTTGCCAATGGCCAGCTTGACCCTTTGCAGGCAAGGACCCTGCAGCGGAGGTGCGATTTCGCGATGCCTCCGGCAAGGTCTGCAGTGTGCCAGACATCCCAGCAGACACTGCCTCAGATGCCGCCACGAAGGCCTCAAGCACTGCCCAGCCACTAGACAGGCTCAAAGCCCTCAACAGGCGGCAGCACCGCGCTGCAGAGCTGCGGGCGTCCCCCAAACCCAGAGTGGCTGGCTCCAAGCGCTCTGCAGAGGGCAGCAGCGACGCTGACCCCGCTTTTGCTGCCCAGGCAGCATCAGCTTTGGGCCGGGGATCTGGAGACAGCGACCGTCAGAATGGCGGCAGGAGGCTTGATCCAAGTGTCCTGCCCTTACCTGACGACGAGGCAGGCGCTGCCGCCACCCGGCCAGGCTTTGACAGGGAGACAGCTGCCCTCAAGGTGGGCTGCTGCAGCTGCATGGTGACACATGCCTGACATGCTGCTGTGGGGGCAGGTCGCGGCCTGCTGCATGGGAAGGTCAGCTGACCTCTGTAAGGCAAAGCAAGTCTGCCTTGAGGGGTAAGCTCCATTCATTGCAGGCAATGTTCTGTAGGAACCTCTGCAATCATTTCCCCACATTGCTGCAGGTGTATTCTTACGGCTTGGACGTGCAGCAGGTGCAGCGCACCATCAAGAAGCTGCGGCAGCGCGACAGCGTCGAACTCATTTCACATCTGCCGGTCAGCACATGTGTCCGCAGAGGACCTCTGCTGGACGCACCTGCCTGGACAGATGCAGAAGCTCACCAGCACTCCTTGCCTTGTCCCTGGGCATGCAGCATGGCATCGTCCCCATTGGGCTCAGGGGAGGGCCTGCCCTGCAGCAGCACCCTGCGCCCCGGTTGTGTCAATCAGCACGCCATGGCACTTGTCACAGCGTCATGTCGCTGTCCTGCCTGAAGCAGCAGCCCCATCTGTCTGCTGCACCTCGGGACATAAGTCCTGCAGCTTCCGTGAGGCTGAGAGCTCTGGGCTGAGGCAGCAGATCCCTGTGAGGCCGCACTGCCTCTGCTGCTGTGGCTTTTGCTCTGCCATTGCCCCAGCTGGGGCACTGCAGCCTCCCCTGAAGGTTTCCCCTAACCCGCCCTGTGCTGCTGCAGGACTCTGATGCAGTGCTGGCGCTGAGGAGCAAGGTGAAGTCGGGGGGGTGGCTGCGCCTTGCTGCCAAGCATGCAGGCGTCCCTGTATTCAGCGTGAAGCGGGGGGATCAGCTTGAGAATGCCCTGCGGACTTTGTTGGGCATCTACCCAGCACCAGGCGGGGCAGTGCTGCGCCCATCTGCACAACAAGACATCACTGAGAACGCCTCCCCTCAAGGAACCACTGATGAGGCCCTCCTAGACATCCCCTCCACCCAGCGTAAGCACGTAGTTTCGCCTGGCAGCCTATCCACTCCACATGCCATGCTCAGAGGCCGCATTGCTGCCATCTCACTTTGAGCTCTGAGATGCCTGCCTGCCAAGCAGCCTGTCAGCCTCATATGTGATGCACAACTGCATCTTTGGTTGGCCTGCATGCATGTCATCATAGCTGCAGCCGCTGACTGCAGCCAGCTCTGCTGGTTGCAGCCAGACTCACAGCAAACCAGCTCTGCTGCAGCAGGTGACGATGGCGTCAGTACTTTGCGCGAGGCTCCGCCGCCCCAGGCACGGCAGTATGGGGGCGTCACATCCCAGCGGGAAGCTGAGAGCCACAGCGAGGCGCTGGAGGAGGCACGCATAGCCGTGGAGAGCATTGTGCTCCCCAGGCAGCAGCCAATCGAGCTGATGCCCAGGGCAGAGGATGTCGTGGAAGCTCAGGTGTGGCACCAACATGGACATGGCATGTTAATTGGCAGCAACGACAGACTGATTTGATAAAGAGAAGGTATGACATCTCAGCAGCAGGCTGCTTGCGGGGTGGTCCAGTGACATTGGCATGGCGTGCCCAGCCTAGCAGGATGTGCAACTGCTGCATGCAGTCTCTTGTGTGCAAAGTGTCTGCGGTGTTTAGGAGCGAATGAGGGGCCAAGTGTGCTGTCCCCACTCTTGCAGGACCTCTTTGTAAGAGAGACATACCTGCTGGACTGTGAGCTTGTTGGAAGGGACCTCAACAAACGACTCCGTATCCTGCCCACGCAGCTGGCAGCAGAGCTGGCTGGCAGCCTGGAAAGTTTGGAATTTATTGAGCAGACAGGGGCACCGTGAAGCTCTAGGTACTTCAGCTGTGCAAAGTTTTGCGTTCACCACAGTTCTGGTCATGCATTCTTTCATGATTCTTTCACTCTGATATTATGAGGCAACTGGCCCCCTTTCCATGATATGCTACTGCAAATGAAATTTTGAAATAGATAATGAAAGATCATCACAGCCCCTGAGCTTGCAGCTGGGCCTGCACCTCCTGCTCAGCCTGGACTTCCAGCACCTTGCGCAGCTGGCGCCCCAGGGAGGCAGCCAGCGGCGGCGGCACGGCGTTGCCAATCTGGCGGTGCTTATTGTGCACATTGCCCCAGAACCTGAAGTCGTCAGGGAAACCCTGCAGCGAGCCAGCTCATCAAGTCCGCTTCACTGCACAAGACTGAGGCGTGCAGATCCTACAGCAGCTGCTGCCTGTGATGGTGGCAATTTTTACACTCCAGGCCCAGCAGCCTGTCCCTCACATGCATGATGATGCAGGCAGGTCACTCAATGCGCAGCAGGCCCACCTGCGCACGCGCACACTCCCGCACACTGACGATGCGGTCCTGCTCTGGGTGGAACACCTGCCCGACCTTGCCCATGGGCTGCAGCCCGGCAGTACAGATGTAAGTCGACTGTGGTGCAACTGACAGCAACAGCAGACGTGACCAAAGGAATGCAGCTAAAACTTCTGAGCTAGACAAATATCCTGAAAGCTGCTGCTGAGGCAGCTGCTTGGTGATGCTTGACATGCTTCAGGCTTGAGTGATGTCTATGCTCCAGCAGAACCGCTCAGCTTGGTGGTGTTGGGGGAAGATGTGTCTGTCACAGCAAGTGAAAGGCGTACGGTGCAGCTCCAGTCGAGGACATGCACCACACAAATTTGGCCTATGACCCACCTGGGGATCTGTCGTGGAGGTGGGGAAGTGCCCATTCCAGTCCAGCCGCCCAAACAGGCCCCGCCAGCCATTGTGCCTGTCTGCCGTGTTAGGCAGGCACCACGGTACCAGAGATTGACCCTGCACAGACACAACACAATATAGTTGATAGCATTTGTGAGGCGTAGACCTTCTCGTGCCACGCTTTGCCTGTCCTGCGCTGAAGCCAGCTGCTCAAAACTTGCACGCCAGTCATGTCATAGAGGCGCCCTGTGCGGTCACAGCAGTAACAAAGTTCTCACAGAGTCTGAGGAAACCTGACTTAGGATCTTGTCAGGGCCAGCCTGCAGCAGGGCCAGCTGTGGCTGCGGCGGCAGGCTGGCGGCTGCTGTAGCCTTCACAGTTGACAGCCCCAGCACACCTTGAATAAGGATTTCTCAGGGTCTGCCTTCACCAGCTCCTCCAGGCAGCGCCAGTCTGCCCCCGGCGTGTTCTTTGGGATGTTGCTGCAGCGCTCCAGATTCAGGTCATTCATCATCTTGCTGATGTGGTCATGCAGCACATTGCAGTTGCCTCGAATAAACTGCTGAAATTCTGACACTGCTGGACCTGCAGGGCACATCAACCAGTCTCATCATGTGCTGCGCGTGGGGGGTCAGCAGTGAGCAGTCTGCAGGATGGGGTGATCAATGACAGTGTGCTGCCAGCCGGGGTTGGCGAGGATTGGGCAACAAGTTCAGGGTTCAGCCAGGCGGGCATGGCATCTGGCATGCCTTGAGCAGCCAGCAGGACCCGCCGTTCTATCCAGGGCCTTCACCAGTGCAGCTGCACTCACTACTGTGCAACAAGTCACTGCACAGCTGCACAAAGTTGCAGTACAAGCTGTCGCTGTGGACCAGTGCACTGCTGGTTCTGCAATGAGATTGCGCACAGCAGCAAGGCCTGCTCAGCTTACCACTGTACTGCATCTCCTCCTGGTCATGCCCATTGCCAATGATAGGCAGGTCTCCAATCACGTCCCGCACCGTCACTGTTCTCAGCGGCGCTCCCACGTCCAGGGGCACTGCAGTGTACTGCAGACAGAGGCTCACGCTTTTACTGTACTGCAGGGACGCATGCTGTAGTACTGCAAGAGGCCAACACACAATGACAGCGAGCCCACAAAACTAATACCACCTCTGTTAGTGGCCTAGCAGGCGCACTGCTCTGCAGAGGGAGATCAGGTGGCTCGCGCAACAGGCAGTCACTGGCTCACCTACAAGGTACAGGGCAGCAGGATGGCTGGGCTGCTGGTCGCCACACATGCGGGGCTGCTGCAGTCCTCCCAGGGCAGTGCAGCTCACCTTGACATTGCCCGGCAGGCTGATGGTCAGCTGGGGTGACCTGAAGACGTGCAGGGGCCTGGGCCACACAGGCAGGTGCTCCCCCGGGGCAGCTGCCCAGATGAAGGTCCGCTTCCGCGACTGACTCACCCCAAAGTTGCCGGCATTCAGTACGCCAAAGCGCACCTGCATGGCGGGCCAGGTGCGGGCAGCCTCATGGCTCACGATGTGGGCAACGACACCTGACGCAAAGCAGATGAAAGCCAGGCTGGGCTTTGCTGTACTGGCATGGCTGAGATTGCCTTCAGCACAGCTGCACCAGACACCAGCTGTCAGAATCAGGCACTCATTGCAAGGCTGCAGTGCAGCATTGCATTCTGCAGGCTGCTAGCAGTCGAAAACAGCGCCTCTGTGCTAAAATTGCAGCTGCACAGAGAATATGCAGCATGCTGTTTTGAGCGTGAGCGCAGAGGGCTTGCCTTCTTCTGCAGCAGCTCTGTAGAAAGCTCCCCGCTGCAGGCTCCTGGCTCACCAGCAGTGGCTAAGCACTCTTGAAATGACCAGGACGGCGTGCATTAGTGCAGCGAAATGACCAGCAGTGCGTTCAGCAGCTACCTGGTAGCCCATGTCCAGCAGGGAGCGCAGGGTGAGGCGGAAGGTGAAGCTCTTGTTATGGCTCACGAAGTTGCGCACATTCTCCAGAAGGAAGTAGCGGGGGCGGTAGAAGTCACAGAAGGAAAGGTAGGACATTACCTGCAGCACAAGGGCAACACGCCTAGGTGCCACCTGGCCCCCCCACGCTGCAGGCTTGGGTCCGCTTGAAGGTCAGCAGATGGCAGGACAAGGACACCGGCAAGAGACTGCCTGAGCCTGATGCATGAGTCGGCAATGTCGCTGCAGACAGTGCCAGCTCACGACAGATGAGCCAGGTTGCTGAGCCCAGAGCAGACAAGGCTGGCAGGCCGTCATGCACAGGTGTTTCACATGCCGCTCCAAATGGGATGGGTGCTGCAGCCCACCATGGAGTTCTGCACCATGGACCAGTTGCCCTTGTTGAAGCGATTCATGCCCGAGTAGCCCTGGCAGGGGGGGCCCCCGCACAGGAACTCGACCTCGCCGGGGGCAGGCAGCCCTGCCACCTGGTCAGCAGGCAGCTTTGCAGCCTGCTCCTCCGCCTGCACAGAAGACTGGTTTTGGTTGTCAGGGTCCATATGAGTTGTCAGGGTCGCAGGGCAGGCAGGCCTGCCACTTTTTCAGCAGCAGCTTTGCAGCCTGCTCCCCCGCCAGCTCAGCTGGTTGTCTGATCAGCGTGAGGTTTGAGGTCAGGCAAGCAGCATGTGGCGGCTTGCTGGTGGCAAAGGCCTTTCTGGTGGCAGAGCAAGACAGTGGCAGAGCCCCCAGCACCTCAGACGCCGCAGCCTACAGCCACCCACTGCAGCCACAAGGCTCTGCAGCCATGAAGCCCAGTTGACTGCAGCGTCTGTGCTTGGCCCTAACGGCAGTGTTCACAAGCAAACACTCTTGCACTGCCAGCCCGCGCCCTCTGATTGCTTGCCTCTTTCGAGGCCAGGCAGATGTCCTGCCTGCCCGCCTTGGCCATGGCTGCCGCCAGGATGACGTTGCAGTTGTTGCACATCACCAGCGCCTCTGGATGGTTGAGCTTGAAAGCCTCTGCAGGCAGCAGTCAGCTGTCACCAGGTGGCCCTCTACCTTTGGCTGACATGGGCAGTGTCTGTGCATCCTGGCAGAGGCATTCAGCGCCTGCTGGTCCCTGCAGCATTGCATGCCAGCAACCCATGCAACAGGCAATAGCCCAAGGCAGCAGACGCAAGCTGAGCAGGCACCACAACCTCCTGTGCCATTTCAGCAGGCTGCAATGCACAGCGACAGATGCAATTGGAGCAGTCAGTGGCAGCTCACCTGCGGCCGGGTGCTCATACTCCACAGCCCACTTGCAGATGGCTGCGCCCGCCTGCTGGAAGCCCTCAGACAGGCCGCCGCACCCAGCAAAGATGTCCATGGTGCGCAGAGCAATGCCATCATCCACAGCATGCGCCCTGCAGTCGGTGACAGGCCCCAGATTGCAGGCTTGATGCCATTGCAGGCGATCAGCCCGCAGCTTGGTGCAGGCCGCAGGTGGACAGGTGTCATGTGGATGCTGCCAACAACCAGTCAGGCTCAGCCTCTGGCGCACTTTTCACCAAAAGCTGCTAATGCAGCTAGACATTGCTGACCCTGTGAGGGGAGCCCTTGTCAAGTCAGCCGCACCTGCCACCATCCTCTGCACTTGCTGCTGAGGCCGCCACATCAGCTGCAGCCCTGCCCTTGCCTGCATCAGCTGCAGCCTTGCCCTTGCCAGCATCTGCTGCAGCCTTGCCCTTGCCTGCATCTGCTGCAGCCTTGCCCTTGCCAGCATCAGGTGCGGCAGCCATGCCCTTGCCCTGCAGGCAGGTAGCTCAACCTGACGCACCTCCAAGGCCTGCCCTGCCAGACCTGCGCAGCAGGGGACATGATGCAGGGCCTCAGGCTGCAGTGTGGGCCCCTGGGTGCTGAGGCATTCGGACAGCCCCAGAGAGCTGCCTTGGCGGACCTTGGCAGCAGCAGCCTGCGCAGCTGGTACACCCTTGATGCTGTCCTCTGCCTCCTCAAGCTCCCCCTTCTCAGCATCATACTTCCTGGTGCAGAAGAAGGTGTCCTGGCCTGCGCAGGACATGCAACACGTCGGCCCAGAGCGAAAGGGAACGAGCTCTGCATTTGTTGCCGCTTCAAGGCAGATGAAGACGAGAGCCTTGAGAGGCCCTCAGGCAGACCCTCAAGGCCTGCATCAAAGTCCCAGCCAAATTGGAGGAGGGCTTGCTGCCAAGGGTCCAGAAGAGTGTGCAAGAGACAACACGACACCAGACCATCCCCCAGAGATGCTAGCAGACAGGAGTATAGGGCAGCTAGCAGTGATTCACGTCCGCAGCCCCTTGAGAGAGCTTACAGCACAGCACAACACTCAACAGCCCACTAGAGGCAGTGGCAGTGATGACCGCAGCTCAGCAGCAGCATGCTGCGACCACAGCCTGTGAGGCGTTGGCAGCCACGACCACCATGCAGCAACAGCAGCAGCATATACACCGAGTCCAGGACCCACCAGACATGCTGGCAGCGGCCACCACAATGCAGCAGAGGACGTGTCTGGCGATTGCATGGCATTCAACGGGAGGGCAAACAGCCAAGAGTAACACTCATCAGCCTATCAGAGACACTGGCAGCGGTGATCACAGGACACAGCTGCGCTTGAAGCCCATACAGCGGGCTGGCAGCCGCAGCCACCATTTGGCAGCAGAGGAAGCTGATGACATTGACCCCAGGACCCACCACAGGTGCTGGCAGCAGCAACCACGGTGCAGCGCCCGATGAGGTCGTCCACGTCCAGCGTCTCCTCCTGGGCGCTGCTGTACACCTCTCGGAAGCTGGCACGGTACGCCTGGTCGCGGCTGATGTCCTCAGGGCGGTAGTAGCGCTGCAGAGTGACCCTGGTGGGGGCCTTGCCCTGCACACGAAGGGGCCTAGTGCAGGGGCGGCACCTGCAGCTTTGATTCACGCAGGGAGGGGGCGTTTCTGCTTAGGGGCCTTGCCTGCACATGAGAGAGCCCAATCTGCCCTATGCCTGGGCAGCACCTGCAGCCTTGCCAAACAAAGGAGACGGGCACCTCTGCCACTGGCTCATGCAAGGGCGGTGCTTGCACCCCTGGCCTGCACAGGTCAGGCGATGTTGCCTGAGGCTTATGCACAGGCAGCATTTTCAGCCTTGGCCTGCCCAGCTGTTTGCCTGCGGGGTGACCTTGCTGGGACCATGCAGGAGGCAACATCCCTCAGGGAGGCATCCACACCATCAGAGAGGATGCTCTTGAGGTGCACAGCCCTGCTCATCTGCACAGGAGGCTTGGACTGCTCAGCAGGAATAATGCTTGCAAGGGCCCCAGCCTCCACAGGAGGGTTCAGCTTTGCCTTAGATACAGGCATGGCAAGCGACTGCCAAGGCAAGCACAGCGGAGCACATCTCCTTATCATGGCATCTTTGCAACAGATGTCTTGCAGAAGCCTCAGTCCCCAGTGCAGTGGCTAGCCCAGGCAGCCATTTTTTTCAACGGCCCAGTGCTGATGTTGCCCGCCAGGATGTGGTGCAGTGCAGCTCATAGTACACTGCAGCTGCAGTGTAGGCAGGTGCGAAAATGTTTACCTGCTTACTGGCCTTTCTGTTGGCTACGGCGCCAAACTTAACAACCTTGCCAATGCCATACGCCCGCAAGCCCAGGTTGCCGCCACCCTGCAGGCAGATGCCTAGCTCAAGACATAGCAAGGCTGCCAAGCTTTGGATGCCAGGATTGTGACATAGTTTTGCCTCTTGAGGCACAGAAGCATCCACTGACAGCAGCCCTCTGCTGCAATTGGATGAGTACTGCAGCACCCATCAAGCGTGTTGTCAGGGACCACGCCTGCATGCAGTCAGACCCCAGCCTCATGCGCCAGACTGCATGTTCAACTCGCAGAATCACACCCTGGCAGTGTGGTCCAGCACAGCGTCCTCCAGAGCTGTCTCCAAGGCAATGGGTGCATGCAGCTCGACCTCCCATGCAGCTGCCCATAGCACTGCAAGTACATAGGGTACATGCTGTCGCTCTCCATATGCACCTTGTGGAAACGGCCCTTGGCGGCGTAGTCTGGGATTGCATTCTCCACGGCGTCAGATCCGTCCACAGCATCAAACACATCTGGGTGCACATACACGGTGTCCCCGACATGGTACTCAGTGCCGTCCTTGGTCAGCACGCCGTCCTGGGATAGGCTGGTGCCCTTCTGCACCTCCTGGGGGCCCTGCATACACACCAGCCACTGTGCTCAGTGTCTGAGAACGATGGCCGCTGTTGCCTGTCCTGCCTTGTGGCTGTCCCGCAAGTGCGTTGTGCAGCTGAAAGATTGATTTCAAGCCGAAGGACTGCAGCCCTTTCACTGGAGAAAGAGCCGCAGCATACACTTTGCTGCAGCCCCAGACATGCCCCAGCTGTCATATCACACAGCTGCACACGCGATGTGTCGGCAAGACTGCGTGTGAAGGTGGCAGCGCCACAGCACAGCAGTTGTCTGCCGCATAGCTACAGGTCGCAGGGTATCCAAAGCCACAGCAGCCACCTTCAGCCTGTCAATCAGCTACAGCAATGTTTGCTGTGCAGTAGCTGCACTGCATTAATCTTGTGCGTGGTCTCCAACTCCAGTTTTTGGGGTACTGTCAGCCACAACACCTTCTGTGCGCCACCCTGCAGCCATAGCCCTGTCACCCAGCTGCAGGTCACCAGGCACTTACACTGACAGCAGTGCACACACCTTCTGGCAGAAGCCCAGGTGCAGGTCCTTGGGCACCTCACAGAACATGCCCTCCTCTGGCAGGTACAGGCTGCGCCAGAAGAGCTCCGGCTGGCGCCCCTCTGCAGCAGCTGCTTTGTTGCGCTGACGTCGCAACTCATCCGCAGCGTACTGCTGCATGCGCTGCTGCAGGCTCCAGGGACGCTGCATGCGCTCTGCGTTGCAGGCGGCCTGGATGTTTCGCACCGGCCTGCACGCAGCGCAGTGCGGTCTGCGGGGATGAGCAATGCAGGCTCCTGAGGCACTGCATGAACGCTGCATTGCATGCAGCCAGGGGCAACTTTGACTGACCAAAAAAGGGCAAATCACTCACTCCCTGCACAGCCTCCCAGCAGGCTGCAGGCAAATCACATGTCCTGCACTGCCACATGCCACACAGACAGTTACAAGTGTCCGAAGCCTGCCTCTGCACTTCCTCCAACCTGACACAAAGCATCAAGTGAGGGGCACAGCAGCCCAGAACCCGCCAGCGCCATGGCTGCGGCGTACACAGGCGCCCAGCAGCAGCTGGCCTACAGGCTGGACGCCATCTGGCACACAGGCAGCGCCGCCCACCTGGTCATCAGCTGGCTGGTCAGGAACAGCTCGTCATCAGCCGCTGCATCCCCCAGCACTGTTTCTGCGCCACGTGCCAGGGAGCGCACCTGCATCTGCTTAGCACCTGCAGGGGCATGCGGCTGTGCCTCAGCAACCATCAGTTCAAGAGCAAATTTCCACGACTCAGGGAAGTGGTCTTGCTTGTCCTGCGCACCTACAGTGGCAGACATGCTTGCCTGAATAACAGCCACTCCAGGCTGGTCGCTCAAGAAAGGGTGCTGATACTCAGCCAGGCTGCACGTCAAGACATAGCCGGCCCAGGCCTGGCCATCTGAGGTCGGCAGCCCTGTTGACATCAATGCTCAGCTGTGTTTGCCTCTGGTCAGTATGGGAGCTGCGTCTGAGACAGCAGCTGCCAATGCAGGCGGTTGACCCGCGCTGGCCTGCCGCAGGCCCTGCAGTGGTCCAGAGGCGATGGGAATCATTGTAGCAGCAAGAAGTTGCCCAACCTGTGCAGGTGGGCACCATACAAGCACTTGATCATCAGCAAGATGCAACTCTAACTTCCCACCTGTACTTGTCTGCCACAGTGCCTGCAGCAGGCCCAGAGCCACCCCGTCCTGAGTGGCCTCGTTGTCATCCTCAGAAGCCACCTCAATGACACTTCCGACGGTTATGGTGGCCTCACCCACCTTTACCGCCCTGCAGCAGCACAGAGTTCAACTGGGCAAGCCTGATTTGGCATGGGCATCAAAGCTGACGGCAAGGCACCATTCATTGTAGGGTGTGCCAGGTCAGCAGGCCGGATGCAGAGGCTCAAGCTGATGGCAGCTAGAGCATGGCTATACAAGAGGTTACATATGACTGCCTGGCACACAGTCTCTGAGGCAAGTCCTTGCACTAGTGAGTTTCATGCCTGGCTGACCCCCCCAGCTGCCACCCTGCCTCACCCGTACATGTGCCTGCCATCAGCCATGGCAGTGCTGTTGCCCACCCAGACAGTGCTCTGCTGCCTGGCGCCAGCTTTGGCAGCCCGCTTCTTGGGCGCAGCAGGCTCTGCCAGAGCAAACTCCTCCGCAGCATCGTCGTCCTCATCGTTCAGATCCTCTGCCACTGGTGCGGCTGATGGTGCAGCAGCAGGGACACTGCTGCCCTCTGCAGCTGGTGCATCAGCAGCTGCTGCCTCCCCACCAGTGGCACCTGACAGGATAGCATTTGCATGTGAGGCAACTATTGTTATCCAGCTCCTTTGCCATGGGGCAATTGTCACTGCAGCAAGCAACAGGGTGCAGCAGCAGGGGCACTGGTGCTGTCTGCTGCTGATGCATCAGCAGCTGCTGCGATCAACACCTCAGCAGCGCCTGGCAAGCACAAATTGAGTCCAGAGCAGCGTTCCGAGCATGTGCAAACGCCCATGGGCAGCAGCAGTGTGAATCGTTATTTGCCGTGAGCGGCAACTCTTCCAGAGGTGCGGACTGACCCTCAGGATTACTGAAGTAGGACTGCCACACTGCCTTGACCATGGTGGTGGCCGTGGCAGTCATGGGCTTAGAGCGGGAGCCACAGGCGCGGTCCTGCATGTCAGCAGGGGCCTGCTGGGCAACATGTTGCTCCTTGTTCAGAGTGTGGGGGCCCATGGCAGATAGCAGCACAGCATAGGCGGCTACGGTGCGGCAAGCGAAGCAGAGATGCAGCAGCAGGCTAGGGCTGGCCCAGACCAGCACCCAGGGGGGGCTGTCGCTTGGCAGGACTGTCAGGCCAGGCACAACAGATGTTCATGTGCGCCTTGAGGCAGACAAAGAGGCTTCAGCAGACTGTAGACCGTCCAGCCAGGCTCCCAGAGGCTGCACCAGGCCTTCACTGCCACGTCTATGCATGCATCCCAGACTGCAGGGTTTGTCAACCACTGCAGCACTGTCAGCAGATGCTTCTGCAGCAGCTGGGAAGCCAGGCACTCACCTTCATGGGATTCCTGTTGACCCCCTTGACCCTGACAGCCTTCTTGAGCGCAGTGTACAGCTTGCTGTGGCGGCGAGCCTCCATGGCAGTCTTCAGGCTGCCCACAAAGGCGCTCTGGGAGATGACCTTGTTGGGGAACAGCTTTAGCTGGCTGACAATGATTGCCCCGTGCACCACCACAAAGCGCTCCACAGCCTTGATCTGCAGAGAGCAGCCGCATGAGCACTGTAAGAGGAGGCCAAGCAACTGGGTCAATGCCAAGTTGGCTCTGCTAGAATGAGCACAGCAGATGAGCGGCCCTTGCTGGGCAGGGTACACATGCTGCAGTGGGCAGCCGCTTTCACGAGCTGGGCAAGACGAGGCCAAGAGAGTGAAAGGGGCGCCCAGCCCAAGATGTATGGCAAGCAAGTGGCTTGTACTGGGCAGGGCTTGCTGCCACAGGGCGCCTGTGTCCGCTCACATTTTTGGAAATGAAGACAGGGTCTGTGTTGGGCAGGACCGCCAGTCTCTTGACAACGTCAGCAAAGGACAGCTTGGAAGCGCGGGTCTGCAGCAGGGAGTGAGCATCATGGAGGCTTCAGAGCAAGGGTCAGTGCCTGTGTGAGCAGCTGAGGACACAGGCAGGTTGCCAGCAGGCCAAGCACTTGAAGCGGTTGCAAGGCGGTAGGCAAATCCTGTGGCAGCAGTGCCATCCGGTCAGGCATTCAGTGGCCCATGTGGACTGCATGCATTCAGATGACCACGTCTGCTATACAGCCAGGGACAGGCAGAGTCATATCATCCAGATTGCTGCCAGAGCACAAAGCTGAAAGCAGCATCCCATGGCTGGGGGTTGGGGACGGTCTGTCAAACGGTCAACATATTGAAGCAGGGTGTGCAGCTGCCATACCAGCGGCAAATGCTGCTGACGTGCAACAAGCAGCATTACTCAGAGAGGTTGTAGCAGGGTGAGCAGCTGCCTCTGGTGCCATGCAGTTGACAGACATGACTGCCACTGTTACCCCATGCAGGACTGACCTCCTGAGACAGCATCTGGATGACTTTGACAGCCAGGCGGGCTGCCTTCAAGACGGTGCTGAACCAGGGGGCATAGTTTGGAAGCGGCCTGCTGGGCAGGAGAGTGACATTTGAGATGCAGCATGTCTCTCTGCCATTGATGCCTGGCTGCAGCTAAGGTGTGCATTTGTCAAGCATCTTCAAGGACAAGCATCCAGAAGCTGGCTTAGTACAGACTGGAGCAGTGGCAGGCATGAGCAGCTGCACCTGAGAGCGCTGACTGTGAGCGGGACCCAAGAACACCAGCAGCTGTGCACTGCATGGAGCCAGCCAATGTACCCACGCAGGCGTGCACTTCACAGCAGTCCTGGCACTCACTCTGACATGCGGTACCAGGCCACATCAGTGCGGATGGTTATGTAGAGCATGTCGCAGCTGAACTCCACGATCCACTCCTTGATCTGGCTCAAGTAGAGTCGCATGCCTGCAGCCTCAGAGCTGCCGCTGGCTCCTGCGGCCCCAGAGGCGCCTGGCCCCGAGCTGCTGCTGCCAGCCTCGGCACTGCTGCCTCCTGCATGACAGCATCAGACACTATCGAGACTGTGCCAGAGCTGCCACTGAGTCATGTGGCTGCAACAGTGCCTGCAGCAGAAGCACTGCCGCCAGCCTTGGTACTGCTGGCTCCTGCAGGTGATCTCAGATCTGTGCAAGTGATGCCCACCTAGTACTAGAGGCCCTTTTCTGAATGTCCATACGCCAATGCAGAGCATGCTGGCACATTCTGGCCCAGACCTTAGCAGACGTTCAGGTGGAGCAGCTGCCATGCAGCACATGTCTGCCCTGCGACATCAACAAACAACTCTGGGCAGTGCCCTGCCTGCATCCAGGGCGTGCACCCATGCCGGTTTCAATTTTTCCTGATCCAGGAGGAATCCGCCTGGTGATGGTCCATGCAAACATCATGCCACACAAGCTGACACACAGGGTACTACCTGCATCCCCTGGAAGGTAGACAGCCTGCTAGCTCACCACTGTGTGCCAACACTTGGCTCATTATTGACTTCACTTACTCCAACCCGCACAGCACCCCACATGCCTGCTTGCACTGCCACAACTGCTGCACACGGTGTCACTCAGCTACATGCTGTGCCCCACCTGCATCACTCAGGGACTGCGCCCCTGCCCACTCCCCGTCATCGTCCACCACCTGCCCCGAGGCATACAGCTCTGTGTCAGGGTCCACCCCGCTCCACATGGGCAGCAGCTCCAGGCTGGCAAACAAGCCGTCCGCATTGTACACCGCAAAGTTTGTCAGCAGACGCCGCGGGAGGTACTCTGGCGCCGACTCCACCAGGTCATCTTCCATCAGCACCAGCTCATCAATCTCCTCATCCACCTGCATGTGGGCAGGCAGCATCAGCACCTTTGCAGAATGTCACACGTTGCCACATTTTGTTGCTGAACAACGGCTCCGCAAACAATCAACCTGCAGGGACAATGAAGTGAACTCTCTATTCTGTGCTGCCCCTGCTTATTGTCCAGCTGCAGGCAGCCAGGCAGCACAGCTGGGCTGCAAAGCAGGCACCTAGAGGTTGCTTCATGCAGCATCAGCAACCCTGCAGTCAGAGACGCAGGGCAACCAAGAACTGTTACAGTGCCACCAAAGGACTTTCCCTGTCCGCAATACCAGCTCGTCAATCTCATTGCCCACCTGCAGAAGGGCGGACAGTACTGCTGGCTGTTTGGAGCTGGGCTATTGCACGATGGATGGACAGCCTGGCTCCTCCACCCTCTGAGGTAAACATGTGTGCTCTGCACAGCTGACTGGTGGCTCTGAATCAGCCTGGCCAAGAGATCGGGACAGACTGGAGGCAGCCTGCTGACCTTGTCATACTGTAGGGGCTCTGGGTAGTCATCTGCAATTTCAGACTCGCTGATCTTGATGTAGGCCTGCTTGGTGCCACGGCCCTGCCTGCAGCAACAGACATCCAGTTTGTAAGTGCCCCATATGGACTCAAGAGCCTGACCCTGACCCGCTTCAGGGTTGATAGGGACAAGCTCACTTGCGCAGAAATGAGCAACATACCCAGCCAGATTGCTGTATGACATGCAGGATGCTTCCCAGCCAACGCCTTTGTAACTATTCTAGCAGGCTGCAAGTCCCACATGCCTCTGCGGTTGCCTCAAGATCGCAAAACACGTTTCTGTGTATACTCCCAATTGCAGCATGATGCAGCAACTGATTGACGCACCTGCCGCCACCCCTAGCCTGTGCAGCATCCAGCTTGGCCTGCATCTGCCTGGCATAGTCTGCATCTGCCTGCATCTGCTTCTCAGCAGCGGTTGTAGGCGCAGCAGCCTCCTCAGCATCCTCTGACACATCCCTGATGGTGATGGCGCCTGGGTTGCGGTGCAATGCAGCCTTGGCTGAGTGTGCGGCCTGCAGGGTTGACTGGCAGGAGTCAGCTTGTGGGAGTACTAGGAGTGAGCATGACATTGTGCAGCATAAAGCGGGCACATGGGATTGCATGCACCGGCTAGCAGGCCTTTCTCTCCTGAGTCAACGCTGACACAGAGCTTGATATCTGTGTGCAGGTGGCCTGCATGTGATGCTCAAGGGTCATGCTGGCTGCACTTGGCTGTCAAGCAAGCAACACATGCACTGCCTAGCCACTTTGGTGTGTGGTTGAGGGCAAAGTGGGGGCCTCGCACAGCAGCCAGAACCACCTCCTGCTTGAGCGACGACACAAAGCCCGTCTGGTTGAAAGCAAAGGGAGCCTTGCCACCAGCCTTGATGTCCACTTTGGCCAACTCCCCGAGCACAAAGTTGCTGGTCAGCAGCAGAGCTTCACGCGCATTGGGGTAGCTCTTGGCCACCTGCATGACCAACAGAGACTTGTGGGTCAGCAGGGCAGGGCACTAGTGCAATCCTTGGCCCCAGCCAGCTCAGCACATGATTGTGAGGCAGCACTAGGGCCTCACGTGCAATTTCCCCTGACATGTTCTGTAACTGCATGGGCAGACTCGCAATGCGTCCATTGCAGATGCAGCCCGTGCCTGGGGGGCCAAGTGGTTATGCAGAACAGTGGTACCTTGAGGAGAGAGGATGGCAAAAACAGCATGCAGCCAAGAGTGAGAGGGTGGCCCACCTTGGCACGCGCTAGCCTGGCAATGACCTCGCTCAGTTCGGCATTGGCATTGCCGCCAAACTTAGGGTGCAGGGCGTGGTGCACCTCAAATGCCACTTCAGCCTGAAACAGCAGAGCAGTGGAAATGAACTTGTGGATCGAGGAGAGGTGTGTGCATTGCCACAGCAGGGGATGCTTGGTGCATGATCAAAGGCAGCAGCCCCAGTCACTGACCAGCACCATGCTAGCCGTCAGTGCATTTTTGGTTGGTGCCTCTCTTGAAGAGGACACTCACTGCAATGATAACAGAGGGAGCGACCTTGACACAACCTGTGCTGTCAATGTGCTGCCAGGTTTGCACACCAAGTGGGCAGAGACGCTCACCTGCTCCGCCATGTGCTGATAGGTCTTCTTGTAGGTGTTAGAGGGGCGCATGCACACATACTGCGCAGCCTCTGTCTTCAGCAGAATCTGCAGCCAGGCACTTTGAATGTGCCAGAGCCTGTGGCTGAGCAGCCTGAGAGTTGCAGCAGGGCGCCAGCATGGACGGCTCCTGCGCAAACTGTGAAAATTCAAGGGGCAGCCACAGCATTGGGACAGCTTGCTGGACCCAGCCAGACATGCGCAACAGCAGGCCCAACATGGGGAGCAACATCTGGGTCTGAGTGCTGCAAGCTTGATGCCTGGGAGCCTCTACATGGCACATGGCTGGCAAGCAATCTGTGTCACGAGGTAGTGAAGTCAGGAGTCATCACCCCCTCAGGCAGTGGAATACCCAAGCTTGGGCAAGCCCAGGCAGTGGTATACACTGCATGGGCGGTCCAGAAAGCCCTGCTAATTTTACCTCGAGCGAGCTGCCCGTCAGGTCCAGGTACCAACCCTTGACAGGCCCAATCTTGCTCACCCTCCTTGCCTTCTCGTCCTTGGCAATGCTGCCAGTGGCTGGGTGCACAACCCCTGCACTCAGAGAGATCGTGACTTTGTGGTGTGCCTCCGGGTAGCCAGCAGCCAATACTGACAGCAGAAGAGGGAGCCCATCAGGGGTGTCTCAGGTGAAGAGATGGTGCTGCAAGCTTGCAGATGTTTCACCCTCATGCTGAATAGCAATGGAATGTCAAACCTGACACAAACAGCTCAATGCTGTTGTAGTCGAGACTCTGAATGGGATGCTGTTCCCCAGAGGAGTCAGCCAGCTCGAAGGCAGTCAGCCTGCAGAAGTGCAGCGCAGAGTTGTAGAGCAAGGCAAGGCTCCAGCAGCTGCAGCTTCATGCAAAAGAAGGCCTCCAACTCCTGGGTCAGACTCCAGAATTCCCCTAAAAGGGCAAGCAGCATGAAGCTCATACTTGTGCACCAGATTGTGCACCGCAATCCACCTGCGCACTATGGTGCCCTGACACTCAGCTGCAGCAGTGGTTGCCAGAGCATCTGCTGCTGCGATCACATGCTCGAACGGCAGGCGGCCCAACAGGCCTTTGCTGTCAGGTGCAGCTGTGGCTGACAGAACATGTGAGGCTGCTGGCACATCCTCGAAAGACACAAACGCAAGAGCACACCTCCGCACCGCCTGGTCCTCGCTGTCACCTGCAGCTGTGGCTGCCAGCGCATCTGCCTCGCTGGAGGCTGCAGGCACATCCTTGACAGGCAGGATGCACTCCTCCGGCTCTCTCTGGGCTCGCTGCTCCCGGTAGTTGACCCCCTGAGCAGCCTGGCGGCCGGAGCCAACTATAGCTGCCGGCTCTGCAGGGGCAGCACCCTCATCAGCAGCTGCTGCTGTGGCGTCGGCAGCCTGGGCAGTGCTGCTCTCGGACTTAGGCTTCCCCATTGCCTTGGTGCTGCGCTTGGCAGGTGGAGCTGCGGGCTTGCCATTGGCTGCAGAGGCGTCCACAGGCACACTGGGCTCTGAGGCAGATGACAGCTTGCGCTTGCCAGCTGCCTTGCTTCTTTTGGGCTGGTCTGCAAGGAGATCTGCGGGCTTCTGAGCTGGCTCCTTGGCCACCATGGCAGTGCGGGCAGCCTTAGGCTTGCCAGTCTTGCCAATCTGCTTGGCCGTGGCAGATCCTGCTGGGTCAGGGCAGACCTGCATGCTTGCTGGCCGCTTGTTGCCAGTCATCTGGTTTTCTACAGCAGCAGCAGCACCCATCAGCTGGCCTGATGCCAGAGCACCATCACCAGGTCTGGAAGGGTTTGCTGCATGGGGTTTGCAGGTGCAGGCAGAGGTTGCTGTGCTAAAAGGCCCACAGATGTAGATCTGCATGCAGCCCTACCCTTGGCACTGCTGAGGTCCTCCATGGTCACGTCTGGATCCGTTGTCCCTTTGCTAGGTAGTTTTGTGGGCACTGCTGAAGTGGCCATGCAACAGGTCCTGGTGCAGCAGACAAGACGGACCAGGGGCTGATCAGCCTTGACTCACAGGCCCAGAGCCGGTGCAAGTTGGCGGGATCGCTGCCTTGAAGTTTGACTTGGCATTGACTTCTAAAAATCTCAAGGCTTGTCAATCCTGAGCAGTGCGATGCTGAGACTTCAGCATGCTGTCGGGTGAGTGTCGAGGGTGATACATGCCTATGTGTAAGTGCATAGGAGATGCCCTAATCTTCAATTGCCTTATTGGTGTGCAGGTGTGTGCGCATCAGGACTGCCCAAGTTCTCTATCAGCACAGTCAGCAGGTGCCTGCCACCTCTCTGCTTCTCAAGGTGCCCCTGCTTTGCAAAACTGCCTGAGTGGTGCTGCGTTTGCAGGGCATAGCTCCTGAGGCCAGCCTGTTGGGCTACAGCACATCAGCCGCTGACGACAAGAGCGCAGGCGGTGTCCACCCTCACCTGCCTGGTGAGCTTGGCAAACAGCCCCTCAGAGCTTGCTGGGGCAAAGTCTCGGCAACGATCTGGCTTCCCTTTGTTTTGGCACAGGAGAACAACAGCTGAGCCCTGACCTTTGCAGACAAACAGAAAACTTCAGACTTCACACGCCAGCATGAGGAGCCCACAGGGTCTCAGAAGACAGCAGATAAGGCTGCTGGCCACAAGGGTGAGGATGTTGACCAGAGGATTGCACCCGCGCAGGACCAGGGTGAAGGCGACTCCAATGTCCCACAGGGCGGCACTGGCAAAAAGCCAAAGAAGGACCACATCCCTGGTGTGGACATAGGCAGCGGCCAGAGCCCTGACTGAGGGGTTAGCATTTCAGCTGACTTGCTTCACTCTACGGTCCAGCTTGTATTACAGCAGAAGTCAATTTGGCCTCATCAAGTTGAGTCACTGGATCTGGATAAGTTACACTTGTGCTGGTCAGTGGCAGCACCTGAAGCCCTGGAAGGCATCCCAGACAACATCTGTTCAGGAATCATGCCCAGACCCGTCTGATGAAACTTCAACTGCCTGTGCGAGCAAGGTCAAATCCTCATCCATGTCATCGTCATTGCCTGGCTGCCCGTCCCCGCGGCTGTGGCTCCGCTGGAACTTCCGCAGATAGTAGGAGCTCAGGTGGCGGTCATGGGGCAGGCTCTGGCTTGGCGATCTAAAGTACATGTATGGTGTGTAGCGCAGGAAGTTGGCGACCCTGCAGGGCAGTGCGTCAGTCCGCAGGCTGGGCGGCACAGAGTCACAGTGTCAACCTAAAACCAAGCTCTGGAAAGTAGCTGCAAGCATCCAAGTGCACACAGTGGGACGCCAACAACCCCTCCCTGACCTGGATGTGAATATGTCTGCATACTTCTCGATCTGCCTGGTCATCTGGCTCTTATCGTTCAAGCCGGCGCGTGACAGGTAGCCCCACCTCTTGCTGAAGACGGCCCCATCAGCCTCCAGCATAGGGCCTGCAGTTACCAGCAGTGAGACACAAAAGTTATCAAGAGCTCATGACAGCTGTGCATCATTGCCAGGGCCACTGCTGGGGTGCAGCCAGGTTGTGCGCCACACACATGGCCAGACATGCCAACACAGCTCGGCACCTCCCAGGCAGTGCATTGCAGGCGGCGCAAGCAGGCAGGGCGGCTGCCTCCTGTGGAGCCTAGCAAGGTGCAGTCTCCATCAGGCATTGTCGCGCAGGACGACCAGGCAGGCCGGGGGAGAAGCGTACCTAGTGGGCCACCACAGCGCAGCCTGCAGCTTGCCCTTATGCATGCCTGGCACGGCCCTCTTGCAGCGGCCCGGCAAGCAACAGCAATCCACAAGCACCCACCTATGAGCTCATCTAGCTGCTCCATGATCATGATCAGCTGCGCCACTGTGTTATTGACAGCCTCCTCATCGTCCATGGTGGCCAGAGGCTGTCGACTATTGAGCCAGCGCTGGCGGGAGAGGCGTAGCTGGTTGAACAGGTCGCCAATGATGTCCTTCTTATTCATCAGCTCCTGCAGCAGCAACACAGCCCTGACCTGTGGCAGCCCGGGAAGCAGGCTGTGCAGTTGGTGCAGGCAGCACACGCAGGCAGTCCTTCCTGTCCAGCAGACCCTGCAGCGGCATGACAGTCACACAGCACTTTCCTGCGGCAGCTTGAAAACGGGCTGCACATGCACGTTGCGTCAGCTTCATATGCCAGTCGGGCTTTATGCTCATCTGCCCCTGCAGCAGCTCAAAGAGATGCTGCTGCTGCAACCTGCGCTGGCGGGGCAAGCCGAGAAGTGTTGGGCCGACCGAGCAAATGAGTCATTCTGTCCAGGGATCCAGCCTTCATTCCAGCCAGCTGCGGCAGGCAACATGAAGACAACAGCTGACCAGTCAAGCTCAAGGCTCCTGCTTGCCTCACAAGCCTGTGTCTGAGTCAAGTGCAAGATCGCACCTTGAGCTTGTTTCTGTGCACCCTGCCCTCTGCCAGAGCCTCGATCTCCTCTTCAAGCTCCCGCACTATAAGGGCAGTGCGCCATCTCAACTTCAACTTTGCCAGAGCAGCGTCCGTGTAGATCTGCAGGCACATGCTCCAGGACTCATACACGACGAGCAGGGCAGCAGAGGCAGCAGAAGATGGCTTTAAGAAGCAGGCTTCAAGCCTAAGGTGGCTGCAGCTTGCCTCAGGACAGTAGTACCTTGGGCCATCCCTGGCCATGATTGAGGTGCTCTGGGCCTCACATGATGGGCCCAAGAGAGCCTTGACCTATGTGGTGGGGGGTTTGAGCTTGCACACCAGGCTTGCTAGTGTTGTCCAGGCAGGCACAGGTCCAGGGAGGCCCTCATGTGGTTGCTGAGACACAGCATACCGGCTCCTGTCCAGCTGAGTGCTGGGCTGTCTGTTTTATTCATGAACTGTCAACATTGCTGAAGGCAGCCCTAACACAAGATCTGGCACTCAAGTGATTGCCCAGATGCGTAGTGTCGTTCCCGTTCGGCTCTACTAGTGCCCTCTTGCAACAGGGCCTGTTCTTGCTGAGCAGGAACTGTACCAACCCCCCAGTGCAAGCTGCACTGAGCTCCCATTACCGCCGTCTAGCAACCCTGCTCTGAACAGGCCTTTTTCTACCTGTAACGGTTGTCCCAGGGCCCAGCCACAGGAGTGGCTGCCCATGGACACAAAGCCATGCCGCTCCAGCTTCAGTTGTAGGGTTTGCAAGAGCAATAAGCCCCCACACAGGTGGGCCCCACAAAACGCAGGCACACAATGTCCCCCACCCATGAGATCACCAACAGAAGAGGATGCCCCAGCTTACGTGGTCGCCGACATAGAGAATGTCATCCCCCTCCAGCTCTAGTGCCTTCTCCACCATGTGCGCGCTGCCCCCACAGAAGAGCCCCCCCTTTTTGGCCACCATGCAGGGGCGCATCAGCCCATTCTCTGTCACGATCTGGTACAGGCTCATGTTGTAGGTGAAGAAGTCGGGTTTGCGCGCCTGCACAATGACCTGCAGGCAGCAAGATTATCTTCAAGGAGTGCCTCCCAGAAGAGTGTGCAGGGTTTGCACACCTGCACAATGACCCTGCAGGCAAAGCAAGGGGCAGCCTCAGGGGCGAGGGCGGCGCCACCCAGCGCACCTTATGATCCCCTGCATACTGACCTACAGCTCAGTAGCAGGGCAACGATTCAACACTCGTTGCACTTGCTGCTTGTCAAGACTGTGAACAAGCCCAGGCTCTTAGGTTGTGACCTCAGGAGCAGCACGGGGCAGCATGCACCATGCACAAGAAGACACCTGCAGCCTGGAAGGGACGTGAAGCGACTCCTGGTCACAGGGCCATCGCGCTGAGGACCCTTGTTACACGCGTTTGGGTCTGGTTTGCACACACACGGCAGGCAGGTCAGCCCTCGTCTGAGGAAGATGGAGCTCACCATGTCAAAGAGATCCCGCCACCGCATGCCTTCTGGGAGGAAGCGCTCATACGCAAAGCACATCATCCGGTCTGTGTATCTGTACGCAAATACTAGTCTGGAGACTAAACCATCTGGAGAGATTGAAGGGCATGCAGCTGGGTGTTGCCTGCTTCTGATGCACAAGCAGCATCTCACTCATAGTCAGAATTGGTTATGAGCATGAGGATCTTGCCCTGCAAGCAGCAGTCCAGCCTTGGCAGCTGTTCAATAAGGGCGACGGTGCTCACGCAGTCTTGCTTTGGGCTGCTGCTTCCTGCAGTGCTCATGCCTGTACTCAACATAGCAGACAGGGTAGGTGGACTGCTGATTCCTTTGACAACACCACCCATGCAAAACAGAGCAACGAATGCTGATCAGAAGAGCTCACCGCCTCCTTCTGATCCAACAGTGTGGCAGCCATGTCTGGATCAAGTTCAACATATCGCTCTGGCTCCTGCAGGAGGTGGCAGCGGCTGTGATGCTCAAAGGACCTCAAAGTGGGGACTCACACATGCTGCAAGCAGCTCGAACTCAGACCACACATGTTGACAAAACCTACAGAGTGCTCAACCTTACGCATAGCAGAGGCCAGCAGGGCCTGCTTGCTGCAGCTGTAGGCACAGGACTGCCCAGTACGTGTCTAGTCTGACAGTAGATGTCCAGCACTTGGTTAGGCAAGGCCACCCGAGGCCTGTCACAGCTGCATGCGCACAGCAGTGCAGCAGGTGACCAGGGAGTCAACCCAACACTTGCTGCTGCAAGCATACAATCTGTCTGCAGGGCAGAGGGCCACCTTGATGATCTCAGATTTGAGCTTGCCCTCCACGTGAGTTCTGAACAGCGCCTTCTGCACCAGGCCGTAGAGCGCCTGGTAGCTGTTGGGGCACACCTGGGCAGGGAGGGAGCCCTGGTCCATCCTGTCCACCATCTGCAGCCAGGATGGTGGCTGAGTGGTTGCACAGAGATGAAAGGGCCGAGGGCCCCCACTTTGCAGGCAGCAGTAAGCCATGTTGTACATCAAGTGTGCAGGCTGGCTCTCCTGTATCCAAGCGGCAGCCCTTGTACTGAGCAGGCAGCAGGGTGCCGGGGTACACTGCGTTGCAAGAGGCTGGGGCAGCTGTGGAACATCTGTGCTTGCGGGTCAGCAGACCACAGGCAATGCGGCCCGCACGATGCCCTCCGCTCAGCAGGCAGCACGAGGGGAGCAGCCTGTGCCATCAGCAGGCACTATGCTGCATGCTTCATGATTGAACCAGCTGCAGCGTGCTTGATTGCTTGCCTGAGCATACATGACCGCCTCTGAGACAGAGAACAGGGTGTTGAGGAAGTGCCACCGTGACTTGTGCAGGTCCACCAGCTCGCGGCCGTACACGTCTTTGATCTCAGAGGGTGTCATCATGCGCGTGCCATGCATGGCCCGTTTGATGTACCTGCAAGTGATGTGGCAGAGCTAGACCTCGATATTCTCTGGTTGCAGACTGCATGGCAGCATGACTCTTGACGCTCTGCCAGCTCTATTTCATAGACCTGCAGGCAGCCTGAGCCAGCAGGTTTGGGTGAACCAACAGGCTTGATGTGGATGCAGGTGGTCTGTGCAGCCAGCAGCATGAAGCCGGCGCGCACCATTACAGGATGCACCCTGGCAACGCGCTCCAGACAGGCTGCTCTTGGCAGTTCAGCGAGCTCTGTACCGAAGAAATGTGCCAACGCCTCAGCAAGTGGGCGCTGCAGGATGATGTACCATGCGTTGCCAGTGGCACCTCAGCAGCTGTCTGCCTCAGCTGCTTGCTCTGCAGTCCTAAACTTACCCAAATCTGTCGACCTTCACAAGGTTGCCAAGCTCCTGGTCCGCTATCAAGCCGCGGGTGACCAGGGTGGGATCAAACTGCAGGCCGTCCACAGGACACCCAATCTCCTGCAGGTACTGCAGGCCATAGGTGTAGGCCTTGCCCTCCCAGGCGTTGACATCATAGTGAATGAGGGTGTCTGCAGGCAGGGGCCTGGTGTCAGACTGTAAGTGCAGTGCAGCTCAGTGGCAGTGTCAGTGAACAACATACATGACAGATTGACGGCATCTTGACGGCAGCTCAACACCCTCAGCAGCTAAGCAACAAGCATGCTCAAGATGCTGAGCAGATTGTTGGAGAGCAGCCTCAGCAGCATGCCACAGAGAGACAACCATGCCTGTAACTCACAGTCCATGTCATAACCTGCAGAGGGCACAGTAGATGCTCAGCATAGCCTGTTTTCTGCGCAATACCAGGAGCTCTAGAGCAGCAGCCACGAGCAAAACTGCAGCTTAGTGTTGCACGGCCACTTGCAGACTTGAAGCACATCAAGGCTTCAGCTCTTACAGTGGCAGGTCAGCTCACCAATAGCCTGGATAGCACGCATGTTCAGTGTGCGATTGCAGAAAATGGCTCTATGAGGCAGGCCATGTGGGTACTGGCGAGCCACCCCCATGTCTTCCAGAATGGCCTGCAGCCGAACAGGAACCCAGCTCATATCAGGGGGCCTGCTTACAACAAACTTGTCAATGCAGATGTCAATGTGCTGTCGAGGCAGCTGGCGGCTGGTAGAGACCCCAGGAGTGAAGGGCCTTTGAGCATGCAGCTGTGAAGCGCATGGACAGCTGGCGGCCCCAGAGGCACTCACCAAATTTGAGCACGCAGTTGCGAGACAGGTTTGAAAGCCAGCAGAGTGGGCAAGTGCCCACCTGCTGGGCATCCTTGAGGTCGGCTATGGGCACATCAACAATGTCATCAAGCCGGTTCAGCCCAAGCACATTTACTAGGCCGTTTGAATTCACTTGCTGGACAAAGTGAAGGTTGCCTGCACGTGGGGAGGGATGGTGCTGCTGGATGCGGCAGCTGCAGAAGGTAGCGGGCAGCTTGCAAAGCAGACGAGGGGCAGTGACTGGTGCCTCAGCCACAGAGGCCAGCAAGCACCAGGCCAGGCCAGACGGGGAAGGTGGCCCCATTACATCAGCCACTGAAGCCAGCAAGCAGCAGCAGCAGACCAGGGATTGCGCAGCTTGCCTGTGGTGCTTTCGCCAAAATGGTCCACCTGCAGATGTGCACTGGGGCTGCCTCAGGCGGTGACGGAAGGGCAGGGCCCAGTGCACATGGGACACCTCTGTGAAAGCTGCTGTCAGCAACAGAGGATGCCCAATGTCTGGTGCAGAGATGGTGCTGCATGCTGAGTGCCCCACATCACACCTGAAGTGCGATGCGTGCATTGCTAAACAGCAACGCTGCCTGCTACTGAGACTGGATGGGCCCTTCACTGTGCTGGAAAGGCTCACACCTCTGCCTCCTCCTCTGGCACAGGGGCCACCTCATTGCCGTCCATGGTCCTGAATGCCTCAGCGTCAATGGCGTTCTGCATGGCCTGCTCCTCTGAATCATGCACCAGTGTGCATCGGGTCACCCAGCTGCTGCGCCTGCGCTTGCAGCTGCTTTGAGAACATGCTGTGAAGGCCAAATGCCGCGGCCTAACCCTGCTGCTCATAAGACTGGCATCAAGAGTTTGACAGGGCATGCTGCCAAGGCCTCCGTGTCAATGCCTCTGTCAGGGGTTCTGCAGGCCCACCCACACTCGCATGCGATCCAGAACAGCAGATTCCTTAACTGCTCGGTCAGCACTTGGTCAAGGTCAAGGTACTCGTCTTTCGGAAGCCAGCAGCTTGCATCTCCAGCCAATTCTGACTGGGCAGCCCTGATCTGCTGCTCAAGATGCAGCCCTGACTCTGCGTAGATAGCGTTGGCCCTGCTGGCCCGACCCCACCTTGTTTGCTGCAGCTAATCCCACAGATCTGGCAAGACAGCTGGGAGTCGTTTGAGGTGGGCCCAGAGGGCAGCCTCCTGACAGGGTGCCTGATGACAGGTTCCCAGCCTTGATGCATTGCATGTGCTGTCATGCTGCCAGCTCAGGCAGCTGGTGGGCTGCAGGGCAATGTCACAGTCACCCCCAAGCCCAGGATATGCCCAGAATGGGCCAGGAAGCACATCACCGAGGCCTCCCATATCATCTCAGTTTAGCAGGAAGAGCAGTGGCACTCTGATGCACCCCCGCTCACGAGCAGGCATGAACAAGAACGTGGAGTGGATCAATTCCACTGGAGCCTGGGCCTTCTACATCGCACTCATTTTCGCGGGCTGGGCCGTCACCTGCTTGTTTGTGGACCCAGGTGCGGGAGCACCCCTCAGGCTGCCTTGCACCGTGTGCTTTGTGGTGCTGGCCTGCTCAGCCACCACATCTGCGGTGCTGCCCGGCATCATCAGCTTCCTGCTGGACTGCAGGAATGGCATGGACATATGTCCACCTGGTGCACGGCGTGGCCTCGTACTTCTTGCTGCACTGGTTCAAGGGGTCGCCCATCGACATGGACCAGGGCAAGTATGACAAGCTGACCTTTTGGGAGCAGTTGGATGATGGCGTGCAGAACACAGCCAACCGCAAGTTTTTCACAGCGGTACCCATTGTCCTGTTCGTCCTGGCCATTCATGGCTCAGACTTCCGGCGGCAGCCCCTTGGCCTGAATCTGGCTGTTGTGATCGTGTTGACTGTCGCCAAGATGGCTGGCATGCACAAGGTCCGCATCTTTGGCATAAATGCATAGCGTGTAAAACCTCAGTGTTCAGATGAGCGCATGTTTGTTGCCTGAATAAAGGTAGCACATGGCACCAGCGTGCACTGTGAAGTTGCATTGTGTAAAGAGGCTGTGCCTGAAGCAGGTCCAACTAAATGTCAAGACTGTTCCCAACTGTGCTGAGTCACTCTGTCCCCTCAGTTCCTTTGTCTGGTGGGAAGGGGGGCAGGCTGCCTTTGTGGTGCAAGCTACCCCGCCGCCTTGAAGGGGTGGGTGGACTGAGATGTTCGGGCCAAATATCTTCGCCTTCTCCTATGCTGCGTCGGGGAGAACGCCCCTCCTCTTCGCTCACTGCGGCTGGCCCATGCAGGGTCAGACCTGCAGGACAGGGCAAGCAGCATCAGTTTGACGACATCTGCTTCAAGGCAAGGTAAGATCTTGTTTCTCTGTGCAGGTCCACCAGCCTGCAGCCCTGGACAAGTTGCGAGTACCCACTTGCAGATGCACAGGCCACATGACCCAAGACACTCTGCAGGCTTTGGCAAGGAATGCAGCATTGCTGCGTAGCCTTGGCTGATGAACAACGAAGTGCATGCCTGCTGGCTGGCGCACGCCGCCTTCAGGAGCCTTGTAGCCTGGGATGCCCCGTCTGAGGTGGCCTTGAAGCACGCGCTCCCCGCACTCCCGCAGGGTTGCATAATCATCCGACTGTAGGGTGCCCTCTGTGTTGACTCGAATGTAGCTGCAAAGCAACAAGCAGATCTTGAAGAACTCACGGCGGTTGACACATGGCTCAACCTCAAAGCCCCAGGGATGCAGCTGCAGCAAGAGATTGTGGGGGCCTTTGACACTGAGCTCGGTTGCTGCCAGCCATTTCTATGTGATGGAGTCCCCTGGTGCATTTGCAGCGAGGTGGGCATGCCACTCGTGGCACGGGGCATTGTGACACCAAGCCGGTGCTTGCTGGCACTGGGCACGATGGCTGCCAGATGCCACAACATCATTTGCTTGAGGACCGCATGGGGACGCTGGGAACTATGCCTGATTGTGCCAACAAGATGTTTGAGGGGCGCTGCTTGGTCAGGCACCTCAACACTAGGTGCTCGAGGGACCATGGAACGGCCCCAGCCTGCTGAATGTTGATGTATGGTCTGGCCCCCCCAGCTTTGTAGGGAAGGCAACTGTGCTGCTTCCTGATGACTGTTGTGCACTCACATGCCATCGTCACGCTCCTCGACTGAGTGGGTGCGCTGTCGGAGACCCATGCTGCAGGAGCCCAGGGGCCTTGCGTCAGAGATGTCAGGTGCAGCAGCACAGTCCTGGCTGCAGCGTTCTCATGCAAGTCACCTCTTCCAGGTGCCAGGAACCATCTGTCCGTCATCCTGCTTGTCCACTGTTTGGAAGAACTTTTCACCTGCACAGCCGTGGGAGCTGCCTCAGCGCGGCCAGCCTTGATGCAGAGTGCCTGCGGCCTTCTTGAGGCTGGTGCTCACCTGTTTCAAGAGAGATCTTGGAGTAGTGCCATGGACACGTCAAGCATGCCCTAGCTTCAATCACCTCGATGTCTCCAAGGGCCTGCAGGTCATATGCACCTGACGCGTGCCCACCCAGTCTACTGCAGACATTGTGCATTGCACATGAAGCATGGTACATGCAGCCAGGAGATGAGTAGCTGATTGAGAAGCCAACACACCAGGGGTCCCCCAGCATGGCAGCAGCTGGAGTCCAGACAGTGCAGCTTGCCGTCCCAGCAGATGATAGAAAGGTAGCGTCCCTGCATCACTCGAAGAATATGTGCTGCAGGGCCAGTGGCAATGGGAGGAGAGGGCATGCATGAGAGGACACACCTGCACCAGAACATGCAGCCTGTCCCCATTCTCCTTTGGCCGGGAGGCAGGACCTGCAACCCTCTGGAACTCCGACATGATGCAGTTCACATGGAAGTTTAAATTTACAATCCCATAATATTCTTCCCCGCACACCTCCGTCTCACAGGGTCAATTTTCATGATGATCAAGACTTTCGGTACCAGTGAGTGCCATCGCCACTAGTCTTGGGCTCAATCAATGCATGTATGACAGCAGCACGTCAAACCTGGTCTGATGCAGGTCGACAGGTGCTCCCTGTGCACCAGGGTCAGCCTGCTGCCCGGGCTCGGGCAGCAAAGCCCTGCTTTACCAAGCCCCAGACCCCAAAGGCATACGTAAGGAGGGCAAACACTCTGGGCATTGTGCGGGCCGTTGCAGCACCTGAGGCCCCTACCCAGGCACCTTCTACAGGCTCTGGAGGGCCAATCAGGATTGGCATAAATGGTGGGGCCCAGTATGCGCGATGCCCTAGCTGCTTAATCATGCAGTACCTCAGCCGCACAAACCATGTGCAGCACTGTGGCATGTCGGCCTTCCCGAAAACGACATGCCCAAGGCCGCTTTGATGAAAGGGTTTGGTGATGCTCCACTGCAGGCTTTGGGCGCATTGGACGGCTCGTGACGAGGGCAGCTCTGCTGTCTCCTGACCTGGAGATTGTGGCCATCAATGACCCGTGAGTCAATGAACACGCCCTGCACCAACCTGACCAGTAGACCTTTCTGTCTGCCCGTGCACTCTGCAGGATGCAAGTGCCCTGCTTTGCCCACCTGTGCCCTCGTTATGTGGCTGAAGATGTGGTCTGCCCGCTCCTTCTGCTCTGGCCACATCTCACCTGATGTGAAGGGGCGCGCCTGTTGTGTAAAGACTCATCTGGGAGTGGCTGATGGTTTTGCCTGTCTGCCTGCAGCTTCATTTCAGGCGACTATATGGCGTACATGATGAAGGTGGGGCAGCAAGACTGCACAGCTGCTTGTGCAAGGGCCTTCAAGGGACTCTGCATGTGCTCACTTGTCACCTGTGTCATGGAAAGTGTTCCTGCTGCAGTATGACAGCGTGCATGGCAGGATGGATGGCGACATCACTGGTGACTCTTGCAGCTGCTCATTGCAGTTCTTTTTGCACACCAGGGCCATCACAAAGTGTGCTATGCTTCTTGCCGTGCTCAGCACGCAAGCCTGCCAGGTGCTGGGGCTTCCTCTGCAATGATTGCAATGCTTTCATCTGCCAGCGGTGTGATGGGACATGATGTGAACACAATCACTGCAACTCGCACAAATCCTATCGGTTCAAGTGTCCACTCCAACTGTTGCTCAACAAGGCGCTCCTGGTACAGGAGATGAGAAGAATCTGTATATCGATGGCAGCCCCATCAAGGTCTTCTCTGCCATGTAAGTATCTAAGGCTGGGAGCAGCTACCTTTGTAGCCTTTTCTTCCTCAAAGTGGTTCCAGCATTGCCATGCTGAGTGCCGACGCCTGCTTGGGGCAAGGTACACAGTGAGCTGATGTGTGTGCGGCGAGCAGCCTTCTGCTAGCCTTGCCTTTTCAACACTAGACCCCTTCTGCCATGCAAGTTTGGTCTGCCTCCTCATGTGCAGCACTCTCAGTGCCATGCCACCATGCACATCTCAGCTGCTTGACGGTTATAGTTTCTCTGCAGGGAGGCTTCCCAAATCCCCTGGGGCGACAACGGCGTCGACATTGTCTGCGAGAGCACAGGCGTCTTCACAGATCTGGGCACAGTGAGATTTAATGTACCTGGTTAAGCCTTGAAGATGCAGAGGATTCTTTCTTGAGCAAGCTGCTTGGATGTCACTGCAGGCAGAGGCACACATCAAGGCTGGTGCCAAGAGGGTGGTCATCTCAGCACCTAGCAAGGATGCCCCCATGTGAGCCCGTGGCGCATCGAGGCACCCAGGCTGCTGCATGCCTAGCTGCACGGACAGGGCTGCGCTGAGTCCTCGTTCAGTGGGTTCGTTGATGGCAATTGGCCCTGCTGCAGGTTTGTGATGGGTGTCAACGAGCAGAACTATGATCCCAAGAAGCACACCATTGTGTCGAACGCCTCCTGCACCACTAACTGCCTCGCACCCCTGGCCAAGGTCAGCACGATCTTTGCTCATTGTGCTACTGTTGTGCATATCCCCGCTTTCTCTAGCTGCTGAGGGCTGCAGACAGGGGTTAAGAGTCCTAAAGCGGTGTATGTGCTGCCTTCCTGCTTATGAGTCTGGCTGCAGCTGCTGCACCCTGTTGCAGGCAGCAGCTGCCAATCTGCAATGCACAGTAGCCCTCAGACTGATGGCGAACGCACTGCAGGTGGTCCATGAGAACTTCGGCATCGAAGAGGGGCTGATGACAACTGTGCACGCCACCACTGCCACCCAGGTGGGCACCTGCACTTGCTGCTCTTCTGGCAGCCTCTGCTGGCTGCACTTGCTGCTGGATGTGTCCTGTAAGTCGGTGCTTGCTGCTCAACCTGACCCACTCAGCTGGCAGCCTTTGCTGGCTGTACTTGCTGCTTGGTGCCTCGAGGCCCGCCAGTGTCCTGCAAAGCTGTGCGCCAGTCTGCCCTTTACAGCGGCCCTTCTGTCTGCTGGATGGCCCTGGAATGTTCGTTACTCCCCCTGCTGCAGAAAACTGTGGACGGCCCCTCTCGCAAGGACTGGAGGGGAGGCCGCGGCGCTGCCACAAACATCATTCCTTCCTCCACTGGCGCTGCCAAGGCTGTGGGGAAGGTAAGTAGCCTGGCTGGGCACTCAGTTGTGGTGCCAGGCCTGTGCCAAGCATTGCCATGCTGCTAAGGCCAGGCAGGCTGTGCACAAGGGGTTGACCATAGGTCTCCTTTGGCCATGCTGTGACGCTTTGACATCAAGCACAGGGTTGCTTGCCTTACAGGCACGCTGGCCCCACACGTCCTCATGTTCTGATGCTGCAAGTCCACCTAATAGATTGGGCCTCCCCGATGTGCAGGTGTTGCCCGCTCTGAATGGCAAGCTGACGGGCATGGCCTTTCGAGTGCCCACCAGCGATGTCTCTGTGGTAGACCTGACTGTGCGGCTGAGCAAGGGCACAGAGTACGACACCATCATGGCCAAGCTGAAGGAGGCCTCAGAGTCTGGGCCTATGAAGGGCATCCTTGGGTGGGTGTTGCTCGGCCATACTGCATCTCATGTGGGTGGTGCCAGCCTGCCCATATTGGTGGCCCTGCACAGCCAGCACCTCAGTAGCCTAGCTGTCTGTCAAGATGCTCGCCAGAGCACGCTAGGTGATTACATAATGCTGTCAGGCTGACTGCCAAGAGGAGCAGGTGACAGGCTAGCCCACAACCTGGGCTGCTGCCACCAACAAAGCCCACTTCTGATGCAACTGTGTTGTCGCCCTGCAGCTACACAGAGGACGCCGTTGTGAGCACTGACTTCCAGCACGACCCCCGCAGCTCCATTGTTGACGCCAAAGCCGGCATTCAGCTGTCACCCACATTTGTGAAGTTGGTGTCCTGGTACGACAATGAGTGGTGAGCAGCTAGGCCTGCCTTTGTTTGCTGGCAGTGCTTTGCCTCATGGCTTCAGCAACAGCATGCACAAAGGCTGTCTAAGCAACTGCTTTATTGCAGGGGTTACTCCAACAGGATAACAGACCTGATCAAGCACATGGTTGCCGTTGAGGCCAAGATGTGAACAATGAAGTGCTCTAAAATGCCCCATGGCCTTTGCCTTGAGATATGCCTGTACAGCTGCGACATTTGGATGCAAGTGCTTGCCCCAGATGTCAGCAGCAGTGACTTCTTGTCCAGCCACAGCATCTGAATGCTCATTTCATCAGTGCCTGATTGTACATAGCACCACAAGAGCTCGCTCATGTAGTTATGAGGAAGAGCAGGGCTAGGAAAAGAATTTAACACCCATCTCTCCCTCTTGTGACCTAAACAACGTGGCCTTGCCCCTGCCCTCTAACAACTTGATGGCCTCCAGGAGCAGCTCTGAGGGGACACCTTGAAGCTCTGCAGCCAGGGAAGAACCAGCAGAGCCTCACGTCAGAGGCTTGCAGGACAGAGGCATGCAGCTGGCGCCAGCTTCCTGAGTCTACCTGTGTTGGCAGTGTCCTCTGAGTCAGACAGGTCATCCACAGTCATGACCGAGTCGTCCAGCCCATATGTTTGAGCAAAGGTGTAGATGATGTCTGCCCACTCAGGCAGACGCTTCCACAACACTAGGCACTGGCTGTGAGCCTTGTCAAGCCACAAGGCATGGCCTACAAAGGTCCAGGAAGCATGTAAAGCCCGGAAGATGCAAATAAAATGGCAGGCACAGTCCTAATGCAGCACCAATGCGGGCACCTTGCACCACCAGAGCAGAGAGGAAGCAGGTCTTTGCCTCTTGATTGAGCCGCCCTGCAGCAGTATTTTGGCAGCGTCAGGCCTGAAGCATGCAGTCATGATGAGCTGCAGGCATTCACAAGGCGATGGGCAGCTTCGCACTGCTGATGTCTGAATTGACAAACAGCCTGTCCTCTGCTGCTGCGCTGGTCGACAACTTGTACACCTGCATGGGAGTAAAGATGTCAGTGCATGCCCTGCTACTAGTTTTCAGGAGACTTCCTGCTGGGAAGTGCATCTGACCTTTTGGTGTCTGCAGTAGTCCAAGATGAGCTCGCACCACAGAGCAATCTGCTTCTCGCGTGTCTCCTTGATGGGCTGCAACCTGCAGTCAGGCCGGGACACTGCTGTTGACTCTGCAGCATATGCACAAGCAGCAGGCAAGCTGGACGCTCGTGAAATAGGGTGGATAGCTCCAGAAAGAGGGGAATGGGTACTCCTGGGAGCCACCACTCCTGTCAGTCATCAGATGCACAATAGCTTGCTGTGCATTCCTGCAATTTCTCGTTCAGCCCCCCCAAAGGGCAGCTGCCCCTTGCCTCCAAGCCTTGACACTTACAGAAGCTGCAAACACATATGTCTGTCTCATGCAAAGATGAAAGATCGCAGCTGAACTGGCTCCACAGCTTTGACTGACCATGAGCACTTTGACCTGAACATGGCAGGGGCAGAGGCTTTCGATCAGGTCCCATGTTCCGTAATCGTGCTGCTCAGCTCTTTGGCAGGCAGCAGACATGAACCATACTTGGCAACCTTGATGATCAGGGGCAGTTGAGAACCATGTATAGAGCCACTGCAGCTTTTGGAGAGCTCTTGGCTGCACCCGTCCACCCAGCCCTTCCAGAGGTGGTAAGCTTCTGCTGAGCTTAATGCTCTCGCTACTTGCAGTGGACATTTGGCAGGATGTACAATTTCATGGCAGGTTGCCGAGCTCTCAACTGGCCTGACAGCAGGTGCTGCAATGCGCAGGTCTCTACTGTACTCTTCAGTCCAGCCGAGGAACTTGTCTGGGCAGGTGCAATCCCTGCCCTGGAGCTAATTTGCAATTCACAGCCTGCCTGAAGTCCCCTCCCCTTGAGGAGGCTTGAGCTGCACATCATTGTGGACTGATGCACATCTTCTCAGCACAGGCACTGAGAGTGGAGGCCTGTACGCGCTGCAATGCCCCACGTTGGAGCGCTACAGCTCTGTGCGCGCACACACCCAGCGTGTCAGCAGCCTGCGCCCTGCTGGCCAGAACGTGCTCAGTCTGTCGGGTGACAGAGTACGCATGCACGCCAGCGGGGGCATGCCCAAGATGACCTTCAAAGACGCTGAGGTGGAACAATTCATCGCCGCTCCTCAACTCTGCCAAAGCTGGCTTGCAGCACTTCAGCTTAAGTTGCCATGCGGCCGTGATGTACCTGAGCATGCAGCCCTTGCTGCGGGCTTTGCTGAACATGTCTGATTGCACCATGCAATTTTGGGAGCCTGCAGTGCCTCTGTGGTGTTGTGCAGGGAGGCGCCTTCACAGCCATGGAGCTGCATGCATCTCACCTTATGCTAGGTCAGCAGAGTGGCACCCTGCTGGAGCTGGATCTGGCCACACGCACTGTCTTCTCCAAGGTCTGCTGCGCATCCGGCTGCCTCCTCTTTGCACTGCACTGACACTTGTCCGCCCAAGGTCTGTGATCTGGTACATCGCACATTCTGCTGCTCAGCGGCAGCCCATTACAGCTGCACAACCTGCTGCCGCGCTGGCTCCCTCGATGCTGCCTGCTAAAGCACCGGGCAGTGCCAGCAGCTCTGGCCATGCAGACGTAAACAAAGCCTGCACTTTGTGCCACAGATGGAGGCACCAGCAAGCGTGTCCATCCTCAAGGGCCCTGCGGGGAAGGGCCTGCTGGCAGTGGGATCTGCAGATGGACACATCTATCTGCTGGACCCAAGGGCAGGTGACCCATCACTCACTTCAATGCCTGCTGCAGTTGACAGCCTGAGTTGCCAGGTGTCTCTACTGTGAGCCAACCAACCCAGTGCACTGCTGGTGCAGGTGGTGAGCTTGAGCACACCATCACAGCCCCTGCTTACTGCTTGCTGGCGCTGCAGGTGCCAAACCTGAGCACACCATCACAGCACATGCTGGGGGCCTGGAGAGCATGGATGTGCGGGGCGAATTTCTGGCCACCTGCGGGTATGGGGTGCGCATGGGGCAGATAGTCCAGGACAACATGGTGAAGGTGGGGGCCCTCAGCACCGCAGCCCTACTGCAGCACCAATCCGATGCCTGCCACTCTCATGTCTCTCAACCCCAGTCTTCAGGAAACGCACCTCAAAAAGCTCATTGATGACACCTGACCCCTTGTTTCTCCTGCTGCTGCGCCTGAACCTGCTGCAGGCCTGGCCTCTGCTGCTCTCCGATTAATGGCCAGCCGGGCCTGCAGGTGTTTGATCTGCGCTCGGTTCCTCGCATGGTGGGCAGCGTGCCCTTCCGCATGGGCCCCTCCCTGCTGCACTTCCACCCCAAGTTCTCCAGTACCATGCTGGTGGCAGGGGCAGCTGGCATGTTCACCCTAGCTGACATCCAGGGAGCCTCCTTTGCTCAGCCATACCAGGCAAGCTGCTAGTCTTGCCTTCGCAACTGGTTTCTGCTGATACCTTACATGGAGGCCGGACTGGCCCCCCACCAAAACAAGTTTGTGCAGGCCCTGACATTGTGCATCTTGTGCCCTGCAGATCGACACTGGGGGTGATGCCATCACTGCCTGCGACATGAGCAGCACAGGGGAGCTCACTGCTTTTGGAGGCAGTGGAGGCTATGTCCATCTCTGGGCAGGTGTGTGAAACCAGGATTGCAGCAGCTGCAAGAGCAGGAGACAGAAGCTGCAGAAGGCCACCCAGCCCAGTGTCGTCAGGTGTCATGAACTGAGCTTGGCTGTTCCCAGCAGGATGTGCACCACAGATGCAGACGACTCATCAGCACATTGTACCTGCTTGCAGGGAATGGCGCCGATGTGAGGGTGAACGCCTTTGCTCAGCAGGTTGAGCTGCCAGAGCCCAAGTCGGCGCCACTGCCGGTCAAGGAGGAGGCATCCTTTGCCATCCCCATGCCCTTCATGGCAGAGCAGGTGGGCTCTACTGCGCGGCTGAGTCTGCAAGTGTGCACCATTCACAGGCATTCACAAGCACCTGTGGGCCCTGCAGACGAAGCTCCTGTCGGACTTTGACCCGACAGAGGAGATGCTGGTCAGCCTGCCTCCGCGCACGGTGCCTCCAGAGCTGCTGAAGGAGTTGAAGCAGGTGGAGTTTGTAGGCTACGTGCAAAATCCACAGTACCAGCGAGGGGGTAAGCGGGGCCAGGCTGCCTCTGCTGTGGCTGCCTGGAGAAATCAGCGCCTTCAGCCCAAGGAGCAGCGCGCGGACCAGTGAGTGCTAGCTGCAACTTTTTACCAAGCCTCAGATCGGCTGCCAGCATAGGTGTAGACGGCGTCTCAAGCAAGCATTCCGAGTCTGCAGGCAGTCAGGAAGCATGGCAGCCCTATAGCTGCCACAGGTGCTCTGGAGCCAATTGTGCAAAGAAGTGACTAGTGTGCAGTCCTCCAGAATCTCATGTGTGCTAGCATTCCAAAGCGCTCAGCAGCCAGCCCCCATGATTTGCTTGGATGTCCTCTAGGCGCAGCTGCCATCTGCATGGCTGTGGGCCACTGCCTGCCTACATCATGTCATGCCTTTGTCCCCATTCAGATAAGCTCCTTGGATGTGCCACGCTATTTGCGTGGTCGCAGGGATGCCTCCCGGGCGGAGCGGGCTCGCAGACGGGCGGCCGGCGGCGGCGTGCTCCTCCCAGACCACTACCTGCAGCCCACGCACATGCAGAAGGTGCAGGCGCACCGCCGCGCAGGCGTGCGCTTTGCAGATGAGTGGGACTTCAAGGCTTACAACCAGACGCGATTTGCTGGCTTGGAGAATGGCATCGCTAACTGCTATGCGAACCCCCTGGTACAGGTAGGTTTCCAGGATGTACTTCAAGGCCAAGCTGCTCTCCTAGCCAGAATCCTGCTGTGCCCTGCAGTTTTGTGATGTTGTTGGCAGTGCCAGGCCACTGCCTCACATTTGCGCTGCCTTGCCTCCAGCTGACGTCGGGGTGCCTGCATGCCGGTGCTTAGCCGCCTAAACTGCAGCACACAGACTACCTTAGAGGGCAGTCTGCAAGGCACCTGAGCTGTGCTGCAGGTCTTGTACTTCACGCCAAGCATTAGGAATGCCATGCTGGCCACAGTCCCTGATCCTGAGAAGGAGTTTTGCCTGACGGATGAGATGTCGCTGCTGTTTCGCATGCTGGTCAACGCACGTGGCGCCGTCTGCCAGGCCAGCAACCTGTTCAGGTGAGATGCAGTGGGGTCAACAGTTCACATTCATCTGCAGCAGAAGTGCTACATCATGCCACAAACTGTCTGCTGTGCTTGCGCATCACTAAGACTGTGGCTGGTCATGCACCACCCCCTGCAGTACCTGAGCAGCAGAATTGTCAAGCATGCTGTGCCCTACATGCAGAGCTCTGCGGCAAAACCGGGAGGCTGCAGCCCTGGGCCTTTTGGAGGGGCACAAGCAGCGCGGTGGTGAGGATGGAGACATTGAGGTGTGCAGCCATGCCCACCCATCAAGCTGCCAGCAACTGAGCCTACACATGCAGCTGTGCACAGCCTGTGACCTCAACCCTGGCGAGGGTGAGGCAGTGGACCAAGGCAGCCAAGCTGCCGCCCAACATGCCACATGCAGTCCTGCCATGCTGACCTTGCCCTCTGCCTGCCTGTGCATTGCTGGCAGTCCCCCACATGCACAGCTGCTCACAATTTCCCCACATGAACAGCTGCTGTCAATGCATGACACCTGCTGGTGGCTGCGACCAGGCAGCTCAGGACGCCTGCAGTGGTCCATTCACCGTAGGGCTGCCGGCCATGACCTGCTGTACAAGGTCCTGCTGCAGGTGGAAACTCAGAGGGACCGCTCCCTGCCCCGCCGCATCCAGTCCCTGCAGCGCTTCCTTCTGGAGCAGCTGCACAAGGAGGCCAGCCAGCAGCTGGGCATTGCCAGCACCACTGCCAGCCCCTCCCCTACGCTGCCGCTTGCATCGTCCTCTACCCCTGCAGCGCCGGGCTCTGTTGCCAGCACGACTGGGGCTGGCCTTCAGGCAGAGCCTCAGGCTGTGGCTGTCACCCTTACTGCCACTGGCAGCGGCGTGTCTGTGGCCCTTGCTGCCCAGGAGCTCAGTGCAGGTGCTGGCTTGAGCCCTGAGGTGGCAGTGACTCCCCAGAGTGGTGGGCGGGGACTGGCAGGGAGCATGCTGTCACCTGCAGGGGGATCCCCTGAGCCAGCTCAGCGCCAGCAGCAGCAGGCGGGGTCGCCACGCACCGTGGTGGACCAGACCTTTGGCCTGCTCATGCAGCAGCACACGCAGTGCCTGACTGGCAGCCGCCCAGTAAAGGATCGGCAGGTCAAGTCTTTCCAGGTGAGCCTTGCATTGGCATGCTGCAAAGCTGTGTGACCAGATACGCTGCTCCAGATGCCATGTGCTGGCTGCTGCTCTGCTGGTGTCTTGCAGTTACTCTGCCTGCGCCAGCCCACAACACCTTGCTGTGAATAGCCCCAGCCAGGCTCGGCACTGTTTTGCAATGGCACTAGGAAACAGCCTCGGGTTGTTCCTGTGTGTGAAGGTTGAGATGGCATACCCGTCTGCCAAGCAGCGTCCCCAGAGAGGCCCGCCAGCTTCCCCAGGCAGCCCCAGCAAGAAGGAGCCCCGCACAACCTTTGGCAGTGTGCTGGCCCAGTCGCTGGCGCCGCAGGCAGAAGTGCGGGCGTGGTTTGACGAGCAGCTGGGGTATCAACCCCTCTCACAGAGCAAGCTGCCGCTAGGCCTGCCCCAGGTGCCATCCAGCAGCCGGTCTGTTCTGCATGCCGCCTTCATCTTGTCCATCATGTCTGACTGTCAAGCTGGTCGTGCCTGCCTGCCAGCCTCTGTTGCAAAGCATTCCGCTCACCTTGTCCAACATTCCCAAAATGGGAGAGTCTGCTATGCATGCGTGGCAGTCAGCCTGCCAAGGCGAGCTTGGGTGCCTGGTCTGGCCGCAGAGCATGCTGCCACTCAGTCTGCCCTAATTTGGGCGCATACACCGCCCTTGCTATGCCCTCCTTGCTTGTCTCAGAAACCAGAAGTGCTGCAGCACAGCAGCTGCCAGGGACCTGTAGTGCTACAACGCAAGCAAGCCAATGGTTCAGATTGACTTGTCTTTAACAGTACCGTATGAGCCAGCTGAACATCATGCGCTGGTACAGGTGCTGGCCATCAGCTGCGCACTGACAGACCCGCAGGACATTGCCTGGTGGCAGCCTTATGCCACCAGCACCTCTGAGCACACGGCCAGCACTGCCGAGCAGCCCTGGCTGCCGTGGGCAGTGCAGATCACGGTGGACATCGACGAGCGGAAAGTGAGCGTGGCTGAGGGCAGCAGCGCTGCAGAGCTGCAGATGCAGGACAGCTCAACCCCGAGGCAGCAGGCCAGAATCAGGTGGGCTGTGAGATCAAGCAAAGTAAAGCAAAGCAGAGCAAGGCAGGTGCAGCACACTTGCTGCTGAACAAGCTGCTGGCCTGACAACCTCAGGAGGCATTGCTGGTCCTGAGTACTCTGGCACGCTGTGTTTGTGGTGGCAGCAGGAAGTGACTTTGAGTCCCTTTGACAGCCATGCACTGCAAAGCCTGCACCCCGGCAGCTGCCTCCACACATCTGCTGCTTATCATGGCCTGCCATTTGCTGGACTGCACTTGCCCCATGTTCTGCAGGGCTGTATATGAAATGACAGCCATGGTCTGCCACGTGATGGACACCGATGCATCGGGGGCAGGCGAGGAGAAGCCGGAGGGGCACCTGGTGGCCCATGTCAAGGTGGGGCAGGTTGCAGCTGTGCTGCTTCAAGAAGAAGAAGAGTGTCCCAGACATTTGGCTTCATCGACAAGCCCTACCTGTGCGGGTGAAGTGATGCGTATCCCCAAAAGTGCAGACAGACCAGGAGCTGACTCAGGGCATCCTGCTCAGCCATGACTCAATTGCACCCGCTGTAAGCAGGGGTATGCACCCAAAGCAATAGCCTCTTGATCTCATGATGATCGACTCAAGTGCTTGACCAGGCGCTTTCATGGGAATCCCCGGCATGCCATTGGCTGCAGTGCAGGTGCTACCGCCCTACATGGACGGGCGCTCTGGCATTGCACAGTCCCCCTGCGGCCCCTCGCCAGGGCAGAGCCCCCTGGCGGCTGCTAATGGCCCCAGCCTGGTCAAGTACACATCTTTGCTGGGCCGTGCAGCAGTTACAGGTGGCCTGGGGCGGGCTGCCAGCACCCCTCGCACCTCCCAGAGCGCTGCTCAGCCACAGACACTGGCAGCGCAGCAGCAGGAGGCACCTGCCGAGGCGGGCACGCTGCCCACTGCAGCTGCTCAGCTGGCAGGAATCCTTGCTGGTGCGGAGTTGGGCGCGTCAGGGGAGGCACCGACAGCACATAGTGCTGTCGGTGCTGCTGAAGAGCAGGGGCAAAAAGACCTGGCTACAGCTGTGGGGCCCACTGCAGAGGCGCCAGGCAGCCAGCTGTCAGCAGAGGTCTTGGCTGTCCCTGAGGGTGCCGGTGCAGGCTCAGGGCGGGGAACTGATGCAGCAGATGGCCAGAACATCCTGGAAGCTGCTGGCCAGCAATATGGTGAGCAAACGGCTCTCTGTAAAATGCATCAGTGAGATTGCCAAAGCTATGTTGTGCCTCGTCCACCACTGCAGCAGCACGGTGCTGCTCGCCATTCCAGCTGTGCCCAGCTGGCTTGTGCTTTCTGCTGGCTGCGTTGGGTTCCCACATGCTGACCCCTGTTAGCCCCCTTTTCCCCCTGGCTACAGCTGACTGGGAGACCAACAACTCAGCCCCTGAGCAGCCTTCGACAGCAGCCACCACACTGTCTGAGACTGAAGCCACAGTCCAGGCAGAGGCGGCAGCTGATACTGAGGGAGGTGAGCCCAGGGCTGTGCAAGGGCTGAGAGAGCTGCTGAGCTGCCTATCCCTGGCAAAGCAACTGGACTGCTTTGGGAAGCACCTTGCTTCATTCATTGTGCCTGTGGCAATGGCTTAGCTCTGTCCATTGTACACTGCACTGCACAAGCATGATCTGGAAGCCTCACCCATCCCACCTGCTCCATGCACGCTTGCGCCACATTCCTGCGCAAACCTGTGCTGCACCCCCCGGAGGTCTGTTTTGTCATGCCCTGCAGATGCGCTAGATGGGGAGCCCCTGCAGTCACAGTCAGATGGGTACCTGTCCTGCATCCTGTTCCTGGGCTTGCATTATGCCTGAACCAGGTGGCTGGGTGTGGGGGACCCCTCTGTTCCAGTACAATGGGAGCTGTCCTGCACTGAGGCTTACCCGGACTTGTGTGTGCCCTACAGATGAGCTGGACGCGGGGGAACTGCTGTCGCAGTCAGATGAGGAGGCCACAGTTGATGGCGAGGCAGCTGTGTCTGAGAAGGGCCTGGAGGAAGGGAGGGGCTCCACTGCCACAGAGCAGCAGATGCAGGATGCCCGAGACTTTGTGTTGTGAGCTCGCTGGAATGGTTTGCGGGCGGCATGCATCGCAGGATGCAGGCTGTCTAGCGCCTGTGATGTGACTGGGCGGGGCAATGGGGCGCTGCTGTGTTGACTTGAGACCGAGTGGCCCAGCTGTCTGGCAGAAAGCAGCACATGCACTATTTACGGGACGATGCTGGCCCTAAGACCAGGATTCTCGACTGTTGCTGCATGTTTGCATGACTTGTAGCTGGTCAGCCAGGCAAGCCAGGGAGACTGCGCTGCAGGGGTGACGTTTGGAAAGTAAACAAGCTTGGCACCTGTGGCTGCAATAGCTTCTGCTCAGCAGCTGCAGCGATGCACACAGCCGGCCTCAAAAACAGCGTTTAATGAGATTCAGCAGCCTTCATGCCCAGCTGATCTGTGCCCGATCTTGGAGCCTCTCCACCCTGATGCAGGCCGCTGTCCCGGTTGCAGCTGCCCATGAGTGGGCGAAGCAGCTCCTTCCGGGCAGGCAGTGGAGCAATGGAGTCCTCCCAGGGCCCTTGCTGGCTGCTGATCAATGATTTTGCCATCACCCCGTGTAAGCCAGAGGAGGTTCGAAATCTGTATGGGGAGCAGAAGATGCCCTGCCTGCTGTATTACTCTCGGGTGAGGCCCCATTGCGGAGTTACAGCTTCACAGAAGCTACTGCATGCCGTGCGTGATGGGCTTACTGGCAGGTGACGTCCTTTCTGCTCCCTTGTAGTTCGAATCAATTGATCGAATGTTGATGGTTCTGGTGTGTCGAGCAGGAGCTTGCAGCTGCCTCCCTTCCCTATCATGCTGACGTGGGTCACTCCCGTTCACGTGTGGCTCCACAGAGTTCTGTGTCCATGTGCTTGCTGCCAATGCCATTGATGCTGCATCTGCCCTTGGTGAGCAGCAGACGTCAGCTGGAAAGGCTGCTTGTGCGGGACCTGCCCAACAGGCCTGCATGCAGGTGTTGCTCACTGTCATCTGCACCTGTGGGCATGAGGTGAGGGCTGAGCGGAGCAGACAGCGCAAGCGTTGCCACTGCAAATGACAGAGCAGCACCTGGCCCTAGAGATGAACCTTGGGGCGAGGAGTGCTGCTTGCCAGCCTCACATGGAGACGTGCTGGCAGAGATGCAGCGAGCCACCCCAGGCTCAGGGGCAGAGGCCAGCCGAGGCCCCCTGTACAGCGTGCACCTTATGAGCTGCCGCGTGAGCTGCTGCCTGCCCTGCAGATGGATTTGATGGCACGGTGGCAGCAAGCAGATGTGGCGCTGCCTGGCCCTGGCCCCTGTTGCCTCCACATCCTGTGAGCTGCTTGTTGCAGGTGGACATCTGGCAGGCATGCAGAGAACTGCCTCAAGATTCTTCCTGGCACTGGCATTCTCTTTACCACTGAGCCATAAGGCGAGGCCACCGTCTGCCTGCACTGCAGGTAGACATGCTAACATGCATGCAGCCCGCAGCCCAGTGGCCAGGGGCAGCTTGAGGGCCAGGGGCGGCCCAGCCTGGCCCTTTTGCGCTCTGCGTCACCGACCTGGGGGCTGATGTTGCCACCTGCCCTGCAGGTGGACGCTCTGGCCGCCATGCAGCAAGCACCATTAGGGCTAGGGCCAGCCCAGCCCAGCCCCGTCCCCGTGTTGACCCTGGACCAGTTCTTCGAGCTGTGCCGGGGGCCACCCCTCCAGGGACCCTCTTTGCGCCGCCGCATGCCCACCTTTGAGCCCCTGGGCCCCGATGAAGCGCCGCACGCTGGCATGTTGCTGGGCATTGATGCTGAGTTTGTGGCCCTGTCCCATCCCCAGAAGACCATCAGAGAGTGAGTCTGCGCATGGCTTGGCCTGTGGCTCCCGCGACTTGCCCTGCTTTGCATGACTTGTGGGGACTCTGACAAGCCTGTTGGGCATGAATGCCAGTATTGCCCTGTCGCACATCCCCAGAGGGGTCCCCCCTCTCATCTGGGGTTACAAGGCATAGCATGGCATGCGGGAGAAGTGTGGCATTGCATGCATCAGCAGCTCTGAGGTACTGCCCGCTGGCCTACTGGCTGCTCAAGCTTGCTTTAGGTCCACATCTGGGTGGCTGCCTTCACGTTCAGCAGTACCTGGAAACATCAGTGTTACCATGCCTGGGGCGCAGGGTGCCTTGCCCTGGACGTGTAGCCCATGCTCATGAAATCTGAGCATGGGTCAACAGCCTTATGTAACACAGTACCACCCTGCGCCTGCCTGCTTGGGCAATGTTGCATGTTTGGCTGCCACCACGCAGTGCAGCATCCCTCTCAAGCACTTGCATGCCCAACCTAGCAGAGGCTGCTGCCACAAAGTGCCACAGACCGCCACGTCACCCTGAACCTGAACCAGGCTGTCTGCAGTGACTGCTAGCGAGGAGCGTTGCAGCTGCCGCCATAAAGCATTGCCATGCCTCAACCCTGCCTAAGCTGTCTGGCAGCAATGCAGAGCTTTGGCAAGCAGTCAGCTGTGCCTGCAGCTGCGGGGTGGATTGCAAAATCGTTGCAACACCCCATTTCTGACCAGATTGACTGAATCCTCCATCCAGCCTGGCAGCAGTACAAGCCTCTGACTCCCCAACACCCCATCTGCTGTTTGCTAGCAGCTTGAGGCTCCCCCTCACCAAAGCAAACCCCCATCTGCTGCCTGCCTGCATCGAAAGGCTCTGATTGACTAGCCCCCACCTGCTGCCTGCAGCGGCCTGGAGGTGGAGGTGCGCAAGCCGCGCATGGGGCTGGCGCGCATCAGCGTGGTGCGAGGGGCAGGGCCCCGCGCCGGCACGCCCGCCATAGATGACTACATACGCTCCCTCGAGGCCATCACTGACCATCTAACCAAATTCAGCGGCCTGGTGAGCTGCTGCAGCGTCGATCAGGTGTCTATTGCTGTGGCTATCTGGATCCCGCCCTGGTCTGCAGAGGGCCCCTCTGGCTGCGCTGGCCGCCCGCACTACATCGTGGCCTGGTGGGGCCTCAGTGTATCTCATGTTCGATGGTGGGTCCCCTGGGGCCGCGCAGAGTCCCGAAGTCATGAAGTGCAGCAGACCCCTCCCCTGCCATGTTGTGAAGGTGCCCGGTGACCTGGACCCTCAGCAGTCTCCTCACCACCTGACCACCATGAAAAAGGCGTACCTGAAGCTGCGCTTCCTGGTGGATGCGGGCTGCATACTGGTGGGGCACGATCTGCGTAACGACTTCAGGCTGCTCAACATCGTGGTGCCCGTCAATCAGGTGGGTCTGATCGGGCCCAGGCAGGCTGCACCTTGGCTGCGGGTGCTATTTTTCCCCGCTGCTTGCCTGATGCTGGGCGCACTGCTGAGCACACCTCTGATGAGCTCACTGCTGCTTCTGAGAAAGCTGCTGCCGTCAATTGCTGTGTCCGTTTTGTAATTCCTACCAGCAGCCTCGATACATGTCTCTTGGTTGTTTCCTGCATGTGCGCTTCTCTTGTGCCGCTCTAAACTGAGAGTAGCGCTCGTGTCACTAATCTGCCTGTGCAGACCACTAACACAGTCACACCATCTGTTTGTGCACACCAGCAGCCTCAACACATATCCCTCGGTCTCTTCCTGCATCTGCTCTTCTCTTGTACTCTTACAAGCTGGAGGGTAGCACTCATGTCGCGAATCTGCCTGTGCAGACCATTGATACAGTCAAACTGTTCCACTTCAAGCGGCAGCGCAAGCTCAGCCTACGCTTCTTGGCAGCCTACCTGCTGGGCATTGACATCCAGCAGACCACGCATGACTCCATTGAGGATGCTCGCACTGCGCTGCAGCTGTACAAGGTGGGTTGCTGCCAACTCAGGTGTGGTAGAGGATGTAGCTGATAAGCCTCTGTCAGACCTGTGCTGGGAGGCGATGTGGCTCTGGCGGGTCCTGACCTTCCATGCTGCTTAGGACATTGCCAGACCTGAGTTGGCATGCCACCTGCTTTTAGACAGAGGTCGGAGCTGAGTGCTAACTTCAGCCAACAGGCTGCGGGGGCAGGCATCGACCTGTGTGCTGCCTCACTGCAAGATTGAAGTGCCTTAAATCGAGCAATGCTCTGCTGTAGGTTTACCTGCACCTCAAGAATGAAGGTCGCTTTCAGGAGAACCTGCTGGAACTGTACCGCTATGGCAAAGCTCATGGCTGGGACCCTGCTGCAGCCAGGAAGGCAGGTGGCCAGGTGGCTGTGCCAGACTGACCCCTGAAGAAGACATGTCCCAACCTGTACCTGAGAGCATATTGAGTACAACGAACCTCACCGAACAGAATCTATGCGCAGAACAGAAATTATGAGCGGGAGAAAGGTGATCCAAGGCATTACAATCAGGCAGACATGCTTCATGCCCATGAACAGGATGACAACAGACTGGAAAGGGCACGGTATGACAAGGCTGCTCGGCATGCTCGGTGATGCTACTCTTTGGCACCAGCCGTCCAGGACATAGCGCCTACAAATTCTTCATATCTGCCACCCACCACCTGGCATGGCAGCACAATACTGATTCAGCAGGGTCTGAGCACTGCGCCAAGTTGTCTGCAGACCCACAGTCTGATTAAAGGCGGCAAAAAATACCTGGTCAGGGTGGAAGATAGACTCCAGGGCCTCCTGCTCGGCCAGGGAGAGCTTTAAGTGGAAGGCTGCTGCATTCTCCTCCAGGTACTGGATCCTCTTTGTCCCTGAGAGCATAGGCAGGGGCAGTGAGTCAAGTTGGCCAGCAGGTGGGCAGTGACATCACTGGCAGGGTGCTGCCAGGAGCACACCTGGGGCTGAAGTAGCAGGCTGTCAGCAAGCATGTAGCAGCCAGACCAGCATGAACACTTGCCAGGAATGGGGAAGATGTCATCGCCTTTGGAGTGCACCCAGGCCAGTGCCAGCTGCCCGGGGGTGCACGCCTTCTTGTCCGCAAGTTCCCTGACCTTCTCCACCAGCTTCACATTCTGCAGTCACAATTTGGTCTGAGGTGTCTTTCTTGGCCATCCCACTCAAGCGCATGTGCAGCAGGCCTGTTCAGTGCCAGTTGTCTACATTGCGGGGGGCTACGGCGATTTTGAATTGCTACATTGCAGCCCCTGTTTAGAGGGCACCTGGCATTGATTGGCGATCACCTGCTCAAAGGCGCCTGGTGCCCAGCGTGGCTGCCCGCTGGTTCTGTAGTCATCCTTGGCCAGCTCATCAGGGCTTTTGATCTGGCCAGTCAGGAAGCCACGGCCCAGAGGGCTGCAGGGGCAGGAGAATGCATATCAGCCATTTCCAGGCCTGCTGAAGGACAAGCAATGAGGCTGCAGCAGCTCAACACTGAGAGTGCAGCATGGAGGGTGCAGCAGCTCAGCTGGAGGGGGAGAGAGCTGAGAGGCCAGCCAAGCATTGTTAGAGCTGCCCCCACCTGTATGCCACAATGCCTGCATCCCATGGAGAGGTTGTGTCAGCAGACTGGTTGCACAGAGAAGCAAGCACATTGCAGCTGAATAGCAGGAGTGCAGCACTCGAGCAACATTCAAAGCAAAGCAGCACGCTGCTCACCAATACCCAGGCTCCTTGCAGTGGGGATGATGGACTCTGCAAAGCAGGAAGGCACAGCCTGTGGCAGCCTTTTCCTGAGGGGCTGGATCTGACAACAGAGGTGTCAGGCACGGAAAGGATCAACATGAGAAGCATGCGCGCTTGAACAGGGAGCCAGCTCACCTTCAACATCGCGGGACCAGAGGGAGTACTCGATCTGGATGGCTGTCAGGGGGCAGATGGAGTGGGCTTTCTTGATCTCTGCGGGGCTGGCCTCAGAGATGCCCACATACTTGATCTTCCCCTCACTCACCAAAGCCTGCAGCAGAGGGTTGCAACGCCACATGAAGCACTGTCTGGCATGCTGAAGGCTCATTGAAGCACAGCCTGACATGTGCAGCAGCCTTGACAAGAGCGCCAGCAGGCAGGGCAGGCACACTGACAGGCACCTACCTTCAGCTCACCAAACGTCTCCTCCAAGGGTGTGCTCCTGTCCACCCGATGCTGCAGGCAGGAGGCAGGGAGCATTGAGGCAGGGGCCCAAGCATTGCAGGATCCACCTGAAGGGCTGGCCCATGCCAAGCTGAAGGCAGCTCAAGACAGCAACCACTGCAGGTTGAAAATAGGGGACAGCTGGCCTGCATAAGGCCGCTGCAGCCAGCAGTAGGGCACTGATCTGCAGCAGGCTGCCTCTACTCCGAGGAGCTAAGGGTGTTGCACAGCAGCTCTTGAGGGCATCCGGCAGCTGTTGACGTGTGGCTGCCTGGCCTCGGCGCCCCCTTTCAGTACAGGAGGTGCTTTGGACTCCCAAAGATGACTGCAAAGGACATCCTGATGACATCAGGTAGCTCCCTGCATGGGGGGTGCCAGCTCTTCACCTGGTAGTACAGGTGGATGCACTCCACGCCCAGCCTCTTAAGGGAGCCCTCCACACAGCTGCGCACATACTCCTTCTTGCCATTGACACCAAATTCTGTGGGCGTGTAGACGATGCCAAACTTGGTGGCTATCTGGTAGGCACTGGCATCGCCCTTAAGAGCCTTGCCTGCAGCCAGATGGGCAGGAGCATAAGCAGTGTGGTAGAGACTGGATGCAAGACAAGGACTGTTCCTGAATGGGCATGGCCCTGTGGTGGAGTCATGTGATCATGTGAGGGACATGAGGTCAGTGGACGGCCCGCAACTCACCGAAGAGGTACTCGTTCTCATGGCCCAGTGGTGATCCATAGATGTCTGAGGTGTCCTGCAAAGGAAAGGCATGGATAGCAACCAGGCCGCAGGGAAACACTACAAAGTGGCCCCAGCTGTAGTGCCCCCATGGCATTGTCAGGTAGGATGATCACCCAAAAGCACAGAAGCGGCACACCATTCTGAACTACTTTGACCAGCTCCACAGCAACCTCCAGGCCACAGACAAGCGAGCAGAACAACACCTCACCATGTGAGTGATGCCGAGCTCCTTGGCCCGGTGTATGACTGCCAGCGCCTGGTCCTCTGGCACCATATTGGTGCTGTAGCTGCTGCTGAGACCCATGCCGCCATAGCCCTGCAGCCAGATGGAGACACTGAGCGCCTGAGCAGTGTCAGCAGCAAGATCCTGCAGTGCCACGGGCTGCCCCCAGATTGAAGAAGGCTGTTGGGAGCAGCTCCAGGTGAGCACAGCAAAACTGACAGGCAGGGCCAGCTCAGGCCACGAGGTGACCCTGATTGCTGCATGGAGTGGGAACATTGATCAGACATGAAGGCCAGCATACCTGTGCGGAAGACATGAAGCCCTGGCTGCCAAGTGGCCTCTGAGGGATGCTGACAGGTGCCATGGTGTCTTGTTTTCCTCCGCAAATGGCACATCATGCTGTTAAGTACTCAAAACTTGCCTGACATAGCTGACAAAAGGGTGGTTACGAAATGCGCTCCCAGGTATAAACTCGTCGACTCCTCAGCTAATCATTACTAAACCCTCCTCCACCCTCTGGTCCACATGGCAACGCAAACGCTGTCGAGGCATGCTGGACATCCAGCGCGCGCACCTTGCAGTCTCATCTTGGCGCCGGCCTGCCAGTTCGACCCCGCCAAGCTCTCAGCGTATTAGCCCCCAACAATCTGCAGCCAGCAAGTGCAGCCGCTTCGCTGTACCGTCAGCAATTGCAGTGCACATCGCTACTGTCAAGCTCAATGCCAAGACAGCAGACCCCAACCTGGTTGGTGGCAGTGCACAGGCAACCGTATGCACAGCCCTCCGCCTACTCACAGTCTGCTTGCAGCTAGGACTGGTCGAAACAGCAGCTCACTTCTCATAGGACCAGCAGATTGGCAGGCAAGCACCAGCCCAGCCGTTTTTCAAAGCCTGTTTTGTGCATGCTGTCACCTGGTCAGGGTGGAAGATGGACTCGAGAGCATCCTGCTCTGCCTTGGACAGCTTGATCTGCAAGGCTGCTGCATTCTCCTCCAACTACTTGATCCTCTTGGTCCCTGCAGGGGAGAGGCAGAGGGAGTAGGCATTGCACTGCCAGCAGGCAGGTGCCAGTGGCAAAGAGGGCACATGTAGCAATTCAGCACCACTGAAGACTCCATGCTGTCAGAGGTCACGCTTGAGGAGGAAGTGGATCATGCCCTGCCTGTGTGTTCTAGCATGTTCCGGCTTTGGTGCCAGCGCCCGATGCATCCCGGAGTGAGACACCTGTTTCATCCAGGGTTCATCCAGGGTCACCCATGCGTCTCTTAAGAGACTTGGCTCAGCCTTCTTTTGGTGGGTGGCTGCGGCCACCCTTGCAATGTGGCTCTGTTGGAGGCATTGTGCAACATCCAGGTGACTGCCATCCCTAAGCAGGATGAGAACAGCGTCATGCAGGCAGCACCAAACAGTGTGCTGATGGACATCTCCTTGCCTGGAATGGGGAAGATGTCGTCCCCTTTGGAGTGCACCCAGGCCAGCGCGAGCTGCCCAGGTGTGCAGCCCTTCCTGTCAGCAATCTCCTTCACCTTCTCCACCAGCTTGAAGTTCTGCAAGGATGTCAGCAATGATGTTCAGTCATGTCACTCAGTTGCTGCAAAGAGGCTTGCCTTGTCCGCATCCTCCAGCCCTGGCATGTGGCCTCAGACCCAACATCATGGCCGTGCAGCACCTATGCCCCATCATGGCTGTCAATGCTGTGCAGTGCAGAGCAGTGCACTCGTGAACAGTGCTGTGCAGTGCTGTGCAAGCACTTGCAGGCGATGCTTGCTTTTGACTGCTGTTTGTGAGATGCAGACAGCCAAAGGACAATCTCTACCTCAAGCAACCTAAACGAGCTTTAAGCTCGCCTGCTTAAAGGCGCCAGCCTTCATGCGCGGCTGGGCGGTGGCACAGAAGTCATCCGTTGCCAGGTCATCAGGGCTTTTGATCTGACCAGTCAGGAAGCCATGACCCAGAGGGGCTGCAAGGGGCAAAGGATAGAGTTTGGAAGCAGTGAGTCTCAATGAGAGAGCTCAGGCATAGAAACTATAGGCAAGGCCAAACAGCGACATCCATACCTGTAGGCCACGATGCCTGCAGGCAAACACACCCTTTCAGTATGCAAGTACTGTCACTTGTCAGGAAGCGCATGTGCAGTGCGCAGGCAGGCATCACGACAGACACGGCAGGCACGCTGTGCTCACCGATGCCCAGCTCACGCGCTGTAGGTATGACTGACTCTGCACAGCAGAAAGGCACAGATAAGTTGTTTGGGTTGGGCTGGTCCTGCACAGCACGCGTTGCAACAGCAACAATCCACACAACAGGATGAGAAACCAGAGCTGTGCAGGTTGCCCACCTTCAAATCCCGGGACCAAAAGGATCACTCCATTTGAATGGCAGTCAAGGGGCAGATGGAGTGCGCCTTCCTGATCTCTGCAGGGCTGGCCTCAGAGATGCCCGCGTACTTGATCTTTCCCTCGCTCACCAGCTCCTGCAGCAGAGGGGCAGGCTGCCTGAGAGTGCAGCCACCGCTGACTGGAAGAGCTTGAAGCCTGGCACCCACCTTCAACTCCCCATATATTTCCTCCAAGGGCATCTTTCTGTCCACGCGGTGCTGCAAGGAAAAGGAGGATTCAAGCATTGGCAGGCAATGAAGAAGCCGCAGCACCCTGTCGTGGGTCAGGCGCGGGTCTCCTGCTCCTCAAGATGGTTTGGGAAACAGACATGGTGGGTGCTTGGCCTGCAAACAGCTGTGATGTTGTGCCGCAGGGTGCCACAGGTGAGGGGTGGGCTTTTTGGGGTATCTGGCAGTCACGCAAGCTCAGGGAGTGACACAACTGGAGGGAGTTTGCGCTGCTCGGCAATCCACCTGGTAGTACAGGTCGATGCAGGTAATGCCCAGCCTCTTCAGGGAGCCCTCCACGCACTCCCGCACGTACTCCTTCTTGCCGCTAGATCCCATGCCACAGTCATCCCAGGTCACGCCAAAGTGGACAGGCAGGTGCGTGTGCGTCAGTGCACAATGCACAGTAAAGCTGCTGAGCAGGTGAGCTGCCTGCAGAACAGCAGTCACAGGCTCTGCTGCACCTTGGTGGCAATCTGATATCTGTCCCTGTGGCCCTTGATGGCCTTGCCTGCATGGTGGGACACCCGGCCTAGTTGTGGTCCTTGCTTGCCTTGCTCGCCCAGGCACCCAGGGCCCAGTGCTCATGGCCCTTTCTGGTGAATGACATCAGCCAGTTTGAGCCCTGCTGGTGACTGAAAACAGCCAATCTCACCCACCAGGTGCTCATGCCCGCCGGGAGTGCTCTGGTGATGTCAGATGTGCCAATGTGAGTGATGCCCAGTTCATGGGCCCTCTGAATCACAGCAATGCCATTCTCCTCTGAGACAGCATTGCTGCTGTAGAAGGCGCTCAACCCCATGGCACCAAATGCCTGCAATGCCAGAAGAAACATGCAAGAGGCAAGGAGCAGCCAAGCAATGGGACAGGGCCAAATGCCCCACCTGGGCAGAGGACTTCATTCCCTGGCTGCCCAGGGGCCTTTGAGGGATCGAGTTGATGGGTGCCATGACTTGCCGTGGATGAACTGAACTCAGTTGTTTGTAGCCTGTTGCGAGCACTCATTCATGAGGGCTGGGATTAGGGTCTCAAACCGCCATCGCAAGCTGCCGTCTTGGCTATTCAGCGAGAGCCAGTCTGCAGTCTGCTCTATAGCACGTTGTCATTGACAAGCCCTGATCCAGATTGCCACTGGGCAACCTGCTCCTCAAGCCTCCTCAGCCAGGCAGCAGGCAGGTTTTGTGAAGCATGGTGCGCAAGCGCAAGAAGGAAGAGAAGGTACAGCCATTTGTTGCTGCACCTGTTTGCTTCATGTTCACCTGGCAACATGCTGCTTCTGCCTCAGGCTGTGATCTTCTGTTTTTACTGCGACCGGGTCTTCAGCGACGAGAGCACCCTCATCACCCACCAGAAGGCCAGACACTTCAAGTGAGGGAGGCTGCTGAACAATGCTTGATTTGCATCGTGCCTTGCTGACCTGTTGATGTCACCGCTGCAGGTGTGACACGTGTCACAAGAAACTGAACAGCATCTCAGGGCTGTCAATTCACTGCAACCAGGTGCACAAGGTGCTGGTGGAGAGGTGAGATCAGCCTGTGCTGTTCGTGCTTCTTGAATAGCAGTGCTGAAGCCCTGGCTCGAGCCTCTTTGTGCGGCAGAGTTCTTGCCTGAGCAAGCGCCAAGATCCCCATGGCCTGGCAGGCGCAGCCACAGTCCCGCTGGAGGTTCCCTGGCACCATGCAGGGTCCCCCATGCAATGCCGGGGCGAGACATGGTCGACATCGAAATCTTTGGCATGTCAGGCGTGCCGGAAGGCACCAGGCCTGGGCAGGCACCTCCGCCCCCTGCAGGTGGGCACAGGACAGCTTGCTGCGCATCAAAATGACTCTGCAGACCAGGTGCATGCCGGCCTGCTGCAGCATGCATGGCAGCCCACTGCGCAGCATGCAACCACCCGGGATGGGTCCCTTCCAATGCACTGGCAGGTCCGTAGCCAGCGCTCCAATGCATAGACCCTCAAATAACTGTCTTGACGATGCCTGTGGTCCTGCAGAGGAGCCGCAGCCCAAGCAGCCCCGCATGGACACAGTGCCTGGTCAGGGGCCGCCAGGGTACCAGGGTGGCTATGGCATGCCTGGACAGTGAGAGCTGCATGCTGCTGTCTCATACATTTCAGATGTCTTGGCTGGTACAGCCAAGCTCTCCTGTGCCTCAAGCCTCCATCCTTTGTCGACCATGCTCTGCTGAGCTTCATGCACAGGGCTGTGGCAGCGTGCCCATGGTCTGAGCAGATTGTCTGCTGCTGCAGGCCTCCCTATGGCTACCAGGGGCCAGCACCTCCGTATGGTGCACTGCCAGGCATGCCTGGGCCGCCTGGGGGCTTCCCGCCGCGCCCTGGTATGATGCCAGGCCCTCCAGGACCGGGAATGTCTGGCCCCATGGGGATGCCTCCAGGTGGGCTGCAGGGAGACATCACACAACCATGACGTCTTAGGGCGAATGGCAGCAGCCATCAACACGCTTGTCTGCAACAAGTGTTTGGACCATGCATGCGCGTGCAATGGCTGCCTGTGTCAGCTGTCACCCTGCCCTCGAGTGCCACACCATGCAGGTCCTGCACCCTCTGCCTTCCAGTCCTGTGTGTGCACCGTCCCCTGGCTGCAGGTGGGCCTCCCTTTGGCCCCAGACCGGGCTTTGGCATCCCGCCGCGGCCCATGCCCGGCCAGATGCTGCCCGGCGCTTTCCCAGGAGGTCGGCCGCCCTTCAGCGGCCCGCCTGGCAGTGGCCCCATGGGGCCTCCAGGGAGTGGCCCCCTGGGCTCCGGCCCCCCGGGAGCAGGCCCCAGCGGACCACCTGCAGGTGCCTCGCAACTGCTGCATCGACTGCATGGCTAGTGGGCTTTCAGCATCCCAATCGCGGTGGCCCTTTTGCCAGCAAGCCACTCACAGATGCCTGTGCGGTCCTGCCGCTGCAAGCTTCCTGCACAGCTACTGGACAGCGAGCAGGTGTGATCCCCCTCCTGAGGCAGTGTGCAGCTGTCAGCCGGAGCTTGCTGAGGCTTGCTGCGCCTCAGTCATGGGCCTCAATGCTGTGGCCTTCCGGGCCCGGTCTCAGTGTACAGCTGCCAGCTGTAGAGCTCGCATTGCTGGGTGGCGGCTGCTTCCAGCTGCTCAGGGTTCAGCTGCAGGCTGCACATCTTGCTCGGAGCTGAAGGTGCCATGCAGGGGTGATATAGCGTGTGTGCCTGTAGGTGGCATGGCCCCTCCAGGACAGCCTCTATTTCCAATCGGTGGCCCGGGTCAGGCCAGCGGCGGGGGTGCGCCGCAGGGGCAGCAGATGGGATTGAGCGTGCCCAGGCCACAGGGGCAGCAGATTGGCGGGCCTGGGCCGCAGGGGCCACCAGGTGCTCTGCCTGGCATGCCGCCCGGTGGGCCCAGGCCTGGTGCCCTGTTCCCCATTGCAGCAGGCACTGGGGTGCCGCAGGCAAATGGAGGGGCACCCAGTGCAGGTCAGCAGTGGCAGCATGTCTCTGGGTCATGCCTCTGCAGGAGCTTCACGGCTGCCGGGTTGTGCTTCTGTGTACTAGCATACCCAACAGCACCACTCCAGCAGCGTCACAGCCTGTCCCTTTGCACGCTGGCCCTGGCAGCTTCATTTCACGCCTCCTCACGTGATTGCACATTGGCCCCAGCAGGCTACCCTATGTCGGCAGGTCAGGCACAACACCCACACTGAGTCCACAGCATGCTTGTCTGCTCATGCCTCTGCAGTACAGCCCCAGCAATATTCCAGCTGAGAGCACTTGTCGCCTGCAGGCCTTCCCGTCCCTCCACCTGGTGCTCGGGAGGCTGCCATGGACGTGGGACCAGATGTAGACCTGATCTGGCGAGAGGAGAATGTGTCAATGGTTGGTCCCCTCGCCCTACATGCCATGACGTGCAGGCTGGGAGACCCTGCCTGGAATTTCCTGTGGGTTTCGTGTCTCCTGGCCATCTGCTGTATGCCCTGCAATGAGGGTGCTCACCCCTCCTGTGCATGCAGGAAGAGCGGAGGGCTCAGCTGCCAAAGTATGCACCCCGAGTCATGGTGAGGCCTAAATGACTGGCAGGCCACGGCCCTTTCTGTGCTAATTTGACGGGTGCCTGTGTGGAATGCAGGCAGGACCCCCTGGCGGTCCAGGCCCCAGCCAGGCTGGTCATGTAAGCATGCCCTGAACATGCCAGCAGCACGGTGAGGCAATCTCACAGGTGAGTGCCCAGTGTTCCAGTGCACAAGTGCTCATATACATATGGCACTGATCAGTGTCTTGTTGTATCAGTCCCTCATCAGGTCAGTAACTGCCACTGCTGTGACTGTGGATTGACTGCCAACCATCTGCATCATGCCCCACAGCAGCCTCAGGTGGGGAGCATTCCAGCACAGCTTCCATGTATGCTGGCAAGCAGGGTGCGGCCATGTCATGTGCAGGTGTTCTGTCTGGTGATATGAGAGAAGGCTGGCAGCAGGTGGGCTTCCCAGTGTGTTCCCATCAGCAGTTACTATCAAAATGAGATCGTCAAATAGGTCAGTGTCACACTGAATGTAACTGCCTCCTTTAAGCGGTCCACGGCGTTGAAGCACGGGACGGCAGCCTGCCAGGTATCAGGGCCGGTTAGTTCCACGGGCGACAGGGCTGGGAACTTCAAGCTTCATGACGGGCCAGGCCCGTTCTGATTTACCTGAGCTGCATGCCGATGGCGAGGCTCACTCTTCAGAACTTCCCGCTCAGATGACAGCGGCCAGTGCTCTGTTCGGTCCACTGATGATGGTCTCACACATGCAGTGACTGTTCTGCAATTCCTGGACCGCTATGAGGTTGGGGAGACTGTGGGAGTGGGAGGTAAGCCAGCTCCAATACCCTGCACAATATGAGCAAGCTGCTGGCTGAGAAGCTATGGGTCAGCTGCCTCAGACTGGAGGTCCCCAGCGGTGCTTGGTGGTGCTTGACAGACAGCTTAACAGGCTGTACACTGCCTGGCTGCAGGCTTTGCGGTGGTCAAACGTGGGAGGGACAAGAAGACAGGCCAGGATGTGGCCATCAAGGTGCAGCATGCATCTCTGCCTGGCAGTGTCCTGCACACTGCCAGGCAACCAAATCTTTAGATGTGATCCCCGAAACAGGTCGGAGGCAGTCTCATCATGAGAGTCCACAAAGCCCTGCGCTGATTCAGCAGTGCCCCGCCAGCAACCGCCTGGTCTGCAGGTGGTGGACAAGAGCAGGTATTCTAAGGGGGACAACAGCTTGCAGCGCGAGATCCAGGTGCTGTGCAAGGTGAGCCATGGAAGTCGACCAGACAACGTCATGCTTGACACCTCGACAATGGGGAAAGCAGCACCAGCTGGTTGATCCATGCTCTGAGTGCTGCAAAGCACAGCGCTGCATTTTGAGGGGTCTGACCATGCGGCGTGTGCTGCCTGCCTGCCTGTCCCCTGTGCCTGTTCACGCCGCTGCATCGGTCAGGCCAGGAGCTGAGTCACTGCAGTCCGCAAGTCGCAATTGTGGGCTCGCCAACAACCAAATGCTGCCTGTGCTGCCAGCTGTTCTGTTCACTGTGATGGATGTTTGAGGCTTGTCACAAATGCAGTCAGGGTTCCAAGTGCTGAGGAGAGCCAGCCTGCCCGGCATTCAGTCCTGCTCCTGCCTGCATTGCCAGCATGCTGGAAGCTCTTCAGAAGGCTGATCAGAAGGAAAGAGAACTGGACACTCTGCCCTGCAGGTGGTCCTGAATGGCATGCCGGCAGCTGGGCCGCAGCTCCTCCATGCTGCGCCCTGCTCACAAGATACTGCAGATGTACTGTGTTGATCCCCGCCCCACTGCGCTGCTGCAGGTGCAGCACCCCAACTGCATCAAGCTGTTTGCTGTGTACATCACCCCCAGGAAGGTCTACCTGATCACAGAGCTGGTCACAGGCGGCGAGCTGCTGGACAGGTGAGTCATGTGGTGAACCAGGTATTGAGTCGATGCTGCTGCCTGCACTGCACTGTGCTGGTTGCTGACAAGCCGCCGGTGACAACGCTCTGTGCTTGATGCCCAGCACAGATGGCAACACAGTGCTGGGGCGCTGTCAATGCAGACTGCCGTGCAGCAAGGCCTGATTGTCTTTGCAGCTGATGAAGCACATGCAGCCTGCAGCCATGCTGTGATGCATGGAGCAGCCATGGAAAGCAGCCAGCCAGCGCCTGCAAGGTGACTGCCACAAGCTGCAGTGCACAGGTGTCACCTTTGTTGCTGCAGGGTCACTGCCCAGTACTGCAACGCACAGGTTCAACATTGGTGGCCAACTGCTGTGAGGTATAAGTTTGATTGGAGACATGTTGTGCCTGCAGAGTGACTGCCAAGGGCAACTACACCGAGAAGGATGCGGCAGACCTAATCACTCAGCTGCTAGAGGGCGTGTCCTACCTGCACTCCCAAGGTCTGTGTCCTCTCTGGATCTGCTTACAGCAGCCCTTCATGCAGGTCTATGCTTCTGGCTGGAAACACATCATTTCATGCTGGCCCTGCTGCAATGCCTCTTCATCACATGTAAGCTGCCGTGAAGGCTGCTTCATCAGATCTGTGCATCGCCTGCTGTGCTTTGCTCCAGCATGCAATGTGTCCCTGCACACAGCCGGTCCTGTCTGCAGCAGCACCCACCCCCGCCCCTCCTCCCTGCTGCACTTTGCTGTGCGTCCATACAGGCGTTATGTCCTTGGTCAGTATGGCAAGGCCAGCAGCAGTCTGCTTCACCTGACTGGTCTGCTGGCAGGCAATGGCCCCTGCAGCAGCATGAATGCAACCCCGAGCTTCTGATGGCAGCTGCAGGCATCTGCACTTGGTCAACGTGACAGGCTCTCCTGTGTCCTCTCCTGGCGGTCCACCCTGCTCAGAGACAGTCCTGTCTGCTGCAGCAGTGACGCCAGCACAAGCCTGCCCCTGGTCCCTGCCCCTGCAGGCATTGTGCACCGCGACCTGAAGCTGGAGAACATGCTGATGACGGACCACACAGACAAGTCGCCCATCAAGATCGCCGACTTTGGGCTGTCCAAGTTCTTCCAGCAGGGCACCGTGCTGTCCACCATGTGCGGCAGTCCCCAGTATGTCGCCCCAGAGATCCTGGGCATCAGCGACGGCAATCAGGTGGGGCTTCTTATGGCCGACGAGTGCCCCTGCTTGCTGCAGTGCTGTGCCTGTCCAGCAACCTCAATGGCATTTTGGATGGGGCCCAGCCCTTGCTGACCGGCTGTCTGCATGCTTTGCCCACCTGTCTCGCATGGGTCTGGTGCTTGCCATTGGCATCTAAGTTGTGCAGAGGGGGTCGAGGGCTGTCAATGGCTGCAGGCAACCTCCTTGCTGTCACCAAGGCGGCTGCTGGGCTGCTAGCAGTGATGGCAACTGCAGCAACCTGATCACCTGTGTGCAGGCGTATTCACCCGCTGTTGATATGTGGAGTGTGGGAGTGATCCTCTTCATATTGCTGTCTGGGTATTCTCCGTTTGGTGAGGGGGTCCAGGGTGCCTGCTGCCCATGGCACAGCCCTGTGCAGCCTGTTGTCAGCCCTGTGCAGCCAGCATGCAGCCAGAGCCAACTCTTCCAAGCTGCCTGCCAGCTAGCATCCACCATAGCCGGCAGCTGTGCATGCAGTATTGCCTGCAGCAGGAGTCCTGGCACTGAACTGCTGGAGGGCTGGCCAGCTACACTCTGCAACAGCAACTGCCGATGCACTGGAGACCCTTGGTGCTGCTTGGGCGTGTGGGTCCAGTGCTGCATGTGTGAGCTCCCCAAAGTCTGCTCTGGCACCTCTGCTCAGCTGAGGGCACGAACTGCCTCTACCACAGACCAGCTGGGTGTTGCTCAGGCCTCTGCCTGCTTGCAGATGATGAAAATGATGCAGTGCTGTTTGAGAAGATCAAGTCAGGCAACTATGATGCTGACGACCCTATCTGGGACCATGTTTCCAACTCTGCCAAGGACCTTGTGGTGAGCCAGCCATGCTTGTCGGCATTGAGATCAAAAGCAACGCGCAAACATTGGCGGGAATCTGCGAGATCGTCACCACCAAAGCTGCTTGAGACATACTTCCTGGGCTGCCTGCTGTGGATGCAGCGCTCAGCCAATGCAGTGCAGATGCCAGTGCAGACTCAGTCACTCCAGCAAATACGCTGACAGCACTGTGGCAGTCGGCACGCCCTGGCGGCAGCCTCGATTTCCCTCCAGCTTGTTGCACACATGACTTTGTTCGCTAAAAGTGCAGGCCAGGCTCCTGATTGTGGATGCCTCCCAGAGGCTGTCAGCAAAGCAAGCCCTGCAGCACCCCTGGCTCAAGGTCAGCTAAAGAAATCACAAGCTGGCATGACAACCCCCTGTGCTGCTTGCCGCTTGATGGCCATTTGCACGCAGCGTGTCTCGCAGGCAGCATGACCCCCCGCTTCCTCTGCATTGCTGAGGCACACCTGCAGCATAGCGCTGCCTGCTGGTGTTGAAGACAGCCGCGTGATGGCTGTGTGGTGGTGCTGTCAACAGCACAGGTGCTCCAACTGGACACTGCAGGGGCACGCCGCCACCACTCAGCTGCCCCCAGCTGCTAGGGAGAACATGCGTGAGATGTCTTCACGCCGCGCTTCCATGCGCCAGTCATTCCAGCAGACCGCCCCATCCGAAAGTGCTACCTTGCAGTAGTACCTGCCACCAGACCATGAATGCAGCCTGCCTCTCTGAAACTCTCGCGCGAACTAGGGGTGCTTAGGCCTCCCGCTGCCCACCATCAAAATACTGCAGACCACCATTGCAAGAGCATTGACTTGCCTATGTAATCATGCAGGATGCTTTGCCAGCATATAGTCTGAAGACATTGAAACCCGCATATGTCGCAGACTTGCAGGCAAGCTGAAAATTTCTTGTTACATGAGCAACACTTCCAAAGTGTACAGGGGTCCATATGGGGCAACAGGCGTTGTGCCAGCTCACTCCTCAAGAGGCTCGTCCCTGAGCCCTCTGCTGTGCTGGGCTCCAGTGTGGCCAGCAATCTGCAGGAAGTTGCGGTCTTCCCTGAATCTGCATGCAGCGAGCAACTGTCATGCTGCCCACGCCAAGACTTGCACTGAAGGTCTGGCTTCCAACTGGCTACAGGGCAGCAGCAGACACAGGCGAAGGCTGTGCGGTGCGGACCAACCAGCAGTCACCAGGCCCTTGAACCGTAGGCCTTGCCTGTCAAGGACGCTGCCGGCGTGCCCTGACGGCGGCGGACCCTCCTCCTCCGGCTGCTGCAGCAGCCAGCACTCCACCGTGTCCACCTGCAGGGAAGACAGCTGAGGACAACTGCATCTGTTGACCCATGCAGCAGCGACTGCAGGGCAGGAGCCAAGATAGGGAGCCTGGAAGGGCTGCCTGCAAGTCCTGAGCAGTGCCAGCAGAGCTTGAGGCAGCTGCTTGGTGACAGGGAGCCTGAGGCAGCTGAGAGACAGGGAGTCTGGGGCGGCTGCTTGCGAGCCTGAGCAGCTGCCAGGAGCAGAGTGCTTGACCTCGGGGCTGCCAAGAAAGAGGGGCCAAGTGCAGCTGGAAACAGCAGAACGGTAAGGGGCTCTGGTGATGAGCATGCAGCAGCCGCCAGGGTCTGCCACAGAGCTTCAGGGAGCTGCCAAGACAACACCAGCTGTTGGCAGCAGCAAACACCTGCCCAGACTCACAGCAAACTTCTCCTGGGCAGCCAGGCAGGGGCTGTTGAATGTGGCAGATCTTCGGCTCATTCCCTTGTCAAGGGTCTCGTCCACAAACATTGACCAATAGCCCACCTGCAGAAAGCTTGACATGCTCACAGCTCAGGCAGCAGCTTTGAAACAATAAGAGCATCAGCTTAGCAAGAAACAGCTGATGGTGTGGCAGAAGGTGGCCAACCTGGCCACCAAAGCCAATTCCATTGGGAATGGCCGAAAATCCTTGGCCACAGTACTGTATATTGTTGTTGATGCCAGCGGGGTGGAACACAGCAGTGGTGGGCATCAGTGTGAAGATGAAACTGGCCAAATCGCCTGCAAACCAGAAACAGGTGCCAAGGTGAGCAAAGCAGACAGCAGGGGCCGTGCCACCTGACAACTGACAGACATGGTCAGCTCTGTGAAGGCATGCTGCACACAGCAGCCCTGACAGTCTGCAGCAGCTGTAACAGCACACCATAGAATTTGCCCTGCTTCTGCCATGCCTGGGAGGCATAGCCCCCAAAGACTTGGCCCTGAGCGTCACGCACCAGCAACAGCGTGGGTCCCCTGCCCACTGCAGCGCAGTAAAAGGGCATGTCAGTGGTGAAACAGAGGTCCAGCAGCCTCAGGTGCACATTGCAGAAGGAGAGCTGAGTGCTACAGCAGACTCACTGGCGCGGCCAAGGAATGTGTTGAACGATTTCCCATTCAGGTCACTGTTAAAAAGGAGCTCCCAGACAGCCGACTGCAGGGAGCCGGGCTCACCGTGTCAGCTACTGGCGATGGCAGATGCCACCTGGCAATGGCAGATGTGCACTGGAAGGTACCTCCAGTGCCAGCCTCTGCAGTGCCATGACATCTGCAGACACTGCTCAGCGCATGTGCAGCTGTCGCAGGATTGCCTCACCTGCTGAGCTGGAAGCTTGGCAGCCAGCATCCACGCCCATTCAGGTTGCAGCAGCAGGGATCTTGTCTCGCACTTCTCTGGCAGCAGCATCTGGGGCAGCCCATGCCAGGCGGTGATCGAAAGCACGTTGCGCAGAAATGTAAGCAGGGCTGGCCACTGCTTGCTCCAGGCATGAAAATGCTGCGGGTCCATGCGCTGGCCAGCAGTGTCAGTGGATGTTGCAGCACCAAAGGCACCTGCACTGGCAGGGCACAGCCGTTGCACTGTCAAGACACACATTCTGCACCAGACTGCAAGTACTGAATGCTGAACAACTTCTCCAAAGAAGAGCAGGCACTTGGCTGTGATCACCTGCCTGATCCACTGAACAGCACCTGAAAACAGCATGCCTGTTGTAGAAGTTGCAATTCCACTCAAGGACATGCACGCTGACCTGTGAACAATTCCTGTGCATACAGTCAGTGGCTGGCAGCCTGTGTCTCTTTTGTTGAGCACAGCAGGCCATGCAATGCCACTGCAAGCACACCTGTCGCAGCAGCTGTGCCAAGTCGCTCCCCTGCTGCGGCACCTTTGGTGGCTGAGGTACAAGCTTGTTGTGCGCAGGCCTGAAGAATCTGCAGAAAGTCTGCCTGGCCGACAGCGTCCTGCTGGGGTCCAGCCAGCACTGCAAAACACCACGCCTCCGTCTCTGAGGCGAGGCCCTGCAGCCAGGCAGCAGCAGAGGGTTACAATCGAGCTCGCTGAGGCGTTATTGTTGACTAAGGCCAGCTTGGGCAACCCCCTACGCTGCATGGATAATGTCTCCCCCGCGGGGCAGACACTGACCTTCTGGCTGTGTGCTGAGGCTATCAGGAACTGCTCAAAGCTGACGATTTGCCCCTCGCCGGCAACAGCTCGCCAGATACACTTCCTCAGCGCTGGCTGTGCCTCAGGCAGTCTGATCAGCCCCTGCAGTTGTCAGGGCATTGCTGCAGATAGCAAGGCCGAGGCAGGCCTGTAGCTGAATTGTGTAAGGGCATCAATTGCAGGCTGACCAGGAATGCGTCTTGCTTGAGGCGGGCTTCAGAAATTGGCTGATGTGCTGCTTTTTCAAAGGCTGTCTGCATGGCCTGCAGCTCCCCTGATGTAAACTTGCTGGCAGCTGTCTTGAACTCATTGCTGGCTTGGCCATCCTTTGAGCTGAGTAGCCCCATGGTTAATGAGAGGGAGCAGTGATTGATGTGGTTTCTCTATGCCATCTTGTGAATTAAGCTCCGACGACCAGTCAATTGCAATTGATGATAAGTCAGCTCTGAAAGTTGGTGACAAGGTCGACAGATTGCAGTTCCTTGACTGCTGAACGCTCAGAGACTATGCAGTCCGGACAGCTGTCGAAGTGTGCAGGTAAGAGATGCAATGTTGCCACAACAGCTCCTGCTAAAGTACGGGCGGATGCTGATCCCTGCATCTCCCTGCAGGCCATCTAGGGTTCCAGTACAAGCATGCACTGCCAATTGCTCACGCAGCATGGGTGCTGCGGCACAGCAGTACACATGAGGTGCCTGTTCTACATGACCAAACTCCGCAGACGCAACCGGATGAGCATCTATGTTGATGTATGCAATGCTCCTCTGTGTGTCGTGCAGGGGCGACTTGGCAGATTGTGCACAGAGGCTCGCAGCAAAGGTGGCGTGGCACAGCGCTCTGGCAAAGCTGCCAAGAAAGGTCAGTGGCTCCCTGCCTGATTACTGCCTCCTGCTGTTCTCACCTTTGTGCTGCCCTCTGACGTTGTCTCATATGTGCCATGCAGCGGCGGAGGGAGAGGGATATGGCAGTGGCAAGGCATATGGCAACAGCACTGCATACTTGGCCTTTGCAGGGGTGCAAACAGGTCTTGCCGGCCTGATGGCAGCGCTTCCCGAGTCGGTGAGGCCAGTGTGCTCTGGCGTGCTGGCTGCACGTCTGGCCCCCTGCCATCATGTGCACATGCTGGGCTCAGCTGCATTGCCCTGGCCTTCTGACAAGCTCGCGACACCTGTCATCTAACGCTGAAAACCTGCTGCCGTGCCCTGCAGGCACATGAGCTGCTGTTTGGGGTGGCTGGTGGCCCCTACACTGCTCCCCTTTTCAGGATATTGGCATGCGGACTGCTAGCTGCGTCTACCTCATGTCTGGTGCAAGCTGTGAGTACTGCTGGCTTTGCTAGCAAGGCTCTGCTGGCCCTGGAGACAGCTTGTGAGGCTGTCCTGTTGTGCTGCAGGCTGCGTCCAGGGCAGGCATGCTCGACGAGGATGTGCACAGGCGTCTCAATGCCTCGCTATCATTCCTGGCCGCAAGCTTCCTCTTCATCCCAGCCATCTCCTTTGTGCCAAACCCATCACTCTACCCTGAGCCACCCCTCCAGCCAGCAGCAGCCGCAGGTCAGCACTGGTCAGCATGCTTTGTGACTGAAAGCGCCCTCTGCAGCCCCAGACTTGAACGTTGTGTTTCCTGACCTGCTGGTGCAGGTCGCCTGCTTGCCACTGCATGGCTCACCCACCACTCGCTGGGAAGCCAATGCATTCATAAAATGCCTGACTGGCTTCCTTCTGTGTGCAGCAATAATTTTGTTCAGCTCAGCCCTCTGGTGGCTGGCTGGTCGCAACTATGCCATGTATTCGTCCGAGGGTGCCAACCCAATCAAGATCCTTGGGGTGAGCAGTGCAATGCTGTTGCGACTGACCCATCATTGAGTGTCTATCTAACTCGTTAGACCTCCCCTGCAGAGCTATGCGCGTGACCTCAGCCAGCTGGTGAAGACTGATGGCCTGAACAGCGGCATCTATGCAGCCCTCACAGTCGGCTTCATTATCGCCGGCCTGGGGTATGAGTTTGCTCCAGTGCAGAGCTTGGATGCCATTCTTGGCACCCTTGCTGGCAAGGGCACACAGACAGTGCTCCTGTGGCAATTGACAGGAGGCGCTGTGGCCACAGCAGTTGCCCCTCTTGCCTACACAGCATGGGTGAGGGCTTGTAAGCTCTGTTTGCTGCAGCACACATAATTCTCTGCTACTCACAGCTTTGCAACGCTGCTCGTTGGTCCTCTCCTTGTGGTACCCTGCGTTGCTTGCTTGGGAGCTGCAGCATGCCTCCTGCCAGCCCCCTGGGGTGGCTGTACGTCCTATGGAGTGCTGGCCAACAGAGTTGCATGCTGCAGGAGGCTGCCATGCAGAACAACTTCAGCCTGCCCAACAAGCGCACCCTCATAGCCGGACTCGGTGTTAGTTCAGCACTGCACACCATCATCCTGGCCCTTCTCTTGAACACTGAGCTGAGTGGGCCACTTCTATTTCCCACTGGCTTTGCCTGGGGCACTGCAGCTGTTGCCTCCATTCTTATTGCCATAAAGCCCAGTGAGGACGATGAGAAAAACAAAATCTTCAAGGACCTCTGAGATGTCTGGTATGTAAGCAGCAGATGTTGTGCACATAATCCATTTCAACTTTAAACATTTGGCCAAGAATACAGACTGCAGCTACTACTTTGGGAGGAACTGTAGAGAGCACCGTTGCTTTGTCAGGACAAGTTGCTATGAGTGAGTTTTCTCGTGTCAGCCATGGCGTCGTGCCTTCTTGTGCTGGCTGCTGCCCCACAGGACCTGAGAGCAATATGGGGACATCAAGCCAGTGACATGACTTACTCAGCATGACCACATGTTGCAAAGTATGGCACACCTGCAGCACCTGCCCTCTCCCTGGCACATCTGGCGGCATTAGTGCTTCTCACAAAGGTGGCCACTGGTATGGCCTTCTTGGGGCGTGCTTGACGCTCTGCATGCATCCTGTCAGCAATCTGCTGACCCTCCACAATGGTTTGGCCGAGCTTGCTAAGGGCTGCGGCCTGTCTGCTTATCTCAGTGATGGAGTCCATCGGCTCAGTCCACCTCTGCCAACGGCCCTTGCCAGACCTCCACCCGGTACTCCCCTGCTGCTGCTCCACCTTGAGCAGCCCTCTCCTGCCAGTGATAGCATCGTCAGTGGTGAACGCATCATACAGCTGCCTGACGCTGCTGTAGGTGCTGAGGTCAAAAATGGCTTGGTGAGAGCCTTGCCCTTCCTTCCCTTCCTGTTTCTAGCTGAAGACTGAGGTGGGCTGGCCAGCATCTGGGCTGCTGTTGCTGCAGCGTATTGTGCGCCAGCAGCTGCAGCAAGCTGTGGCTGCAAGGTCCAGCCTCTAAACCGCGGCCGAGATCCTGCTTGCGCATGTTGCTGCTGCTGCGCCTGCAGATGCTCAGCGAGCAGCAGTCGTGCGGCCGGCGGCCCTGCCTCCACCAGGCCTGCAAGGACGCTGCTGACCCAAGCTGGGATGCAGCCTGCAGCAGCATGCGGCCCTGCCCAGCCAGCTGGAGCACCATTGGCAGCACCAGCCTGCAGCTGAGCAGCTCCAGCAAGCTGCAGCCTTCTGGCAGCTGGGGCACCTGGACTGGCATGCTGAAACAAGCGTGCAGGCAGGCTGTGGCCCTGAAGGGCGATCTGCCGTTGCTGCCGAGTGGCCTCCTGCAGACAGTCTCCTCCCTCTGGAGGGAGGAGTGCCAAGGTAGACGTGGATGGGCTCTCTGCAGAACAGAGCAGCAGCCATTGACAGCAGCAACATCTCAAAGAGGCACCACATGCACACACTTGGCAATCCAGAGCTTTGTTGCAAGACTGCAAGGGAGATCACTTCAGGCAAGGCACTCTTCACCTGGCACCAATGGCTGGCTTGGCAGGCCCCCATCTGGTGCATGTAGCAACCCCAGCAAGCCAACCTCTGCTGCAACTTGCTGACTTGGAAGGCCAACCTCTGCTGCATCTTGCTGACTTGGAAGGCCTCCATCTGCTGCATCTTGCTGACTTGGAAGGCCTCCATCTGCTGCATCAAGGTCTGCCCTGTCATGGTTGGCAGACTCTTCCAAAAGGCATCTGCCCTGTCTGAGGACACCCTCCTGCATACACAACAAGGGGCTCAGGGCACCGTGCCACAAATTGAAATGGGCACAGCGCATGCCGCTGGCCGCAGTCACAGCAGCACTAAGCCCCGGCTCTGCCAAGTTGCAAGCTGTGGCCGTCTCCGTCCACCTGAAGCACCCTGCCCCACAGCGCCAAACAGGCTCCTGCGGTGGCGCACAAGCTGCTGCTTCACCACCTAACTGGTGACCTGCAAGCAAACACAGCAGGTTGCTGCCATATGACAGCGGGCCTGTGCATGGCCAACACTCCCCATGAGACGAGTGCATCAGCCTCACGGCAGCTGATGCTCAGCTGACGCCCAGGCATTGGCGCTGTCATTGACGCAGGTGCAGCCTTTGACAAGTCATAATCTTGTTCTGAGCAGCATTGTGGTCACTCACGGGCTTCCAGTTGGTCAAGCCTGGCAGACATGTCCCGCAAAAAATTCCAGATCTGGCAGCTTTCAGTGGAAGCGCACCATGATGCTGCTTGCTGGTGAATTGCCACCTCGTGAGCTGGCAAAGGGCGCGTGGACGCGTAGTAGCCGCTTGCCAGCTCATCTGCCTGCCCTCTTGCCGTGGACCTGCACTGTGGAGCACAGGGCTTGCTACAGCTGTCAGTGAGGAGGCCAATGCACATGATCAACACTCTGGCAGGCCAGACAAGTATGCCAGACAGGTGTGCCCCAAGATTGTCTATAGGTGGGACAATGGTGGTGGAGAGAAGCTCACTCACCGTCGCCGAATAGCTGGAAGCTGCTGCTCAGGAGCATTCTCGTCACCATGACCATTGCCTGCCATAGAGGTCAGGGCAACAGCAGATGCTGCCTGAACCCCTTGCAGATCTGCTGAGGTGCCCTGAAGATGCCAAGCTGCTGGAGGCCCATCCACAGCTGCCCGGAAGGTACTTGCAGCCTGCTGGGCCGCCTGGAGGGCACCCACAGCTGCTTGAGAGATGTCTGCGGCCTGCTGAGCCTCCTGCCCAGCTACCTGTGAGGATGCATGTGCATCCTGCTGCAGTCCTGTCCCCAGTACAGGGTGTGACCTCGCTGCCGACTGCAGCCATGTCCTCTGCTGGATGATTCTGCTGGGCTGCTGCCCTGCACATGCAATGCTGTTGTTATGCTGCACTTCAGAGTGCAGCAGCAGTGGGGCAGAGCCCAAGCAAGCTACCTGCAGCTCTTTTGCTGGCCCTCTGCTCTATGTCATATACATCTGGCTGCTCATCATCCTCTGCTCTCTTGGTCTTCTTCTTTGCCCTCAATGGGGGCAATCTGTACATGGCGGGATCCTGACCATCCATGAGGCCCTGTTATTCAGAGGACTGCCCAGAAGGAGGCTTCAACGCTTGGGGGAAAGGTTTCCACTTTCATCCTGGAATTCTGTATCCTGCAGCAAACAACGAGTCTGCCAGCAAGCGACAGCTGTCAGCATGAAGAACACAGCATGGTCTCCTTGAGAAGCTGCTGGGCAGCTTAGTGCAGCTACTGCAGAGAGCAGTCTCAACTTGGGCAGCACGAGAGATCTCTATTCTGTCAGGCTTGGAGGACTGCAAAAGGTGAGCTGGCTGGACTGTGCCTCTTTGAGGTACATCAAACGCTAGCGCGACTGCCATCTCATGTCAGGCTCATGGGGGACTGCCAGCATGGCCACAGTGTAAGCTGCAACCGCCATCGAGAGGGCTCCCTGACAAGGTAGAAGTCTTGTGAGAGGCTCACCTGCTGGGTGCGTGAATAACACTCGGCTCATCGCTTCATCGCTGTTCCCGTGGTCACAGCTTGTAGTTCGGAAGGGATCCATGCCCAGAGGCTGAAGGGGTGATTTGCAAAGCATGGTCACGGGGTGGTCAGTCATGGGCAAGGCGAACACAGCGCAGATTACATCAGACTGCAGCACCACAGGCATTGTGGCAATGACGCTGCAAATGTGGTGCATGGCGAGTGAGTCACTTGTGGTCCCTGCAGGCAAGTTGACGCCCCATGGCAGACACCGAGGAGGCTGAAGCCCTGGAGGCGCTGGGGAGCCTGGCAGGCTTTGCGACGTGAGTCACTGGCAGCATTCGCCACCTTTGCCATAGTGAAAGCGGGGGCATGCACCTCAGGACCAGCAGCAGCAGCCAGCAGCCACTTCTGCCACGCATGGCATGCCCTGCTTGGCATGGCACACAATGACAGCCTGGCCCTGCACTGCCTGCAGGGGCGACACGAGTTCGCTGTTGCACCTGGTGCAGCAGGGCCACCAGGACGCTGACGCCCTGGGTATGCTGTCTGCTGGCCCAGAGAGGGCTGTCAAGCAGGAGCAGCTGCAGAAGTGGATCCAGTGCAGCAAGTGCAACAAGTGGCGCAAGGTGCGTGATGATGGCAGGGAAGCTGGGCAGCAAGGCTGGGCACCCTGGCCTGGAGTGCATGCCACTCCTGCTGCATGCATGACATGCATGCGCAGTAGCAGGTCAAGTCCTGCAGGCAGCGGCATGGCACAGGAGCAGTGTCACACTGGGGCCCGCTGTCCCCATTGGCGCTCGCTGTGCCGCCTAGACAGCTTTGATGTGCCTGCTACACGTCTGCCTCATGCAGCAGCGTATTCTTGCGCTCTGTTCTCTGCTTTGCAGGTCCCGTACACTCTGCTGGACGAGGACATCCCTGACATCTGGGAGTGCAGGGACAACCAGTGGGATGCTGCCTATGCCTCATGCGAAACAGCACAGGCCCTGACAGATGCTGCCATCGACAGCATCCTAGCAGGACAGCAGGACATAGAGGCAGAGCTCCTGCCCCTAATAGCACCTGTGCTGGACGACAATGATGAGCCATACGAGGATGATGGGTGAGCTTGCAATTTGCTGCAGCATATTTTGCTGCTGTCACATGTATGGCCTGGTCAGGGCCTTGCTGTGCACTCAGGCCGCAGGTGTAGCTCATGACGACAGCCATTGTTGCAGGCAAAGCCTATTGAATGAAGGGTGCTGGCTCCTCTGTTAGGGCTGCTCAGGCCATGCACACATGGATTCTTGTGCCGAGGAAGCAGTGCTCTTGCCGCCTATACAATTGAACTGCATGATGCTGCAGGGAGGAGAGGCGCGGCGGACGTGGCAAAGGCAAGAAGCCACGCCGCAACTTGGGAGACGAGGACTTTGGTGGAGAGGGAGGGGGCCGTGGGCGTGGCAGGTGCATTGCACTGGCCTGCCGCTGCACTTTGCTCACAGTGCGCCACATGCAGTAGGCTGGGACCATTGGGAAAGGTGCACTCCCTGCACATGCATGTCTGCCTGTGACAGAAGCATGCAGTGCCGCAGCTCATGAGCCACAGCAGGTCCCCAAGCCTGGCTTGCTCAAACACTTAGCTTGCTTCAACATGATACAGGGCAGCAGCTAGGCGGCTGTGACTGCATCAGCCTTCCATCATGTTCTGGAGTGCAACACAGGTGGGCATAGCATTGCGTGCAGTGACACTGGCCAGTGAAGTGGTGCACTGCTGCCCCATTGCAGGGCCGGGACCAGTGTCAGCAGGCAGGGGTCAGGGACACGACCGTCCTCTGGCTCTGCACGCACAGCCAAGGCCCGCGCAGCCAGAGCGCGCAACAACAATAAGGCGCGGGGCGTCCGGGGTGTCAGTGAGGCTGCTGAGGCACTGCTGGGCATGGGCAGCGGCTTTGGCGAAGAGGATCTGCCAGTGAGTGCTGAGCCTGGGTCCCAAAGGGAGACAGCAGGCACCTGAACTGCAGGGGATCATGTCTTGTGTGTTGGCACACAGGGCAGGCAGCAGGCATCTGCACAGCAGTGTGAGTTGCTGGCAGCAAGACAGGCATGATGCCTCTGCGCTTGAGGGCACCTGAGCTTGCCCAGATGACCAGCCCACTGCTTTTGGGCCACAGACTCTAGCACTTGATCGACTGGAAAATGCGATAAGTGTCCTCGCCCTGCAGATGAGACAGGGCTGTTTCCACAGTCTATGGGCTCCAGCATCCAGGGACTGCCACCAGAGGGGCTCCAACACCTGGTGCTCTGCGCTGTCGCCCTGGCCTAGACAATGTCATCTGCAACATGCTGATCCAACATGGTGCCTGCCCCTCAGGATGAAGATGAGATGCTGGAGGGGGAGCAGGAGGCTGGGGAGGGGCACTGGGCATCTACATCTTTCAAGCCGGGCAGGGTCGTCTGGGCCAAGGTGGAGGGACACGACTGGTGGCCTGCCAAGGTGGGAGAACAGCTGCAGCATGCATTTTGAGAGCGATTTGCATGCACTTTGGGAGATGCTTACTAGGCGTAGCAAACAGCTTCTGTGAGCAGCTCGGTCTGCTGGAAAGGATGCAGGACTGCAAGTTGAGCACAGGCATGGTGCTTGCTGGTTGCCCTTCACATGCTTGCACCAAGGTATTCCAACCAGGGCTGCTGGTAGACAGTCTGCACAGCCAACCTTCAGTGCTCTGCAGAGGCGCCATGCAAATTTCGTTGCAGGTGGTACGACGCCGGGCGGTCCCCCGTGAGGTGAATGGGCCGCCCCCAGGGTCAGACGTGTGGCAGTGGACCCCTGTGGTCTTCTTCACCACCTCAGGCGTCCCAGGGGAGGTCACAGAAGGCATGGACAGCGCACATGGGGCCCTCGCGGCCTGCATGAGGGCTCTCAGGCTGCCAGGTGAGGCCTCCCGTCAAGAGCTCTGCTGCTGCCGAGCTGGCGTGCGCTGCACTGTGTAGGAGGCCGTTCTCACAGACTGCCCTGCAGAGCAGAAGCAGACCATGTGGCCTTCAGCCAGGCTGGTTGGCACACTGCATTGACTGAGTGCTGACTCGCAGTTTGCGATGCACAGGGCGCAGGTGGACTGAGCATGCTGGCTTTCGAATTGCCGGCATGAGTGACAGTTTGGGCCAAGCTGCGCACCCTGTTGAGTGCATCGCCTACTGCTCCTGTCAGGTCTGCAGGGGTGTGCCTGTCTGTGCAGGTCCTGATGGGGATGAGGCCGAGTATGCCTGGCTGTCAGCCAACAATCTGAAGCCCTTCAGGCAGGGCGACAGCCAGATGATGGACCCTGCCATGACCGGTAACGATCCCAGCCTGCGGGAGTGCATCCTGGCTGCAGAGCACAATGTCACAGACTTCCTGGCGCGGGCTGCTGCTCGAGAGAAGGCCAGGACGGAGCAGCAGGAGGTGGCGCTGGACGAGGCCGACAGCGAGGCAGCCACAGACTCTGATGGAGGTGAAGCTCTGATGCCACTGCCTCTTGCTTGCTTGAGCTGTAAGCTGCCTACAGGCTTAGACTGTGATGGAGGAGAGCCACCAAATGTTGCCACTTTTTGACGGCACGCAATTGCGCACACTGAGGCTGCCACAGACTCAGATTGAGGTGAACCCTGGACATGATGTTCCTTCACTGCAAAACAATTGCCAGTCTGCATGACCGCCCCTAAAAGGGCTGTTTGCGATGGATCGTTGAACACGCCCACAGCAAGGATCTTTGACGAGCCACCTGGACTGTGACAATGTGCAGCTGTTGGCTTGGGCTCGGTTCAACCTTTCTACAGTCCAAGTTGTGGCGCCAAGCCAGGTACACCGCTCAGCCTTGGCTTTTGGTGCAGGCTGGGGCCCTCCGCCGGCTGTGATGCCAGCCCTGCCTGATGCAGCGCCTTCGCTGGGCACACCCAGGGGTCGCGGCAGAGGCAGTGGCCGCGGTGGGGCTCGGGGCAGGCGCGGCAGCCGTGGCGGGCGTGGGCGAAGAGGGGCAGGGGGGCGCAGAAGGTGGGCTGCAGCCATGCATTGCTGCCAAACAGCGCCAGTCTGCTGCATTCTGTGCCTTTTGGCAGCGTGGCCGTAGCATCTGTGCTGCAGCAGTAGGGCTGCAGATGCGGCAACCTCCAGAGCAACCCTACCTGCCTTGCCTATCATTTGGTAATGCCTCACCTGCAGGGTTGAGAGAATGAGCTGCCCGCTGACACCTTCTGCATTGGCTACAGCACCTGAGCAGGATGCCTGTGGACAGCTACTGGGCATTGGGTCAAGCTTGAAGGGCTCTTGTCACATCTCTGCAGGGGTGGTGGGGCATGGGATTATGAGGATCCCACAGCCTATGACGATCCAGACTATGGCGTGCCTCCCCCGGTCAGCGAGGCTCCTTTAGCTGCTCAGGGCCCGGTGGTGGTCAATGCGCGCCCTGCCCTGGCTCCCATTGTTGTAGAGGGCATCTTTGGATGGAGATGGTGCCCCACAGCTGATGAGCGCCAGCAGGACAGGTGACAGCTTTGTGCTGTGATGTGTGAGGCATTGCTCTTGACAGCATGCCTGCACATCCACTGGAAGGAAACACAAGTGTGCGTGGTCCAGGGCACACCTCGTGGGCGTCCCGCTCTCAGCCTTTCATGCTGTGAGACTGGCAGAGACTGTACTTGTGAGCAGGAGGGCTGCACAAAAACGCTGGCTGCCCCGTACATTCTGTGCCATCTCTGCACACTAGACCCTGAGCAGCCCTGTGTGCCATCATCCTAAGACTACACCTATGCTGCTGCAGGGATGCTGAGGAGCAGCTGAAGCAGCAACACAAGCAGCAGATCGATGTGATGCGCCGCCAGCTGACTGGCACTGCCTCCTCTGCTAGGGCAGCAGTGAAGGAGTCGAAGCCAGCACATGTTGTGCTACCTGCAGCGGCTGTAGCCCATGAGGCTCAGCCTCGGCCTGGCCATGCTGCTGCTGAGGGCAGTGGTGCTGCCATCGTGGCACCCCCTGCAGATGCTGCTGCCAGGCAGGCTGCTGAGCTTCAAGCACAGCAGCAGCAGCAGCAGCCCAGGCTTGACGCGGCTGTCCAGCTGCCTCAACCGCAGGCTGATGCTGGTGCTCTGCATGACAGCGCTGCTGTGCCTGCCCAGGAATGGAGGCCTCCATTGTCTGCAGCAGCGGGGCCTGCTGCTTCTCATGAGCCACAGCCAATGGCCCTCGACAGGCCGCTCCAGTCGGCCCACCCTGCCAGCGCCGCGCAGGACCCACATGCCCCTGCTGCACCCGAGACAGTTGGCCATGCCGCCACAACAGCAGCTGCGCCTCTGGGGCCTGGGCAGGCCGCACCGCCAGCAGCAGAGCCTGCCGCTGCACAGGGGCCAGCAGCGGCCCGCACTCAAAATGCGCGTGACGCTGCAACAGCCTCAGCGACTGGCGCTGCAGCACCTGCGGCAGCACAGGATGTGGACAAGCTGCTGGCCTCAGACGAGGTGCTGCCAGCCCCTGAGGTCATGCAGGACGACAGCAGCTTCCCCAAGCAGGAGGCTGGAATAGGGGACGATGAGAAGCATGCAGTGGCTGCCCTGCTGGCTGCAGCCTCTGGCGTCAGCTCGGGAGACGCGGCTCCCATGCACGACTTGCAGGCTGGCTTAGGCGCTGCAGGTCAGTCCCTCAGCTAGATCTCAGACTTGTGCAACCCATGGCAGTCAGTGCGGCAGGCCCTGAGCTGTTGCGGAGGCCGCCTGGCAGAGCAAGAGCCCATCATGGCGCTGCCATTGCTGCCGCTGACACTGCTTGGTCCCTCATGAACGGCAGGAAGCTGCAGGAAGCTGTGTCTCCAGGGGGAAGCGAGCCAGATGTTCTGGAGACTGCAGGTGTTACTGGGGCTGCCAGCGTTCTGTCACCCTGCTGATGGGCTGTGGTGCCTGCAGGTGCCGCTGAGCCCAGCGTGCTGGAGCCCGAGTATCTGGTCAAGTACGTGGGGCGCTCCCACCACCACAACGAGTGGGTGGCAGAGAGTGTGCTGATGCAATTGGCGCGGCGAAAGCTGGTCAACTTCAAGCGGAGGCATGGGGCAGCCCCCTGCAACTTGCTGGACCCTGCTTGGAAGGTGAAGTGGGTGTGCTGGGTTCTGCACTGTCTTTGCCAGGTGGCCTGCCTTGCTCTCTCTGCATGAGAGCTGTCCTACAGCATGCTTTGGTGCCTGCTGGCCGGGGTGCGAACTGCACCTGCGTATGGCAGACTGTAGTTGTAGCGACGCCCAGCTAGCAGCTGAGCTTCTGCTGCAAAGCCGTCGCGCTTCAAACCTGCTGCTGCGCACTGGGGCCTGAAGAATGCATCCTGCAACATGTCGGCTGCCATGGTCTGTGTCATTCAAGATGCTGTGCTGGGTGTGTGCAGGAGCCTGAGCGCTTTGTCGCCAGGAGGCCCTCCCTGTCGGGACCAGGCTGGGAGGTGCTGGTCAAGTGGCGCAAGCTGGGCTATGAGCACACCACCTGGGAGGTGGGCGCTGGCTCCCTCCCCCTGCATGCAGTGCACTTGCAATGCTTTGCCAGGACAGCTGGGCTACAACCTCGCAGCCTGGCAGACTTGGACTGTCTCTCTGTCGCCGCCTGGCTCACCCTCGCCCAGGCAGCTGCTGTAGACTGCTTTCCTCTGAAGCTCATCAAACAGTGCAGCTTCATGTCTGCTTGTGTTTCTGCAGCTGCTCCCTGCAGCAGGTGAATGGCTCCGGTTGGGCTCCTGCAGACCCGCATGCATTTGCTTGCCTGCAGTGCTGAAAGCACTGCTGGGTCTCAGCCAATTTGTGTCTGGAGCCTGAAAGAACCTGCACCCGAGGGTGCACACGTGGACCCATAAGCTGCTGAAATGTGCTGAGCATGGATGTGTCTGTGCAGGTGGAGGGCGAGGGTGTGCTGGTGGTGCCAGACCACCTGCACCTGCACAGGGAGCTGTGGCAGCGGCAGCACCATGCGCTCCAGCGTGGGCAGCCAGAGGCGGCTGAGGCTGCTGCTGCAGCCAAGCAGCACGCCATCCAGAATTTTGAGGACCTGCAACAGCAGCCCCCCTTTGTGCGGGGTGGGCACCTGCAGGAGCATCAGTTGCAGGTGGGGCGCACCTGTTGCCCAACCAAACTACCTGTGTATGCACCCGATCCAGACAGATGGCCACTCAACTGCCTGCCCTCTTGCTTTGTGAACGCACTACTTGTACAAGACTCTGTGGGATCACATACCTGAGCAAGCTGCAATTAGCACCATAGCAGATCAGCTGCTGCTCTGACGTTGCTCTTGGGTAGTCTCAAGATGCTTTGGGATGCCTGCAGGCGGTGAATTTCATGCGGCGGCTGTGGCTCAAGGACTCTGCAGCCATTCTGGCTGACGAGGGCGGGCTGGGGAAGACAGCTGCAGTCATTGCATTCCTGCAGTGCATCAGGTGAGGCTGGCTGGCACGCATGAGCGGCGCTGCGCAGCAGTACAGCACTGCAATGTGCTGTGAGTCAGGTTCATGGACCTTTCACGTTAAGCTCGTGGTTGCTATGCTGTATCTGACGTGCTGTGTCTTGCCTGCAGGCATGAGTACAAGAGCCAGGGCCCCATTCTGGTTGTCATGCACTCTGACAGCCTTCAGTTCTGGCAGGGCGAGTTGGGCTTCTGGGCGGACCATGGCTTGAACGTCATCTCCTATGCTGGTAAGCATCTGGACTGGAGACCATGCCATCTGGACTGGAGACCATGCCTGCAGATGCACTAGCAGCTTGGAAGGCTGTCCTGAACCTGCAGCACATGCTAGGCATTACGCTGAACACACTGTGTGGCGGTGCAGGGGGCTTGCCTGCTAGGACCGTCCTGCACGACTATGAGCTATGGTTGCTGCCGGGCAGCATGGACAACAAGGCTTCCAGGCGAGGCCGTGATGAGCAGCCCTCCAAGGTGACCTTGAGAGAATGCATGATGGCTTCTACACAGTCATCCCATGGTTCTGCTTCCAGCAGTGTGACACCTGGCTGTCCCACTGCCCCCAAGACGCAGCCAGACCTGAGGCACCAGGTCTGAGATCCCTGCCCGTGTTCATGCGCTGCAGCAAATAGTGAAGCCTGACGTGGTGCTGACCTCGCTCGAGCTGGCAGTCAGCGATGCTGCATCCCTGAAGGCCATCAGCTGGCAGGTTCTAGTGATGGATGGGCGCAATTGCCAGCGCAGCATGCTGTCCAAGGCCCACAATGCCCTGGTGGAGCTGGATGCACGCCACCGCCTGCTGCTGCCCCATGGCGCCCCACTCCAGGTGAGAGCTCGCCCATCCCCGTACTTGGTTGCTGGCATGAGGAGCTGGACTGGAAGCGTCAAAGTCAGGTTTGCCGCTGTATGTCAGTGTCTGCTGCTGCATTGGCCCGCACTGCCGCCACGCTTATGGGCTGGCAAATGTACGGCAGCGTAGCACCCAAGTCCAAAGTTCACACGACTATTATACGTCTTTGCTTGATCGCTGGGCAGGGAGCGCAGATGCTTGTGCCTCATGGGTGAGCACGCTCCTGTGAGACATGACAGCTCCTCTTGAGGCTAGGTGCTTGCACACGAGACTAGTTGTCTCGCGGCGGGACAGAAGAGGAAACCGTGAAGGTTCAGGGGTGGAGCTGAACATTGCGCTGAGCATTTTGTCTTGAGCTGTCTCTCTGGATGCCTGCCAACTCCATAGCATCGTCTCACTGTTGGCCAGGCAGGCCATCCACTCCATCCTTGGTGCTACGCATAAGCAGCTCATGCCAGGTGGAGGATCCGAGAAGGTTGCTTTGTTGATCTGTGGGTTGTTCTGTCTGTCATGCATGGGACAGAAAGGGCCTCCATGCACCATGCCAAGTGACAGATGCTTGCTGACCCCAAGCAATGTCTATCTGCTGCGAGGTTCACATACCTGACCCTTGGCGGCATGACTTGAAGTTGCAGTGGTTGCAGCAGCTGCGGCAGCAGCTGGTCAACCAGAAGGTGCATAGGCTGTCCCCTGCAAACACTTCACTACGGTAGCCGCAGGCACCTTCCTGATCTGGTGATGTGGGACCAGAGCGCTGAAGTTGGGCATCAACGAGCAACGCAAGACCGTTTGGCCATTAAATTCATCATGGCTTGCTGTGTGCAGGCGCCAGTGCGCTCACTGATGCAGATGGCCGCCTTTGTGGAGCCGCACGTCGAGGCCTTTGCTGAATTGCCCATCAACAGCTCAGACTCGCAGCAGGAGCAGGTGGGCTTCTGTGTCGATGACCAGCAGGCAGATCTCTGTCCGGCTGGCACAGGCCCGACATGCAGCTGCATGACCTGGGCAGCTCAAGGCAAGCTTGAATGCACTTGACGCACCTGTGCATTGCAGCAGCTTGCAGCAGCACCTTCTCCAGCAACTACTCCTGCTTGAGCACATGCAAATGAGCTGATGTCCCTGCAGGTGCACGCCATATCCAAGGTCCTGCGCCCCCACCTGCTGCGGCGCTTGCGCTCAGAGGTGGGCATGCCAGTGGAAGCACGGCGCGAGATCAGCATCCCTGTGACCATGGTCCCAGCTCAGGTCAGCTTAACCTGCCATGCATCTTGTTGCTGCCCCTCACTGCCGTGCCGCACAGCCTCACCCTGCTATTCTAAAAGTTGATGCCCTTATGAGTCGGCCATTGCATGGAGTACTGCTGCTCCATGACAGCAGGCGCCTGCTGGCACGCTGCGCCCAATGCCATTGTGGATGTTGTTGGCCATGATGGCAGACCTCCCTCTACCACTCACCAGCCACCACTCGCCACCCCACTTGGTAGCGCCAGGCTGGCGCATCGCCTATAGCTGATGCGGTGCACAGATAGTCATGGCACCTGTCTTTTATGCTAATTGCGTCCAGTTTATCAGTTCTTGTAATGCTATTCCTGCAGGCTGAGGCGTACCGCCTCCAGCTGGCCCGCTTCTACGAGCTTCTTGTAGAGCAGAAGGCGCCGCGGGGCACTGCCCCGAGGATTGCTGGGCTGCGCAACGTCTGCAAGGAGCTGCGCAAGGTGAGCTGCTGTGCAACACCTGATGAGGCTGAGGTGCCAGTGGAGACACCTGCCGAGAACTCTCTGGTTTGGGACAGTGTTCGCCTGCAAGTTGAGTGTGCAGGTTGTGGCAGCGCCAGGCACTAGATTGTAATTGGTGCCAAAGGGAGGACCAAGCAAAGGCTTGTAGGAAAGTGACAGCACAGCAGCCCATGGCCTTTGGAAACCTTGACTGGGTCAGAGCAAGCTGCTGGAGTGCTGGTGTGAGATGTCACCATGGGAGTATCACTGTTGTGTCCTGCCCTGCAGGTCTGCGGGCACCCTCGCCTGGTCCAGGAGCCAGAAGAGGATCTGGCTGCTGATACGTCTCAGCTGCTGCAGGCCTCTGGCAAGCTGCAGGTGCTGCACGAGCTGCTGCAGAGGCTGAAGGCACAGGGGCGCAGGGTGCTGGTGCTTTCGGCGATGCAAAAGGTGAGGGCGCTGGCTGTACATATGTACATGCTGGGGCGGAATCCTGGGCAGGTTGCGCAGAGGGGAATGCAGCGCTCCCAGTGACAGCAGTTGGGAGGCCGTTCCTGGCCCGCACCTCCGCTGCAAAAGCAGCTGATGCACGATGGGCTGCACTGAATGTCAAAATGCTTCTGGCCTAACAAATCCTTGCCCTCATTTCTGCTGCAGGCATTGGACCTGCTGCAAGGCTACTGTGAGGCAGAGCATGGCTGCACAGAGCATGTGGACACCGCTGTCCCAGCAGCAGCCCGCCATGTGGCCATGCAGCGCTTCAGTGACCGGGACAGGTGCGCAGTGGGCAGTCACGAACTGCATGCCCGTTCTGTTTTACACTCCTGCTAAGTAAGCGCCTGAAGCTTGGCAATATCGATCTGAGCAATGCCGCCGACAGCGTTTGGGGCAGCGCGCTCCACGTTAACCCTTTCCTCTGGCATGCAACCTGCACTGCAGCTGGCAGTTTGTAGGGTTGAATAGAACAGGGCCAAGCTTTGTGGCCAGTTTGCGCCTGCAACTTGCAGCTTCAGCCGGTCACCTGCTGCGTCAGCACCAAATTCACGCTGAGCCCTGGTTTTTGCACCTGCAGTACACACTTCGTGTTCCTGTTGGAGACACGTTGCTGTGGCCTGGGGACCAACCTGCCCACTGTGGACACTGTCATTATCTATGACTCGGATGGTGACCCCAGGTGATCACCTTGCGGCGTCTGACGCCCTCTGGGCAGCCCTGATTGTTAGTCCCTCCGCTGGCTTTGCACGTGATGCTGCTGGCTTGTGCCACAATCATTGGCACTCTAGGGTGACCTGCTGCTGGGCTGGCAGCTTATAGCTTTCGATATGCAGAGTACACCTTTCTCTGTCATCACTCCAGCTGCCGGTCCTGCAGAGCAGCTGTCGAGGCGCGATGCAGGGTGGGCAGGCCTGACTGTCTTTCTGTGGCTGTCTGTAGGCTGGACCTCCTGCAGCTGTGCAAGGCCCACAGAATTGGCAGCAGAGGGGCGACCATGCCTGTGTACCGCCTGTACACCCAGGGCACGCTGGAGGACCGCATTCTGCAGCTGACTGACCAGGGGCGCAGCATGGAGTCTGTGTTCAGCAGCATGGGCAGCAGGTGGGTCCTCTGAAGTGGCTCAGCAAGACACTGCTGGCCCCAGCAGATTGCATGCAGCAGGTTCCACGTCACAAAGATGTCAGGCATCTTCTGTTTCTAGTGACTCGTGAGCACTAGGCAGGAGCAATGGCGTGCTGCTCGGCGGCCACACTCTGCATGCAGCCTTGCTTGGCTTTGCTGCCCAGCTTGTCTCAGAGGGCCCTTCAAGCCCTCAGACGCCATTTCTCGGCTCCAGCTGAGCCCATCATGCCTCCTGCGCTGCAGCAAGGGGTCAGCAGCCACCTCGCGCCGCTTGGACGAGATCATCAAATGGGGCACCTCTGAGCTGTTTGCCAAAGCGGGCCACACCAGCGTCCCATCTGCTGCTGAGGGCCAGCTGCAGCAGGCCTGCTACTCCAGCTGTGCCCTGGACACACTGGCCAGCCTGGTGGACACCAGCAGGCCGGCTGACTTGCACCAGGCAGATGCAGAGATGAGCGACCGGCCTGCCCAGCTGACGCTGCAGCACATTGCAGTGACCCACTGGGATAGGCAGCGCCTGGAGGCTCTGTCTGCCGAGGATGGTGAGCTCACGTTGCACCTGTGCTGTGCTTGTGGGGGTCGACAAGGGGTTGTGTCTTTGAAGGAGGGTGAGGAGGGCCACCTGTGCTGTCTTGTCAGGTGTCAGCCAAAAAACTTTGTTGGGGTATTCACATTTCCCATTGGCTAAGAGTCATGTGGCAGGCACAGATATCCAGCTTGGGCCAAGCGCGCTGCCTGTGCACCAGGTCATTTGAGTCAAATGGCAGCTGCGCACAGCATGCCTGACCGCCAGCTCTGCTGCCTGCACAGCCTGCATGCACACACTTGGCCTCATTGCAGTTGTGTGCACTACACTACTGTCCCTCATGACTGCTCTCCAGGTGGAAGCCCATGGGTTGAGGTCACATGCTAACAGTGGCAGCCTGCCCCTGCAGAGCTGGAAGAGGATCCAGAGCCAGAGGAGGGCTCCCCAGAGGACGGGGGCCCCACACTGACCCGCTCAGAGTCAGCTGCTAACACGACAGCCTACTGGGAGTCTCTGCTGCGTCCGCACTGGGAGCGCCTGCGTGGCGATGAGGAGCGCCTCCTTGCCCAGCAGCAGCAGGAGCAGCCGGACGACCCAGAGGCGTCCCCCATTGGCGCAGGTTAGGATCCAGAACAGCAGGCATTGAGATTCACAGGTCTTGCTGCTGCATCGTTGGCCTGCTACAGCCCCTGGAATCCACTTTACCAGCTGCCAGGTGCACATCTCTGCGGTGCAGCACAAGTATGATGGCTGCCCACTTGCTGCCTGCAATTGATGAGAGCTTGGCCAACAGCGGCAGGGAAACCCAATAAAAGTCCTTGGTCCTTGCTCCAGGGCAGCCCAGGGCAGCCAGTAGGCATGCACCTGCACTGGATACTGTTCACAGTCTCTTTTGATGCCTGCAGCTGATGAGAGCCTGTCCAATCGAGCCAGGAGATTCATGTCTGATGCTCCAGGGCCAGCATGTTTTGGTAGCTGCATGTATGCTGCTGCACGGGGTGCTGCTCCGAGCCTCTGTTGCTGCCTGCAGTGGATGACAGCCTGCCCAGCAGTGGCAAAAGGTGCTTGGGCACTGCTCCCGGCCCCCTTCCTGCCAGCTGTGTAAAGCATCTCTGCAATGCATGCTGGATCCAGGCTTTCCTGTGCAGTTGACGAGAGCCTGCCCAACAGCGGCGGAGAGGAGGAGGAGGCAGAGGCCGGTGCCTTGGGGCACCAGAAGTCGGGCCTGTCTCACATGGCAGACTATGTGATGGATGACGATGACTATGTGGCAGCCACTAAGACCAACAGGGCACGCCAGCGCGTGAATGTGCGGCGCAGCGCGCCAGGTGGGGGCCGTGGCCGGGGAGGGCGGCGGCGGCGGGACCCAGACGACGACGAGGCAGAGGAGGGCACGGGAAGGAAGCGGCGCAAGCGGGGTGAGGGATTGCCCAGGGTGCAGCTCTGGCTTGCTGATTCTTGTATGGCTGGGGGTGGGACGCGGCGCAGACATGTGCTGATCATGAAACAAAACCATGAGGCATGTCTGTCTGATGGCGTCGAAGGTGCCCATGCTGCTGCAGCATGTCATGAGCTGATGGGCATCCAGGCCCATGCAGCAGGTTCCCTGCACTGCAGCATGGCCTCATCTGAGTTCCCATTTTTGCCAGCTGCCATCCATCCCTGTTCCTCCATGCGGCAGTAAAGTCTGGCGACCTCAGCCATTGCCAGCGGCCCCTGACCTATGAGTTGTTGAGAGAGCTGCAACAATAGCTGGCAACCTGCTGATGCCATTTCCTGAGCATTGCCCCTCTGTGCTGCAGTGGGCTCTGGAGACCTAAGCCATCGGCAGCAGCTGCTTACACCTGAGCTGGAGGAGCTGCGAAGTAACTACGACCACCAGGAGGCCATCATGCGCCGCATTGGCGACGAGACCACGCAGGAGCACAGCGTGGCCCACATGGCCTTTGCCCGCCTGCGACAGCTAATCAGCGAGCTGGAGCTGGACGACGCCCACCTTGAGCTCGCACGGCAGGTGGGTTGCTGGTACCAGGACATGCCCTGCTGTCAGACAGAATGGAGCGGGGCACATGTGGTTCCTTGTCTGTAGGATTTTGAAGCCAATTGACCTTTGGTTTGAAAGTGCTTGCAACCCCCGCTAACGGGGCACACCTGGTCTGTTTTTGAAGGACAGCATCTCAAATGCACCCTGCGCCTCTCAGCAAACCGGCTGGAGCCTGGCAGTAACTCTGACAGGAGGTTTTGGGCTGCCGCAACAGCTGCAGGTCACCCTCTGAACACAAATACTATTCCATGCATGGCTCAACTAGTTTCCATTCTTGTGTGGCTTGCCGAATCTGCATGACTGTCGCACCACAGCTAGAAGCAGCCGAGCCTGCCACCTGCACCAGGTGCCAGCCCACCTCTCTGCAACAGCAAGGAGGTCCATGCCCTGCCTGGGGCCCTGCAGGTCGCAGAGATCCTGCTGATGATGCGCCCTGAGCGTGAGCCCCCCTCAGAATTCCAGGAGTACACTTTAGTGGCCATTGTGGCAGTGGCCTCTCAGCTGGCGGGAACCATGCCAGGGCGCCAGCAGGTGCACTCCCTGGCAGTCAAGTTCCAGCAGGACGTGCAGGCGCTGACACAGGTGGGTGGCACTGTGCACAACCCCTTTCCTCCCAGCTTATGACATGCTGCAATCCCATCATTCTGTCCTAGCAGCCAAGCTGTGACTGCAGCCCAGACCAGAGCTTCAGGGTCTCCAAGCGCAGGCTTCTGGCCTCCGCGCTATTGCCCTTGTTGCGACATGGGCATGGGCTCTGCAATGTCTTGCACTGGCCCAGAGTCTGCAAAGGTGTCCCTTCCAAAATCTCGAGGTGATAGGACACTCCAAGACTGACAGTTACTGGAGGGGCAGCTGTGGTGGCAGGGGATCCTCCTCCCACTGCCTGCTAGCCCTTCATGACGAAGGCAGACAAAGTGTCTGGTTTGACTGCAGGTTTTTGAGTACATCATGACCAGTCTGAACCGCTACCGGGATGTGCATGCACGCATACAGGCCTGCATCGGGGAGGATGGGCAGCTCATGCTCAATGGGGCTCTCAACCATTCAGCCCATGCACAGGTCAGCCCCAGCTCAGACTGCTCTGCTGGCCCCTCGACAGCCTTGCATGTTTTGTCCATACGCTTCAGGATATGTTGCTGCCTGCATCAACCTACATGGCAGGTTGTCTCCTGCTATGTGTGCACCCAGCGCTATGAAGTATGCTTCGGTGGAACCAGCAGGTGTTTGAGCCTGTTGCACAAATCACTGGAAGCAGGTCAAAGCAAACTTCACTGCTCAGCCACAACTGCTCATGTCCTTCAGAGCCAATGCGACTTGGTTGTCAGAATCCAGCACATTTCCCATTTCTTGCTTGACATACACAAGCACAGGCTGTACCTTCTGGCCCTTGCTGGCTAAAGCTGCGCCCTCAGGCATTCTGTTGTTCTGCTGCATGCAAATTGTTTCTCCAGCAGCCAGAGCAAAGTTGTTCGCTCAGCTGCAATTACCTGTGTGCTGCAGAGCCAGCATAACCTGCCCATAGTTGCCCAGCACCAGCCTCAGCAGCACGTGGTGCTCAACTCAGACATGGATGCCTTTGCCCATCGCCTCAACAGCATTGTTGCCCGGGACTACATGAGTGAAGCCCTAGCCCTGGGCCCAGTTGAGGCCACACCAGGTGGGACCAGGCTGTCACAAGGACAACACCACCATGCACAGTACTGTGTGAAGAGCTGCTCCTGGCTGACTAGAACCAAAGCCGACAAGCACTGTTTTGCTGAGCTGTCGCTCTTGACAACAGCTGCATGATGGCAATCCACCCCCCATGCTGAGCTGCTGGTCCATACCTCAGCTCCACCATGTGTATGGCCATGTGCAGCTGGCTCATGGCTCTGAACGTCATGATGTGTCCTGCCAGGTGCCCTAAAGTTAAGCGAGGCCTACCTGAGCAACACCGCGCCCCCGCAGCTGAGGGAGCAGATGCGGGAGAAGGTCAACCAGTTTAAGTCGCAGCAGGAGCAGGTGAGCCTGCCTCGCTGACTATTGCCCTGCAGCTCCTTGTGCTTGGGCCGCCTGCATGCTGATCTCGGGTGACAGTGTTCCAGAGACCAGGTTGCAGGAGCTGCTCATATGGCAATTGCCTGCTCCCAAGAGACACTGAATGGTCATCTGCCCTGTCGACTTCGGCTCAGCTGCAGCTGGACCTTGCCCTGCCTGCATGGCTGTCCTTCCCAGTCCTCCAGCCAAGGGCCTGGGCCCAGCCTGGCCAAGACAAAGTCCAGGCAGCCGCTCTTGCCTGCATGTGCATTCCTGAGTGGATGCACAATCTGCAGCCCCAAAGTAGCTCTGGTCCTGCATATTGCATGCATATTGGCGCCCTGGCCGCAGAGCAATTAGCAGCATGAAGCAGCGTAGATCTCCTCTTGTCCTCTGCGGGTGCTCGTCTGGGACCACAGTCCCACCCCGCGCATGAAGGATGCTCCTTGCCTTGCACGGTGTGTAGCAGCTCAGAACAATTGAGGGCTGCAGGTGGTCATCTTCGACCGCATCCACAACCTGCGGGTCAAGGATATCCAGGACGAGTACCAAAAGTACATGGAGCGCGTGCGCAGCAAGGCCCAGGGCGCGATCGACCAGGCCAACGCGACCTACCAGGGGTCGCGTGGCCTGCTGACAGCCCGTGTGGAGCAGCTCGCCCTCTCTGTGCATGGGCTGCACCGCCAGGTGAGGGGCTTCTTGAAGGCTACTTGGGCTGGTGGAGAATGGACTGGCAGCATCCTGTACTCCCCTCTGCACATCTCTGGGCCCTGCGGGGTGCACGCACTGGATGAGGTTCTGAGGACTAAGGTGCTGGCCAGGCTGCAGCATGCAGGCAGAGTAGCCGCCCTGCACAGGGCCTGCTTCAGGCTTGAGCCTGAATGGTGGGCACGTGTGCACCCCCAAACTTTGCAGCGCCCTCACAATCTGCTCTGCTCCCCGCAGCTGGAGGACTTTGCTCAGCAGCCGCAGCAGCATGCCCAGCAGAACCTGGTGGCCATGGCCTCGGGGCCCCAGGCCTCGGACCCCAATGTCACAGCTGCCGCCCAGGCTGCTGCAGCCGCAGCGGCAGCTGCGGCCGCCAGCTCTCAGCACCTGGGAGACCTGGCCGCCTTCGTGGCATCCCGCCTGACCCCAGAGCAGCAGCGTCAACTGCTGGGGGACGGGCGCCATAACGCTGCCGCTGCGCTGGCGGCTGCGGCGGCTGCCAGCGTGGAGGGCGGGGGCGCCGCCGGCAGCAGCGGGCAGCAGCTGCAGCTCCCGGGGGGCATGACGCTGCAGCCACCCAGCCTGCCGGTCCAGCGCCAGAGCTCGTCGCAGGCCATGGAGGCCGATGGCGTGAGCCAGCAGACGGCGGCTTCTAAGCCCCCACTACCACCGCAGAAGGTTAGCCAGTCGGCATGCTGCATGCACACGTTTTGCCAGGCTGCTTTTGTAGCTCCTTCTGATGGTGACTGAATGGTCTCTTGGAGGGAAGACCTGAGAGACCAGAGGCGCAATCGCTTGCTCGCAGCAGAGTGTTTTGACAAGATGCACTCCTGTGAGCAGCCTGCTGGCCATTGCCACCAACATGCAGCCTTGAAGCTGAAGTCATGGCCACAGTTCCTTCTCACAGCATCCCCCTGCTGCAGGGTGCCCAGAGCTACTTTGGGCAGGGGCACTGGCCATACGCCATGCAGCAGGTGCGACACACACTGCCCGCTGTACATGCTCTGACATTGCTTAAGGGTGGGCCAGCCCTGTTTGTGTGCATGGGCCTCTCCTTTGTTGCCACAGTCAAGGCCCCCAATGAACACTCACCTGGCTGTGCAGGCTGCTTCTGACGCATCTGGGCAGCAGCAGAGGGCGCTGCTGGCATTCGCCCAGCAGCAGGGCTCCTACCTGCAGTCGCGGGAGCAGCAGCAGATGCTGCTAGAGAGGCAGCTGGCACAGCCCGGCCACCTGCCGCTCAAGGGCCTGACCCAGCAGCAGCACCAGCAGGTCATGGCAGAGATGGCACAGCGCGGGCAGCACCCGCAGGGCGCTCTGGTGAGCCCAAGCTTCTGCTGACCATGGCCTGCAGACATTGCTGTGGACCCATTACTCCCCTCACACAACCCTGCCATGCTTCAGCAAGCTGCTGGTGCCTAAGACAAGAATGCATCTCTACACGAGCCATGCTGCCTGGATGCAGCGTTGTCATGTCTGGCGGTGTGAGAGGCCCTGACATGTTCTGTTGTGCTTGCAGCAGAGGTCAGGACCAGTGCAGGGCAGGGATGGCCCTGCTGCAGTGTTCCAGCAGGTGGGCTTGGGATGTCGCCTGTTGGTCTCAGAACGCTTACTGTGCCAGTGGCATTGCTGCAACCCTTTACAACGGCAAGGCTATGCAAGCAATTCATTGACACTACAGCACTGGCCAGTCTGCAGACCTCTGCCCTCTTGCTGCTGTGCACGCCAGCTTGCAGAACCCTGCTCTCTCTTGGTTGCAGACGGCCGCTCAGCTCAGCAGCCGGCCCCCTCTGCCCAAGGCGCAGGAGGGCTCCTCGCTGGCCAGCCTGGTTCACAACAATGGGCACCAGGCTGGCGCCCCTCAAAGCGCTGCCCCTGGCGGGGCAGCCCACCTGCAGGGTGACTTGCAGGAGGCGCAGCAGCCTGACAGCACACAGCAGGGAGCTGCTGGCCTGCAGGGCGGCGCAGTGCAGGGCGGCGCTGAGCCCCAGCGGCAAGGCAGCGAGGACAGCTTGGGGGAATCGACGCCGTCCCGTTCCCCCTCTCCAGGCAGGGGCCAGGCGGCTGTGCACAGCACAGCAGCGCCTGGCAGCAGCACGCCTGCGTTGCAGCAGCCCCAGGGCATAGCCCAGCACCCTGCTGCAGCTGCGTGCCAGCAGCAGCAGGGGCAGGTGCCGCTCTTGCCGCCCCTGCAGGCCCCCCAGCAGCCTGCACTGGCTGCGAGGCAGGCCGCAGTGCAGCTGACCATGCCTGTGGGGCAGCCCAGTGCTGTGCCGCCAAGGATGGTGCGGGGAGGGCCCGTGCCTGGCGCATATGTGGATGGCAGGTGGGCGCCACAGCCTGGGCAGCATGTGGTGCAGAGGCCCGGCTGCAGTCCTAGCGAGCTGCTCGCTGGTGCATGCATGGAGCTGCAGGGCTGCTGTGAGAGGGTCTCAAGGGTTGCTGTGCAGATCTTCATCCACAGCAAGTCCAGAAATATATTTTGCAGGGCAGGCTGGTGCTGTCATCACAGCTTCAGCTGTCTGTGTTGCACCTGCAGGCAAGTGACGACTGGCTCCGGCGAGCTGCCTGCCCACATCAGTTACAGCATTCTGCCTGAACGGCCGAGCACCACCAAGCGCAAGGCAGATGCGCAGCGGGGGCCAGGATTTAAGCGGCAAGCTGACACAGGGAGTCCGCTCCAGGTCTGCGCCCAGCCCTTCGCTCCTCACTTCCATTTATTGCCAAGCTGTGTCTGCATGAGCCAGCGCTGTTCATTATGGTGGTCTGCTTGTTGTGTCGCCATAAGGATATTTCTGCTGCCCATGTTGTTGAGCATGGCCATAAGTGCATGGCATCGAGCAGGCTGCTCATCCTATCAGCCTGAGGTGCTCAGGTGTGTTGCTCCTGATCTGCTGCAGGCAGCTGGGCGGCAGGTGGTGACCAGCGGCGGCCTGGCTCCTGCCCACACACGAGCCTCCGCTGCGCCCCCGCAGCAGCAGTCCTTCACAGCCCTCATGACTGCTGGCAGCCGTGAGCTGCCCGAGCAGCCCCAGCAGCCGGCACATTCAGCAGCAGGGGCACCCATTGGTGGCATTGACCCTGCTGCTCCTGCTGTGAACCCCCAGGCTGCTGCCTCACAAGGCCATGTCCCGCAGTCGCCATTTGCCACGCTTGGCATGGCAGGGGCTGGACATCAGCAGCAGATGCAGGCAGCCCCAGCCAACGGCCTCCAGCCGCAAGTGGGGCCTGTGCCCGTGCTGCGCCCTGATGTGGCCAGTCAGCAGAGAGGCTCACCTGCGCGCCACACTAACTCGCCAGCGCGAGTGAATAGCCTGAGCAATTGGGTGGGCCCCTGGCAGCGGCAGCAGGGGCATCAACAGCAAGGGCAGACGCCCCAAATCACCCAGCAGCCCCACCAACTGGGTTCAGCTCGCACCAGCTTCAACTTCGGCCCCCCTGCTTCAAACGCTTGATCTTGTGCACCCATTGGCACACCAAGCAGACCCCCATCTGAGTGTCCTTTGTCTTGCATGCTGAACATCCGGTTAGGACACCAGAAATGCTAGTGGACAGTGATAAGTCTGACAAGGTCATGAAGCAGTTACTGCATTGAAGTCCCCTCTGGAGTAGGTCAACACCTTGGACCTCAGCATGCCATCATTTTGCCGGTAACGGTTTTATGACATAGACACAGCACCCCCAACAAATCGTCTTGGATGGTCTAGTATTGAGGACCGATGGCAACCATTAGCAAGTTGGACACACTCCAGCAGGATGCAGCACAGAAGGCAGCCAAAGCTTCTGCCTTGGAAGATGTTGCCGGGGTTGGTGGAGATGAAAGGTACCTGGCCCAGATCTGCAATGTTGCACTCAGAAACTATGCTCTGCTTTGTGTTGAGACTGCACCAGACTTGGTGATGCATTGGCTGTCAGCCTTCTTCTCCGTAGGGGAAAGCAAGCAGTGTGGCCCACAACAGGGCCGCTGCTGCTCGCTTTCTGGTGGGCCAGCTCTGGGCTACACACCTACCAGCTGCAGTTGGTAGTGCAGCTGCTTGCAGCATGATCAAGGCTCTGGCCATGCAGGTGTCTACAGATGACCTGGCTGTCTGCCTGCAGTGTGACCGAGGCGCTTGCCAAACAGGTCTTCTCAGACTACAGGAGCTCTGTCACGCGGGGCCAACCTCACCCTGCGGCCATCTCTGAAGCTGCCAGCCTTTCGTGAGCCTGTTTGATGCATCAGCACCTGCAAGACCACTCCAAGAATGCCTGACAGCTGTGGGCCCACTCAATTTCCCTGCTTGCAGCACAAATGTTGTATATCTGCTGCAGTGCCATTGCTCTGCCTAAGACAGACTACCCACTCTGGGACACACTGCCGGACGCACTGGTGGACAGTGGCAAACTCAGTCAGCTGCAGCTGGAGGGTGTGCTGTACGCTTGTACCAAGCACCAGCAATTCCTGCCCAGCGGCGAACGTGAGCCCTATCCCAGTCAACAGAGGGTGTTCAAGCAATTCCGTGTCCATCAGGGCTCTGGAATTCCCATGTTGTCATGCTTTGCAGTCAATAATGCCTGAGCCTGTGTACAGCATCCTAGCATACTGAAAGTGCAGGATGGCTACTCCAAGCCGTCCGCTGTTTGAATCCTGCGTCACTGCAGGTGCGGGCTTCTTCATTGGCGATGGAGCTGGTGTGGGCAAAGGTCGTCAGATCAGTGGCATCATTTTAGACAACTATGCTAGGGGCCGCAGGTGACAGCCTGCATCCTGAACAATGCAGCTTGCCTGCATGGCATTGGCGAGGACAGGGAGAGCCATGTGCAGCCTGCTGCGTACCTGGAGAGGACCAGCTTCTCCAAGCCCAGCCTGCTGCAAGGGCCCTCCTTGCATGCATGACTGGCTATCCCTTTGCTCCAGCACATTGCGGCCCAGCATGCTGCCCTGCGTGCACAGGGAGAACATCTGGCTGTCCCTGTGCTCCACCTCATCTGCGCCCAGCATCCTGCCTTGCATGCAGGAAGCATGTGTGGCTCTCCACATCCTCGGACCTCCACCTGGACGCAGAACGCGACCTCAGGGGTCTGGGATGCATGTCCATCAGCGTCATCAACAACCTGCAGACCCTTGACAAAGTGACCACCACTCCACAGGAGGGCGTGATGTTCATGTAGGTTGCTGCATGCGTCGCAGAACATCACACCCTGCTTGGCGCCCTCTGCATCCGCCTGCACCTGTTGAGAGTGCTCTGTTGAGTGCCTGCTTGGCCTCTGACTGCTGATCTGCACTGCCTCCCTCCCCCTCTCGTGAGAGCTCCCTCAGCATCCACTCCCTCGCCACCACTACAGCCCAGCGGCTGCATTGCATGCTCCTGGGTGACCCAGATCCCCTGCACACTGCTGCCTGTGCGCTGTGGCACCCTGCCCAACCACAGCAATTGAATTGTCGCCTTGCTGCCAGTCTGGGGACACTGCGACCTGCCTGCTGCAGGACTTACAGCACCCTCACCATTGCTCGCCAGAACAAGCAGTCGCGCAGGGACCAGGTTGTGCAGTGGTGTGGTGGGTTCAAGTTTGATGGCTGCCTCATCTTTGACGAGTGAGTACTGTGCTGCCCAGCCACTGATATTGCAAGGTACCTCACTGCAGCGGGGGCTGAAGTGCTGCACTGCCATGCTGGCCCCAATCTGCACGACAACCCTGTGGCAGCCCCTCCTCACTGTGACAGGCCAAATCAACTGGCCCATGAAGCAGTGCTTGTGATCAGCCCTGCTGCCAGGCAGTGCACCAGCTGCCCACCACTTTGCTCTCTCAGGCATGCTGGCCTGCAGATGCCACAAGGCCAAGAATTCAGGGACGGGCAAGCAGGAAGGCACCAAGGTGGCACATGAGGTGCAGGAGATCCAGAAGGCCATGCCCCGTGCCAGGGTGGTCTACTGCTCAGCCACAGGCAAGATGCTGCCAGCATGCACCTGCTCTCCAGCCCCAGGCTGGGCGGCTTGGCTGTTTGTGTCGACTGCTGCATGACTGCTGACTGCGCGGGATGCTGTGCTAGGCTGCTGCAGCCAGCAGCTGCTTGCACACATCTGCTTCCAGGTCCGCAGGACAGCGCAGAGCTGTCCATGAACTGCCTCTGTGTGCTGAATGACTATGTGCTGCTCAGGTGCTGGTTTGCTGTTTCAGAGGTATCAGGGTGCCAAGGTGTGGTGTGATGCTGCAGGGGTCAGCGAGGTGGGCAATATGGCCTACATGACTCGCCTCGGGCTGTGGGGACCCGGCTCAGCGTTTCCAAGGTGTGCCTGCCTGCCGCATCGGGAGGGCGCAGTCATTGCCCTGGGACGTAAGACTGCATTGCTTCTGGCAATAGCAGTCCTGCACAGCCATGATCGCCTGTGTGGGGAACGCCTCCCAGGACTTGGGCAGTGCAGAGCAGAGCAACAGCAGTTGGCAGGCACATGCCTGAAGCTTGCCTCGCAAATGTGAGCAACTGCCTGAACGTGTACTGTCACTGCAGTTTTGACGAGTTCCTGGACCAGATGAAGAGAAGAGGCAAGCCTGGATGACAGACACTGCCTGCCATTCACGGCTGCCTGCCGGGGACACTCAACCCCTTGAAGTGTGGAAGACGGGTGACCTGCTGCGGGCCTGCAGGTGTCAGCTTCCTTGAGATGATGGCCATGGAGCTGAAAGCTGAGGGCTACTATGTGGCACGCGGGCTCAGCTTCAGGTTGGTCCCCCTGCCTTGGGTCTGCCGACCTAAAAACTTTGCTAAGCTGACTCTGTGTGCTGCACGATGACCATGGGTGCACCTCTGCTGCCAGAGCTTGAAGAGGGGCCATTGCCCCTGAGCCAGCAGGCCGCCTGTGTCAGTTGCCCAGTCAGCTGACAGGCAGGGCCCCTGTGCTGCAGGGACGCAGAATTTACAGAGCTGTCCTGCAACCTGACTGATGCCCAGATTGAGCTCTATGATGGCGCAGTGGAGATGTGGTGGACCATTCGCAGCGAGATGGTGCAGGCCCTGCACATCTGCAGCATCAAACGAAAGGACCTCTGGAAGACCTTCTGGTCTGCACAGCAGCGCTTCTTCAAGCTGCTGTGTGTGTGTCTGAAGGTGAGCTTGGCTTGCATCTGGGGACTCCCTGCTTGAACAAAAGTCTGGAGACTTGGAAGCTGATGTTCATCTCTGCTTGAAGGTCAGCCACCGTCTTAGTCTGCCAGCACGCATCAGCACCTGAACCGCCAGCATGCCTTAGAGCCTTGTTTGGTTTTGACAAGCCTTTGGCTCTTCCTCAAGGCTGTTGGCAAGCTCTGGCTTGCATTTGTAGGAGGCTGGGAAATTTGTCTCTAGGAGGTTCGTCACATTTCTATGAAGACACTTGCATTGGCCTGCCCAGGACTTGTGGGTTGCTGCGGTGCTGCCACAGGTCTGTTTGTGCTTTGCATTTGCCATTGCTATGTCGTGCGTATGCCATTGCTCTGACCTGCCTACCCCACCTGCTGTGCTGGCACTGCAGGTTCCCTGTGTGGTGTCAGAGGCCAAGGCCGCCTTGGAGGAGGGCTTTGCTGTTGTCATTGGGCTGCAGACCACCGGCGAGGCAGCAGCAGACCAGCTCAAGCTTGCACCAGGTGCCTTCTACGGGGAGTTCATCAGCCCCACAAAGCAATGTATGCGACTGTTTGTGGAGCAGAACTTCCCTGTGCGCACGCCTGCCAAGAGTCCGCAAAAAGGACAGAAAGGTGAGTGCCTGCGGCCGCCAGGCACCTGCTGCAGGCTCTCCCTGGTGCTCCTGCAGCACACTGTTGAAGCCATGCTGGGCCCCATCAAGAGCTGTCGCTGGGCTCCAAGCCACATGCTGCACCTGGAGACCACCATTGCGCAGCAAAGATGTTGCATCGCCAGCACCACTGATCACCAATCTGAAGCCATGGCCCTGCTGCCCACATGCTCCATGGCTGCAGGGGAGCCAGGGCCTGAGATTGATACATGCGTTCGCATGAGGAATGACTTGCTCGAGCAGATAGACTCCCTGGAGCTGCCTGCCAACTTCCTGGACGCCCTTATCGACCAGCTGGGGGGCCCAGGTTAGTGTGATCGCAATGGGTTGTCAGTACCAGATGTTTGGATTGTGAGCTGTCATTTCTCATCGGCATCAGCCAGGAGAGGGTTGAATGTGGGACAGGGATGTCGGGAGTATGTGAGTAAGGCTGCCAACTGAGCATTGCTGCCACCTCCCGGGGATGGTCCATGCTGAAAGGCTCAGCACCTGTTGACATCAATCAGCAAGGGGAGCAGGGGGTGGTGGCTGTCAGCTGAGGAGCATTGTTGCGTACATGCAGCACCTGCATGTCAAAAGGGCCTTTGCATTTACCGAAGCTGCAGGCTGGGCAGTGCTGCCATGGCCAAGTGACACCTGCATGTCAAAGGAATCAGCCTGTCCACACACGGCAATCTGCTGGGATGTTCAGGTTAGCGATGCGGCAAGCTGTGCAGCACTGCCACCTCTGCTGCTTGGAAAAGGGCTCGGCCTTCAATGGGTCCTGGTGGAGATCCACAGATAGTGGCAGGCACCACAGCTCAAGCAAACCCTTAGGCAGTACTTGCTGAGGTTTCGCCAGGCATTCCGTTCCTGCCCCGGACTCACGCTGCTGGGCACCCTTATCTCGTGACATGCTTGTGTGAGGTCTGTGGTCGAGATGCCAGACTGCAAGCAGCGCATCTTGCCTGTGGGAAAGGTGTTGTGCACTGCAGGTGCTGTGGCTGAGATGACTGGGCGCAAGGGGCGCTTGGTGCGCAATGGAAAGTCAGTCGTCTACCAGCCGCGCAGCAACACTGGAGACACAGACTCCCTCAACGTCAAAGAGACGAGTGGGTGTGCTGTGCCATGTGTGCCTTCTGTCTGTGCTTGCCCCAAGTCCCAAATCTCAGCTTGGTGTGGGCTGCCCAAGTGGCAGGCGGCTCTCTGTCCACCAAACACGATACTCTAAAGACTTGCAGCCAGATGTTTGAATGGCGTCGGCAGGATGACTTGTCAACCCCTGCTTCTGCCGGGCAGGGCCCAGGGTCACTCCACCTCTGGAGCCTGACTTGGACAGTGTGTAATGCTTACAGGCAGCTTCATGAGGGGCTTGAAAAACATCGCTATCGTGTCTGACGCTGCCAGCACAGGCATATCCCTGCACGCCTCCCGCGATGCTGTCAACCAGCGCCGCCGTGTGCACCTGACCATTGAGCTGCCCTGGTCGGCCGACAAGTCCATTCAGCAGCTGGGGCGCTCCCACAGATCCAACCAGGTCAGCTGCAGCGCTGACGCTGTGAAAACATCTGGCACGGCCTTGCCACTGCTGGCAAAGCCTGACACCAGTCTGACTGTTTGGCTGCTGTGCGTTTGTCATGCTGGGGCGCTCTCACTGCTCCAATCAGGTCAGCTGCACTCGCTGTGGTGTAAGTTCACAGGCTTGCTGCCGGGTGCATCTGTGCAGGCTTGCCCAGCTGCGCGCGCTGTGGTGTAAGTTCACAGGCTTGCTGCTGGGTGCATCTGTGCAGGCTTGCCAGGCAGGCACTCACAGCATTGAACAGGACGGCCAGTGCGTGCTGAGTGTTGCACACGACTAGCATGTGCTGCAGCTGCTTGGCGGCACCTGCACGTGTGTCTTTGAGGTCCATTTGTAAATGGCTGAGCTTGTGGGCAAAGGGGCCATTCTCTGCTTGAGGCAGGGCCTGTGCAGGACATGGGTCTGTGGCAGTCGGCATACAAGCACTCACTGCTACGTCCAGCTTCCTCTTGTTGGAATGCGCAGGTCAGTGCCCCCCTCTACAAGCTGGTTGTCACCAACGTGGGCGGCGAGAAGCGGTTTGCAGCAGCAGTGGCAAGGCGCCTGCAGTCCCTGGGAGCGCTGACACGAGGGGATAGGAGGGCTGCATCTGGCATTGACCTGTCCGACAGCAACCTCGACTCCCCCCTGGGCAGGAAGTCCCTGAGGTGAGGCACACTGCACAGGCCGCCATGTGCTGCACACTCTGCTGGCCTGCCACTGCACAGTGAGTGCACAACAACTTGTCAGTCGGTTGATGCCTTGACCCCTGACTGGCTGCATGCAGCTGGCAGCCGGAGCAGCGGCCTGGCAAGGCCCAGTGCGCTCTAGCGCATGGCTGGAACATGTGCTCACCCACCGCATTTGACATCCCTGCAGGAAGATGTATGACTGCATCGTGTCAGGAGGGGGAGTGCTGCCGCAGAACGTCTTCCTGCCGGACATCCTGGAGGGGGCGCGCATGCAGGACGCCAGCGCCATCCTGGCCGATGTGCCTGAGGGCGGCAGCATCACCGCAGCCCAGCTGACCTCTGCAGGTGCGATGCTTGCCCTGCGGCTCTGTCTGGGGGAAGCACCCTGCCTGGAGCTTCCTGCTGCAGCTGGGCACTCTGCTGGACAGCATGTCAACCCTGCAGCCATGGCACCATGCCTTCACACATGTCTGTCCAGGCAGCGCTGACCACCTGCGCCTTGCCGCCTGCAACAGTGCCGTCCGCACAAGCAGGCAACAGCGCAGTGTCCAAAAGAGTGCCCTCTTGAGCGCCGTGCTCTTCGCTACTGCAGTTCAAAAGCTGCATGACGAGCTGCGCCACTCTGTGGATCTGATGGGCATTGGCCTGGACAACCCCCGGCAGGACAACATTGCAGAGGAGGGCACAGCTGTCATCAAAGAAACCAACAAGGACATGGGGGATGTCAGGTGAGCCAATGACCATGTTTCCCCCACTGAACGCTGTCAAAGGAGACCTACAAGGACATGGGGCACGTCAGGTGAGGAAGGTAGTGCTAGTGGCAGGGCAGGGGCCTGCTGGATGTACATGCCTGAGACAGGCATGCAAGCTATGCCGTGGGCACCTCGTCATTGCTGTGCGCCACAATACGCAGATGTGCGTGCCAGCTCCCAAGCATCAAACCAGCACCCTTTGCTTGACAGGGGGCACGCTCAGCTGTGTTTCTGGTCAGTCTGCTGCAGCAGGGTGCTGCTGCATAAATGCTTGGCCTTCTTGCTTGTTGGAGACTGCCTCTGCCTGTGTTCCGTGTCAGCCTGAAGTTCTGCCTCCTCCTGTTGGCAGGCGCTTCCTGAACCGCATTCTGGGGCTGCCGCTGGCTCGCCAGAACCTGCTTTTCAACTACTTCTTCCTGACTCTGACGTCCCAGATCCAGACAGCCAAGGCAGAGGGAAAGTACAGCGAGGGTGTCAGTGACCTCAGCGGCGGCAAACTGGTGGAGGTGAAGGAGCCCCAGGTAGGGTCAGAACATCCAGCGCACACACGGTGGGGGAACAGTATTGTTCATCTGCTCCCCTGAGCGGAGCTTCAAGTAGGGGTCAGCAGCCAGCGTGCACTCTCTGGGTGGGAAGCACTGTCTACCTGTGTTGCGACTGCCAGCTGCTGGCAGCGGATGAAAGGACAGAATAGAGCACAGCGGCACCTGCATAGGCATGATTAGCATGCGCTTCCCGCAGTGTAAGTCCACAGTTTGGCAGGCTGAGCAGTCCCCTGCTGCTGCAAACGCTATGAGTGGACAGTTCTGTGCCCTGAGCAGCCCCTGCTGCTACAAAAGCTGTGAGATCATGTAAGAACACAACCCCAGACGGCTGAGCAGTCCCTGCTGCTGCAGACGCTGTGGGTGGACAATTTCAGTGGGCTGAGGACACTGCGCAATGAGCTGACCTTGGACAGGGGAATGTCTTACCAGCAAGCATGTCTGCGGCTGAAGAACGAGCGGGGCCGCCCTGATGACAGGAGCGGCTTCTATCGCAGCAAGAAGCCCATTTTTGGGCAGGTGGGTCAACTTGACAGTGGCACTGTTTGCCTGAAATGGGCAGCAATGTCGCTTGTGAGCAGAGGGGTGTTCATGTCAGCTTGGCGGGGGCTGTCTGGCCCTTGCTGATTCTTGCGTATGCATTCTGTTTGCGGAATGTGGTCTGGCCCTTGTGGGTGCCTTGTCCCTGCACAGATGATGTGACTGCCTACCTGAAGTCATCTATCCCATTCTCTCCTGTTTTGAGCAGCATGGCCCCCACTAGACAGACATCATTCAGGGCCTGCTGCCTACTGATACAGGCGATGACCCTTCTAGCCGTCCAAAGGCCAGGGCGCTCCAACATCTTCAGCATTTGCCGCCCCAACACGGGGCAGTCCTACTTTGAGATGCCGGTGAGGCCCTGCAGGTGTCTGCCCGAGCAGCCTCCTCAAAGGGCATAATGCCTGGTGTGCCTGCCTGCCCAGGAACCTTGTGCCTTTGCAGTGCTGTTGCTTCCGCTGCCAAGCAGCATCAGGCAGGCATGGGGCTGGTGTGCATCAACACAGGCTCAATCTCCATTCACGCCTTTTGTGCCATCAGGGCCAGCTGCGGCGCCCTAGGTTGGAGTGCTATTTCTGATGTTCGCACCGTGTGTTGAGGACCCTGCACTGCTCCCTTGAGGTTCCCATATTGCAGCACTTTGCCTGATGATGGTGCCCTGCTTTGACGGCCCTTCACCCATGCACTGCAGGGTGACGATCTGGCCTTGAAGTATAAACCTGTGGCAGAGGAGGAGGGTGAGCAGGGCTGGGAGGAGGTGTACACCATGTCGCTGCAGCACTGCATGCACGGCCCCGGCTGCACAACAACCAACTGCTCGGTGAGGCTGAAGCTGTGCACTGTCCGTCCTCATCGTGTACACAGCTGTTCCTGCTGCTCCACAAAAGGTATGCACCATGTTCAGATGCAGTATGGGCACACAAGCCGGAGCCCCTGAAGGGCGCATAAGCATGCAGCCATGCACCCTCCTTGGCGCGCATGTGCTGCATGCCTTGGGGGTACACCAGTGTACCTACAGCCCTGGCTGCTCTCTGCTGCCATGCCTCCATAAGCAGTCTTGCTGCCCTGCAGGTTGGCACGCGCCTGACCCGTGTGACGATCCTTTCAGGCAGTGTCGTGCGTGTGTGGGGCACCCTAGAGAAGGTTCTGCAGGTGAGGCCTCCTGCAGCTGCTGCAGCTGGGGTGCAGATGCATGCGCCTGCTTTACTGGACACATGGCACAGCACGTGCACAATAGCAAGAAGGCCCATCTGCTGAAGGGGCCAACTGTCTTGAATTGTGCAATGTTGCTCTGCTGATGGTGTTAGATGCGTGTGCTGTTGTAGTGACCTGCTGACACCCACAATGCCTTGGCTCCTCAGCCCATGACACGACCTGCATTACATGCAAGCACCTTGCTGAATGCTCCCGCTGCACCTGCCTGCAGAGGAATGAGGGCTCCCTGTCCAAGCAGGACCGCACCATGCGCGTGGTGCGCATCGGCCTGAAAGACAGCAGCAGCCTTGTAGGTGGGCGCTGCCCTTCAACGGCTTGGTTGCAGCATGTGGGGCTCCCAGTGCCTTTTCTCAGGGATTCCTCATAGCCAGGCACTGCCAGTCAGGCATCAGCCTGCTGGCCAGGGAAACATGGGCTGCTGAACCACATGGTGTGCCTCATACAGACTGGCATACTTACCTACTTGGGCATGGAGTCCTGAGTTGAGGTGCATGCAGGTGTGCGCTACCCTGCGCGTCTGCTGCCCCAGGTGGTGGAGACCCTCAAGTCTCAGCAGGAGGCAGCGGCAAGTGCTGCCCAGGCGGCTGCCCAGGCGGCTGCCCAGGCGGCTGCCCAGGCGGGGCCGAGCTCCCATGGTCAGGGTGGGTGTCATACACAGCATGTCTGGGCTTCTCAAAGTTGTGCCTGTGCTTGGGGTCGGCTTTGGTGTGTTGGCAGGGAATCAAGCACATGGTCTGCTGCTTGGCAGCCACCTCCAGCCCTTCAGCCCACAGGCTGCTGCCCTGCAGGTGGTCCTAGTGTGGCTGACATGGCGCTACAGGGTGCAGCCCTGAAGGCAGCTGCAATGGGGGCAGGCACAGCTGTCAAAGTGGAATCAGTGTCCCCTGTGGACAAGTCTGCCATGAACAAGGCCTTCAGGTTGGAGCCCTTGCAGCACTTCTGGCGCATGGGCTGCCGCTGCCCTTCACGTCATTGCTGACCATGCTGCCGCCGCCCCAGCTGCCATGGCTTTGCTGCAGCAAGGGCTGGGAACCCATGTTGTCACCGCAGCTTTGCTGCTGCAGAGCGCCCAAAACCATCCTCGACTTCTTCAGCAAACCTGCAGCAGGCAAGGGGAAGGCGCCCGCGGCCGCAGCAAACGGCAAGCGCGGCAGAGCAGAGGAGAACAAGATGCCTGAGGCGGCCCCTCAGGCGGGCGGAAAGCGCCTCAAACAGTCTGCAGCTGCCCCAAAGGAGGCTGACCTGGACCTGACTGAGCAGGTCAGGCCCTAGACACTGCTGGGGATCTTACAATGCGCTGCAAGCAAGCCGGTAGCAGACAGACTGCTGCCACCACTACCCCAAAGGAGGCAAACCTAGACCTCACTGAGCTGGACGGACCCGAGATGCCTGTGGGGACTGCAATGGTGTGTGAGTACACAATCCACCCAGACCTGCATCTGAAGTGAGCAGGTGAGAGGCACAGCCACAGTTGCACAACTGTGGACCAATGCGGCAAGAAGGGCCTAGCAGTCTGCTGGTGCCATTGCTCTCCCGCTGGGGCAGATGTGGACCTCATCAGGCAGACAAGGCCTGCAGGTGCCTGTGGGAGTTGTTGCCCTCTTGATTTCTGTTGTCAGTGCTAGAGAGGAGAGGCAGATCTGGACCTGACCGCGCAAGTCTTCCCTGCAGCCACTCGCTACAGGTCTTGTGGTGCTTTAAGAGGTCCACCTGAGGCTGCGCAGGCTGCACCAGAGGAGGCACACCTGGAGCTGCCAGAGCAGGTCACTGGGCACAGAGGAGCCACTCTCGTCCTGAAGTGTCCATCAACTGCCATGCCAAGCTTATGCGCTTCAGGCTGAACCGTACTGAAATCAATGACTGCCCAACAGCAGCCCTGGAGCCAGTGGAGTGTGGTCTCTCGGCCCTTGTGGAGAGCTGGGGCTCCTCCCGGTCTCCTCTATCAGTATATGTCTCAGCAACCCGCAGGGCTTTCATGGTATTCACACAGGTGCTGCAGGACTCAGACGCGGAGCTGTCAGATATGAAGACCAAAACAGGCCGCAGCCTCAGGTCAGGCGTGTCGGCAGTCACCAGAGATGGGAGCCCAGCACAGCAGGAGCCTGACGGTGCAATGCGCAAGACTGGGAGGGGCCTTCTCCTTGGCAGGGAGGATAGCGTTGGCAGCGACAGCAGTTCAGGCCATGTAAAAAGGCACAAGCATGAAGCGTACCAGCCCAGTGAGCAGCAGATAGCCTGCCTGACTGGTATGGGATTTGAGCACAGCGCTGCCGTTAGGTCCCTAAAAATAAGCAACGGCAACACAGAGCGCGCAGCCAATCACCTCCTGACTAGCTAACCAACCTGCCTTGACTTTTGATTGCCAATTCATTTCATCCGCCAATTAATTCATGTCAATGCATGCCTGAAGCAATGCATCCTCAGAACCTGCCAGGTTTGAAGTTTTTTGGCAGCTTGCGCCCAAAATATTGGCGCTCCATCAGCTGGTGGTGCTTATGTTTGAAGTCCTCCATGCTTGTTTTACCATCAGCCACCCTGCAACACACCACTGTCCAGTCTGTAAGCCATGTCGCACCCAAAACAGACCTTAGCAAGCCTTGATACTGGAACACAGGCTGTCCTCCCCAGCACCCAGACTCCTGCCTGGAGGTGCGCTCTGCATCTGCCTGGACCAGCTCTCCCTTGCGCAGAACAAATGTGCCTGCCCCTGCATGAGATGGTTCCCCAGCCCTGCGTGGTGTGGTCATCCGTAGGAAGCCAATCTTGGCAACCAGCTCCTTGTGCAGATCAGAGGCCCTGGCTGCATCCTGCTCTGCGGCATGCTGCCTCATGCTGCTGCGTGCATTTTGCAGAGCTTCAGCCTTTGCTGATGGAGCCAGCCGCTTGATCAGGGTCAGCAGCTCCCTGTAGCTCCTCAGCACCGCTGCTTTAGCTGGCTGAAGACTCATGCACTGCCCAGAGGTCCACTTGACAGTGTGGCGTTGCAGCTCTGATCACTCATTTGCATCCGGGGTGCTCTCTGCCACAGGGCTAGGGGCGCAGAGCAGACAGATCACAAATATTGTAATATCGAAAGTGTGCCTGAGCTTGAACGATACTTGATCCGCTCTCTAAATCTGGTGGCTGAGCTGCTATCCCGTGGGACAGCAGGCAGGCACCTTCAGCAGGGCTGGATCACCTTGCCAGCTCAGGTTAGAGACCTGCAAGTCCGGCCTGTACATTGAGCCTGCTGCAGGTGGGCGATCATGAAGCATGGTCGTCAACAGGCCTACTCATGAGCCTAAATGTCTGCCAAGGCAGACCACCATGTCACCACCTAGGATGCCTGCTGTGTCTTCACGTGCTGCTGTATCCTACCATGAGTGGCCTGGCTGCCAGGCTCACAACACACCACATCAAAGCTCACCATCCTGATCTGCAGGCTCGTGTCCTTCACCCAACCACGTCACCTTGCCCTCAGCTTTTTTCGGACCCAAGTCACAACTTAGAGTAGCCCTCACCTTCAGGCCTCGGTTCAGATCTTGCCTCTTCCCCTCAGCATGTCTTCGTCCTCGGTCAGCCACCTCAGCTCTGAAGGAGTCCCCACGCCCAGCCAGACCAGCATGGACCCCTGGGTTGCACTCAGCATCATTGAAACAGGAGATGCTGGGGGCTCTGTGTCTGTGCGCCTGAGCCCCAGGGAGCTGGGTGGGCCGGGGACGCCTGCCGGTCTGTGCAACTCCCGTCAGCCTGTTAGTCCAGATGCAAGCCACCAGCTTGCGCCAGAGCAGCCCCAAACCCAGGGCACTCCCCCATCAGATGCACCCCACTCAGATCAGCAACAGCCACCGCCAGGGGTGGCCACCATGGGCATGGCTGCCATGCAGCCAGCGTTGGATCTCCCCAACGGGACCGGCAACGGGGCAGGGCAGCAGGCGCCTCCCCAGGGGGCAGAAGCTGCTGCAGCCTCCCAGGCTGCCAGTCCCTCTGGTCTTGGCGCCTCTGGCCAGCCCAGTCAGGCAGAGCTTGTCAGTGGTGCGGCCAGGGTTTCAGGGGCACTGCCACAGGATGGCAGTGCCACAGCACCTACCATGGAGAAAGCAGTGTACACTAGGTAGGTCGAGCTGCTGTACTGTGCTGGCCCTGCGCTGCCTCATGCTGGCGCAGTGCTGCATGCCAGTCCAGCAGGTGCCTGTGGAGATCAGCCCAGCCTGAGGGGCACTGCAAGTAGGCCCTGGAGGAGCAGGCCCATGTTGTTCAGACACAGGAAAACTGAGTGTGCAATGACGGCCTGCAGGGCATTTTTGATCAAGTTCAAGTCACAGTGTCTGAAACCACCAAAGGACTGGGACCCAGAAACACTCAAGTGAGCGACACTGCACCAGCGCATGGTGCCTTCCATAGCGCAAGCTTGTGTCTGGCATTGTGCCCTCTGCTGCATCAACCAAGTGCATGTGGGCTGTGTCAGATACTCACTTTGCACGATCCTGCCTGCTTATCTGTCCTTGAACAGCTGCCTGCAAGCCGCTGCTGCACCATGCAGAGGTGCAGGCAGTGCAGGCCAGACCAAGCTGTCTGTCTGCAGTCGTGAGCTTGGTGGTCTGGACCCTCACCACGACCACCAGGGGTCGGGGCACATGGCACCCATGAAGCGCGACCCCAGCAGCCTGTATGGCACTTCTCCAGGCACAGGGCGCGATGGATGGCGCAGGGGGCCACTGCCTGTCAAACCGCCAGGTGGCGCAGCCGCAGTGCTATCTGGCATCTAGGTGGTGCTGCCACGGCGAGGCTCTGAAGCCGCCTGGTGCAGTGCAGCTGCTGTGCCGTCTTCTGCTGCTGTCTGGCAGGCTTGTGTCTCATTGATCTGGTTTGCACCGTGAGAAAGCCATTCATCAACAGGCTGCTGTAACATCTGACATGGACCAGCACCCTGCCCACCTGGCTGCACGGCTCATGTCCCTCCACATGTCTCACAGGCCTGACTTGTCGTGACACAGCTGCAGGGCTGCTGGGGCCGCCGCCAGGGATTGCTCTGCGGGACATCAGGACCGGCAGGCCAGTGGAGGAGCGGCCTCCAAGGTGAGCGTCTGGCTCGTTTGCACTGCTGAGCAACCTTTAATCACAGCACATGTCTGCATCTCCTGTGTGCTGTACAGGGAAGCTTCCTTTCGTAAAAGTGGCATTTGACACTGGACCTTATTGCACTGCCGGCATGAAAAAAGCCCTCTTACCCCTACAAATGACACTCGACCGTCCCACCTCTGCTCTGCAGGCTCAGCAAGGATGATGACTGGCGCGCTGGCAAGCAGGGTGGCCCTGGGCGGGTGCCTGAGTGGCATGAGAGCACCCCGCCTGGCTTTGCGGCTGCAGGTGGGGTCTTCACCGCCTCCACCTGCCGTGAGCAATGGCCTGCCTCACAACAGTCCAGCATGCTCTGGAGGCAGCATGCTTTGTTGATGTCAACTTCAGAGCAATATGGCTGTGCCCTCCAACCAGCCCTTGCCTTGTTGTGCCTGGCATCGTTGTTGTACACTTAGACTGTAATGTTGCTGCCGGCAGGTTCGCGGCGGGGCCCTCTTGCAGAGCCCAGCAGCGCCCGCAGCAACAAGGAGCCTGCATGGATGGGAGATGACGTTGGATCAGAGGAGTCACCCTCAGCAGCAGTTGGCGGCGTGACGCGCTCCGCCTTTGAGCAGGAGCGGCAGCGCATGAAGCAGGAGCATATTCTCAAGGAGCAGGCTGCCAAGGCTGCAGCTCAGGTCAGCTTACGGTGTCAACCCTGCCATCAGAGCCACAGTGCGCGCCTGCCTGCTGTGTTGCTCTTCACTGGCTGTGGGCGCTGGGCCCGTGCTGGTGCCTGTGCCTATGCACCCTGGGCCCCAGACCTTGAAGTGCTGTCAGGGGAGTTCCACAAGCCAGCTGAGGCTTGTGCTGGTGGTAGGCCTGAACTGTGTCTGACATCCGGCCATTACACCCTGGGCTGCAGGCACCCCAGCCAGAGCTGCTCTCAGAAGAGCAGATCTCCCAGCTGGCAGCTGACGTGCCTGAAGAGCCTGCCAGGAAGCGCAGCTTGGAGGGTAGGCGCATCCCTCTCGAGGGACTGTTTGCTGACGATGATGGCCCAGACGATGAGGTCAAGCCGCCCCCCGGCTTTGAAAATCGGCGTCCATCCAAGGGCAGCACTAGCGCCTCTGCAGCAGTGGAGCGGGCTGTGCCTTTCGCTATGGAGAGGGCAGTTTCTTCCAAGCCTGCTCCAGGTGGGGCTGCAGAGCTACATGCAGAAACATGGCTCTCCCTGCTGGCAGCAGCCATGTATTGCCTCCTACAGCATCAGGCTGCTGGAAACTGCAGCTGCCTGCCATTGCAGCAGCTGGGCTGGGCATGCCAGAGGCTCATGTTTCCGCCTTGTCAGGCCGTCGACCTGAGCGCCCTGCAGACGCATGCGCTGAGCTATGCCCCTTGAACGCAGGCCCATCCGAGCCTGTGGCAGTCAGCCTGGAGTCGTCCAGCAGCACGCTGTCCGCTGGCACCACTGTGTCAGCAGCAGCCGCCTCCCTGGTGTCAAAGCAGCTGGGCTTGGACCATGAGCAGCCCGGCACCCCAGGCGCCTGGCTGCGCATGCCTGGCGGCCGCATGGTGCGCCTCATGCCCAGCCGCCCCCCTGGGCTGCTGTCCCCCACACAGGGCGCGCCTGCACCTGGGACCTCCCCAGGCCACAGCAGTGCGGTGCACGAAACTAGCCAGGAGGATGGCAAGGAGATTGCCCTGGCCGGGGAGCCTGCAGCAGCCAAGGAGGCACCTGCCAAGGAGGCGGCGGCGCAGACTGCTGCCGCCCAGGAAGCAGTGGGTGCGCACGAGGCTGCTGGTGGCAAGGAGGCAGCAGTAAGCGTCAAGGAGCAGCCAGGGGCCGCGGGGGCCCTGGGGGGTGTCAGGGATACCCTGGTGAGGGATGCCAGGGAGGACCCCAACAGCCCATCGGCGCGGGCGCTGGCAGAGGCAACGGCGGCCGCCTCGCGGGCCCTCAGGACGCCATCGCCCTCCAGGAAGCCTAAAAGCGCTACTGCTGCAGGTGAGCTGGGTGGCTTGCCCCTTTACACATGGGGCGTGCTTACATTGGGCTTGCTGCTGGGGAGCTGGCGCCCTCCAGGTAGCCCAACACCGCCACTGTGGGCCTGCGAGCTTGGTTGCTCAAGTCTAGGCTGGCAAGCTGGGTCTCTGTCCATTGCCATGTGCTGAGCCAGCTTTGCTGAGCTTCCGGCGGAGAAGCAAGGACACCCAACGGCGCCACTGCTGCAGTCGTCTGACATTGTGCGTGTGCTGTTGCTGCAGCTGCAGCTGCCCACATTGCTCAGAGCCCCTTTGCAGCGATGTCTCAGCTGCCCCTGGAGGGCGAGGGGCAAGCTGGCAGAGGCCCTGCAGGTGCCCAGGCACAGGGAACCCCCCAACTGGGTGGGTTCCCAACCGCCTCGGTGCCCCAGATGCCCCAGCAGCAGCAGCAGCAGCCGCAGCAGCCGCAGCAGCCGCAGCAGCAATTTTCACAGGGGGGCCTGCAGGACCTGCCTGGGCAGCAGCAGGTGCTGGCTTACGCGCTGCAGCAGGCGCAGCGCCAGCAGCAGGCAGGGTTCACGGGAGCCCAGGCGCAATCCAATCCCCTGCTGAACCTGGGCCTGGCAGGGCAGCAGAACCTGGCGGCGCTGCTGAACCTGCAGCAGCAGCAGCAGGGGCGTGGCCCAATGCAGGGGGGGGTCCCCGACAGCGGCGCACCGTTGCAGGGTGTGCCTGACGCTGCAGGCTACCAGCAGGCGGGGCAGGGCATGCCAGCCAGCGCCGTCTCGGACCTGCGAGCGCTGCTGGCGCGCAGCATGGCAGGCGGCTCCCAGCAGCAGGGTTTCCCGCAGCAGCAGGGCCTGCAGGCGCCGCCGCCGCCGCAGAGCCTCTTTGCGTCCTTCTCCCAGCAGCAGGGGATGTATGCCCCGCAGCGGCAGCAGGGCCTGCAGGGGCAGGGCCTCTCCCAGGCGCCCAACCTGGCCTCGCCGTGGCAGTCGAGCCAAGGGATGGGCCAGAGCATCTCCCAGGCACCCCAGCAGCAGCCAGGGCTGTTTGGGCAGGCCCTACAGCAGCAGCAGACTCCGCCGCAACAGCAGGGCCTGTACTTCTCCCATGCCCCCCAGCAGCAGGGCCTGTATGGCCAGGCTCCGCCGCAGCAGGGCCTGTTCCCGCAGCCCCCTGCCCAGCAGCCTCAGGCGCAACAGCAGGGAGGGCTGGCAGGCCTGCAGGGGGGGCAGCAGGCCAGGCAGCATCACCTCGCATCGAGCCTATTTGGCCTGCCGCCTGGGCAGGGGCAGCCGCTGCCAACCCAGCATCAGCAAGCCTCCCTGGCGTACGTGCTTCAGGGGGCCCAGCAGGGCCAGCAGCAGGGTCAGCCCCCTCACCCGGGGCAGGCTCTCCCACAGCAGCCGCAGCCCACGCCGCAGGTGGGCGAGCCAGCGGTGACTGCTCTGAGGCGCATGTGGGGTGCACGAAACCTGCTGGGTGTGGTACTTTTTGCCAGGTCTCCAGCAAATGTTTCTTCACATAGCTGGTGCTTGCATGTGAGGCCTGACTGCAGGCAATACAAGCATGCTGAAGTGTTCAAGTCTGCCCCAGGCGTCGAGGCCGTGCAGTACACCTAGCTGGCCCAGGTGCAATGCACTGCTCGTCACAATCTGTATGCTCTTGCTTGTATGCAGTTGCCCCAGCCCACGCTGCAGGAGCCTCAACCCATGCTGGCAGCCCAGCCGCAGCTGAGCCTGGGTGCTTGGGGCACTCAGCAGCAGGCGCAGGGTCAAGGCAGCACTGCTGCTGGCCACCAGGGCCTGTTTGGCTCAGTTGGGCTGTTTGGGCTGTTTGGCCCTTCCAGCCAGCCGCCACGCACTGCTCCAATGCCCACCAGCTTCAGCCTTAACGCTGGCCTGTTATCCTCCAGCAGGCACCCCAGTCCTGCCCCCAGTGATGCAGGTGAGCCCAGCTGATGCGAGCAGCATGTCAATGTCAGCTTCTCTTTAAAGTCTCAAACTCAGGCTATGGCCTGTGCCTGGACACACAAGATGAGCATGCAGCTTACTGCGCCTGGTGCTCATTTATGTACCCATGGCTTTCATTCACTTTGCAAACTCAATGACTGCTTCAATGCTCACAACATTGCCTCTGGGTAGGAGCTATCAGCGAGCTGCGCCTTGCAGATGTTACAGACGGGGGTTTTCTAGCCTGCCAGCTGCCTCTGCAGCAGGCGCAGGACAGTGCTCTCCACCATGGTGGCTGTGCACCTTGCAGCCAGCATTGATGTCCACCCTGCAGGCGGACAACTGCCAGCTGCCTCCACAGTCAGCACAGCACCATTGGTGTCACCTTGTGCTACTTGTGGCGCCAGCAGGATCCCACAGCTGTCCATATCACTTGTTGTATTCTGCAGGCAAACCTCCGCCAGCTGCTTCTGCACATGCTTCTGTACCCTTGCAGTTCCCCGCAGCAGTGCCCGCAGTTGTCTAAACAACTGACATGTCTTCACTGTGCAGGCGGGGCCTTGCCAGCTTCCTCTGCAGCGAGCGCCGCAGCAGCACCGGCAGGTACGGCCAGCCCCCGCGCCAGCACAGAGGCCTCCCAAGGGGCCCAAGGCATGGGCAGCGGGGCTGGGCCCGCGGTGGCAGGCCCCCCGCGCAAGCAGCAGGCCCCAATAGGGCGTGCCCCGTCCGTGCCCACTGCTGCTGGCAGCACAGCCCCTGACAGCACTGTGGGCAGCCTTGGCACTGCCTCCAGGGGGCCCTCCCCTGCGCCAGGCTTCAGGGAGACAGGCATGCCAGCGGCGGGTACAGGAGGCGCTTCGTCGGCGCTGCTTGGCCCCACGGCAGCGGGGTTGCAGGATGTGCCAGCGGCCTCAGTGCCTGTGCCCAGCACCAGCCTGCTGGGTGGGCAGGCCATTGCTGGGCCCACAGCGCTGCGGGGCAAGACGCCTTCTCCAGCGCCAGGTGCGCAGGGGCTGAGCTCTGTGGTGTCTTCAGAAACGTCTTGCTGCTTGCTGGGGTGGAGATTTCAGACTGGCAGGTGATGAGCCCGACAGGCAAGTGTGCTGCGGGGGAAGGCGCCGCCTCTGACACCAGGTCGCCCAGGGCTGAGCGAGCTACATCGTGTCGTGGAACACCTCTGCTGGTAGCTGCTTGCTGGGCTGGCTGATCTCTCTGGGGGATGAGCTTTGTCGAGCCAAGTGCGCTGCACAAGGAGGCGCCATCCCCAGTGCCTGGTCGCCAGTGTCTGTCTCAATCAAACCTCACACCCAGCACAACATATCCAGCCCCACCAACCTGTAAGATGGCCTGCATAGTGACTCCCTCAGCGGGGCATGCCAGGCTGAGCAAGCTTGGTGCGTGTGCCACCAGGCTCCTCCGCCATTCAATGCTGGCTGGACTGGATGGCCATCATGGTTGCTGAGGGATGCAGATGGGCTTGCTTGGATGCAGTACCCCCGCCTGCGAAGGCAGCTAGCCCAGGTGCAGCTTTGCTGTGTGCTCCCAGCCAAGATACTCACCTGAGCTGAAGCAACCCATCGCCGCATGTAGGGTTCCGCGGGACAAGCCCGGCACCTGGTGGCCCCATCAGTGGAGCCAGCCCTGCGCCGACCAGCTCCCTGTTTGGCAGCAGCTGGGGCTCCATGGGGCAAGCCCCTGGCTTCCCGCCCCGCCTGACAGCCAGCCCTGCCCCCAGCCAGGGGGGCCCCCTGTCGCGGCCCCTGTCCGGCTTTGGCAGCGGCTTGTCCAGTCTGCCCAGTGGCCTGGGCAGCGCTGTGGGGGGGCCAGCGCCGCCTGCTTCTGGGCTGGGCACGGTGCCTGGCAGCTTTGGCAGTGCACTGCCCACTGCGGCAGGCCCCGTGGCTGGCAGCTATGGTCGCCAGGGGCTGGGAGGCCTGCCGGGCAGCGCGGCAGTCAATGCGGCATCAGGAGCGGGAGGGTTGCAGCAGCAGGCTGCCGCGCTGCAGGGCATGCGCCTGGGTGGGCAGCTGTCGCCTGGCCCCGGGAACCTGGGGGGGCTGGCCTCAAACCAGGCGCCGGCCCCGCAGGCGGCTCTGGGGATGGGGCCAGGCGCCATCCTGGGGAGCTTTGGCGGGCAGCTGCCCACCTCAATGGCTCCTCGTCAGCATCAGCAGCAGGGCTTTGGGGCCCCTGCAGGGGCAGGAATGGGAGCAGGGCAGGTAAACTCCGCTGTCCTGAGTTGTCAAGCATTCCAAGTGCTGACCAGCAGGCCTGATGGAGCAACATGCTTCCAGCAGCTGGTTTGGGTCTGGCTGCAGCTGCCGACCCAGGTCACTCTGTCTGTCTGAATTTGACTGCTTATCTGTCTGCTGGCTGCAGCCCATCACGGAGCAGCAGAAGCTGGTCGCACTGCTGCAGCAGCTGGCCCAGCACCAGCAGCCTCAAGGTGAGCCGTCTGTTGGCCTCAATGCAACACACCATGCCCTGGCAAGCAAGGTTGAGTCCGCTGACCTGCTTGTCGATTGATGCCAGCTGCAAAGTGCCGACGAGTGCCCTGGTAGTGGGCTGCTGCAAAAATTTTGCTGCGGCAAATGTTCTGCTGCTCTGCAGGGCAGCAACAGGCTGGAAACATGTCCCTGAGCAACCTCCAGCAGGCACAGCAGCAGGCGCAGCAGAGGCAGCAGCAGCAGGCCCAGCAGCAGGCGCAGCAGAGGCAGCAGCAGCAGGCCCAGCAGCAGGCCATGTGGAACCAGCATCCTGCCATGTGAGCCAATGCCTTGGCTGTGGCACCTGGTCTGCAGCACATTGCCTGGCAATGGAAGTGTCGTGCAGTGTGCTATTTACTGCTGAGTGAAGACCATCGATGAGCTCTGCTGCCTGCTCACGCGCCTGGGGGCATCCCCCTGGTGTCTGGTTGATCTCCCTGAGATGTGGGTGTCCCAGTCAGAAGCAAACCTTCCAGAGCTGTGTACCTCATTCATGGATGCCCTGCACTGCAGGTCTCAGCAGCTGGGGCAGCAGCCCCAGCTGGGCGGTGCCCTGGGGTTGAGTACCCAGGCGCTGCGCAGCAGCATGCCCCCGCCCCAGCAGTCGGCCGACATCCTGTCCCACATCAGCGCAATGCAGGCGCAGCAGCAGGCGCAGCAGCAGCAGGCGCACATGCAGGAGCAGGCCCGCCAGGCCATGCTGAGTCCCCACCCCAACCTGGGGGTTCAGCAGCAGCCGCGGCAGATCGGCCGCTTTGGGCAAGCCCCTGGGGGGCAGCATCAGCTCAACCTGATGCCCCCCCAGCTGAACCAGCAGCTGCACCAGCAACAGCTTGCCCAGCAGCAGCAGCAGCAGCTGCTGGCACAGCGCCAGTTGGCTGGGGGCGGGCAGTTTGGAGGGAGCGGCCTCGGGCAGCAGGCCCACCAGCAGCCTGCTCTGGGGGGTCAGTATGGGCAAGGGGCGCTGGGAGGTCTGCGCGGCCTAGGGCTGCAGGTGTGCTGCCTTGCCTGCTCATGAGCGTGCCTGGCCATGCCACTATGAAATGCAAGTCTGCAGCAGCACGAGCTGCGCCACTTTGGCACAAGGCTAGTTGCAGCCCTGCACACCCCTTGCAGAGCTGGCCGCAGGCTGAGAGATGCCTTCCAGAGGGGTCAGGAGGCGCCGCCGAGGTGCAGCATGCCCAGGTGGCAACAGATGGCGCAGCTGGGCTGCAAATGCATGTTTCTGAGCTGTGCCCATGGCCACACTCTTACGTGCAGTCCTGGTCGTGCAATGAAACAGAGATTTGCGCGAGCTTCTTTCATGCACACCTCCATCTGAGCATCCACCTACATCGCATGCCTTGCTGGATGGCAGGATGCTGGATGACCGTACATTGTGCCCTTGGCCCCTTGCCTCAGCCAGTTTTGCTGTCCTGCAGGACAATCTAGCTGGGCTACAGCAGCAGCAGCAGATCAACCTCCTGCAGCAGCAGGTTGGAGCAGACAGGCTGCCCCTGCAGGGTCAGCAGCACCTGGCTGGCAATCTTGGTGGCGGCCTTGGCCGTGCAAACTGGCCACCGCCTCAGCAGCAGCAGGTGTACACCAGCCAGCCCAGCTTTGGGGGGCTTGGCCAGCAGGGCAATTTGCAGCAACCATTCAGCATGCAGCAGGTAAGTCAATTGGACACTGCAACACGAAGCTGCTTGCCTGCTGCGTGCACAGCTTCCATTGCTTGCACATCTGGGGCCTGAGCTTGCCTCCTGCTGCTTTCAGGGAGCTCACCCAAACATTGACCTGGAGCGTTTCCGGCACCTGGGGTAGTCAAAAATACTGCTTGCAAACTCACAGTTCACAACACGTGTAACAGGCCCCTTGTAAAACTGTCATTGACAAGTACTTGGACTGTCAAGGGAGGCACACAAGATGACAGGAGGCTCCTTTATTGCTCCCTAGCACCTATATGTATGGCAGGTCACCACATTCTCACCCACAATTAAGTAAGAATGCAAAGTTGCCACAGGTGGGGCGCACTGCAAGGTCTTCAACAACAAGCTGGCAGACGACGCAACCACCTCAACGAATGCAGCTGTAGGAAGAGGAGGTTACACGCAGCTGGTGGGTGGCCAACCTACGTGCTTCTCACATGCAGCCGGGATATGTCTTGAATAGATTGCACTTGAGTATTCTTTCATGGAGGGAAGGGATTCAACACAGACACACTCTGAAGGTAGGGTTTATTTGCACTGGCTGTGTCAGGGTGCAGCAAAGCATGGATGCCTATGGGCAACGACAGCAACTATTGAAGCATCCCGGCCAGCTCTGCGCCCAGGTTGCTGGGTTGCATTGTGGCACTGGCCCCACACAGGGCACTGGGCAGGCAGGGGACAGTGAGACTCCAGCTCTCTGCTGGGCAGGCGGGCAGCCTGGACAGGCTACTGAAGGTCGTCCTCCAAACTGCAAGGCAGGCAGCAATTGAAAGGGCTTAGCAGTCATGGCAGGCAGGACAGTGTCAATGCGCCACACCTCATGAGCAGCAGCTTCAGCAGGATGATGGAGGAACTCACCTCTCATAACGGAACGTGAAATCCTGTTTCAAGCGGTAACACCAGCCATCCTGCTGGTCGTCATGCCTGCACATCCAAGTTCCATGAGCTGCCCTTTGAACAGGAGATAGGCCGGCTGGACTGTTGCATGAGCAGCATGTCAATGTGCCCTCGATCACCCATCAACTGGTGCGGCACGGTCGAGTGCAGGGGCAGCACCAGGAATGACAGCATTGCTTGGCAATGCAGCTGTGATGCCACAGCCTCAGGCCTTGTCACAAGTCAAGGCAGAGCCCAACCCCATAGCCCAACTGAATACGCGGTAAGCCCAAGGCGGTCCAGGTGTGGCAAGGCAAGCCTCGGCTGACCTGATGTGGAAGTCAAAGTAGACATATGTTCCCTGCTCATACTCCTCATTTGCCAACTTGGGCTCCTCATGCCGCTGGACAGTAGATATGGCATGGTCAGCTCACAGAGCACAGGCAGGCGCCAAAGCAGAAGGTGGCAGACAGGGCAAGATGGCAGACAGGGCAAAAAGCTTGAGCACATTGTGCCGCTACATGCTCCCTCTTGTTGTACAGGCACCCACTTGAAACTGCATGCTGCTGCAAGCATGCAGATCTCCCCAGATTTGGCGAGAAGCAAGCCCTTGCAGAGGTCATGTGCAGCTTCATGCTGGCCCCAACTGACATAACTCCACAGATAGCAGCTGTCCACCTGGAATCATACCCTAGGCTGCTGTGGCACTGCAAGCCAACCCTGCCAAGCCATTACCAGCTCCAAAAGCAGTGCAGAGCCTGCCACAACAGTGCATATCTGGCCTCCAGCCCATGCTGCTTGTTGCCTGACAGCCCATACTGCCAAGCCCTGAAAGCAGTGTGGGCCCCTTTACAACGTCGCCCATCTGCAACAACGTCACACAGTGCTTGTGATGTCCCGGCCGTTCTGCCCAGCCTCCCAACTCTAAGTGCAGGGCAGGCCCCTTCACAGATCTCCCACCTGGAACCAGGCCCCATGCTGCTTGTGGTACCGCCAGGACTGCCTCTTGAGCTCCCGTGCAGCCAGCCACTGCTGGTAAGTCCCTGGCTGGTAGTAGAAGGCGAAGAACAGCGCTTCTGTGTCAAGCTTCTCAAAGAGAGCAGGGTTGTCCAGGATGGGCATCTTTGTGGAGGGGTAGCTGGTGGGCACGCCGCCGGGGGGCAGGCGCATGCGCACAGGGTTGGACTGCCATGTAGAGTCAATGGCCTGCGGGATGGACTTACTGCAGGCACAGGGTATCGGTGACCTTGCTGCACAAATGTGGCACAAACACGCATTGTGGGAAGAGGCTGCTACCCCAGACGGTGAAATGCCAGCTGAAGTCGATGCCCTGCGACAAAGAGGGCAGGGCAGCCTTTACTGGACTGCCAGGTGGACTCTGGGCCTGTGCTTGGACTTGCTGCAGGGGCAGGGCCGGGCGGCAGTCAGGTATCAGGCTAGGCAGGCAGCTGAGACAGTTGAGGGGAGCTGAAGCCTGTGGCTATGGGGTGGACTTGCTGCAGGATAGACTGTCAGTGGTGAGGCCTGATGCGGTGACAGGACCACAAGCAGCACCTGTTGTCAGCGTGCCGCATCCTGTGTAGCTCAGAACGGCGCAGGGAGCAGACTGACGCTGCAACGGGACTCTATGCCTTTGAAAGATTGAGTTCTGCATGCAAGGTCATGGTGCAGCAGGCAGGCAACTGTCGTGGCAGACCTCATTGCCAACAGCTCGGCCCACAGCAGTGTGGCAATCCACACCTTGCGCAGGCCTGCAACAGGTTCAGGTTGGCGGCTGGGGATACCATGCTGAGCCCCAGCCCTGGACTGGGTGTGCGGCTCTGCCCATCCGCCCGCCCCGCTGCCACAATGTCATTAGTAACTGCGCTCAGCTCTGCCATGCTGCTCAGCCCACCCGCCGCCTTGGCATCAAATGCCTCGCTGGCTGTCTTGGACATCTCCTCCGACTGCAGTGCGGTTGGACCTTGACAATCAGCATTGGGGGTGCTGGCACATATGGCAAGCGCATGGCTACCAGGATGTGGCAAGCAGCTACACGTCCTCAAGCAGTCAATGAGCTGGATGTGCCCAGATCTCACTTGCCAGCCCTCCACAAGCAATGCAGCAGGCGGCTAGCATGTCAGCAGATAGATGGCCAGGCAGGCTTACAGGCACTCCAGCAGGTCCTCGCTCCAGGCTGGTAGTCTCAGCTAACTGCTTTCTTGACAGCCAAGGGAATGGCAGCATGCCAAGTCTCACCTGGGCAGCTGCGGGGGCAGGGGGACCTTCGCCGCTTGTCCCTGGCTGCTGCTGCGCCTGAGCGCCATCTGCAGGGCGCCCCAACATGAAGCCCAAAGCACCTGCAGCAGAGGATGGTTGCTTTAGATACGCTGCAACACAGGAGCAGCGGTGGCCAGCGTGATGCCTGGATATATGCAGCTAGGACCAAGCACGCTGGGAGGGGCCAACAGCTACAGCCTTGCAGGTGCCCTGTACCAGACACTGGCCCATACAGGCTGGCCCAGGACCTTGGATCCTGAGGATCCTGCTTTGACAGTTCCAGCCCTTGATGCAACAGGACGGCAGCATGAGGCCATATACACTCAGCGTCAAGAAGTCACCATGCTGGCCGATGCCTGCCGCAGCCCCGCCAGCCCCAGCCGCAGCCGTGTAGGGCTGCTGCAGGGCGCTGCTGGCAGGTGGGCCAACTGAGATGGGCGGCAGGCCATTCAGCTGTGGCTGGGGGGGGGCCTGGCTGGTCCCCTGCTGAGGTGCCTGCTCAGGCTGCTGGGCAGGTGCTGCAGACGGGCCCTTGACAGCTGCAGCACACAAGCAGATAACATGAGGCTCATGACGGCTCAGGGTGTTTCACAGCTGGACTTGCACAACACCACCTGTGAACAGGGCAGTGGGCTTGGTTGGCAGCACAGGCACATTTCATGCATCATGGCTGCTCAGCTTTGACTCTAGCAACAGCTGGGGCGTCATGGTATCCTGGTGATTAGAGTGTGCAGGACCTCATCCAAGCCAGGCAGACAGCTCACCCTGGTCGGCCGCAGGCGGCCGCACAGCAGCTGCCAGGCCCCAATTGCCTGGAGGCCTGAGGGGCGCGGGCGACTGCAGCTGCTGCGTCTCTGAGGGCTCTGCTGCCAGCTGGGAGAAGAGGCGGGCACCTGGGGCTGTAGGGGCAGACGCCTCCAACACCTGCAGCACAGCCCAGCCGCGTCTGAGACCCCTGGCCTGTGCAGGCAGTCTGTTATGCGAAAGCTTCGCAAGCTGGCAGTACCTGCATGTCCCAGGCAAGTACCAAGAGCAGTGCCAAGACATGTTACCGAGGTTGCTGCAGATGCAGGACAGCTTAAATGGCTCATTGAGCAGGCTGTTGGTTGGCCCATTTGCGCTAGAACTCACTTGAAATGTGGAGCAGGTTGCAAGCATGACGCAAGTTCTGCTGGGCAACAGGCTGAGTCAGAGCCAGGGGCAGGGTGCCCTTAAGTGCAGGCTGTCCAGGACAGCACAGCGCTCTGGCTGGCAGGGGCAGGTCTCCCATCAAATCAATGCTGGGTGAACTGGAGGCACCCTCAGCTGCTGCTGCAATGCGCAGCCAGGTGAGAGCTCATTGCCTACAAGGGAATGTGTGGCCGCTGTTGCCAGAGCACATCCATGCATACCTGGGACGGCTGTCTCTGCGTAAGTGGCACTGCAACAGCTGCAGCCAGGGACGGCTGCAGCGCTCCTGGTGCCTCGCTGCTTGCAGCCGGGGACGCCGGCGTGGGCGTGGTGGCTCCACTCTCCAGCTTAGCCTGCAGAGGGAGCCACCTTCAGTCTTTGGCTCATTCTGGCAGCAATCTTGGTGGGATAAGTCGCAGGCCAGCAGCCTGCAGAGCTGGCTTAGCGCACAGAGAGGGCTCTGGTGAGCTGGCCCACTGGCCGCAGACCATGATTGCAGCACTTAGGCAGAGGGGGCAGGTACCACCAGAGGGCTTGTGCTCAGACATGCACATGCGCAGAGCTGCTGTTCTCTGGCTATACATGAAGGCAGAGCACTGCAGACATGCCCCTCAGCGCGACAACACATCTTGACCGTGGTGGGGGCAGACTCCCCTGCATGCAGCCCAACACACCCTGGCACAGCATGAGCAAATATGCCACTGCGCCTGCAGTGCTGTCTACTTGAAGTCAGCAGTCTTGTGAGAATGCAGGTACTATTGTCTGTGTGAGTGGCGGGAGCCAGCCACCCCACGGCAGCCAGTTTTGCCTCACCAGGGGAGCAGGCACGGCCAGCACAGCAGGCTTGCTGGGCGTGCCAGCAGCAGCAGCGGCCGTGGTCGCGGTCGCTGCTGCTGCTGGGGCTGCTGCGCTGGCTGCCGGCGCTGGGGCTGAGGTTGTGGCAGCCATTGGTAGCATGGCCACCTTAGAATCTGTGGACTTGCGTGCCAGGGGACTCTTATCGGCTCCATCGTCCTCGGGCAGAGCACTGTAGGCAACACCTGGGTGCAGTCTGAAGAATGCTTCAAGCATCGGCTGTCAGTTTATCAGTGCCACCAAGCTGCATGTGCCAGTGCATAGGGGCCTGCCAGTCATAGCAGCTTGACTGGAGCTGCCCACCACTGAAATGAAATCCTCAAATGGGAATTTCCAGCAGGCAGACCGTTGCAGGCACCTGGTGTGGGAACTTGCTGCAGATGCTACTGGAACAGAGACTTGCAGTATGCAGCCACCACCCAGGATGCATTACACAGGCTTGTCTGCCTTGCTGCTAGCTGCTGCCTCATCGCCTGCTTGTGTGCTGATCTGACCAGAGTGCCTAATGGTTCCACTCAGAGTAAAGCACAGCCAGGCGCCCTGCCAAATGATGGCTGAGCCTCTGCAGGCAGCCAGGCGCTCTTTGAAGGGTCACATGTACCCACAGGCACTCAAAAGACAAGCACCCTGATGCCCCCAGGGCAGGCACGATGCTGGTACCCACATGCTCAGCAACTTGGGCCTGCGCCGGCCAGCAGTGCCCACATACTCCTAGCAGGCACAACGCTGCCCGGCATGAGCATATGTTGACAGAGCTCAAAAACCCCCAACAGGGTTGCCAGGCGAGATGCTGCAAGGTACTGAGAGTCTGCCCTGCGCCGCAATCTTGGCATTGAGTACTGACCAATGGAGTGCCCCCAGCAGGCACAAGGCTGCCAGGCAAGATGCTACCGGTTACTTACATGCCGCCCCGCGCCGCAACCTGGGCCTTGAGCACCTGCGCCCGCTCGCGTTCCCGGTGGCGCTCCCGTTCCAGCTGCTTGTCCTTCTCCTTGTCAGCCTCAGCCACCTGGGGAAGGCAAGGCTGGTTGGTGAGATGACCACTTTGATTGTCAGCCTCGACTGCCTCATGTGGGGGCAGGGAGGAGGTGCCAGTGAAACACCATGTTCTGCTGTCAGGCAGGCAGAGCATGACCTCCTCAGCTCCCTGAGGCAGCCAGTCATCCCTGAGGCAGCCAGTTAGCCATCATGATGCAGCCTGGGCAGTGTGTTGCACCTTGGGATCCTTGCCCTTGACGTGCAGGGCCGTCGTGAGGGGCTGAGCGTTGGCCACCTCCTCCAGCTGCTCCAGCAGGTCCCCATACAAGTCATCAGGCGTCTGCAGGCACAGGCAATGCGACTGTGACTGGTGCCCTGAGAGCGTGAGCAGGGGCCTCCAGCATGCTGCCAGAAGGACGCAGCAAGGCATCCTAGCCTGACAGGCTCAGCCATGTGAGACTGCCTCGCTGCCAAAGACACCAGCCAAACCTTGTGATTGAGCCAAAGCATGTGAAAGACAGAGACAACAGACAGGTCCCCTCTGTGCTATGACACAGGCAACAAGACTGCCATCTCATTGGCCACCATCATGAACTGCAAGGTCCAGGCCTTGCCAAGTCCCCACATTGTGCAGGCAGGCTTCCCTGAGTGCATCATGCAGTGACGTCCAGCACCAACTTACGTCAAAGGAGTCAAAGTCCTCCTGATTGCGGTCCAGATAATCTTCCATCATCTCCTTCACATTGAGCAGCTCAGGGTCGTCTGGCTCCACAGCCTCATTGTCCAGCAGGCGCAGCAGCTGCTCCAAGCGAGCAATGTGCTGCTTGTGGCGGGCCACGCTCTCCTCCAGGTGGGCCTGTGCACAAGTAAGGCAACTCTGTCAGGGCCGATGAATCACCAGGGTGTGCACATCACGCAAGACAACGTGCGAGCACCGAGGGCTTCGTGATAGGCCGCCTGCCCCAAGATGTGGGCGTAATGCACATGCAGGGCACACGCTGTATGTAAGACTGGCCTGGTGCATGAGACACCGGAGGCAGGCACAGCATGCAGCAGTTCGGTGTGCAAGCACATTGCTGCTTGCGTCAGGCCATTGACTAATTGACTCCGTGACCTGTGCACATGACACTCCTGTCAGGTGTGTGTGGTGAAGCACATTGCATGCAGGAAGCCGACAGTGCAGCATGCAGCTGCGAGAAACAACATCATGCCCTTCTGTGGGTTTGCAGTCGCACTCTCCCATAGAGGAGCAACAAAAGGCAAGAGGCACACTCCTTGGTTGCTTTAATGACGCTTATGGCTTTAATGTTTGCCACACAGACCATGAAGCAAGCCTTGCAGCCCGCAGCCAGGTGTTGCTCACCAGGCGAGGTGGGGGCTTGGCCTTTCGCTTGGTGTTTTGCAGGGCCTCAATCTCTGCCTCAAACTCCTCCACCTGCAGACAAGGGGAAAAATGTCAGCCAATCTGCCAGATGGACTAGCAGGCATACAGACAGCTGCGCAGCATCAAGGCAAGCTTGAAGCCTGTCCATCTGCAGCATCTGCCATGTGGTGTAGCACGTCCCTATTTTACAGACCTCAAGCGGCGCTGGACCAATCATTGCACCGATCCACAGCCTCGTTCAGGGTCTTCCTCATAGGCTGGCGCAGTACACAATGCCCCAGGCATCGCGACCAGTACTGATTTGGACACTGGAGGCACCACACTGCCTTCCTGAGTGACTTGTGCCTTGCAGGCGTTCCTACTGTTTGCTGGACCACAATGTCGACGGCGCCAGGCACCATGCCCAGTGCTGGTCAGGCCAGTGACGCCACAGCGACCTTCAGTACTGCCATGCAGTGCGCCCCTCATTGCTCCCAGCTCTGAGCAAGACTGCCTGTCAGTGCTTGCCTGGCAAATCAGGCTCTGTGCGGCATCCCTCAGCCACAGCAGCGCCATCTTTTGCCCTGACACAACCCGGACTGACCTGCCCATTGAGGCTCTCCACTGCATCCTTCAGCCACTTCTGCATGTCTGTGCGCGCCTTCTCCCGAGGATCCAGCTTAGCTGCCTGGCCCAGCCCCTCCTTGGAGAAGGCCTTTGTCTTCGTTTCCTTCTCGCAGACTTTGAATCGCTCCATCTGTCGCTCCACCGCTTTGCGTGCCTCTACCAGCGCAGCCTTGTCCTTGATGTCGCTGCCGCTTATCCTGCAGGTCAGTGGCTGATGACGTTCAGCATTCACGGTACCATGCCACATGCCTGTGCCTTGGGGTGTGCAACTCAGTGCAGCACCTGCCCTAGCAGCATGCCTTGGCCAGCTTTGGAAGCCTCAGGAGCAGCAGAGCTTTCAGGCTGTACCACAATCGGCGTGTGTGCCATTGTGGCTGAGAGGTCGCACCATGTTTTTATTTGGTCCCGATAGCGCTGGAGCTTCTTGATCTCCTTCTTCAGGTCTCCCTCATATTTCTCCTTTTGGTTCATATTGTCTGTATCATAAACCTGCAGCAAGCAGGCAGACAAGGCGGTGAGACGCCACCTCTGTGCGCGCGCCCAGAAAGCGGCTCCATGAGCCATACTCAAGCCTGCAAATGAAAGCAGCAGCATCAGGGCAGCTCACCTTGTCCCAGATCTGGTCGAAGATCTCAATGCCCTCATTCACTTTCTTGAGGGTGCGGTCTATTTCAGACTGGAGGCGCCTGTTGGCCCCCATAGTGGGCTCTAGTCAGGCCTCCCACCAGTGCAAGAGCTGTGGCCCCGCAACAGACCTCAAGGGGGTGTTAGGCCCTGTTCAAGCACACCGCATGGCAGATCTACAAAACCCCCCAGAGGCATTGATCTCTCGTGCAGTGAAGCTTCTGTCTGTCAGGACGCATTTTTGCAACAGGTTCGTTCCTGGCCCAACTTCAAAACCTAAACTGTGCCCAGGGTAACAGTAGTCAATGCCTGTTGAAGACTGCGATCTGCATCTTGATGAGCCTGTCAATGCAGCACACTTAGGCTTAGGCCAGAAGCTGTGAAATACAGCTCCCTGCGGATGCTGCATGCAACAGCTGTAAATGCAGCCTGCCACACACTGGAGGGCAGGTGGACCTGAGCATCCCAGTGTGCAACCTCACGACAGTGTACTCACATTGGATCTCATGACTGAGCCAAAGCACACGAGCAACAGCTTGCGCAGCAGCCCGGAGCATGGCACATCAGATGGAGACCCCAGGAGCTCACAGGGGCTAGGCAGGGCTGAATATGACGATGCCCTGCACAAGCTAGGGACCTTTGCCAGGCGCTCTGGCTCTGTCATGTCCCAGGCGAGGCTGCTTTGGCAAATCTCATGCAGCAGCTGAGGTTCAGCATGGTGTTGCTCAGCTGTGCTGCGTGCAATGCAGGCTGGGTGGACCAGCAGAGATTCATCTCCTGGCCGCAGCAGCAGCTTTGCCCCTGTCAGGACTTCACAGACAGGCCATCTGCAGCAGGGCAGCATGATGATGAGCACACTGGACCTGAAAAGGCTGTGGGGAGGTCCGTCCTGTGCTGCAAGCTTTGTCAGCTGGCTTGGCAGCTTGGCCGCGGAGTGACTGCAGGTCTGCAGCAGATGCGTCCATGTCTCGTGTAAGCAGCTGTCTGCTCCTGCAGCTGGGCCCCGCACATTCACAAAGGCTCGCATGCGGCGGCCTGGGCTGGACACTGGAGATGTGGTGGCTTTCGTGTCCGAGGTCAGTCACGACTCCTATCACATCTGTGCCTGCCCACGCAATGGCCCCAGCCTTGCTCAGACAAACAGCAAGCCGTCTCTGCAGCCTGATATATTTGGCAGCAAGGGCATCCTCGAGTCTTTGCTTTGCATGTTCGTGTGCAGGGCATGACCTTTGTGGTGGCCCAGGCAGTCGCCTTGGAGGAGGAGCCCGCCCGCACCAACTATGTCTTCCAGCCTACAGCTGTCAGCAATGAACTGGCTCTGGAGGACAGAGCCACACACCTGGAAGTGGTCCGTCAGGCAAGCACAGCCACCAGCCCTCCGCACTGGCCACAGACGCTGGGATTGCGCTGCAAGCTGTTCGGGTCCCACACAGCCATCAATCTGTCAGCTTGTGGAACCGCCACCTTGTCTGTGGCTGTTGCACCACAGAGGCAGCAGCTCGGCAGCAATCCTGGCCAAACACTGCAGCCTGACCAAGCAGCAACAGGCCATCCAACAGAGTCATGGTCTGATGTAGGGCGCATGGGTTGGCTTTCGCTCTGCCACGGCAGAGGACCGCTTCCTGCAAGCGCGCCGCAAGTCAGGACAGCGTCTCGCGTTCTTCAACAACAACTTTGGCACCTGGGAGCAGTGGGAGCTGGTGGCAGGGGAGCCCAAGCAGCCCTGGGACAGGCTGAAGCTTGGATTCCGCAACCGACGCCTGCCGCAGGTGCACTGCAGCCCTGCACGCCGGCAGACTTGTCATCAGCCTTGTGCCCAGCTGTTGGCCAATCAAGGCAGATATGCAACAGCCTCACCTCTGATATGTGGTGGAATAACCATGTGGGAGCTGTGTCTGCTTCTGCTGCTGTACACTTCAAGTGTTCCCCCTGTTGCAAGCTGGTCAGGATGGATTGCTACTGCGTATGCTACCTAGCTACACTTGCTACTGTGTCCTGCAGTTCATCTTGACTGTGGAGCTGGTACGGGTGGGCACGTACGCAATGCTGCCCAATGCCTCCCTCACGCCACGGTCCCTGATCCCTCTGGAAGGCGATGTCTCAGAGCGGGAGGAGCTCTCCAAGATCTCAGGCCTCATGATTTATGTGTGCCATGCACACCATTCGTGCATGACCTCTCTGCGGCGAAATGACCTGTGTGCTTCGCCCAGCAGTGCTCTCAAGCTCATGCCTTGGGCTCCAAGCCATAGGACAGGATGAGACGCCTGTATGTGCAGCACTGTCAGCGTGTGAAGCATGGCGTGGTGGCATTGCTCATCACATGTCAGCCCGTGCAGAGTCGGGTGTGCTGGTGCTGCAGGAGTGGTTCCACTTTGTAGATAAGGAGCGGCAGGTGCGTGTCAAGATCGATGCCAAGGTTGCTCAGCTGCTGGAAGAGGCTGCAGAGCTCAAGACCTGGACCATCAGCCAGGTCAGGAACCCTGGCCCTGTCTGCAGCATGCCATACAGCCTGGAAACCTGCTCTCGGCTGGCCATGTCCCTCAGGATGCCTGGAGCGCTGGGTGCCTGCGTGCTGCCTGCACAAAACCTGAGCAGCACACTTTCACCAGTTTAGCTTGACCACAATCCCTCTGAGCCTGCACAAACGGAGCTGCAGCCTGACTTGGCAGAGCCTGCTTTGGCTGTTCAGCTGGAGCCACAGCCGGAGCTGGTGCATGCCAATGGAGCAAGGCTTGGCCGGTGTCTGATGCTGCCTGGTTTTGCATGGAGAGTGAGATTTCAAGGCTGATGCCTGCTGCATCTGCTTCGCTGCTGCAGGTGGAGTCTGTGCGCGCTGACATGGAGGGCGAGATTGTCGAGCTGGTGGCCATCATCAGGAAGAAGAACGAGGACATGCGCGAGCTGGAGGCCAAGTTGGTCAATCGCCTGCGCTGGGGTATCATGGTGCTGCAGGCACGCAATGAGAACGTCATGCGGCGCCAGGTCCTCATCTGGTGGAGGTGAGCTCCTTCTTGGGGTGGCCTGCCATCAGGAGGAGGCTGCATTTGTGGCTTGCGCCAATCTGGCTTGCAGACAGGGGACTGCCGCCCAACAAGCTGGGGCATCCACCATGAGCCGGCAGCTCCCTGACGTGTCCAGTGTGCAGACTGCCTCCTTGTGGGACATGAGGCATGTCAGGCCAGGCTGCAAGTGGATAGTGGAGGCTCCAGATGCTTGCAGCGTGTGCACTGCCAACGGCCGCCCTGACCTGCATCTGCCGCTGTGCCTTGCGCTGTGCAGCTGCTGCAGGTTGCCTGGCATCTGTGGCCTGCAGGAAGGTGGCTGAGTACCAGCAGAGTTGCGCTGCCAGAGTGTCCAAGCAGCTGCAGCGCTCCCGGGTAGGCCGGCTGGCCACAGTGCTTCAGGCCTGGGCGGCCGTGGCAGGACACCGCCATGCTGTTCAGCAGCGCTTGCTGCATGTGGTGCTGCGGATCACCCTCTTGAAGGTGTCAGCAGCCTTCACACAATGGCGGGAGCGAACTGCTGAGTCTGCAGGTCAGCATGCATGGGCTTGGCAGCTGCATCCTCAGTCCTTCACAGAGTCATGCCTGCAGAAGCTGTACATCGTCCAGGATGCTGTGCACCTCAAAACATCCACCAAGTTCTCAGGCTTTGCTGTTGCTCAGGTTACGCGCCCAGATGACATAGATGACTGCAGTGCGTGCAGCTGCAAGACTGGAGCGGGCCACCAAAGAGCGTGTCGCTTGCAGCCGGATGCAGCACTGGCAACTGGGGCTCTTCATGCTGAGCTGGCAGGCTCACGCAAGGAGCTGCAGCGTTGGCCGGCAGCTCCTCGGCCAGATTGCCAGGCGCCAGCAGACAAATCTGTGAGCTTCAACCAGGAGTCTGGCTTCAGGACCTGAACAATCACAGATCTGCAGGATAGCGCATGGCATCAGGAACATTGCAGCCATGCAGACAGGCCATCCTGTGAACACATGAGAATGATATGCCTCTGAACATCTTGCATTGTATTGTGCAGGCTGTCTACAACCTTTCAAGGCTGGCATGCTGCCCATCAGGAGATCTCCCACTTTCAGTGGGCTTCAGAGCACTTTGCCGCCGGGGCAGAGCGCAGGCGCCTGCAGCTTCTGTTCAAGGGTTGGCGGCACTGGCTTTCCCAGCGCAGGCGGCTGAGGCAGCTGCTGGCCAGGGGCATCCTGCAGCGCACGCACAGGATGGTCTGGGGGATATTTGCGCATTGGAGCAGCTATGTCGCTGATCTCAGGCAGGCTCTTCGTGCACAGCCTGAAGGCATGCCTGGCCAGGGTACAGCCCGCACGCATCTCCTGCAGTCACCTTCTGCATTGCGCCTGGTACTCAGGCTTCTGGTTGGCTTGCTGGAACTGCAGAGACTTCTCTTTGACCTGCAAGCCAGGGAAGTATGCAATGGTGAGCAATCCATGCATCTAGGCATGCTCTGAGATTTGGAGGCAGAGGCAAACAGAGTCTTCTGCCCCTTGCAGGTGGCGACGCCACCTGGTGGGGAGTCGCCTGGCCCGTGAGGTGCACAGCCTGCAGCACCGCCTGTTGGTGCACTGGCGCATTGTGGTGGCAGAAAGGGCTCGCCTTGGCCATGCCCTGCACCAGGTACTGCAGCGCCGTAGCTTAGGGATGGCGGGCGCAGCCTTTGCAGCTTGGCACACGGTTGTGACGGCCAAGGCTCGCCACCGGCAGCTGCTCAGCAAGGCGGTCCTGAGGTGAGCTTGCTTGCCTGGCTGCCAGGCAACTGTTTGGCAAGGCTGTGCTGAGGTGAAAACTCGCCTGCCTGCCTACTTGCATGCGCCTGCACGCCGGCCTGCGCTGCTGCTCTTCTGTCCGTTGAGCCCTGATGTGCATTGCTGTGTGGCTGAAGGATGACTGAAGGGCGCCTGCTGGGCTCATTCACTGCTTGGCGGGACCATGCTCAGGGTAAGGCTCGCCATCAGCGAGTGGCCCAGCAGCACTTCCACTTCAGGGAGCGGGGGCAGCTGGCAGCCTGCCTTGTGAACTGGCAGAGGGTGGCTGTGCGCAGGTGCGTCAGTGTCCGCCTGCTGTTGTGCTACTCAAGCCTGCAGTTCAAGGATGATTGTCACATCGAGAGGTGTGGGACTGAGGCAAGGCCCTCTCTTGAAGCAGTGTGCCGGGCCACCTGGCTCGACTGGGCTGCCATGCTTGAGCAGATGTTGCCTGCGTATGGCAGACTTTGCTGTCCTCTGGTGCAGCGGTCGCGTCCGGGAGCAATTGCACAGGGCTCGCACAGCCAGGAGGAGGCACCTGCTCAGAACAGGGCTGCACGTATTCAGGACGTGCAGGGGGCTCAGGCAGGAGCAGCGCTGCCTGGTGGTTCAGCAGCAACGTCGCTGCCAGGTGCGTGGGGCCTCACAACACTCTTGACGCGATGTGGGGAAGCTGTTGCGAGCTGTACATCCTTGCATCAGTCTGTGTTGGCTGTCCTGCGGCAGCTGCGTCTGATCATGTGTGTGCATGATGTGTAGGCACGGCAGCTGACCGTCGCCTTCAAAGCCTGGCTCAGCTGCACAGACAGTCGGCATCAAGCGCAGACGCTGCACGGCCCTGTGGATTTGCGACGGGCTCAATGCTTCCGACGGTGGCATTATGCGGTGCAGCACACCCACAAGAGGGAGCAGGCAGTTGCATTCTGCAGACGGTGAGCGTCCTGCACCCTTCCCTGCCATTGCCAGCAATGCTCTCTTCAGGAGCTGCGCCCTGCTACCTGGCGGCTACGTGCCTCCCTGCTGACCCTAATTGATCTGTAATGGCACTTTCCCTGGTGCGCATCAGAGTAACTCACCTCACAGTGCACTGCAGGCGGTCTGCCTGGCGCAGCATGGCAGCTGCATGGAGCCAGTGGTCGGGGGCCGTCTCACACAGCCGGCACGTGCAGGGGGCGCTGGCTGCTGCCGTGGGGCGCCTGTGCCACCGCACCACTGCCACAGCCTTCCAGTCATGGCGGCTGTGGGTGACCGCATGCCAGGAGCTGCGCGACAAGGCTGAGACGCTCGCCCTGGCGACCCGGCAGGGCTTGCTGCGAGGCTCTTTCGTGGGGTGGCGCGCGGTGCTACATGTCCGGCGCTGGCAGAGGGTGAGGTTTTCCGTTGAGGAGGTCAGGCAGAGCTGCATTGCTGAAGCAGCAGACCCCTATCAAGGCCAAGTTGCGGCCCCTGCTTTGCACTGCCAGTCCGCAGCTCTGCCCACCCCACTGCCCTGCAGGTGGCAGTCATGCACAAGGTGCTGCAGACCGCTCAGGGCCTGCAGGCTGCAGCCCTCTCAGCCTGGCGCGCTGAGCTGCAGCGCCAGCGCCAGGCCTGCCAGCAGAGCAATGTGCTGCTGATGCGTGCACTGGGGCACCGCCTAGGCGCCAGCTTTGCAGGCTGGCAGGCCTGGGCTGCCGAGCAGCATGCTGCAAAGGCCAGGATGCAGCGGGCGGTGGGGCGCCTGCAGGCGCTTCAGAGGGGGGCGGTGCTGCTGCAGTGGCGGGCTGTGACTGCTGAGCGGCGCCTGCTGCGAGGCAAGGCTGGGAAGGCGCTCAGGTCAACTACCTCATCTCTGCGCCCACACCACTTCAGCAGAACCAGGGAATGTGCAGACTTGTTTGGGCCAGGCATTGGGGCTGTGCATCGACTGCAACCTATTGCTGAGCACGTAGCTGTGTATGCAATGTCAGCCTTTCATGCTCCCCCAGCCAGGCTGCTGCACCAGGAAACTGCCACAGTGCAGCCAGCATGAGATGCACTTGGTACAAGTTTGCACATGACACCTGCAGCTGGAAATCAGGGGGTCTCTTGCAAGCTGGCTGCTCGATTGGGCTCAGAGACATGATGTGCTTCCCATGCTTACTGCTGTACCAGAGGATTACCCCACTGTAGGGCGCAAATAAAAAATGCACCCAGAAGAGGCTTGCGTACCTCCCCTCTGACCGCATACCACCTGCACCTTTAAGAGTTGGGGTCTGTTGCTTCAGGTATTTTGCAGAGCGCTCCCTGGTTGTTGTTTTCACTGCCTGGCACCATCATATGGTCCAACGCAAGCAGCAGGCAGCAGCTGTGGTCAAGTGCAGCCGACGCAGGAGCACTCGGCAGATGGCCGCCTGCCTGGCAGCCTGGCGGGGCCAGGTGGAGGCTCTGGCAGAGGCCAAGGCTGTGGCGGTCCACTGCCTGCAGCGCTGCATGCACAACATGCTGGTGAGGCTTTACCCAAACCAAGGCCGTGGGTGTGGCTTCTTATTGCGATTTACGGCCAAGAAGCTATCTGGGTGCCAGATGCAGTAGTTGAGCTGGTTTTGGGTGCCTGTGCATGGCTTGCTGAAAATCGTGAGAACGAGATGGTCAGCCTGAAGGCCTCAGTTGGAGAGATCTTGCTGATGTTGATGACTTGAGTTTCAGACAACCCATGCTGATACAGGCTGCTGCCTTTGATGCGTGGATGGAGCATGTGGAGGCTGCTCAGAAGCGTCGTCAGTTGCTGCTGCGCACCATTGCGCGGCTGAGTCAGCTGCGGCTCAGCCAGGGCTTTGAGGCATGGCGCAGCGCAGTGTCAGACGTACAGGAGGCATACGGTAGGGCAGCCAAGGTGAGGAGTTCCCCCTGGCTGATGCCAAGTGCTGGGGCCTCCCCTGTGCTGCTGTGCACAGCTGCTGGGTCAGCATTACGCCGGCAGGTACTAGGCGGGTAAATTACAGTTTGCAATCCGCACCTGGAATGCATTGCCTCCCATGCCCTGCTGTCGTGCCTGCAGGTGGTGGCCCGCCTCCAGCACACCACGCTGGCTCAGGCCTTCAGTGCCTGGGTGGACTTTGCAAAACAGCAGTACTCCACAGAGGGGCACGTGCAGCAGATGGCAGTCACTGCCTTGGCCAGAATGCGCAGCCTGCTGCTTGCGCGGGCGTTTGAGGCAAGCCAGGCCCCTGTCAAAGGGCTGCATGCCTTGACTGCTGATCTTCCCGCCAGCGTAGCGTGGAAAGTTTGCATCCTGGGTGTGGCTGCTTGGCCTGCACTTGCTTTGTCAGACTTTTGACTTTTGCTCCATGCTCCACTCTGCCTCTGCCTGTAGCATGTGCCTGTGCCAAGGAGGGCCACCTTGCTGATGACGACTTTGCTTCTACCCGCCTGCAGACGTGGCAGGAGGCAGCGTCTGCGCGACAGTTTGGGCGGGCACAGGCCGAGGTCAAGCTGGCTGTGCTGGCAGGCCAGACCCGCTTCACCGCGGACCACCGCCAGGCTGCCCTGCTGCAGAAGACAGTGACGGGGGGGCCAACAGGCGCGCTGGCTGCCGCATTCTGCGCGTGGCTGGACTGTGTGCAGGCAAGAGGCTGCCCAGGCCCTGGTCTGTGTCCATTAGCATGCATGCTGCCCTGGGGCAAGACTGCTCACATTGCTAGGCAACTGATCAGCATGCACTGCACTGCCCAACCAGTACAATCAGTGGGCATGTGACTGCAACATGCCCTGCACTTCTTGATTCTGGTGGACAACGGGCCAGTCAGCATTGCTACCCACCTGTACCTGTACTGGCGGCGCCTGGGGCTGCAGCATCATGATCCATTTCGTGTCTGGCACAGTGACACCTGGCAGCATCATGCATCGTGGACTTGGGGCTGAAAGGTGCCTCATAAACTGCAGGAGCGCTGCCGGCAGCGTGCTATCCTGCACCGTTGCTTGGACCGGATGGCAGGGCGCCTGCAGCGAGGCAGCCTGCGTGCATGGCACCGCCTTGTGCAGGCACGGCGCCAGCGACGGGTGGCCCTGCTCAGATTCCTGGCTCGGGCTGCCCACGGCCGGAAGCAGCGCGCCTTTGACTGGTGAGCCCACAAAACCTGGCACAGATCTGTGACCTCCAGGCTGAAGGCGGCCACCACATCTGGCCAATGTGGGCCTCCTGTGTTAGCCAGTGGGGTACACACTATGTCTAGTTCTGAGGGGTTCATTTGAGGTTCAGGTACACAGCTCAGCTGCAGCGCTGGGCAGCAGTGACAGCCAACCAGAGAGGTGCAGCATACAGCCTGCCAGGGCCTTCTGACTTTCAGGAATTTCCTTCCAAGTCTTATATGTGCCCGAGCTGTGCACGCTGTGCCTAAGTCGCAAAGGGAGGTGGCATGCCGCTGCACTTCATTGCTGAAGAGCTGGACCCTGAGCTGGGGTTCTGCACTCTTGTGAGCCCAGCTCAGGGACTGAAGCATGAGTGCCAGGCGGACTTTGACGTGCACAGAGCGGGACGCAGCTGGTATGGACCTCAGGGCTATTGCTTGGATTGACGCTTGCGGGCTCGGTAACAGGAGGCTAGGACAGGCGCCAAGCATCGGTCCTTGTGAGGTCTGCGTCTAGCTCTTGACAGCCATGGAACTGCCACCCCTCATGCAGTTGGTGTGCGGCCTGGCAGGAGCGCTGCGAGGCGCTCAACCGCCTGCGGGCGTGCATCACACGCAAACGCATCTCTTTCCGCCTCTTCAAGCAGTGGTACTGGGAGAGCTTTGACGAGGATGTGCAGGTCAGTGCTACACTGCACCCTGCGCAGCAACTACCGTGGGCCAAGCATTGTAGATGAGGGCTGCTGCCATGACAAGACTGTGTGCACAGGCACACAGCCGAGCAGGGATGGACCCTGCTGCCAGCTGCCTGCTGTGCAGCACATGTGCACGCCTGGCAGCATCAGCAGATGCAAACCTGCTTCCTCTTGCTGGGCATCTAAGCCTTGATCTGCTCAGGATGCACACACGGATGCCTTGGTTATTGCTGCCACAGGCCCCTATGTAGGCCACCCTGCATGAAGGGGGGAACGAAGATCTGGCAGAGAACCAATAACGTCTCCATGCCTGAGTCACAGGCCATCTCAGGCAGTTGAGTGAACTCAACAGAAGGGGGTGGCTGCTTGTTGTCGGTCTGGCTTTTCCAATGTGAGGCATGCCTTGCCTGCAGGCCACTCTGCACGACATCTTCCACCAGACTGAGGAAGACATTGCCACGTCAGCTGCCACCGGCCCCAGCCCCATGCAGCAGCGCTCCCCGCCCCGCCTGCTCAGCGATGCGCCAGCCCGTGCTGGCAGCCTCCTGACGGCTTTCCCTGCGAGCAGGCGCAGCTCCAGGCTGACAGCTGAGGAGCTGGGGGCCCTGCTGGAGTCGCCAGCAGCCCTGCTGGAGGGCCTGCACCCGCAGCGCCACACGTCCAGTGCGCGGACCAGCGGGCTGTATGGAGGCACAGGTGGGCACTGCACAGCATGCACAGCACGCGATGCAGAGGCATCCACTGTAGCGCAGCGCCACACCTCCAGAGCGCGACTGGCAGCAGGCTGTGGTTGGGGGCGCAGGTGGGCAGCTGCTGATGCAGTCTCGCATCGAGAAAGATTTTGCACATCTGGAAGCCCACAGGCTGGCAGCAGCCACAATGTGAAGCGGTTTGTGCTCACCTTCAGCACACTGCCAGTCCAAGTGCTGCTGCGGCTTCTCTCCTCTTGCCTTGCCCTGCCTCACAGCCTGCACCACTGTCCCTGTAGCGGCCCTCATGCGGGAGGGCAGTGCAGCCTACATGCACAGCACCGGCCACCATGGCTCTGAGGGTGCGCCACATGCTGAGCTGGACGGACTGAGGAGGGGTAGCTCCCGCATCCCTGCGCCACCAACAGCCGCCAGGCACCCATCTCCAGGTCAGCAGCTGCCCTCATGCCCAACATCCTGCACTGAACTGCAGTGCTCAGACACGTCATTACCAGGGAACGTGAGTCAGCTCCTGCTGCTACAGCTGATGGAGCCCAGCTGTCAAGAGAGCAATGGTTCCCAGCTGACATGAGAGCATGTCCCTGCAGGCCATGGAGAAAGCTTTGCTCAGATGGAGCAGCAGCACCTGGGGAGCCCCACTGGCGGCTATGTCATGAGCAGCCGATCGGCTCTGCAGCCTGACCTCACATATTACAGCGAGCTGCAGCCCCCTGCAGACACCTATAGCTCCCAGGCTGGCATCAGCGATGCTGGTGTGGAGCTGTATGTGGAGCAGACTTTGACTGAGGTACTGCAGCGCGCACAGTCCCGAGCTGGCTCCCAGGGGCTGCCTGAGTCCATGTGGCACGCAGATGCCAGACAGCAGCAGCAGGCCTGCCTAGCTGAAGCGCAGCAGCCCCAAGGGCACAGGCTGGGCTTTGCGAGGGGCCCTGCCAAGCGGGGTGCCAGCCGTTTCAGCGTCGGCCACCCTGCCACAACTGGCCCGCAGGCGCTCTATGCCCACAATCAACAGCTCATGTGGGAGGCTGCCAATGCTGGCCAGCGCGGCAGCTGGCAGTATGATGCAGCCACTGCTGGCCCCCAAGATGGCCCGAGTGGCGGCTGGCAGTATGATGCAGCCACTGCTGCCCCCCAAGAAGGCTGGCAGAAGCAACAGGGGCCACAGGACAGCATTTCCTTGGTAGTTGGAGCTCAGAGCATCGGCTCAGGCAGTAGTCCAGGCATGCATGCATCAGATGTGTACAGGCCATGGGATCCGCCACAGATGCGCCAGCAGGCCAGCCCTGATCAGCACAGCTTCACTGCCAGCACACCAGGCAAGGGGCTTGTGCAGATGGGGTCCAGCGACAAGCTGGAGCTCATCAGGGCCTTTGGCGAGACTAGTGAGGGGTCACCTCCCCTGCAGGCTTCCCCTGGGCACCCAAGCCCTCCCACGCACATCCCACCAACTTCAATAACCAAAACAGACATGGCCAGATCTCAGGCGCAGTACTTCAATCCTTCATTTGATACTTGAAATGGCACAAGACGTCATCCATTGGACTGATGAGGCGACAGTATTGCCTTATGACTGTGTGACGCTGGCAACTAACTATTTTAAGTACAAACTTCCTGGAGCTGAGCGTCCATGGGCTGATAATCTGAACCTGTCTGCAAGGCAGTGCCCTGAAAGCCACGTTCCCGAATGGCAGTGTGGCCAGTGGGCTTGAAATCGCTGTCAGAGAAAAAGCTTGCATAGTCCTCATCATCATGTTCATGGCTGTTGGCAATGGCAAGCTCCTCCCCTGGCAAGATGCTGCAACCTGTAGCACCATGCAAGGTGTGAGCCACAGCCCTTACGAAGGGAGCCCTTGCTCTGGCACTGTGGCAAAATGACTGCACAGCTGCAGGGGGTGCCTACTTGCAGTCTCCCTGCAGCCAGTCTTGCTGAGGACACTGCACATGTACAGCCGTTCCGAGAGCAACCCACCTGCTAAGGTCATTTTGTCTTCTTCAAGCTTTTGCCACTGCCCCTCCTTCAGTTTGTGGATCTGAACATTGCGGGGGTGCATGGTGAAGGTCTGCACAATCTTGAGCCTGAGATCGTGGACCGTGTCGTGGCTGCTGACAGTCATGGGCACGCGGCCCTTGCGAGCGCGCTTGCTCTTGCGAGCTCCTGCAGGAGGGTGGTGTCTTTCAGTCCCTGGCACGTTGTCCTCTACATTTTTTGCCGCAGCAGCTCAGCTCATGTTGCCATGCCACACCCCAGTGCAGCTGCTGAGCACTCCCTGGCGTGACCCTTGAGGACTTTCCTGCCCGCGATCGCTCCATGCCCACTGCAGAGCTCAACACACTGCCGGCAGCACCTACCTATGACGCTGCTGCCAACTGCAGTGGAGGCGTTCCTAAGATCTTCCTCAGTCACCAGCTCGGCAAACACCTCCACGCCCGTATAGGTCAGCTTGTGGGCCATCAGGGCGGCCGCCCGTGCAGTCACGGCCTGCTGGCACACGGGTGGCGTGCTCTCCAGAAACCCCTGCTGCGCAGGGCGGGAGGCGGTGGCTGCTCCCTGCACACAGTGGGTGCGGGCCGCGTTTAGCACAGTCTGCGCTCTGCAGGACACAGATGGCATGCTCTTCAGAAGCCCTGCTGCACAGGCCGGGAGGCAGTGGCTTCTCCCTGCACACAGAGGTGCGGGCTGCATCAGCTCATCTTCCTGTGCAGGGGAGAGTAAGGCTGTTGTGTCTCTCCTGAAACAGCTTGAAAGATTGGGGAGCAGACATGGCAGGTTGCTACTCACTGCACATCAGGTCTGGGTGTGCATGAGCAGGAGCCCCGCCGCCAACCCTTCTACGGTGTGGAGGCAGAGGCAATGCTGCTGCCCTGTGCCACAGGCAGCAGACCAGACACTGCAGGTGGCTGCAGCCTGCATTTCAATTATGGGCTGCGTCAATGCCAGGTCCCGGTTTTGCAGCTGTCGCCCATCCCTTGGCACGCCTCAGTCAGAGGAGGTGCTGGGCAGCCTGTCAGACGGCTGGATCAAACCCCCAGCAGCTTGCTGCACGCTGTCAGTACTGCAGGAGGTCCAGCTGAATGGCAAGCTGCTCCAGTGTGCACATGCCTTGCCTGAAGCTCCGCCTGCGCCAAGGTGGGCATCAGCATATAACAAGCCAAGGTGCACCTCTCTTGCCAGACATCAAGCAGCGCTGTCAGGCATGAGCCCGCCAGAGGTCATGCGGCCCAGGCCCAAGCCTCCTGAGCACACGGCAAGCCTCAAGCCGTACCTGAATGGGTTTGAAGGGGTCATCCCCATAGACCCGCTCATCTGCCAGGCTGCCCGCCACCAGCGGCGGCGCGGCTGCCTGCTCTGCCTGCTCTGCTGAGGGGCCAGACACCTTCAGCCTGGCGGTGGGTGCCCTGCATGCAGCACCCGCAGGTCTGGCAGGCACGGCCGCGCGGGGAGCAGCGGGATACAGACACAGCCTGCCTCGTGTGTGGATGCCAAAACGGCTGCCGCATCAGAGGAGTCCACAAGCATGTCCATGTGCACCCGTGTGCAGGCTCAGCAAGATGGGTGCCACAGCAGAGGACAACCAGGCTTGTCTCCGTGCAGGGGTGCAGGCTGAGCCAGCACCAGGGCAGCAGCAGGCTGCCTGAGGGGCACACCTGCTTTGGAACAGGTCATCCCCCTCAGGCCCATACAGCAGGGCCAGCTGCTCCCAGTCCTGCATGGCCACCAGCTCAAAGGGGTCCTCACTGGCGTCCACCTGCATCCACCTCCCGCGCCTGCAAGCCAACCAAGACTCAACAGGCGCGCTGGGCAAGATGAGCAGTAACACACAGGCACGCCACAAGACTGCTGCGGGAAACAGCTCTGGAACCCAGCCACCAGGCAGCCAACAAGCCTGCGCACATGCGGCAGCCGCCTGCCAAGCTTGCAGGCATTGTAGCAAGCTTGAGGTGCCTGTGGCGGTACAGACATCAGGTAGCCGAAGTGAGGATGGGGCACAGTGGGCCAGGACCAGGGGCGCGCATCAGCGATGCAGCCGGGAAGCCCAGCTCACAGGATGCTCTGCCTTGTCATGTTGCAGGTGCACCCCTGTCAGCCTCATTCTGTTGCTTGAGGCAGGAAGGTGTGGTGTTGCAGGTGGGTCAGCAGGGTGACCAGCCTGTGGCCGGCCTGGGGGCTCACCTGTGAACCACGGCAGGGACCTCATAGTTGAGCAGCCTCCCGTGACACTCGCACATCACCCCTTGCAGCGCCTGTGCCAGCTGGGGGGGCGCCTCGGCCACACAGCCCCCTGGAACGCGCTGCTTGCGGCTGCCCTCCTTGATCCAGGCACGCCACACCTGCAGGCCGGGGGGGGGGACCACCTTGGCAGCAGCGTCTGGGGTGCTTGCACCTCCTAGGCAGGGGCAGCCACAACTCGCAGCTATCCTCCTTGATCATGACATGCCACATCTGCAGGAGGGGCCAATGGGCAGGGTCAGCTCAGTGCCTCAACAGCTGGTGGGCATCTGTCACACCTGCAGACAGGCCCAGAGGCTGCTTGGCGGCATTGCAGGTGGGTGCCTGTGCAGCTTGAGGGGCCCTCCTGACGGCAAATGCAGCTTGGCACCTGTGCAGAAGGCTGCCCTCCCTGCTTGAGGCCCGTAAAATGTACAGGCAGGGGCAGGCACAGCTGTGGCGCCTAGGCGCAGCTTGCTGCACTGCCACCCCAGACGGATGCGTGAGATGATTGGCCATTGTCTTAGAGCAGCCCACAAGGGGGCAACCACAAGTGCAACTGCAAGCACAAGCATAGCAGCGACAGGCCCTGGAGCGTATTGCTTAGAGCAGGTGAGCGCATCCCGCCTGAGGGTACGCTGTGCCCCCCAGCCTGCTGCCAGAGATGCAGCAGGCTGCTCTGCAGCAGCACAGCCTCAGAAATTGCAACAAGGTCTGACAGGGAACACAGCTGTGCCATTGGCAGGACAACGACACTGACTTAGTTTGAGGCAGGGCTGGTGTTGAATAATACATTCCCTTGGCTGCCAAGGCCATCTGGCAGCACCTGGAGACTGACCTGGAGCCAGTTCTGTGGCACAAGGGCGTAGATGCTCTCAGGCTCCAGGTGCAGAGCTGTGCCGGCTGCCAGGTGGGGCAAGCTGGACTTGACATCCTCCACAGCCTCAGACACCGCCTGCAGCCAGCACACAGCTGGCAGGGTGAGTGAAGCCACATGGTCAAGATTGAGCAGCACACTTCGAATTGAGCGCATCTCTGCTGACAGCTTGGTGCGAATCCGGCTTGCAAGGAGCAGCAGCAAAACAGAAGGCACCATGGGCACCAGGCAAGCATGGGAGCAGATCTTGAAGGTGTGGGCTTGTAGAGCCCCCCGCTTGCAGCCTACAGGGGAGGATACAGGCCACAGGCAGCTGACCTGGCCCTGGCGCCGCGAACTGGCAAGGTCCCGTAGGCACACACGACAGTCCTGGTGCCCGACGTTGAAGGTTGCCAGCTCCCGAGGGGTCACAGCATCTACAGGCAGTATGGAAATTGGGTCAAGAGATGATAATAGGATGTGCATTACACCTGCGCTGCACCTGGCAAGCTGCCCACAGCTTGTACCTACCGGCAGCAAGCCCGTTCACAGCAGAGACCTTGCCCACCATCTTGGCGGAAAACTTGTGCATCTTTGTCAGCGTGCATGCCATTGTACTGGGTCTCCAGAGATCCGGCTGGATCTCTGTTCCCTTCGTCAGACAAGTCGGCGTGTCTCTGCAAAGGCGATGACCCGCCGCCCATGCATGATGCTATACTTGCCCCCATCCCCAGCTCCGCGCCCTTGCGCTGCCATACACGCCTGGCCATAGCATGCCACCAAGCTGCGTGGCATTATGCAAACGCTTCCAGGAGCCCAGGACACCGTTCCCTGGCCCCAGCAGCGCAGGAGGCATATCACACTTGTTGGCCAGATTCAGCAGCCGGTCAAATTATAGCTTGCGGGCTGTTGTGCTGAGTTTGATGATGGCCCTGCCCCCAAGATACAAGGATGCTGGCAGATCGACAACATTGTTGCAGATATCTGCAGCACTGCTCCAGGGCCACAGCAGCCATTTGTGCCCACAGTTTGTGAGACATAGGAACCGAACCTTTGTCGGGGGGTGCTGGGCTGGACGCCGTCGTGCCAGGCCCTGCCAGGGGCGCCCCATCTGCCTCCACCATCACGCAGTCGCTGTCAGCCTGCACAGAATTCCTGCAGGCAGGGGCCATGCTCGATGTAGCTGGAGGCCTGCTGCCCACAGCACCTACAGGTCCCTCCAGACTGCATGATTGAACCCAGCTTGCAGCAGCTTGGTGGAGCTCTGCTGATTAATTTTTGGGGATCAGAAAGGCGTAAGCCAGATGCACCCCAAGATCCACAAGGAGCTCCACATGTGCAGTGCAGCCTTGGCAGCAGCAGGGCCCCAGCACATGAGGGCCACAGGCAATGACAGCTGTCCTCACTGCTCCAGGATCCCTACATGCCAGATGCATCTCAGAGGGCCACACCCACCCATTGGATCTGTCAGCTGGCGCCCCCTCCAGCAGATCAGCCTGCCTGGCAACAGCAGCTGTCTCCGCTGCAGTGGCTGCCTCTGTGGCTGCCTCTGCAGCTTCCTGCGCCCTCTTCAGCTCTGCTGCCTGCCAGCTGCCCCTGACAAACCCCCAGAGGTCGCGTGGGAGGCTGATGCGCCTGGCGCGTGTCCCAGCAGACTCTGGCAGCAGATCCCCATGCGGGCAGGTGATGTTGTCTGTGGGGGAGTCCACCACCTTCGCCTTGCTGCCTGAGGCAACAGTCATCCTGCCTTTGCGAGTCCTCCAGTTCCTGCACAGCATGGGCGACACGTCAGCATGAATGGAGTCAGACATGTCTCAGTTACATGGCTTAGCCTGCAGTACTGCTGGCAGGACACATGGCTTGTTGAGTGCGAGATGGCTGCCAATGGCCAGCAAGGTCTTTGCAGCTATCCCAGTCTTAGTGGAGAGCACTTGACCATCACTAGCGCTGTGCCAGTATGTGTGCAAGCAGGCCAATTGCTGGGACAATGTGCCAAAGAAGAGCTAAGCTCACTGCTGCTTGCTGTGGGTGTTGGAACAGTCTCACATACAGGGAACAGGCTAGGTGGCGCCTACACATGACAGGTGACCTGCGCCTAGGCCAGCACCACAAGTAGGCAGGCCAAGAGTAGTGAGGGCAAGCTCCCCCTTGCCAGGGTAGGCAGCAGCTGGCTCTGCCATTCCAACAGCACCTGGACAAGGCAGAGCACAGGCAGTCCCGACACACTCACTGGATCCATTGCCGGGAGACATAGAAGTCCTGGCTGCCGCCTCGCTCATCGGCGGCCTTCAGAGCAGCCACGGCAGCCAGCATGGCGTCCCGCTGCTGCCCCTCTGCATCCTCGTTGTGCATGGCCTCAAGGCGCTGCAGCAGGCAGGCCGTGCACAGGTCCTCAGGGGCCAGCTGAGGACCCCCCCCGCAGCGCTCCACCAGCTCCGTCCAGGCCTCCACCGTGATGCGCTTGATGGTGTCTGCAAGGGCAGGGGCAGCCTTTGGAGACACGTGCTTGACAGTGCCTGTGGCAACAGGCAGGATAGTTGGGGCTGCAGCGCTCTGCCAGCTCCACCCTGGCCTCCCTTATGATCAAGAGGGCGCCTGCATGAGCAGGTCGGCATCGTGCAGGGTCAGGCTGGAGGTGGTGGCCGCAGGGCGCTGCTTGTGTAAAGGAGATAGGCTGATGGCGCAAAAGAACAATTTGTCTGAAGGGCAGGCACGAAGAATGGCTGCAGTGCGTGCCACAAGCTAGGCCTGGCCCAGGGCTCCTTCGAGATGTGCATGCTGGTGTCTGCAAAGGACAGCAGAAGGGAGAGAGCTGCAATAGGGTCCAGCACCACCACATACAGGGCTCAGCACAGTCGAGTCACTCTGCTGTGCTGATGCAATGGGCTCCTGCATCTTGATGGCCAGGCCCAAGGGAGACGGCTGCAGCAAATGTAATTGGCGATGGGAGCAGAGACAGCTTGGTTCAGCAGATAATTGGCGGCACCAGAGGATACTCCTTGCCTTCAGTGCCCAGGCCAGTCTTCAAAAGCTTGCCAATTGGATGAGTCTGACAGACAGCCTGTGCAATGCAGGTGGCGCATAGCAGCAGGCCTGTGCCAAGGCAAAAGCAGATCTCAGCAGGCATCACCTGGTGGTTTGTCTGGGCTCAGCTTGCCATGGGTGCACAGTGGCGCCTCATTCTTGATGGGCTTCAGCTCAGGATCTGAGTCCACCCATTGCTGCAGCCACTCCGCCGACACCAGCCTGCTGTCGTCATGCACGCTCCGCACTGGCGCCTGGGCCACAATCAGCCGCACAGCACTGCGATGCTGATCCACATCCATCTGGACGCTTTCCTGCATGGCCTGCAGCACAATTCACGTCACTCTGAGAAAGTCGTGCAATTTGAGAGCAAGGTGGTGGTCCACAGCCATCTCAAAGTATCCTGCTGTAGCCTGCAGCAAGCCAGCAGATTATTGAGAGCCTGGTGCAGACAGCTTCATCTGAAAGCTGCCCCGCATGGCAATACGCACCCCGGCAGGTGCTGGCACACAAAGATGGCCTGCAGCATGCTGCCACACTGCTGAGGGTACCATGCATGGCCTGCAGCGCCATGCAGAGCCGCATGTAGAGGACTCAATGAATGCATCACTGCAGCAAGACATGCATCGCATTGATCTCATCTGGGTGACAGTCTGTTGCAAGGCACTAATGTGGGCAGCATCAATATTGAATGGCATACAGCTGAGATGCTTGTCTGCAGCCCTCGCATTGCCACGCTATGCGCAAGGCAACTAGGTGCGTGGCTACGCAGCTGGGACGCATACCTGCAGCCTCAGCAGCGCACCACGCAGCCAGTGGCAACACTCTGGCTGTGGCAGTCTTTCAGCATCTCACCTGATGCGAGGTGCATGCGGCTTCAAAGTCTTTGTGCTCCTGCGTGAGTACCTGCTGCAGCCTGCACCAGGGACACTGAAGCACTACGTTAATCACATCAAACAGCAGAGAATGAGTGACTGGGAGGCAGCAGCACGAGATGGATGCACCAGGCGCACTCAAACTCAGGTGTTCACAGACAACACTGAGGCAAAGTGCAGGCACAGGGCCCAAGCAGATTCAGTACCAATGCAAAGCAAAAAGCACTCCCCGTGCATTGACTTACGATTCAGGCAGCTCAAGCGATGCTGGGCATGCTGCAGTTGGTGGCTGCCAGCCCCTCTGTTTATACAGCAGCATGTAGGCATTGCATGATGTGATGACGCCCTCGTTCTCCTGAGCTGTGGCAGGGAGGCCTGTGATGCCTGCAGGTGACCCACTTGTTTCAGGGTCACTTGGTTGCTGAGTGCTTGCTCAAGACGATGCTGTGCTGCCTGCAAGGCGCTCACCTTTCAACAGGCCAGCCTCAGCACATCAAGAGCCATCAAGGGTCGCCCAGGCACACATTCTGCCCACTGCTGACCCTCAGATGTGACGGCTATCTGGCACGTGAACAATAGGGAGCTTGCCTCCCATAGACGCCTGGCAGCATGCCCAGAACTGCATGTGAACCCGGGTGCTGCATTCCACCGCATCCACTTGCGCATATTGGTCTCCTGGCCGCAGCTGATGTTCTATGAAAAAGAGGGTGTTGCTTGCTCAAGGCAAGGCCAGCATGCATTCCTGTCCTTCTCTTGCTCAAGGCCCTGCAGCCCTTGCTGAGCACAGGTTCAGCAGGCAGTGCGGATCTGTCCAATCTCCTGCTCAGGATTGGCAGTTCAGAAGAGTTGCCCCACATCCTGCCAGCACACCTGCATCTCTTACAGGTGGCTGCGCATCGCCAGGGAACTCATAGGGATCGTCTGTGCAGTCCACCACGTCCCCGCTGTCACCAGCGGACTTGAACTTGGCTTTCCGCTTCTTGACCCTGCCAGCGCCGCCTGCACAGGATGAGAATGTCACAGCTGATTGATAGTTTCTGCCTGACCTCAGTGTTGCTTGCCTGTGCAACTTTCAGGAAAGGGGCAGGGGTCGAGCAGGTGGCGATAGGCACAGTGGCAGGAGCCTGCTTGTGCAGTTCCATTGCTCAGCCAAAGCTGATTCAAACCGCTGCAGACCCGCAGAACTGCCAGGCACCCTCAGTGCCTTTCTTTGCAGGCCCGCCGGCGCCATGCATAGCCGCTTACCTGCAACACTTTTCTTTGAGGCAGACACAGCTGCCGGGGCCACCCCTCCGTGGTCCCCCTTGTCTCCAATGGGACCCTGGGGCATCTCTGTGACCGTCTCATCGTCAAAGCGCCACCACTTTCCAGATGCCTCATCCCGAACATGCGCCACTGCAGCAGGCAATCAGTTGAACCACGTCAGGCTCATGGTGGCAGGTTCACAGGCACCATCATCTGACAAAAGGCTGCATGCGGTCACTGTCCAGGCCATGGCGGAGAGCCCAGAGGGGGGAGACCTCATTTGCTACGTACATCAGGCAGCCTCTGAAGTGTGGCCCTGAAGACTCGGGGGATATGGGCACAAACATCTGTTGGCAGACAAGTGGAGCTGCAGGCAGCTGGATGAACTCCTGCGGCCTAAGAGCTGTTATTTAGACAAAGCACAATTCATGAGCTGCTGGAAAACGCACCATAGTGGCCCTGGCTGGCGCTGCCGCCCTTGTGCACCAGGATGCCGGCCAGCTCGTATGTCAAGCAGCCCGGGGGCGCTGTTGCCTCTGGCTGCAGGAAGGGGGACATGTCCACCTCCAAGGGGAAGGCAAACTTGTCTGAAACCTTCACTTTCGCCATTTTCTGCAGCAGTCAAGTGTACTGTTTTGAGGGACACAGTAGAGGCACAAGGCTGTCATTACATGGCAGCAGTCAGAGGCAGATTTTGGCAAACTGAGTGATGGATGCTGCGTCACGCAGGGCACTTTGATAGCTTGGAAGAGTTCAGCACCTGTGAGAAGAGCACCCCGTCACCAGCAGCAACAGATGACTGTGTGGCCTGGGGTTCATTGGCTTGTCCATGGAAATCGTTAGCAGCAGCGGTGCTGCCATCTCATGCTGGAAGAGCAGCTGAGACAGCAGCAGCATGAGCTCGTGATGCCCACCTTCATGTCGAAGACAAAGCGCTTCAACGAGAAGCAGAGGTAGGGTGGCAGCTCGTGCAGGCACAGCTGGCGCGTGGCATCGAACTTGATGCCGCAGAACTCGCAATAGTACTGATTGTCCCCCGTCAGCTGCTCTGCATCCAGCATGTCTGCCTGCAAAGCAACAATGGCTTGAATGCAGGTAGCCTCAGAGTTGCTTTTGCCAAACCAGGCAAGCTGCTCAGCAGAGGGCTTGTCTCCCTGTGTGGTATCAAGGACAGCCCCTTCTCAGCCAATCTGTGTGCAAAGGCAGCTGGACCAGGCTGGCAAAGCCAGGCAAAGCAAGAAAGCAAATGCGTCACAGGCACTGCGCTTGGCAAGGGGCTGTGTCTTGCAGGACGGCTCAGGCCCGTCCAGAAGCTCGGGCCTGGTGAGACATTCTGTGCAGCAGCCTGGTTGTGGTTTGCAGACAGCCTGAACTCCCCTTCGTATCCCCACAGGCTCACCAAGCTGGACTGCAGTCCATGCGCTCCCTTCACCATTAGGTCCAGCTCATAGAAGTGCGTGACATTGTTGGAGCTGGCAGAGGGCCTCCCACACCTCTGCAGGCGGCGTCAATGTGTGGCACTGCCAGAGCCAGCAGCAAGTCTCGCAACATTGTGCAGGCAGCAGTCGAAGTAGGCAGCTCGGCAGCACTGTCAGGCGCCGGCATGGTGCAGTGCTCCAAGGGGCAAGGGGAGGCTGCTGCGCACCATGCAGGTCGTCTTGAAGGCCTGGCTCCCCCTGAACAGATCCTGCACCAACGTCCTCACATCCTGCAGCTTCACAACTGCTGTCAAGCCCTAGCTGTCCATGTTGCTGTGCGACGTATGACTCAGCGCAATGCTGAAAAGGGGTCAAAGTGATGTGCTGCCAGGCGCGGCTGGGGTGGCGCAAAGGGCATGACTTGCAGGGAGGCAGACCTGCTGTGATGAACGTGCCAACTGGGCCTCCAGGAGGCTGAGCAGCAGCTTAAAGAACTCCTGACCATCCTGCACAAAGAGATCAGATCTTGTGACGGGTGCAAAGTAACATCATAGGGGGCACTTTGTGATTTGCAGTGGTCGAAGTGGGTGCCAGCATGTCCACTTTGCATAGTCTCAAATGGCATTAGTGCATGCGCACACCACTGAAGTCGCACCTGTTGAATAGTATGGTCCAATTGCAAGGCCTTTGCAAAGGCTGTGGGGTCAGTGCTGAACTTGGGGCCTGCCTGCATTTGCGCAAAGAGCTGCCTGCAGCACAGGGCAAGTCACTTTGAAACTGGCTGAGAAGAGCTGAGGCCAGCACGTCCTCGACTGTGGGCACATGAGAGGGCAACACAATACCAGCTGCGCTCACCTCAAGTGCCCAACAATTGCTGTGTCAGCAAGTGGGGACTCTATTTGGTAGATGCCAGCCCGAAAAGCAGGCGTCATGAACAGACACTGCAGCGCACTGTTCACGTAGCAGGTGTTTCCCAAGTTGTTCAGGCCATGCGGCTTATCTGGATCCTGCAGGACAGCAGCAGGCTTGAGCCAAAGTGATCCTTCAGGCATTTATCATGTTGAGACACGCATACAGGCAATGCTTGCTGCCTTACCTGATGCCTCATGGCAGCAGGGTCTGCTCCCAGGTCTGCCAGCCTCTTGGGCTGCTTCTGCCAGAGACCCTTTTTCCTGTACCCTCCCTCAGCAGGCACAAGGCCGCAGAGGCAGTTTGGATTGTCCTTGCGACCCTTGCAGCCATCCTCGCAGGGTGCCTGCTGCGCCTGCAGCACCTGCAAAATGTCTGCCAATACCAGGTCCTCCCCACAAACCAGCTTTTCTCTTAGGCGAGCTGCATCTTGCAGATCCAGCATGGACCCCTTGCTGTGCTTTGGTCTGCCACCCCTTGCCATTGTCCCTGGCTGCTTGCCTGGCTGCCAGCAGGCCCAATGAGCGGGGAGTATTCCCCGTGCAGGAGAGAGGTCTATGGATGCAAGTGCTTCTTGGCAGGATCCTGAACGCTTAGCACTCAGCAGAGAGCGGCTCCAGGCCGCTTAGCACTCGACCACGAGCTGTGATGTATAGTTCAATCGCAGCATAAAACTCACATGAATGGCAGCAATAATTACAGTGTCAAGCTCCACATTTCTTTCTTGAGCTTGAGACTGCCTGTGTTCGATAAGAACAGCTCTGTCTGCAAACAGATGAAATGTTGAGCACAGCCTGCCTCAAGAGCATGGACTTGAGAGCTCCAAGGTATAACCAACACTTGGTACAAAGCTCTGGGCTGCAAGTCATCCACTGTACTGGGTTCATTTTATGATCAGGATGCTGATTTCTTCAGAACTCTGCATGGCCTGGCCATCTGGGAAAGGGGATGACTTCACGAATGTTTTCCAGGCCTGTTGAAAAGAGGACCAGGCGCTCAAAGCCCAGGCCAAAACCAGCGTGGGGCACACTGCCGTACTCTCTGATGTCCAGGTAACCTTGGTAAGATTCCAGAGGCATGCCTAGCTCCTGGATGCGCCGTTGAAGGTGCTGCACAGGTGCACAGGGCAGTCAGCAGACAGGGCCTGCATGAAGCTTTCAAGCATGCCACAACACAACAAGACTGCTGGGAAAATGGCCAACAGGCTGCATTCTGAAGCTTCCATCTGTGGCAAAAGCCTGTCACCCCAGCACTAAAGTTCCCCAGCTAACCTCCAGCCTCTCCTCTCTCTGCGATCCACCAATGAGCTCCCCAACACCAGGGACCAGCACATCCATGGCTGCAACAGTCTTGCCATCATCGTTCTCACGCATGTAGAATGCCTGCAAGCATGCACCTGCTGTCGATACTCCACTCAAGCAAAGAGGAAGGCATGCAGAAGGAGACCTGCCTTTGTGGACCACGATGAGGAACACCAGCACAGGCAGGCCAGATCCGGGGAACAGCAGAACATGGGGTGCGGTGCCTGCTGGCCTGTCTGATGCCCCCAACAGGTCAGATGGCAGCTGGTTCAACTGCACGCTGCCTCTGTGTGCTGTCAGGCTGCTGACCTTGATGGCCTTGGGGTAGTTGTAGACAATCACAGGCCCGCCAAACACCTTCTCTGAGAGGTAACGCTCATGCTCACTGGACATGTCGATGCCCCAGGTCACCTGCAGGGCAGCAGGCCGGGCTGAACGAATTGCAAAGCATGCAAGCTATGTATGGCCCGCAGTGCCAGCAGCAGGTTGCCTGTCCTGACTGACCAAACAAAGTCTGACGACTAAGGCATCAAAGACGCCCAATGAGTTCCAGCTCAGCCAGCCAATGTGTGGTGAGGACACACCCTTCGGCTCACTCCACCTCAAGCTCACCTCCACATCGGTGTTGGGAAACAGCTTTTCGCCCTTCCTGGAGGGCCTGAAGTCCTGCAGCGCCTTCTGCAGGATCTCAATGGCCTCAGTGTAGCTGACTCGCCGGAAGCCCGACTCTGCGACGAGCTGCAGCCTCTGCTTCACATCTTTGTCGCTGTGGCCGTCCACGGTCAGGCTGGCAAAGAAATCCAAGTCCTTTCTGCAGCCAGGGTCACCAATGGCAGTGATCAGTGCACAGCATGCAGGTTTGGCCAACGGGGCCAGGTCTCTGGTGGCATCCTTGACATTACTCAAAAATGGCAAACAGGGCCAGATCTTCAGTGACATCCTTCATAAAACAAGAAGTGGTCAACACTGCTGTCCAGCCCAGGGAGTTAATTTGCCCTGAGCAGGAGAGGATGGCAGTGGGGCAGGCGTGCGAGGGGCTGTGACCCCGCAGTGCTATGCTGCTTCCTGGCAGGCTTGGGGTACAGTAGCAGCTCTGCATGCAGCTACAGTCCGGGCAACACGGCATATTCAAGGGCTCACTGGTGGTGGTCAAGAAGGTGTTGGCAGCAGAAGCGGACATAGTCCTCTGCGCAATTCATGTCATCCTCCAGTGTACAAAAGGCCATCTCTGGCTCAATCATCCAGAACTCAGCCAGGTGGCGGCTCGTGTGGCTGTCTGCAGGCACAGCGGCTGGGGTGAGCTGGCACCAAGTATTGCAGAGCAACTGCCAGCTGTGCATGACATGATTTGAGTGCTGCTTCCACGACAATGGGCGCAGGCAAACCTCATGTGTATGCCGTGCTTGCTGGCCTTGCGCTGCACGCAGCAGGAAGGACACGTATTTGCACATCAGCTTTTGCTCTGCGTCTTGAGATGATGCATGCCATGCCCTATCAGATCCGAGTGCTCAAGGGGCACTGCTCAAGAGGCACACTGACGCCCACCTTCTGCCCTGAAGGTTGGCCCAAATGTGTAGACGTTGGAAAGGGCTGTGGCAAAAAATTCACCCTGCATCTGCCCAGAGACAGTGAGGTATGCCGGCCTCCCAAAGAAGTCCCTGCCGTAGTCCACAGCGCCCTGCACCGTCCTGTAAAGGCCACCAGAATGCCGCCCACTGCAGAGCACTTTGCTTGGATCAGTGTGTGTGCGCCCGTCAAAGCACCAGGCCTTGCTGTACACAACTCCCCGCGGCACACAGGCTTGAAGCTTGCAAGTGGTCCTGATGCCCGCAAATGGTTGGCCTCCAGATCAACAGCTAGCAGGGATTGTGGTGCAGAGCGGCAGGGCTTGCACCTGGCCTCCACTTTTTCGAGCTCCTCCTGCATTTTCAGCAGGCGGCCACCCTCCTTCTTGAGGGCCTTCTCGGCTTTGGCATCAGACGCCTGCAGCAGCAATCAATAATGTTGCGCACAAGGTGGGCTGCGCATGGTGGCTGCTGGCCATTACAAGGCATGACAGAGAGGCAGCGTCCAGGTGAACAACAGCAAGACAGGGTGCTGTGACACAAGCACAGGAGGCCTAGCATTGCACCTTTTCAGCCTCCAGCTTCCGCACTTTCTCATGCTGCAATTGAATATTCTTCTGAAGCTCCTGCAGCTTTGCTGGGTCCGCTGGCCTGGACTGCTCAACCTCAGGGATCTGACCCAACAGTGTTGTGACCTGCAGCAGGCAGCAGCCTAGCACCTATGTGCGTTTATTTGCCCTTCAGCGACATGAGCATGCCCGGGGGTACATCAGTGGCACATGCAGCATAGACAGACGGCAGGCCTGCAGAAGCAGGCCAAAGCATTCCCCAACCCGCCTGAAATAGCTCGCCAGCGCCCTCTGCGTCGCTGGTTGTGATGAGTGGGGTGTGGACGTAGACAAAGCCTCGCGACTGGAAAAAGGTGTGGGTAGCATGTGCAAGGGCATTGCGTATCCGCGACACAGCTGCGCAGCATGGGTCAGACTCTCAGAACGACTAAGATATGTACAGGATGATGCAGCAGGGCGGGACAGGTGTGCCTCGCCTGAGATCTTGCAGGGCTCCAAAAACTGCTCGGGTGCCATGACTCACATGTTGTCGTTGCCCGCTATGCTGGCAGCCACCTTGACGACAGCACATGCAGCTGCAGGAGCTGCTGGGGCTGCTGCCCCACCCTTGCAGGAGGAGCTGCTGATGAGGAGCTGCTGGTGTGCCACAGCACGCAAGCTAAATCCCTGCTGCCCACAGAGTGCCCACCTGCAATGATGTTGGTGCGTGGGCGCAGGTGCAGCTTTCCCCGCAGCGTCTCCATGCTGTGCCCCTTTTTGCTGAGGGGGTACTTGCCCTTGCTGTTGTCGCAGCCCCCCCGGAATAGAATTTGCTCAGCCTTCAGCTCCACGGCCTGCAGCAGGCCCCTCACATGTGGATCCATGCAGCGCCTGGCTGCAGGTGGCAGAACCCTGACAGCAGCAGTCTCAGCAGGCAGATATAGACGCTTGTGGATTTACCAAGGGCAGGCCTAGACAGTGATATGCACACCATGGGCAAGCAGCACTGGGCGGAGCAGGGACCACGACAGGGGCCTATGCCGCCACAGGGGCCCAAAGCTGAGCCAGCTCATGGCAAGGTGAAGCAGCATGGTGCACACCTGTTTGGTGCCTTCAGGGGTTGTCGTGAGCTTGCCCTGCACCAACACAGCCGTGCCCGTGGCTGTGAACAGGCTCAGCGCCCTTTCTGCATCCCCCTCACTGGCCTGCAGCTGGGCCAGAGCATAGGCCTGGGCCACCTCTTTGGGCAGCTTGACCTGCAGAAAGGCGCACTAAAAATACGTGATGGAAGCAGCATGTGCAGGTAGAGAAGGAGATGTGCGCTTTGCATGCAGCTGCCCTGAAGGCTCTGTGCAGGCAAGAGGAAAGGCAGGTTGATGGTAAGCATGTGTTGCTGTGTTGCTGCTCTGCCATGAAGCAGGCCTGATGCTGCTCACTATCTAGACAGGCAGCCCCTTCTGACCTGCAGGTGCTCTGCACTGGTGCCGTCGCTGACTTCCAAGAAGGCAAAGGAACCTGCGCCAGCCTCACGGCCTGTCTTCACCCAGCCCCCAACACGAATGCTCCTGTCCACCTGCACCAGGGGCTGCTGTCATGGAGTGTTGCCGCTGCAGGTCGGGTACAGGCCACTGCATGAGTCGCTGGGAGTCGGTTGAACGCACATGTCACCTTGGGGTGGCAGTATGTGCAGTCTGCATCAAGCTCACCAGGCCCAGCCCGCCTTCTGCAGCTAGGATGCTGCTGACCAGCGTTCTGCCAAATGATCTGCTGTAGGGCGCGATAGAGTCAGCCTCAGCCCGCTTCTGCTGCAGCTGAACCTGCAACACAGTACAGCTCGCGTTGCAGTCAGAGCCAATGCTGGTGCAGAGCTGCACATGGGCACAGACTGCATTGAGCAGTGCACCCAGTCAGAGCAGGTGGCTTAGCATGCTGTTGCCCATCAGCTGATGCAGAAGAAGGTGCAGGCAGGTAGCAAGATTGCTAGGGAGCAAGCCCAATGCCAGAAGCAGGGTTGTGCGCACATCGAGCCATGAGCAGCCGGCTCCAAGGCTGCAGTCTTAAAGGGGGCCCACATCAGGACATCCACTTCACCATCAAAGCTGCTGATGGATTGCTGCTTTGCATTCTCACCTGCAGCTGTGCGAGCTGTCTTTCCAATGCTTGCACCTGACTCTCGATCTTGCCATCTGCAGTGCCAGAGCTTGACGAAACCCCCTGGGCATCAAAGCCCGTAGGTTTAGGAGCCTGACTAGCCACCACATGCTGAGGAGGACTCGCCATCGCCATGGAGAGCTTGAGAGGCTGCGGTCAACCCCTCGCCACACCCTAACGCAACCTATGTGACCATGGTCTGACTGATATGAAGCAAAGCCTAGTCATACTCCTAAGCCCGTTCATTGAGGCTACGGACTCTAAATGTAATCATCATCATCATCATCATGGTGATTTGAGCCCGGCAAGCCAGCCTGTCATCAGCAGATTGGAGCAGATTGATTTGATCCACTCCCTGCTGCTGTTAAGGGACAGCACGGAAAAAAACTATCAGCTATCAGCAGACTTGTTGTTATTGCGTGCAACATATTCGCGGCAATCCACACGCAAGCTGTGGGACTAGTAGTCAGCACCTGCCTGCAGGGCCGGGCAAGAGGGTGAATTCTGTCAGGCCGCCAGCACTCAGCACCTGACTGCAGGGCCAGGTGAGGTGTAGAACCCTGTAGGGGCCGGTTCCATGCAAGACACAATGCCGGCCAATCGACCATGAAAAAGGAATAGCAATGCTACCCTCTCCTGAACAAAAATGCAAAGCAGCTGATAGAAGCCACTCTGTGGAGGCCATGCATGAGAAACAGTTGCTGACAGGTGCCCAGTCGCATGGGCTCAGATGTAAAGGCCTTGTGTACAATCTCTCAACGTCTGCTGGCTAAGCCACTGCTTCAACGATTTGGTGCACTGGCTGGAGCTGGCTTGGAGCTGAGGGGGCACATTGAGGGGGCAGCACCAGCCTCAGCTGTGCACACCCATCCTGTCAGTCAGACTGCCAGCCCCATACCTGGCGTCCACGTCTTGGCTACAGCAACGACATGGCTCCAAGCTGGCAATTCGCATGCACAACACAAGACCTCTCGAATTCCTGCTAAAATGCTTGCTGAGCCATGCTGGCAGTACGGCTTTGAAGCCTGTGCACCACCTGGTCTTACACGATGCCAGTGACGCTGCTGCATTGACACCTGCAATTGGACATAGACTGACTGCCTGCAGGCTGGTGCACATATGCAGGCTTTTGCAAGCAGCTGTCATGTGCACCTTCATGTGCTCTGGAATTGCACAAAGCTGAGCATGTTTTGCTGTGTGCTGCAGCTGCAGGGCAGCCAGCAGCGTGAGGGAGCACCAGCTCACTGGCAGCACAAAGGTGTTGGCAGTGCTCAATATGCGCTCAAGATGCTCTGGCTCGATGCTTTGCACTTCTGCCCTTCCCTGCATGAGGACATATGCGTTAGGACTTTTGCAGCCACTCTCAGCTCTCAGCTGATGTGTCTTCTAGCACAGCTGGGAAGATGCAAGAAACCACATGCGCATGTGGTAGCATGCTGCGCATCATGCGGCATGGGAGCCAGGGCGTCAACAATCTTCTGATCGCAAGAGTCAACAATTGTGCCGGCAGTCAAGCGCTAGCAGCCTGAGCCCACCTGCAATGTGCGGAACCATGGAGGATGCATGCCCTTGTCAGTCGTGTTGTCTCACTGAGTCAGTCTTCCCTGCTGCCGGCGAGGCTTGAGAGTTGCAAGACACCATGCAGAGGGCATGCCCCTGCGCAGCAGACGCCGCTGCCTGCTGGCAGCTCCTGAAGCTTGAATGTATTCAGTTCACACATACAACAGCCTGGAAGACAGGGATGCCATCAGCCCTCTAGAGGAAGATCTTGCTGTTGGGAGGTGGGCCGCAAATTTGATGTCCTGACAGCTCTGCAGCGGGCAGAGAAGCCACGGTCTCTTCACCGGCCCCTTCAATGCAGTGCATCAACCCCTGTTTGTGCAGGCAGGCCCCAGCCTGTTTGTGACTGCTCTTTATTCCTCCTAGGCAACCCCTGCTGCTTTGAGCTCCATTGCAGAGGCAGACAAGTGGGTTGTGCTCGAAACCCTGTCTGCTGCAAACCTGTCAGCAGCACTGCAGCTCAAGGACTACCACTAAATGTCCTGATTGTATCTTGCATTGACAACTGTGCGAATGTGTAGCACATGCTCAGTGAGACATAGGCTCTACAAAGTGACCTACATTCAGGCTCGTATCTTCATCTTGGACAGCATCCACAAAAGCTGGACGGATCACAAAGCTGAGTGCCTATTGAAGCCCACCGCAGGCCATGGCTTCAACACTTCATTCCCATGGTGGCTGTGCCATGCTAAGGCTCAGACCTGTGCATGGCACAAATCCAGGTTGGTGACCATCAGTCAGCAGCTGCCCCTGCCCAGATTTGTGGACACCGACTTTTGCTTGTGCTGCAGGCTTTCTTCAGTGTCACAGCTTGAGAGTCAACAGGTGCAAGCATCCACAGGCATGCCGGGCCCAGCTGCAGCAAGCATCAGATATGGCAGCATTGCATGACACTGGGCCCGGAGCTGGACTCCCCCTGAAGACACTTCGATTCAGCCCTGTTGTCGGTGAAGTGGCCGAGGGGCTTGAGGCTCCCATCCAGCTCATCTACCTAGCAACTCTGCTGGGCTTCTTGGTGGTCGGCGCCTACCTTGTAGTGCGGCAGGTGCGGCTCACTGTGACCCAGTTTCCCTCTTTGGTGGTAGTTTTTGAATACAGCTGTCCATGGCCGGCCCAACAGGCCATCGCTGCTGTGTGTGGCAGTCAAACAAGCGACCTTGACCTGCAGGTGCTGATACGACGGGAGCTTGAGGAGGCAGCCAAAACTCTGGGGGAGCGCGCCAGGCAGAGCGATGCAACCTCAGAGGTGCTCCCTGCCATACATGAGTTGGAGGATCTAAGCTAGTTGCTGAGCTCAAAGCGTGTTGCTGCAGCAGTTGTCCAATCCAGATGTGCTGCCCCCCTGCAGGACTACTTTGAGTTGGGGGTCATCCTACTCAGGAAGAAATTGTACACACAAGCAACAAAGAACCTGGAAAAAGCAAAGAAAACATGGCGTGGGGAGCCAGATGAGCTTGCACAGGTGACAGCTGGAATGTGGCCTCTGTTGCGCAGTAGTTGTAGCCCACAGGCCTGTCTGACACGTCATGGGGATTGCCAAAGCAGCCATTGAGCACATCCGTGCAAGAAGAGCTGTTCAATTGCAGGTTCACAATGCTCTGGGCTTTGCGTATCTGAACATGGAGCGCAATGAGCTGGCCATCAAGGCCTACCAGCAGGCAGTGGAGCTGCAACCGGGCTATGTGACAGCCTGGAACAATCTCGGAGATGCTCTTGAGAAGCAGCGGCAGTTCAGGGAGGCATTCAAAGCCTACGAGGAGGCACTGAGTTATGCTCCTGAGAACAAGGTTGCCCGAGCCCGAGCAGACGCTCTGAGGACTCGTGCCTCTGTGTCATAGTCCAAAGCATTCACTGCCTGTCAAGTGACAGAAGGCAGTCCAGTCCACGATCTTGTCGGTGTGTGCCCTTTTTGGCATTGAGTCTGCCATATCCCCCTGCCCATCCGCCTGTGCTGTAAACACAGCAGTCCTCTGTCCTTCAGGCTGCAGAATGGCATGGCATTCACCTCCGGCAGCTGATCATGAGCCGCCCTCTGCTGCAACCCAAAGCGACGGCCTGGTAGACACCTGAATGAGTCTCACATCACCGCATGTTTGCCAGGAGAATAGTGGCGGCCGCTACAAGCTGGGTGCTGGAATGCTGGAAGGGAGCGTCATAGGGGAGCTTGCTCGACAGCTCTTCGTGCACCTCATGCAATCCGCCCGAGTGCGTTGCTGCTGCCTCGCTCAGAATCTGTGTGGCCTCCTGAACAATGACATTCAGATGTCAGGAGAATCAACTGCATGGGTGCAGCTGGCAGACTGGCAGAGACGCTGAGTGGAGTCAATACTTGCCTTCAGCACATGCTTGGCAGTCTCCAGGTCATCCAGAGGAAGGTACTCTAGCTGCAGCCATGTTCCCAAGACTGCATTTGTTGGGCGTACAACAGCCTCACCCACCCTGACAATGAAGTCGCCCCAGGGAACCATACAGCCCTGCCATGGCACAGCAATAGTTGGTGTTAGTGGGAGTCAGCTTCGTACGTCGTTCAGGCTTCAGTATAGACAGCACCCACCTCAAAGAGAAGCAGCAACCTGCGCTTGTATAGGCCAGTCTTCTCCAGCACAGAGGGCAACCCGCTGTCGCCATGCAGCAGCTCCTTCTCTGACCTACAGGCAGCAGGAGGCTGGGGTCCTGAGGTTGCCAGCCACTTGACACATGGCCTGCTAAGGCTCCAAGCAGCCCACCTAAGCACCAGGCAGCATTCATGTGGCTTGTCTTGCTGTGTGACAATCAGCAGCTCCTTAGCCCCCTCCACGGGTAGACTCAATCCTCTGGAGTCCACCTGCAGACACTGGATGGGATGACGAGATCAAACTTCAAGACAAAAGGAGACTCTTTCATGGGCAGACCTGTTGGGTCTGCCGCTGCACTGCACACTGTGCACTCCATGGTGCCTGTTCCTGCGCTCCTAGATTGTCAAGTACGTCCAGCAGGTGTTGACGGCTTGCTGGGGCCCCTGCCTGCTCCTTGGTGTTCCACAGCAGGGTTCTGCAGGCAGCAAATGTGGCTTTGAGTGTATCCTGCAGCCTGTTGCAATGACCAGTCTGACCTTGTCACTCCCATCAGTGCTCTGATGCTTGCCACACATCAATGCAGTCAAAGCTGGCTGATACCCCAAGAAAGCAAACAGTACTGGCTTGCTCAAAGCTGTCACAGTGCCTGCTTGACTGCAGTTGTCAACGCAACAACTGCTGCGGAGCAGAACCTGACCAAACAGGTCCTCTCGCTGCAGACCTTGTAGGCAGGCCCGCCTCAGACCGCAGCATCTGACAGCTTGACCTCACAGAGGTGGTTGCAGATCATGTCCAATCCTCTGGCAGGGCAGGATGCCTTGTTTAACCAGTATGAATCTGAGTACTGCAACAAGTCCACAGAGATCACGCGCAAAGTCCAGGCATTTGGCGGGTTGCAGGGAGGTGAGCAGGCTACAATGGCGCTGCTGCACCTGCTGCTGCCTGTTTCAAAGCCACACTTGTCAATGCCTCTTGCCTTGACCTCCACCGATTGATGCAGACATAAGGAGGCTACGCATCAGGGAGGTTGAGAGCGATGTGCGGGAAGCTGAGCAGATTGTGAGTATACAGGTTGCTGCTGAGGGCCCGCCATGTAGCTGCCAGACCATGCTGGGCAGGAAGATGTGGGCTCATGGCAGCATCTGCATCCCCGCCCTGCCGTATGCAGAATGGCATGCAGGGCAGCAGTCTGCATGCATGCCCTACTGTTGCTGCTGCACCCCATGCACTGATCATCCAGACAGCGGCATTGTGCAAGAGAGCACCTCAGTGGACTGAGCAGATGAGCCTCAGCGCCCTGATGCCACCACCGTGGACCTTGTCCATTGGCCCACACCAGGGACTCATGCTGTGTAGCGGCACCAGGCCTGAAGAGATGCGGCTCAGCATGCTGCCCACAAACCCTGGCGCCCGCCTATCAAACTGCAGCTCCAGTCAGTACAACATGGTACTGAGCAGCCTCCTCCTGCCTCACCATACCCTGCCTCACACCTGCAGATCAAGCGCATGCAGATGGAGGCACGCAGCTTCAGCCAGGATAAGTCCCAGCAGCTGCTGCGCAAGGTCAAGGACTACCAGGCCGACCTGCGCAAGATCAGCGACGACTTCAAGCAGGCGCAGGGCGGGGCCGGGGGCGGCGCAGCTGCACGGGCAGAGCTGGGCCTGTCAGACAACTACTACGACACCTCGGCAGGTGAGCGCTGGGAACCCGCAGGACAATCTGGGAGGCAGGCAGTCAGCTGCAGCAGGGTGGGACAGACAGGACGGCAGCGGGTGGGTGGGGTGCTACGCAGGAGGCTAAGGGCGTGCAGGAAGGCACGACCATGGCGGCAGGGCCATTGTGTGGGGCACAGCTGAGCCTGTCATACCAGTGGCACGACACTGCTTCAGCAGGCTGCCACTTGAGCCTTGTAGGTGCTTGGACATCATGCCTGTGAGCCGGTGGCTACCTCAGCACAGGGCAGGGAGTGCCAGGCCTGCAGGAGGTAGAGAGCAGGCAGGTGCTGCACTTGTGTGCTGCTTGGCCCTGCTGCAGGGCAACTGGGGCCAGCCAGCCTTTCTCACAGATCATTGCAGATTCCTTGACTTTGCCTGTAAGCCAGTGCAGGCCAGTCCTTGAATCACAGTCTACGTGATTGGCCGTGTCAGAGCTTGTGTGGGGCCGGCCAGCTTGTGCCTGTACCATGCATGCTGCATGAGCTGCCCACATGTTCAGGCTTCTACAACCACCAAGAATGGGCAGGGCGACCTTCCTGCAGGTCATGAGCATCGTTGTCTGCAGAACAGTACCTGAAGCGGCACCTGAGCAGCAAACCCTGCCTCTGCAATATGCATCTGCAGGGCAGCAGGAGCAGGTACTGAGCCCCTGCCGTCACGCTGCTCACCTGTGCAGGCATGCAGGCTCAAAGCGATGCCTCTGCTGCTCATACTCCCGAAGAGCTGTGCCCTTCACAATTGCAGGCCAGCGAGAACGGATGCTGAAGAGCACAGAGAAGATGGACAAGACAACTGACAGGATTGCGCAGGGCAGGCAGCAACTGGCAGAGACTGAGGTGAGGTGCAGGATTGACTGATAGCCGCCTCACTGAGCAAGGCTTCCTCCAGCGCCAGAGGCGAGGCATGGAGCTGAGCCAATCCTCTGACAGGAGCATGTCTGAGTGGGGCTGCTGGAGTGGGTTCTGATGCACACCATGTGGCTTGGCAGCGGATCAGCATTGCAGTGCAGCTGGGCCTCCACGCACTGACAGCCCGCCCCTGCCTGCTACAGGCAGCGGCGGCGGGCGCCCTTGCCAATCTGCACCTTCAGCGCGAACAGCTTCAAAGAACAGCAGCCAGCACCCAAGACATAGATGCCAATCTGAGCACTGCACAGAAAATTCTGCGTGGCATGGGCAGGCAGTGGTTCTGACACCCGAAGCTAGCAGGCAGGCGGCAAACAGCAAGCCAAGGCAACGCCTACAGCAGCAAAGTATCCGGCCCAAATCCATCTGCTGACAGCATCTATGTGCTTTGGTGCTGTCCAGGAGCTTGGAGTCGGCGTGCTTCAGAACTTGCACCGCCAGAGAGAGACACTGGTGCACGCCCGAGACACGTTGCATGGCGCCGATGATGGGCTGGCCAAAGCCAGGCGGGTGCTGGCTGGCATGTCTCGGCGAATCATGACCAACAAGGTCATCATGATTGGCATCTGTGCATTGCTAATCGGTGCCATTGTCTTGGTCATCTATGCCAAGTTTATAAGGTCATCATGATTTTAGGAGAGACTTCTACACTGTTGTGTTTCCCTCTTCACGGTGCATCCAGTGCTGGCTCATCTGACAATGCTCTCTTTTGGAATGCTTGTTGGAATGCATGACCTGCTTCAGGACTTTTTAGTCGACGCTGCATCGATTTCAAGCAGGGAGACACCCTTGCGCTCCAGGTCTGCTGCCCAGAGAGCTGCTCCTACTGTGTGTGTCCAACTGAACAGCAGCAGGCCAACTATTGGGACACAGCTGAGAGCCAGTGCTGTGCCACCAAATTGCTGGAAGGAAAACCTGTTGATAGCAGCCACAGTTTCCTGCAAAGATATGGGACAAGTGTCAGAAATGCACTTTCCGTGACAGCACTGGCAGACACTCAAGCATGTTGTGGCAGCCACAGCACTGGGTTTGGCACGCCTACAGAACACAGGCCTAGGCTTCTACCTGCTCAAGTGGGGACACGATCCCCTTCATCTTGAAGTAGGGCTTCATGTATTGCTGCGCCAATTGATGCGAGTTGATGGCGCCAGACAGGAATATGACGAAGGGCAACACGCCTTTGAGAGGGAGGAACAGCAGCTTCTTCACCATCCTCTCAGGCTTCCCTGCCTTTGGACGTGGAGGAGCCAGCAACCACCAGAGCCATGCCAGGGCAGGATGGTGCTCCTGAAAGGGCCAGGGACAGCAGCAGCTTTGGGAAGTGTTCAGACCATTCTGCCTTTGGGCAAAGGCTTCCCTGCAGCCGCCGGAAGTAAGCAAAGGCTGCTTGTCAGAACCCCGACCTGCCTGAAAGTCCTGTTTCCTGGCCTTCTTGGCCTCCAGCTCCCTTTGCTGCTGCTGAGACAGCTGCTTCAAGCGTTCCTTCTCTTGGAGTGACAAAGGCTTCACCTGCAACATGTAGCTGCAATATGCGTGCAATTGCCTGCATTCAGGACACTGTTGCCTTCAAACTCACAGTGATCTGTTTGGAGGCCAGCACATTACTGTATAGCTTGTCATGCTGATGTTGGACTAAGCTGTCGGAAAACCAGTAGATAGGGATGAGCATGCACTGCAGCATCATCCCTGCAACCCACATACACTCTGTCAGCTGGCTTCTGGAGACTCTGTGCTGCAGGCATCTGGTTGAGTTTTGTGGTGGGCAGATCATGTGTCCTCACCAAGAACTTGTGTGAGAAGCCATTGCCTGCTAACAGTATAGCTAATGCCAAGTGCGGGATAAGTTGATGTTTTTAGGGACGCCGCCATGCTCAGCGCCCAAAAAAATAGGCCTGCAGTGCACAGGCAGCCTGCAGGCTTCAGTTTCTTTCTTCGAGCCTATCAGCAAAAATGTAAGAGCATGCTGGTGGTGCGTGAGGCCTGCAAGCTGCAATTTTCACTGGCAAGGCTGGCAATCTGCCTTCGAGTCCCTGCAGTGCTAGCTGCAGCTCTGGCATGGAGCGCCCACCCACAGCTTGAGTTGCAGCCCAATCAATGGTGGATCACATCAGATTGCTCAAGTCAGAGGGAGGTAGGGCACCACAGATGGGTTGTCATCTGTGTCCTGGGCTTGACCCCTTTGGAGTTGCCATTTTGCCAGATGTGGCAGCCAGTACTCATTGAGAGCCAGAAAGTGCCCAATCAGCAGATTAGATTCTCCGCAAAGGAGGGCTGGGGGCAGAAATACTTCAGGAACTGGCAGTCCACGCCTGACGGCACTCAATAGCCTGCTGGCGCACAATGCGCTTGTTGTCGTCCACACAGCGCAGCAGCACCTGCAGCACCTGCCTGCGGTGTCTGTGCAGCAGGTTGTACGGCAGGTCCAGCACAGCCAGCAGGCACTGCAGTGCAAAGACCCGCACTGCTGCTGCTGGTGGGAACTCAGCCAACCCCAGCAGAGATGTCATCAGCACATCCACATGCCGCTCCAGCAAGGTTCGAACTGCAGGGCACCACCCCATTTCAGGCAGAGCTTTCAGGAGTGGCATTGCAGCTTAGGACTGCTGCAGACAGGAACAATGATGATTTGGAAGGCAGTGCAGCAGCTGCACTTGCACAGCCAGTGTCTTTACAGCTGCAGGCCTTGCAGCACAGACGTGAAGCCCACAGTAAGCTGCTCCATCAATCTGCAAGAGCAACGCAGGTCTTTACCGCTCTCACCTGCAGGGTCAGTCAGGACCTGGCTCAGTGCCAGCAGCAGGGCCTGCAGCAGGCCAGCCACGTTGCCAGCGCCGCAAAGCCATGCGGCCGGCAGCTCCTGCAGAGCCTCCAGCAGCCAGGGTAGCAGGGCCTGCGTGGCTGGCTTCAGCACCCCAGGCGGCGACCCCTTGACCAGGCAGGCCACGCCCAGCAGTAGGGGCAGCAGCCCCTGCTGTTGGTGGCCAGCCATTTGGAGCCTGCCACGGGCTGGATGTTGCTGGTGTTCCCCAGCCTCAGGGTTTGGTCCAGGATGCTGCTGGCTCCTCACGCCCTCTGCTGCGCTGCTCAATGCCTGCAGTGCTGCTGTAAACAGGCGCTGCTGCCACAGGAGCCTGACTGCGTGGTGGGATGCCTTGCTGAGGCTGAGCGGGCAGTCAGTGCCGGCCAGGGCCACCTCAAACACCCTGGCAGCCTCCTGCACATCTGCTGTCAGCTGGGCATGAGGTGCCCTCACGCTCCCTGCTTCCAGCACTTGAGGCTGACTGGGCTGGCCTGGGCCCGGCCCCTGCTGCCCTGCTCCCTCAGCAACAAGCCTGTGTGCAGCACAGGCAGCTGCCAGGCGCCCAGCGCTCTCCTCCAGGATGGCCTGGGCCGCCACAGCCTCCCCAGCCATGGCCAGGCCGCGGCACAGGTGGGCCAGCGCCAGCCAGGCCCGCGCTGGCCCAGGCCCGGCCTCGCCCTGCAAGGGTGCTCCTGGCGGGGGCCTGGCGCCAGCAGCTTGGAGCCGCGCCTCCACTGTGCTGTGAGCAGCGTGTGCAAGCTCTGCAGGGCGAACAGCTTTCAGGCTTTAGGGAGGAGGGGGGACTCAATGAAGGGCTGCTGCAACACTCTGCATGGCTCTCCACCACGATGCAGCCCCTTCCTTTCCCCCCTGCCCCTTCCTTATCTTCAATGCAATCAGGAAGGGGTGCAGTCCTCAGCGTAATGCGCAGGCCACTGTGCATCTCACCACCAGGAGCCTTGTTGACAATGCTAGCAGTGGCAACCATGGCAGCCTCGGCAGCAGACGGCGAGGCTGCCTGACGGCTCAGGGTGTGCAGCACGTCCAGCACACCCTGGCGCTCCGCCTGCTGCAGCACTCCTGGACGCACAGCCGCCAGGCATGCCGCCCCCAGCACGATGCTCTGGCTGCAGACATCGCTTGAGCTGCCTGCATGACGCACAGCTGTTGATCAACACCAAAGTTGCCCTGGCCAGAGGCCCAAAGTGCCTGCAGCACAAGCAGCACATGCCGCCGGCCAGCATGCCGTCGCTTGAGCTGGGGCTGCACAGCATTCCTGGGCTGCACAGCATGCAGCTTCTGCATTGTGCAGCTTGCAGGCCTTGGAAGCCATCTGCAGGTAGACGGTGCAGCTCAGGGCATCACGGCTTGCCTGCAACAGGGGGTGCGTCAGCTTGCTGGAGCTGAGAGCAGCAGTCTGCCAACAGCTGGATGGCCATGGCCGCCAGCGGCTGTTGCTGAGAGGCAGCACACGCCTGAACTGCAGCCTGAACAGCTGCAGCTGCTGCTTCCACCACAGATGTGGACTCCACCTTGCCTGCCTGCACTCAGGCAGTGTCTTCAGTGCCAGCATCGGTGTCAGAGGCGTCCTCTGCAAGCAGCGCTCACTTGCCCAGCGCCCGCGCGACCTTGATTGCATCACAGCAGACCAGTGTCTGTGCGCTCAGCAGCAGGTCACCTTCATGAGCTGAGCTGCGCCAGTGAGCAGCCCCTTTGCCAGAGCCTGTGCCGTCGCCAGCTGCTCTGCTGGCACTGCAGTCATGGCAGGCTGGGGCGTGCCGCCACTCAGCAGCTGCCGCTGCACCACCAGCACTGCCTGCAGCATCTGCTGGTTGTGCCGCTGCTGCTGGGCCATGTCCTGGCCGTGCTGAGGGTGCGCCAGGTCTGCCCCTCCAGTGGCAGCTGCAATCATTGTGGGCACCAGCTGCTGCAGGCTGCGCAGGACGTCCTGCTTGAGATGCGCATTGGCCTGCAGGGTCAGATTATGTATGCGCAGTCTCAACGACGAAGCACAGGAGCAATGTCCGCGTGCAAACTGCGACATGAGCTCAGGCCGGCACAGCAGACACAGCATTGAGATGTGTTGGCCTGTAGGGGCAGGCACATGCATAAACTCATTGCCGGCAGGCCAGGGGAGCATCATCCACCTGCCTCTGCCTTGTAAGCCCAAGCAAAGACAGCAGACTTAGGTATGCAGTGCATGGAGCAACAGCGCACCTCAGCCAGCGCCTGAAGCGCCACCAGGCTGGCCCTGCCCTGCCACTGGCCAGAAGGGTCGCCCACAGTCTCTGTTGCGCCCTCAAGCAGCACTGGCAGGCCATGCTGCTGCAGCATCCCCTCATAACCCAAGCCTGCACACTGAGACAGCAGACACCGTCAGCCCAAACCCAGGACCTGAGGAGTAAAGCTGTACCTCGGGCGCATGCCAATGGTTCCGTGATCATGAGCAAGGCGGATAGGCAGAAGCCATAGTTGCGTCGCTCAAAACGAATGTGGCGCTTACCTGCCAATGCCTGCAGCGTCTGCGTGGCAACCTCACAGAGTGTGGTCTCCTGCGAATCGTGCTGCGTTGATCCACCCAACTGCTGCCATGAGCCGCTTCCGGTGATGCATGCCAACACCAGCTGCAGAGCCTTGAGCTGCCCCTGCAAGTCATGACACACAGCTCAATTGGCCCGGCCAGAATGTGCAGCAAAGCAGCCGGGGAGCGCAAGCACTGTGCACACAGCCAGCAGCCCCATCAGCGTCGCTGGCAGCGGGCTCCGACTGCTGATCATCAGGGCCTCCTGCACCTGCTGACACTGCCCTGTGCCCAGAGTCCTCTGCCTACAGTGGCGCTCATTGGCTCCGGGCACAGTACACTGTCGACACTCCAGCCAAAAGCAGCCTTAAGCAGTCACACTTCCATGTGGGTGCCTCAAACCACACCGAAAGTCTGCATATACTTGAGATCGCAGCCCAGGAAAGACCTCACCTCCGCAGGCACGGGGCTCTGGGCACGCAGGAACATCAATAGTTGCCTCAGGATCTGGAGCTGAACCTCCTGGCATCTTCTGACTGCCCCTGGTGGTGGCCCCCTGGCCTGCTCCTTGCTGGCTGCGCTGCCAGCCAGCTGAGCTAGGCTCTGGTCTTGGGGCTCCACCTGCATTGCCCCTGGCTGGGGTGTTGCTCCAGCACCTTTGCTGCTGCCTTGCACAGCAGCTGGCGTCACTGCAGCCAGCACTGCCTGTGCCTGGTGGGCCAGGGGGTCATGACCATCCAGGCCTTGCTGGCCTCGGCCTGCTGTTGCGTCGGCAGCTGCTGCCTGGACCGCCGCCTGTGCAGCCTCCACAATGCGCAGTATGGCATGCAGCGCCAGCAACGCTGTGTGCCCTGGGGTCTGGCCGGCAGCTGAAAGCAGCCGCGGCAGGTGCCGTCGGCTGACCTCTTCGGAGGAGCGCCGGGAGGCACTTGCCACCTGCAGCCACACTAGGGCACCTGATAGCCCTTCAGCAGGCAAGACGTGTCGTGGGCAGGCATCAGATGCTGCAGCCAAGCGCTGCCACCTCAAAGATAGGAGCAAGCCACGTGTCAGTCATGCACGTGCAGGCAGCCAACCCTAGTCCTCTATGCTGCTTGGCAAGTTGCATGGTGTTCCAGATTTTAGCAGTGCCTGCCACCCATGTGCTGCTTACAGACGAGTTGCTCATCCCGCACGGCAGACACGGCAGGGCCAGCAGTTGTGCACCTCATCAGAGGCAGTCAAGGCGGCCCCCAAGAAAGCAGATGCAGCTGCACGGTCTGGTCTTTGCTGGAACCCATAGCAGGCAGTGACCAGGCGCTCACCGCCGCTAGCACGCTCGCAATTGCTTTGACGTGTGGCTCTGCTGAGGCTGCTCCTGCCTGCTTATCCCCCGTGAGGAACCCATACAGGTCCTCCATCATGTTGTCTGCCAGCACAAGCTGTGCAAATTGGTGTGCCTCCTCTGAGCTGGCCCGGACCAGAGCCCTGATACTGGATGCTGCCTTGTTGGCCAACTGCAACAGCCCCACTGGCTCTCTGTGAGGCAGGCAGTCATGGCCGCAGAAGCAGTCAGCTCAGGAGAGAGATGGGCCAGAGCATGCACGCATCAGTGCCTTGACCTGCTTGACTCTGTGGGGCAGCAGGAGGATGAAGCCTTGGCAGATGGGATCCCCTTCACCACAAACTCCAGCAGCCTCTGCATTTGCCCACCTCCTGCGCTGCCGCTCTGTCGCTGGGCAGCAACTCTGGCGCAGCTGGGCCCAGCATGGGAGAGCGAAGTCCATCCCACAGCGCCCTGAAGTGGGGCTGCAGAGCAGGGCCATATGGAGCTGCACAGGCGGCAATGACTGACAGCGCATCCAGTTGAGCCTGCCTGCAGCGGCAGCCAAAGCCCTTGCTTCTGATGAGAGCCAGATGCACAGCAGGTGCCTCCAGCTGCAGAGGCAGCCTGTGCGCTTGCTTCTGAATGTGGAATGCAGGTTCAAGGTGTGATTCCAGATGAGACAGGCAGCCTGAAACAGGGAGCACTGGCTGTAATGGCAGCCATCTGGCTGCCCAAGTGCCCTGCACTCCTGCTGTGCACAGATACAGGACAACCAGTACTCAGGGAGACACTGCCAAGCCTGCCTCGTTCTTGAACAACATCAAAGCATGCACAGCATTGCAGCCACAGGTTGACATGAGCAGTCAGTCCATGAGAGCAAAGCCAGGATCTGCTGTATTGCAGGCTGCAACAGCGCAGGCCTACCTCAGATTAGAAGACAGCTTCTCTAGCACCAGGGGGACCAGTTGGTCGGCATACAGGAGGCAGCATGCAAGGGCAGCCTCCAACGCGCTGGCCAGGTCTGAACGAGTGATGCCGTGCACATTGTTTGGCGGCGGAGTAAAGGTCACCGGGAAGTAGCAGCTCAGCACATCAAAGAGCTGTGGCAGGCTTGTCTCCAGACCAGACTTGGCAGCAGGAATCTGCAAGGCAGGAGGGGCAGACGCTGGCAATTGCAGCAGCCCAACTGGTGAAGCTGGCTTAGGTGCAGACTGGCAGCAGTACATGGGAACAGCACATTGTCACTGGGGCCTTCAGATGCTCTCAGGATCTGGCAAGGCGAGGTGCACCTGAGGGGGGCCTTGCTCAATCTTTGCAGCAGATAGCAACCTGGGGGGCCTACCTGGTCAGCATGCTGGGCATACAGCTGTGCCACGTGTGCACTGAGTGAGAAGGCTGCCATGAGGCACCTGGGGTCCTTCTCTCCGTCCGAAGCATTGACAACGGCAATCAGCAAGTCCTGGCCAGCGAGCATCAGCGGGACTCCTTGGGTCTGCAGACATCATGCATACATTGGGCGCGCAATGGAGTGGCACGAGTCAAGGGTGACTGCAACAAGATGCATCACTGTAAAGCTGCCCCAGACCAGCCATGCAGATTAGCAGGGGTGACTGGCCAGCCAAGATGTGACAGGGAATAGCGCGACAGGGAACGTTGGCGATGCAGGTCCCACAGCTAACAACGGGCACCTGCTACGCTGGCTCAATGTGCAGAATGCGTGAGGACGCTTACCTGTGCAGCAGAGTCAAGCAGCTGCATTGCCGCCATGCGGATGGCCTGAGGGAGCTCTGAGACCACAATCTCTCTCTGAAAGGCCTGGAACAGCTGCAGCATGGCAGCCTCTGGCAGGCTGCTGCTGTGCTTCACCAATGCCAAAGCACCCTTGAGTGCTGGTCCCTGCGATGGCCTGCAGCGTACAGACACATTGAAGTTGCTGTGATGGTACACGACAAGCACTACTAGCTGTAAAGGGCCAAAGAACAGTTTGCCGTACCAGTCTGCAAAGCGTGCAGCAAAGAAGAGTGCCAGGTGCTCTGCAACTGCAGGCGCCGCTGCCAGCTGAGGGCTGAGTGCACACACCTGAAGCAAGTGGGCCAGAACAGCTTAGATGCGATGATTCTGCACAAGAAGTACAGACAATCTGCATCTGGCAGAGTGCGCACCTCGCTGACCAACAGCAGAGCTTTGGCACGGTTTGCATCCTCTGTTGCAACCAAGTAGTCTCCAAGAGCCTCTATCTGCACCAGGAGGCGTACCCAGCTAAACACACTTGACCTGTATCACAGATGTTGGGCGCTGAACTTACCAGGTACAGTACACCCTGCGGATGCCCCAAAAGTGCTGCAGACGTATCTGTGATGCACTTCTCGGCATCGTATCTGGAGCATTCAGTTTTCACGAACTTGATGGCTGAGGGGAGAGAGGGACATGAAACCAGGTCTGCCTGATCTGCATCAGGCTGCATACAAATTGCTGTGAGTTCACCCCCAACTTTATCTCAACGATGGTTGACTTTCTTGACCTAAGACCACATGCCATGCAGATTGTCACAATGGCGCCGTTCATTTGCAGGACGACACTCAGTCCTCCTCTTCAGCCTCCTCCAACCACTTGATGAAGGGCTCAATGTCACGCAAAAAGACATTGCGGCCCTTGGGGTGGCTGCCTTTCTTGTACCAGAAGAGGATGGTGTCCTCACCCAGCACATCTGCATCGTACAGGATGCGCACAGTGTTGCTGAAGAGCTTCAGCAGCTTGCTGTCCTCATAGCAGTACACCTGCAGGGGGTCAGTGAGAACTGAGGCAGGCATCAGTCAACCATTCTGCCCGTTACGCACATAGGTCTGGGCACAGATACTGACACATCAGGGCCAGAAAGGCACAGCACTGGACCAGGACATGCAACTTGCAGACACAATTGACACACAAAGTGGCTCACCTGGACATGATTGATCAGGGCGGCCTCCACCCTGCCAGACTTGGTGCACTCATTCAGCAGGAGGTTGTAGGTCTTCAGCTGCTTCTGAATGAGCGACAGGATCTGCTGGCTATTCTTGCCCACAGTATTGATGGGGCTCATGCAGGCCGTCCAGACCACCTACACAGTCGTGTAGCACCCCTCAGCTCAGAGTGGCAGGGGCCTTGTGTCCTCGTATGCATTGCAGGCAGCACTTGAGACATGGCAATGCATGCAGATTCTGGAACACTGCAGCACGTGCAGGACACTATTACAGCAGAAAGCACCACATCCTGCCCAGTAGTGTATGCAGCAGAAAGGGTGTTCAGATTTTCAGGGACCCCGCTCAAGCAACAGCATAAGCAGCCAGCCGTCGCATGTAAGCACCAAATGCAGCTACCATCTGCCATCTGCCGAAGAGAAGAAGATCTCTTCCAGGGCACACTGTCCCTCTGATGATATAAGAGCAAGCCTGTCACCACCCCCACCCTCCTCTGTTGCCCCTGCTGTCAAAGAGCAGCATGGGACGGTTGCCCTCTGACAGACCTGCCTGCAATCACCAGCTTGTAACCACTTGCTTCGATTACGGCTTGACTGGTATCCCCCACCTTGATGATGTCGGTGTCCTGCAGCTGAAACTCCGCCTTCTTGGACTTGACAGCATCCAGCAGCTCCTCCATGCTGGCTGGCGGGTCCCCTGAGATCATGTCTGTCAGCTGCACCTTGAGCTCGTCCAGCTGGCGCTCTGCGACCTTCTTGTTGTTGTGCTCCACCAGCTTGCTCAGGCCCTCCTTCTGCAGCACAGCAGGCGCAAAGAATCATTGGAGCAGCATTCCTGCTGTTGTAATCTCTCTGCCGCAGGGAGACACGATCTCAAATGACGTCCACGATGCCTCTGCGGCAGGCGCAGACTCGATCTCGTGTAATGTCATAGAAGCTTGCTCAGGCATGCCATCTTTCACCAACCAGTGCAGGGTGTGAGGCTGCCTGACTGTGGGCGTGCTGCATGCAGCTGCAAGCTTCAAATATCAGGACGCCAGGCAGAAGTGTGCTGCCAGCTACAAGCGTGGCAAATTGCAGCCCAGGGTGGTGCCACAGCTAGATGAGCGTCAGTGCCAGGGCCGATACAAGCCAAGCGCACTTGCCCGCTCAGCCCTGGCAGCGCACCTTGAAGTACGCCTCAAAGTCTGCCAGGTTGCGCTTCTGCGGAGGGAAGAACTCTAGCAGGCGGTCGTCCAGGCGGGCCTGCAGGAGCAGAACTGCTGCATCAAGCCTGGTCTGTCACAGCTAGTTTTGGCAGCAGAACAAACAGACTTCAAATCAAACCCAATATGGCTGACAGGCACCACTGGTGCTGCAATCTGCCGCAAACTCAGCTCTCAAGCACACACACATGATTCAGCTTCAGTAGCACTAGCCTGCTGTTGAAGGCCCAACCAGAGGCACACAGAGTTCCTAGCAGCTGAGCTCAGTATGGACTGCAAATGACCCTGTTGTGGCCAAATGCGACTAGACGGAGCCAGTAGCAAGAAGCCTGGCCCACCTTGCGCAGCAGGATGACCAGGTCGTCCATGTTGTCTGTGGCCAGGTAGTCCTGGAAGAAGTCCGTCACAAACTCCAGTATGGTCCCCTTGGCCACCATGCGGTCATTCATCAGCGACATCAGCACCCGGTCAGGCAGCACTCCCACCTTCATGGAGAACACGCGTGCTGTGGCTGCAGGGACAAAGCAGATAGGTAAGTGTGAGAGTGCACTGAATCAGCAGGCTGCACAAGGGGCATCTGCAGAGGCAGGAGAGGGGAGCTGGGCCATGCAGGCACAAGCACCTGCATCCCCCCACCCCCCACCCCCCACCCCCCTCCTCCCCAACAGGCACAGCAGGCTGTCAGAGCTGGCCCTCAGATCAGAGCACCAGCGTGACTGTTTGCAGCAAAATCGGCATTGAATTCTGCGAGGTCAGCACATTGGAGGAAAATCACCACAGCAGAGAATAGGCAGCTGGCTGCGTAGAGGATGCTTACCGATGGCCACCTTCTGCCGGGCATCCTCATCATAGAAATCCAGCGACTTCAGAAGCTTGGATAGAGTGGACTCAAGCGCCTTGATCAAGAAGGGCCGCCGCCTACAATATGCTCAGCAAAAAGCAGTATTCAGCTGAGCAAGAGCAATGTGATGCAAGGCTGGCATATTGGTTGAGTTGGGACAGGATCGTGCAGGGAAGAGCACATTTGGGGACGTTTCCAGCATCCTGCCGCACCTGATGAGCTGCTGGCAGACCTTGATGTAGGGCAGGATGGCTTCCCTGTCAGGCTTAGCACCCATCACCTGCAAGTCAGCCATACTAGGCTCCGTCTGTTGTTCAGCCCATGACTGGCATGCAGCTCACCAGGCTTGCAAGAGCTTCGACGTGCACGGGCTGACTAGCAGCTTGAAGCCTGCTCTGGGCCAGAGGGCTGCACTTAGCATGGAGCTTCGATATGCGCAGGCCTTGCAGCGTGAAAGCTGCCACTAGTGCAGGCACCAGTCAGTGCTGCAACGCACGTTATACTCCAGCTTCTTGTTCTCCCTTTCCACCACCACGTTGCCTCCAGCTGCGAGCCTGCCTCCCGCAAATAACACCTCAAACAAGGTCTCTCCATAGCGTGAGAAGTCAAGCTCTGCACCTTCAAGCACCTGCAGTGAGGTCCAAGGTGGCCTGAAGGCGCTCATTGGCCATGCATTCACAGCCCAATGCGTGCAGCAAAACATGCCTGTCAAGGATCGCTGGCGGCTTCAGGTGCAGCTCTGAGCGACGCACCTTGACAGCTGCAATCAGGTTCTTCTCAACATCATCTCCATCCTTGACATCCTGGAATATGGCTACCACTGCATCTGCAAAAGACCCTGGATCAAGAGGAACGGCGATATTCCGTTTGCGAGTCTTAATCTGCGCTCCCCTGCAGAGTAAAAGCAGCTGGTCAGGTCAGAGCTTGGCAGGCGGTGCCCCAGGTGTCTCCTTAGCGACAACTTACGCTAATGAGGGCTTCTCCTCTTTCTGGCTGCAGCATAGCAACGCATCCCCAAGTCAGTGCAGGAGAGTGAAGAGGGTGAATACTGTCTCTGAGATAAACCCACCTCATGCAAAGTTGAGGTTGCCTATGCGCTGGCAGCTGGCAACTGCCTCAGCAAGTGTAGCTGCGGCTTCTTCAAGCCGACTATTTGTAACGATCTGACTTTTACTGAAATCTTCAATTTCGACTGATGGACTCTGTTGATTGCTGCTGTTGCTGTGAGATCTTAAGCAGAGAGGGATGGTGGGTCTTGACCAGGAGCTCCAATAGCTCCTGAAAGTCGAAGTCTGGAGAGTCCTTGACCTCCTGCAGCCAGGCAGAGGCATGTTGCCAGGGGCTACAGCCCTGCTGTGATAGCAGACTATGCATGGCAGTCACCTTCAGCATGGTGCGCCATCGCCGCCGCACCACCTGTGCATTGCGGCCCTTCACAAGGCTGCCCCAGTCCAGCTGGTGCTCATGCTGCACCTTGCTGTGCAGCATTGAGCGCAGCATGCGCCTGTCGTCGCCACTGCCCCACAGCCCTGCACAGCCAGCAGGCGATGTCAGTGCTGGCAGCGTGGGCAACATTGCAGCAAAAGCCTCAGGAAGGATGCTGAGCAGATGCTGCCCAAGAGCTGGGCACGCCAAATCGGGCCAAGCACTTCAGGTGCTTCCCATAAGCCGGGTCAGGCAGCAATTCTGCCCACCTCTGGCAACCATCGAGGGGCAGAGCTGCCTGTACCACTTGTCCCTGCACTGTGTGTCTGAGCGCGTCCCGTGTCGCTCTGCCACAGTTGCCCAGTCAACATCATCCAGGATGATGCGGCCGGTCTTCTTCGGCTGACTTGCCCCTGCATCCACCCCAATGTCCTCCAGGGAGAGCACTGGAGTGCGTCCTGCAGCAGCTGCCTCGTTGGCCTGCATGGAAAGGCGAGCAGCATTGACAGCCTTGCAGTGGCACCCACTGAGGCAGAGGCAGATATATGGGCATTCCCTCACTTGCCTGCAGGCTGCAGGACTGGCACTGCGCGCCATTCCCAGACATGTGCTGTGAACACTGTAGCCTCCTACTGGCAGCAATCGAAGGAGCAGGTCAAGGATGGCAGCTCTTAGTGATGTACCTCCCGCGGTGCTACATAGCAGGCCAGCAGGGTTTTGTTCAGGCTCAGCAATTAGGGCTGTTCAGTCTGCACCATGGCATTGGCAGGTGGTGCTGTGCCTGTGCAACAGCCCCACCTGCCGGCGCTGTAGAAGCATGCTATTAGCACACAACTGCAGCCGGCAGGGTTTGATAGCTGCCTTTGACCAACTTCAATCAAACAACAATCAATTCCGGCCCCATGACCTCCTCATGTAGCACATGAGTGCAGCCAGAGGGACTGTCTGCTTTAGACAGCAGAAAAGTTAGGGACTGGGCAAAGGCATGCAACTGCAATGCCCCCATGTACACTCCAACAGCACAGCATTGTCACGGTAGAATGCCTGCAGATGAGTTGCTAACAGAGACAAGGGAAAAAAACAGACAGAGGGAATCATGTGTTCAAGAGAGGGGCAGACATGTCTGCAGCATTCACAAGACTGCGCAACCTGCGGCCACTCCATGGACCCCCCAATAAAGCCCTGACCAGAAGAGCTGGGGCAGCAGGCTACCAATCGAGAAGCCTGACCTGACGGCGCTCTATGTACTCCTCCACCAGCTGCCGCAGCCTGGCAGTCTCCTCTTCGTCCCATTTGCCCTTGCGCTGGCTTTCGCCTAAGCGCACCTCCTTCCACCGGTCGCGGCAACTAGCTGCAGCCCCCAACCACACTGCTCTCAGCCACCTGAACCCACGACCGCTGCAGACCCACAGGTCTAGACAGATGATGTGCCCTGATGCTGGCTCATATGCTGGTTGATGCAGCTGTGCGTCGCAGTGAATGGCTGCTTTTGTGCCCCTTGCATTGACCTGATGCTGGTGAGTCCTTCCAGCACGCCCGCAAAGGGACTCAGCAACTTTCAGCGTGTGCCCACCTGGGGCACGCTCCAAGAGGGGCCCTATCTCCTTCCACTTTGCGCCCTTCTGCTCCACCAGGTCATGCAGGCGCAGGTCCTCCTCTGGTGTCCACCTCCCCTGCGGCAGGGCAGAGAATGCAGTCAAGTGGCGCCGTCAGTCAGACTTGAAGGACGACTGAAACACACAAATTGTACGGCGTTGCACCTGTGGCAGCATCAGCAGTGCATGTGAGGGGTTGCCTGTTCTGCAACAGCATAACCTTTGCACACAACTCCCTAGCTCAAGCGCAGAATGAAAGCAGCCAAGCAATTTGACCTCCTCGCGCTAGCACTGCAGCGTCTCACCTTGTATGCATACTGGTGCAGCATCCGTGTTCCACAGGCCCACACTGACTTTGCCGTCCTGTCAGGAAGCTGCTGGGCAACAACCTGCCAGGCGCCTGCTGCCTGACTGCGGTCCTCCCCATGCCGGGTGGCAAACAGCCAGCTCAGGTCCTCCTTGCTGAGGCTGTGCTCATCTGCATAGTCCTGCAGGAGGTAGGCGGCTCATTGTTGCCCACGCCACTTCACAAGATCTACTGCATGCCGCACAGCAGTTTGCTGGCAGGCCACCACAATGCCACAGTGCCTTTCACACTGGCCTGTACAATCAGGGCTCCAGGGCCAGAAGAAGAAGCTTTGAGGTGTATGTGAGGCTGCAACACCTGAAGGGCCCACTGCTGCACTGTGCGTCAGTGCCCCCAGGCTGGGCAGAGACTGCTCAATTGCGCCTGTGAGGGGCACAGCCGCTGGGAAGCCCCATCATGCACCATCACAGCCTGCTCCATGACCTGACACTGGCGGCTCCTGCCTCTTCCTGAGGAGCCACTGCTGCCAGGCGTATCAGTGCTTCCAGCTGTGTGGAGTCAGCTGCTGCACTGCATACTTCATCTCTACTCTCCGCCTTTTGGGCAGGGCCTGTGCCCCATGCCGATCTGTCCATCCAGTCCCCACGCGCAGACCGTCCAGCCCGCATGCACAGGCTTCTGAGCAGCAGCACGCACCATGATGGCCTGCTTGATAGTTTCACGCTCTGCCTTGCTGAAGCGCCCTTTCTTGACATCACTGCGCCGCTGGTCCTCCCGCCAAGTGGGGATCAGGTTGTCTGCAGCGGATGCTGTCGCCGTCGCGCCCATGCGCCGCCTCTTGCGCTTAGGGCCCACCCCTGCGGCACCTTCATCTGCTCCTGCTGGCCTGGCTGCCTCCTCTGCCCTCAGTGCTGCCTTGGATAGAGCATGCTCTGCCTTCGGGTAAGATGTGCCGCTCTGAGCGACAGGGTCTCCTTCCGTGGCAGGTGCCTCAACACCATCTGCAGGTGCTGCCTTGCGTGAGGCACGGTTGGCGGGTCTGGCTGCGCCGATCCCAGCATCTGTGCCAGGTGCCTCTGCAGCATCCCCTGTGCTGGCTGCTCCGGTCTCCTTGCAGTTCCTGCGCCTTTTCTGCTTGCCGCCGGAGGCGGGTGCCTGCTTGCGGCCTGTGGCTGCCGGAGTGGCCAAGGACAGCAGGCCCACAGGTGCAGCACTGTCCCTTGAGGCCTCCACTGCCTCAGCTGGAGCAGCCTTGGCAGGAGCAGCCACAGCATCGTGCCGCTTCCTTTTTGTGCCAGTGTTGGATGGAGTCGCTGCACCTGCTAGCTCTGCAGGCTGCGGTGCAGTGGCTTCTCGCTTGCCAGCATGAGCTCTGAGGGGACTGCGTGAGCTGACGCGCTCGTTCTGGAGTTTGAACATTGACTGACCCCTGCATAGCAAGTCCTTGAATGAGACTCAGCGGCACACTTAGGCACTGATGCTTACAGTGCCAGACAGCGTCCATGAGCACCTGCTGGATGCCAGAAAACTCTGAACTTCGCCCCTCAGTTTGTCTTTCTTGGGTTTGGCACCCTGCTCCTTTGCTGTTGCTGCACTCCTCTTCACCACCTACAGACAACATATGGAAGCTGCCCAACTCACATCATGCTCAGCATGAGCACAGCATGAACAGGCACCTTAGACAGAGAGGTTGACTTTTTGGTGCCTTGAGCAAGGACATCTGAAACAATGCGCGCCCAATCCATCTCTGCAGGAATGTTTTGAGTGGCATTGGCGATTGTAGGTCAATCAGCTTCCTCGCCCAGATTTGCGCATCCAGGTCAGAAGGCAGCCTTCTGTTCCTGACTCAGATAAGCAGGCATCAGTCATCTGGCATTTGGAAGGGTCCCCAAATGAGCGCAGACGATCTTAAAGTGAGGCAGTCACCGGGCACGGCGTCTTTCTGGTTGCCTTCTGCTGAGGCTGATTGCATCTGTTCTGATCTGCAGGCACTGGGCAACAAAGCCTTTTCAGCAGGAAATTTTGATGAAGCAATCACAGCATTCTCAGATGCGATCAAGCTAGCCCCAGACAACCATGTGCTGTACAGCAACCGGTCTGCCTCTTACGTGAGCATGCTGCTTGCTTCTCAGGAGCCTTGCATCCCCACAGGCCTGTTACAATTGTGCCATTTTCTGGCTGCAGGCCAGCCTCAAGCGCTATGAGGAGGCACTAGAGGATGCTAAGAAGGTAGCGGCTGGCGCCTAGGGCTCCCATGTTGTGTATGGTTATGCTCACATGGAACACCATGCGGAAGCTTCTGGACCTCAGTCATGTGCACAGGAGCCAGCTAGGCTGTCTGACTGCAGGTCACCTCCATCAAGCCAGACTGGCCCAAGGGCTACTCACGCCTGGGGGCAGCAAACATGGGCCTTGGCCACCTGGATGAAGCAGTGCAGGCATACTCTCAGGGTCAGTCTAGCAGGCAGCATCCCTGCCACCCTGGGCCGTCTTTGCCTGCCTGCCTGCTGCAGGGCAAATGCATCCCTGACCCTGCAACCTAGCCTGGACTGCTCATATTGCCTGGCACGGGACTGCAGCTCAACACCTTTCTCGGCCAAGGTGAAGCCCAGACTCTGCAAGCTCTGCAGTACTGTGCAATGCAGGCCTGCAGCATGACCCAGACAATGCGGGCCTCAAGTCTGACCTGGAGGCTGCACAGGCAGATCAGGCGCGCAAGAAGCGGGGCCATGGGCTCTTTGGGGCCCAGATGCTGGCCAAGCTGGCAGTCAACCCTAAGACCAGCGGCTTCCTGCAGCAGCCAGACTTCATGAGGATGATGCAGGATATCAACAACCACCCAGACCACATGGGCAACTACCTGGGAGACCCCCGGTTCCAGATGGCGCTGGAGGTAGGTTCTGTCCTTGTGCTCAAGCGGCTGCTCACTTTGGCGGCGTTGCACTGCTTGAAGCAGCCTGGCCCCAAGTGACGCAAGAGGTGGCTTGTCAAGAGCCTCTTTGATCTTGGCCATGTCACCACCTGAAATGTCGTGAGTAGGTCCTGTGAGAGGTGACATTGCCTGCAATGTAATGCTGAGCGAGCTCTCCACTCGCAACATGTAAGCCTGCTAGTAGTACTGCGTTTCTTGCCAGCGGAAGCTGCAGAAGACCAAGAGCTGGCTGCAGGTGGGCTTGCTGCTGGACAAAGGCTGCTGCTGCTGTGCCTTGACTGGTGATGACAGCTGCAAGCAGCCAGCATATTGGCTGCAGGTGGGAATGGGCCTGTCTATGCGGACGGCTGACGATGATCTGGGCATGAATGGCCATGGGCCAGCTTCAGGAGATGAGGCACACAGTCAGCCATCATCTCAGGTCGGGATCCCCCGCTAAGCACTGAACAGCCTGAAGAGCGCCTGCTGGCTGGCAACTTTTACATCTGCTGCAGCAGAACCCCTTTTGAAAGTCACCAGAGTGCTGGCGCATCACAGCAGCAGGTGGAGTGACACGCGTCCTTCTGCTCAGGACTTGCTGCATGGTAGCTGAGATCCTGAACGCTAAGTGAATGCACCCCTGCCCCCAAGGGTCCTCACAGGCAATGTCAGGTTGCTCGTCTGTGCAATACATGTGCATCTGTTCCATGCTTCACTCCAGGCAGCACTAGCCGTAGCCCAGGCACAAATCAGACTTATCCCCAAGCCTGACTCGGTACAGCCAGCATCAGATGTCTAAACCCTCATGTTGCATTGCACAATGCTAGCTTCCACACAAGCAGGATCACCGCCAAGCCTGAGCACAGGGACGAGCCAGACAGTGGTGCACACAGATCTCCAATCCATTGACAGCTGCATGCAGGCTGCCACACAAGCAGCATCCGCCTCCAAGCCTGTGCCTAAGGATGAGCCTGAGGTGGTGCCTATGGACGAGGATGTTGACCCCGAGACCAAGGCTCGGCAGGAGGCTGAGGCCGAGGCCCAGAGAGAGAAGGAGGCTGGCAATGCTGCCTACAAGCAGCGCCAGTTTGAAGAGGCCCTGCGACACTACGACCGGGCCCTGGAGCTCAACGACAAGGACATCTCCTTCCTCACCAACAAGTGAGCAGGATAGCTGTGTCTGCAGGGATGCCTTGGTAGGAGGGGTGCATGGGCAGGGGTTGGGCGGTCGCCTCTGCAGCGCGATGACCTGTTCCAGAAGTGAATCGCGACACAGCTGCGTGGTTGTCTGGGCTGCCAGGGGAAATGCTGCTCTTCTATGAGGAGTGGCACACCGTGCATGATGAGACTATCTGAGACCTTCAGGATAGCTGTGTCTGCAGCTGGTCAGAAGATCTGCCAGGACTGACGCCATGCAAACATGTGGGTATTTCGCGTTGCTTTGGGCTAGTGCAGCACTTGCTCATCCAGGTGTGGACAGGCAGCAACACAGATGCCTCCCTTCCATGTCTATCTCTGTGCTAGCCGCTTGCGGTGCGGCCTAATGAACATGCACTGTGCAGTCTTCCCGTGTACCAGCAGGGCGGTTGTGCCACTCAAGATGTGTCTGAAGCAAGATGCACTTCCAGCCTCTCGACCTGTCCCTGTGTGGCAGTTTGATAGTGTTGAAATTGAGCAGCTTGCTGCTCCCACCAACAACCTCTCTCAGACCTTCCTGTTGGCTCCTGGCCTTGCCCAGTGTCAGGCTGGCCTTGCCACAAGGCCTTGCTACAGTGTTGATTGGCCACCCTGCAGGGCAGCAGCTTGCTCTGAAGCAATGGCCAGCTTTGAATGTGCCCCTGTATGGCTGGAAATGCAATTGAGATAGGGCAGCATACTTTCTTCTGGGCCTGCCCCTGCATGAGTGACAGTGCAGTATGAGGTGGTCAGCCATGGCAGCTGACTGCTTGGTCTGCACCTGTAGATTGCTGTGCACATCTGCAGGCTTGCCATTTAGCCCTGCTTCACATGCTGAGCCAGGAGCAACACATGCGAGCATGCTGCCAAAGCCTGTTGCACATGTCACGCTAGATGCCCTGCAGGGCGATGGTGCGATCTGAGTCTGGCACCCATGACACCGAGGCAGCTTGCTACTCACTGACCCCCTTCTGTAGCAATATCTGCACCCAGAGTATGCTCCTTGTAGGACGCTGTGTAAACTTTCAGACACATCTGGCCTGCACTGCACACATGCAGCCATGCCCCCAGAATCTGCTGCACATGGGTTCACAGCGTGTTTTGGCCTGCCCTGCAGGGCGGCGGTGCAGTTTGAGATGAGCAGCTATGACGACTGCATCGCTACCTGCAACACTGCGGTGGAGCGGGGCCGCGAGCTGCGCGCAGACTACAAGCAGGTGGCCAAGGCCCTCACGCGCAAGGGCAATGCGCTGGTGAAGAAGGGGGACCTGGAGGACGCCATCGAGGTGTACCACAAGGCGCTGACAGAGCACAGGTGTGCTCAGCACCTTGATGGCTCTGTGCAGATTGCCTTACTCCCTTATCTCAGCCAAGCAAGTCAGTACAGCTGGTGAGGTGTATTGCAAGGCACACATCTGTGCATAAACTTTTAGCTGCTCTAGGTTGTGGCATGGCCTTGCTGCTGCCCAGTCCACACTGGGAAAGGAAGGCCTCATAGAGCAAAAGGTGGCTCAGAACCTGTCCTGTTGCCTCTGTCAGAGCACAGGAGGGAGCCACTGCACCTCTGCCATCGTTAAATGCATTTTCTGATCACATTCACTGGATTAGGTTGCAAATAGCAGGCAAATGCATGTCTTGATGAGGCTGTCAGGCTAGCATGCCTTGCATTACCCCTGCCAGCAATGGCCTGGGAAGCGCACAATCAGGTTATATTGTTCATAAATCAAGATGATTGCACAAGCATACTCGAGATACCTGCTCAGGGTTGCCAGCTGCCATGCAGAGTGCCAGGCGCTGTTCTCATAATATGCCAATGTGCCGCAGGAACCCTGACACCCTCAAGCGCCTGAATGAGACTGAGCGCAAGATGAAGGAGAAGAAGCTACAGGACTACATCAACATGGACCTATCCAACGAGGAGAGAGAGAAGGGGAACCAGGTGAGGCACCTGGGGGACTTCCCCAGTGGCTCCCAGGCAGCAATGGCTGCTAGCTCATGTGCTGGGGGACAGTGTGAAGCCAGATTGAATGTGGACCTGTCCAAAACAATGAGAAGCTGAACGTCAGCTAATCCAAGACGCTGGCAATTGTTTAGCCATCTTATCAGTTGTCGATCTTGTCAGGGCTCTGCTTGTGTGGCAGGAATGTTGTGACATGGCCTCCACCTGGGTACTGCTAAGCAGCTTCCCAATTCCTGATTTGCTTGTCAGCCTGACTGTCACAGAGAAGGGGAGCCAGGGGGCCACCTGCAGATGCTGGGTGGTGTCCACGTATCGATTTTACCGCAAAGTGAGGCGGGCGGGCGGGCGCCCGCAGGGGCAACCTGCCTGCCTAGCATGGGGATGGTGGCTCTGCCTGGGACAATGGTATCTGTGGGCCCTGAATTGGGCAGAGTCTAAGCTTGACACGAAAGGATATTCTCCAGCAGTCTTGTAGCCCTGCTGCCTGCCCTGCAGGCCTTCAAGGACCAGAACTACCCGGAGGCTGTCAAGCACTACACAGAGGCGCTGGAGAGGGGGCCGCCCTCAGTCAACCCTGAGGCACACAAGCTCTTCAGCAATCGGGCAGCCTGCTACACCAAGTTAGGGGCCTGGGACCAGGGGCTCAAGGATGCAGACAAGTGCATCGAGCTGAAGCCAGACTTTCCCAAGGGCTACTCCCGCAAGGTGGGCTGCTGACCACCCCATGCAGGCCCCATTCGGGCTTGTGTAGGGCATGTGATAGGACCTACCATGTCTATTACAGGCTGTCAGCATCTGTCTGGAGCCTATCAGCAGCATGTGCAAAGTAGAAGCTGGCTTAGGTCAATTCCGCGCAAGGTGCAGCAGTAGCTGCAGCTGCAACTGCCTGAACAGGAGTCTTGCCTCATGCCCGCTGCTGGCAGCCTGAGGATCTGTGTGGCGCCTGTGAGCAGCACTAGCTGCGGTGCTCGCTGAGGTTTGTAGCTCTGCACTGCCTGCTGCGGGGGGAGGGCTGGGGCAACGGGCTTCAGGGGAGATGCTCAGTTTCTGTGTCAGTGCAGTGAGGCTGCTGGATGTGCTCAGTCCAGGTCTGAGCTGCACCGCAGGCATCACTGGGAACCAGCGCCCCATCGGACCAGCCTTAGTTCTGCAGACCCTGACCTGCTACTCTCCTGGAGACATCACTGGTCACCAAAGCCCTCTCTGATGAGCCCCCTGCAAACTCTCACCTTCTGCCTCCCCTGACGCTCTGCAGGGTCCCCTGCGAATTTGTTAATGAAGAGCACCCTCAGTTGCTGACACTCTTTGGGCCGTTCAGCTGCTGATTGCTGTCAGTTGCTGCTCTGCAGGGGCACCTGCAGTTCTTCATGAAGGACCATGACAAGGCCCTTGAGACCTACCAGGAGGGACTGAAGCATGAGCCCAACAGCGAGGAGCTCAAGGAGGGGGTGCGGAGGTGCATGGAGCACATAAACAAGGTGGATTCAGTTTGCAAGAGATGCGGCCTTCAGATTGCATTGACACCATCATTGCTCTCCCAACTGCCAGCTTGTCAGCAGCCTGCCCAACGTGTCTGCATACCAATAGCAAAGTTTACAGATTGCTCAGCGTGCTGCAATGCTTGCTTGCCTGTTGTTATAGCCCTCTGCAGAAGGCGCTTAAACTTTGTGTCTAAGCCACGAACTTCTTCCATTACTTTGATAGTCATTCTTATCAAGCCCTTGCCTTTCCGCCTTTGCAGCTTGCAGGAATGGATGCCACTCCTTGAATTCATCCCTACCTCATATCACTACCATGGTTTGCTAAAGATCATTCATCGTGCCCTGCTACCAGTTGAGCGCAAGAATGACCGGCATGAGGGTCTTCCTCCCACGCACAAGTGTCACCCCCAACCTGTCGTAGCTTGTGCAGTGCGATGCATCCCCCAGGCACACCTAGCAACTTATTATGAGCTGTGGCACAAGGTTCACTCGTTGTCCTGCCGCAGCTGGCAGGTGGGGAAGTCCCCGAGGGGGAGCTTGAGCCGCTAATGTGTTCTAGTATGCCCATTGACTTTCCTGCAGTGACTGTCAAATATGACTGACCGATGCTTACACTGCCTGCTGCAGCTTGCACGTGGGGATGCCAGCGAGGAGGAGCTGGAGCAGCGGCGAGCCAAGGCCATGCAGGACCCCGAGGTGCAGAACATTTTGACCGACCCTGTCATGCGGCAGGTGCTGCAGGACCTGCAGGAGAATCCCAAGCAGTCGCAGCATCACCTGAAGAACCAACAGATTGCCAATAAGCTGCAGAAGCTGGTGCGGGCTGGCATTGTGCGCATGGGCTAGTGTCCTGCAGCAGCCATACCCCAGCATGTTTGTGTTTACCAACCACTAGAACGAGCTGAATGCTTGAGAACCTGACTGCTGGATCCGATGTCAAGTCGCTTTCAAGCAAATTAAGTTGAACACTCCTGCGCAGCTCTGGTAAAGTTTGTCATGCAGCTGGGTTTTTTCAGGGTTGGGCTGAGATGAGATGGGGAGAGCGCCGCACTTTTGTGCCATCAACTTCGGACACATGAGCTGCTGCTTTACCATTCCAACGCCTGGGCACCACAAAAGCATCCTTGGCCTTGGCTGGCGGCTGCCCCTGCCTGGTCCTTGACGCCTTGCCCACCGGGAGCTGCAGCTTGCGGTCAAACGAGCTGCTCATGTCTGTCTGAAGCAGAAGGTTGCTGGCTACCAGCAGTTCTGCATGGTAGAGAGAGCTGGTTAGTGAAGTTCCCTCCGCAACAGGAAGCATAGATGGCATGGTGGTGAGGAGGCATGTATGAGCGGCGCTTTAGCAAAGCATCAGCTGTGCCACGCAGTCAGCCTTGAAGTGCAACCAGCCAGGGCTTGCAAATAAGGCGGCAGGCCTGTTTGGGGGGGGGGAAGGGGGGGGGGGGCAGGAGTGGAAGGTGTTAGGGAGGAGATGTGCGGTCAGGCAAATGGTGCAGGAAGCAATGCCGAGCGGCGAGAGCACTGCTTCTGAGAGTGCTCACCACTGAATGTCTTGGGGTCCTGCTGGGCAGCTTCGAAGTCTGATTGGTCAATGCCATCCTCCAGCAAGTCCAAGATGAACATCGCTCGAGTGGCCAGCACATTGTCCACCTTGGCGTCCAGAATCTCTGCCAGCACTGCAGGCCCTCCAGCCTGCACATGCAAGGCAGTGCCAACCATACTGTATGCATGGCACCACATTTAAACAGTGTGCGCGACCATAGCGTCCAAGATGTCTGCCAGCACTGCTGCCGTCTACACATTTGGGACACCTATGTGGTCAGCCTTGACAACCATTATCGCAGAGCCTCAGGCCTGCATGGACAGCAGAAATCATGTGGTCAGCTCAATGTCAGAGTTGTCTGCCAGCCCTGCCAGCTAGCCAGCCTGCATGTCAATGACACCTTGCTAGCAGCTTCCCACGCAAAACCTTGCATGGCGCAGAGACCATGCACATTGGGCCCTGCCAGGCAGCTGCTGAACTCTGCTCGGGCCCCATTGTGCAGGCACACCACGGTGGCCATGCTTACCTGTGACTTGCTAGCCCAACAGTGCACAGCAGCTGCTGCCCACCTGCTCCAGTGCCACTTTGTTCTTCGCATTGAGCTGCAAGTTCATGATGGCTCCGGCTGCATGGGCTGCAGCGGGGGTGTACAGTCCCCCGCGGCTGGGCCTGTCACCCTGCCGGCTGCCCAGGCCAACCTGGGCCAGCACATTGCGGGCTGCTGCACTGTCTATTGCAGACACAGACCCAGAAGGGCGCTGCATCTCCCTGTGCTGCTGCACAGACTGCGTCAGGATGGCCAGCAATGCCTTTATGCCCTCCGCCTCCCTGATGGCATCCTGCAGGGGCCACTTCAGTGCCTGAGTGGGGCAGCTCTGCATTGCCATTGCAGGCATGTCAGCTCCCGCCTGGCTGCATTGCACACCAAGCGCTGCTGCTGCTTTTTGAAAAAGCTGATCCCTGCAGGGGTTGCGGGAAGGATGCAGTGCTTGCAGGGCTGAAGCTCTGCAGACCAGTCAAGATGCTGTATGCACTGTCCTCGGGAGATGCAGGGCTGGTGTGGAGTGCATGCCTTGTTGATTTCAGAGGCTGCCAGGGCCATTAGCGCCTTAGCAGCCTGCTCTGCTGCCACACTGCTGATGCCCTCCCCCAGCAGCAGCACCAGGGGCCTGCAGGCAGTGTAGCAGCCCTGTCATGGCCCAGTTCGGCAATGGCAGGGACCCCTTGAGAGGTACCTGGCAGCATTACAGGCTGGCCATGAACCGCCTACATGCGACATTGGGCCTTGGGTGCTGCTCTCAGGTGGAGTCACCTGATGCAGCCCTCTGCACGCAGCACTTCACGCCCGTCTGGCAGAGATGCCAGCTCTGAGACAGCCTGGGATGCTGCGGCTCGCACTTCGCTGCAGCAAGATGGTGAATGGTCCTGCTTTTGCAGCCTGCACAGTGCACATGCTTGCTGGGTCACCTTCAGACCTCACCTCTCTCTGCCCTGCAACAGTTCTACCGCGCAAGAGACTAGGTCCCTGCCAGTGTGTGACACATATGCTGGGTTCTCCCTGTTTAGGCGGAGGAGCTGCAGGTAGGCTGGACCTTGTGAGCCATGTGCTGTGCAAAGGGATGCTCTGCCAGGATTCACATGGCGATGTTCACCTTGTGACAGCCTTCAACCTGGTCCCTGGAGCTGTCAGAACTCAACTGGTTCTTGATGATGCCGACTGTCTTAGCATTGGGGGTCAGCGACACCCCCACGAAGTCGTCAGAAGACATCTTTCGACAGTGCTTCAAATATACCGTGGGTGTACGCCAGTCAACTATGGGATCTCTTTGACCGGACGAGTGCTATGTGGAGTGCAGGAAACAAGCCCTGGACAAGACGCATAACAGTCCACAAGCACATGGGCATGGCACAGGCATGGAGTCACAGGAACAGCTGACCAAAAGGCTTGGGAGCTGTAGGGAATGCCTTCACCAGACGCAAATCGCTCAATGACTGAACAGGTAGTTCTTACTGCATCCCAGCCGAAGTGGTGCATAAGCAATGTGCAGGCTGCATGATTTTGTTCATGTGTCCTCTGCAGGGCTGCACCCTCTCAGAAACGATGTTGGCACCAGCTTCCCACCCCTGGTGACTGGCACAGGGAGCTGCATGCTGTGCTGCGGTCGGCGGCTACGCAAAGGGAAAGGCAGCGACTTGAAGACTCCTCAACCACCCCAGTTCATCACAGTCAGCCAGAGGGGCGGTGAGCTTCCTTTGCACCCTCAGCAGTGCTGTGCAGCCATCATTCTTGTGCGCTCAGGTTCACATTCATTGCTGCCTTTTGGGCTGCAGGGGTGGGCCGTGCCCAGAGCGTGCTCCCAGACTCCCAGCGCTTCAGCTACAGCAGCCTGCACGCAGCGACAGATGGGTTCAGCCGCAGCAAGCTCTTGCATGAGGGGAGCACCACCAGCTGGTTCCAGGGGGATCTGGCAAATGGGACTGCTGTGGCAGTCAAAGTTCTGCGGAGCCCAGAGGTGGCAGTCTGGAGCGGCCTTGCAGCAGTGTGACTGCCACCTCCAGAGTTCACTGCATATATCTGGCCAGCATATAATCCTGGTGCATCGTGCAAGGCAGCTGCCTAGGTCAGTGGGGTGCACTCATCCAGCATGCGGTGTGCTGCAGCCCCCAGGCTGTTGCTTTGTGACCTGTCCAGCATGTTCTGTAGCCTGTGCAGGCCCAGGTGTATGCCTTCTGGACTGCTTGGGGCTCAGCATGGCCAGTGCAAAGTCGCTGCCCAAGCTGTTGGCCTAAGGCCGTTGCCATTGCCGTTGCCATTGCCCATGCCTAGCCTGCTGGGGCTGCAATGGGCCTGCTGGCCTGCTTGAAGTGCAGCCACAGTGACTGGCATTGATTCCAGCGTAGAGTTTTGCACGGCTTGCAGGGGCACCCAGCACTCTGGTCTGCCCTGCGGGCTCGCTTCACAAGGCTGCTGTGCAGATTGGAATCCATCACCTGCTTGGCCGTGGCCTGCAGGGGCGCCCAGCCTCTAGTACTGTCCGGGGCTGCTTGGCTGCCTCTGACATAGCCACCTGGCAGTGTGCCATGCATAGTGAAAAACATCAGAAACGTTGATGCGCTGCCTGCAGGGATGTCCAGCTTTTGGCACTGCCTTAGGGCTTTCAGCCCGTCTGCGCCACAGGCACCTGGCAGTCCTGCTGGGGGTGTGCGACGAGGGTGGCCACCTGATGGCTGTCCATGAGCTGCACCAGCATGGCAGCCTGGAGGGCATGCTGGACGGGACTGCCCCTGCAGCCGCCCATTTCACCTGGGCAGCGCGTCTCGGACTGGGACAGGGGCTGGCAAGGGCACTAGCCTACCTGCACCAGGTGGGACTTGCTCTGCAGCTGCTGCATGTTAGTACCGGCCAGGGGCACATCCGCAAAGCTGTGCGGCGTGCTTCACAGCAGTCTGCTGGGCACAGTCATGATTCGGCTGGATGGAGCCCTGCCAAGGTACAGTGGGACAGCTTGCTGCTGCAACAGCAATGTGCAGAGGGCGAGCCAAAGCCAACCTCAAAGGCCGTTCCCTGACCTGTGCAGGTGGCAGAGCCCCCAGTGGCGCACTGCAGGGTCGCTCCAGATCATGTATTGGTGGACAACCATGGGCAGGCTCGGCTCACCGGGTTTGGACAGGCACAGACCATACGCAGCCCAGATGCCGCTGCAGGCAACCCCACTCTGCTCCCTGGCAGACCCAGCCCACTCTCGGGTTCCCCCTGGCACAGGCTGTGTGCCATGCACTGCTTATATGTGGCATCAGCATACCAAGGCTTGATGTTCTGTCTGCTGCCTGCGGTGACCTCCACTACTGCTGCAGGCACTGCAGCCTCTGGTGAGGACGCCCTGGCCTTCGGCGCAGTGCTGGGGCAGCTGCTGTGCGGGCGCCAGGCAGGGATGCACCCCCGCCAGGCAGCCGTGCAGATGGCCCCCCTCCTGCTGGGCCTGCTGGGGGGGCAGCCTCTGCTGGACCGCCACCTGCAGCTGCTGGGGGGTGCACCCCTGGGGGAGGTGGTGGCAGTGGCTGAGCTGGCGCTGGCCTGCATGGACCCTGTCCCCTCCTGGAGGTGTGCTCACCATCCCACCATCTGCCGACTGCAGGTGCTGAGAGACTTGCTGCAGGTGCTCCCACATGCAGCAGACGGATGCACACTGCTGTGCTTGTCTGGGCGAGCTTGCACTGTGCAAGGCAGGCAGCACTCAGGCAAGACTCTGTTCTGCACGTGTGGTAGGGGGGAAAGGATCACATCACGAATATCACGAGGGGCGGCCAACCAAAGCGCACTGTTGCAGTGCCAGCCTGATGGCTTCTGCGCATCAGAGCCACGCAACTCACCCACTGCAGAGCTCTCAGCCAGCCCTGCCGTGTCCCTCCAAGACCTGCACAAGTGCTGGGCCATCCCACTCTGGTCATGTTGCTGCAACAAATGCCCTCTTTTGCATTCACTGAGGCTATGCTGTGATTGGGGTTCTGGAGTGCATGTGGCTGGTTCACCTGCACGTTATCTTTGGCTGTGCCTGGAGTGTGCTGCTGCAGACGTTGACGGTTCTTGCAGGCCGAGCATGCTGCAGGCCGCGGACTGCCTGCAAGCCGTGCTGCATGGCCGCCCCCGACCCAGCCTGCGGCCTGCAGCTGGCGCATCAGCGCTCGCGGGCGGCAGCCTGCGCATGAGTGCGGGCTATGGTAACGAGCTGGGTGTGCCAGGGCCATCCCACAACCTGTCTCCGCTGGGGGCAGGCCTGCCCTATCCCCGCTTCCATGAGGCTTCGGGGCCCCTGGATAGCATCCTGCAGCAGGGGATGGCTGCTGAAGAGGGCCAGGCTGGCAGGCGCTGGACAGGCGAGCCATCCGTCCAGGGTGAGGACAATGGGCGTTCAAAGGTGTGATGGCATGCGCTGACAGAGGCGGCCAGCTTGTCGCCCCTGGGTCTGCCGTTATCTGACACTGTCATGGTCTGCACTCTGACTTGGGGCACCCACATCAGGCATGAGACGCATTTTTGAGCGGAGAGGCACATCCAGGTACGGCTGCTAAGACCTAGGTCTTGGTCTCTGTCTCGGGTGGGGTCCCTATTGTGCACCAGTACCGTCACAGCTCAGGGGATGCGCTACCTACACCAGTGCCGCCCACCACCTGCCTCTGGCTGCAGGAGGGCCTGCACCGGTGCGCCAACAGCGGCACAGCTCGGGGGATGCAGCAGCACCACCTGTGCAGCACGCCCACCACCGCACCACCTCCACCTTTGGATTCAACATGCTGTTTGGCCTCAAGCAGGTGGTTGAGCAGCAGCAGGCAGCTGGGCCCCAGGAGCAGGCCAAGTCACCTGCTCCCGCACAGCCCAGCCTGCACCAGCAGGAGTGCAGCGGCGGCGCCTGGTCCCACAGACAGCACCTGCAGCAGCAGTGGCCTGAGTCGGGCAGCTGCCACCAGGACAGCCCCTCGCCAGAGGCCCGCCCCTGCCAGCAGGCACCGCTTGTTGACGCTTGGCAGCAGCCCGTCGAATGCACCGACGGGTGGCCGGAGCCAGTCAAGCCGCCCCAACAGGAGCAGCCCACCGTCCCCTTGCAGCACCCAGCCCTTGCAGCGCCTGTCATGGGGGTGCCGGTGCCTGGGCAGGTGCTGGACCGGCAGCACCAGCTGCTGCTGCAGCGAGCCAGCGAGATGCAGCGCAGTGCAGCTGCGCCCTCAGCGCCGCCCGCACACCTGCAGGTAGCATCGACCTCATCACCGCCCTGCATCTCATAGCTTTGTCATGCCAAAAGATGTGTGTGGCCAGCTGCTGCAGCGGGCCGGCCAGGTGCAGTGCGTTGCAGCTGCACCTTGAGCAGCGCCCGCCCGCCTGCACGTGGTTGCTGTGCCCATGCCTGCGCGTCTTGTGCTTGTGCCACGCCCAGCAGTGAGCAGCTGCCGCTGTCTGGCCTGCTGCAGACCCCTGGCCATTGTCAGCCCACCTGGGGTCACACTCAATTGCAACCGCCTGCCTGCATGCTGCCCTCACACTTTTCATGCCCGTGGTCACCCCTTCACAGGCCAGCACAGGCACTTGTCATGAGAGGAGCTTGGCCATGTGCCACCCTGAGGTGCTCTCCCTGTCAGTCTAAACTGCAAGGGCTGCAGCAGTGCAGAACTGACTTGCCAGGCACTTGCTGCAGGTGTTGGTGGGCAGCCCTGCTGGCAGTCCCCCCATGCTCAGCCACCGCCGCGCCTTCAGCGAGCTGCCACAGCGCGCCAACGCCCTGCGCGACAGCGCCTACAGCAGCGGGGAGGTGCAGGGGCCCAGATCCCGCGGCCCCACTGGAAGCTTGCCAAGTGGGTCTCACTGCGATGAGGCTGCAACTGCTTTGTGTGCAATTGCATGAAGGGTTGAGGGCTTGACCACCAGGCAACTTGGCAGGTGACTATGCACAGGCTGGTTCTGCTGTGTGGAAAGCTTGAGGATTGGCAGTCCACCGTGATGTGACTGCCTTTGGAACAGGCCGAGCACCAGTCTACTACGCTACAGCCTGTGGCCACTGGGTGTTGTATGCTTTATGAGCCGTCAGGCAAGTAGCGGGCACTAGTTGCATGTTGTCAACAGGTCCTTCCATGCTTCAGATGCCCAGGGTGTGGACAGCATAGGGCAGCCAGTGGCAGAGACCTGCTCCCCCCAGCAGCAGCGTGGCAGCCACGTGCGCAGCGCCAGCTGTGCTCCGCCCCGGGCAACCTCGCACGAGCGCCTGGTGTGCTCAAGCTCACAGCGCCCTAGTGCTGCGGCCCATCAGCACAGGAGCTGCTGCATACGCTCCTATGCGACTTTAGGGCATGTACATAGCACCCACATGAATGCTGCACTCCAAGCATCCAGAGCTTGTTGCCTGCACCCTCTGGCTGCATTTGGTATGTCCACACTGGCTGCCCATGTCAATCAGCAAGGCTGCTGCCCGGATGTCTGTTGGCTGTCACCACATGCAGCACCCGCTGCGCTCCCCTGTGCAGCAGGCGCCTCGTCACCTGCAGCGATGGGGCACTGGCAGCAGTGCCTGCCACGGCGGCCTGGATGTGAGGGACCAGTCCCTGGCTCAGCTGTCAACCTGCCGCCTTCGCAGCTTGCAGCAGAGCAAGTCGCGGGGCTCCTGTGGGGATGCTGGGAAGTCAGCTGGCTGGGTTCCACATGAGTCCAGGGGTTGCAGCAGCCCCAGCAAGCTCTTGCCAGAAAACATGCTGCGAAGTGAGGAGCCCTGCCACAGCAGAGACTGCTCCCCCCTCAGGAGTGGGCTCATCAGGTGCACCTGCTGCCTGCTTTGTTGCCATGCACCGTCTGCCTGTATCACCACCACGTACGTGATGCCTGCTTTGCGGCCATGCCCTTGTTATCCACCTGATGCTGTGCTCCCCTGTCTGCTGCCTTGTTCCTGCTCCCACGAGTGTGCAGGGCCCCAGCCTCACGCTGGTGCTTGGTTGTTTCTTCCTGCTAGCGCAGCAGGCTGTAGATGTCTGGCCAAATGCCATGCTTTTGCTTCTTACAGGGCAGACTCTCCCTAGGCCAACCGTGCTTACACACAGCTTCAGCCACTCTCGACTGGTGTTTCGGTGAAACTAGCTTCAAATTGGTTTCAAGTCTAGCAGTAGGGATAGGGGCAGCTGCGGCACTGACTGGTGCTGAAAGAATAGGTAGCTGGCAGGGTGTAGCAAGTAAGATGCCTGCCTCACTGGATCTTTGCCCATCTGGCCATGTCTATGAAATTCTCGCCGCCAATGACATTGTTGATGAAACGAATGATCACTGTCGACACATATGCCACCTGAGGCACCTGCAGGCATTCAGCAGGCAGGTTGGTTGCCCAGTCCTCTATTACATGTCTGCCAGCCTTTTCAAGCAGCATGGCCAACTTCAGGCAGGGCTTATCCCACTTGGGCCTGGGCATTGATGAGGCTGCCCCGGCCCTGAACAACCAAGGAGAAGAAATCATTACCTTCTTGGCAATGCTCATGTCAACTATGCGCTCCAGGCCAAATACAATCTGGTATCGAGTGTTGGAGGAGACACCCATGAACAGGCCCCAGACCAGGCCAGTCCTCCACATATCAGGGATGGCAAGGTCGTGCTCCTGTTTACCATAGTAGTGACGCCTGCAAATCGCATCATGACCGGGTCCAAGGCAGCACTGGGCATAGGCATCCTTGCAGAGCAACTTGTCACTGCGGTCTGTCAGTCGTGCAGCTGACAGGCAGCGTCACTGCAGATTTCATTCAGCACTGGGCACAGGCATCCATTGCTGCTGCAGCGAGCTTGCACCATGTTGTGCACTTGAGCAGGCAGCTCAGATCCAGCATGTTTGGACAGCGTAAACCTTTCACCAGCATGACTTCAAGCAAGCTGCCATGCCAACATGCCATACTCATCCCTCATCCAAAACACCCATGGAATGAGTAAACCCACAAGTCTGCTCAGCTGAGCAGGCCGCCAGAGTGAGAAACGAGCACAATCACATGAGGTGCATCCTGCAGTGGCCTTGTGCACAATGCCACAAAGCCGCAGGGAAGTGGCAGTCAGATTAGACGGCCACCAAAAGCAGCAGCCCTCAAACAAGCATTTCAAGCAGATTGCATCTGTCCAGGATCTGAGTGGCCTGGAAGATGAGCACTCACTTGAGCTGCATCATGCCGTTGGCAATGCCCTGGCCCACCACGCCGCAGAAGATGCCAGCCAGGCTGTACTCTGCAAACTTGACCAGCCAGCAAGCAGCACGGCTGACGGGTGTGTAGGTCTTGACGCCGGGCACTGAAGCCTCAAACATGGCGCTGGGCACCTTGTTTAGGAACTGGCCAATTGCTGCACCCATGGCAAGGCAGAGGCTGGCCTTGGAGAGACTGGGAATGAGTGACACTCAAGCTTGCAGCTGCCCGGCAGACTTGCCCTGCCTGGCTGCAGGACTCACAAACACACATTGAGAGGTCACACGGCAGCTGCCAGAAGCAGAGGGACAGAGTGGGTGGGTTGGGGTGCAGGAGGCATCTCCTGTAAGCACCAGTTCATGGTTGTGAATAGTGCGGTGCTCTCTGCTGAGGATGTGAAGGTTCCTAGCATCATGTCACTGCGAGACGTGCACACAAAGAGCACCTCACCCATGTGGGAGTGTCCTGCTGATCAGCCCCCCCCCCCCCCCCCCCCACCCCCCTGCCCACCTGTCACCTTCTCGCATCAGACCTAGGCCAGCACCCGTCGCCCTCCCCGTCGGCCGGGTGTGGGGTTGCGCACAGCAATGGGCGCCAGCAGGGACACAAACACCCCCTCTGGACAACAGTGACAGTTGGAACCAGCAGGATGCCATGCCCACCAAGGTTGTGGCAGGGTGGTGAGGGTGGGGCGGTCAGTTGAGGGCTATGTGGCTGCACCCGTCCACACACCACAGTCCCCCAGTCAATTATGCCGCGGTGCTGCACTCACCTCCCTTGCCCCGAGACTTGGCATGGGGCCCCAGCACAGCGATGGGCGCCAGCAGGGACACCAGCACGCAGTCCAGTACGCAGCCCACCACCAGGTCGCTCAGGTAAAACTCGAACTCGCCCCAGAAGTCGCTGCCACGCTTGCGCACCTCAGCCACCGTTGCACACCCTGCAGGAGGTACAGCTGTCTGTTGCCGTGTGTGCATGACGGCCTAGTTGTTGCCAGGGCTGCCGGACAGTGTCAGCTGTAGGAGCCCCTGTGCCGGCAAGCACCCTGCAGCTGGGACAGCGCTTCACATGCCTGCAGAATACAGGTGACCTTGAAGCGCCAGGCCACAGGCCTGCAGGTGCCATGATACGAGCCCTTGCAAGCCCTTCAGCAACATCTGATCAATAAGGCAAGCTGCACCTCTTACTGGGCCTGGGCTGCTTGGGCAGCTGCATCTGTAGGCCGCCAGCAGCTCCACCCGAAGCTGCGCCTTGACTGCTGAGCCAGTTGCATTTCGACTTTCACTGGCCTCTCACCGGCCTCCATGGCCACCTCAGCAAACAGCTCGCACAGGAAGCAGGCATTGGTTTAGTGTGTTGCAGCAAGCGCTGCAGCTGTGTCCGCAGGTACCTGGCACCCTCACATGCATCAAGTGCCACTTTCATGAGCAAGCGTATAGGCAGGGGCCCTGCCTGCCTGAGTGACCAGCCCACGCAGCTCAGGGAGCCGTGTGTGCAGCCAGTATCAGGAGACCCACCTGCATCAATGGCCACCTCCACAAACAGCTTGAACAGGAAGCGGTGGTCGGCCAGCATACGGTTGCGCAGCATGCCCACGTTGCGGGCAAAGAAGCCGCTGATGGCTCCCCCCTGCACACAAAGGCATGAAACCTGGAGGCATGGAAGCAAAGAGAGCGGCAGCTGACAGCAGCCCCTCTGCAAGGCAGGACACAGAGGCGTGGGGTGCAACCACAGAGGACAGCATGTGATGACACTATTCATCTGCAGCTAGTGGCGGTCCATTAGGCAGCGCTGTGCAATGTGCGCTCATCACAACAGCAGCAGCACTTGCTTTACCGTCCGTCAGAGTATCAAGCAAACGCAAGGAGCGAAGCAAGTGTGCCCTACCGTTAGGACAGATGGAGTTGCAGTCTGGCACAAAGTAAAGCGCTTTCCTTGCTGTCTGCATTGACCAAGCAGCATCACCTGCAGCTGGAGGTAGCTCTCCAACACCTTTCGTCGAAGGCCCTCTGCAGCTGCCACTGCGATGAACTCCTTGGGCAGCCGGATGCTGCTGCGCTCAGCCATGGCCTCAGCCTGCGGCCAGCACACACAGTGCAACTCACGCACAGCTATCCAGCATGGTAGCACTCAATCTGCAGCCAGCCAATGTGGCCCGTATGATACACAGTTGCAAGCATGCTGCATTGCTGCACTGCTAGCAAGCTCATGTCCATGCAGGCAGCATCCAGCTGGGAGTAGTCAGCTCTGCATCTTGCAGGAGCGGTCATGTGAGGCTGCCGCCAGAACAGAGCTTTCAGCCTGTGGACCGCAGCCAGCAACCTGGCAGCACATACTGGGCAGTGTGACATCTGCAAATGCACCACATCCCGCAAAGTGGCTTGTGGAGTGAGAGCAACTCCAGAGCGCAAGGCCGTGCCAGCTGGGCAGGCCCATGGAGGGGCACACTGTAGTTTGTGCATCGTGCTTGCCTCGCGGAGTGAGAGCAGCTCCACCTCCTCTGGAGGCTCTCTGCCGTCTCCCTGGCCGCCAGAGCCAGGGCTATGGCCTCCACCACCTACAGGCACAGGTAAGAAGAAGTGCATCAGGCACATCTATAGCAGGCCGTGACGGCTAGAGCCATCTCCTGCACCTCAACTGCCTGCACAGGCACAACCTCTTCACGCGCTCTTGTGTTCTTCTCGCAGGTCCTGCTGTGCTCCAGTGGGTGAGAGAAGACCACAAGAGTATGAAGTGGGCTCCAGCTGCTAGAGCCATTGCTGGCCTCTCCGCGGCCTAAGGCACACCAGCAGACTGGGAACCTGCTTTCTTGCTGCTGCAGCAACTCCAATTAAAATGTCGCGCTGTGCACCGGCGTGTGTCATGCAGCGCAGCCGGCAGTGAACCTGACTTTGTCAGCCTCCAGGCTGACATAGCAGCTCAGCGTGAACTCAGCACCAGCCATCCAGCTGCCGCTGAATGCCTTGATGATGTAGTGACACCATTTGGGATTGATACCCAGCCATCCTGTCAGGCACAGAAAGCACGCTGCAACATCAGCTCCCCCAGTAGGTCAAGACTAACCTGCAGCGCTGCCGCCATTGTCGCCCCCCGTTGCTGAGCACACCAGGCTGTCGTCGTCGTCGCCCTCCTCTAGCCTGTGGCTGGCTGGCCCCTTGGCTGTGCTGAGAGGAGCCACCACCCATGACGCATGGTCCTCTGGTCCATCTGTGAGCCCAGGGGTGCCTCTGCTGGCTTGGCACCGTGTCAGCGGGACAGACCAATCAGCCTGCCTACACTGCCGTGCGGGGACCTGCAAAAGGGGCGGTCAGCATGGGGTTTCATCTTGACATCAACACTGCAGTCTGTATTAGAGGCAAGACTGCGTCTGTGGATGCTGCAGGGACATCACAAGCCATTGCTGACCTGTATCAGGCGGCATGCGGGGGCAAACTCCTGATGCAGGCAAAGGCGGAGCTGGACTGCTTGCAGCTGGGTTGTATGGGTTTGCAGCATCGTATTCGGAGCTGCCTGGAGCACCGGGCAGCCTCCAGCTAGCCAGTCAACAGAATTGGTAAAAAATTGGTTTGACTGCCACTTGTCTGCTGAGGCCGCCGTTTCGAACGAAGTCCAGCATGCACCTGGGGTGGGGCTTCATCCATCGGGACAACCCAGGACCTACTGTAGACTTTAGAACCAGCCTCTCTCAGGCTGAAGCTCTCCTTCGCAAGTACAAGCAGGTGACATGGGGTCTTTCGGCATTGCTGGGGTCCGGACTTCTGCTTCTGCAAACTGGTGCTTTGCTTGCAGAGTGCCTCAAATAGTCAGAGGCAAGCACAGATTCCTGCAAAGACCCCATCGAGACCCATTACGCAGAGAGGCACCCGGGATGCCACAGACATAACAGCACCTGGCAGGACTCACACTATCAGGCGGGTCATCATGCAATTGATGCACAAGGGCGTTGAAGGCACAAACAGCACTTCAGCCCTCGCTTGTGTGCAGTGAATTGACGCCACTCGATGGACCGGAGCTTGGCTCGGCCTTGGCTCCATCCACCATATGTCCACAGAGTGTGGCTCAAATTGCCACATTCAGCCAGCGGCAGCATGGCAGACCCACTCAGGAGGCGGCAGAGTGGAGGGCGGAGCATCAGCTAGCAGCTGCACGAGAGGCTTCCGCCGCCTTTGCTGCAGCGCCTGGCAGCCGGGTGCACCAGCCTGCCTCTCAGTGGCAGAGCTTCCCTGCCACCTCAGGCCAGTGGGCCCCCACCACCTCAGGCCTGTCCCTGGGAGCACTTGCCCCGCTGCAATTGTCCACCAAACGGGCAGTCTGGGCCAGTAGCATGCCACCTGTGGCAGCCAGGCCATCCAGCCAGCCAGCTGCACACAGGGTCAGCTACAAGCCTGCTGATGAGACATCAGAGCACCGTGCTCAAGAGTCGCCATCGTGGGAGCATTGTGAGTCAGGCTCCAGGGTGCAGCAGGCAAGCCAGCAGATCTGCATGTACAAGGATGCCTGCGCTGCACTGGGCCTCAACGGCCACCTTACAGTGGCAGCGCTTGGTGCTCTTCTGGCCACTCTCCCTGGCTTCTTCTGCAGGAGCAGCCTCTGGCCTTCTGCCTGCTGCACACATCACGCTGTCATGCCTTCATGTGGTCATGAACCCATCATGCTTGTCTGGCACTGCAGGTGTAGCTAGCGACCACTTGGATCTATCAGTCTGCAGATGACATTGCACTCTTGCTGGTGTCAGGCCTTCACAGCCACCCGTACTTTTGCAGGAGCAGCCCTTGAGACACCCGCCGGGCGCCTCAGAGGCTTCACTGCAGGAGCTGCAGAGTGCCATCTCAGCCACCAAGGACCTGTATGCTATGCTGGGTGAGGGGCAGGTGGTGCAGCTGGGCAGCCCAGCCTCCAGCTGGTCAGCCGCAGGCTCAGGCTTCGCAGCCTCCAGCCCGCGCCTGGCCTTCACAGGGCAGCCTCCCAGTCCAGTGACCGCCACAGATGTCAGTCGGGGCCGCCAGGAGTGGGTGCGGCAGCCTGCAGGTCTGGCCGATGGAGTTGCCAGCTTGGGCCGCCAGCGTGAGCAGGGCCAGCAGCCCGCAAGTTCTGCAGATGCCGCAGCTGTCACTGGGAGCCGGCAGGAGCCGGGGCACCAGCCTGCCAGTCTTTTGGCTGAGGCACCTGTCGGCCTAGAGCGCCAGGACACGAGGCAGCAGCATGCAGATGGCGGCGAACTCCCTGCAGCCTGGGAGGACGCGGCAGCCGCCACCGACAGCCTGTACGCACTGCTGGGAGGGGGCATTATCGCCCAGGCAGACAGCTCCAGCGATGCTCAGTCACAGGATGACTCGCTGATGGACAGCAAGCTGCCGGCAGAGCCTTTGCTGGACTGTGCAGTGTCTGTCGAACGGGCAGCAGCCCCAGCGCATCCTGCTCAGCAGTGGGAGCAGTGGGAGGAGCAGGAGCTACATGCAGACCTGCCAGCTCAGCACTCCGTGGCAGTGCAGGCAGGCACGCCGCATGAAGCCAGCACACAGGTTGCTTTCGATTCTAGCTATCAGCTCCTGTTTGATGCCACAGCACTGCAGCCATGCATTGTCTCACAGCCAACCCCAACGCAGTCCAGACCACACCCTCTCCAGCAGCTGGGCCTGCTGCAGATTTCGGCAGGCCCCCATGCAGGCAGCACTCAGCAGGCGTTCAGCAGCACAATTGGTGCAGAGCTACTGGGCAAAGGCAGTGCCAAGCAGTGGCTGCAGGATGTCCAGCTGCAAGACCTATTCAGGTGTGATAGCGTGAAAACCCCATGTAACGTGAAATTCGTCTTGGGTGTCAGCACTGAGCTCGGACTTCTGACCTGCAGGATGCAACTCGAGTGCATCAGGCATCAGGCAAACAAGCTGAGGTTCCAGTGCAGCGCAGGGAGCACAGCCCTTGCAAGGTGGGCAAGTGGTCATGTGGCTAGATTATAGTTCGATTGCTGCAAATGGCTGTAACTTCATCGTCATGCTGCAGGGCAGCACCCAGTCAGTCACACCATTATGAGTCCTGCTCAGACATCCAGCAGTACATCAAGGCCACGCTTCCCTTTCCTGAGCTTGCTTGATGGCATCAACCAAATTCATTGCTTTTAGGCAAGGCATTCAAGAATTGCTTTCTATTGATGCTGGCATACATCAGATCCAGTCGCCCTCTTGCAGCTTGAGAGGCAAGTACACGTGTGTCAGATACTGGAAGCCAAAGGAGCTGAGCGCCTGAATCTCAGCCTTTACTTTGCCATCTACCATGATCTGCAGCTCCTTGACCCAGTCAGGATTCGCCTTGATGAAGTCCTCCTCTAGCTGCAGCATGTGGAAACATGAGAGTGTGCAGTCCACTGTGCATTTTGCATGCTTGTCATGTCACGGGTTTTCGATGAACCTCGGCCAGGGCAGGGTGTGCAGCTCCACAGATACAAATGCTGGGAAGCAGCTCAAGAGCTAGACCTGCTTGTAGCAGCTGCTTGGCATGCATCTGCCTGACTCACAGCAGCTGTCTGAGTGCCAGAAGCTGTACCTACAGGCAGCACCAACTTACCAGGCGTTTGCCTGTCTTGATATCCTCCTCTGTCATGGGCAGCCGGCACTGCTGTGGAATCTTGAAGCGATCCAGGTCAGATGGCCGCACCCCTAGCCATTTGATGTCCGGCGTCGTCAAGTTGCTGCTGTCGTAGGACATGTTCATGGACCCTGGAGTCAGGGACAATACATATCATTCGCAGATCAACACCGTGCCCCAAGAACAACCAAGTCATGTCAGCGTCTAGACCAGCATGATACGCTCTACAATGCTCAATGACACTCGGGTGATTGTAGGATGCATGCAGTGACGGCACTTTGTACAGAAAGCACCTGGCTTTGACGACATGACTGAATGTGTAGGCTGCGTAAGTGCAGCTTGTACAAGTAGCTGTGTGGGTTTACCCTTCATGTAGACTGACAAGATCTTGAGCCCATAGGGATCAGAGTCTACCAGCGCCAGGACAGGGATGCGCAGCGTATCCTTCAGCTTCTTCAAGAACAACCTGCCAGCATGCAGAAGGCAGTCAGAGGTTTGACATCTGCTGCAGCAGGGATGAGAAACAAAGTGCAGCACATTCACAGGCGCAGCTGTTCATTAGCTGCCAGAGACCTTCAGAAGGTATCTTAGAGGTGCACCAGGCGTGCGCGCATGCAAGATGTATCCCTGTCTCGCTGCACCAAGGGCAAAGCTGGACATAACAAGCCTTGCATGCTGGAAGACACTGCCGCACATGCTCCCGTCCTCCCAATGGCTCTCATCTGTCTGCCCGTCGTGCTGAATGTTAGCCTTGGAGTGACCCTGCTGCACCCAGGTCTCATTAGCAGCATGGCTGCAGTCATGTCCACCTGGTGGCTACGTCAGGCTGCCCTTTGGCTGTCAAGATAATGCAGGGGTAGGTGTTGTAGAAGCGGTCCTCTGCCAGACGCATGAAGGCAGCGTCCTTCTCCACCAGCAGGATGAACTGGGCATCGCTGCGGATGTCTGCTACCTGGAGCAGGGAACGCTTCTGCTGCAGGGACTGCTGGGGTGTCAGATGTTGCTGGAGATGTCACTTGATGACATCCTGGCAGCGGGGTGGCTGCCTTGAAGTTCTACTTTGCTGGAAGTGGTTACCGCCACAAGCAAATTGTGTATCATGCTGCAGCCTGCTTGAGCAAACCAGAACTCCTTGCTCACCTTGTCCACGTTGGGGGGTACTGCTTTGCCCCCAACACCCATGCGCTGGCAGTCAATCAGGTCCCCATCCTCCCGGAAGGTAAGCCTGCCCACCACCACACCCTTCTCTGAGGCCACAACTGCAGGGCGACACACTTGGCTATGCTCAGGCTGACAGAAGGCCTGGAAATTGTCTGTCTGATGCCTTCTCAGCAGCCCAACAAGCACTGCAACTTGTATGGCTGCCTGGTACCTGTTGTGCACTGTGCAGAATGGCATCTGCAACAGCTGCATTCCGGCGGGGCCCAGCTGCCATGAAAGCCACCAGTGCTGGGCAAGATGTGTGTTGCGACGGGGCGGCCTGGCTCCTCGTGCACTGTGCAGGAGCCTCACCATGCAGGCTGGACCGGGTGCAGCCCAGCATGCATGCCACGTCATCCAGCGTGCTGTCCGAGTTGCCTTGTTCCTGCAGCGTCACATCAGCATGGGGCTTGCACAGCTGGCAGCAGCACCCCAATCAGCTGCTACAGCCAGCACCAGGTCAAGCGGGCTGCATGCACAGTCCGCACTCATCAGCCACCCAGCCTGTCCAGGTAAGCAGTGCTGCAGCACCAGTGCTGAGTGTGGCAGTGCCATGCAGCTGCATCAAGCCTGATGGTCAGCTCACGGGGGACCCCCCAACACCCAGCATGTTCATCAGTGCCAGTGCTGCACCAGGCTGGTGCGCCCCTGACCCCCGAACCCCTGCTTATTGCCTCACTTCAAACAGCTTGACGTCCGTGTAGAAGAGGTCACGCTTGGTGACATGAATGCGCTTGGAGCACAGCTCGTGTACAAGCTGCAGGATGCGGGTGGTGATGACAGCCTTGCGGCAGGTCGCCGTGCTGGCGAATGGGCGGTGGGACTTGGAGTCCTTCAGCACGATGCGGTCGAGTTCCTGGACATACAGCTGATTGCCCTTGGCCCGCGAGGGCACCTCATAGCTAAATCCCTCGCCTGCAGGCCAACGATTGAGCGTGGTGGCAGTGCATGCCTCTACACCCCAGCAGTCTCACGTGGTCGCCACATAGCTGGTTGCCTTGCCTGCGGCTGGGAATGCATGTGACATCAGCTATGGAGCACAGGTGGAGTGAACCCAGCTCTTGCATGCACAGCTCACTGCCCTTGACACGGGCGGCTCTTAGCTGAATCCCTTGCCTGCCGCCATCGCAGGCAGGTAAGACCAAAGTGATTGGGCACATCAGCAGGTGCTTGCTTGGTAATCCAGCAGCCTCAGACCAGCCCAAGACCAGTTGCAGGCAGCTGCAGGTGGCTGGCTTGTCAGAAGCTCTGGGTCTCGAGGCAGGGAATCTTGAGCAGAGGGTGATACAGGTCTGCTCTGCACCATGGTGGCTCAAGAGCATTCAGGCAAGCTTGGGCTTGCCACTCAGAATGGAAACAGCTGCCTGGTAGATGGCAGCCTCCACCTCATCCAGCACGGCGTCCGCATCCTTGTCCACCACCTGGAGAGGCATGCAAGCATGGATGTGAGCGAGATGAGATCACCTCTGCTGGTTGTGCTGAGCATGGCCCACTTGGCAGTCCTGCTGCCAACCCACACGAGCAAACCTGTTGCTGGCACCAGCAAGCATGCTGGCACGCAGCTTCTGAAGTCAGCTTTCCGTGAATCATTGGCAATCAAGCGCAATCTAGCAGGAAATACTGGTACGCTGGGCATGTCTCTGCCAGCTTTTATATGGTCCAGAATGTAGCCTCACCTCCCGGCATTGGCTGGCAAGGGGCAGATCGGCCAGCGACCTGCATGATCACAACTGTTCACTGCACAAGGGCTGCTTTGTGCAGCAATGACAATGGCATAGACGTCGATCAAGAAGCTTACACTGAATGGCTGGGCTCCGCTTTCACCAGCACTGCAAGGCGCTTGACCTTCTGCAGCACCTCCTACATGGACAAATGCGCATGTTTCAAGCTCCAGCAGGTCAAGGTCAAGGTCATGGCCACAGACAGCCCTTGCATGGCACATGTGCAGATCTTCCACCTGGGGAGCCTTTATCCGCTTCTTTGCATCGAGTGCTGCAGCATCACCAGCATCGAGTCCTCTCTTCTTGCCGGCCTGCTTGGACATCTTGGCGCCTTGTGGAGCACCTAGGTTGAGATGTAGGGTGTTCCAAGAAGGAGTAGTAGCATGCGATCCGTTTGAGGCTACATGGAGGTAGCCAAGCGTGCAGTGTGGCCTCTGACTGCATTTGGGTCGTGGTACGTGAGAACCGCCAAAAAGCATCCTTTCCCTGTGGCCTTTTTCACTTCAGGCATTAAGACCAGTGCTGCAGACCTCCTCGCACAGAAGGTGAGTATCACAGACCACCCTGCATCCTTCGCCCTGACATCCTCATGCATTGCATGTATTTGCCGTCTGCAGTCCAGCCAGCTGCTGCCTGTTGACCTGTCAAGTGACCCCATGCCACCCATACCTGCCAATGCTGCTCAGGTCGTCGAGAGGAGGGAGGACATTGACTGGCGACGGAATGCGACATTCACAGCTTTTGGCTTTGCCTACCTCGGAGGAGTGCAGTACTACCTCTACAATGTCAAATTTGTGCAGTGGTGTGGAGGCATCACAGCACATGTGGGGCACATCGGCGTCGCACCCCTCAAAACCTTCCTGGACCAAGCCATCCAGTGAGTCTGGCTCTGCTCCATCTTGTTGGACTGACTTGCTGCTTTATGCCAGCCTGCCGTATGTTGGTCCTGCTCAGTTTGCTTTCTGCTGCCCAAAGGCTTGCTGCTTCAATCTCCCCCAAGACTGCTGCAAGCGAACACATTTTTTGCAGCAGAGGCGCTGCTGCTTGCTGCTGTTCAGTGCCGTGGGTGCTCATCAGAGCGGGCAAAAAGTCATAGCAGTCGTGGCTGTGCTGCCTCTTCCCTCTTGTCCAGGTCCTGGCCTCCATGCGCTTGTTGGCAACGATACTGTTTGCTGGTGCTGCAGCCACCCGTTCCTTTATTTCCCTACCTTCTTCTTGATGAAGAGCATTGTGGAGCAGTGGCCCCACCCCGTGCAGCATGCCTATGACAAATGGCGTAATGAGATCTGGACCTCCTGCAAAGCGCTGTGGATGCTGTGGGTACCTGCGCAGATTGCCAATTTCGCCTTTGTACCACGCTACCTGCGCGTCCCCTTCGGTGAGGCCTGCTGAGCCAAGATCACAGTCTTGGGGGACGCCATCGCATTGTCACGCCTCTGCTTGTGTTCCGCACTACCTGCACCTCTTATGTGGTGACATCTAGGATGTTGGGGCTGGCAGTCGGCTGTTCGTCTGTCGCTTTGCCTACTGGCAGGGCGCCCTACATACTGTGTGGTGCTTGCCTGGCAGTGCAACATTTTGCTGAGCATGCTGGCAAGATGGCTAAAGGTTGCACGCTGATGCTGCAGCCGCTGGCGTGTCTTTTGTGTGGTGTGTCATCTTGAGCACCATGCAAGGCTCAGCAGATGCCAAGGAAGGGGATGGCCCTCAGGGTCCAGGAGCCAAGCAGCAGCAGTCAGATGCCAGCCATGCTGGATCTGAGCCAGCGCACGGCACACAAAATTCTAGGGTGCAAGTCCTGGCTGCCAGACCCCAAACAGGGCTGGTGGGCCTGTTGCCATCGCATCACCCAGCACAACTTCTTTTGTAACTTGAAAGGACACTGTCCCATCAGTTCAAAAGCCACCCACACGACATTTTATTACAGCCCCCGATGTATACTGTGACCCAGTTAGTGCCCCAGACAGCTCCATGCCCATTCTTTTCATTGAGTCAAAAACCCTGCTGTTGAACCCAGATGCTGCGTGCAGCTATCTTCCTGCATGGCTTTGAGCTTGGCATTTTGGTGCAAATGCACTTATATGGGTTAGATAGAGTCTGCTCATTTCTGAAACTTTGACCTAGCTTGCTTTCTTGGCCAGAGGCTCGTCATGCCATGTCAGGCCGCAGGAGGCAATGTGCCCACTTCATGCATGCCAAACAACGGTTATGCAACGTCTCAGCAGTTGAAGGTCAGCAGTTTTGTGGCAATCACCTGCAAACTGAAGGGCAGCCTGAAGACTGTCAGCGCCTGCCCTGCCCCTGGGACCCCAACCAGTGAGGAAGCTGAACCATATTGCCACGTCCAACGTCATGTTGCTCACAGACGGATGGTCGTGGTATCTGCAGCACTGTGAAGAAGGGTCAGCTTGAGCGCCACAAGGACATCTGCCCTAAGTTCGTTGAGATCCAGAGCCTGGGCAAGAAGGCATGGCATGTGCCATCCTGCAATGCTGGCGAGGGGCCTGATGTGGAGCTTCTATGTGGAGTGCAGCACAGCACCTCCACCGCCCTGGACGGGGAGGGCCTGGCACAGCGGAGAGCTACCTATGCTCAGCAGATGGGGCCTCAAGCTCTGAACAGCTTGATGCAGAAGGTCCACACGGCTTATGAGCAGGTGGGCACCTGAGGCCCTGGTTGGCATGGCCTGTGCACCCCTGCTCACATTGGGTGTGCTCGTAGCAGAGAGCGCTGCAGGTGTGGCGGCGCAGAGGAGCTAGCTGCCTGCAGGAGTGTTGTCAGGAACCGCCAGTTGAAGTCCTGGAGCCGCCGACAGCCAACTGGCTGACAAGAGAAGGTCCCCGGCAGAACCGCCCCTTCAGCATGAAGCATGCCCAGCAGCAGGCCTCCATCATTGGCCACATGGCCAAAGCTGGTCTGCTGCAGGTGGGTCTGTGCATGAACTGAGCTGCTCAGCCTGCAAGCCAACGCTGACAGCCACAGCTCTTGAGCTGGCAGCAAAGTGGTTGTGGCAGCTGTTGCATGCAGAGGCAGCTGCTCCTGGGGGAGAGGGCAGGATTGGTGCACAGGAATGCCTGACGCACTGCTAGTGCCCACTGTGCAACAGGCTTTCCTGAGCATTCCTTCGCCAGGTGTGATGCTGTGCACTGTCACGGGCGCTGGCAGCAGTTTTGCTGGCCACATTGGCGGCAATTCAGGTGGACTCTGCGACATCATGCTTGACTTGACAGCGCCAAGGGTGCCGGTGTGGCTGGTGCAGGACGCCGGAAGCAAGGTGTATGTGGAGCTGGGGGCGGGCAAGGGCTACCTTTCCTGTGCACTGGCTGACTGTGCCCAGGTGGGCCAGGTTGTGCTGGTGGATGTGGGGACTTTCAGGCTGAAGGGGGACAGGTGAGGTGTGCACAGAGCACCAGAATCGCACAGCACTGGGTTGACCGGGCTTGCCCGCAAATCTCTGCCTGTGTCCAGGATGCTGTGTCTTGGCAGTGATGCATGCACAGTGTGCGTGCCAGGGGCAGCAGGTGGGCAGGGTTGCGGCGCCGCATCTGCCAGGCACAAGCTGCCCCTATGGTACCTTTGTTGGGCATGCTGCATGTTGCCCAGGTAGCCTGCCCCTGTGCTGTCCTGCCACTCATGGGAGGCGATTCTGCAGTGCTGCATTGCGGTGTCCAGCAATACTCTTTGTGCCTGTGCAGGAGCCTGCGCCAGAGGCCAGGCCTGCAGATGCAGCGGGTGCGGTGCGACTTGAGGGATTTTGACCCTGCCGGGCTGTGCTGGCAGGCCCCGCAGGCAGCTGTGGCTGCTCAGCCAGCCGCATCCATGGCAATGCTGCACTGCCCAGACTGCCGTGCCAGATGGGATGCTGGGCACGGCGTCTGTCTCGCCCACCGCCCCCCTGCTGGACAGCGACAGGGCCAGAATGGGCAGCAGCTGGCAGCTGAGGGGCATGCAATCAGCCGAGCCTCAGAGAATGAGTCCGCAGAGCAGCAGAGAGCTGCAACAGCAGCCAGGGAGTCAAGCAAGGGGCTTTGGGGGCTTCCGCATGGGCTGCGCCCTGGCGCTCCCTGGGTCGCCCATGGCAAGCACCTCTGCGGGGCTGCCACAGACTTTGCTCTGCGCTGCTGCTCTGGTGCTGTGGTCCCAGGCAGCAGTGCACGCCCCCTGTCACACGCTCGGTCACCCAGCCTGACAGGGCAAGCACACGCTGCAACCTTAGCTTCTGCGACTGCTGCTCAGGAGACCCCCAATATACACAGACCCAAAGTTCTGCCTGATGGCTCATCAGCCAGTCCTGCAGCGCTGGGCACAGAGCTTCTGCCGCTGCTGGACCCTGGCCGCCTGCAGGGGCTGGCGATTGCCGTTTGCTGCCATCACCGCTGCACCTGGCGCCAGTACGTTGGCAAGCCCATGTTTGAGCGGCTAGGGTTCAGCCCAGAGGAGTTTGAGGTGGTCAGCTGGATGACTGGTGAGTACTGGGTTTTTTTGCATTCGCATGTGTCAGTGATGTGCTTTGTCTTGATGGCAGCTGCTGCCACTCTTCCTGCTGCAGGGTGGGCACTGTGCGGCCATGAAGCAGCAGCAGGCGCAGCCCAAGCAGAGGAAGGTGGCCGATGCAGAGAGCCTGACAGTGAGTATGCAGGCGTGACAAAGGGCGGGGCTGACCCTCAGCATCCAGCTGCAGCGTGGGGGCGTGAAGAGCGAATTGTGATAGGTCAGCAATGCAAATACCTGATTGACGAGGGCAGGCGCCAGTGGCTGCAGCAGATGAGTTTTGTCAACTGTCAGATTGCACAGTACGTTGACCCTCTTGTGTCTGGCGAGAATTGCATATTGTTGGCTCTCCCTCCCAAGCACCCAAACCAAGCACAAACGTGACGTCTCAATGCTTCACATGATGAGGGGCATTGCAGCCCTTTCAGTGCTTCCGAATCAATTGATTGAATTTATAGGCAATAAAAGCAGGTGTGTAGAACATCTGACATGCACAGTGTGTCTTGGAGAGCAAAAGTGGAGGGTTTGAGGGACCATCCCAAGTTTGCTGTGCAGAACAGGGACTAGGCAGTAACACTCTCGCACTCACAACAGGCTTAACATAGCAGGCTAGACCTGAGGCTTGAGGTGGACGCACCACAGTACAGACAAGTATATCAAGCATTGTTTATCAATAAAATTGTGACGAGGCATCTGGGTTGGGCGAGATCAACATCCGGACTCACACAGGGTTGGTGCATGGGATACCGCTCTCGCTCCAGTGGTAGGGGCACTAGACTGTAGGATGAGGGGGCTGCTGTTAAGGTGGGGAGGTCTGCGGCCGCAGGTGTGGTGGACTGCAAAGCGCCAGGCGCCTCCTTCCTCCGTGCTGCAGCATGCAGCGGCAGCAGCAGGCGTGTGCTAACAAAGGTGACAAAGTGGGTCCAGCGCTGTTTGGGGGCTACTGCCGGCCTGAAAGCTTGACGGTGCGGATGGCGGGCAGCTCCCACGTGCTGTGCACCGAGCGCTGGCTGGCGCGGCGCTTGGCGTTGGGGGTCGCCCAGCCAGCCACCAGGCCGCCGGGCAGCGCCGCAGCCCGGACACCGTTCCCCAGATCAGAGGCGCTGGAGCTGCTGATGGCTTGCGGCAGGGTGGCCAGGCTGCTGGACAGCTGAGACTTAGCTGAGACCTGCAAAAGGAGCAGAAGCTGATGTTGAACACCTGGGGTTTGGCAGATATCTGCAGATGAAGCAGACCTATGCACATGTGCACTGGCTTGCGCAACATGCTCTACAGTCCTGCCTGACTAGTGCTAGCAGTGGCTGAGCTGGCTGCATGTGCTGGTGGAGCTCAGCCCAATACTCATTGCGCACATGCAGCACTGTTGTAGGCGGAAGCTGCTGGCACATGCCCAAAACAAGCTGCTGATGATACGCGCGTCGAGCGGGAAGTTTGCCTCGCCTGGCAACAGCTGCTATCCTAGCCCTTCAGACAAGCTGCCATGTGCAGTTCCGGCTGCCCACCCACCCACCTTGAAGCCCAGGGTCAGAGTCTGTGGCAGGATGGCATGGCTCGAGGTGCTGGGCGGCTTGGAGGGTTTGCTGCTGCTGTGCCCCTCGGAGCTGTACTGCGGCAGGGGGCCTGTGGGGCTGTGCCCGCACAGAATCATGGCGTCAAAGCTTTCCAGTTCAGCACTGCGCCGCCGGGTGCCTGCAGGGCTGCTCCCTTCACAGGCAGTTGAGTCACCCGCATTGGCCCCCACGATAGGCAGGGTTCTGACCTTCGCTGGCAGCCACCTGTAGACAGAGGATGCTGCTCAGGACTGAGAAGAGTGGTGGGCCTTTGGGATAACACAGTGCGCTGTGGCTGTCATTAGTGATCTTGCATGACTACATGCAAGAGGGCTTTTGATGACTGTGCACGATTCTGCTGTAGATGCTGAGAGGGCACAAGTATCAGCAGGCAAACTGCACCTGCAGCAACAACAGCAGCTGCATAAAGACCCTCAGCTGCATATGCAAGGTGGGCCACAGATCCCTGCTGGACTGGGTCGCAAGTGTGCCCATGCAGCGTCTTCAGGCCAGGAGCCTGCCCGGAGCCTCACTTGCTCAGCATGCTCTTGGCCCAGCGCCAGGGGGGCAGGGTGGCCCCGCTGGCTCTGAAGGCAGCTGCCATCTCCGCACACAGGGTCTGCACCAGGGGCACCAGGCGGGAGGCAGTACCCACAAACTCCTCAGGCACCACCTGTAGCACCTGCAGCAGGGGACAGGGGAAAAGGATCGCAAGAATGCTATGCTGCTGCTGATGTAACTGAAGGCAGAGCTATGCACTCAGGGGCAAGCCAGGGCCAAGGACTACTAGGCAATTTGGTGCTGCATTGAGACAATCATGGACCATGAGGAGGGGTTGCAAAGCTGCCTGTGGGAACACCCAAAGACCTTATGTGCTGGAGGCTCAAGTCTTGGAGGTTCATCAGCAAAGCATCAAACAATGCTGTTGTGCTGGCGAACCAAGCACTCGACCCTGCGCTCATTCATCAAAGCAGCTTTGATTGAGGCCGCTGGGAAGGTGGACAAACTGTGCACAAAGCACCCCTCTGGCAAGAAGGCTTTGCTGGGCGCCCACCTGCTGGTAGGGCACAGTGGCGTGGGGAATCTCAAACTGCTCGCGGAAGCTGGGGTCCAGGATCAGCTCGTCCTGCGTTCCAGGGGTGGTCACCACCAGGAACTCATGGTGCAGGTGATGGAAGCACTCTTGCCCGCGGCCACCCCCAAGGGCTGTGCGCAGGGCCACCTGGTGGCCCATGGCCGCCAGGCGCGATGCGATCACTACAATATCCCAGGTGCCATCCTCGCGCACCATGCGGCGCTTGAGCACGCTCAGGTCCCGCAACACCTGCAGACGGGGGCTGGGGAGGTGAGGGGCGGGAGTCAGGATGGGAGACATCCTTGCACTGGCATGAGAGGTACAGGCTCAAGAAGAAGTCTTGAGGCACTGGTGTGGTACCCCTCCCTGTACAAGCTGGATGGAGCAGCCATGCAGGCAGCAAGGCTGTGCCCTGTGAACGCATGTGCTCAGTGTTGCAGCACTGCTGTGCCTGAGTGTGGTCAGTCATGTGTGGCATACTGTGCTCACCACGTCAGACAAGGCTTGAATGAATGGGCCATGAAAAACATGATCAAGGCTTTGGCCCAAAGCGCAGCTGGGCGGCTGCCGCCTGACATGAAAAGGCACCCGCAGATTCTGCATGTACCCAGCCAACCCGAGGCAAACCAACTACAGAAGCTCCCAGGTGTGCAGCGCATCTTGGCACAGCACTCAAAGAGGCAATGACAGGCGATCCCACATGGGCGTGTGCCGCCTGCTGGCTTCCTCTGACACATGGCACGCAGACACTTCCAGCAAGCAGACATACATGGGTACTGTTGGGGTGCAGGCACCCCGAAGAGACGCAGGCGATGCCGGGAGCCCGAAGCGATGGCGCATCTTGTCTCGAGATTCTCAATCTGCGCTCACCCGCTTTTCAGCAGTGCTCTGGATTGTGGCCAGCTGCTTGATTTGCTGGTTCTGCCCCTGGGCCAAGGCTCTGGCCTGCAGGTCCTTGAGCGCTTGCAGGTCATCTAGCTGGAAGATGCCGTCCAGGCTCCCAGGCGATGGCTGCCAGGGCATGCTGGATGCAACCAAGGCTGTCATCGGATCCGCAAACGCCTCGTCAGTTTGTACAACAAGCCAGAACGCAAGTGTATATACTTTAATTACAATCGTGTCACGCACAGGAGCAAGCCTATTTTGACCCATGCACTTTGCAATGGCAGGCTGACATTTCTGAGGGTGCAGTCAGCCTCATAAAGCAGGATGCAACCACAGCCTGGCTTGATGGGCCATATCCAGCAGGCGCTGCGTGTGCTCAGTCTCCCAGGCAGCTTTGATACTGCACCTGTAGAGGGAGCCATTGCAATTGGCAGCTCCTGTCAGGCAGGATCACAGCAAATCAAATGAATGGGGACAAGTTGGAGCACCCGCTGTGCTGACAGCAGCATGCGATGGCCTGGTTGTCTTGCTTGGCAGGGCAGCCCTTTCGCACTGTACACAGAGCAGCAGGGATTGCCAGGCGCCCATCAATTACACCTGCAGCGCTGCTGATGCCCCAATCATGTGGTCCTGCTGGTCTGGACAGGTGACAGGGCAGCCCGAATGGCCTCCATCACATGTGCTGCAGGACCTTGTTGCAGCCTGCCTGGAACAACACAAGCCTGGAGGACGCCATGTTTGTGGTGCAGCCACCTCCACATGGCAAGTCAAGCGCATCAGAGACTTGCGCAGGAAGTCAGCTCATGCTGTTGCGCCGCTGCCTGGGTGGCCCTCGGTGGGACTGTACTGACACAGCCAGCACACAGGTCTGCTGGGTGTTACAGAAGCTTGGACATACGAGTACGGTTCCTAGGGAGTGGTCTGGGCCATTGGGGAGAGCCGGCATGCCTGGCCAAAGTTGGGCCATACTTTCAACCTCCCTCGTCTTAGGACCAGTCCATTGAGGGAAGTCTACATCACATGAGAGCCGAATTTTCACTGACACTCAGCATGGCAATAGATGTTACCGTTCTTTTCATGAAATGATTGTGAATCGAAGGTTAGCAGGAGAGCCAGTCTGGGGAGGAAAACCAAGAGTCATGTGACATGGCCCTTCCCAGAGTGCAATACTGAGTTCCTGCCGCAGTGATCAGTGCATCATCAGACGGTGACGCGAATTTGTCTGCTGCCTGTGGAAGTCACAGGGCGCCCCTTGATCTCAAGGTGGGGGTCCTGGGAAGCCTGGGCAGCTGCCCAGGCCTTGCTGGAGTCCCAAGCATTGTGTGGGCCTATGCTGAGCACCTCTGCAGTTGCTGCAACAGTGACGCTGTCCAGCTTAGGGGTACTGTTGCTGGGGCGCCTTGATTTCAGGGTTGACTTTGGCAAGAATCCGGCAGGCGGACGCCTGCACAGCCAGACAGGGCTCAGAACGCCCCTGACAAGCTTGCTACTGTAGAGAGGGTGGCCTGACCTGCAGCCAGTAGCCCACCTGGAGGTCGGTGCAAAGGTGTAGTGCCAGGGGGTGGCACTGCTGAGGCTGTTGGGCCCCCCTTCAGCCGATGCTGCCCCTCGCCAGATGGGTCCGTATCCCGCCTTGCCGTCCCGCACGTCAGATGCTGATCGGGCGCCAGACACCCCAGGCTGGCTGCCATGCAGCCCGGGGGGCCGAAGCCCTGACCCTTCTGCCTTCTCTGACAGTGTCACCAGCGCGTACTCGCGTGGGGTGACTGCCAGGGAGCCTGCCGCATTGTGAGTGGCTGCAGTAGCTGAAGGGCGGCTGCTGCTCTGCATCGTTGGCAGGGCCACGCAGCGCGGGAGGTCTACCACTGCACCTCCATACTGAGGATTGCCCAGCACCTGCTGCCATCCCTGCAGCAGGACAACTTGCACTGCAGGACATGCTTGTTGCTGACTTGACAATGTTACCCGTTGACTGATGGCAGGCGTCACACCATTCCAGCCCACAACTGGCAATTGCCAGCCAAGCAGGCTGTAATGATCAGCAACTCCGCCAGCTGGGACTGGTGCTTGCCCACCTGGCCAGCCTCCTCCAGCGGCACCACAGCAGTCCCCATGGCCAAGGCCTGGGGACGAGGCAGGCCCAGCTTGAGCTGCCTCCCACTGCTGCCCAGCTGCAGGCCATCCCGTAGTACCCGCTGGCTCTGCGGGCGAGGCATCTGGATGTTGCTCATGCGGACGGCACTGACTGCATCTGAGGTTGACTGCCGCCGCCGCCACAAGCCTGCGCCCCCAAGGCCCCCCACCGTCCTGCAGGGCACCAGCGCCTTGTGAGCAGATCGTTGCGCAGCTGTCTCTTGCCAAGCACTTCTGTTGGGTTGTGTAGGTCATGGCCCCCAGACCTGGCACGCCCTGCAGCCCACAAGCAGGCACGACTCCCAGGGGGCAGGCAATCGTGTCCTGCATCACCAAGCCCAGCTGCGTGCAAGCAGCTGAGCAGCTGCCCTGCTCATGCAGGTGCACCCATGAAGAGCATGCAGCAGGACCTGCCTGAGGCCCTGCGCAGTCAGCATGGCTGCAGCTGCCATGGCGGCCTCGCCTGGCGGGCCACCTGGCGCGCTCAGCCGCTCGCTGTGCGCCTGAGGCAGCAGCCTGGACAACGAGAGGATGGTGCGGGCCCTGTGGCGCCGTGCCTGCTGCCTCTGCTCCTCCAGGGCAGATGCTGCGCCTGAGGAGGAGGATGTGTCGTCTGTGTCACTGTCCGAACAATCCTCCTCCTGTGGCACCAACAGGAAAGTAGTGGCAGATATGAAGGCAGAAGCCTGTGGCTGTGGTAAAGAGCGATGGCGGCCTACAGATGCAGCTTCAGAGGACATACAGAACTGAGGGCTTTACCATGTGGCTATTGGACAATCCATCTGGTCTCAACGACTGAAGCTTGAGCACAGAGAAGGGACACAATGACAGATTTAGGTTCACCTACAGATTTGGGACAGAGACAACCAGCGCCCCGTGGCCATGCCCTGTATCTGAGATCAGCTGACACAAGATGGCTGCAAAACTTGAGCTCCAACTTAGAGAACAGCCTGCCTTGAAGTCTGCAGACTGGGGGCTCGGTGGCAGGTGGCTGCCTGTGCACCCACCTGCAGCTGGCTAGACAACTAAGCAATGCAGATCCTCCACTCCACAAGATGCAACCCACCTGTGCATCAGCAGTCTGTGCCTGGCAGGCCGCACTGCTGTGCGCAGCCAGCAGCAGTGAGGCTGCACTGGGAGGGACCAGGACGTGCAGCTCCCTGAGTGCAGCAGCTACAGCTGCTGGGCTGGCGTAGTCCAGCAGCGTCACCGCGACTGCAGCCCCCATGCGCGCCAGGTGGGCTGTGTTGTAGTGCACCCCTGCTAGGGGGCCCCGCGATGGCCCAGCAAAGGATGCCTCCAGCGTGAAGCTGCAGGGCATGTCCAGCAGAGGTGACTGCTGCACTGTTGCCCAGGTGGAATCTGTGGACTCGAGGGCTGGTGCAGGCCCTCAGCGTGAGGCTGAAGGCCAGGGGGGCAGCAGGGGTGCCAGTTGGGCAGGTGCACTAATGTGCCAACAGGACTTACATGCACTGAGTTGGCACCCGCAGTCGGAACCTACAACCAGCAGGGCGGTGCAGGCTGCCACACTGCAGCAAGGGTGCAAGGCTGTGTGGTGCAGCAGGCTCATCTGTGACAAACCAGGTGCGGACTGTGGACTTCCGCGGCACCCACCTGTTTACCAACCCTAGCTCCTGCCAGCAAACCACCCGCGCAGTTGTTGCCTTGGCACGCTGCACCCGCCAGCTCCCAGCAAACACATTGAAGAGATCAGATGCGCGCTTCTGAAGCAGCTGCGGGAACACCTTGGAGGCCACCCTGGGAGGTACCCCTGGCACGGCGCCGACCGGCGCCTGCTGCTGCACAGGTAGATGCAGAAGCACACTGGGGCTCTGATTCCTCAGCCCATGCTGGCTCTGCTGGTGTTAACTTGAAGCAGCTTGAAGGGCCAATTGTGAGTACTGCCGACAGGTGTGAGTGCATCAGAACCACTGGCAAGCGCTACTGGGCTGCCCAAGCATTTGGGAGAAAGTGGAGCTGCATGCTTGCAGGCATAAGGCATGGGAGGCTGCTTGCAGGTGAGTGCATCCGCTGGCAAGGTCATGACACAGAACGTGGAGGTGTCTGCGACAGCTCGTGGCATCTGAGCTTCTCACCTGCTCCTGAGGATTGCCCTCGCAGCCGTACACAAACACGTCACGCTTGCGGGAGTGGCCATGCATGTCGCAGAAGAGCATCACCTGCAGGCAGGGAGGAGGGTTCTGGCCCAAGAAGGGGTGCCGTGTGCATGCTACTGGCCCTGTCTACCTCAGCAGCCAGCAATGATGCCTGTCCTGACACTCTGGCAGCAAATGCAAGCATGCAGCACGTGCACCTGCTGCTGCGGTGCCGCCAGGCACCTGCTGGAGTCTGCCTGCTGCAGTGCTGGCCCCTCACCTCCCTCTCATGCATCAGCTGCTGTAGCAGGCCTTTGGCTGCCGCAATGGTGGGATGCAGCTCTGGGTCAGGATCATCCCACACTCGGTTTAGATCAAAGCCCGCCAGGTTGCAGCGGTAGTTGCCCACGATCACCCCATCTGGGTTCAGCATGGGGATTAGCTGCGGAGCAGCAGCAAAGCTCTGGCAGGTGCGACATTGCCGGCTGCTGCGTTACATGCCGAGCCTCATTAAAAAGAGTTTAGTCACCAGAGCCATGAAGAGGAACACTGGCACGCAAGCCAGTGCAAAGACACTAGGACGCCTGCAGTTGCACATGATCAAGATCTGCTGCGCCACCTCGGTGCTAGCATCAAGCTGTGTTAAGGCAGGCCACACCTTGAAGACATACTTTCTGCGCAGCACGACAGCCTGAGCAGAAGGCCCTGTCAGGAAGTCCAGAAGGCCCAGCATCATCCAGGAGGCGTTGGACTCCCCTGGATGTACTCTTGCTGCAGCACATGTGGTGCAGCGGTCAAGGCGAGCAGGGAGCTGGGGTGCAAGGCGGACAGGCAGCAACCTTGGCAGCCTAAAGCGTCCAGCAAGCATGACAGCACAGGGAGCCTGGTGCTCGCAGGAGCCTGCTGGTAGCAGAGTCCCATGGAAAGGACTGCACAGCAGCTTCTGGGCAGGACTCCACCTGTGAAGAAGGCTCCCTTGCGCTCATGAAGGGGGCTGCCCTCATCCTCAGGTGCAGTGATGGTCACGACTGGGCAATCATTGCCTGCCAGGGTGGTGCACAGGGTTTCCTGCGTCATGCATGACATCCTGCTCTGCCGCATCTGACAGGACAACAGATCCCTGCAGGCACACAGGCAGGCACAGCCCCACTTCAAGACACAGGCATCAGCATCTCCCAGGAGCGAGCTCAGCACGGCAGCTGTGCAGGGGCCTGGAGCTTCATCTCACACGCACAGTTGGCATGAGACATCACGCAGCAAGATGTCCTCCCTGAGAGCTGTGGGACTGCCAGCAGTGCTGCGCAGATCAGAGGCCTCTGCTGTGCTGCCAAAGGAGACCATGCTGGGCGCCGGCCTGCTTGTGTAGCCTGTGCTGTCGCGTGGTGCTGCTTCAAAACCGGACCTGCCAGCCAACGGGACCACAAGCTTCCCCCAGCCCACCTGGTAAGGTCTGTGTAGGTGTAGGGGAAGCAGTGCGCAATGTGCACTACATCCCGGTTGTGAGGCAGCGTGAGGGTGAAGGACAGTGTGTGGTAGCAGTGCCCGCTGCTGTCGCAGGGCAGACCCTCCTGGTAGGAGACTTGGTCGCCTGCCCTGAACCAGCCGCGTCCCTGCAGCAGGCCACAGTTCTGCCAGGCCGACCAGGCCTGGCCTGCATTGCGAGCAGCTCCCCTGTCCCAGGCAGATGTTGTGGAAGACAGGGTCTCCCACCTTGGTGGCTGCCTCTTTGGCTGAGTGTATAACTGGCTGCATTCCCTGGCTGTAAAGACTTCGGTCCTTCCTGAGATTGACTACGTTGAGCTTGTATCTGATGCCGCAGCGACCATTCCTGACTGCGAAGTAGAACCATTGAGTATGAGACCCTGTGCTACTGTCTGGCGCCAACCACAGATTGTACTCATGGGATCCAACCTGCAGCACAAACAGCCTGTTCAGAGCGCACCTGTTCTGGGACTGAGGGCAGCTTCAGAAAGCGAAGAGTACAGCAACAAGCCCGTTCAAGCTCCTGGTCGGGCAAACGCCACTCCTGCAGCTGTTGATGCAGGTCCAGACCTGAATTGCTCGCTGCAAGTTGCCGCTCTCAAAGCGGCTGTCAAAGCTGAGCGAGTGTCTCAATGGACCCTCCTGCAAATGCACCCATGCAGCCAGTCAGCTCCACGTGCTCCGCCGCTGTTGTGCTGGCTGCAGTTCATCCAGCACAGGCAGCTTACCTCAATCAGGGGTGCCTGCTCCAAGCCTGAGTCATACACCACCCGTGCAAATTGCTGGCCTCCTGAACCTGCTGTACCTGATCCAGCTGCCGCTGCAGCTGAGTCAGCTGCCAGGCTGGCTGCAGAACCAAACAGGTCCCTGCCATCCCTGCTGCTGGAGGTGGCTCTCACCAGCGGCGCTGGGATTAGGCAGGAGGCTGACAGAGCAGAGTTGCGCCGCCCAGGCCCCACCAGTCCTGGCTGTGTCAGGCCTTCCCCAGCAGCTTCCTGAGCCAGCCTGAAGGCAGGGACGCTCAGACTGGCTTGCAAGGCAGGGATCAGCGCGGCAATCCTGCGATCTGGCAGCAGCGATTGTCACATGAACAGTCAGAAAGCTCTTCGTGCCCCTCAAGCTGCATGTGGCCCAGCAGAAAGCCCATGTCAATGGCACAGGTGCACAACAGTAGCATAGCCACCAGTGATTGCAACTCACATGCACATGGCCGATCAACTTGATGCCCCACACGCCTGCCCACCTGGAAGCAGGCTCAGCTGCCGTGGCAGACGCTGGCCTGCCCTGGAGACCCTCTGCTGGTGCAGCACGGCGCTGAGCGCTCAGAGGGCGCTGCGGCAGCATCAGCAGAGGTTCTTCCCCCAGCAGCCTGGTCACAGGCGTGGGCACGAGGTCATGCGGTACCTGCGTGGCCGCTGGCCTGCATGGCAGCGGCAACGAAATCCAATAATTTATGCAGGGTCGGCTGCCATGAGTGTCAAACAGAACTGCAATGTTTTTTGGGCTGCTCATTGTCTCTGATGCTCACCGGCTGGACCAAAGCATATGGCAATCACATCAGGCAGCCATGGCAACAAAGCAAAATTCAATCCTCAGACCTGTGGTCGAGATATCCAAGTGTGCGCTATTTACATGCGAGAGGTCTCAGCAGCCTCACCGCTGCAGCAGGAACTGCACCTCAGTCACCAGCTTCAGGACTGCCTCAGCTTCTCTGACCTCCTCCTGGCCCACGCTGAACACTGATGCAGCATCAGGGTTTGGCACAGCCTTCCTTGCCCCAGATCCACTGACTCCAGCTCCCTGAGGCTTGGCAGGCTGTACAGCACCCGGCAGACTGTCCGCCCTGGCAGCAGGCTGCTTCCCGCCCACAGCCAGCAGCCTGCCGCGAGGGGACGGCTCCCCAGCCTGAGTCCCCGCCGCTGCTGCATCCAGGTCTGGCAACTCTGTCTGCCAAGGGCCCAGGCCTGAGTGATCCCCAGTCTGGGCCTGTTCCTGCTCTGCTGGCTGGCCAGGCTGCAAGCCAGACTCAACTGAGGCAGCCAGCCCAGCTGGCAGCTGCAGCAGTGGCTTCATAGCAGGCTGCCGCTCGTCTGGGTCAGGCTGGGACAGCTGCCGCCTGTTTGAGGTCAATAAGCTTGCCCCAGCAGACTTGCCAGGGGCTGCACCTGCCCTGCCCCTTGACACGCTGCTGCCCTTGCTGCTACGCAGGTACTTGCTGCCCACCTTCTTGCGCGGCTTGCTGGGTCCTGTAACTGTCTGCGTCGACACACCTTCGAATGCTCTCAGGTCCTCCAGAACAGATTTGCTGAGGACATCTGCCAGCCATTGCTCAGGCGGCGCCGCGTGCACCTGCTTCCTGCCCTTGCTTGGGGGGTGCACCACAGAGGACATGCTTCTGCTGCAGATTCTTCCAGCCGCAGCAGCTCATGAAATAAGAGCCCCTCTTCAATCCTGCATGGATGGGGAGGCCAGCATGTAACCCTATCTATAACCGTCATTGACTTCGACCGCATGGCCAGTCAAACTTGTCTCAGTCTCGGTGCATTGTGGCTGGACTTGTACATCTCTCTCTTGATGCAGGGTTCATTCATCATCGAGTCCCATCTCTCCTGGCATGTCTCGAATTTTCACATCTGCATCTTCTCCAAACTGGATGGCAGTGTCTATATTGTACAAGACCTCAGCAATGCTGCAGCACACAGTCCATGTGAGGAGCCCTCATCAAGCAGTTGCCTGTGCAGTGACCATGCTGCTGCACCCCACCTCTCCTCATCACTGATGTCTAGCGCCTGAAAGTTGACCATGCTGTACTCATCCACCAGCTTGGCAACCTGGACAGCCAAGCTGACGTGTCAGCATCGTGGCGGGTCAGTTTGTCAAGAAAAAGTGAAAACCTCCTTTCTCACCGCATCGTTCAGTTTCCTGAAGCCCGGGCCAGTCTGTGCAGACAGCTCAGCCGCCATTTGCCGAGTGTCTGGGTACAGAAAGGCGTCAAGCACTGTCTGCAGCAAACACGCAGGAACAGCTGCCAGGTTGCTGCAGCAGAACAGGAATTCCATCCTGGGCAAGCAAGACACACACCAATCCAAAATGGCATTCTGCAGCCAGCCAGGAGCCAGCAGGCAGCCTCACCTTGTCTGACAGCAGGTCCACCTTGGTCAGGACATTGACATGGGGCAGCTCCAGCTGGACCATAGCAGACAGAGCCTGCAGGCTGCCTGCAACAATGGTCCAAGTCAGCTACTGCACATCCCGCCAGCAGAGCAGCAGCCAGCACCGCATGTCCCAGTCAGGCAGACAGGAGCAAAACAGCCTCTGCGCGTCTGCCAGTCCAGCAGATAGCGTCAACACACGAGCAGAAGGCAAGCAGTAGGCAACTAGCAACCCTTGCTAGCAGCCCTCGCAGCCAGCCCCGCACCTGCTATGAACTTGGGGGTTTCTGTGATGAACTGGCAGTCCAGGCAATAGACCGCGCACATGCTCCAGCCCTGCCCTCGCATCCAGTCCACCAGAGTGCGAAACACGCTGACATGGGAGTACAGCTCAATCTGGCCAGGGCAGTCGAAGATGAGGTAGTCATCCTCGCCATAGGCCTGCATCAAAGCAACCCTTTTGTTGTGGGGCAGCACTGGCATGAGTGCACCATCTCAGTGCACAGGCCTGACCAAAAGTCCTTGACAGACTGGAAGCATCAGGCAGGCAGCATGCTCCGTCCCATTGCTGGGTTGCAATGCACAAGCCGACGCTGCAGCATTGCAAGAGTTGAGGGCCCAGTGCTGACCTCTAGCTCATCAGCCAGCCAGTCATCCAGGTTGTCCTCCATGTACTCCATGGCATATAGCAGGCCCCTGTAGACAGCATGGCGGCGTCAAGACTGCTGAGTTGCCAGCAAGTGAAGGTGACATCACCATCAGGCTTCCCCTGAGGCAGCCACTGCATGGCCTACAGATGGGCGAGGTTCCTGGGGCACCCTGCAGGCAGCGTGCATCCTTCAGCATGCAGCTACCAGCAGTCAGTGGATGGCAAGCACCGACAGGCAGGGTGCAGCTCTCAGCGGGGGGTCGCAGGCTGCCACGGCTGAGATGCACTGTCCCTGCTCTATTGTAGGGTGAAGGCGGCAGCTTGTGGAACAAGCACTGCAACGCAGCAGCAGCGGATAGCCAGAGCACCTTGGCAGCCTTCAGGCAAGCTGCACGGTGAACAGGACGGCCACTCAGCATGCTGCAAGCAGCAGTCAACGATGACATCCCACCCATTGGGTCCCAGCTGCATCTCCTCCATGACATCCTCCAGGCTGACAAGATCGCGCACATCAAAGCTAACGGGGTACTTGAACTCCTCTGCTGCAGGGTCTGCACCAGGGGTCGGTGCCAGTGGGTTGCGTACAAGAGCACACCACCCAGGCAAGACACCTCAGCAGCCCCTTGTCATCAGCCTGACCAGTAGTAGGGCAGTGCTGTGCTGGGTGCTGGCCTGCAGACAGGTAGGGCCCACGCAAGTTGATTGATGGCTCACCAAGGTTGACAACATGAACGGTGCGGCCAATAGCCTCACAGTGTTGCCTCAGGTTGTCACAGTAGGTTGACTGCAGGCAGCAGTGGCCAAGCTGAGACCCTGCATCTGGTGGCTGGGTCTGCAGCAACTTCATCTTCAGCAGTCCCACCTTCCCACTACCAGCTGGACCAATCACCAGCTGAGCAAACCTGCCCATAGTCCCTGCTTCTTCTTACTCCCATCACCTGTTGACTGATGGCATGCCTCTGTGTGACTTGGGTTTTATGTAGGTCTGTCTTGCCTATGTCACAAACCTGTGGAATTGTCGTTGGCCCAACCTGTTTGAGGTTCAAAGTCAGGTGAAGGTCTGGCTGGCAGATCCTCATGGAGACTCGGGGCACAAAGCCTTACCTGCAATGATGCTGAACAGGCACCTGACTGACTTCTGGCATTGATGAGCCTCAACACACTTGATGCACTCTGTTGGGGCAGTGCAATCTGTATGGTTGAGATTGAGCCGTGGATGTTCACCTGCAGCCGCCAACCTTGCGCTCCGCAGGGTGAATGCTTCAAACACCATTCAGCCTGCATTGACCCAGAGAGGGCCATCATGTCGCGCCTGATCAACAGAGTGGCAGCACAAGGACATGCTCTGGGCTAGTAGGTATGTCTTGCTAACTGACCAGCAGCATGTGCATGCAGGGGTAAGCTCACATGTGCTGCAGGGGCAGCCTGCCAAAAGTGCAGCCAATAGAGGATTAGACTGGGTCAGGGGGTGTCAGACTGGCATGCACAGCAGCTTTGCTATTCAACAACGTCCAGCAGCTGCCATGTGCATGCATGAAATGGAGGTACAAAAAGACAAAGCAGCTTTGCTATTCAACAACATCCAGCAGCTGCCATGTGCATGCATGAAATGGAAGTACAAAAAGACAAAGTATCTGATAACATCTCAAGAGCAGCCCTCCATGGCGTTCTCAGTTTCGTTCCACTACATGGCAAGGGAGAGTGGGGACAAGGGGGCCAGTAAAGTCACAATATGTCACTCAGGATCTGCTGTAAATTGTGCAAGGTCAAAAGACAGCTCCACAGCTCTGTGCCACTTAGCATAGCGTTTTTCTACTGCCTCCTCAGAGATTTTTGGCTGCCAGCTGGCAGCCTTGCCGCCAGCAGCACCCTGCTCCCTGAAGACCCATTCCTCAGACCAGAATCCAACACCTATGCCTGCTGCGTATGCTGCGCCGAGTGAGGTCGTTTCAAGGTTTGCAGGCCGCTCTACCGGCACCTGCAGCCAGGGCAAGCACCTGTCAGAAGCTCCTCACATGACAAGCTCGGTCTTGCAGGCACAGGACAGGGCAACTTCTGGCCATTAGATGGCCAGGCACACCTGAAGTGCATCAGCCTGCAGCTGCATGAGCAGGCCGTTTCGTGATGCTCCGCCATCTACTTTGAGGCACTTCAGCTGGCTGAGGTCCGCATCCTGGCGCATGGCGTCCACTACCTCCCGCGTCTGCACGACGATCACAAAGGAAGCTCAGCGACCAGAGACTGTCACAGTGCACTAGCGGATGGCTGGCTGAAGCACACACACAGGCGTCGTTTGGAACCCTTGAAAGGAGAACGACTGAACTCAGGGAGGCCAAGTCCAAGGCACAGAGGATGCACAGGACCCATGCCAAGCCGTAGACATTTTACAGGAAGCCTCCATCTGCCCTGGACCTCCTCACCTGCCATGCAATGGCTTCCAGCAGGGCTCTGACGACATGGGCTTTGCCTGAGTGGCTGGTGAGGCCCAGGATGACGCCACGTGCATCGCTGCGCCACCGCGGGGCAAGATGCCCGCTGAAGGCTGGCACAAAATACACGCCTGCACAGCCGCTTTGGAAGCAACTGACAGGCGTGCTTGCAGGCACATTCAGGCGGCTGTCAAAGCCACAATAGCAGCTTATGCACCCATCAACCGTAAGCACAGGCAACACATGGGGGGCAGCCAAGCCGCAAATGTGGCAGCAGTGCATGTTGGATGAGCCTGCAGAATGCTAAGGGGCTTGCCTGCTGTGTGAGGCACAGACGCTGCAAGGGTCTCGCACTCGTCTGCGGTCTCAAATAGCTGCAGCTTGTCCTTCAGCCACGAGATTCCAGCGCCGGCCACAGCAATGCTTCCCTCCAGAGCGTACTGCACTGTGCAGTCACACCCTCAGCCTGCGTGGTCCGCTCAATGCAGGTCGAGCACAGTCTCTCTGAGCATGTGACAAATGGCATCCTGCTCAGCACCCTGAACAGGCACCTTTGCAAAAGCCTCGCAGGAAGCAGGCCATCTGCTGACCTGGGGCCTTGCCGTGGGGCCTAGCTGGAAAGCTAGAGTCGTAATGAGCCCATGGCTGCTGTCCACTGCCCGCTCCCCCGTGTTGAGCAGGAGGAAGCAGCCCGTGCCATAGGTGTTCTTGGCCTCCCCTGCTCGGCAGCGCTGCCCCAGCATGGCAGCCATCTGGTCCCCAAGGCAGCCAGCAATGGGGATGCCTGCAGCATGCCGGGGACGCTCAGCTGCAACACCACCGGCAGTACCCCTGCACCCTGGTCCCTGAGCTGATCGCATGCAGGGTGCACAGGCAGAGGCTGGCGTGCGCACAGAGCTGTGTCAGCCTCAATGGACACACTTTTGATCAGGCTGTGCAGACAGACATGTCTTGCCTGCCAGGCCGCCTGACTTCACTCTGCCATACACCTCAGCGTTGCTTTTTATGTCTGGCAGCATGCTGCGCTGCACACTGAAGCGATGCAGCATCTGGTCATCCCACTGCATCTTATGGATGTCCATGAGATTTGTGCGGGCAGCATTGGTAGCGTCAGTGACAAAGATGCCGCCCTGGGTGCCACCTGTCAGGTTCCAGAGCAGCCACGTGTCAATGGTGCCTGCAGAAAGGCACAGCAGACTGTCCTGAGGCCACCCATGTAGGAAAACGGGGAGCTGCAACTCAGGCCTGATCTGCAGCGGTCAGACTGGGTAAGCACTCGTGCCTCAACATGAGGCATCAGCGCCACCCACTGGGGAAGGGTCAAGCCACGACAGAATGTGATTGGAGCAGACTTGAGCGCCAGCGTATGCTTCAGCAGGGAAGCAGGAGCCCACCCATTGATGCGGCTCCAGCCTTGACGGCCTCGGTCACGGCAGGCACATTTTGAAGGAGCCAGAGGAACTTGAATGCTGAGAAGTAATGGCTGATGGGGAGGCCTGTCACTGAACGGAAGTAATCCTGCAGCGGAGGTATGCTGGAAGCAGGTGTCATCCAACACTGCAGGGCCCCTCTGCAAGACCCGACATCAGTGCAGCCCGCCAGCGCAGGCAAGAAGAGCATGCTGCACAGCATCGTGGCTCACCACGCCTGTACGCTGTGCAGCTGCAGCAAAAGCCTGTCAGCGCTGGCACAGAGCAGCTGGCTTTACGGCTTCCTGAGGAGAACGGCAACATACCTTGCTGCCCTGCTCCCGCTCCATCTTGGCACACAGGTCTGCAGTGCGGCCATCGTGCCACACTATGGCATTGTGCAGCACTTTGCCTGTTGTCCTATCCCATACAACAGTCGTCTCCCTCTGGTTCGTGATGCCCACAGCCTTCACGTTCAGGCTGCCCTGCTGCTGCTGTGCTTCAGCCAGTGCCTTCTCGATGCAAGTCTGCACAGTGTCCCAGATTTCCTGGGGATCGTGTTCAGTCCACCTGCGGATGCACATGTCAGATGTTGGGCCTCAAGCACCTTCATAAGCACCAGGCAAGGCAGTAGTTGGGCAGCCCTCACCCTGCATGAGGTGTGTGCTGCTCAAACTCCACCTGATAGCTGGAAACAAGTTCAGCTTGTTTGTTGAATATGCAGCATCTAGTGCTCTGTGTGCCCTGATCAATGGCAGCGATGCACTCCATGTGCACCTGAATAAGCGGAAGACCCGGTCAAACATCATCCGACATGCGCTGCTGCCAATCAACACTCATCAAAGGTATCGAGCACTCCCAGCCTGCGCCACCTCATGTTTTGGGCTCCGCCAAAGTGCATGTCCCTTCACTCCTTCCTGGCAACCAGCTGCTGCACCCACCTGACAGTTCTCTTCCTGGTCCAGGTGGGAATGGGCTTGGAGACAGTATCACTGCCATGCATGGCAGACCTGGAGGCTCAATTGGCGGGGCTACGCTGTGCCTGGAACAGCCTGACAAGCCCTGAGGCGCCAGCACCTGGTGCGCAGAGGCACGCCAAGAATGCAGGCAGATGCAGCCCTGGCCGGCCAAGCCCACAGCCGCCTGGGCCCCGTGTGGGCACCGAACTCCTTCCAGAAGGCTGCCAGCAGCAGCAGCAGCAGCAGCCTCTCAAGCGCAGGATGCATGACGAGGCTTCTGGGCACTTCTCTGGGCGAGCACAGCAGGCCGGCGCAGAGGTCACTGAGAGGGCTGCCCCCCTGCCGTCCTCTGGCTATCCCGATCTGGCATCAGCCGCCTGGCAGGAGGTCGTCCAAGCGGCTCAGCAGCCGCGCCGCCAGGGCCAGGGCCAGCAGGCAGAGGCAGCGTGGGCAAGGCCTGATGTCCAGGGTGCGCAGGCCGCCAGCAGGCACACAGCCGGAGAGACGTCACAGGCAGGCAGCAGGAGCCTGTGCGCTGGGTCGGGAGCTGGCGACAGCGGAGCAAGCCTGCGAGCGTCGCATGCAGCGGCCCGGCTTGCAGCCCTGCGGCAGGCGCAGACCTCACGGAGAGCAGTGCCTCCCATGCAGCAGCCTGCAGCAGAGCAGTGCAAGCAGCGTCACGGCTGTGAGGCCAGGTGCGTCATGCGTCACCTCCTGCCTGCTGCTCGGGTTGGGGTATACCGCCCCCAGGGTGCTGTGCAGCATCACCAAGCCTTTGCATGTTGCTCAATGCCGGCTCTGCACAGCCCATCAGACCTACAGGCACCCCTTTGCAGGCCAGACGGCTCTCAGCAGCGGCAGGGGCTCATGCCCCAGCGCCGGCAGACTTGGAGCAGGAGCTCTAGCAGGCACAGTCCGGAGCAGGCCAGCCTGGGAGCCCACCCTGCGGCTGCTGGGGTGCAGGGCACCGCCCCAACAGATGGCCAGGCTTGCGAGCAACAGCGCAGACAGCATGGTGGCACAGGACAGGAGCAGGAGTCAGAAGATGCTGGGAACCTCTGGAGAGACTGGCTGCGGTGGGTGACAGCAGGGCCAGGCGGTGTGTACCATGGCTTGCACTGTGCACTGCTTCCGTGCGTTCCTGGATTCTGAAGTCTGGCGGAGACTGTGCTCAGGTAGTAGCAGCGCCTCTGCCACATGACCCCTCTTGCTATGTCACCTTCTTCAAGTGCAGGGCGTCGCATGACGTGGGTCCTCAGGCTGCAGCCGGCAGGCAGAAGCGTCGAGCCAGGCGCCCACAGTGGCACATCGACCCCGCTCTGCCCCCAGTGATTGCTGGTGAAGGGGACGCGCCCCAGCAGGCAGCTGCTGAGTCAGCTGCTCAGCCAGCACTGCCCAGCCTGCATGCACCGCCTGCAGCCCGGGACACACTGGGCTATGCAGCAGCTGGTCCTGCAGCACCATCTGTCCTCCCAGGGTCGCAGGGCCACAGGGATCTGCAGTGCCACCCAGCAGCGCCCAGTCTGGCCAGGCCATCAGGGCAGCACAGCTGTCCAAGCATTGGGGCACCCGCACACAGCCCAGGGGCCCAAGCACAGGACACCTACTCTGGTATGCAGCAGTCAGGTCTGCCCCCAGCTGCCGCCCACGTTTGGGGCAGGGTCCCCGGGCAGCACGCCCCGTCCCTGCCAGCAGCTGCCTGGCCAGTACATGCGACATCCGCATGGCCCTGGCGCGGCTGCAGGGCGGCACCTTCTGCCGCGCTCAGGCAGGGTGCCGCTACAGGCCCTGCCCTGGCAGAATGGAAGCCGGCCAGGGAGCCAGGAACAGCGGCAGCAGGCGGCATCAGCTCGGGCAGCCCATGAGAGTCCCTCATGTGACGCTCGCTGGCATGGCAGCGGGCACCAGCTGGCAGCACTGGCACAACCTGCGGACTGGGGGGCCAGGCAGGAGGCCTCGCTCGGCCATGCTGGGCCACAGCCTCGCAGGCACTCAGAGGGCAGCTGGCAGGCCTACCACCACCAGCCCAAGGGGGAGCCCGATCATGAGCAGCACTCCAGGCAGGATTGGCAGGTGCAGCTGGCTGCAGGACGTCAGCCTTTTGGTCAGCATGCACAGGCAGCTGCTGGAGGATGTGCGGTGGTACAGCACCAGAACCCACTGCATTCAGGTGCATTGCTGTGGCCCCAGGGTGCTGACGCCACCAGTCAGCAACAGAACGCGACAGCACAACAAGCACATGTGGGCGCTCCTCAAGAGCCTGCAAGTGGCTTGGCCGCATGCCTGGCTGCAGCACTGGCTCACATGTGCCGAGACATCCCGCTGGTGGAGGATCAGGAGCATGTGGACGCGAGGATGCAGCAGGCAAGCAATCAGGACTGCTGGGTGGCTCAAGCTTGCTTGTGAACCTGCCTCACGGCAGATTGCCTCCACAGATGCTGTGGGATGTCACTCCCAGGCTGCAAACAAGCAGGAAGCACGTCATGAATGCAGCACACCAAAACTGAGAGAAATAACTCTGAGGATGCAGCAAGCAAGGCTGGGGACGTGAAGCATGCTGCAGTGTTGCTCTGTGCGACCTTCAGGTGTAGTCCTTCAGATGACTCTCAGGCAGCCTGCTCTTGCCCAAAATCTGGTTTCTGACCCTCCCAATCTGCGCAGCCTTGCTTCAGCGCCTGCGCTGCTGCAGGTGCGGCAGCGGCTGCATGTCAGTGCAGCAGCCACACCTGGACAGCAGGAGGAGGCTTTTACAAGTTCGCAGGGTGGTAAGGCTCTGAAAGCACATGCCTACTGCAGACTTGTGGGACATAGTGAGCTGCGCCAGCTGACGCTGCAATTAATGATGTGCAGATGGATGTTCTGTGTCAGGTACAACAAGAGGCGGCTAAATTTGCAAGCTTGGGCAGTTGACTGTGTCTCTGCTTGCCCAGAAGGGGAGAAGGCTGTGTCTGTGCCTATGCCCCATCAGCTGGACCTGACTTTGCCTGTCAGAGACAGGCTGTAGCTACACTGGTGCAGGTCAGAGGAGATCCAACGGCCGTCGCCCTGTGGGTGATGGCGGCTTTGAAGGCCTCAGCCTTGGGGAAGTTCTGGCCAATCCCCCTCGCAGCAGGCAGCAGGCGCCCGGGCTGGCCTCAGGCAGCGGTACAGATGAGGAGGCGCAGCCAGGTAGGCAACCACAGCACCTGAGCTGGGAGAGCCAGAGCCAGTGGCGCCCAAGGTGTGGATGCAGTTGACCTGTCCCAAGCCTCGCATGGTCCCCCAAGTTGAGCATGTCTTCTGCCAATGACAGCATGTCTGACAGCCACTTGCTGCTGCTGCAGAGCAGCCCACGCAGAGCCCGCCTGCAGTTGACCCCTGGAACGGCCTTGGCCTGGGGGAGGTGCTGCAGCCGCGATGGCAGTCAGTCACAGGTCGGTCAGGCCTGCCGTCGCGGCACCTTGTCTCCAATTTGCTTTATTGCCTTGCCTCCACCCTTCTCCCTGCTCACAAGCACGCCCCATCACATTGCCAGCAGCTGAATGCAACCCCTCATCAGGCATCTGAACTCAGCCATCCAGCTATGATGACAGCTGCTCAGCCTCATTTTAGCAGACTGGCTGTATTGGCTGCAGATGGTGGCAACAGGCCCCGTGTGGGGCGACGGCCCCCAGCCTCGGCCTCCCCCAGCTATGCCGACTTTGTCAGCGACCTGCAGGCCGCAGGTGTCCACAGCCACAACAGGCTGGCCGTACACTTGGGCAGGCCTGCACGCAACCCTGCAGGAGGCAGCCCCGCAGCACGCAGCTTTGGTGAGAGGCGGTCAGGTACCCAACCCCCAGCAGGACAGCAGCACCAAGGCCCAGCGGAGGCCTCAGCTGCTGCTGTCCACCCTGCTGGCTTGGAGCATCAGGTGGACAGCCAGGGCTTCCCCATTATTGACGCTGCACAGCTTGAGCAGCTGCTGGGCTCTGCGGCACCAGACGTGCCCAACATGCAGCGGCGACAGCAAGGTGGGTGGCAATGATGAGTTGCTGAGGTGCTGTGCATCGCTCAGTAAGCCAGCAGTGTTTGGATGCTGAGCCTGCCTCTGCTTGTTGCACTGGCCATACTCTCGCCTGGGAAACCACTACGTGGGACTCCCAGTGCTGTGTGCCACCCAATAAGCCCGCCAAGAGCGCCTGGGCTCACAGCCTGCTGTTCCTGCTGCAGCCAGGGCGGCACTGTCCCTCCTTGAGCGCTTTCAGTTTGCAGCGCCCGCTAGGCACAGGAGTGCTGCTGCCGCAGAGGACGCTCAGGACTGCAGCATCTGCCTGGACACCTTCTGCAATAAGCAATTCCTGAGGCGCTTCATCGGCTGCAAGCACGCCTTTCACGACAAGTGCATATCTGAGTGGATGGCCACAGGCGATGTCCGCTGCCCTCTGTGCAGATGGGACCCAATCAAATGTGCATGGCCCGATGAAGATTAGGCTGCAGACGTTACCAGAAGTGTACAGTGTGCATCCAGAACACTCATACGTTGACAGTGACAGACGCAGCCAACACTGGGACCAACAAGCAAATCCGCTCTTGGACACTGTTGACTCCTGGCATGGAGAGGTGTTGCTGCCAAGAGCGGCTCATGAATCCGCTGCCAGGCGATTGAGTGCTTCAAACAGCGGGAAAAATTCCTTTGGTGGTCCGACGTCTCCATGGAGGATGTGCTCTGGCAGCACAGCGCTGCCATACAGGCGTCCATTCAGACCCTTGTCTACCTGCACCCTCCCGCCTGCAGCCAGGTGGAGCAGGTGTCAAGCAGACCCCCTGCAGCCGCTTGTGACCAGCCACCATGGTGAGCTTTGCCATGTATGGTGCACATGGCACCTTTGATGGAGAAGTCCAGCAGTGCTCCACCGGCCAGGCTGTAAGGTATGGCCTGACTCTCCGATACGTCCGACTGCACCACAGCAGAGTCGCGGCCAACGATCATCTGCACAACCGCGAGATGTCAGAACAGTGTTGGACCCCTACAGGTATGCATGCTGCACAGGCAGAAGGCAATGCAGGTACTAGATGGCGGGGTTGACGACAGCAAAGCATAAGCGGGCTCACGTCGAAGTCGATACCGAACAGGTTGCGTCCCCCCTTGTGCTTGTCCAGTACCTCCTCGGTGCCCAGGATGACCACTGTCTGCAGGTCATCATAGCCTGCAGGGGACCAGCAGATGAGGTGGTGAGATGAGAGGCAGTGCACAGGCAGGATGGCAACCAGAGCCCATCAGCCCACACGCAGACTGGAGACCCTGCCGGGTGGTCCATTTGTTGAACACCTGCATGCGGATTCAGGCCACGCAGGTACATCGCTCATGTGGCAGGCTTGAACGGCACAGCATGGCGAGTCCTCACCTAGTGTGGCCCCCACTCCAATGTTGTTGACACGGAGGAAGCAAGGGGCAGACCACTGTGTTACCTGCAGAGTGCGCAGCACAGCATTGGCGGCCTGTAGGGCTGGCTGAGGCATGCCCCATGCCCTGTCATCAGATGCATTGACGGTATGCTCATCTGGCACAGCAGTTGGCTGCCGTGCAAGCAGCTCACGCCATTCAGCTTTCCCAGCTTCCTGATCGTGAAGCCCAGGCCCCTAGTGAGCGAGATGCCGGCGCCCACAAGTTTGAGGTCAAAGAACTGGATGCCCTGCAGCAGAAGGCTGGCAGAACTAACGTCAGGCCAAAAGACTGATTCTCAGACTAATATCGCTGCTTGGTGTAAGCATTGCAGCAACAAAAGGTTCGCAGCAACAAAAGGTCAGACAGCTCTGAGTCTGCCTGGGAACATCAGCCTGAGAGTGGGCACGTACCAGGCAAGCACGGACAGATGCCCTAGGAATCAGGTCATATGTCTTGGCACCCCCCTGACCAGCTGGCGTGGTCATCTTGCTAAGCATCTCAACTGCCTTTTGGCATTGCTCCGTCAGAAATGGATTTGGCGTGCTCTTGTTTGCCTGGACTCCAAGGGATTCTGTGGCTGCGTAGTCCTGCAAGAGGCAGAGGGAACAGTGTTGGCACCAGGTGCCTCGGCAGCATAGCTTGCGCATGCTGCATGAACAAGGTCTTGGGAATAGACATGCCACCCCAGTGTTTTGTGCCAGAGCGATGCAATGGATGGGTAAGGTGTGGCGAAGCCTGTCACTGCAATCAAAAGCACAGCACGCAATGCAAACCAACTAAGTTGAAGGTGGTGAGCAGTCGCGGCACACCTGCGTTTGCGCAGCCCCTGGAGCCATGTTGTTGCTGCCTGCACCCGGTGCAGGACGGCACCTGGACCTTGACTTCAAGCAATGTCCATTTAGTGTCCTCCTGTCACGCATAGCACCGATGCGTGCAGGCCTCGGCTTGCTGCCTGCAGGCAAGTGTTTCAAAAGCGAAAGGGAACTCATCGGCAAGAACCTCTGACAGCAGTGCATCATGGAGGAGCTTCTGCACAAGTGCAAGGGCCTGCTGGACAAAGGGAGCTACTCACAGGCGCTCCAGATTGCGGAGGAAGCCCTTTCCCAGGATCCCCAGAGCTATGCAGCACATTTTGTGAGTCCCTGCCCTCATGACTGTGCATTCTTGGGGACGCACGTTGTCAAACAAAAGGCATAGAATGTGTATCGCATCTGGAAGATGGACTGATCTGATTTGCAAATTCATTATCACCACACCAAAAGCAGGGGCTTGCAGGCGGGACACCAGCTTGCGCAATGTCCACAACTGGTGCAGCGATGCAGGTTGCGACAACAGAGCTTCATGACGCAGCTACTCTTGCACAATGCACCATCCTAAACATCCTGGCTGATGCCTGCATAACAAGGGACAGCCTGCAATGCCAGGCAGTCTGTCACCATCAGGGGTCCTCTTCCAGGTGAAGTGACAGTTCACCTATGCTGCAGCTGGCCGGCAAGGCTTCCTTCAGCCTGGGAGACACAAAGCGGGCACGCGCAGAGTACCGCAAGGCCATCACACAGGACAGCTTCAAATTGCTAGGCTGGGAGGGCATGGCAGAGCTGCAGCTGGCCTCGGGCGAGCTGCAGGAGGCAGAGCAGACGTATGCGCAGCTGGTGAGCTGCACGCTAACTGAAGTCTCCAACAGGAACAGGGCCCTTGGGCTGCAGGCCTTGTACTGCCTGGAGAGGTTCTTGGCACAGGACCAAAGACAGGCTTGCGAAGAGCGTTCCGCAAGCAGCAAACCTCTTTGTGGCGGCTGCACAATTGCCTGCTGGTGCACTTTGCTGCAGCTTTGCAAAAAGTGCTCGCCTGGCCATGCACCCTGTACATGCCCCTCCAGAGACTGCCTGCCTTCTGCTGCAGCTGCGCCTGGCCCTGAACGGCGGCACCCTGGCCAAGCAGCGGGAGTACTTCTGGCGCTTGGCGGAGACGTGTGATCGCCTAGGCAATATGGAGGAGGCAGAGGAGCACCTCAAGTCGCTGATGGACATGGACCTCACTTCAGAGCAGAAGCTGGAGGCCCTCTGCTTCCTGGCCGATGTGCAGGTGAGTCCTCAGAAGGTTGCATGGGAGCTCAGTGCCCCTGGCTGCAGGGCTGCTGCCTCCGCGGGCAAGCCTGTGCATGAAGCTGGGAGTCATGCTCATCTGTAGCAGACGTGCAGGCAAGTAGCACACAGCATATGCTCGACACATGCATGCAGCAGTTAATGGCCTGTGGGCTTGTGTCTTGTGCAGGTGTCTGGCACACTGCGCAGCCTGGGACCTGCAGGACTGCTGCTTGTGCGGGCATCTTTGTGTCTTTATCTGCGTGAGTGTCTTTGTGCAAGCCACACATGCTGCATGCTGGCTATACTGCCTGGCTGTCTGTTGTGTTTTCTGGCCTGCTACAGAGCAGCTTTTGGGAGACACAGAGCCGCCTGGCAGCGTAGTGCTCTCCCTGCTGGGCTGTGAGCAATGCATTTTGCCCGCAGCTCAAAGCAGAGCAGGCGTGCATGGGGCAGGGGGCACTCGTTGGAGGTGGTTGCAGGGGACAATGACGCTCTGTTGGCATGGCGTTGCCACGCCATGCGCTGTGTGCCTTGCAGGTGAAGGCTGAGCAGGCGCGCATGGAGAGGGAGGTGCACCAGGCCATGGCAGCGCAAGAGCGCCAGCACGGGCGCATTCTGCGCAGCGCCAGCTCCGTGCGGCTGGGCATCGATGCCTCGCGGGCAGACGAGCAGGATTCGGAGGGCGGCCTGGCTGAGACGCTCAAGGTGAGGAGCAGCAGCCAGAGTATGCTGAGCCTGCATGCCAGGAGTCTGCAGATGAGGGAGCGGGGGCTTGAACTGAAGTGGCTGTCCGGCATGTGCCGTCTGCTTGAGGAGGGCCATCAGCGTCATGTGAGGGGACCTGGCCTGACAGCCCACATCCACTGGATGTGGCCGCTTTCCTGCAGGACGCAGTGGGCACTTGAGGACAGCTGCAGGTGGAAGCTGAAAGAAGGGCTGCCCTGGCAGCTCTCACTTGCCTCTGCTGCTCTCATCCGGTGTGTCTGCTGTCGCAGGCCATTGTTGGGTGCCAGGGCCCCACGCCAAAGTACGTGCGCTTCCACGAGTATCACCTGCAACGCTACCTCTCCCGGCTTGGCGCATACCCGCCCAAGTAGGTGCTGTTGGGCCTGCTGTTCTGGGTGCTGCAAAGCATCCGCCCTGCCTCCACTGCTGAAGCCATGCTTGCCTGGAAAGAGCGTTGTCATCTGCCAATCAGGGGCCACATCAGCAGCCTAGCCTGCATTCTGCTACTCTTTCTTGCCAGCAGGCTGAGAGCTCAGGCTGGGCCAGCAGGCTGCCATGAGTGCTGCAGGCGCCCCAAGTGGCCAGCCCTGTAGCACTGTGCCGACCACAAAGCTGATGAGCTCCACTATTGCAGGTCTACAGCCTGCCAGAGAGTGGAATCACAAACTCAGACTTTGCTGCCCTGCCCCATATGAACCTGCGCTGGGCACCACCCTGCAGGTTTCTGGCCCGCCAGAAGGCGTGGCACTCTCAGGCTGCTCACCAGTTCCTACAAGAATTTGGGTCTGGCTGGCCTGCCCTGCAGGTCTGCAGCCCGCCAGGAGAAGCGTGTTGAGGCTTTGAAGGAGTGCATGCGCATGATCACCTCCCGCCCTGGGGGCTGCTGCACACCTTTCCCCTATGAGGCTGCCATCTGGCTGCTGGAGGAGCAAGAGGAGATTTTTGGGGGCCATGTGAGTCATCAGGGGTAGTCCCATTGGGATGGCTGTGCTGAGTAAAGCAAGCACAGCAAGCAGGCCGTGGTGCTGCCATGTGCAGACCTATGTAGGCCCAGGGCTGCCACTGCACCTGCGAGACTTTGTCCTGTCCAGTCTGTGCGCTGTGGTCGTCAGCCCTGCCGTGGCTCTAGGTGTCCACATTGCGTTGGCTGTTGTGGGCACTGGTAGGCCGCACTGAAGGCACATGTCTGCGTGCATGCAGCGTCCCTCAAGCCGCAACAGCAGCGTGGATGGGAGCTGCATGAACGGTGGGCACACCAGCCCCCGCCGCTCCAGCACTTCTGGGGCCCCCGGCTTCAACCTCCCGCGCCGCAACCACAGCAACACCAACCTGCTGATGGGATCCGCCCTGCCCCGCACCACCAGCGGCAGCCCCGGAGAGCTGCCCCGCACCACCAGCGCCACGCGCATCACTGTCACAAGCAGCCTCCCCCGCAGCACCAGCAGTGCCGGCTTATTGGCCAGCGCTCTGCCCCGCAGCACCAGCAATGCTCAGGCAAGCAAAAGCTACAGCTGTGCTAGGTCGCAATGCCAGCTGCAGCTGTGAGGGCACTCTTTGCATCATGCTGGAGCTCCTGGCAGCAGTGCACGCTGGCGGCGTGCCTCCTGCATTTGCAGGTGTGCGTTGTGCAGTCCGCCAGCTTCGCAATACTGTGTGCTTGCCACCAGCAGTCATCAGTGAAGTCAGGACGCTGCTGCAGGGACTGGCGGGCATGGGAGGCCCCTCCCCAAGCAGCCAGCCAGCGCCCCTGCTGTCAGGCATGCCCCGCGGGGGCCTGGCAGGCCAGTCCATAGGTGACCTGCAGCCACTGGCGGCCAGGATGCCACGCACAGAAGCCCAGCCCCTGGGCTCGGCCCTGCCCCGTACCAGCGGCTATGGCGGCGCCGCAGCGCTGGGCACCAGCAATGCCTCGCAGCCCAGCAGCCTGAATTGGTTCCGGGGGGACTCCATCAGGGGTGTGGACAGGGAGTTCATCTATCAGGTGGGAAGGGTGGCCTTTGCATGGGTGTAGGTCAAACCCAGCTCAGAGAGACCCTTGGCGGTCTGGCTGCGGCTGCTGAACAGGACTGAGACTGGACGCTACCTTTGGGGTGTTGAGGATTGTATGAGGGCAATGGATGTGGCTAGGCCCTGATTCCCAAGAGCTGCATGTGCTCAGCAGCTGGCCCTGTCCAAACCCAATCTGTAAGGCGTTGATCACCATGTGCTGTCTCCTGTGTTTCAAGGTTTTAGCAGCCTAAGTGCGGCAGCAGCCAGGCAGAGCAATATCTTAGGCACCTCAGAGGCCTGTCCTGGCTTGCGCTTCAGCACCCTTTTTTGTTGTCACCCCTTGACAACTCTACTATTGCACAAGCAACAGGAGAACAGCTTCACTGCAGATGAACCCCGCCCTTGGCTTTCCTTCATGTGCAACTGGCTGTACCTACAGGTGCTGCGGACGCAGGAGTAGGGTGGCTTCACTGCAAGCCACTATCCCAGTGCTTGAGTGAGAGCAATCCCCAGATGTGATGGTGACTCGCCCCTCTGCCTGCCTGCGCCTGCAGATGCTGCGCCAGCAGATGCTGCGCCAGCAGGAGGAGGTCTCCTCCATCGCAAGACATGGTCCAGTGCTGTGTCTTTGAGCAACCCCACCCCTCCTTTGTGAACATCTCTGCCTGCCTGCGCCTGCAGGTGCTGCGTGAGCAGGAGGAGGCCAGCTCCACTGCCAGCGTGGAGGGCAGTGCAGCCGAGCAGGCCGCCGCCACGGGACACGGCAGCCATAAGGTCAAAGACTTTGGGCGCCGCCTTGCGCACCAATTCCCCTGGAGCCCTGCCGCATTTGTGGCCGTCGGCCTGGCGCTCAGGCGGCGGCAGATGACAGAGCCGGGGGCGCCCTCCTCGCTGGCCAAGCGGCGGCGCATTGCGCAGGTGGGCCCCTGACATGGCACGTTGTTAGATGCTTGCAGGCCATAAGCATAGCGTGGCCAGCTCGAGCATTGTTACCACCCGGGCATTGGCATCCGGCCTTCACCTCGTCCAAGCGGCTGCAAATCACGCTTGTGGGTCCATTGCTGGTTGGCTGCAGTCGCAATGCCAGCTGATACTGTGCAAGAAAACAGACAGGCATGCTCCTTTCAGGGATACCTTTTCCGCAGCCCAAGCAGCTCCGCTGCTGGTCAAGTGCCTGGATTGGCTGTGGTGGCGGTGTGCTCACTCCTGCAAGGGGCCGCCCAAGCCATGCAGCACTACCTAATGCATCTGGCTGGCCAGCAGTTGTGATGTCACAACTTCAGCCTACTTGCTGTCCACTGTAATGACAGCTTTGTATGCTGCAGTGTCTGAAGCAAGGCGTATACTCCAACGCCGACAGTGCCGCTGGCTGGAAGGCGTTGGCAGAGCTGCAGTACCAGAATCGGCAATTTCAGGAGGCCTATGATACTGCAGGTGACCAGCCAGCTGTGCTATAGGTTGTGCCTGTGCTGCCAGCCTTTTTTAGCTCCTGCTTCACATGCAATGGTTTGTTGCAACGGTTGCTCTCCAGCTTAGCTTCTTACTGAGGTGCCTCTGTGCATTGACTGTGATCTTGTGACTTGGGTGGGCCAGCAGGCTTGAGCTGATGCCAGCAGTCATTGCTGCTGGATGCGGTGCAGGCCACTGGTTAAGCAGGACTGGTGAGTATTTTGGGGCCAGAAGGCACCTTTGCCTGCTGGACCCAACATTGCCTCTGCAGTTGCAGCTGGAAAGGCCTGCGCAGCTGCCAAGGGCTGCCCTGGAGTCTAGGTCACAGAGCAGTCTGTGCCTGCATGCCCCAGCAGCATCACTGACCCGCTGGACATGGTCCAATCTGCAGTCAAGGGCCTGGAGTGGAGCGTGCGCCGCCGGCGAGCGGGGCACGAGACCCTGACCAGCTTTGCCCTGGCACTGCGGCTGGTGGTGGCACGCTGCCTGCGCCGCCTGGGGCGCCTGGACGAGGCCGAGTACAACTTCAAGATCTTGGCAGGTGGGGGGCATGGAGGCCGACTCCTGCAGCAACGGGCATGTCCTGGACACAGGCCAGCAGGGTGGCATGTGCCTGCCCCTGCCTGGGCCTGAGCTCCTGCTTGCTGCATTGCAGGCTGGACTGATCTGCGCCTGCCGCCTCATGATTACCATGCTGGTACCGCCACCTGACTGTGTTGGGGTGCAACTGCCTCTAGAATTGGAGAGGCCAGGCAGCAGTCTGTCGCATTGCGTGCTCAGGGGCTGACTGACCACTGCTGTCACACGACATTCATCCACTGCCTCCTGCCTGCCGCAGCGCGTCCTTGTTCCATCAATTGCCTTTCCCTGTCTGCAGGCTTGATCCTGAGGACACCATCCAGCTTGCCCTGCACAGCGGCTCTGCCCCACACCTCCCTGCTGACCTTTCCCTGTCTGACCTGCAGGCTGGACTGTGGAGGCCCCGTCTGCCTGCAGTCTGCACAAGACTGCAGCAGCGCTTTTTGCTCCGCCCTTGTGCTGCTGCACTGACCAGCCGCCCTGCCTGACCGTGATCCTGGTGCTGCGGCGTCACAGAGAGCAGGTCGCCTTCCCCAGGCTGCAGCCTGCACGGCGCTGGCGCTGATGTGCGTGGCCCTGCCTGCAGGATGGATCACTGAGGGCGAGTCAGCCTTCAACGCCATGTCGGGGTCCCCCCCCATGTCCATACGCCAGCAGGCCCTGCGCGGCATCGCCAAGGTGCAGCTGGAGCGCGGCGACCGCAAGGCTGCCCTGCACCAGTACGAGCGCATCCTCGGCAAGGCGCTCATCGGGCGAGGGCCCCCCGCAGAGCCCTGGGCGCACTCCGAGTACGCATGGCTGCTCTTTGAGGACGGCAACCTGGAGGTGAGGGGCCTTGCAGAGGAGTCGAATGATTCCTACTCATTTGGGCATGGCTGTTGTTTGAGGCTGGCAGCCCAGAGCTGGGTGCACCATGCTCAACTGCATGTGGGCGCAGCGACTCGTTTTTGTGGAGCGCCTCTTGCAGTTGAGGGGCGCTGGGGATGGGTGTTGCCTAGGTGGCAGTGGCCTTGGCTTTGCAGCACTGCCTGTACAGCATGCGACCACCGCACCAGCTTCTGGCCTGTGCCTTATCACTTCTAAAAACCGCTGCTTCTCCTGCAGCTGGCCTGACACGTTGCATCCCTGGCAGTGGCACCTGCATGCTCTGCTGCTGCCACCAAGTGCGTCCCTTGGCCCTGTTTGCAGCTGGCCAAGCAGCAACTGGAGATGGCCCTGCGCAGCGCCCAGCGGGAGGTGATGCTGATCACAGATGCAGAGCTGGCAGATGTGCACTACAAGCTGGGGCGCATCTGCTGGACCATGGGGGGGCACATGCAGACCGAGCCCCACCAGGCCAGGGCCCACTTCGAGGCTGCCACAGCAGTGGAGAGCGATGTGCAGGTGGGGGCTGGGGCCAAGCACCTCCTGACACTGGCGGTGGCAGTGCGCCAGGAGCTGCTGGGGTGTCTTTGGCGTGTGCACTGTGCAGCCAGCAGCCCTCTGCACCTGTTGAGTGCTGCTGATCATGCTGCAGGGAAGGGACGTGGAGGGGCTGCAGCTTGACCGATGCGCAGGGACCTCGCCTGCACGAGGCAGTCACCCTGCAGCTCCCCTGGTGCATGGGTCTGCCTAAGTGACACCACATGTGCTGATGCAGGCGCTCGCCTTTGGCTGGCTGGGACGCTGGCACGAGGTTGTGGCCCAGGACTTTGAGAAGGCTCAGGAGTGCTACGAGAAGGCACTCACGCTGGACCCCAAGGACTCCATCGCAGGTGGGGCACAGTCTGTGGGCTGGGCACACTTTGCACATGGTGTTGGCTTTGAAGGTGTCCTGCTCAAGATGTCAAAAGCAGCGCACTGCAATGCCGTCGGCAGTCATGTATCCTGCTTGCTGACACTGCTGCCCTTGAATCTGGTGCCATCACCATCAAGGCTTGTCACCGTGCAGCGATGTGGCCTGCTGATGTTGTCTTTTCATCTTTTGCTGCTTCCCAGGCCACACTGCAGCCTGCTGCGGTTTCCACGCGACCCCTTGCACTGCAGAGGACGCTTTGGAGAAGCTGCAGCTGCAGGGGAAGATTGTGCTGTCAGCCAACAAGTCAGGTGAGGCATCAGTGGAATGGCGCTGACAGGGCCCAGATCGAGTCTGGCCCCGCCTTTGCATTTCTGAGTCTTCAGGCTGTTCCTGTCGACAACTGTTGTTGTAGACAACAACAGTTGTCCCAACCTGTCACACTGCAGGCCTGCTGGCCGAACGCATTGCTGCTCGGAAGGCAGAGGGTAAGGCACAAAATAAGCTGGGCAAGAACGTCACGGAGATTTCTAGGATCAGATATGAGGGTGCCCTTGAGCGGACCCTATCCTGACGTGCATGCCCTGCACAGAGTGCACTTGTGCCAGCAGCTTGCTTGTAGTTGTGACATCAGTGTGCATCCCTATTGCTTTCATTCCATTCTCTGACAGTTCTTCACCTTTTTGGGAGGCACTAGACAAGGGCAGTACCATACAACATTGTCTGCTAGATCCAGCCAATTGTAATTCACAAGCAGGCGGCATCGTCATGCGTCAATTGGCAACTGTGTTCCAAATGCATCAAATGAAGAAAACCTTTGGCACGTCCATTGCATGCCTTCAGAGCCTGGAAGGACTGCCAGCTCTTTGCTATGTGGGTCTTGTGACAAGGTTGCCTTGAGTGCTCAACGCCTCCAGATTGATCCTGCAATGTTCAGCTTCATGTATTGCTAAGTTCAGACCTCGGGTACACCCCTTGCGCGGTTCCCCAGCAGAGGCTCGCCAGTCCTGCAGAGGTGGATGAGGTAGATTTGTAGATGGGCAATCTGAGACGGCCTCCAGGAGGCTCCCAGGCCTGCTCGTAAGGGGGTCAGCAGAAACTCACGCTGGCAGGTCATCCCGTGCGCCATACTCGCCACCGTCATCGCCCAGCACAAAGGTCATCAGCAGCCCCAAGGCTGCGCCAGCCGCAAAGCCAACAGTGGTGACCTGCAGGCATTTGCTGCAGTTGCCTGATAGGCATGAATGCTGCTCATGGCAACAGAACGTCGGTGAGAATTTAGGGGCGTGCCATGGACACTGCTTAGGCCAGCACCTGCTGTGCAGCCAGCAAGAGTCACAGCAGCTTGTAAACAGCTGGTGGTGGCTTGCCTTGGCCCTCAGGATCTCTGTGCTGGTTTCAAATTTGGTGGCGATTGTGTCAGTCAGGTTGAGGGAGTAGTTGGTGCTTAGCATGTGCAGCACCACATTGATGGCAATCATGGACAGCCAGGCAAGGCGGTAGCGCCTGAGCATCATGGCGTCACCTGCAGTGAGGCTGTGGGCTGGTGAGAAGCAATCAGCAAGCTCTCATCTACAACATCTGCTCCACAGAAGGCAGCAAGTTGGCAGGTGCAGTTCTTGGGACTCACGGAGCAGACACAGTGTGAGGCCGCCTGCAACGATCAGCTCAAACACAACAGTCCACCATTGGAACCTGCGGGGCAAACTCAGTGTCAAAAAGGTCCAGGCTGCCAGGCTACGGGCAACAAGAATGCTGTGACCCTTGCACCTGTACAGCTTGAGGCAGTCGTGTGCTGCTGGGTATCCAGCCGCTGCAGCCCTACAGCAGCAGATTGTGAGCCAGTCAGAACAGGCTGCTGTTGACATTGCCTTCGGCAGCACACTCGTTGATGCTGAGCATTTGTGCTCACCAGGCTGGGTTGACATGGTTCTGCCTGCAGGAAGTGTGCAGGAAATACAGCCCGCAAACCTCCACCAGCCAGCTGCCCAAGGTCAGCATCAACAGGGGCCATGTGCCCTGCACACAAGTGGAGAGTCATTGGATGACACATGCCAGCACCTTCTCGCAGCTGCCTGCAAGCCCTGAGATCATCAACAGCACTGCAGTCAGCATAATGCCAACAGCGCAGCCACCCACCCACCAGTATGTTAGATCCAGGCAGCGCCATGCCTCCACTTTTGGCTTTCAACAATGTGCTTGCCTGCAGGACCCAATCAGCTCAGATGGCAAGAAGCTGCACCACCAGACAGGCTCACACTCAGCAGAGCTGTCTGGGGGATGCACAAGGGCGCCACAAGAATCCTTCAGCAGAAAGCTGGCAGCAGTCTCTGTGCAGCTAGCTGTCAGTCATGCCCATGGGGGCCAGAGAGGCTGGGAGATGCAGTCCTCCAATTATGCACAGTCAGCACCATGTCGGAAGAGCTTCTCCTTACCTGTGTTGCTCAAGGTACACCTCAGGGGTCAGCAGCTGAAGAACTCAGACCCTCCGAGACTGGCAGCACCTTGCTTGAAGACGGCACGAAAAACGAATCTCAGAAATAGGATATTTTTCAAAAGAGCTTCCCCAAAAACTTCAGGTGACAAGAACTGGTTTGGGCAAGCTGCAGGCATGCGTGGAGATCTCTTGGCCAGGCTTGAGAACAACCACATAGAGCTCATCAACCTGCGTAACTGCGCCATTTGGCAGCCCTGCTCTGCTGGGGAGCATGACAGACACAATGACATCATCGCACTCTGAGGGCTCATCACTGTTGCCCACAACAGAGTCCTGCAACCGTTTCCTATGGGGAATGGGTGGCAGAGCAATGCTGCCAGCTGACTTGCGGCTGGGCAGGCTCAGCAGGTTGCGAGGCGGTATGCCCACGTCTGCACCGCTGACCCTGAAGACCTCCCTGCAGGTAGGCAAGTGGCTGAGAGGTTGGCCGTTTGCAACACAGAACACTGCCAAAGTCTGCTGGGCAGCATCACCAAGGCAGGTGCGCCCATGTGTGGCATGGCTACCTGCTGCAGGTCCGATCCGCAGCAGGACGGCAATCGAGCAGACAGCAATGGTACGCTTGAGGACTGTGCAGGGGCATGGCTGCAGAACGCAGCACAAGTTGGGCGTGATGCACAAGCACTAGGCAAGGCACTCCATTTGCCTGCTGACCTGCAGGTGTTGGGCGTGCCCACAGATGAGGAGAGGATGTCCCCGTCCAGGGCCGCTGCGTCTCCAGGCAGCATGCGCCAGCCCGGCAAGTGGCCAGGCTGGGTCTGTGACTCTGCCTCATAGCTGCCCAGCAGTGCTGCAGGGGCAGCATTCTGCACGCCCAGGAGGACAAGGCGTGGGCCCCACCAGGACACAAGCTGGCCAGACATACAGCAGACCAGGCAGATGGATGAGTCACGCAGACTGATCCAGAGGCGCACGGCTGCAGCAGACCCTGACATCTGCAGCCTGCGTGCAAAGCGACTTCAAAGCCTACCTTGAGCTGCTGCAAGGCCATGTCCTGAGCCTCAAGATCAGTGGACATCAGAACAACTGGCTCTGTCTCATTGAGTCGCCAGATGTGGCTAGGCTCAGGGCCACTGCTGTGCAGCATGCTGGTCTGCGCCATGGTGTGCAGAGGCAGCATGTCCTCCGCAGTCGTCAGCACCCTGCCCTGCCTGGCAAGGCTGGGTGCAAGAGGCGACATGCTGCCCTCAGAGACCAGGCTGGTGCGCACAGGCAGCATGGTGATGCCTGCAAAGGGCCCCGCCAGCACAAAGAAGGAGAAAAGGCCCAGCAGGGCTGTGGCGCCTGCCGCTGCCTGCCGTGCACGCTTGCGGCTGGGCGGCTTAGCTGCTGGGGTGCCTCCAGCTGGCCCCTGCTTCCTGAGGCGCTGAATGGGCACCTGCATGTTTGAGGACATTTCTTGGCAGTTCCGGAGCACGAAATAGCTAGACATCTCACTGAATGACGTAGGTACCGCACCTTGCCAGTGGCCGCTGGCGCGCACTTCTGCTCCTCCACTGGCAAAGTGCTGAGCCCCAGGACCTGCTGCACAGCCTCATGGACTGATGCGGGCATGTGCGGCAAGGGGAGTCCGGCCTGCTGGCAGGCATAGCCCAGGTGATGCCTCAAGCTTTGATTCTCTGCCACCAGACCCCTGAGCCATCCTGCAACACCAAAGGGCTCATTCTTGCCTGCTAGAGACAGCCATATCACAGCCACTGGCAAAGTATACAGACAAGTTAGCAATCTTTGCAAAATGGCTATGCTAGTGCCTGGGATCGAACCAGAGACCTTTTGCGATCTTACATGCATGTGTAAGGCAAACGTGATAACCACTACACCACACCAGCACATTGCATTCTATCCCTGGAAGGAAAAGTCTAATATCAAGCCAATAATAAGCCATTCCGAGCTGGCCTTTCCATTGACCCATACATGCACCTCATGCCTGCTCACCCATCAGCAGCTGATTGTGTTTGTCCAGCTCCTTGCAGCATCTCTGCGACACGCCGCTCTGCACGTGACCCACAGAGCTCCCCATGGGAGTGGCTGTGCCTGTCTGCGAATTGTCGCTGTGCGTCTGCTCCCGAACAGGCTGTCTGCTAGTGAAGTGGACGTGCTGTGCCTGTGCCTGCTGACTTCTGCCCTGCGCTTCCAAGCGCAGAGCTCCGTCTGCCAGCATGCTGTGAGCGTCCCCCTCAGAGTCGCTGTCGCTGTGCCGCAGCCCTGGGCCTGGCTGGTTGCTGCCCTCCTGACCGCTGCTAGCCTGCCCAGCAGCGCTGCACCCAGGGCCCAACACCAACTCCTGCGGCAAAGTCAGGCCTGCCTCGTCGAGCAGGCTATCCTCCAGCAGGGCTTCAAAGCTGGGCAGCTCCACATCGTCCAGGGCCGTGCCAGCATCTATGTAGCCTTCCTCAGCGCCAGGCCACATGGCAGCACCTGGCTGCCTGCAGCGAGCACACAGCACAGGCAGCGTCAGCATAGTGCAGACTGTTGTGCCCTGCCCCTGGTACAGTGTGCTCAATGACCAGTGTGCCTCTGACAAACAGCCAAAATATTTCGAGCAGCTGCAGCGCCTCGATTGAGGTGAGCTTCTGGCAGGTGCTGAAAGCTGACCTGCCTGCAACCGCGCCTCCTGAGTGATGCTCTTGCACCTGCAAGTTCCAGCAAAGTAGACACAGGTCAGCTGAGTGTGCAGGAGTTGCTGTTTCAACGAAACAACAGAAAGCAAGGTTCCAGGCTGACCTCTTGCTCCAGGAGCTGGTCCAGCCAGTCAAGTTGCTCTGCCATGCAGTTTTGGCAGAGCAGTGGAGCAGCTGTTCCACTTCTCCTTTCTATGAACCCGCCCCGCTTGAGCAACTGAGCTGGCTCAGAGAGGCCAGATCTAGGCTCAGGCCACAAATGCCCGAACGCCAGACCTCCGAGGAGCTCCAGAGTCACTTCGAGGGACAGTTGGAAGGGGGCGGGACCTGGGACCCTGTGCCACAGGATGATCCATATGGACGATGTGAGCCTGTGGGATGCCAGGCTTCCATAGCATCTGGGCGAACAGGATGCACCTTGGAATGCTGGCCATTTCCCCTGCCCGAATGACGCAGGAAACTTGAGGGAAAGCCACCTGACCTGCGAAGCCCAGGAACAGCCAATCTGGATGTGCATCTCATTTCCTGTGCAGGCTACTGCTGCAGGAATGCCTGCCAAGCTCGATGTATCTTTGCAGGGCCACGCTCCCGTTTTGGTATGTCCTCCCCGCCACCAGCTGCTGAGGTGCCCCAGCACCTCAGGCAGGCACATGCAAAGTCGCTCAGACCTGCCCTGCTAGACACCACCAATGCTGCTGAAGACAGCTGGTGAGTCTGCTTGGTAAACCGACACTGGCATTTACCAGCCAGAATGCCCTGCACAGACAGGCTTTGCGGTTCCACCAGATTGCCAACAGATGCAACACGCGTTCCCAGCAACTCCTCACGAAATTGCTCCCCCACAGGCTGGTCGCGTCTCCAGAGCCCATGGTCCTGCCCCACGTGATGGATGCCAGGGGAGTGGACGTCAGCAGCCCAGGCATCCTTAGCATGAGGTGACATGCAGCCCCTGCACATCATGAAGTGACACCAGGACGCAGAGCATGGACGAGCCAGCAGTGCTGCTGTGCACCACCCTGCACTCCCGCTGCTGAACAAACAGTTTGCACAAGGCAGGACGGAGTGCACATGGTCCAAACGAAAGGGGAACTTTGCGCAATCTTGACATTTTTGCTGTGTCACCACGTGATCCGTCCGAGATTATGCAACATGCTGCCTGCAGCCCTTCCAGCGCCCAAGGCCACTTTGATGTAGAACAAGGCTACCAAGAGTGAGTTTCCTTTGCCCTGCTGTCGCATTGTCCTGCATGAAGCAAGTGCACCCAACACCAACCTTACGCGTCAGTCTGAATTTGCAGGGTGTCAGCAGGCACGCAAGAGCCCGCTGCCAGCCCTGAGGCTGTTGCTGCCCTGTTGCAAGACTCCCCTTCCCCCGCGCAGAAGGCCATGACAGCCTCGCGGGGAAGGCTCATGAAGAGAGCAGCGGCACCATCCGCCCGCTCAGGAAACCCAGCACCACAGAAGTCAGTCAAATCAGGTAGACCAGCCTACAGGGCAAACTTCTGCATAAGCTGGAGCACTGTCACTTGCGCTGGAACACATGTGTTACCTGCATTGCTGTCTGACATGCTACTTAATGTGCTGGAGGGTCCCATCTTGCAAGCCGTGGCAGGATGTCTGCAGAGGTTGTTTCAGCGGCCAGCCCTGAGAAGCCAGGTGCGTACCTGTGGAGCTGGCTCCTTGAGGGCCCACCACAGTGCTGGCAAACTTGTAATGTCAACTGTACAGATAGCAATGAAGCTGCATGTATGCCAGCACGAATGCATAGCAGCCACTAAGCTGTGATGCAGAGGCCCGCATGTTCCTCTTGCTTGCTTGGCAAACATGTTCAGGCCCCCTGTTGCGCAGGCAGTGACAATGGTAGTCACCAGCGGCGCCTCAGCAGCGCAAGCAGCCTGCCAGCGATGACTGCCAGCAGGCGCACCAGCGACACAGGCGTGCACAGCCGTCAGGCCAGCGACACTTGCAGCCGCAGCAATAGCGACGGCAGCGCTCAGCCAGGGCTGGAGGTTAGGGACCGCCAGGGCAGCGACTCAGCTGAGAAGCGTGGCAGTGAGGCGGGTTCAGAGGGCAGCAGGGACCAGGCACAGCCCCGCCTGACTCCGCGGACCAGGAGCGCCAGTGGGGGGGCAAGTAAAGGTGGGCAGTGCATTGCTGGGGGTCAACGCCTCAGCCAAGTGATGTGGCTTGCGCATCTGGTGCTGCAGCAAACATCTGGCCTGCAAGGGGGACACATGTCGAGATCAAGACTGTGCATAGACTGGCAGCGCTGCAGCAGCAACAAGGACCTGCTGCAGTGCTCATGGCGTGGGGCTGAGCCAAGTGCTGCATGGCTGGCATTTGCTGCTCACTTGTCTTTGTTTGCAAAGTCGCAGGCCGAAAGCAGCTGGATGAAGAGCAGGACGACATGCATCCATGCACTGGGGCAAAGTCTGGCGCCTTACTTGTCTGGTGCTGGCCGGCCTGTTTGGCATGCTGGGGATCATTGAGGTCGTGCATCTTGCGTGCCTGCATCTGGCAACATGACTGCTGCCAAGGTGCGCAAGGCAGAACATGTAGCTGCAATGAAGACTGACTGCACAGGATGGGGCCCCTCTGTCCTCACCACGGCCATGCTGTGTTGCTGGCTGTGGCAAACATGTTGACCGTGTGAGCTGCAGCGCTGCCCCCCTGGCGCAACACGGTCAAGGTGCCTGACCAGCCCTACCAGCGGGGGGTGCTTAACGATCGGCCCATGGGCGGGCCCTTTGAGCGCAAGGGCAGCGGCAGCAGCACCGTCAGGGGCCCGGCTTATAGTGAGGAGCGGGCAGCGTGCAGCCAGGACTCTGCTGACGGTCGGAAACACCCCTGGCTCAAGGCAGGGGATAGGCCTGGGTACTCGCGTAAGTGCCTGAGCGCATCACCAGAAGGGGCAGGGGCATCCCATAGTTGATCTTCACGCGTCTCATCAAGTGCACTGCAAGGCTGCCTGCCGCTGCCAGCAGGATGGAAGGACACTCTACCCTGCAATTACAGCTGTTCTGCCTGCCGCTGCCGGTATCTCACAAGAGCAGTACTTCCCCACCAGGGAAGATCTGTTGGCTGCCCAACTAGGAAGCTGCTGCATGTCATAGCATGACAGCCTGCCACGCCACTACATGTCCTGCAGGGCGCTCAAGAAGCAGACGCGTGTCCAGGGACCAAGACAGGGATGTGCCAGCCTTGCAGGCGGCACCAGCACACAGTGCGCAGCAGAGAGAGACCCAGATTCCTGCCCCGGAGAATGCTCCTCCCGCAGAGTTATTGGAGTTGGGATCACGCATCCCCAAGCCGTCGCGCATTCCTGAGCCCAGCCAGGACCTGCAGCTGGCAAGCCCAGATGACGTGAGTGAAGGCCAGCTGCGACTAGAGTCACGCACAGCACCAGCAGCCTGGCACCCTCAGGACACCGCATCATTGCTGGCTACTGCTGCGCACACAGGAATAAGAGCCCGCCTGTGCAGGAAGGCCACAGAAAGCCGGTCACAATGGCTTGTATGGACCATGCAGGGAGTCCATTTGCAGAGCTCACCGGCCTGCCTCATGCATGCCCACAAGCTTTGAATGGCAGGCCGCTGTGTGGCTGCAGGTTGAGCTTGATGGTGAAGGTCCCAGCAGACTGCCAAGGCTCGGCATGGGGAAGGTCAATGGTACTGCAGGCAGCGACACGGTGATTGCTGGAGGCCTGCATGTTTTTCTAACTTGTAGAGGTTTAGACACCTGGGGTGCAACAGCATGGAGCTGCCTAGTGCAGATATGCTTCACATGCCTGCAGGACGGCAAGGGCATGGAAGGTGCAGCCGGCAGGCAGTTCCCAAATTTCGTACCTTATGGCAGGACAAACGGCTGGGCAGCAGATGAGCGGACATTGCAGGGCATGAGCCCTGTTCAGAAGTCAGAAGTTAAGAGGACAAAGCAGGGCTGTTGCACAGCCTGCACAATAATGTGAGGATGAGGAAGCGGTCTCTATCTAACGCATGATCGTACATTTGGAGTCAGGGCCACAGCACTTTGTTGCTTGCTGCCTGTTTTGAACTTGGTACATGATTTAGTTCATTTCATTGATCTGCAAGACCCCTACTTATCCAGGCTGTGCTGCATGCCAAGCCTGTCGTCCAAATTTGAGTTTGCCACCCTGCGCTGTAGCCAAGTAACTGTCCTCCCTGAGGTCAAATCCCCGTAATCCAGTATAACCTGCAGTAGGGCAGGTCCTCTTAGGCCTACCCCCTATGTGATGGTGTGTTCTGAATCATAAAGCTACATCAAGCCTACCTCAGTCAAGTGGCCTAGCGCTCCACCCACTATGCCTGACCATCTCAATGCCGCTGGGGCCCACGAAAGTTCCCAGAAGCACCGCTGAGCTAGGAGCAGAAGCTGCTCCTCGTCCATGTTGAGCTGTGCACTGTTGCCTCTGCCCTTTGCAGCACAGGCCTGGGTTTCAGCAGTGGACCTGGGCACCATCCTCTGGCAGTAAGCAGCCAGGGCTAGCAGCATCATCTCTGTCTGCCTGTGCTGAGAGTCTGCATGATAGATGCAAAATTGCTGGGCTGCAGGAAACCCTTGAGTGCTCATGCAAGTTGCCCCAAGACCCATACCTGTGCTGAGCTCGCTGTTCTGCAGCCTCTTCATGCAACTTGCCACAGCATTCACAAATATGGTTGAAGTCGCTGCTAAGATCTGAGTCTGAGCAGAGGGTACAAGGTGCTGATGCGACTGGACGGATTCTGCTGCGGGTGGGGCGAGAAGCTTGATCAAGATCGGCAGCTGAGTGGTTGCCAGCCTGCAGGCAGAACATGAGGGTGACTCTCAACCTCAGCGGCTGCAACCGTGGGCATGCAGTCCCCATGTGACACAGCAAGCTGAGCAGAATGCATGCATGGCCAAGCAGGCATGCAGACAGGAGCTCACACACCTCTGAATTTGGTCTGCGTCAGCTGCCTGAAGAAAGCGTGCTACTGCCGGGATGAGCTCTTGCTCAAGCATGGTCAAAGGTACAGCTGTCAGCGCAAACAACAGACTGGCTGCGGTGTAGGCAGCATTGTGTGTGCTGATGGCAGCCAGACGCTGTGTGTCTCTCTGCGGTGCCGCTGCAGCAGCAGTGGCGGTTGTGTCATGCTGGCTCTGCTGCTGCAGCTCTTGTGCCAGGGTGACGCAGGCTTGCTCATGCAAGCTGTGGCTGGTGGCAAAAGTGAGGTAGTCGTCAAGCAGCACTGCAGCCTGGGCCGCTGAGGGCAGGCGTCTGCGAAGCCCTGCAGCAGCAGACAGGGTTTTGAGTGACATGACAGAAGAAGCTGTCTGCACCAGCTGATGCAGCCACTTGCAGCATGCAGTGCCTGTCCTTGATTTGCCAAAGAGACCATTCATTGGTGTGTCCCAAAAAAACCGCAGATGGCAGAGGCAACATGCACGGTTGTGCCTGGCACCCTACCTGCCACAGCAGGGTAGCCATGCGCCTGTGCTGAGGCAAGCTCCCTCAGCAAGCACTGCCTGAACACTGATGTGAGCGTGAGGAAGCTGGGCGGGGCCAGAAGCTGCTGGAGGTCTGCAGTGAGCAAAACAGGCAGGGTCCTGGCAGGCATCACCCTCTGAGGTTCCGTTGTGGGCAGCTTGCATGCCTGGGCAGTGTCATGAGAGGGGGGCACTGCCTGCTGCTCGCGTCTGTCTGCTGTGCTGTCAGGGACCTGGCCAGACTGGGGCCACTGGCAGGCCAGCAGAGGGACCAGGGGGAGTGCAGCAGCCCAGGGCAGCACCCTGGAGCCCCTGTGCAGAGCGGCCAGGGCTGCCTGGCGCTGCTGCTGGGCTGGTGCGCCAGCCTCAGCAGCCAGAGTTGACGCCACAACAGCCTGCAGCGCTCCTGCAGTGGCATCCAGCAGGCGCCTGGCATGGCTCTGCTCCTCAGGGGATGGCAGGTGGACACGGCAACTGACTCCAGAGGGTGACTTGCTGTAGTAGTGATGCCTGGCCCCTGCCAGCTTAGCCAGTGGGCCCAGCAGCCTTGCCACTGGCAGCTGCAGTAGTAGCAGACCCAGAGCATGCTGCCCAGCCAGGCCGGCAACCAGGCTGCCTGCTGACGCACCAGACTGCTTGACATTGATGCCCAGCACCTGCGCAGTGGCTTCCAGCACAAGTGGCAGCGCAGCCCAGTCGTGCGCAGCTGCCTGCTGGGCCGCGCTGCCTGGGGCTGGCTGCCGGGCAGCTCCCTGTGTGCAGCTAACATGCCTTGCAGCCCTCTCCAGTGCTGGTAGAAGCAGCTGCTGCAGAACAACCTGCGGCGGCAGCCCAGCTGCTCCAGTCTGGCCGCCACACCTCGGCGCAGCTGGCCCCACTAGGCTGCCCAGCAGAGCCAGTAGCGCGTGCTGGCTCTGGCTGGACTGCAGCATGTGTGCAGCCTGCGCCAGGAGGTTGCGGAGCTGCTCCATCAGGGCTGCCTGGCCGGGCCCTTGCAAGGCTGCCACTTGCAGCCTGCACAGGATGGCCCCAGCCTGGACAGCCTGCAGCAGGTGGACAGTGGGTGCTGACTGGCGCTAGTGCTGTACACAAGGCTACTTGCTGGGAGCCATGCCACAAAATAGCAATCAGCCATGTCTCACGCTGGGCAGCCACAAGAGCACGCATGCAGCCGCAGCAACAGAGTTTTGCAGGACACTGCAGGCTGCTGCTCGTGTGCCTCGCTTACCTGACTGGGGTGCTTCAGCCCATCAGTCACCAGACGTTGCACCAGCAGGTGAGGGACCAGGACTGCAAAAGGTACCAGGGCCTGCACAGCTCCATCACTGCTGCTGCTCATGGCCTCTCCAAAACAATGAGGTCCTGTGGCTGCCTCTGCAGGGGCAACAATAGGAGTGGATGGCCAGCTCGACAAAAGACAGCGTCAACTGAGGCCGGCATGCACCATCTGAATGCTTGTCAGGCAACAGGAGGCGGCACAGGCATGTGCAAAGCAAAGGTGCATCAGATGGCGACCAAGTGGGCCCTCTGTGCTTGATTGATACAGAGAAACTGCCGGCATGCAGTCCCGTGCGGTGCTTCTGCAGATCACAGACCCAGTGGCAAGCTTGGGCAGTGCTGTCACTCACCCTCAGCAGTGATCATGCGGTTGCTGACTGCCACCAGGCTGCGCTTGAACTGCACTTGGGCCCAGGGCAGGTGGCAGAGGGACTCCCGAAGGTCCTGGAAGTGCTCCACGCCGGTGGCAAGGAGCAGCTGCTGCGCTTCTCCGCCATGCACAGCCTGCCCTGCTGCCACGTATAGGTCAAGCAAGGCTTCTGCATCCCCCAGCTGCACCTGAGCAGCAACTGCTGCTGAGCCTGGGGCAACGTCGCTGATGCCCAGGGCTGCAGCAGCACACCTGCTGCTGGCACCCTCCCCGGGGGCAGGCTTTGAGCCGCAGCCTTGCTGGGCGGCCTCCATAGCCTGCTGCTGGCGCTTTTGGGGCGCAGAGCCTGCACAGGCCCAGCTCAGCAGCTCCAGGAAGCAGACGGCAAAGCGCAGGGGGTCGTGGGTGTTTGGCGTTGTCGCCTTCCAAACCCCTTTGCGCCAGGCAGGCGCCTCTGTGCCATGGGCCTGCCTGAGCTGCACCCCTGCAGCCCACCCCCCAGCTGGCTGTGCTGCTGGAGGACTCTGCTTGGGCAGCTGCTGCAGCAGCTGTCTCAACTCCTGTTGTTGGGCACCCAGATCAGAGACAGAGGGTGGCTCCTGTTGGGGAGGGCTTGCTGGGGACAAAGGCAGCAGGTCCACGGCAACATGGGCAGCCCATGCTTCAGCTCTGCTGCTTCTAGCAGCTGGGTCCGGCGGCTCCTTGCGGGAAGCTGTGCCTGAGGCCCACCTCTGCACATCCTCCATGCAGCGCTGCCAGGCAGCGGCGTGGGTGCCCAGCCCCAGCAGCGGGCGGGGCTGCTGCTCAGCCTGCTGCTGCTGGCTGCCTGTGTGACTACCAGACATGGCCGCCACCGGCAGCTGCCTCTCTGGTGAGCTGGCATCTACCGGTGTCATGGACACAGGCAGCATGCTTATACGAGCTCTGACATGGCATCCTGCCTGCACTGCACAGGTCAGTTTGGCTTTTTAGAATGATATGCAAGGTGTTGCGAGCATGCATGATACAAGCGGCACAACATGAAGTGGGAAGCATCACTCAATAAGCACCACAGCGTGTTTCACCTGAAAACCTGCCTGGGACATCACAGCAAGCGCGCCACCAGCAGCCGGGTGCAGGTGCTCGCTCAGCGCCCGGTCCAGGGCAGCATGCAGGGACTGCAAGTGGGCTGCCAGCTCGTTGCCAGCCAGGGCTTGCGGCCATGCATTCAGCAGGCTTAGCAATGCTTGCAGCGCCTCAGCTAGCAGAGCCTGCTGCCCAGTCTGGGCAGGAGGCTGCGCACTGCTGTCTGCCCTGTGGCTGGTCCCCATGCAGCCAGCGATCTGCTGGCCAATGTACTGCGTAAGCGACAACATCGTGGCAGTCAGCATGTTTGAATCTGACAGGCAATCTGCAGCCCCCCTGATGTGAGCCAGCAGCTTCCCCTGCAGCGCGGGGCTCTGCAGATGGGGTACCTGCAGCAGTGGCGGAGATCTCCCAGTCAGCATCACGTCTCTGGCGTTGGGTTGCGGCTACACAAAGAACGGAGTTGCCAAATGTAAAGTGGCTTGCCTGCAGGTCCTTACTTGCTGCAGCCACTGACAGCACTGAAGCTGCAAAGACAGGGGAGCTTCCAGCAAACTGCAGGATCATGGCATCCTGGTCCCTTGCGCAGCGGCAGGAGCAGGCCACCACCTGCAGGAGGTCAGGAACCCAGCCCAGCCGCTGCACAAGCTCCGCCATTGCGCCTGCAGGAGGGCACACTGTTTCAGAAAGGCGGCAATGCAGCGCCCATGTGGGCTTGCCCAACAATCTAGAACCTGGCAGCACTAGGAGCGCGCTTGTTGGCAAGCGCCTGCGCCTGTCAAAGCTGCACCTGCCACCGACCTGCTGCCAGCCCAGAGGCTGCACCGCTGACTGCCTGCTGCAGGAGCAGCTGGAGAAGCAGCAGCCTGTTCAGGCTGTGCTCGCCAGCCAAGCTGGCAGCCATCTTTAAAAGCGCCACAGCAGCAGCCATGACGGTCTCATTTGAGCCTGTACGCAACTAAGATAGATGTCAATGCACCCTGACAGGATCTGCAGGCGAGCCCACGTGCCAGACTGGTCAACAAAGACAACACGGCATGGCTGCAGTCACCCATACCTGCTGCCTCCTGGTGCTTGTCAGCCTTTGCATGGCTGAGACAGGCAAGCATGGCCCTCAGCTGGGTGTTCAGCAAGCTCAGGCGGGACCTGCTGCCTGGGATCTGTTGAACCTGCATGCAAAGGAACAGGGGTGCTGACAACACCAAGGAGCAGGCAGGCAACTGAATGTTAGGAACAGCAAGGATCATTTAAGCCCTCTCTAGGGGAACTTGATGCACCTTGAGCTTCAGGTTCTGCAACAGCTGCTGCTCCTGCCTGGACGGGGCTCTGCGTCCCTTGCTTCTGCTCATAGTGAGCAGCAGCCTGACGCACTAATCGCTGCTTGCACCCAACAGATCAGCCTGATCTGACAGCAGAAACCGCCCAAACTGCATGGATCCTCTTTGGCAGGAAATAGGCAAGAGCAACTGCTAGTAGGACAATGAGCAGGACATCAGTGAACTGCAGTGTCCTCACGCCCATGGCAGAATCGTTCACATGTGACTTGACATTGCCTGCCATTGCATGCCCTGCAACATCAAGCAAGCTGGGAGTGCCTCTTCGCCCCGCAAATGTGGCTCGCTGCCTGCGTCACAACCTACAAGGTCTGATAAAAATAAATTGTCCTACTGTGGTGGTCAACAGAGATGCTGAGCAAAGCCAGCATCCTAAACGAATGGAAAGTCATAGCAAGGGGATGTGTGGATTCAGCAGATTTCATAGGGCTGCCAAGGGCACCTGCCCTCATCTTCACTTGAGCAGATGCGGGAACTGAGGGCTGAGAGAGGCGTTTTGGCCGACGCCAATGTTCGTTGCAATTCCAAGGCCTGATGTGAGGCCTGCCTGATGAGGGGACAGGGCGATGCACAAGAACCCACTTTGGCCACTCTGCGGCACCTGCAGAGATCAAAATCATGAGGTCGCTGTCGGTTGCTTGATGCTTGTGCTGCTGCCGTACATAGAGTGCGTCAACACAGTCCTGCTCTGCACAGAGTCTCTAAGGGACCAGCAGCTGACCTGGTTGAGCAAGCTCTGGCCGGGAATTGCAGAGACAAGGCCAGTTGGTATGGACGCCATGGGTGCGGGCTGTGGCAGGGTATCAGCAGATGCCGGTACTGGGATTTGGGCTGTCGGGGCTCTGACTGTTGAGTGGGCAGCAAGGACGACGCTGGGCCCTGCAGGGGGCATAATCAGGGCCATGTCAGTCAGTGCAAGGCAGCGCTGCCGCGGCCCACATGAAGCAAATGGTAGCAGATGCCCTGGCGGCAAACAAAACGGACCCAAGCCAGCCCATGGAGCCGCCGCATGCAAGGACTGGCAGCCCAGTTAATCTGCCTCGGGCTGACAGGCAGCAAGCACCCTTGCGCACAAGGTTGCAGCAAGCCCAGCATCGCCCAGACAGAACGAAACATGAGTGTAGGCCCCCTGCTCACCACCTGTGCTGATGGCTGACGCTGGGCACTGTACCCTGTGCCGGGTGCCCTGCACATCCTCCACTGTTGCCTGGACGATGGCGTCTGTGCCAGGGGTGTGTGGGATCATCTGGGGCTGTGAGTTGCCTGTGACCACCACAAAGGTGGTGGTGGCAGGCGGCGCTGCAGCAGCACTGATGCCTGGCAGCACCAGGACCTGCCTGGGCGTGCCAGACAGGGCCAGGCCAGGCTGGCTTGTCAGGCCTGGCTGGCCCGTCAGGCCTGTAGCCGTCAGCATGGGCCGACTAAGGGCTGCAGCAGCCACTGCATTGGCAGAGGAGGCGCCTCCCGGCAGGTTTGCCAGAGAGGCCGCCGTCTTCTGCAACAGGCGATTGCTGTTCTCGATCAGCGCCTGCGTCTGCATGGTCGTGCTGTGCAGCATGCGCTTGCTGTCCTCTATCAGCGTCTCAGTGCGCTTGCACGAGTCCTCCTGCAGAAAGTCACATGCAGCAGGTTGACTGTAGGAGTTTGTGCTGCTTTATGACAAGCAGTATGTACACACGGCCTCAATGCATGGCCCGGCCCCAGGCACTCAACAACTCATTCCTCGGGGAATGGCAGGCAGCAGCACCTCCTCTCCTTGGGGAGAGTGTGCTGTGCTCATTCGTGCCAAAGCACAGAGCACACCTGCATGTGCATGGCCATCCCTGCTCCAGCTGGTAACCTGAGGTCGTGTGTGGGGGCAACACCCTGCTTCTGTCCACCATCTGCGTGAGAAGGGCATTGCAGTTCTTAGATTTGGTGGTCACATGAGCTCACGGACAGTGCTGCCCCCCACAGGAGGCTCACCTGCCCTGCTCTGAGGCCCTGCTGGCGCTGCCTGCACCACACGCTGTCCAGTAGCAATGGCTGAGGCTGTGGCAAGGCTGCTGGGTACAACAGTCCCGCCTGGCGTGGGCGCCACGGTACTGCCGGCACTCGGGCTCCAGCCAGCGGCACGAACTGGCACCGGTCTGTGCAGCGTCCCTGTCACTGCATGCTGCTCGGCTGGCTGCTCATCATGGGAGAGCCTCTGCCGTTTAGCAGGCTGGGCCTGTTCCTGCTGCTCTTGGACAGCAGCAAAGGGTGTGGTAAGCACAGCGGGTGAAGGCTGTATTCGGTGCTCTCCATCTACAGCAGGAAGGCCACACCATCAATAGGAGCTAAGGACGTTATTCGTGAGGCAAAGCACCAGCTTTTTGGGCAACCCCTTTGTAAGGAACGAGCTGGTCCTTACGGAAGCAGCGGAGCTCAAAAAGGCTCTTCCAGTTGCCAACTAATTGGTTGCTGGCAGGGTGTCGTACGAGCAAAACTCGGTGCCTCTACTCACCAGACTGCGCCTGGCCAGCTTCCAGGTCTGGCATGACTGGCCCGTCAAACAACTTGCGAGCTCCGAGGTCGTCAGATTGCCTATGAGGAGAGAGGCGGATTCTGGGTTCAGAAGCTGAGCTGTCTCTTAAAAATCTCGAAAACCAGCTTGCCCAGCCTATCTCAGATGCCGGCCAGGCTGAGCCATTTGCATTGCCAGCTGGTCAATGTCTTAGCTGCTTTCATTCTTTTGACGATCCTCATGTCACGTTCGCGAAGGTGGTCTGCATGCCTCCTCTGCATTGCGGCATCGTCTGCCAGAGTTGTTTACGTCGCTCATCCTCTGTCAAAGCCATGGCTGGCACCAAGCAGGGTGTGGACCAGGCCCTGAACCCCAGGGTGGCTGCCTTGAAGCCTTCCAAGACAATGGCACTCACAGACCTAGCCAGGAGCATGCGCGAGTCCGGCGCAGATGTGATTGGTCTGGCGGCCGGAGAGCCTGATTTTGACACACCTGGCCCCATCCTTGAGGCTGGCATCGAGGCCCTCAGGTGTGTGAGGGGAGCACGCGCTCCTGCTGTGAGGTGCTGCTTTGACTCAGCAGCTACGGGAGTTTTGCTGCATGCAGGCGGGGCCACACTCATTACACCCCAAACACAGGCACCGCAGCCCTGAGGCAGGCCATCTGCCACAAGCTGCAAAGCGAGAACCAACTGCAGTACAGCCCAGACGAGGTTGTTGTCAGCAATGGCGCCAAACAATCCATTTGGCAGGCAGTGCTGGCCACCTGCTCGCCTGGTGATGAGGTCAGCAACATCTGTCGGCATTAACCCCTGCTGGTTATAGCACCAAGTGCTGCCAGGTATGGCCTGCAGAGCACTTCAGTCCAATACAACAGCTGTCCTTGCAGGTCATTGTTCCAGCCCCCTTCTGGGTGTCTTATCCTGAGATGGCCAGCCTGGCAGGAGCATCAGCTGTAATTGTGGAGACCAATGCTGACCAGGGTTTCTTGCTCAGTGCTGAGCAGCTGGAGGCCGCACTGACGCCCAACTCACGCCTGCTGATCCTGTGCAGCCCCTCAAACCCCACAGGGGCTGTTTACAGCAAGTGGGTTTTCTTACTGTCTATCAGCATGGCTGTTGGCAGTTGGCTCATCACTGCAACCATGAGGAGGGACAACAGCACAGTTCCTGCCGAGTGCTGTCTATAGTGCGTCCTTGTCTTTTCCTTCACGCTTGGCCATGCTGCCAGCCCCTTGCAAACATGACTCCCTCCCAGGCCGCTGTCTGCAGGGAGCATCAGCGAGCGCTGGCAGATGTAGTGGCAGCCCACAACCGCCTGCTGGTGCTGTCAGATGAGATTTATGAACACATCATCTACCCACCAGCCCAGGCGCACAGCTTCGCGGCGCTGCCAGGCATGTGGGAGCGCACCCTGACCGTCAACGGCTTCAGCAAGGCCTTTGCCATGACAGGTTGGCGTCTGGGGTACCTGGCAGCCCCCCGGCACTTTGCCAAGGCCGCTGCTGCCATCCAGAGCCAGTCGACCAGCGGAGCAAGCTCCATTGCCCAACATGCGGCTCTGACTGCGCTCGGCATGGGGATGCGGGGCGGGGAGCCTGTGCACCAGATGGTACAGGCCTTCCAGCAGCGCAAGGTTGGTCTGCTCACCTTGCCGGGGCAGCTGCTGCAGCCCTGCTGCCTCATACGGCTGCAGGGCTGTCTGAAGAGGATAACCCCCGGCCACCTCAGATAGTGAGGCGCCCACCTGCATATGGCATTGAGTTGCATCCCCATTCAGCAGACCCCAAGCGCAACCACAGCATCCCTTCTGTCTGCAGGACTTAGTCACAAGAGAGCTCCAGCAAATACCAGGTGTCAGGTTGAAACCACCCGATGGGGCTTTCTATGCCTTCCCGGAGGTGTCTGACTTGTTTGGCCAAGGCATTGAGGCCCAGGGCTTTGGACCTGTGCCAGATGTCGATGCTCTGTGCAGGTAGGTGGCCAACAACTCTGTGCAGGTAGGTGGCTAACAACAACTGGAACACAATCAAAGTGGATCTGATCACAGCGCTTTCTGCTGTGCAGGTACCTACTGCAGGAGGCTCAGGTGGCAGTGGTGCCCGGAGATGCATTTGGCAAGGCAGACTGCCTCCGCATTTCATATGCTGCCTCCCAGCAACAGCTGGAGGAGGCCATGCGCCGTGTGCAAGCAGCTCTTGCTCCTGACAAACTGCCACGGCGGACCGGGCGACTCTGATCTGGCGGGTGCATGCTGCTGGTTTGACGTGGTCAAGGGAACAGGCCTAAGTGGCACAATCTTGAAAGTCCTGGCGGAGGAGAGGCCATTCTGCGTTGTGTGGGGCACCTTTTGGAACGGAGAGCCATGTCTGCACCATTTTTTGTGGGACATGCGCACTTAGATGGCAAAGCAATGATCTAGCCACTCAATCCCATCGGCCCTTCCCTACCATAAGGGTGTCATGAAAGTGCCGGCCCCATATGTTGCCTCCGTTGCATTTACATGCAACCCAGCCTTGCTCCAATGCGCTGAGCGCAATGGTGATCTGCCCCTCAGCTGCACAACGCCGCAGCGTCCAGCCATAGAACTGGCAACTTCACTGTCAACTAAGTCACCCATGTTATGGTGATGTCACCGTACTCTGCAGAGTAAACGCACACATCAGTTGCATCTTAGGTCTGCTCTCTATGCTCAGTGAAGGCGACACAGCTTCTGCTGAGCACAGTGTACTGCTGGAGCTTCCACTCACGCAGCATTTACCACAAGCTTGCAGTCAATTTAGCAGCTGCACTTGTAGCGTACTGCTCTGGCTGCATGGCCGCTAACTACAGCATCAGCAGCTTCTGAATCCCTGAACCATGGACCCAAAGATGGAGGGGTGGGTCCCCCGACCAACAATCCAACTTTCGCAAAACGCCAAATCATGTCTTTTGCTGTGATGACAGCAAGGCAAACTGCTGAGCCCGCTGTTATTCACGCTGACTAGCATGAGATTATGAGCTGACTTTGACCTACAGCTTGCAAACAGTCATCGATCTCATGCTGGCAAGTCTGGAACGATCAGATAGTTAAACTTGTAGCATGCTGCAAAGACAAGCTACAGGTTAGAAGTGCTCCTGAAGTGGGGAGCATTTGCCCTCACAATTCAAGGCATGAATGCCTGGGAGGAGCGAGTGACATCAGGCAGCAGGGCCAGTACCCCAACCTCCCAGGATGCGCACGTGTCAGGCCTGGCAGCGCAGTTGTGCCCCAAGTTGGCTCTCAATAACGTGGTGCGCATTGAGATCTGGCAAGGGTGATCAGGTCTGGTGAAAACAGCCTGTGGCCTTGCTGAGCGCAATTGCTTCCCTTGCTGTCTGCAGCCTGGAAATCTCTCGGCATCCCGGGCGGTGCAGCTTTTGCAAGAGGCAGGCTTGTTCAGCGAGGTGAGCTGCTGGCAGCCACACTGCAACCTTCCGAGAAGCTGGCAACCAGTCAGGGCACGATGTCAACCAAGACATCTGACATTGTTTCATTCACTGCCTGGCTGTAGAGCTGCTGTTTGCTGCGCCTGTACAGGCAGCGCCCTTGACATGGCCTGTGCACTGTGCTGGGCCAGTGCAGCTGAATGCTCACATAGCCAGCTCTACGGAAGCTGCCCAGCCTGTTCGCTCTGGGCCCAACAAAGGCATAAATGATTGATTATTGATCTCATCCTCAAGAAAGCTTGTTTGCGGTCCTTGTCTGCCTTTTTCTGCTGCACCTCAATGCTGAGCAGGAGGCAGCACTTAGTTCTCTGCCTGCCCGATAAGCGCAATCTGGGAGCTTCATCCAACGTGCAGCATCAGCATGGCCTCCCTCGCTTGCTGCAGCCGTGTACCTTATTCAGAGCAGGCTGAGTCACAGCCTGCGCAGCACACCCAAGTTGCCTGCCTGGTGGCTGATGCACTGCCCGTCTGAAGCTGCACGCTGAGCCGAGCCTGCGCAGCTGTGCTGAGATGCAGAATGGGCGCCTGCTTGGCCCTGAAGCTGCAGCTATGCCATCGCTTCGTCGCTGCATGTTCAGCACATCTTCTCTGTCTCCTCGCAGCTGCGCCACGATGCAGAGCAGGATGAGGAGGGGCAGCCGGCGCAAGCGCAGGGCATTGTGTCCAAGTGGCGCCAGAAGGAGCGCTTGAAAACCACTGCAGTGGCCCTTGTACTCTGCCTGAACATCGGGGTTGACCCGCCAGACGTGATCAAAATCTCGCCATGTGCGCGCCTGGAGTGCTGGGTGGACCCACTGTCCATGCAGCCGCCGAAGGCTTTGGAAACGATAGGTGGGCTTCAAACTGGTTGGTGTCTTCCACACAAGACATACACAGGTAGCAGGCTTTCAAGGGTTCTGTGGTGGCCGCTGGGGACTGCCTGTCTGAGATGTTGGGTGGTCGTCTAGGGCCAGTCGCCAGGGCTACGGCAGGACGCACCACAGGCCTGGCTGCGCTCGCAGCTGCAGCAGGAGCAGAAGCTGCCAGCGGGTGCAACTGCACTGCTGCTCTTGGTGAGTACTGTTCTTGTGCCTGGTGGAATCCAGCACTGCCACTGTCATCAACTCCATTGACCCTGGGGGTGCTGCAGGTGCGGCCATCATTGATGGCACGCCTTGCAACTCTGATTGTTGTGTGCTGCAGGCAAGAACCTGCAGGCGCAGTATGAGCGGTGGCAGCCCCGAGCCAAGTACAAGATGCACCTGGACCCCACCATGGACGATATCAAGAAGCTGGCCATCTCCTGCCGTCGTGCAGCCAAGGTGGAGGCGCCCCCGCAGCTGCAACATCCCTGCTCTGTGCAGTAGGGGCGTGCGGCCAGACCTTGATTGCTGCTCAGGGGCACCGACATCGATTGCAGTGATGTCAAGCACCTGACTATCCAGCTGGCAAAAGCGAAGACTTGACTGCTGCAGCTTAGGGGCTCCCCGGCACTATGTGTTTGCTGCAATGTCTGACTGCATAATGTCAAGCACCTGGCTATCCAGCTGGCAAACAGCAAAAGACTCGACTGCTGCAGCTCTAGGGGCTCCCTGGCACTGTGTTTTGGCTGGGGAGCTTCAGCGTGGTCAAGGGTGCAAATATGCTTGCAGCAGCTCCTTGCCACGGGCTTCTATGCCGCACTTGTGTCAGGAAGTTTTGCAGGATGAGTGTTGTAGTTGCCGTAAACGCTGCAGCCAATGCCCCGACAAGCCGGCAGAAGCTGATGCTGACTCAGCCCAATGGCTATGCTGCGCTCTGCAAGTTGCGCAGCACCATTTAACCTTTTTGTCTCCATGCAGAACGAGCGGGTGCTGTATCATTATAACGGCCATGGCGTGCCCCGCCCCACCGTTAATGGCGAGATCTGGGTGTTCAACAAGTCTTATACGCAGTACATTCCCATGTCGGTGTATGACCTTCACGCCTGGGTGGGCACGCCCTGCATTTACGTCTTCGACTGCTCAGCTGCTGGACTGATTGTCAACTCCTTCCGGACGTTTGCCGAGCAGCGGCAGCAGGTGCAGCACTGTGGCCACAGAGAGAAGCCGTGATATTTCCTTGACCACACATCTAGCTACTGCTGTTCCTTGAGTTGAAGCAGTTCCCTGAGCTTATGCAATCGCTTCTGATTGCTGCTCTGCTGTGCTGCCTGTCAGAGCAGGCACACTATTGCAGCAGTAGCGGTTGTGCTGTCTTGCACTCTCTGGCAGTTGTAGGCCATTGCAGTCCTGTTCATTCAACCCTCACGAGCCTCTGCAGCTGCCACTCTGTGCTGGGCAGCTGCGCTTTTTCATCAGCTCCTGTGGCATCTGTGGCATGCCCTGCGTGTTCCTGAGACATTGCTGTGTCTGATGGTGAAGGCAGGACCGATATACTGGGTTGTGCAGAGTCAGACAGGGTTCCATGCGCTGCAGGAGACTGACGAGACAGGCCCGTCAAGCAGTAGTCCTTACCCTGGAGGCGCAGGGGTCAGCCCACAGCAAGAGGACCTGCTGCGGGAATGCATCCTGCTGGCAGCCTGCGGCGCCAACGAGCTGCTGCCCCAGACCCCTGACCTGCCAGGCGATGTTTTCACTGCGTGCCTGACCACACCCATCAAGGCAAGCCCATTGTGGGCATGCTGCTAGTTTCTGCGCCCAGCGACACCAGGCCAGAACTAGAGTGTGGCGCTGTCGACCTGCTGGGGAGGTGATCAGATGTTATAGAGCAATTCTTTCTGGACAGGCTGACTGCCAGAAGCCTATATTGCAAGTGCTGTTCACACCATGGCTGTCACACTTCCTGGACAGCAGCAGCATGTGAGGTGCTGAGCGATTTTGCCCTCGCCACCCGAAGCCTGTGGGGCTTGTCAGGCTCACCAGCAATACACCAATGCTGCAGGTGGCGCTGCAGTGGTTCTGCTCCCGCAGCCTGATGCACCATGAGGGCCTGACCAAGGAGCTCATTGACCGCATCCCAGGGAAGCAGACTGACAGAAAGACGGCTCTGGGCGAGCTCAACTGGATTTTCACAGCCATCACTGACACCATTGCATGGAACATGCTGCCCCGCGCCCTGTTTCAGCGCCTGTTTCGGCAGGTGCGTGCAGAGTGCGCAGCCACACTGTGCAGGGCTCGATGACGGGCATTTGCACACTGCTGAGTCCTGCATGCGACTGGTGTGAGCACGTTTGCTGCCTTTCTAGGCAGGCTGCATTGCAATGCCACCATCGTCACCACTCAATGGAGTATGCTGCTGCACAACACGGTTCCTGCCTTCGAGTGGGCCCAGAATGGTGCACTCAACTTCTGCGCAGGGTGCTGGCCTCCAGCATGACATCCAGGTTGCCTGCTGCATTGTTCTTGGGTCAACGGACACTGAAGCTTTCCTCTGATGGCCTGATTCATTTGGGTTGCCAACTCTGCCTGCCTCTGTCCCCACCCCCCTACCAACGTGGGCTGTGCAGGGATTGTCTGTGTTGCATGAGAGCAACTTGGCCCTGAGCTGACTTGCTGGCAGTCAGCCTGCCTTGTGCAATGCATTTGTGCCTTGCGACCCAGCTGTGGCCTGCAGGATTTGCTGGTGGCATCCCTGTTCCGTAACTTTCTGCTGGCAGAGCGCATCATGCGGGCGGCAGCGTGCAGCCCTGTCAGCTTCCCGCAGCTGCCCCCCACGCACCAGCACCACATGTGGTACGCCTGGGACATGGCGGCGGAGATGTGCCTGCTGCAGCTGCCAGGGTAAGCCACTCAGCATGTGCCTCTCTGTACCCCTGCCTTTATGCCCTTCACAGCATCCCTGGCAGTGCTGTGTATCTGCGGTATGTGCATCAAGCTGACCTGGCTCCTTCTGCCTGTGTGAACCTTTAGCAGATGTCCACCAACACACTGTTTCTACCAATACAGAGGCATGGCAGGCAAGACGCGCTGCTGCAGCTTGCAGACTCAGTACTAATATCTTTACTGCCTCAGCTGTTCGTAAGCTTCACAGAGTCCATTTGCCCTGCACCTGGGGTCTGACAAGGCAGCATCAGTTCTGCATGCAGGCAATTCTTAAAAGGTGTGCACCTCAGCGACCTCCTTGTTCCTGCAGCACCCTAGAAGAAGGAGCAGAGTTCCAGCCCAGCCCCTTCTTCAATGAGCAGCTGACGGCCTTTGAGCTCTGGCTGGAGCATGGCTCAGAGCATAAGCGCCCCCCAGAGCAGCTGCCCATTGTGCTGCAGGTCAGGCCTCTCAGGCTGCTGTGGCAGGCCTCTGTAAGCCACTGTCGTCTGGCACCTGGGTTGTCATATGGTCCCGAGCGGGAGCCTTGTTTGAAGCCCTTCGGCTGACTTGTGCATTGCTGCTGGACCAGCTCCTACTCTGTCAGGTCATGTCAGTCTATTGGGGCCTGCAGCATCAGGATGAGCACTCAAGAGCAGGCCCACTGCCGTGTGACAGCAAATCCTGTGTCTAGGTGCTGCTCAGCCAGGTGCAAAGGATGCGGGCTCTGGCCCTGCAGCCTCTGGGCTGCAGCAATCAAAGGGGGCAGGACACCACTCTGACAGCAACACCTGTGTGCAGGTCCTGCTCAGCCAGGTGCACAGGCTGCGGGCGCTGACCCTGCTGGGGCGCTTCCTGGACATGGGCAGCTGGGCAGTGGACCTGGCGCTGTCTGTGGGCATCTTCCCCTATGTGCTCAAGCTGCTGCAGACGACAGCCACAGACCTGCGCCAGACGCTTGTCTTCATCTGGACCAAGATTCTGGCCCTGGACAGGACCTGCCAGGTGGGCCTGCAAAGAGGGGCCTGCAGGCCAATTGAGCAGTTGCGGCTGATGTTGTCACCCGGCTTATTTCTGCAGCATAACAGAGTCCACCCTCAGGCACCGTCCCCACATCAGGGTCTGCCCACCATTTGCTGCAGTGCATAGCCCACCACCTGCTTGCTCAGCCCCCAGCACGTGGTTGTGGTGCCAGGGTTGGCATGATCTTGCTTGGAGACAGCAAAGGGTGTGCTGGACATGCCTGTGTGTATGTGTGTGTGTGTGTGTGTGTGGTTGGGTGTGCGCGTGTCTGATCTTTGCTGTGCATGTTAGCATTCATGAAAAACGATGGCTTCCTGTACTTCATGAATGGCCTGGACAGCTGTGCTGCCATGAGAGAGCTGTGCGGACTGCACTCTGATCTCAAGAAGGACAGCGGGCACCTGCAAACATGTGAAAGACAGGGTCCTCTTCCCTTCAGCCACCACGGTGTCTCTGCCCTGCATGCAGGTGGACCTGGTGAAAGACAGCGGGCACCTGTATTTCATCAAATTTCTGGACAGCAACGACCCCCCGCCCACGTCAAGGGCCCAGGCAGCCTTTGTGCTGGCAGTGATCTGTGATGAGCACCCTCGGGGACAGAGCCTGTGTGCTGGGGCCAACTTGCTGGGCGTGTGCCTGCCCCATCTGGTGCACATCGTCAGCCAGCTGGATCACGCGCCCGAGCAGCAGCTGCTGGCCAAGTGGCTGTGCCTCTGCGCAGGAAAGCTGTGCGAGAACATGCCAGAGGTAAGCTTATGCCCTGCTGTTTGTCTTGTGCACATGTGAGACAAAGCATTGATGCTTTCCAGGTGGTTGTGCTAAGAGTGTCGAGAGGTGAGTCTGTGCCAGCCCTGAAGGGCAGTGTGAGTCTCAGGCAAGCAGCAACCTGTGGCGTGTAGCTGTGCCTCTCGGCAGGAAGGTTGCACCAGACGATGGCAGAGGTTAAGGAAAGCTACCTGGCAGGCATTTGTTTGTATTGTGGGGATGAAGCAGCCTCATGCCGAATGCAGGTATCTGCTTGCCCTGACAGGGTTCCATTGATGGACGTGCCAATGCAGGCCTTCTTCCCCGTGTAATTCTGCTGACTTAGTATTGGCGATCCCCAAGCTGTTGGTTCACGTGTGACTGCAGGCCACAGCTGCAGCATTGCACCAAGGCCTGCTAGAGAGCCTGAGGAAGTTGATGGATGCAGCGCAGCCAGAGCTGAGGGCGGCTGCCGTGTTTGCCTTTGGCAGCCTCATCCAGGTGTGCCTGCTTGTGAGGCATGGTGACAGATCTCAACCCTGCCTCCTGCATCTTTGCTCAGAATCCCTGCAATCCAGCCACCCAAGCTGGTTCCTGGCTCCGATATGCTCCACAAGCAGTGGGTGCCTGCAGATCTACCCTGCAGAGGGCAATGGCAATGCCATGTTGAGCGAGGACAGTCGGCTGGCAGCAGAGCGCCACGTGGCCCACCAGCTGCTGGACTTGGTGTATGATGCTTCGCCACTGGTGCGGGCGGAAGTGGCTGCGGCCATCGCCCGTCTGGCAGTGGCTCACGCCCACATGTTTGAGGTGCGACCATGTCACATGTTGTTGTGTTGCTGTTGCAGGTCTTGCCTGCAATGCGGGGAGAGGACGCTGCTCTGCCTCGCTGTGGGTCACGCCCATCTGCTATGAGTTGCAGGCCTGTCCCCTCTTGCATTGTCTGAGATTCTGTCCTTGGCCTTGCCTGTCCAGAAGGGTGGGGACCTGTGCATGTTGCCAGCCATTGTGCTGCTGCTACATCTGCACCAAGCTTGAGGGCACCAGTGAGGACACCAGTGCTGGCGGGCACCTGGGGCAATATGGTCTTTCTGTTCGTCTATGCCGTGATCCGTACAGCTGGGTCCCAGCTGCACATCTTTAGTTGAGGCGCTGAGCCCTCCAGTACCACCGCTGCAGTCTGATGTGTTTGCCAGCAAGCCCACACGTAGGGTTGCCTGCAGCCTGCAGATTGCCGCCTGCACCTGCTGCAGGATGCCCTGGCGGTGCAGCAGGAGCGGGCTGCCCACATCCAGCGCTCCCCTGGGAGCGCTGGGGATCTGACAATCAGCCCGGCTGAGAAGCAGAGCAGCTCCCACAGTGCGCCCACTGAAGCCGCGGGGTCTGCCCAACTGCACAGGCTTGCGCACAGCCAGAGCAGCGGCGTCTTGGACGCTGCACAGCGGCCTGCCAGCAGTGGTGAGCGGGTGTCAAGCACAATGCAAGCATGCAGCGGGGCTGTGAGGTCAGACAACGGCCTGGCCTGCCAGGACGGCAGCAGCTGGGCTGTGAGCTGAGCAACATCCAGTGCTCATTAAGTGAGTGCACCCGCGGCAAGCTCTCTGTCTCCTGGACTTCCCGTGCTGCTGCGCACAGATGATCTCCTCTGCAAAGCCTGCAGGGGCCCCAGCCGCAGGCACTCCCACGGGCGCCAGCCCGACCCCTGGCAAGCAGCGGCGCCGCAGCCTCAACGAGCCCGCCCCCACCTCGAGGGGCGACTCCAATGGCGCTGCCGGCACCCAAGGGGACAGCAATGCAGCCATCAGCACCCTCTACTGGCACCTGCTGGATGCTGCCTGCACGCTGGCCACCGACCCAGCACCGCGCGTGGCCAGGTTGGGGCAGCAGGCGCTGGCTGTGGCTGGAATGCAGCTGCTGCCCCTGCAGCCAGCGCAGCCAGCACCGCTGCCAGGTACGTCCTGCAGTAGGCATCACCTGCACTGCAACCTGTCTAGGGAGAGCTGGCTACACGCTGCCTACCCCTTAAAGCCCCCCTGCCCTGCCTCAGCACTTGCGGCAGCCCATGCCCACAGTCCCTGGCATGCACTCACTGCTGCTGGTGCCAGCTCAGCAGCAAGGTAGGCCCACTTCAATCAATTCCGGTCCTGCACAACTTTGTGGCTGGCCGGCCCCGGAAAAGAACTCAGCCTGCGTGCCTCTGTCTCGGCAGCCACCAGCAGAGCACAACCTGTCCTGTCAACCTTGGATGCCTGCTGAACTGAGTGTGCCTCAAGGTCTGCCAGATTGCAAACGTTTTCCTTCTTCGATCTCACTGAGAGATCGAGACAATTCCATTGTGAGAAGCCCATTGCCAACATTAAGTGGCAGTGCAATCGATGCCGCAAGCTTGACGATTGCTGCTTCATGCTGGCTGCGGTGTGGGTATCTGCCTGAGCAATTAAGCAGGCTGGAACCTAGCTGGTCAAGTCTGTCAATGCAGGTGCCACTCTGTCCTCAGCTGGCAGTGCTGTGCTGTCCCACGCACACTCTGCCTCCACCCAGCTGGCGTCTCGGGCAGCATCCATGCTGCCCAATGCACGTCTCCAGTCTGCTGGGAGCGCCCAACTGCCCAGCTCACTCAGCGGAGCGTCTGGCAGCAGACCAGATTCTCCACCCAGACAGGAGGCCAAGGGTGGTACGCAGCAGCCGCTGCCCCAGCTTGCAGGGCCGCCGACGTCTGCTGCGCCTTCGCCACCTCAGGTGTGCGAGCTGCATCTGCCTTCACTCACAGGGCTTGCAGTGTGCACCTCTCCCCCTCTCTTAAGCAGTGACAACGACCTGCAACCTTGCGCTGTAGAGTTGAGTGAGGAGGGCTGCAGGCTTGCGCTGCCCCTCTTCCTCCTGGTGATCTGTACAAGGCTGCTTCTCTGCTTGTGACTTCCCAAAGCTGTGGCCTGAAATAGGCTGTGTCCTCTGCCAAGAAGGCTGCCTTGCTGTAGGTGACCCTGCTGACACCGAAAGTTGACCTGGACTCCACGCTTGGCAGAGGCTTCGGCCTGAACCCTGCTTCTCCCTGCAGGCAGGGTCCATGATGAGGTGGAACATGCTTTCGTGGCGGAGCGCGCGCACGAGCAGCAGGTCTCTGGACCATAGTTCTGGCTCCGGCTCCCCCAGCCCCTCGCCTGGCGGCGCCTCGCTGACGACCATCCAGCAGAATGCAGCCAGGCTGCCGTTCATCCTGCGGAGGGTGAGCCACTGATGCTTGATTCCATTGATGACACCATATGATTCTCTGTTCCCCTGCTCTGGCTCTGATTCGAGTGTGGGCAGATCGTGAAAAGCATCATGTGCGTTACCTTTTGACAACATTCATGCAGCCTGCAGCTGTGAGTGCACACAACTTGGCTGGCGATATGACGATGCAGTCTGCTGTTTGTTTCCTGTCCAGCTCATGAGTAAGCAGCACTGCCTGCAAGGCAGTGCCCTGTGCCTGCAGACCAAGTGCAAAACACTTGTTTGCTGCCTGCCTGCCTGCAGATGCAGTCTGGCGACCTCGACCGCCCCTCCACCTTCCGACGCTCCCTGGACACCGGCGACCGCGTGAAACGCAGCCAGCACCCCAGTCAGGAGGACCAGGTATGCAGCTGAAGCCATGTCTGGCAAGCTTGGCTGTGAGTGCAAGTGCTGTTTTGACCTTCTGGAGCACAATGTTGCAGATTCACTTACTGTCGTCAAATTGCAGCCTTCTGCCACTGACTTGCATCGTGGCAGACGCAAGTCACAGCGTATTTGTGAGATATGCGGCGGGCAGTGCTTCACACCACTCATTTCCGTACTTTTGTATCTTGATGCTGCATGCTCTGCAGGCTGCCCAGCCCCGGCCCCAGCAGGCAGCAGCGCACCTACCCCTGTCACCGGTCTACAAGAGCAGCTGTGAACAGTTTGCGCGGCCCTTGGAGGAGCCTCAGGTACACTTCCTAGAGGCTGGCAAGTTGACGTCCTGCCTGAACTGCAGGCCTGAGCAGCTGCCTAGCTGCCCTGTACAAGGTGCGTTGGGTGAACCATCCCAGCCTGTGTGCAGCAGCTGGCTCTTGGCATGGCAAAGGTGCAGCATGTGATGCCCCCCCTGCAGCCACGATTGCTTGCCCTCATGCAGGCTAGCTTCTGGAAGGCTGAGCACAGCCGCTTTGGCTGGGGCACAGTGGATGCGCAGAAGGTCTCTGCCCGCCTCAGGTGTGCTGCGTCCACCAACAGCTCCCCAAGTCCTTCCCTACATGCCTGTCTGGGTTCCGATGCTTTCTTAAGCTGCTGCTGGACAGCTGCCTTCTGCTGCACAGGCGGTCTTTGCTTGTAGCCAAGCGATAGAGATGCAGCGCCCTTGCCTGGGGGGATGCTGTGCTTGGTGCATTGCCGCGGTGAGACAGGCCCTGCAGCAAGGACTACCTGGGCTGAAGCATCCAGTGCGCCACTTATGCCAGACGAGGCTCTTCCTGGCATGCAGTCCTGAAGCTTCCCTGAAGAGGTGCGGTGACATGGTGGCCCACATGCCCCAGCTTCACAGAGCGCAATTGAGTCCCCCTGATATTCTGCTGACTGTGTGCCCCTGCAGGGAGCGCGAGGAATCAGTGGCCCACATGCATCAGCTGGGCGCGGGGTGCAAGCTACGCGAAAATGTGCACACCATTGACACGGAGGCTGCCAGCACAGCTGCTCTGCTGCTGCACCCCTTCCGCCCTCTGGTCACCAGCGTGGACGGGGCGGGCGTCGTGCGCGTGCACAACTACCGCCACTCTACCAGTGTGCACCGCTTTCACGTCACAGGTAAGAAGGCATCTTAGACATCTGCATCTTGCCAGCACAGCAGTCATCTCACTCCTTTCCTTTCTGAGGTCTGCTCCATGTCACAGGTGTGGCCTGGCTCTGGTGCCCGAGTGGCATCAAAAGTCAATAGCCTGCACCTCTCTGTGCTGCACAGGCACCTGGAATGAGGCACAGTACCGATGTCATGTGACAAGCTGAGTTCAGCAAGGTTGTTGCCGTCTGCTGGTCAACCCTGTAAGATGCTCTGCATCCATGTTTGAGCTACTGCACCCTGGTTCCAGGCAGCTAGGCTGCCCACATGCTGTCCATGAGAGTGTCAAGCCGCCCCCTGCAGGCCAGCCCTGGCAGGACAGGCATTCGCCAGCGCCGCGTGTGTCAGTGCGCTTCCTGCACCAGCTCAATGAGCTGCAGGACGGGCTCCTGATGGCGGGCGCAGCGGATGGCGCTGTGCGGGTGTGGCGGAACTACACTGTCAAGGGGGACCACAGCCTGGCCACTGCTTTCCAGGTGGGCTCACAGCAGCAGCAGGACAGTTGACATCAGCACTTTGTGCCTGGTTTGTGAAGCCTGCGTGGGCCCCTGGTCACCTGTCTGCAGCACAGTGTTGGGGACCTGCTGTCTGTCAAGAGCGTGACAGAGTGACTTCCATTGTGGGGGCCTGCTCACTCACTTGTCTGCAGCAATGTGCCTGCCTTCTGTTGAGTGGCACACTCCCACCCTGGGGCGCTGGTCGCTTGTCTGCAGCACAAAACAACTGCAACTGCAGCCTCATCACTCCTGCTCGGCAGCCTTCACACTCTGAATGCTGATGTCACTTGCTTGCATGCACGCAGGCTGTCCCAGTTGCTCAGCCCGCCTTTGGGGGCGCAGCTGCAGACCCCACAGTGTACGCCTGGAATGAGCAGAGCGCAATGCTGTATGCTGCTGGTGGCAAGACCCCAGGATGCATCCAGGCCTGGGACCTGCAGCAGGAGCGCTGTGCCTCCCAGGTACCAGCCCACCGTGCCACTCAGCCTACAGCCTCCACAACGTGCCCGCTGCCCATGAAGATGCTGTCTTGAGCTGGCACCCCCTGTGACACAGGCTGCCCTTGTCACCCTGCCCTCTGAAGTGTTGGCGCCGTTCTGGGTTTGGTGCCCTGTGACAATGCATGCACCATGCAGCAAATTGCATCCAGTCAATAATTGCCTCACTCAAGGGGTGTGAGCTCATGGCAGGATCTGTTTGTCTTGCAGGCTATCCAGACAGAGGCAGCGGCTGTGGGGAGGATACTTCCAGTGGAGGCTGCTATGTCCAGCGTACGCTCAGACTGTGGCTCATGCGTTCTGGCTGCCCTGCAGATAGCTGTGGGTGGAGGAAGCGGGAGCTGGGAGGAGACCCCTGCAGGGTCAGCCGTGGAGCACCTGGCAGTGGCTGGGGGCGACCCAGTGCTGCTGGCCGGCCTGAAGGATGGCACCGTGCAGCTGTACGACCTGCGCTGCTCCCAGCAGCCTGCAGCCCGCCTCAGGCCGCACTGGACCACGCTGGTGAGGCCTGGACGCCAAGGGTGCCACTGGTGCTTGTTCAGCTGCCTGCAAGGGTCGTGTGGGGCATGATTGTGCCGATGTTGGTTCACTGAGTGTTGCCTTGCAAGCAAATATGCCATGCTACTGCCCTTGTAAGGTTGAAAGTGGCAACGCATGCCCTGCAATGCCGTGTCACTGATGTGGGAGCACATGCCATGGCATTGCTCTACTAGCGCTGCCCTGTGACCTGGGTGGCCATCATGCAACCAGCAAGCATGACGCAGACACCAATCCATCAATGGGCATGCAATGGCATCAAACTCAGCTGAGAGGCGCATGTGTGCAGGTGGGCATGGTATTGGTGTCCAGGCACATCCAGTTTAACATAGGTCCAGGCATAGCACCAAGGAGATGCTCTTCTCAAAAAGTCAGCTGCGCACACCTTGCAGGCCTGGTCCAATTCAGCAGGTGGATGCAGTCGTGGAGGCTGGGGACATCCCCTACCCGCCGGTGACTGGCATGGCAGGAGAGACATGCTTTCCCTACCATGCAAGACATGAACCCCCTCCACGCCTGGCTTGTTTGTGCAGATTGGCATGGTCGTGGAGCCTGGGGGCATCCCCCACCAGCTGGTGACTGGCACGGCAGCAGGGACTCTCAAATTCCTCGACTTCCGGGTGCAGTCGAGCAGTCAGCTGCACTCGGCGACCAGCAGCAGCAGCAGCGCTCCCCCTGAGGCAGAGGTTGGGGTGTGGAAAACGGTGGAGGCCCACAATAAGGGCGGCTTGAGTGCCATGGCTGCCCACCCCTACGCCAGCCTGATGGCGACGGCCACCACCAGCCAGGTATGCAGGAGTGAAGCTCTTTCCATGCACAGGCCTGCTTCTTGGGTGTCGCTGCAGTGCCATCAAGCAAAGATCAATGGCCTGCCGCAGAAGCCGCTGGCTCTGCTGCAGCCTCAAAGGCGCGTATCCATGGCTCAAAAGGTTGGCATGGCCGCAGGTGTATTTGGCACTGATTTTCAGTGTTGCTACATGCAGGTTGTCAAGCTGTGGAGCCCACGAGGAGAGCAGCTGGGGGTCATTCGTGCTCAGACCTCCTTCCTGGGCCAGCGCATTGGGCCCATCAACTGTCTGATCTTCCACCCTTACCGGCTGCTGCTGGCATCAGGCGGCGGCGACCCTATCATTGCAATGTGAGCTCCTCGCTGTTGCTGTTGCTGTGCATCCAATCTGTCTGGCGTTCGAAACTGCTGGCCGCTACTCTGGCAGGGGTTCCATTGGTGCTCGCATGCCTGCTGCTATTGTGCAGTGCTTCAGCATCCCACCAGACACCCACCCCATGCAAACTCACTGTCGCCGTTGGGCAGCTCCTGAGCAGCCTCCCCTGGCGCCGCGTGAGCCTGCCTGTTGTTTGGAGACCCGGTAGATCCTCAGCCTGTTGCCGATCAGGGTTGACCAAGCCTGTTGTGTCATGCGTGCAGGTACCCAATAACAACCCCAGAAGATGCTGACCCCAAGTTCAGTGGTCTGCGCTCCCCTCAGTCTGTCCCCTCGCCGCCGCTCACCAGCAGAGCATCCATGGCCTCCCGTGCCCCCTCCGGCAGGGTGGAATGGGAAGCCACATCACAGCACGCCACGACGCCCAGGAGTAGCATCTCTGAAGCTTGATGCTGCTTGCCTGGGCCTCGTGATGCAAACCCATGTCAACTGATGCCCAAATGCATGCATGAATTGAGAACTTAGCATTAATCTAAACAACGCCTGCTCAACCTCAAAAACCACGTTCAGCCCATGCTCTGTGAAGGCATGCATCGTGAAGGCATGCACTCATCAGATTGGCATGCCTTTAGATTACCTGTTCTGCCAGGTCAAAGTCTGTCTTCAGGGCTGTCGTGACTACACAGTACTCTCTGAGGCCGTGGAGGGAATGGCCTGGCGCCAGGCCCTCAGCAAAAATTTGCAGGAGTTGAGGTGTGCCTCATGCTGACTGCTCTGAGCTATCTGATGCAGATCAGTGCACCACATGCGTTGCGCCGTTGTGCAGGATACACCTCTGCCAAAAGTCAGCTGGGAGCCAAGGGGCGAGGTGAGCATTTGTTGCGTCCTGCAGCTGCGTGCCTGCACTGCGCACAGGTCCCCTCTCTTCATGGGCACATTCTCTGCAGAGACTTTGTGCTAAGCCATTATCATGAACTGAAGAAGGCCAATCCAAAGTTCCCCATCCTGATCAGGGAATGTGGGGGCGTCCAGGCACAGCTCGTGGCCCGCTATGGTGAGCTTGTGCGCTTCTGCTCGATGCTTGCTGTAGTGCCACAGACGCCTGGCACGTCCGGTGACCGTGGCGCTTGACCACAGCTGAGTGCTGCTTGTTGCAGATTTTGGCACAGAGCACTCAGTGATCATTGACGGGCTAGACAAGAAAGCAGTTGGCAGCCACCTGGAGCAGCTTGTCAAGCAAGGGGTGACCATGCCCAGGTATGGCCTGTGCCTCTAAAGGCCATTGTCAACCATGTCATCTAGGACACTTTGGAGGCTGCACTTGTTTGCTGCCTGAGTGTCCCATCAGGCCCAGCACCTCTTTCATAGGGTATTGTGCGCTGTCCAGCCGCCAAGCATTGCTCACTCAAGCTAATCAGTTTTCTGACAGAGCCATCATGAAATGCAGGTCCACAGAAAGTCAAGGGAGTCTCTAGCGGTCAAAGAGCCACAGTGCAAAAGCAAGCATGTCTGAGAGACGCAATAATTTGCAAGAATAGCGATTAGACACGCTTAGCCCAGCAGACGCCTGTGCTCAGCCTCAGTACAGAAAATATACAAATGAATGCACTGTGATGTGACAGCAACAGACTGAGGACAGGACTAGAGGGAGGGGTGTGCATGTTTCAAAATAACTCTCAAGCCGCTGCCTCCAGGGCAGGCAGCAGCCATTGTCATGATGTGGTATTGCGGCCACTAAAGAAGTTGCGCCAACCCGCACTTTTGCGCCTCTGATGCCGTTCGCCAGCTTCCGTGCTGCTGAAAGTGGATGACCGTGGAGTGGTGGGCCTGGGGGAGTCACTCCCCTCACTGCTCAGGCCTGCAGTGGTGAGCATATCCATTACATTGCTGCATTGGGTGGATGGCTCCGCAAGAACAGCTTCAGGAACACAGCCTGCACTAATACTGCGCTGCTGAGACTTGTAGTCAGGACACCTGCTTGTAAGACCTAGGTTGCAGGCCCAGGGCAGCAGCTGTGAGGCAAAGACGTGCGCACCTGGTCAGCATGTTTGCAGGGGGCCCTGTGTGTCAAAGCATCCCATCACCACACATCCTGCCCACCTGCAGTGTGTGACCGCCTGAAGCGCCCTGCAATGGGGCTCTCCACAGAGTCTCGTTGCACTTCCACCTGCTGCTCCTTGCCGTGCTCCACCTGCAGCCAGGTGCACTGCTGCCTGGTACATGGGCAAGCTGGCAAGCTGCAGCATGGCATAGCATGTGATAGGTGTCGCTGTGTGCCAACCAAGGGCACAGCAGACAACTGGTTGAGAGGCCGCAGCTGCACACTGTCTGACAGTAGACTCAGGGTGAGGCGGATACAGCTGCAAATGAGAGAGCAGGCTTGTAAGGGGTCCCGCAACCCAGCCTTCACAGCGTGCACCCCTGCATCACAAGCACCGCACAGCATGCACTGAGCCCGAACCGCAGCCCTCAGCGGAAGGATGCCATGCAAGCACAGCCCTGGCTGCAGGTGTGCACCATATGCAATGTGCCCAGTGCAGCCTACATCCCAGGCCTCTAGGTAGGGCTAGTGTCTGCTCAAGGGGAGTGGCCTAGTACGGCTTGCTCAGCTCACCTGATGGGCTTCCCAACAACAGCAACCTCCCTGCTGCACTGAATTCCTGCTGCATGGAAGCAGGTGCCTGCTGCATGCAGGAAGGTGTAGACTTTGACTGCTTGCTTGGGTGCAGTGCACCTTCATTAGCTCCATGTAGGCGTGGTCTCTGCTGCTGAGCAGGTCCTCCAGCTCCTTTTGCTCCACCTCAAAGCGCTCTGTCAGCTGAAGGAAGCGCTGCTTGACCTGCATGAAGGCAACATGAGTCAGATCGTGCCCAAGAATTCAGCCAGGCCACCACCAAACCCTTGCAGCTGCCGCAAGCGCTGCTCAATCTGCAGGAGGGGCCCTTTGTCACTACAGTACCAGTCCAGCTGCCGCATGCCCAGGTCTTTCACCAGGCTGCCCAAGGAGCGCTATGCATGAGGAAGGGCTGCTTGACCTGCAGCAGGAAGAACTGCCTCCTTCTGCAAATACCAGCTCAGCCCCATGCACATACCTGATGTACCCCCGTCTGTACTACTCTGCTGCACACTGCCACGCCAGCCTGACAGGGCCGGGTTGTGATGTGACAAGCACCTGCGGGGTGTTGCTGTCTGGCACATGCGCAGCCACAGGTGATGCGCTCCAGGCAAGCAGCCAGCTGCAGAGCCTGCAGCACCACCTGGGTTGCCTTGCTCTCAAAGGGCTGCAGCGCCTCATTGGTGCTGACCAGCTGGCCTCTGCGCCCCCATGGGAGTGCTGCAACCCAGCCCCCAAACAGGTCAAAGCACTGCAGACCTGCCTGACGCCTGCCTGCACCCTCCTGTCATAGCGCCGCACTGCCCGCTGAGGCAGCAATGGAGACAGGACCAGCTCACCTGCATATACTCGGTCTCAAAATGCTGCAGGGCCTCCTTCTTGTTGACCAGCTGCTCCTCCAGGCTGCGCAGAACCTCTGTGGGCGGCGCCAGGGGCCCATAGTCTTGCGAAGGGAACAGCGCCTCAATGATGTAGTGCACCTTCTTGAAGCTGTAGAGGAAGGGAGCCAGCGGTTGGGGCGTTTGCTCCTAGAGCTGGCAAGATGGGGGCAGGCAGGCAGGCTGCAGCACATAAAGCAAGCTGCAAGGACACCCAGACATCTGACCGCATCCCTAGAGAGCATCTCACTCAGCACCTCCAACAGACACCATACACATGCATGCACAGAGCCAGGGTGTGCCACAGAGCATTCTGCATGGCGACACCATGCATGGCACCATGATGCGCTGGCATCTGCGCAGAGCATCTTCCCAGCACCTTTGATTGCCCTTCCAGGGTCAGCCCGCTGTTTGTGCCATGCACCAGCACACCGCAGGTCACTTTGACTCTACACCAAGTTTATTGCTTGGCAAGCTTGGCATGCGAGCCACTCACTAATTGTCCCCGTACACAGCCACCATGATGCGCCCCGGCTTGAGACTAACTTGCTCCCTCTGGCGCAACCCCTGCAGGCGCTTGAACAGCACCGCCTCCGGTCCGCCGTCAGCTGTCTCCAGGGGGCTCGGCTTGGGGCCCACAGAGTAGGTGGCAAAGGGCAGGAAGAAGAGGCCAGCCACATGGGTGTGCTTCTTAGCCTTCACGCTGTCCTCCTGCAGCCAGATGTGACACACGTGCAGCCAGGCCACAGCCAGCATCTAAGACAGCCAGCCACGTGGGGCTGCCGTACTTCTGCACGCAACAGAGTGCGTCAGCGGTCACCAAGCAGGGAGAAGCAACCAGCTAGTTAGGTGTGGTTAGTGGCTTCACGCTACCATTCTTGCTGCCCAGGCAGTGCAGATACTCAGCAACCCACATGGCATCCTAGAGTGGTAGGCAACAGATCTGGCACTTGCCACTGCCACTGCAAATGCTGCTCTGAGTCAGCGCAGGCTGCTAGTGCTGCACATCAAGGGTTGCACCTCCCGTCTGCAACAGCCAGGCTGTCACCGCAGGCTATGGCAGTGCACAGCCACAGTGGACAGCTGCATGCCTCCTGCTGCAGTCCCTCAAGAGAGCGCATTCAGTCACACGATCAGTGCCCTATTGCTGGCCCCCAGCAAACCACAGCACAGGGTCACAGACAGCACAGAGCGCTGTCACTTGCAGGAGCAGCTCCCACTTGCTGCCCATGCAGCTGCCCCAAGGGAGACTGCCCCAAGGGAGACTGCTTTTGAGACGTCACCTGCAATGCTGCCACCAATGACTGCACAGTGGCAACGACGCGGTGGCTGCAGGCCCACCTGCAGGAGCAGCTCCCACTTGCTGTCCTCCTGCTCCTCGAACAGCAGCAGCTTGAAGCGGCTGCCCTGAGTGGAGTGTGCGGCCACCAGGAAGCCCTCGTCAATGTGCTGCTGGCTGACATACAGCTCATAGAAGTCAGCCGCTGCCTTGTCTACCTGTGCGAATGCAGAATTGTTTCCGTGAAGAGCCTGCAGGCTTGCCATGGTGGTCTGTATGGCAAACCCATGTGGTTGCAGCAAGGATGAAGTGCCGCAGCAGAGGTGGCCTTGAGATGGCCAGCTGGCAGAGCCCTGCTCATGGCACAGGGGGCTGCTGTGCACATGCGAGGAGGCAGGGCTGCTTACCTGGTTGGTGAGACTGCAGCACCCACCTTGTGGGAATGCGCCTGCCCAAATTGCAGGGGCTGAGAGGTGAAGGTGTTGTCGTATGCTGCATCCAGGACATGCTGCGGCACAGCAGTTTTGATGGGCACACCTGCAGACAGGCTGACAGCATGAAAGGCCTGCGCCCCTGCTGGGACGGTGTGCAGTGTACTGGCAAAACCAGACTCACCAAGACGGCTGAACATGGCGGCAAATGCAGTGTTGACCACCCCTGCAGGTACATTGCGGGTCAGTTGGCTGCAGCCTCCATCTGAGTGAAGGTCACGTGGCGATCATGTGGCGACTTTGCCAGGAGCAGCTTAGACGATGAGAGTAACACGCCACACTGTGCCCAGCTTGAAACAGCAGCCATAGGTAGCCCCCCACCCCCGCCCCCCTTCCTTTCCCCTCCCCAAGTGATGCAGGCTGCTCAGGCCATGCACTAGGCCAGAGCAGCACACAACAACATCACAAGATATGTTGCTGCAGCAGCAAGCCCCTTGCGCTCCACACTTTGCCATGCATGGTGTCAAAGTTAGCACAGTTGCCCAGCAACCCTGGACCCCTTTCTCAGCTCACCCAGGCTGCTGAGATCCACTTGCACCTCCAGGTCGCTGGGGTTGAGGCTCTCAAAACCCCCCATGTCATACTTTCGCTTCTTGTCAGGGTCTGACAGGATGGCATAGGCCTGAGCCACCTCCTTGAACTTGTCAGCTGCCTCCCCTGCCTTGTCGCCCTGGTTCTTATCTGCAGCACAGAGAGAAAGGAGCAGGGTGAGCACCCTGCAGACAGCGACTGGGTGTGTAGTACCTTCTGGCTCCCGAGCCTGCTCGCCATGTTTCGTCTGCAACATCAGGTGGTGTGCTGAGCACATTGCAGACATGTTGTTATAAGTTGGCGTCTTCATCCTCCTTGCCTTGCTTCAAAAAGTAAAGCGCAGGGGTCAACAGAAGGTTGGCAACAAGCAGTCACCACTACAGGTGCATTCCTGCAGAGCTGTCACTTCTGCAGAGCATGGCAGAAGACAGCAGCAAAGGGGATGCCTCTCGACCTGCTGTAGGCACATAAGGGGGCTGTATTTCTGTTTGCAAATCCTATTGGATGCTTCCATCAAATGTTGGATGCAGGGCAGGCAATGCGGGACTTGGGAAAGGTGCATCGCCCCACAAAGTCTTGCTGGGTCTTGTCTGCAGCGCATTGGCAAAGGCAGTGCTGAGGATTTGGCCAGCTTGATAGCCAGTGTATCTCGCCCTGGTTATGCACCACATGCCATTGCGTTTTGCAGCTGACAACGTGACCAGCTTGCTAGCCAGCCATTTCACACCAACCTACACAGCTCATGCGGTGCGGTGTGCCTGACAGCACAGAGCAGCGGCATTCTTCTGCATCCGCATTCAAGACAAAAAAGGCACTGCTCTGCAGTCAGCTTCGCCTGTAGCTGCCCACCTGGGTGGTAGCGCAGGGCCAGCTTGCGATAGGCTGATTTGATTTCCTCAGGCGTTGCTTCCCGTGCAACACCAAGTGTCTCATAGGGGTCTGTCGGCATGTCATCAGGGGTGACGGCCATGCGACGGCTCATGGCGCAGACAGCCTGGGCCTCTCAGCTGTTTCCTGAAACGCCTGCTGGCCAGTAGGCAAGCTGTGTACTGTGAGCTTGGTTTGGAATCATGCTTAAGCTCTGAAAGTGGCCACAATTAACATGAAAATAACCTCAGCAACGCACCTTGATGTCCTGATACCAGTGCCAGAGCTGTGCCTGTCAGTGAAAGGACTTACAAGGCTGATTCCAGTCCTCTCTGAAGCTCTTAAGCTTGATTTACAGTGGCAGCCAGCCGAAACAGCTCTGCAGTCGGCCTTGTTTGTCAAGCTCTTCTGGAACCCCATGGTCAAACCATACCGACTGTCAGAATCCGGATGTGACATCAACAAGATGCTGCAGCAATCAATGCCTGGTCTCAGAAGAACAGGCCTGTTAGATGATGCAGCCCAGGTGGCCCTGCTCTCATTTGAGCCCAATCTGAGCAAATCTGTTTTCAAGGTGGCGCCAGGTCTGTCCAACGGACTCACAGCAATACTTCGCGTCCCAGGCTGTACCTCATCAATCGATTCTTTGGCATGCAGGGTCTGAACCAGCACAGCACAACTGCAGGCTCGACCTGGCGCAGCTGCAGCTGTCAGTCCTGCCCAAGCTGCCCGCAAAGCTGCAGGAGATACATGTGACTGGGAACTGTCTCAGAGACCTCGATTCTCTGCAGCAGGCTCCCAGACTATGCGAGCTGTATGCCGCCGTCAATAGGTGACGAGCCACAGGGCATCAACAAGCAGTTGCCTTGCCCAGCGGGAGTCAGGCAGCCTCCAGTTGTGCAACTGCACTGCTGTGAGAGGACAATGCAGTACTCCATGCCATGTGCTAAGCTGTTGCCTGGCGCCACTGCAGGCTGACCTCCCTGGCAGGGCTGCAGGCAGTCAGCCACCTGCTGCATGCTGGCCTGGCCTGGAACCAGCTGCGCAGCCTGGGCTGCATTGTGCCAGCATCTCTTGTCAGCCTGGACCTGGCCTTCAACTGGTTGGAGGATCTGCGGGGCACCCTGGCCGGCCTGCAGCAGCTGCCCCAGTTGAGGTACCTGAGGCTGCAGGGCAACCCGTTCTGCCTGGTCGAGGGGTACCAGGCAGCGGTCCAGCAGGGCCTGCCCCAGCTGCAGCTGCTGGATGGGAGCGAGCTGCAGCGGGCTGCTGAGCAGGCAGCCCCTGCAGCCCTGCAGGGTGCACCATTGGACGCAGCAGTGGGCGGCGAGGCTGTGAGGCCACTGCGGGGCGCAGCAGCGGTGCAGGTGGTTGTGCAGCTGTCAGGCTTGAGCGTGGACAGGGATGTGGTGCCGATTGCGCTGTATGGGGAGGAAGCCAGCACCCCAGACGCCAGCAGTGGGCGCACCCCACCCAGCACAGCAGGACGGCCGCTCTCACCCAGCATGAGCAGCAGGCCAAAATCGCCAACAGGCAAGTTGAAGGCCACAGAGCCGGCGCAAGCTGCAGGCAGCGGGAGGGCCACTGACTCCCTAGCAAGGGGGGCCAGCAACGCAGCCATGCTGAGGGCCGATCTCGCTCGCAAACCCAGCCATGCAGCAGCGCCGGTGGCAGCTCAGGCAGCTGCAGAGGCTGTGCAGCCTGCGCCTCCCCCTGTGCAGTACAGCTACACAGTCCAGGTGCAGGTGCACGATGACAGGGTCATCAGCAGCTTCCCTGTCACTGCACTGCCAGTGGAGGCTCAGCGTGCAGCAGCAGCTCAGGAGCTGCCACCACTCCCTGGTGAGTCTTTTGCTACCATGCCTCCTGTATATCTACTTTGCAGCCCCATGAACCCTCAGACGCCTTGGGGGAGCTGAGGCTGCTCAGCGCACAGTGGTGCTGCCTGGTGATCCTGCAGTGCAACTGCTGCTGCAGAGCCCAAGGTAAGCAAGATTCCTGCAGCCAAGAAGACAGGCAAGGTGGAGGCTGAGGCGCCAACCCCTGTCAGCGCTCGGCCTAAGGTGTGTCGCTTTGTGAGGCCATGCAATGCTCACACACACTCTGCCTGCCGCTTCACTTTCTATCTGTGCTCTCAAGGAGGATCACCTGTTCAACTCTGGATGAAGGGACCACTTTGCATTCCACAGGCTCCAAGCAGACATGCGTGTGAGCTCGTCCCTGCCAACAGAGACTCCATCTAGGGGGTCTGCAGCATGATACTGTGGCTGGGGTGGGGGCCACTCAGCTCCTCTTAAGCCCTGCACAAGTGTCACACCTCTCACTCTGCGCAGCATGGCAGCATGGGCATCCTTGCCGCAGCAGATGCCCTGCCAGCAGCTGTGATGATGCCTGGGTGCAGGGCAGCCTGAAGGTGGTGCTGGAGGCAGCTGCAGATGTGCAGCTGCGGGACTGGCTGTTGGGTGGAGTGCACCTTTCAGTGCTGCGCACAGCCAGGCAGCTGCCAGCTGCTGGGGCGCTAGGCACAGCAGCTGGGCTAGAGGCTGGCGCAGTCGCTCAGCCCAGCGCAGTGCGGCAGACAGTGGTAGCAGATGCTTTGTTTGCAGCTGATGCCTTAGTGGACGGAGTGACCAGGAACCTGCAGGCCTGCGTGAAGCTGATGAGCCGCACGCCCCTGTTCACTGCTTCAGGAAGGCGCACCAGCTGGCAGGAGGCACTTGCAAATTTGGAGCAGGTGACTTGCCCAGGCGGCCCTGCATCTGTGTACCGCATGGCTGCGTTTGTGCTGCATTGAGCTGTTGTTTTCCCTTGCAGGTGGGCAGTGTGCAGTGTAGCCTTCAGATCAGAGCAGGGTCCAGAACCTGACATGCTGCGCTGTGCCAAATCGTCCCAAAGTTAAACTTACCCCAGGAACCCCTCTCTCTTGCCCAGCCTGCAACACTGCAATGACAGAATACCAGTCTAGTTACACACAGTCTTGCCCGTGATGTGGAAAATCGATGTAAGACCTGGCATGGCCAGTCTTTGTCAGTGTAAGATGTTGTCAACATCTATTGGGCTGGCTCAGATGAAGCTGCGTGCTGCAGGGTAATGTCAAGCAATGGCCACCAAGTACTTTTGAGCTCTGCAGGCCTGCCCTGACACTACGAAGCAGCTGCCCAGGGTGGCTGTGCCCTCAACAAAGGCAGCGCCTGCGCTGCTGCTGAGATACAACAGCAATGCATGGCTAGATAGCCAGCCATCAGTGTGCAACGGGCCACACACTGCAAGGTCTGCAGCTCTGCATTCATTGCAAGAACATGCAGTGTTGATCATGCAGCTGAGCTTGCTGAAACATTACAGCCATCCTTTCGAGACTGATGCCACAGAGGGAAAGGTAGCAGTTGCTGGCGGGCAGAGCCTAACATGGGAGGTCACTGGTCTGAGCTGCACAGCAACACCCGTCTGCCGTGGGGCAAGCCATTTTAGACGGTCTGATGAAGCGCCGCCAGCTGGCCCTCCGCCCAGGAGCATTGCAGGTCATGAGGTTCCATGTTGCAGCCATGCTGGTGTGCCCACTGCAGACTGCCAAGTGAACTCCAACAGCAGCACCGTTGCAGATCACTGTTGCATTGATGTTCAGGTGCCCAATGCAAAATTTAAGGGTTGGCCTCCACCAGCAGCAGCATGGCATGTTGTTTTCTGTGTCCCAGCCAACTTGCATTATTTCCAAGTCACATCTGCTGACTGCCTTTGGGCAGGAAAGATGTGCTGGGCACGAGGATCTGCACTAATGACCTGCTGCATGGCAGGAAGAGCTTAGGGGAGCATGTCGTAGAGTGCAGCTGTGCAGTTGAGGCGAGCTGCAGCATTACGTAGTTTTCAGCGAGTACAGTGTGAGTGCAGCATTTTTCTCCCTGATTCATTACCCCTGAGGTGATGTGCTGGACCTAAAAGATGACACATGAGTGCAGGTCAAGCATTGAATGCTCAGAGCAGAGCGGTGTTGCAGCACCAAGCACCCCCTGCGGCATACAGATCAAGCGCAGCATGAGAATGCTGATCGACATTGGCGCCAATCTCTTAGATCCGATGTTTCAGGTGAGGTGGTGCTGATGCTGTATAAGCTTGCCCAGCTGCTCGTGCCAGAGGTTGCAAAGTGCCATGACCAACACGTCCCGGCCAGACATTGAAAGCTTGCTTCTGCTTGATCAACAAGCAGTCTCATGACTGCAGGGTGAGTACAACCACAAGTGCTATCACAGCCCAGACATAGGTGCCGTGCTGCAACGCAGCTGGGACGCAGGTGCGGCATGCCTATCAATATGCACTTGTGCACCATTACGCAGGCTCAATCCTTGTCTCACATATTGCGCCTAGCTGGTCTGCTGCTGCAACTGGGAAGAGCATCAATCCCACATCGGCAGCAAGAATCATCACTACCCGGCAGCATTGCTGTAGGCGTGCAGCGCATCATCGTGACGGCAGGCAGCCTGAGTGAGGCAGAGGCCGCCTTAAAATTTTCTCTTTCTGACGGTGAGACCAGTGAATTGCAAGATGCAATATGGCTGCACATTGCCCGTTCAAGGGGGTCTGCTTTTGAAAGGGGAGTTTGCTCTTGTTCCAGTTTGGTCTTGGGCTTGTGCTGTGTCTGCTGGACCAGCCGTGCTGTGACAGCTTGCATCCGGCCCGGGTGTGTGACTGTGGCACATTCAGCGCAAGGCGCATGCTGAAGATGCCATCTGTGTTTTGCAAAGGCTCTACATGTTGGTACAAGTTGGCTGCTAGCTACTGTGTCTCAGGAAGGCTGCTCTTGCCCTGTGCAATGACTTATGTGCTGCATGCAAAGGCAGTGCTGCAGGCCTACACACAAACTGCCTTGCTGACTGGGCGTCTACTTCATTGGATCATGCAGCACTATTGTGCTGGCTTGGTTCAGCAGCAAGGTAGTAAAGTACCACTCCTCACCTGCTGTGAAGAGCTGGCCTGCTCTCAACCCCGCATCAGCAGCATTGAAGGGGACCCCTGGGGGCCAGACAACATTAGTTGCTGAATGTTTGCCCACCTGGTTCTGTTTGGCAGACAGGCAGTGTTGCAGTGTGGGCGGCGATGAGCTGCCTACAGCTGCTGGATAGCTGGGCATCGTGCAGGCCGGACAAGGCAGCGTCTGCAGACACAGCGTTTGTGGCTTTGCCAGTTCATCCAGTTCTGTGCACACAGGCGGCTCTGCAGGGTGGGCAGCCACCCAAAGCCCTCCAAGTGAAGAAATTTCTATCTGGAGGGCTTTCACCCAGAGGCTGGACAAGCTGTTTGCAGTGAATGTGTCCGCACTTGCATTTGCTGCACTGGCAAAATTCCTTGCTGACCCTTGATTATTGTGCAGAAAGGTTGTTCTGCACAGTGGGCATTCACCCGACACGCACCGGAGAGATTGAGGGCCATGTCCAGGGGGCAGGCGCCTACATGAGCGCTCTGGAGGCAGTGGCCCGCCGCGGGAAGCGGGCTGGCAAGGTGGTTGCTATAGGAGAGTGCGGTCTAGATTATGATAGGTAGGCTTGAGCATGGCGCTCTGTTACGAGGGTGACGGGAACTGTAGCTGGATGCACAATAGGTGCTAAACTCTGCTCAGATCAGCAGAACCAAGCAGGCACAGTGACGCTCTGGCCACTGATGGTGGTTTCTCCAACTTGCCTTAACTGTTTCAGTCCACACCACATAATGGGGCAGGGTCTCACAGGTTTCAGTAGCCTGTAGCCGCCCTCCCGCCCCCCGCAAGCTGCAATCTGCTGTTCAGGACGTGCAGAGATGCTGGATCCAGCAGCCTCTCCAGCTGGCTGCACATGAGAGCTTACAAAACTGCTGCAGGCTGCAGTTTGCCGACAAGGAGGTGCAGAGGCGCTGGTTCCAGGAGCAGCTCAAGCTGGCTACAGCCACTCAGCTTCCCATGTTTCTTCATATGAGGGGGGCAGCAAGTGACTTCATTGACATTCTGTGTAAAGAAATGTGAGTGTGCAGGGCAATCATTGTTCATGCTGACGCGCCCTTCACCTAACGGACTGCATCAACACTGCACTGGCAGAAGTCAAGATATTGGGCCTGAGCCGGCAGGAATGTATGCCTCCTCGCAGCGCAGAGCTGGTGCTCCTAGTTTCCAAGTATTGGCTCAGCCAGCATCCTGTACAGGTTCAGCTCACAGCTGAGGCTCGCCGCTGTACAAGCACCGTAAGCGCTGGCAGCAGTGCCAAGCTACTGATGTTTTGCTGGACCTGCACAACAGTCCCCTTTCATTTATGTGGGCAGCACGGCATTGCTGGCTGGTGGTGTACACCAGCTTCCACCACCTCTGCGCACACGTCTGCTATCTCTCTGCTTTGGCAGCATCCAATACTGTTGAGAACACACCATCACCTGCAAGCCATACCTCACTGCGTTTGCCTGGCTCTGCAGCTCAGCTACTTCAAGTGCTGCCTTCTTCAACAAGCACTGCCCTGCTGCAGCCAACATTTTACCAGCGGTGTGGTGCATTCCTTTGACGGCAGCCAGGAGGAGCTTCAGCAGCTGCTGCAGCTAAAAAACATTGCCATAGGTAGGCCACCCCCTTGCTGGGGTGTCGGGCCCTTTGGTGATGGATGTGGTCACTTGCCACAGCTGCAGGGCATTGCCCTGGGTGGTTCTTTCTATGCCTGTAAATGATAGCATGATGCTCAGCAGTGTATACCGACAGGGGACACTTCAGGTCTCGCCCCTGGGTGGCAAACAAGCTGACTCAGGATGTAACTTGGGCGGTGCACTCAGCAGCGCTTGGCTGCTGCAGGTTTGAGAATGCGTGAGCAGCTTGTGTGCCTTTGAAATTGCATGCTGCAGCCACATCATCCTCGCTCACCTGCACAGGCCTTTTCAGCGCGCCTTCTATTTCTGTGTTGTTCCCAGCAAAGCTGTGAGCAGCTAGTTGCCTTCCATGGCAGCATCATGCAGCCTGCTCATGGCCAGACATAAGGCAGGCCATTGTGTGTACGTCAGCACCCAGCACTTGTGTTTGTTGTTGCCACGCCTGCTGTCCAAGAATGCATGGCTGCTGTGCAGGAATCAATGGATGCTCCCTCAAGACGGAGGCAAACTGCCAGGTAGCAGCCAGCGTTCCTTTGGACAAATTAATGCTGGAGACTGATGCCCCTTGGTGTGAGATACGACCCTCACATGCCAGCCGCAAGCATGTGAAGACTGCTGGCAGCGCTAAGGACAAAAAGAAATATGAGGCTGGCCACTTAGTGAAGGGACGCAATGAGCCATGCAATATGGTGCAGGTTCTGGAGGCCATGGCTGGTCTGATGCAAGAGTCTGACATGAACAGCCTTGCTGATCAGATCTTCAGAAACACAACTGCCATGTTCTGGCCTGACGGTTGAAGTGAAGCACAGTTGCACCTCCTGGGTCTTCATGCCTGGGCACAAGGCTTCCAGCAGCTTGCACTCAGGCACACGTGGGCCACCTGCGCTGCAGATCCCAGCTGCACAGGACGGCAGCATCAGCAGGCAGTGCCCCAGCAGACCAGCTAGTCCGCGTCAATTGCAGGGCATCAGGGCTGGCCACACTGTCGGCACTGCGCCAGACATGCACAAGCGCAGGCCGGCAACCCTTTCAGAGCAGCCTGACAAGCAATCCAGAGCTTAGGACTTGGCAGGGGGTCCTGTGCCAGGTGCTCTTGGCACCAGCCCCCTGCCACAATGCAAGCCTGTCCCCGATCCACCTGGTAATGCTTAGGCGCAGTGCTCAGCGCGGCGACCACAGGAGAATGTTGAGTGCCAAGCAGACCGTTGGGATGCCGGGGGACAGAGGCTGCTTTGCGCCACTGTGAGGCCCTCAGCGCCCCACTAGGTCACGACCACTGATGTGGCTACCACCAATGTGGATCGGCCTGAGCAGGCACTGCAGCGCACTGTCCAAGGCACGAGAGATCGTTACTCAGATTGCCAGTCTTGACGGGGTCCGAGGAGTGCTGAGACTGGCAGGTCCAGACATCATTGGCTTCCTCCAGGTCAAGACTGCAGCACTGTCCTGCTCCTCATCTAAGCACAGAGACAGTCTGTGAGATGGCCTTTGCAATCGCAGGGTCAGCTGACAAATGATGTGAGGCTGCTTGCCGAAGATGGGGCGCCACCCATGTACGCAGCCATGCTGAACTCACATGGCCGCTTCCAGCATGACATGTTCCTCTATCGCCAGCCAGGTGGGAGGGCTCTTGTTGTGCACTGGACTGCAATCAGGAATGCTGCCTGCTGCCTGTGCGCCCCTGCTCCCAAGCCTGCAGAGCAACAGCAATAGAGCTGCTGCACTGTAGGCAACAAGCCTGTCATCCTTGCTGATGTGGATGCAGCCAGCGCAGACCGCCTTCTGCAGACACTCAAGCGGTAAGACTGTCCTGAGCGCTGCTTGCCGAGCTGCATTGCCATGACACAAGGCAGCCCTCACCACGCTCCCTCTATCGTCCAGGTCCAGATTACGGGCCAACATAGAGCTCCAAGACCTCTCACAGGACTTCAAGGTCTGGACGCGGTTCGGCAGCGGGCAGCTGCAAGAAGGTCCGTGGTGCAGGTTGCAGGTGCATCTCCATCCCAAGTGCAGCTGGTTTGGGGTGTCCTTCTGGGCAGTCAAGTGCTGCAGGCATACCAGTGGTACATGCTGCCTCCATGCTATGCGTGCTGCTCTGCTTGAACTACTGCCTGCAGATGCCAGCATCCCCATCTCGCCTGCACAGCCTTATGCAGGGCTTGGCCATCAGAGCACACACAGCACATGCTGCCTGCAGTCGCCTCCATATCCACATCACCTGCACTGCCTCACGCAGGGCATTGGCCATCAGATCCACGGCTGCCACTGCTTGGGCAGCGTGCGGTGCTTGGCGCTGAGGATAGGCCTTCCTTTCAGGGGGACGAGCAGCAGACAGATCCTGTTGAGTACAGGCGATGGCGGATAGAGCAGGGTGTGGCAGAAGGACGGGATGAGATAGAAGGTGGGCAGCTCTGAAGCGCCGTTGCACTGCCATCGATGCAAGTCAGGGCTCAGTGGGGTTCTGGCTGCATGCAAGCCGGTCACAAAGCGCTGTGCGGCCTGCAGTGGATTCAATCCCCTTTGCCTATAACATGGACGGCCTCAACGCCATCAGCTTTGACAAGGGCTGCTACCTGGGCCAGGAGCTTATTGCCAGGACACACTACACAGGCGTAGTGCGCCGGAGATTGGTACCCTTTGTTGCTCAAGAGGGTGGGTCTGTCTGGAAACTGTGCTGCTTGAGCCTGAATGATGCATGCTGGCATGGACTTTGCACAGCCTGCCCAATCTGGCCTCCCAACCGTCACTACTGCAAGTGCCCCTCAAAAGGTAAGTGTGTGGTGTTGATGTCACTCTCGGCAACAATCATCGAGCCTTTTGCCCGTCTGCAGGGGACCTTGTTCCCGGCCGCCCCGCAGTCGAAGTGCAAAGTGCTGCCGGCGGCAAGACAAGAAAAGCTGGCAACATTGTAATTTCTGACAGAGGTCGCGGGCTGGCAGTCCTCTTTGTGGACTCTGCCATTCAAGCAGAGCAGGGAGAAAGCAGCCTGCAAGTTGCTGATGGGGGGGCCAGAATTACTCCTTGGATTCCACAGTGGTGGCCTGAACGATGGCGCAAACAGATGACTGATACTCAGCCTTCCTGACAGCTCAATACTTGTTCAACCTGAAGCTGCAACGGGTCGATTTCATTGTGCACAGAGGTCTCTGACAGATCACTGCTGGAAGAGCTTATGTGTCTCCACCATGTTTCATGTTGTCCAGACTGATGAAGCTTGGAGCATCACTGCTTCTGCTGTGGAGTCTGCTTGAGAGGGGAGCTGGCCTTTCTCACAGGCTGTGCTCCCACAGGCCTCTGAGCTGCAGCCTCGCGAAGCACCTGTGCTGTATGCTGCTCCTGTGCGCGTTGTCGCCGCCTATTGGCCTTTTGACACCTTGAGGGGCTGGGCAGTCCCCAGGGCTTGTTCCAGAGCCTGCCGCCTGTGGTCTTGTACACTACCATCAGCGTTCTTGAGACAAACACCATTGGATGAGTTGGACTTTTGAGGGTCGGTGGCTGCAGCAAGGGAGGACATCTGTTCATCATCAGGATGCACTGCACACAGGCCACCAGCAAGCAGGCAGCCTGGACTCACCTCAGGATTAATCAGCGCAGCTTAGTCTCGGAGAAGAGAACATGTTTCCTGACTTTGGGATCGTACTTGACAAACTGCAGGAGCAAGCATGAGGGTCACCCAGGCAGGTTCACAATGCCAATTTAGCACTGAGGCCCCGGACTGAGTGCTGTACCTGCAGCTTGTTGGGCAGCTTTCGAGGATTCTTCTTGGCAACGTAGAAGAACCCGGTGCCAGCAGTGCTGATCAGCTTAACAAGCAGAGTGGCTCCCTTCTTGCCTCCTGCCATGCACTGGACTTGTAGGTCTGCTTCAGATTGACCAGTACTTAGAAGTTGACCAACAGGACTCCCAAGCCCGCTCATTGTGGCTCACGGACCCCTTGTGATATCTCATCCATCTATGTGCAGAGGGGCAGGCTTGCAGATCGTGTGAACGCGCAGAACTTCACAGCATGGGCTGACTCAATGAAGATGATGCATGCACTGGCTGCTCCTTACATGTGGCATGCAGGGCAGCTGGTGCCTGGCATGATGGACGCTCCTGGCAAGATGACGAGCTTCCTCAACCAGCATGCCACATCTCCTGTCGCGCACAATGGCACAGGCTGCACGCCCCCAGCAGGGCTGCCCCCCTGGCTCAGCACAATGGACTCACACCTGCTTCTGGGGTGACTTGCCATTGGCAGGCTTCCTAGCTTGCTCCTTGTGCTCTGTAGCTCCGGTGAACCCACCAGCTCTTGATGCCTCAGTCATGATTTCTGGTACAGCTGCCCTGATGTGTTGGAGTACAACATCTATGTGACTGATGGCAAGTCAGACATGCAAAAGAGCATTTGCGCACGGCATCTAGCTATGTCACAAAGGCTAGGCAGGGTGTATGCAGAAGACACCTTCTCAATGGGACAAGTGCAGCAGTCTGCTGGTCTGGCATTGGGGCAGAAGCTGACATGACGAAGAGGAACACCTTCCTTTGCTTAGCATTGCATTCAAAGCCGAAGCTTTGGGCTGGCCAGCCCGCACTCATCTGCTCTCAGCCCAACTGGAATGTTACATGAGGTCTGAAGTTGTAACAATGAAACAGTGAGGGGGTGAAGCAGATCAGTACTCCTCGCCCTCCTCCTCACCCTCGCCCTCAGCGCTTTCGGCGCCGACCTGCAGGAGGGAGAAGCCATGTTTGAGTGTACTAGCCCTGAAAATGTGATTGAAGTTGCATTACCCACAAGCAGCCATGCTGCGCACATTGGCCACCATCAGACAAGCACTCACAGCATATATTAGCTTGAGAAAGCAGCTCACCTCCTCATAGTCCTTCTCCAGGGCCGCCAGGTCCTCACGGGCCTCGCTGAACTCGCCCTCCTCCATACCCTCACCCACATACCAATGCACAAAGGCACGCTTGGCGTACATCAGATCGAACTTGTGGTCCAGCCTGGAGAACACCTCAGCGATGGCAGTGGAGTTGCTGATCATGCACACGGCACGCTGCACCTGTAGCCAGGGAGCAGCAGGTTGGTCAGCAGCTGGAAAGCTTCCAGTTGTGGCCACAGCAAGCACCGCAGGCCAAGGCACAATGTGCTAGCCAAAAGCACACAGCTATGCACTTGAGGGTACAAATGTACCACCAAAGCCATACACCCCAGTCAAGCAGGGGCCTGCCTGTGGCAGCAGCGGTGGCGACCACCCACCTTGGCCAGGTCACCACCAGGCACCACAGTGGGAGGCTGGTAGTTGATGCCGCACTTAAAGCCAGTGGGGCACCAGTCCACGAACTGGATGGTCCTCTTGGTCTTGATGGTGGCCACAGCTGCATTGACGTCCTTGGGTACAACATCACCACGGTACATCAGACAGCAAGCCATGTACTTGCCGTGGCGGGGGTCGCACCTGCAGGCAGTGGGGGACCAACATCAGATTCCTGCACACACATTGGCAGCAGGAACCTACTGTCTTAAGGTACCCTTTCTGCTCATAGCAAGCGAGCAGGACCTCACAGCCACCTAGGCAGCACACTGCAGGTTTCACAGCTGGTTGCTGGAGTGAAGCCATGAGGACAACAGAGCTGATCAGCAAGACCTGCAGGCACCAGGCAAGACTCACTTGGCCATCATAGAGGCAGGCTCAAAGGCAGAGTTGGTGATCTCAGCCACTGAAAGCTGTTCATGGTAGGCCTTCTCGGCTGAGATCACAGGGGAGTAGGAGGAGAGCATGAAGTGGATGCGAGGGTAGGGCACCAGGTTGGTCTGGAACTCAGTGACGTCCACGTTCAGCGCTCCATCGAACCTCAGAGAGGCTGTCAACGAGGAGATGACCTGCAACACAGGGGCCAGGTGGGGTGACATAGCAGCTTCAGCTCCCAGCTGTGGCAAGCACATCAAGGAGATCATGCTATTGCAACAGCAGCTGTGCTGCTATTGCTTCTGAGTGCAGCAGCAGGCATTGGGGACTGGATGACAGCAAAGCAAAAGCTCAACCACCAGGTGGCTCGTGCTGCAGAGCCATGGCAAGCACAACATGTGGCTGTCCAAGTAAAGTGCGCACCAACCCAGCTTGACTGACCTGGGCAATCAGCCTGTTCAGGTTGGTGTAGGTGGGGCGCTCAATGTCCAGGGAGCGCCTGCAGATGTCGTACACCGCCTCATTGTCAAGCATGACTGCCACGTCAGTGTGCTCCAGCAAGGAGTGGGTGGACAGGACGGAATTGTAGGGCTCCACCACTGCGGTGGACACCTGCAGCAGGGCAATAGCAGGTTCAGGTGCAGGCCACAGACAAAGCACTGAGAGGACGAGCATTGCAAGTGCCAGCCCTCCACGCCAAGTGAGGCTAATGCCCACCCTCACAGCAACCTTCAAGCACAGACAGCACTGCCTGGGCGCCTGTCCACAAGCGCTAGAAGACACTGACACGCGCCGTCGCCCATGCAGAGATGCCATGGGGGGACTGCCAATGCTCCTTGTGAACGTCCCGCACACTGTCACCTGCTCAATTGGTCCAGCTGCTTGACCATGGCTGACAGCCAAGCTTGGGGGGCCACAACAAAGCACCGTGCATACCCACAGAAGGTCCGTCACCTGCTGCCACAATGCACAGCTGAGCTTGAGCCTGGCAGGCTGACCTGGGGGGAGGGGTAGACGGTGAAGCCCAGCTTGGACTTCTTGCCATAGTCCACAGACAGACGCTCCAGCAGCAAAGAGCCCAGCCCAGAGCCAGTGCCGCCACCGACAGCATTGAAGACCAGGAAGCCCTGCAGACCTGTGCAGTTGTCTGCAAGCTTCCTGATGCGGTCCAGCGCCAGGTCCACAATCTCCTTGCCTGCAGCATAGGCTCAGCTGCAATGAAGTGCCAAGCCCACTACACATGCAGCATGCTGCTTCTTGCAGGTGAGTTCATGAGGGCAGGTCAGCAAAGGTACAAGAATGCCGCGAGGCTTCTTCAATAGCAGATCTGCATTGATCCAAAGAGCAATAGCACCACCTTACCAATGGTGTAGTGGCCACGGGCAAAGTTGTTGGCAGCATCCTCCTTGCCACTGATCAGCTGCTCAGGGTGGAACAGCTGGCGGTACGTGCCAGTGCGGACCTCGTCGATCACAGTGGGCTACACGGCAAGAAAGCAGCTGCCTCAGCGGAGCACTGTAAGTCGAGTTCGAGCGATCCTGTCCTGGGCAATCGAGCAGCTGCAGATCGAGCTCGGGAAGCCCAGGAGTCGAGCAGCCAGAGCTGAGAGGGTCAAGCAGGAGATGCCTGCCAGCAGCTGAAGCCCACCTCCAAGTCCAGAAACACACAGCGAGGGACGTGCTTGCCAGCACCAGTCTCAGAGAAGAAGGTGTTGAAAGCATCGTCGCCACCACCTGCAGCACACCGTTTGTGTGAGCGCGCTCATCATGGCAGCTGCAGCATGGCTTGAGCCAGGAAGGGCTTCTGAGGACTGCTAGGGCAGTCTGTAATAAGCTGGGGGCAAGCAGGTGGTCAGCAGGGGCAGGCTATAACAGCAGTGGTGCGTTTGTTGACTAGCCTCAGCTCACCAATGGTCTTGTCGCTGGGCATCTGGCCATCAGGCTGTATGCCATGCTCCAGGCTGCAGGGCAGATGGGGAGGCCTGGTCAGCAAAGGCCTGGGCAGGAGCGGGAAGAGTAATTAAGATGGCAGTTCAGTTGTCTCACCAGTACAGCTCCCAGCAGGCGTTTCCGACCTGCAGCAGAGGCCAGGGGCAATGAGCAGGGGCAGAGGTGAGGTCATCGGAGAAAGGCGGCAACGCGCACCTGAATGCCGGCCTGCCCGATGTGGATGGAGATGACTTCCCTCATAGTGGCTAAGGGGGCTGGAAGGTAGGAGAGCTGGGTGCAAAGGGAGCAGCCGGACCGTGAGTCCTGCGAAAGCTCCGAGCAAAATGTGAGCTGGAACGCAAATGGAGCTATTTATTCTTTCTTCACTTCACGCTTCTGGGATTTGAATTGTGCCAGTGCCACCTCGCTGTGCAGCACAGAGAGGTGTCACTTGAGCTATGGTGCTGAGCTCATGGCATCTGGAGAGAGACACAACTCACCCCGGTGATGTGATTGCAGTGTGCAATACGAAAGTCAGTGCAGCATGCTGCATGTGGATATAGGTAAGCCCAGCCTCTGGCACAGGCTGTGCTCCCTAAATCTTGAAGAGCCCACCAGGCCTGCATGTGTGAACGACAAAGCCACAGCCCTCCACCTGAGCTGGGCTCAGGGCAGCCATGCTGGCAATGCTTGGTTGCCAGACTTCAGTCGACTGTTTATCTTCTGGGGAGCATTCTCTCAATGTCCAGAAAGAGGGAGTCTGCTGAGCCAGGAAGCACACCTGGCAGGCCACTCAGGTCTGGCAAACACCTGGCATGGATGTCTCCTGATTGCCTGCTCTGGGCTTCAGATTACCACCAGGAGGGCACTGAGAGTCGCTCTTACCTGAGGACCTCACATGGTGGAGCCAGGAGGCCTCTGCAAAGCTTGATTTCGGTGTCCTGGAATAACAGGACAAATGAGTGATAGGCCAAATTGCGGGCCGGTCCCTGTAGGGATGCAGCTGGGATGGGCAGCGAGGCCTGCAAATCAAGCAATGCTGATAGTCCTTCCCCATCATCAGGTCCCGCCCTTTCCGTCAAGTGTGGATAGACAGGCCTCATGTTGCCAGGCAGACCTAAAGCTCCTAGTCGACCTAAAGCCTCCTTTGACTGCCCCTGCTCTAGAAGCCATTTTGGTGCAGACATGCATGGATGTCTGAACAAGCAGTTGACCCAGCTTGCTGATCACTTGTGAGGGCAATGCCCAGTCCAAAGCTCTGATGCCTGTGCAAATCCGACAAGAGCATGTTAGTGCTGGCTGCAACCGCAGCGTTGGAGCCCTGGCCTGGGGAGGCTGTGGACTCGTTGCCTATGCTGCCCACCATCAAGTGGTGATATGTGATGTACAGGCAAGCCATCTCGACCAAGGTTGGATGCTCCATGAGCAGGTGCACTGACCTGACATTAGCCTTCTGTGTGCAGGCAGCGGAGGTCCAAGCCGTTCTTGTTGGCCACAGCAGCCCCGTCAATTGTATTACTTGGTTGCCACAGCCAGGTAGCCCCAACTCCTGAACATGCACCGCAGGCATGTGCCCTCCCTCAGCATACAGTGTTGTTGGCGAGACGCGCGGTCAATGGTGAATGTCATGCTGCTGCAGCTGTGGAGGAGACAGCCCTGTCAGACGACACGCACGCACTTGTGTCTGGATCTGCTGACGGCACTGTCACTGTCTGGCTTGTGACCCTCCAGCAGGAAGAGCAACCCTGGAGCCTGCACTCTCAGTTTCAGGCGAGCATGCAGGCCCTGGAGTCATTCAGCCATGCTGTGGACACTGCTGTACAGTCCCATGTTCTGCCTGCATGAGCTGCGGAAGCTTGGTCAGGGGCACAGCATGCCTGCTGCTGCTGCTGTGTACTTTCGGATTCTGCCTGCAGTCCTTCTGAGTCTGCCCCTTGCAGCAGCACCACACCTCCTGAATGAGCTGCTGCGCACTCCCATATTCTGCCAGCATCGTCTGTGTCTGCTCCCTGCAGGGCCATGGTGCCGCAATCACCTGCCTGACAGCCCTGCACCTCCAAGAGGAGCAGCAGCTGCTGCTCATCAGTACAGGCGGAGATGCCTGCACCCAGGTCAGGCATGCCAGCCTGGGGCGGCAAGAGGCTGCCAGCAGTGAGCAGCAGCAGGGGCCCTTTGCGGCTTGGCAGCTGGCTCAGCAGATCCGCACTGGGCTGCAGATGCAGCAGGCTGCGGCTGTTGCGCGGCTACCTGACGAGCCAGAGTGGTAAGGGAGTATGCTGTGTACGTGGCCACCCACAGCACGAGGCTCGGGAGCACTTGAGATGCCAGGCAGCCTCATAGTGGTTGCAGTGCGCAATCTCAGTTGCTGCCACTAGGATGTGACGTCCCCTTTGGCTGCAGTCTCCTTCTGGCCCTGGGTGGGGTGGACCTGGCCGTCAGGCTGCTCCTGAGGGAGCCTGGGCAAGACTTCCAGGAGCAGTGCCTCCTCCCTGGACCTGGCGACTGGGTCAGGTCTCTGACATTCAGCCCTTCCCAGGCTGACTCTGTCACAGGTGGGCAGCATCTGTGCTCATGTGTACCAGGGAGCATGTATGCAGGCAGGCTGCTGCTAAACTTGCAGCTACATGGCATGCCAAGAAGGCAGCGTGACCCAGCAGACAACTGTGCCCTGCAGGCAGGCGCCAGCTGCTGCTGGCCTCTGCTGCCCAGGATAAATGCGTTCGTGTGTGGCAGATAGAGCAGGAGCGGTCCGCCTCAGACGTGGCCACAGGTGGCAAGCAAACAGCAGATGCAATGGCAGGCAACATTGCCAGGTCAGGCATGTCACAGCACGGCAGCCCCTGAGTGTCCAGCTGCTCCCTGGACTTGTGATCCTTGCTTCACACTCCAGGTGTTGCCGCAATGCTTCACAGTGCCGGCAGGCACACAAATCCCTTGCTGTGTGCATGTGGCTTGCGCTACGCCAGGCTTTTGTCACAATGAAAAGGATAGCTCCCATGTACAGATATGCTCCGCGGTCAAGGCTGCGCACCAAGCACAACATGTACCAGGCAGGGCTGCAGGGCCTCCTGGTAGGTCACGAGGACTGGGTCCACTCCGTCATGTGGCAGCCAGGCGTGGGCCACCAGGAGCCCTGCCTGCTGTCCAGCTCCATGGACCGGACCATGATGCTGTGGCGCAGGGATGCAGACACAGGTGAGGCGTCGGGCAACCAGGCAGGCAGCTGTCAAGCATGTTGGGTGGGCGATCAGCATGTGCTGCTTGAAGAGGGCAGCGGAGAAGGGCACAGGTACGGGAGAGGCTACCCAGGGCAGGTGTGAAGCAAGCAGAACCACTGTTCTTCTACATGGGCAATGCAGCGTGAAGGTCGGGTCCCTGTTGCCGGGATGCCAACATATATGCGAGGAAATGCCCCTGAAGGAGGCTGAGAATCTTTGGGCATTGGTGCCAGTAGGCCCACTCAAGTGTCCCACTTCATCAAACATGCTCTGCATCCGCAGCTACACCCCTGACTGGGCTCTGCCCTGCCACCTCCATGCATCTGCTGCATCTGTGGCTGACTTCTCTTGCAGGCCAGCCACCTGACTGGCACATTGTCTGTGCAGGCTTGTGGACCAGCGAAGAGAGCGTGGGCAATGCAGGCGCCACTAATCTGGGATACTATGGAGGGGTGTTCAGCCCTGACGGCACTGCCATCCTGGCACATGGGTTCACTGGTGCCCTGCACCTGTGGCGCTCAGCAGGTCAGCAGGGTTGCCCTCCTGCATATTGGTGCCAGTCATGATATCAGGCAATTGGGACCATCCCTGCTGGACATCATCTGTGCTGCCTGCACTGAAACCTGCAGCACTTGCAGATCCCTTGCTCGACATCATCTGTGCGGCCTCCCCCATGTGGTGACCTAAGCTCCTGCAAGAAAATGCTCCTCATGAGTATGGTCCAGGCTGCCTATGCAGCAGAGCCTTGTCACCAGTCAAACAGCATCTGGCAGCCCACAGCTACTCGCTTGAAGGGCGTGCAGGCCATTCAGGCCTCACCTGCAATTGAAGTTTGCAAGAGCCCGGCATTGAGCGTTGTGGGGAGCTCCACCATGAACTTGACTGATCACCTGCAGATTGGCTTTGCCAATAGCACTTGTGGCACTGACTGCAACAGCTTGCCCCTCGCTAATGAAGCCGTTCCCAAGCCCGGCATGGGGTGGCGCGGCGAGCCCCGCATGAGGTGGCCATACAGGGGCCACAGACTGACTGTTGCTGCGTGAACTGCTCCAGGTGGCGCTGTTGCTCAGCCTGGCATGCAACAGGGCTGGGAGCCCCAGCATGCGCTGGGTGGCCACACAGGAGCCGTGGTGGACATGGCCTGGGGGGTTGACGGGAAGTGCCTGCTCAGCGCGAGTGCCGACCAGACCCTGCGCATCACGGCGCAGTGCCAGAGCCACTGGTGCGAGCTGGCCAGGCCGCAGGTGATGCTCCGGGGGAACACCTGGGCTGGCTGCTACTTGAAAGGCTGTCATGTTGTCGGAGCCCCACTTCGCTACTGATTTGTACCGAAAAAACGCTCCAGAGACCAATCAGATGCTGCTGCATGGTTCTCGGGCGACAGACAGGCATCCACTCTGCCCTACAAGGCTGCCAAAGACTGCTCCTGAACAGAGTCAGTTTGTGTATGGTGCAGAGAGCACCTGCTGGGCTGCTGTGTTGCAGATCTGGTGCCTGCCTGGCCGTCCTGCCCTGGGCCCCTGCTGCAGAGCAAGTCTGGCAGCCCTGCCCTACTCCGTTCCTGCAGATCAGGTCTACAGTGAGACTGCCCTGCAGGATTATGGGAGCACTTCCAGCTGCCTGGCCTCCTTGCCCTGCAGCCCCAGCATGCAGCATGAGCCTGCAATGACGGCCCGTGCAGGTACATGGGCACGACTTCAGCTGCCTGGCGTCCCTGCCCTGCAGCACTGGCGGCCAGCACAGGTATGCCAGCGGGGCAGAGGAGAAGGTCATCAGGGTCTTTGAGGCCCCTCAGGCCTTCCTCGAGTCCCTGGCCAGCGCCAGCGGACAGGACATGCCAGAGCCTACTGTGCAAGTGAGCTGCCTGCCTGTATCTGCAGTGACAGGCCAAGCTGTTGGTGGCCGCCTGTACAGGTGGATGAGAGCATCTTGAAGGCTTCCTCTGCCTCCTCGTAATCCAGGGAGGTATACCTACAGACCTGCCTGAGGGCAAAAGAGAAACTTTCTGGCTGCCAGATTGCAGCCTAGCTTTGTCAAAGTAATTGTCCGCAAAGTCGCACGCTGCAGCACCAGTTACTGTCAGGCTGTACATGCAGGGCTTGCATCAGAGGCCTCTGGGGGCTGCTGTCGCTGCGCTGGGGCTTTCCAACAAGGCAGTTTATGAGGACGATGATCCAGCTGGCGGTGCAGACAACCCGGGTGGCTACACAGAGGGGCCTGACCTTGCACCCACTCCTGCCCCCTCTGCAGTGCAAGGTGAGCCACCTGCCTAGACTTGGAGAGCTCATGGGGGGTTGATGAAGATCTCAGCTTGCCTTTGCATGCAGTCGAGGCACTGCAGCAACTGTCCCTCTGCAGTGTGCGTGCCCGCAACCCTCCAGCCTGTGAGTCACACAGGAAGCCCAGCCGCTGTGTGCTGTCAAGGACTTCCCTAAACCCAACGTGACTGGTGAACACATGCAGGCCCACCTCTGGAGGAGCACCTCGTGCAAAATACCCTGTGGCCTGAGATTTGCAAGCTCTATGGGCATGGCAACCAGCTCTTCTGCATGGCAGCAGACCCTCAGGGGAAGCTGCTGGCCTCTGCTTGCAAGGCACAGAGCGCCAGCAGTGCAGCCATCTGGCTATGGGACACGACCACATGGGCTCCAGTGGGACAGCTGCTTGCGCACACCCTGACTGTTACGCAGCTGGCCTTCTCGCCTGATGGGTTCTGGCTGCTCTCGGCCAGCCGGGACCGGACTTTTGCCCTGTTCAAACGAGATGATGCAGTCCCAGGTGTGTCTTGACTTGCTGCTTGCTGCCACCACCATACTGCTGACGGTGACGGGGGCAGCTCAGCTGCTGCCCTGGCTAGTGGGAAGGTGCAGTGCACAGTGTGCTCAGCTTGCCTCTTGCTGCCACCACCATGCCCTTGATTTGGGTCTTGCCTATTCAGCTGCTTCCCAGGCAGCAGCACAGGCGAGGTGATTGGCCCTGTGCCCATCAGCAGGTGGTCAGCATGCTCATCGTCGACACTGCCGTGCTGAATTGCACATACACTGAGGCTATCGACTCATGTGTGCAGGTGGTGCGCCCTTCTCCCTACATGGTCGTGTGAAGGCCCATGCACGCATCCTTTGGGGCATTGCCTGGAGCAGCAACAATGCCCTCTTTGCCACCGCGGCCAGGGACTGCACCGTCAAGCTCTGGCGCCCCAAAAATTGTGCAGGAGCAGGCAGCAAGGCCCTGGCGTGTCTGCCAGCATTTCCTTCTGCTGCAACAGCATTAGCCATGGCGCAGGGTGCCCATCCTGAATCCCATCTGCTGGCTGTTGGTTTGCAAACTGGAGAAATCACCTTGTGGAGTGTGTCAGCTGCAATTACTACTGTGACATGCCTTTGGCGGGCGCCTGTGCATCTGCAGCACGGTGCTGCCGTGCGCAAGCTGGCCTTTCAGGAGCTTGATCAGCAGACTGACAGTGATTCAAGGACGCTGCATCTGGCTTCATGTAGTGATGACCACACTGTGAGAACTCTCTCTGTCAGACTGTGACCAGTGACATGCATACTGAAAGTCTGAAAAGCATATGAAATGAAGCAAACCCCAGCAAGCAGGCCATGCAAGCAGCAGGCTATAAGCAGGGATACAGTCTTGTGTTACTTGACAGGTGTGTCTGCCGTGGGCCTGTCCCACTGGACCTTCTTGGTCTTCGTGTGCCAGAAATATACACGGCCCTGGGCATCCTTTGCCTCTGACCAATTCTCAGGCAAGGCGCCAGCTCCTGCAGAGAGTAGATGCACGACAAGATCAGTCCCTGACAGGAAGCTGTGAGTTGCAAGCACCCTGCTGCGTGGTCACAGGAGTCGTTACGCAGGCAACGTCAATGGGTGAGCACTGATTAGAGCAGATGAGGGCGAAGGCAGACAGGTGCAGCAATGTATGCAGCCCTTGCACAACAGGCTGTGCTGTGTGAAGTTGAGGGCTGTGTGAACTCAAGGGCTGTGAGCACTCCATACGCACTTCCTGCTGGGGCCCACCTGGGTCTGGCTTGATTTCCTTCTTGACAGGCTGTTTGGGATTGGGATTTACAATCTCCTGAAAGACAGTCTGCCCTGCGCACACTGCCTCATAGTCCAGCCCTGCTGCAGCACACTTCTCCTGCAGCAGAGGCATAAGCATTGCTTGGAATGCTTGCCAGCAGCAGTGGCATTTGTACTGCTTGGGGTGCTTGCCAGCAGCAGTGGCACTGAGAAGTTGGTGTGTGGGATGCATCTGCGCAGCTGCCTTGCAGGGCCTTGTGCAGCAGGCCCATTTGATGCAAACAAAACCCAGTCATGCTGTCTGTCACATTGCCGGGCAGCAGTCGCCGGCACCATGCTGCAGACAAGGTGCACTGCAGACTAACTCGTTTTTCAGAAAATGGACACCGCCCTGCACCAGACCTCGGCAATGGGCGGCATTGTCAGGTTGTGGCAACAGCAAGTGCAGGCAGATCAGATCAGGCACCACAGCGCACCTATGCATACCAAGCAGGCGCTGCAGACTCAGCAGCACCGCGCACCTTTGCATATGCAGTTGCGCGCTCCAGAAGGTCCTTCTGGTCCACTTTCTTGGCTGCCTCCATTGCGTAGACCTCAGAGGGAAACAGGACACCCTTGACCTTGAAGGCGTTTTCTCCATACAGCCCTTTCCAGTTGATGCTGCTGTTGGTGCACTGTGCTGCCTGGTGGCCCATCTGCAGCGATACAGGGAAGAGCTGAAGCAAACTTTCGTCCTGCCATCAGTGGGGCTTGCAGAAAGACAGGGGAAACGGTTAGCCAGGCAGGGCTTGGCATAGTATATCGTCCAAATCGAAGAAATGCTGCTATTTGTGCAGTGCGCTGCCTGCTAGTCCTTCTGCAATGGGATGAAACCCTCTTGGGAAGCTCTCAAGGCTTGCCGCGGTTGCCAAACAGCTGTTGATGTAATGCTGTGCTCACAGCTCCACAGAGATTGCAGGCATTTGGATGCCAGTTTGGGTCCCTTCGCAGCTTATGATGCATGTCCATGCTGTTGGCGGCGAGGCTGAGTTCGCCCTGCCCACGCAATCCTGTCTGCAGGACTCTAGCGAAATGGACCTGCAACGCATGTCAAGTGTGAGTTCAGGAACCGTCAATATCAGCAGCCAGAATACAGTCCATGCAGACAGGTGCGAGATCCAGGCAGCTCTGCCTACCTTCCAAGGATTAAGGCGGACTCAGTCGTCAGGCGGGAGACCTCCTAGCCTTGTGGCAGAACGACTGTGCTCTAAGAGACAGTGCTGAGGCAATGAGATGCAGGTCAATGTGCACGTCCTCTTGCTTTCTTCTCAGAAGTTTCACCAGCCTTCTGTCTCTTTCCGGTCGGGGGGTGCACAGCCTCGCAAGATGATGAAGCCAGGTGACTGTGCTGCTCATGCATCAAGTCACTGCAATCAACGCCCTGAGCAATGCACAGCCATCTGCCTATCGCTGCAGGTGGCTTGGTGCCTTTCCAGAAGGTGAGTGCCACTGCAAGCATTGATAGTCATTGTGCTGTGCACCAGCGCCATGCTGGCTGACACTCTCCTCATTGTACAGATTGCTATGCCTATGCTTGGCCTCTTTGGCGCAGCCTACGTCTTCTTCTCTGCACAGCAGGTCTGCGCAAGTCACTTGCACATGTCCTGCACCCTCTCTGTACGCACTACCTGCTCTCTGACACCAGCCTCGTTGCATCAGAACTTCAAGATTCTGGGGGGGACAAAGCTCCACGACATGCCGTCCTGGGCCCCAGAGTACAGAGAAGCTCTGCAGAGGCGTTTTTTGAGCAACGTGAGCTTATAAGCTTGGCCATGGCTTTTGTGCTGAGGTGTCAGATCGGGCACTGTTGCTGTCCACTTGCTTCCACAGCAAGTTGTGTGCCGATTGATGCACACAGGCAGACTCCAGCTTGCTGCTGTGCTTGACAATCATGCAGCAATTGACATGGCGGCTGGTGTCTGCAGGACAGGGAAGGTGCTCCAGACCAGCCTGTGCTGCTCAACCCCTTTCGCTCTAACATGCCAGCCGTAAGTGCTGGCTGCTGGCATTGAGTGCTTCCTTGCAGTGAATGGCACATGTTGACTGTGTCACGACATACCCGCAGATTTTCATGCAATCGAGCATGAGCAGCATTCAAGGGTGACAGCACTGTTGCCTTGCCTGCAGCCCGTTTCCTGAGTGCATTGATGTCTGACTGGAGCCAGCCTCGCCATCCTTGACTAAAGGGTCCCCATCCTGCTGCAGACCATCAGGAATGCAGCTGACCTGCCTTCCCTGGAGAGCGAAGAGTAGTGGAGTCCTCTGCTGTGTAGAAGGCTGCAGAAAAGCTTCATGCATGGTGCTGCAATGCACACTTGACTCTGCCAGGCCAACTGCCCAATTGTTGTCTGAATGTGATGTCTACCGCCCCTCTTGAACCAAGTTCCAGCAGGACTAAGCCAGTAGGCACACAAACAAGGAAAGTCAGATCCAAGGAAAGTCAGATTGGCTGAGATAGGGTTGTATCACAGACCCAACATCATTGAAATTGAATGGATTTTAGCCAGGGCCTGGAGAGGTTCCCTTTGTCCTGCATCAGCAGTAGGTCAGGACTGCTGCAAGCTTGACTGCCCTGTTTTCTAGTCAGGCTGCAAAAGCTTAGTCCCCATGGTGCAGAGCAACAGAAGTTCAGCCCTTCACGTATGTCACAAGCAACACTGTTCCTTATGATGAGCAAGCCCTGCTTCTCAGGGATGTGCAAGGCTGCACGTGCTCTGGAATTGGGACATCGTGAGCTTCCCTTGCAAAGTTGATTGTGAGCCAGAGCTATATGCAAATGACCAGACTCATACTTGCACTGCAGCTGTGCCATTGGGCAATGCCCCTGCGGCCTGCTGCCCAACGGGCAACGTCTGTACCTGAATGATGGCCGCCTGCAAGCCCTGCAGGTACAGCTGCTGCCCTTCCTGCTGGCTATGGGCAAACGAGGTGCAGGCCTGCCAGGAGGACCTGTGTTGACAATCACAGCACTGTGGATGCACCCTCTGTAGCCCTGTGTCTGCAAACGACGTGAAAAGCATGACTGGGAGCATTGAGGGGCAGAAAGCTTTGTGGTACCACAGAACTCTTCATGCATCTGAAGTCCACCACCTGAAGTGCAGGCTCAGGATGAAGTGCTGTACCCTGTGGTGGAGTGCGGCCCAGCATGCACCTGCCCGCTGACCTGCCCCAATCGAGTCACTCAGAGGGGCCTGGCAGTCCCTCTCCAGCTCCGACACAGCAACAAGGTCAGGCAGGGCAGCCCGTCAATGGCTTGTTCTGCCGACCTCATGTCGTTGCTACAGTTGCACGACGGCTTTCCACTGCGCGTCCCCATGGCAGCAGGGAATGGACTGCCTTTGCTCAGCAGCATCCTCCTGCGGGCGCTCAGCAGCATGGTCCTGTGGATGCAGGGGTGGGGTGTATTCACAGCATCGGCACTCCTGGCTGGACAGTTTGTTGCGCAGTACGCGGGCGAGCTGCTCAGCAACCAGGCTGCAAATGCGCGCCTGGCCGCATACGATGTTGAGCGGCCACCTCAGGGACATGCTCTCCTGGTGATAGGGCCCATGCTGATTTGTCCAGCGCCTGATGGTGGCCATGCTCTCAGAGCTGGATTGCCTTGATCCTATGCAAGATGCTGCCTGTGATACTACATGCCTGAGATGTTGACCGCTGTCTTCTGCACTTGTAGGTTGTGAGAGAGCTGCTTCCCTCCCGCACAGCCAGCCTGCGCCTGAACATTGACGCAACATGCAAGGGTAATGTTGCCCGCTTTTTCAATCACAGGCAAGTGCGTCCTGCTGCTCTCTGGCCTTTGACACCTCGTCCTCACACAGTCAGTGACCTCGTGTTTGCTGCAGCTGCAATGGCGGAAATTTGGAGGCTGTGGTGGTACGAAAGCAGGGCTGGGCCATGCCACACGTGGCCTTGTTTGTCACGAAAGACACCGATGCTGGCGCAGAGCTCACATTTTGCTATGGTGCTCCCAATTCCGGCTCGCCGGACCTGCACCATGTGCCCTGTGCTTGTGGCTCAGAAGCATGCCTCGGATACCTGCCTACAAATTTGGCGTGACGGCTCCGTCCACAGCAAAATCACGTTACAAGTACAAAAGCATGACTCCAGTATCTCTCAGGCGCTGGCTATGGCCAGTGCATCATAGCAAAACACAAGCAATTCTTGAAGCTATTTTAAAGCTGACATTTCATGAAACAGGCAAACTTGATGGCCGTGCAGTTGGCGTGACTGGCTCATGTTCAGCTCGCTGGATTCTTTGGTGGAGTGGTCAGATGCCCATGCCGGCGAAATCCTGCACCCAAGGGAGCATTTTGCTCACACTTGCAGGAAAGGTGGCCAGGCAAGCTGGCATACAGCATGAACCGTGGAGCCATGGATGGCCATGATGGCTGGAGGCTCATAGGCAGGCACCGGCAGTATAAGCAGGTTCGGCAGTGCACTGGCTGCTGCCTTGGCATACTCCCTGGCACATCAGGCAGCCCCCACATCAGGTGTGAGGCGCTCTGAGCTAAGTGGGGCACTGACAGCCCACTCACAGCTGGCAGCCACTCCTTGGCCTTGGCCTTCAGGTCAGCGGCGGGGACCATCCTGCGCTCCGTCATGGCATCCGAGGTGAGCTGGGTGCCAGCGGACGCTGGCTGGGCAGAGGGTTTCTGGTAGGGCTGATCGATCAGGTGGGCCTGGGGGTCAGGGGACTCAGGGTCGAAGCCCTGCAGCACCAATGCACACATGTCAAAATGAATATATAGGCGGCTGTGCAAAGAGGCCTCAGGCACACAGGCAGGCCCAGACGGCCACCAAAGCTGGCTGAAGCTGGGTTGGGCTGTACAAACGAGGCTGTAACTGAGCGCGCTGGCAAATGCAGCACCACCAGAGCTCAGCAAAACACAGGTAGCTTGGGGTGTGTGACAGGTAGGCACAAGAGCCCAGGCCTGGACAGAGCTGTCTGCGCGAAATCAGGCACACAGAGCCTGCACAAGCGTCAAGTGACCAACACTTGCACCCAACGAGTTCTGTTCAAGCTACTGACCTTGGACTTGATCCAATCCTCATTATAGATTTTTGTCAAGTACTTGACACCATTGTCGGGCAAAATTGCAACAATGACGCTGCCATGCGCTGCACGCTTGGAAAGCTCCACGGCAGCATGCAGGTTCAGGCCGGCAGATCCGCCAACTAGCATGCCCTCCTTCTGTGCAAGCTTGCGGCACATCTGCGGTGCAGGCAGCCACAGGCGTCAGGACTTCATGTGACCTTTCAGCATGCCCTCTGACTACACCAGCCTGATGCACATCTGCAGGGGCAGAAGCCACAAGTGCCAGGCTGGTGTCCATGGAGGGATAGGAGGATGAGGCATCTCGTCAGTCTGCACAGGCTGTTGCTAACGGCACGGAGCCGCTGCATGATCCACTCCATAGTAAGTGCCTGTGCAGTGCAAGCTTTGCTGCAACGTTGCCCTCACGAACACACTGTGCTGGTGTCAGCGCACGCAGACATCAGGTCATTGCAATGGAGGATTGACGCGCAGAGTGACACCATGTGCATGATAAGCTCTCAGGACAGGTGCAGTATAGGCAGGCTTACCAGGAAGGACTGTTTGTCAGTGACTTGGATCATGTCATTGATGATGTCAAAATTGATGGCGCCTGGAATGGAGTCCTTGCCAACACCTTCACACTGCAGACACATCACAAAACCTTGAGACCCCTGCAGCAGTCTGTTGCCCGCCAGAGCCGAGTGGAATGTCAGCCAGCCGGAAAGCGTGCCAGACACGGCCAGCGCTGGCAGCCCAGAGAGGTTGGAATTTATCTCAGACAGCAACACACTTGCTCAGTGCGTGGCAGAGGTGAGTACCATGCACACACGCTTTGCATGCTCCTGCCCCACTGGATGCTTCTCTTACCTGGTAGGAATTGGCCTTCAAGTCTTCCTCCTTGATGCGCTTTGCCCAGAAGTCCCAGAATACGCTGCCCACGGGATCAGGCAGCATGACAAATATGTCAGGGTTCATGTCCTTCAGGAAACGGCCGGTGCCGCTGATGGTGCCGCCAGTGCTGCCGCCCGCCACAAAGTGCGTCACCTTGCCCTTGGTCTGCATCCAGATCTGCAGGGAGGCACAGGACCCGTAAGGTGAGGTGCGCTGCACAGGAGCTTGTCAAGGCAGCGCATCATGCCTGTGGAAGCGAGGTAGGCAGCAGCCAGCATTGTGCCGCACGCTGGGCTGGATGCCCAGCCCAATGCCCTGGCACACACGGTTGCCACCATTGATAAGTTCCAGTTCAACAGAGCCTCTCACCTCGGGGCCCAGTGTCCTGTAGTAAGCCTCAGGGTTGTTGGGGTTGTCGTACTGGTCCACATCAAAGTAGCCTGCATTGTCCTTGCACAGGGTGACAGCCATGTTCTGGTAGTGGTCCGGGTGATCCGCGGGGACACCTGACGGGCCGATGATGACCTCCCCACCATAGGCCCGCATGGAGTCACACTTCTCCTTGCTGGTCTTCTCATTGGTGATGACTGCGGGGCAGAACAGGGACACAAATGAGACAATAGGGCACAAAGGACCCTGCACACCATCCTGCTGGGCTTTCACTCACCTCGTTGCAGGCACGCAGGCAGGCAAGTAACCACTGCAGGCCGCAGCTGGCTGGCCCATTACAGCAGTGCCACACTCCTCTACTGCAAGTGGCCGTGCATTTATACTAGCCCTTGTCATTGGGTGATGACTGCAGGGCAGGGCAAGCCCACAGGTGGGCACTTGTGGCGCTGCAGAATCCTGCAGCAAGCTGCTGCGTCATTCTGCAAGGCATGGCAGCACAGCATCTGGCACCACATGAGATGAGCTGTGCCCACGCAAGATAAATCAAGCAGCAGCCTCCTGCAGTTCACAGGCCGCCACCGCATGGCCTCACTGGAAGGTTTGGTGGGCAGGTACACAGGCACAGCCAGCTGCACTCCCAGCCAGATGCACCTGCAGGGGGAGCACCTGGTTTGGGACTGCACTCACCAATGTAGTGGTACCCCTTCATGGCTGAGATCATGGCCACAGAGGCACCAGTGTTGCCCGATGTGGCAGCCACCACTGTGCCGCCAGGCTTAAGTTTGCCCTCCTGCTCTGCACGTGTCAGGATGTGGTCAGCAATGCGGTCCTTGATGGAGCCCGAGGGGTTGGCGAATTCGCACTTGCCCAGGATCTTGACCTGCAGGGGGAGAATGCAGGCGATTCAGCTCCAAAATGTGCTGATGCGGTTGGCAGGAGCCACCACTGGTGGAAGTAAGCTTCCATCATGCCAGCAGCTTAAAGTGCACTGGTGCCACCAGGAGCTGAGCTGACGTGCACAGCAGTCAAGTCCACCACAAGATGCTAGCAGCACGCTTTGAGGTGAGCACTAATCACCCGGCTGGACCCTGGCTGCCGTTGGCAAGGTGCTGGTGATGCCAACAAAGCTTGGCTGCTCACCTGCGGGTTGGCGCTGAGGGAGGACAGGTCCACCATGGGAGTATTGCCAATGAGCTGCTTGTACAGGGGCGTCTTGAGCTGGTTTGTCAGCTCCTGCCCAATGCTGGGCCCCTGGTCAGCGCCCTGCAGCAGCACAACGCTTGATGTGGGTCCCCTAGCCTGCAAGGCAGCCTGCTGCCTGTAGCGTGTCAGCTGGGCAGTGCCGAGAGGTGGCAGCAGTGTGAAGTGATGAGCTGATCCACCTGATTGGGAGCTTGTGTGACTGCGGGAGGTGCAAGGACCAGGTTGTTGATGTGGCCCGGGGAGACCCCATTGCCATTGCTGGCGCCGGCAGAGTCCTCCCCCTGGTGGTTGCGGCGCAGCAGCTGCAGCTGGCCGACATCCTCATATCTGCAGGGCATGTCAGCTGCTGCACGAGGCACCGCCTTGAAAGAGCATGTGCCGAGTCTCTCCCGTAGTGGGGTCAAGGTGCAGCACGCAGCTGACTCCGACCTAATTGGGACCTGGGGGTTGCCTGAGCTACAGAGCCAGCTGCTGATGGCAGCATGGGGGAGAGGCATACATTAAAACAGGGCAAGTCAACTTCAAGTTTGAGTATATTGCAATGCATCAGTGAGACACATGCGTTGGTACGACAACAGCAAGGCTTGCCTGTTAGCACGATCGTAGTCTGCATCTGAGACAGCTTTGCAGGCACCCGGCTGGCCCTGCAGCAGTCAGAGCAATTTGGCATTACAATACTTCCATGAGCTCTGCCGCCTTGGCAGAGCATGCATGCTGCTCCTCTGGAGCCAGGCCATGAGCTGCAGTGAGTTTGCTGCAGGAGCGCTGGGGCAGCTTTGTACACATGGCAGCTGCAGCGCACCTGGCCAGTCCTCAATATGTGGGGCACAAAGGTCCCTGCATAGCACCACAGTGGGCTTTAAGTCTGTTGGTCAGGCGCACGTGACGTGCCAACGATATCTACCTTGGTGAAAGGCCTTTCTGATCGACGCCATCTGAGCTGTGCATGACCTCAGGCCCTTGAGCTGGCAGCAATGGGGCTTCATCATGGCGTCTAAGCAGGCGTCGCCCTGCTATTCGGGCACTGTATCTATATTGGGTTGCAGCAATAGCAGTGAGAGCAGTCGGAGCACTTCTGCAGCGCTGAGTTGCGACTTTACAACAAGCAGGGATGGAACCCTTAGTCAACTGCTAGGTTTCAACATTCAGCGCAGCTTGAAGCCAAACCATTGGGCTCCTCAAATCGTTTCAGCTGTGCTGGAGTTTGTACAGGTGACACTGTTGCGCTTCAACCAATGTCAACCACCTTTTCGCCAGTGAAAATTGTGCAGGCTTGCAGTGCAGGCCTGTTGATTTGTATAATCTGCATAGATCATCGCATGATATCTGCGGGGCATTCCACAAGCTGACATCAGCACATTTCTGCTGCCTTTCCCGCCTGCCTGACGTTGTCCAAGCCCCTTGTTGACATCTGACAGCTCTATTCTGGCTGCAGGATGCTCAGTGACTCTGCAATGGCACAGTGATGATGAATGGACAGCACGCTGCAGCCATGGAAAAGCCCACTTCAGCTGTCACAGGCAGGGCTATCAGCAAGCGGCCGCCAGTGACTCGGCTGCTCCCTCAGCACTGGGCGTACCTGGTCGTGCTGTACAGCCTGGGCGCATGTGCGATAGCAGGGGGCGTCAACTTCGCCGTCGCGTATGGTGAGGCAGCCGTCCTTCAGGCACCCACTCCTGTGTGCAAGCTCAGGCCACAGCCAGTGGCGCGCTGACGCCTCAGCGTGCACCCTCCTGCCGGCAGTGAGCGGGGCCGTTGTCAGCTCCCCGAAACAAGAGTGCCTGATGGCAAGCTTTGGGATGCAAAGCTGCACTCTGTTTCTCATTTCGCTGGCACACCCTGCCATGGCATGAAGCCTGGACTTCACACCTGAGTTGGCTATTCTGTTGTTGGTGCTGCACACCGAGCCTCAATCTCCTTGATGACCCTGTGTGCAGGAATGTATCACCACAGCAAGCACCCCATGCGCCTGTGGAGCATCAACAACAACACCCTGGCAGGCGACTTTGGAGTGACAACCATTGTGGAGTGCATTGTGTGCTGGCTCATCTCCACCATGCTGGTCTGCCAGGCAAGCACATGGTGACGGCAGCAGCAGCCCTGCGGGGGGAATGTGGCTGGGTGCCCACCATGCTGGTCTGCCAGGCCTGCACATGCTGACACACTGCGCTGGAACAGCAGCAACGGCTGCTGGTGAGACAGGACATCGCTTGTTGGGCTCTCCACCATGCTGGTCTGCAAGGCAAGCGCCTCATTTGCATTCTGTTTGCCAGCAACTGCTGGGGAAGGGTATCGCTTGCTGGCTCACTGACAGCAGCTGCTCACCATCATCACCCAGCGTCTTTGTCCAGGGGCTGCAGCAACAGCGGTGCCGTGAGGGCTCTGCTGGCCCATGTTCACTGTGCCGTGCCCCCTTACCAGGACTGGGTGGGAGGCAGCAACCCTTACGTGCATCCCCTCCAAATGAGCATGCATGACACCCATCATCTGCAGGCGCATCACCACCATGTAGCAAGCAGTACTCACTCAGCGCTGGCAGCTGCTAGGCATGCGGCAATTTCCCTCCTGCCGCAAACTTTGTAAGATGCTCCTGCCTGTCCATGATCAGCCCATTGCGCTGCCTGCGCCACGCCCCCACAGGTGGGTTGCGCGCTCATGTCTGCTGCACTGGCACACCAACTTTCACTGCCCAGCAGCAGAGCTGCTCGCGACCATGCTCAACCGGGCAACAGGCTTTCTGCTGCATCATGTGCGCCAGAGGGTCCGACAGACTCTGGCCTGCTGCCAGGCACGGCATCCGGCCCTTTGACAGCACGCCCCTGCTGCAGAATATGCATGAGGCGCTGGCCAAGCCATTTCCTTGCCGCGCAGCAGGCTGCCGCCCCGCAGAACCACACAGGAATGACGTGCAGCCCACCCCAGCCCCGTTCCTGCTGCAGGACGTGCGCCAGGGGGCCTATGGCGCCTGCCCCCTTCTGCCCAACAGGCCACCACCCCCTGGGGGGTCCTTTGGCAACAAGTTCATGCGCCGCTATGCATCAGTGGAGGGCATGGACCTGCTGGCCCCTGGCATCACCTTTGCGCGCCGCTTCAAGCGCCTCATTGGCTCTGCGATCCGGGGCTTCCTCATCTGCATCCCCACCTTCTTCATCTGGTGAGCCTCTGGCAATGGGTCCAAAAGGTTGCCTGCTGACCTCTGGCATCTGACTTCTGGCACCTGATCAGTGCTGCACCTCACACCTCAGCAACTAGCTGCACCCCGAGCTACCTCATCTGGTGGCCTTCTGGCACTTACATGGCGCCTTGCTGCACCTGCCCTCTGCCAGCCAGAGAGCTCTGCTGGACTGTGCGTGCCCCTGACTGCAGCAGGCTACCCAATGCAGGATGTTGCCTGCCTACGCCCGCTTGCCTGCACTGCTGCACCTGCTTGCTCAGGGCAATGCTCACATGTCAGCATCTCATCTGCAGGTGGCCAATTGGCGTGGGCATCATGGCTGGCATTGGTACAGACCTCCCCAAGCATGAGTATGGATACAACCACTACCCAGAGCCTCAGGTTGCCAAGCTCATCTATGGAGGTACTAAGTCTGTGCTGGAGTCAGCTGCTCCTCTGGTCCCATGCCAGCTGATCAGGCAGATAGGAGCATTGTCCTTGAGCTCTCCTTGAGCGATGCTCAGCTATAAAGCTCAGGGCTCTGTCATGTGCGCAGGCACCATGGCGCTGGTTGTGAACCCCATAATAGCCTACCTGGCCCTGTTGGCTAAGGGGCAGGAAGTGCAGGAGTCCACAGGCGCTGTGCAGCATCAGGTGCCTGCAGGTCAAACAGTGCAGCTTCAACCACAGCCTGCTGCTGGCCAGGCCAAGGGCTCCTTAGTGTAACTGGACCAGCCGCAGCCCGGATTTGATGTTACTTGGAACCGCCCTGCTAGCCTTTCTGCACTTTGCCCAGCACCTGCCCCATGGCCCTTCGCTGAGTTGGCCCATCTTCAAGTTTGCTGGACAGCTGGCAGTTGACATGTGTTCATTGTCTAGTTCTTGAACTGAATGCACATCTGACCTGGTACACTTCTGCTGCTCTGTCTGAGCCAGCCCTACTGTAACATTCAGACGCTTCCAGATCAAGTATTCATGGGTCCATCTAGTCTCTAGAGGAAGTGCAAAATTGAGCTGGTACATCTCTGCTGCTCTGTATGAGCCAGCTCTGCTGTTGTATAGTTCATCAGGTTTCCATGGGTACAACTCCTGCAGCAGTGCCTGATGTGGGTGGTTGGGAAAGCTGACTGTCTGCTGCTGAGGACGACGAAGTATCTTGCGTTCCTGAAGGTTGGTTGCTGCTGGTGTCTGCAAAGCTCTGGTTGAAGAGCTGATGTTTGATGACCTGCATTGAACGTGGCTGATCACACAGGCAGGCAGCACTGCAACGCATTGGGCATGCCAGCAGACCATATCCTGATTCCCACATACAGGTTGCAATGCCAAACCACTCACTCAGTGCCAGAAGTGTTGCCTTCGATCCCAACGAAATGCACTGCATGTCTTGGGCGCTCCAGCACTTCAAGCCTGCTGACCCACCAGAGTTCCAGCAAGGCTGTCCCCTGCCCACCTGGCTGGTGATCCCCTTGACCTGCTCCACAGCCACCTTGGAGCTGTCCCTGCACACTTTCACCAGCTTGTCGTCGCCCGTTCCTGCCTTCTTGTCCCCGAAAGGCATCGAGTAGCGCCCGATCCGCCCGCTGTGCACCAGCTGCGAGTCCACCTGCTCCAGCTTCTCAGCTGCAGGCAGGACAGGCCCCAGCTCAGATCCCAGGCAGGCAGGCGTTTCCGGCAGGTAGGTGTTGGAGGTGACCATCGGCTGCAGGCGGTCCAGCCTATGAACTTAACAGGGCAGCACTACATCTCGGTTGCAGACAGGGCAGCCAAAGCATCTTGCTTGGTGACTCCTGCTCGGACTTTAGCCGCAGGCATAGCAGGAAAGCCTTCCAGCAGTTGCACTTGAGAGCCGCTCAGGGGAAAGCCACATGAACAAGCTTGGCGCTCCTGCCTTCAGCATCTCTGTTGCAGCCAGGGCAGCTCTGGTGGGTGCACAGCACTCCAAACAAGCAGAGGCATGCAGGCAGAGGGTCACACCCCGGGTCCTCAAGCGGCAGTGCAACCTGTCTGGGAGGAAACCCCATCAAGGGAGGCAGATCGCCTGGGCGACTCATCCCGGGGAGGGCGGGGAGGACGTGTTGTGAAAGGTGCTCATCAGAGGGACACCCCAGGCAATGGCTTCACAAGGGAGACAGCGCAGCTGGGCATGCAGTATGGTGGTGCATTGCCTGCCCTGGTGTCTGGCCCCGAGGGCAGGCATGCCAGTCCTGGTACAGCGCACACTCAGAAGATGCGTCAAGCCTTACCACCAACATCAGCAGTCTATCCCCCGGTCAGGTTCCAGATCCTATCAGGGGCCGCTGCTGAGCTTGTCCATCCTCAATGCCAGGGCCCAGTGCTGCTCAAAGTGCAAAATATTGCAGCAGTCGCCACTGCTGCACATCAGAGTGCACCAATGGCTGCACCTTGCCAAGCACGTGCCTAGCAGAGGTCTATTGCTGAGCAAGTCAGCCCAGCATTGTTCTCCGCAGACAAGCACAGTGCAGTGCATGTGGATGGCGGCCTCAGCACAGGGCTCACCAATATCTGCAATCTGCCCCGCGGTCAGGTCCCGTGTTCCCAGCAGGGGGCTGCTGCTGAGCGTGTTGACCCAGTACTTGTTCCACAGCAGATCCAGCATGTGGCTGTCTAGCCCAGACTTGAAATAGGTCATGTTCAGGGGGTAATACCTACACACCGGCAACAGCTCTATTGGCTCCTGCTGCACACGCCCAAGGTTGGCATGATGATCTGTGCCACAACACAAGCCATATCAGGGACCCGCCAAACACAGCAAGACTCCGCATGCTGCTCTCCTGTTCATGGCATCAGCCCACACCTTGCCAACAGCCCAGCATCCTGGCAGATCTTGGGGGTGCCCGGCCACATGCCTCACAACAGTACACGCAGGAGGCTGACGGGAAGAAGGCCCTGATGCTGCTGGATGCTATCCTGCAAGCAGGGCGTGCTGCCAACAGCAATTACCTTTCAGAGTGGACACCGAAGTCCTCGATTTTGTTCAGAGGGATGGTCTGGTACTCTGAGGGGGCGGCGTCTGGGGGCTTGTAGCCCTGCAACAGGCCGGACGTGGAGTCGGACAGGGATGCAGCGGACCAACGCAGTTACTGAGAGCCCTGCTCGATGGCTGTTGATCAAGTGCCACAGTGCAGCCGCTTCCGCTTGACCACTGCTCTGACATTGCAAGCTCCAGCGCAGGACACATGTCCCCTTTCCCGACCATGTCAGAGATGCTGGCTGGAATGTTGGTGCCTGACTCAGTCAGCAGGCCGTCCCCAAGCTGTGGACGCTGCCAGCCCAGCAGCAGCTCAACCGCGCCCCTGAGCCATCAGCAGACTTGTCAAGCTGCAGTGCGCGCCTTGGCTTACCTTGCTGAGAGGCATCCACTTGGCTCAGGCTTACAAGGCAACGCACTCAGGCAGCGGACCCCAGGGGCAGCTGAGGCCTGTATAGCAGCCCTCAGACTGCTGGCTAAGATGATATTTCGGCCGACGAGCTAGTGAACCCAGGCGCGGACCCAAGGTAGCTGGGCACCTCACTCCCCAAGGCTACTGCTGAGATACCTTCATCTGCTGCTTTGGGCAAGTGATGACAGCAGCGAAGACCTGTACGTGACCCTGTGTAGGAGGTTGCGACAGCTCTGCAGCCCCTGCGCGCAGTCACGCAAGCAGAATGGCAGCGCCCAGATGACACATTGTCTGCTGACCTCTGGGTAAGTTCGAAAGGCGCCAATCTCGACCTTGCCGGCTGCAATGGTGCGGTGGGGGTCAATCACGATGGCCAGGAAGGGGTCCATGTGCACCTGCTGAGTGTGCTGGGTGCCTACATCGATGCCCGACAGCCAGCAGCCATAGCCGGGGTGGCTGTGGTACCAGCCCACCACGTTTTCGAGGCGTCCCACTTGCTGCAGCGCAGGGGAGGTCAAGCATGAGAACTTCAGAAGATGCTTATCAAGACTGGCCCACCACAACCTCTGGACACCCTTTTGCTGCAGGCTGGGCGAGAAGCACACTGACGCTACCCGCTGGAGCACGAGCCCAGGCGACCCGATTGCTGCAGCACAGGGGAAGGGACAGATGTGGATGCCAACCGCCTGAAATGCACACAGCTGGGAGCAGGAGTTTGCTGGGCTCCTCACCCAGAACAGTGCTGCATGAGCCACAGGCACACTTGAAAAGACTGCAGCCCGCCAGCATGTCTGGAGTAGCGCCTGCCTTGCCTTATTTGTCTCGAGGTATTGGAACATGTACTCATATGCCTCCTCCTGGGCATTGACGCGGGTCTCTGTCCCCTCCACTGGCAGCGCAAAGACATCAATTATGATGAAAGTATCACCCTGCAGGCACAATTGAGGGATGCAGAAGCAGTGCCTGCTGCACACTACTGTCGCACCGCACTGAAGGTGCTTGAGGCAGGCTCTGTTTGCCGGGACACCCTGGCCCACCGCCGTTGAACGGCATTCTGTGCAATAGCAGCCCTGAAGCTGTGAAGGCAGCCTGAGGCACGATTGCAACAGACTGATGCATCGTGCTGCCCTGTGGAGAGCAACTGCACAGCGACGGAAGCACCACCTAGAGATGTGTCTCACCTGGCACTTGCCCTGCAGCATCCCCATGACCTCAATGTTGCCGCCAGACTTGGCGTGCATTGCCATCTTGAGGAGTGCTAGGGCCGAGACGCAGACACTGCAAAGCACAGCAATATATCAACTGCAGCCTTGCATTGTCCAAGCAGCCACAGATCTGTGCAAAGTCACACCATGCTGACTTTGTGTGTCAACACGGCTGACAGCCAGCTGCTGCTCTGGACGCGCCATCAACTGCACAGCAGCAGCAGCGTGCCCCTCACTTCTTGAAGTAGTTTGGATCCTTGGACCATGGTTTTTGCTGCTGCAGAGTGCGATGCTCCTGCTCATCGTATCTGAAGTAACCCTCCACTGCGTCATCTGCTACATTGTTCTCCAGCTCCCAGCGTTGCTGAGCTGCTTTGCCTGAGCCTCCCGTCATCCTGATGCAGAGGGTTTGAAGTGGTTGTCATGCACGATCTCGGTCAAGTCAAAATCAATCCAGGTTATTATTCATCTCAGGCTAGCTTGAAAACAAGTATACATGCAGGAGCAGTAATCAGAGGTCAGTGATTAAAAGCAAGAGCCACAACTCCGGGTGGTCTATCGAAGCACATGCAGGACCAGCAAAATCCTGGAATTGAGAGGTGCCTGAGGCTGCATCAGCAATCTGCAAGCCCCAAGAGGTGCGAGCCTCCACATTGCAGCAACCATGAAAGGGTGCAGGGGACGCAGAGCTAGTTGCCACCAGGGGTCTCCTTGGCCAGCCACTCCTTGAGGGCTGCTGCGCAGATGTCCCGGTCTGTGGAGCTCAGGCTGAACTCGTTGCCAATCTCAGCAGCAATCTCCTCGGGGGTATCAACTTCAGGGTCATAGGTGAAGTCAATGGTGCGTTTGGGCTGGTTGCTGCGGTGCTCGGGGGAGTCATCGTCGCTGCCTTCGTACCGCATGTTGAGGCGGAAGGACAGCTTCCCATTTTTTATGCGCCCGCTGAACTGCAGTCACAGATTGACAGGCCATCAAGCACAGACAGGCATGCACACCTACAAAGCAACACCCTAATGGTGTCGAGGTAACAGTATGGCTTGCCAGTCACAATGCGGGGGAATTGGACGGCCTCAGCTGTTGGGTGAGGTGCTATGACGCAAACAAAAATTCACTTGAGCAAAGGCCTCTTGGTGCAAACGACAGTTTGATGCTGGTGAAGTGTCTGCTGAACTGCCGCCACAGTCTGGGCAGCTCTTCAGCACAGACTGCCACGTTTCTACACAACGCATGAGGCACAAATGGGCTTGTTATGCCTGGCTGCTGCTTGTCATGTCCTTTGATTTTTCTGAGATAGAAGCTTGACTGCAGCAGTGCCAGCTAAAGGATCAGGCCCTGCAGGACCTGGACGATGTTGGTTCCAGCAGCCCAGGACCGGCAGTGGCTGGATTGCATGTACACCCAGCAACACCCCGGCCAGGCCCTGGCTTTTCCCAGCATCAAGCATAGAAAGGCCTAATGCTTGCGTTGCAGCCCGATCAGGGAAACCAGTCCTCTCCTCTCCAGCATACTGTACTCATTAGGTAAGTGCCATAGAGATCAAGAGGTAACATGCAAGATACAAATGAAATACCGTGGTTCAGCCTTGCCTTGGGCGGCACCAGTAACGGATGCTGCAAATCCACCTAGCATCTGCACTCCTCCCTCCTCCCAAGTGTAACCACAATACACAAATGCGCAGCAGCACACCAGCAAGATGCAGCAAACTTGCAGTGCCCCCCACCTGAACAGTGCAGTGCCTCCCCACACCGTGCCCTCTACCCACAAAGTGCAGCAGCTCGCCAGCAAGGTGGCGCCATCTTGGATTCCAACCGCCTAGAAGTTGAGATCCCCCCTCTGAGGGCAGAAAGAGCAGCAGCACGCCATGCACACTTTATGCACCTGGAAGTTGTAGTCCTCCCCTCTGACGGTGCCGACAATGCACGAGGCGCCCACATCCTCCATGTCCCGCCCGCTGCGAGCAGCTGCAGCTGCATCAGAGGTCTCGCTGGCTGACCGGGCCAGCTCAGTCTCGATTAGCCCCACTCCCTTCTTGGATTCCGCCTTTGTCAACCTCCTGCGGCGCAGAGATGTGAGGCCTGAGGTCAGGTGCACACAGCAGGGCCATGCAGGCGGACACCAGTGGCCGTGATCTGCCCCCTGTGCAGCCACCAGCAGGCCGGCAGATCACTACCTTGTTGACATCTGTTTCTTGGTACTGTCCTGCAGCTGGTTTCTGTTGTGCTGTGCACCTCCTGCCCGTGCAGGCTGGCAGCCACCGTCAAGGCAGTGCCCACAGGTGTGCCCTGCTGTCTTCTGTGGAGGCACGGCACGCCTGGTGCCGTGCCTGCCAATGCACCAGCAGCATACTCCATGACGGCAGCACTGCGCTTGCTGGTGTGCCACCCGGCCTCATGCAGAGGCACAGCAGGGGCTGCATGCATGAGTGCTCCTCACTTCTGAAGGAAGAGGTCCTCCAGCAGCTCCGCTGCTGTCGGCCGCGAGTTGGCAGGCCCCAGGCAGCGCAGGATGAAGGCGCTGGCCTCCTGGTCCTGGACAGTATCTAGCAGCTGAGGCCAGATCTGGCAGTTGCTGCAGGCAGTGCAAATCCCAGCTCAGGCAACCACCCGGCAGTTGCTGTAGGGAGCACAAGGTCTCCCATCTCAAGACGGGATCTGGCAGTTGCTGCAGGCTAAGCAGCACCCAGGTCAGATCAGAAACCTGCGCCGTCTTGTGTTCATTAAAAGCAGCTGGATCTGAAGTCTCTGCAGGCAGCACATGCGCCCCTCTCTGGCAGAGGAGCTTGTCAGAGGTTCAGGAGCGTAGCACAGGCTGCAGCCTGCTGAGCTCAGTAAGCATACAGCTTTCACAGCTGCATAGCATAGCGGTGCACCAGCTTGACCAATCTGCAGCAGCGCGATCCTGAGCTGCCTTACAGCGCCACAGGTCCTGGATGGATAGCCAGACCACAACACATGAAAGAAAGGTCCTATGTACCTTCCGGGATCTGACAGCACTCCACAACCACAGCAGGGTGAGGCCTCCACAACAGACAACCCGTCGTATCAGCCTCGATGCTCCAGTCCTCTCCCTGCCTGCAGCATGTACCTGCTCTCCAGCTTCTTCAAGGTGGCCAGCTCCAGCACGCACAGGCCAAAGGCGAAGATGTCAACGTGCTTGGTGTACTGGTTCTCCTTGTTCACGCCATCGGGAAGGGCCTCTGGAGCAAAGCGCCGCGGCAGCAGCGTGGCCAAACCAAGGTCCCCAATCTTGACATCCCCGCTGTGGCCGTTGATGTAGATCTGCAGAGATTGTGGGGATACTGAGACAGCAAGGGGTTTGCGTGGCTTTTCATGTGGGCCTGCAGAAGTCTGGGCCCGAGCCACATCCTCTGTATTGATGCCCCCACTGTGCCTGCTAATTTAGATTTGCCCCATTTGATGGGGTCTGCTGTTCCAAGGAGTTGATGATGAGTGATGATCAGTATGGGCCTGGCACATGTCCAGCCCGGCCGCCTGTATTGTGTCTGACAGCAACTGCCATAGTGCTGGGGGCCATCTGTAGCGCTGCAGTACAGACCTGCTTCCCTGTTTGAGGCATCCTGCAACAGCCTGGGGGCAGCACAAGCCAGGTTTGATCTCACAGCAAGCAGGGGTGCAACCTCACACCTGCTGGCAGACGCTGGGCCAGCACCTTTGGCCTTCCAGAGGTCAAGCAATGCATATAGACAGCTGCTGCAGCCCTGCTGCTACCATCATGTAGTGCGGCGCTGCCAAACAAGAGTTTGTCAGAAGTGCGCACCTCATGAATGCGGAGCTGCCATAAGTGACTGATATGCAACTTTTGTGGCCCCGCGAGCACTGCATGTCACGCATGGCTGCTGCACCCGTGACGCATGGACACGCTCATGACATCAAGACCCTCCCCAGTCCCCACAGGTGTCTGCACCTTGTCACAGCGGAGGTCCCCGTGGATGATGGGAGGGGTTTTGCTGTGCAGGTAATTGATGCCCAGCAGGATCTGGCGCGCCCACTTCCGCACAGCCTTCAGCTCCAGGTGCTTGTGCCGCTGCCTGCAGGCAGGCACAGTTGGGATCAACGCCATGATGAGCGTGCATGCCAGAGGTACAGCAAGGGTGTAGCTTTGTCTGCACAGCATGTTCCTGGTGTTGCTGCTGGGCCATGTCAACTCTCAGTACTTGTGCTGCCGCCTGCAAGCAGTCATCCCTGAGCCAATCAGGACCATTCGTCCTCAGCACATTGCAGGCCAATCAGCTGCTCTTGTGAGCATGCTGCAGATGTGCACATGCAGCCAAGACTCTGCCACTGTGCGCATAGGTGCTTCTGCGGCTGTCTATAAGGCAGGGAGCAGGTGCTCAAGCTCGATGGTGCGCTCCATGACAGCAGCAAGCCGCTTTCGCTTCTGCTGATCCATAGTCGCCCTGACAGCAGCCAGCCAGCCAGCCTGCTGTGCCCATACCATGCAAAGATGACGCAACATGCTGCAAGGGGGAGGCTGACGCCACAGCTGCAGCACAGGCTTCACCTATACTCCCGAAGGTTGCCGGAGGTGAAGTACTCTGTGATCAGGTTGACACAGTGCTGCTCTGTGTCCTCCCAGCACTTATGACACCTGCAGCTGACAGCGCACAGCTGTCAGCATCGAGGCACAGCAGCCCGTCACTGGACAGGACACAGCAAGCGCTCATCTGCAGGCCTGCAGTCTGTGCAACAGCAGCAGGGCCAGGATGCCTGCACCGCAGCGGCCATCAATTCAAACAGGCATGTGTGATTGCAGGGATGCATGCCAGCTTGGTGACAGTATCACTCCAAGACAGGCACATGAGCTGAGCTGCTCTTGTAGGTGCCGACCCCTATGAGCCACAAAGACCCCATGCATCTCTCAGGCATCCTCAATTGCTGATTTGTGTCGCTAAGGCCGTCCATGGACTGCTCCCTGGTGTTTCTTGGCAGCATGCTGGCCTTGCATCCAGAGGCAGCCTGACACTTACTTTGGTCCAGGTCCCCCAAGCTGCCCAACATGCACATGCACTGGGCCTGAAGAATGCATCATTGCCCGACTGCCTGATGGCTCACTGCTTACTGACCTGTAACCTGAGCGGGAAGGCAACGCGTCTCAAGCACTGCTGCCACATTCTGAAGATGCCTGCCTTGGATGCAATTACCTGATGATGTTTGGGTGGTCCAGGTCCAGCCCAATGCTCATCTCTGCCACGATGCGCCTAATCTGCTCATCGTCCAACTTCTTGTCAGCCCTCTGGATCTTGCTCCAAGCAATGTCTGTGCCGAGTTTCTCATTGAAGCCTCTGTACACCTGCTTGAACCTGCCTGTGCCCCAGACCTGACCATAACGGCAAAACCTGCACACAGAAGGATCAGGGGTGCTGAGGGCCTGCTGAAGACAGCTTCTGCATGCTACCAGACTCTTCACTTGGCTGAAGACACAGTCCCTTGTCGCACCCGCCAGGACCAGCGGCACAGGTGAGATGCACCATTGCTGCCATTTGACAAGACAAACCGCAACCATGTGCTTGCCGACCTAGACAAGTGCAGGCCTCTCACTGGCCATGATGTGCGCTAAGGCTGACCTGCCAGATGGGTCTCGTTCTACAGGCTCATCGTCCTCGTCATCATCTGCATTTGCCTGATGGTGCTGCCTGCCAGCAGTGGCTGCACTGGGCTCCTGTTCTGCTGCCCCGCTTGCGGCGGATCTGTAGCTGCTGCCCTGCTGGGCCTGCATCAGGGCTGTGAGGTGTAGCCCTAGCCCTTCAGCACTCCCTGCAGGGACTGCCTCAGCAGGCCCTCACACTGGGCATGCCCAGTGCCTGTTTGTGCTGCCAGTTCTCCTGCTCCTTCAATAGTCCACGCTCGTGCTTGAAGGCCGGCTGCAATGAAAGGGAATGCTAAAATTTCGCTCCCAATCGGCTGCTCACAAGACTGGAACAGGTGATGAACGTGGGACTACCACTTCAGTGGCCTGCCAAGATGTTTAGCCTCTCGGTAGCATATGCGATGTGGGGTTGACCTACCCTACACCTAAAAGTCAAAGGACTCTTGCCTGATGCAGACCTGCAATGATCAGGACAATGACACAAGCCCTCCCAGGCTGACGAGCAATTGTAAACTCTAAAGGTGCTATTGCAGCACATTTGCACTGAAATAGAACTGAACTGTGTTGATTGGTTCCTATGCTGGGGCTACTACTGGTACACTGCCAAGGAGAACAGTGGTGAACCACGGCACATGCAGCACTAGTAAACACTAAGCTAGGTATGCAGGTCAGGCAACAGCGTGGTGGTTTTGTTAAGCGCTGCAGCGTGTGGGGTTTAGCAGAGGGGGAAGAACAGGGAAGGCAGGACATATCTGAGAAGGTCTAGGCAGCTGACTGCCTGCAGGGGGACTTTGGACATGCCGCTGACTGGCTGAGGTCTGTCTGCTAAAGATCTGCCAGGCCGCCGTGTCTCTTTATTGGGGGCATCACTTTTTGTTGCTGATCAGGCGCCGCGACAGCTCCCTGCACAGCCACTGCCACAGGGTGCCAGGGCCTGCTCAGCTGTTCTTTCCTGATTCTGGCGCTGAACCCTTCTCCGCCGCCGCTGACAGGTCTGGCAGCTGCTGCTGCAGGAACGGGGAGGCTGCTGACAGAGACTCAGGGATCCCAGCAGCAATGTCAGCGCCTGCTGAGACAGGAGCGCTGGCAGGCACCTGGGCCTCCTGTGCCAGCGGCGCAAAGGGAGATGCCTGTGTGAGGGCATCTGACGCGCTGACGGGGCCTGTCTCGGGATCAGCTGCGAGTACCGGGACTGCCAGACGGGTGGGGGGCACCGGCGCCTGTTGCGGAGAGCTCAGGGGCGGCTCCTTGGTCGGAGAAACAGCAGTGGATGCTGACTGATCCGGTGGGTGCAGCAGTGCAGGCCTGCAGGGGCAGTGTCATTCTCGCAGCAACTTGGGCAAAAGGAAGGCACTTTGCTCCACGCTGCAGCAGGCTGACAGGGAGGCATGCAGGCAGCAGGCAGCAACTGGCCTCCATCAGCGAGGACACACGTCACCCAAACAGCTGCCCAACAAACATCAGCTTGCAGGTGACCAGCTCTTGAGCCATTTCTGGTCAGTTGTGATCAGCATGACTCAATGCCAAGGCCTCAAGGTAAAGCCCTCAGCCTCAGAGGCTGCTTCAGGGGTCCTCATCACTGCACCAGCCTGCCCAGTGCCATCACAGTGAATGGCCTGCCAGCCAGCTCACCTGCCAACCCTCCCCGACGCCTGCCGCTGCGCACCGCTGCCTACGTTGGAGTGGATGCGTGACGGTTGAGACTGCCCTGACTTCTGTAAAGGCAGCCAATCATGCCCTCATCTGGCTGCTGAGGAGAAGAAGCACAACAAAGCGCACAGGGGTCCTGCTCAAGTTCTGTGGCTACAGGGCAGACAGGGTGCCACAGAGCCCAGCTGACACATGTACATGTTGCAAGGCCGCCAGTCCTTGCGCACGGCCCACCTGTGTTGCTGAAGAGGCATCAGACCCCTGCGTGCCCAGGGCGCCACTGGCTCGCTTGCGCTGTGGCCGCAGGGCAGAGGCCATACCCTTCAGGTGGTGCACAATGTCCCGAAACCTGCAGGGCACCAACAGGCAATTTGCTGTCAGGCAGCATTCACAGCAGGGCAAGGGCTTAGGCCGCAGCATCCGGCATAGCTCAGGTAGGTTGATTAGGCTGGGCCTCTGGAGCGCAGCCTGGAGGCCTCATCGCTTAGCACTGCCTCAAGAGGTGCAACAGCTAAGGCATCTTGAAAAAGAGGGGTGCAGAGTAAAGTAGAGGTGAACTGCACTCACCCCCTCTGTCAGCAAACTGCCACCGGGCTGAACCTCTCAAAATTCACAGCTACCAGCTATTTGGGGGCGGTCTGCTGCCGCCTTGAAAGAGCACTGTTTACAAGGACAGCTCAAGCAGAGATTTACCCATACTCTTGGCAAGCCATCACTAGCAATCATGTGGCATGCACACAGCTCACAAACTCACCTTGGACGGTCCTCTGCCTCCTGAGCCCAGCAGGACTCAATGAGCGCCTGCCACCCAGGGGCCAGCTCTGCTAGCGGTCCATGCTCCCACTCTGGTGACCCTGGCAGAGGGGGGCGCACCACACCATCGCTGGTGTTGATCTGGTGCAGCAGGGCGTGGTAGTTCAGCCCATCATAGGGCTCCCGCCCAGTCCACAGCTCCCAGAGGACCACTCCAAAGCTGTACACGTCCACCTGCAGCCAGGGCTGGAGCTTCTGTAACAACAGGTTCACAAGTGAAGCAACCTCGTAAAAGCTGTGCATGTCTATCTGCGGCACTGTGAGCCTACCAACAGTTTTGGTGCAAGCAAGCTATCGGCCAGCTGATGCAGCATGTGTTAAGGGGACAGAGCTTGTGTTGCTGTCTCACAGTGCTGCCTGCAGGCTGACACTGGTAGAGTCCCAGCTCAAGCATATGTGGCTCACAGAGAAAGCATGAAGGTTTGCACATGACAAAGCGTGGGTGCCTACTCAGGAATCTGCCTGCCACATGACGGCCTGCGCTTCACCTTTTCGGTGGTCCTGTTGGGCGTCCTGATGATTTCAGGGGCGATCCAGGGCAGCGTGCCTCGCTGGGGAGTCACATTGGTCACATACTCATCCCGCTTGACCTTACTGAGGCCAAAGTCCGCCACCTGGGAGCACACAGGGGTGCATCAGCAACATAGGAGCTTACAGTAACCCTCAGTGTATTGGGAGCAGACAGTGGCGAGCAGCAAGAGGATGTCCACGGGTTGACTGTGCACGTGCGAGGACCCAGGAGTGCCGTCAACATCCCTGTTGACGTGCACACAGAGCTGTGCACATGTGACATGTGGAACAGCCAGGACTTATGCTTTAGTGTTTGCAGGTACACTTATTGACGAGCTTGGGTGCAGGCACACCAAGATGGTAGATAAGGCCAGCAGGAGCCTCACTTTGCAGACTGCTCTTCTGTCCCGATAACCCAGCAGGAGGTTGGCAGATTTCTGCAGGGACAATCAGCAAGTGGTTAGTTTTTCTTGACACCAATGTTGAGTTGCTTGATCATTGATCTGCAAGACACACTACTCTAGGTTATCTCACAGATCATTGTTACTTGTTGTCAGCAAGCATGCTAGAAGGCTTTGTGTTCTTACACTTCCCCCAACATGAAACCTGTGGATGTTGTGTGCTGTGTCAGGCAGGCGCCAGCAGCGTGTTGGTAAGCTCACCAGGTCAAAATGTACAATTTTCTTTGCATGCAGGTACTCCATGCCCTGCAGCAGTCAAGAGCAATGATGAAGCCAGCTGGCAAGCAGACTCCTGTTGCAACGGATCAGCAGGCGCACCTGCTGACAAGTTCAGCCCCAGGCCCAAGCAGAACAGGGCTCCTTTGGGCCAGCACAGCTGAAGCAAGGTTGCGGGTGCACCACAGGAAAGCCATGTAGAGAGCACAACAAAACAGGACGAGCCCAGGCAAGTGCTGCCACAACGGCAGCCCGGCACCCACAGGCCACAACTGCGCCAACAGCGTGCAAGACCACCAAGACAGAGCAGAGCAGAGCAGGCGGGTGCAGTCCCGGTGGCAGGGCAAAGAATCTGATAGTGGCCTCGTCCAGTGCAGGCAAATCAGCAGGCTGACGCACCACATCAAAGCCAAGCAGAACATGCCTTCTCATCTACAGACCTCACTTGGTGCATCCAGGAAGCCCAAGGCCCAAGCCAGAGCAGGATAGGCAGCCATCCAGCGCCCAAGCAGAGCGTTGTGATGACCCATGTGAGGTGCCTTGGCAGCGTCACACTGCCCTTGAAAAGCAGAACAGCCCAGTCCCTGGCAAGATCAGCCCCCAGCCAGGCAAATGCTGCAGCACCACTGCAGCGCAGAGAGGCTTGCACCCACCTTGGCAGCGTCCAGGGCTATGATGACCCGTATAAGGGCCCCCTGAACAATCTCAGCCTTCCGGCTGAGCGCGCCCTTGAGGGAGCCCTGGGCCATGTACTCCGTCACGATGGCTGGAGCACGCACGGTGCCCTGCTGGCCAAGACGCCCCTGCTGCTGCATGGCGCCTGCCACCTCACAGGCGTCTGTGCTGTCCACATGGTCGTCCTCTGTGGCAGAGGCAGACACATATCGAGTTACAAAGGGTGACAGCCAGGGCGTGAAAGGCCCTGACATGGCAGCAGCAGACGACCATACTGTCCAGATGGTAGTCTGCAGAGCATGCGCAAATGCAGCCATCATGGCAGGTCCCATTGGTAGCTCAGTGTTGAGTGCTAGCTCAAGGCATTCAGCTGTGCACCAGCCTGATTGCAGGGCACCTGATGGTTCCAGTACATTGCTGCATGAGCAGCTTCAGCAGGTGGCCCACCTTCACCCTCGTCGTCCCCCTCATAGAACTCAGGGGGCAGCACCACACCGTACACCCACACGACATTGGGGTGGCGCAGGCGGCCCAGCAGCTCAGCCTCCTTGATGAGCTCATCCATGGCTGCCCAGCTGATACCGTTGTCCCCACCCTGCAGCCAGGAGTTACATTTTGCCTACCAGGCTACTGAAATAGGGCCACTTGCAACGGCAGAGAGGTCTGTCCGAAGGGCACTGATACTGCTGAGGTGTACTTGTATCAGCTCCATCCATGACCGCCTGAACACAGCTGTTGTTCCCGATCTGCAGCAAGGTTTGGAGTGTGCTGAGCTGTGTGTGGGTGGGGCCGGTGGGGGATGTGCTACGTAGGCCCTTTGAGTGCAGGAGTACCTGTTCACAACATCCAGAGCAATGAGGTGGACTGCCTACACAAGGACTGCTTGGTGTCCACAGACAGGGGACGCTGAGGATGCACACAGCTCTGACTCTGCTGCCACTCCTGCGCAGCCACCACACATGGCACAGCGTACAAGCCTGGCCGCCTCCAATAGACAGCTCTGATGATGACACACATGCCAATACTCAGGCAGGGATGCTTAGCCCCACTGTGCTGTGCACAAGGGTCTTGCGATGAACTGATCTTCGAGTGAGTCTCAGACCCACTGACCCAAAAGAGCTTAAAACTGCTGCATGTCATGGCCCAGTTGCTGCTCTGCCCTTCAGGCAGGCGATGCACGCACAAGCAGTGACACCACAGGGTGGCGTCCAAGATCATCCTGCTGTTGAGGGACAAGCCATGCATCGCAGCGAGAAATTGGTGTCACCACTGACCTGGTAGAAGAGGCTGGGGTTGAGGCACTTGATGGCGCACTCGCTGTTCTGCCACTTCCCCAGGTAGACCTCACCATAACCCCCACTGCCGAGGAACTTGACCAGCTGTAGGTCCTCGCTCTGGATGACCTCCATGCGCTGGCTGATCTCCTGGAAGCGCGACATCCCCAGCTGGCTGGCAGGAGGTGCCTGGCTGGAGGTGGGCTGCTCGGCGCTGTCAGAGCCTGCACGACAAGTTCAGGACCATGTCAGCACTCTGGCTGTGGATGGCCTGCTTGGCACAGCAGGACCTGCAAGCGGTGGTCAAGACCCGGGGAAAGGTGGGCTCCACACTGAAGCAGCAGCTCTTGTGATGCTCTGGCTTGGGGGGCCCTGCCGGCTGCTGTTTGCGCCTATATCAAGGGGCCAGGCTTCTGTGTGAGGGCCTCAAATATCAGGATCTGCCTCATTGGGGCAGCATGGCTGAAGGCAGGCTCCCGGCGCTGCCAGAATGCTATCAGAAGGGCTCTAAACACGAATGTGCTGCTGCCCCTTGAGTTCGCACCCCAGCGAGCGGCACGCCCCTGAGTCCCTGCTGCCAGATCGGCCTGCCACGGCTCCACGCCGTTGCTACCACCCAAGATAGACAGGGAACAGAGCCCAGCCTGGTGGGGGTGGGGGGAAGCTGGTTGCTGCCTCGGATGCAGGGCTTGCAAGGCGTGACAGCACACAGCAAACTGGATTCTAGAATTGACATTAGCTACCAGGCGCTGCCACTGGCTAACAAAGGGCACAGAGGCTGGGTCAAAGCGCTGGCAGAGCACTGTAATCATTGGCAGAGCACTGAAATCAATGGCAGAGGAACATGACTTGCTCACAGGGACTGCTGGGGAGTGGGAACCACTGCAGGGTGTTTGCCATCCCTCCCACAGCCACAAGTGTCCACGTATGCTGCAGCTCCACCAATAGCAGCACCTGCTGCAGGTAGCGCTGACAAGCGTTTCCAACCTATTAAACCCTGTTTAACCAACTTCTCAGCCAGGCGTCACCCCCAAGATCTGAAGTAAGGGACCCAGCCAGCTGGCAAGAGGCCAGGGGGGACAGCTCTGACAAGCCTCAGCATAAGCTTGAGTGCAGTGCCACTGTGTGCATCATGCCATTCCTCCACAGCTCACAAGGGACTTACCCGTCTGGCGTGGGGCTTGGGGCGACAGCTCTGAAGAGCGCGGTCCCGCCAACTCGGATGAGCGCGGGCCCGCCAACTCAGACGAGCGCGGATGCACCTCTGCGCTCATGTCTGAGTTCCGGTCAATGCTCCCCTGCTCCATGTCTGCATGCCTGCAGCAAGTACCGGATGTGCTTCAGTTCCAGGCGACTGCCAGTTGGAGCCTGCAGGGGGTTTCAGGCGCAAAGGAGCGCCATGCCTGCTGCTAAATTCGCCCGCTGGTGCCCAAGGGGGCTGAGCATGGGGCTGCAGCCTTTCAGGAGCTTGCTTGACAAGTTGCTGCGAGGCCTGCTGACACTCTGCATGTACATATTGACACCCTGGCTGCCTGCAGGGAGCAGCTGCAGATCCAGCTCTTTGCACGGCAGAGCATGAGCAGCATGCAGAGTGTGCTGGCAAAGGACTTGGGCAGGCATAAGCAACTGCTCCAGCCAGCTGGCCTGCATGCACTTATTGCCTGCCTTGTGCCGCCCACTGGTGACACATGGAAAGAGGACAGCATGTGCATGCAGCAGGAACTTGCGGCCCATCCTTGGCACCGCTTCAACACCAGATTATTAGTCACAGTGCACATGAGGAAGGGAGGCATGACACCATTTCACGATGTCTGCCTTGCAAGCCCCATCTGCCCAGATGCCCGTCTTTGTGGGCCCAGTGCGAGACCAGGTCACCTGTCAGCAGTGCGCGCTGAGGAGGGCATGCGCAGGCGGTCCTCAAAGATGTGCAGCTTTGAGGTGGTTTTGCCCTCACTCTGAACGTAGTCAGCCCACTCCTCAAACATGTTGGTTACGTCTTCATCATTCAGCACGTCGATGAAGGTGTTGCCTCCAGGCAGCTGGTACTTGATCAGCTGTGCCTGCAGCAGGACAGGGCATCAGGGGCGAGTGCCACAGGGTTGCACCAGGACAGAGGCCAAAACAAGGGCCAGAGGCTTCCAGAACCTTGGCCAGGGCGTGAAAGGTTGCAGGGATGATGTGTCGGCACGGCCGTATGCCATCTTGCTGCTGAAGCATAATCTCTTGGCGAGCATGTCAGCCACATGGGCGAGGTATAGCAGCTATTGCTGTCCCATGCTGGACCCTCACAGGGCAAAACCTCTAAGCAGACACATTTTGCCAGGAGGCCCTTGCGACCCACCGTGCCGCTGTTGTGGCTGAGCGTCATGGTGTCTGTAAGGCGCTGCAGCGCCTCCAGCAGTTCCTGGTAGCAGCAGAAGTTGGGGACGCTGATCAGGCGTGTCTCCCCGCCCTCATAGGTGGCGCCCCGACCGGAAGCAGTCTGATTGAAGTGCCCCGCCACGCTGCATATCATCTTGACCTGCACACAGGCGGGAGGGGGCTGGGCTGCGGGGTGGTGGGGCTGCAATCATGACATGGTGGGCGCTAAACGCAGGTGCTGCAAGCAGCTGCTGGGCAGCTGCCTGCAAGGCTCAGGGGCCGGCACAGCATGCCGGTGGACCCCTCATGCCAAGCAGCAGCTTTCCAACTGGCTTGCAGTGTTCCAGTGCTGCATGCACAGGCACCCACAGCAGCCTGCCACAGACAGCCACCCAGTATGCCGCTGCCAAAGGTGTTCACCTTTCCGCGGCTACCCAGCTGTGCCAAGCTGATAACAGGAGCAGGGGTCGCCCCCGGCCAGTGCTGTACCTTCGCCTGTGAAGGCTGTGATGCGAGCGAGGAGGAGGTCCCCCCAATCCCCAGCCCCGCCAAGCTGTCCAATGAGCCTGGCCCAAGATGAGGGTGGGATTGAGCGTGATACTGCGGCCCAGGCAGGCCCAGAGGCGGCCCCTGCTGGTAGGGATTGAACTGCATCTGGCCGCTCATTGCGTAGCCTCCTTTGCTGCCATAGGGGTACTGGGTAATCTGTTGATGCTGCTGCGCTGACAGCGGCAGCATGCCTGCATGCTGATGCATCATTCCGCCTTGGGGCAACTGTCCCACCAAACCCGCTGAGGGCAGCGGCAGGGGGGCTGCCTCAGGGATCCTGCCCACTAGGCCTGACCCAATCGGCCCTGGCAGGCTGCCCGCCATTGGGGCTCCAGGCTGACGGGCCCCCATCATGCCTGCACAGTGTTGCAGGAAGGAGTTGGTGAGCTGCAGCGGGTGGCAGCTTGCTGGGTGCAGGCCAGGCAGCAAGCTGCATCCCTGAGCAGCTTGTGGATCGCTGAGCATCAGAAGCATGACCCCGTGCAGCGTTATTCCTTGCTGTTGGAACTAGCAGACGCAGTCCTGCAGAGTGCAACATGCTGAACACAGCCATGCACACCGTGAGCACCACCTTGGCAGCTGCACATGCATTGTTTGGGCAAAAGATGGTCAAATGCAAGCCTGGTCTCCCAAGCCAGCGGCCATCTGTGACTGTCAAGCCATCTTGGGCGGCTGAGCTGATGGGGAGGGCAACCAAGTGCCTGCTACTGTCTGAGTTGCTGGCTGGCCAATGGGTTGGGCAGCAGGCGATGCATTGATCCAAAGCATGTGTGCCTGAGAAGCACCTGTATGCCATCTGTAAGCGTTTGTCTGCGCAGGTCTTGCCATCAGGACGTGCTGCCCTTGCCTGTCTGAAGCGCAGCCGTTTCGATCTGCATGTTGCTCACTCACGCCACTGGGCTGCAGCCGGAGGGTTTACCACAAGCTGACAACCTCACCTGGCTGCCCCATGCCCTGCATGGCGCCCTGCATCATTGCAGGCATGCCTCCTACGCCACCCATCCCAATCCCCATCCCTCCGGAAACCAGCACGCCTGGCTGCATGCCTGCTCCTGGCAGCTGCGTGCTGCTGGGAGGCAATGAGCCGAGTGCTGCGTACTGGCCACCCATGCCAGGCTGCTGCGCCATGTGCCCAAACTGCAGGCAGGGACATGTGAGCTTGACGGGGACAGGGCTTTCCAACAATCAGACCAGCAGTGACAGCAGCTGCGCATGTGTCACCCTTCCTGGAAGAAGACAGGGCATGTTGTCACGCAATGCATGTTGCTCTCTGGATGGCAGGGCAGCGCTTGCCAGCAGGCTCAATGTGCTACATGTCAGCGGAAAGCTTTACGTACTGATCCTGGCCTCATTGCAGACCCCAATGGCCTACCTGCTGCTGCTGCTGGCAGAATGCCTGCTGCTGCCAGCTCAGGTGTGGTGCAGCATGCCCATACTGGGGTGGTCCTTGAGAGTGATAGCTTGCTGAGCTCAGTCCTTGGTCGCTCTGTCCACCAGACGACTGCTGAAGAGGGGCACCATTAAAGTTCGGGAGGCTGTTCTGGGAGCTGGCTCCCGAGTTGATGCCAACGTTCGCCTCCACCGGTGGGCTCCCAACAGCGTGCAGAAAGTCCCCGTCATTCATTCAACTGGTTTGCGCTGCATTGCGCATGCTTGCGGAGCGTCTACCACTTCCTTGCTTGCAATGGGTGAAGAACTTGAACAGCTTGCATCCCAAATCCGGGCTGAGCTGCAGGCAGTCAGGAAGTTAGAAGAGCAGATAGATCCTGAGGAGGTGGACGGCCTGCAGGTGGGTGCACTTCTCACAGTCTGTGTTGCCTGTGCTCTGCTGTGCATCATCAATCACGTGTACTGCTAGATGCAGACAGCAGACAGCCATGATAGTGGCATCTCACCGGCGTCACCCGTGGAGTTGGAGCAGCAACGCCTGGTACTGCGGGCCAGGAAGCACAAGAAGAGGAACCACACAGATTCCAGGGGCTTTTCTCTGCAGGACATCAATCAGCAGCTGGCTCAGGTGCTCGCTGACCCCTCACAACAGCGCGTTGAGCTTGGCGTCCTGAAAAAGTCGCAGGCCAGGCAGGTGTGCTGCAGGATAAACCTGTCAGCAAGCTTCTTCTGCAAGTCTGTCCCTGGCAATCCTGCATGCTGCAGGTGAATGCTCTAGCCGCTGTATATGGGTTTGAGAGCCGGTCATGCGGCCGTAAAGGAAAGACGCTCTTCAAGACATCAGATGCTGCACCCCTCACCCAGCAAGGGCAGCGGCAGGTGTGTTTACAGCTTTGACCAGCAACAAAGCTTGATACCGGCCTCGTGAATACTTTTATGCATGCTATACAGGTGCAGCAGTTGCTCGCCTGCAGCTTCTCTGCTCAAAGTGAGAAACAGGAAGCCCACATAGTGCAGCAGCAGACCCAGAATGGAGCTGCGGCCATTGCCCCGCTGAACAGCAGCAACAAAGGTCACATGCTTCTCACCAAGCTGGGCTGGAGCAGTGGCACCGGGCTGGGACGCAAGTGCCAGGGGAGGCAGGACCCACTGCTGCCTGAGAAGCGAGCACGCAGGGCAGGACTGGGCACCTGAGAGGGCATCTCTGGTCCACATCTAGCACGTTCACTTCTTTTCATCAGCATAACATACGGCTTGAATTCATGATCTATGCATTAATTGCCATGCCTGGGCCGCTCACGCGCATGCAGGGCCCTGCTGACACTAAAGTGCTTGTAACATACACACGCAGCTGCCAAATATGAATAAGCAGACAGGATGTGCGCCTGCATCATGGGAAATTGAGCCTACTTGACGGCTGCTCAGTTCCACCTCTTTGCATTCTTTGCAACCTTGCCAGCCTGCTGCTTGCCAAATTCCTTGGCCTTCTGCTTCTTCTGCATGGCTTTCTGTGCCTTGCTCATCTGCAGGCATCAGCACAAGTCAGCTCAGTCAACAAAGCACCGGGCTTTGCATCTGGCAGCCAGCCTGCATTGTACGCACCTTGCTCTTGGACTTGGTATTGTCCTGCTGGATTTGCTTTTCGCGCTGCGCCTTTTCCTCCATGATGTTGGCTTCAGCCTTATTGTTGAGCAAGAACTCATCGTAACCACCCTTCGTGTCCTTCAGCTTACGATCCCCAACCTGCAGGCAGCCTGAGTGTCAGTATCAACTGCGACACACCCAACCTGCGCATGACTCACGCTGACCGTAACCACTCTGGTCGCAATCTTGCGAAGGAAGTATCGGTCATGCGAGACCGCAATGATGCTGCCCTCAAAGTTGGAACAGGCATCCTCCAGCATCTCCTTGCTGGGGATGTCCAGGTGGTTGGTGGGCTCATCCAGGACCAAGAGCGTGCCCTGCAGGCACGCCACAACTGTTGTCTGCTCATTGCTGCCTGATGCACCGCCAGCAGATCAGGGATACTTGGAAGCGTCGCAGGGGCAGCAGCTGCAGCACTAACAGCACCCATGTTCAGCGCGATGCCACAACCTGATTGATCTTGCTGGTGCTACCTGCTTGAAAGTCAGTGCACACTGCATCAGGGACAGCAGCTAAAGAAGCCTGCCTGCAGGGGCTGCAAGACTCACTTGGTTCAGCATGAACTTGGCCAAGGCCAGGCGAGCCTTCTCCCCACCACTGAGCACTTCCACCTGCAGGCAGCAGAGTTTATACATGACCCTGTGCCAGCAACACTGATAAGGGCTGTGTTGGCCCAAGTCTTGCAAGCCTGACAAGAACAGTGCACAGGGCCAATGCAACAACTGCCTCAGTAGAATTGCCCCGCAGCACCTCAGGAAGCCACCTCAGGCAGATGGAGTGACCGCAGGCATCAGCATGGGATCACCCTGTACCACATCAGCAAAGCACTCACCTACTCACCCACAAGCCTGAACGCATGCAAGGCGGAGCCCACCTTCTTGTTCACAGTCAACCCTGTGAAGAGCATCCTGCCCAGCAGCGCCTTCACATCATCCAGCTGCGCGTCTGGGGCAGCCTGCACAACAGTTTCCAGGACTGTCCGGCCTGGCTCCAGAGCCTGCGCCTGGTTCTGCTGGTAGTAGGCTGGCGACACGTTGTGGGGCCCCAGGCTGGCCTGCCCTTTGATGGGCTGTTCCTCTCCCAAAATGAGGCGCAGCAGCGTGCTCTTCCCGCACCCGTTGGGCCCTGCAGGGAGAGAGACAGCTTTAGCCACGCTCAATAGGCCATGTCTGCTATGTGGCAACCCATGCTGCAGTAACTGCCCAGGCTGTTGTGATGAGGGGGGTTGCAGACTGTGGCACGCTTGTGGCGTAGTGTCGGCACTGGTGCATGCCTCTGCAGAGGCCATACTGACGCCACCACTTCCTAGCGCCCAGTGTGCACCCCGCAGGCTGCAGTCACACGTGACAGTCGCCCCTACCAGCACACCACATTTTTGCTGAAGCCCACCTATCAAGGCCACACGCTCATTGCGCTCAATTTCCAGACTGACGTTGTTGAATAGGGCCCGGTCCTGGTAGCCGTGGGTCAGCTGATGGATGCTCACGGCCACCTTGCCCATGCGCTCCTTGGTAGGGAACCTGCGCCAGTCGCACAGCAGCATGAGACCCTGCTGCAGGCAGTGCAGGGACGGTGCACACATGCCTGGAAGCAGGCAGCGCCGACGCCCTGCCAGCTAGAGCAAGGAAATAAAGATTGCATTGCGGTCATGTGCCTGCCCGCAAAAGGCAGCAAGCTCAGCTGACCTCAGAGCCAGCCCTGATTTGACCTGCAGCATGACCACGCCCCCAGATGCCCCAGATGCCCCACACCCACCTGAAGACGCGCTTCTTGGGGATGAAGGGCTTCTCCAGAAGGCCTTCTGACCTGATCTTCTCCAGCGCTTTCTCGGCTGCAGCTGCCCGCCCGCTCTGCGCGCCGCCTGACAGCCGGGCTATCAGCTCTGTCTGCAGAGATGGTAAGGGCAGGTTGTGCTGAGCCAATGCCACTTCTGGTGCAAGCCACTCCCATGAGCTCTCCTTATGCAAACAGATCACAGGGCCTAGGCATCAAGCTTGCGGAATGGCAGCATGAATCACAAATGGGATGCAGGGTCGGTGTGATTCCTGAAAGCTTGGCCAGACTGCAGTGCTGCTCTTCTGCACCTGGCGTGCGACTTCCTTTTGCTGCTTCTCCCAGGCAGCCCATGCTGCGGCAATATTTTCATCTTTGGCACGGGTAAATGCAGTGTAGTTGCCCTGCAGCAGACAGAGACAAAGTCCAGGGGTGCCAAGCTGCAATCAGCCAGAGCTTGCAGTGGAGTTGCCAGACAGCAGCCACACCAGACAGCTCAGGGAAAGGCGTGAATGGTATGCATACTTTGAAACAGCATGCCAGAGCACAGACCTTGTAAGTGGTAGCCACCCCAAATTCTGTCTCTACAATCTTGGTACACAGCTGGTCCAAAAATTCTCGATCGTGCGAGACAATGACCATGGGAACATCCTGCTTGCTCAAGTAGCCTGCAGCATCAAGATGCTGACGTCAAACCCTGCCGCAGAGCTGGAGCTAGCAAAAGGGCTGTCATGCTCACCTTCTAGCCACTGAATGGCATCCTACAGTGACAGGTTGAGAAACTTTCGTCAGCAATTACTGAGGAGGCAACTTCGTGTTGCTGTACTCAAATGTGCAGCTTTGAGAGGCACTCGGCAGGCACTGAAACATTCAGCAGCCTTGGCCTTGCAAGTGCTTTGATGAGGGGCATCGAGCAGGCAAACATCCAGGTAGAGCGGAGCTCACCAAGTCTAGGTGGTTGGTAGGCTCGTCAAGAAGCAGCAGGTCTGGCTCAGCCAGCAGAATCTTGCCCAGGCACATGCGCATCTGCCAGCCGCCACTGCAGGCAGAGGAGCAGGATCTGTGAGCCAGAGGCCCCTACAAGGGCTGGCAGACCTCAGACAGTGCTGCATCTCAAGGGCCACCACAGCACAGCACAGCCAGTCCAGCAGCATGCTGCTGCCATGCTGACAACCCCAGACGCTGTTACGCTTCCAGCAGGCGCACACTCACGCCCAGATCTTGCGAGTGACAACAGGGCATTGCAGGCTCATTTATCAAGCTTAACAGAGCCTGTCTGGTCCTCAGGACGCTGCACACCAGTGCAGGGGGGTGTCTTGCAGAGCTCCTGCCATCGTGCTCTGCAATGTGTGAAGCACGCTGTGGCCCTCCTGGTCAGCCAGGGCCTGCTGAGCCTTCAGCTGAACCCTCTGCAAGCCTGCGTTTCCCCGCTGGGCTGGCCGGCACCTGGGCAGCAGCACACCTGGCACCTCACCTGTAGGAGGCCACCAGCTTGTCATTGTCCTCGGGGCCGAATCCCAGCTCTGGCATCATCCTGTCGATGTTGCGGTCCAGCACAGACACGTCCAGGTCGATCTTGGAGTTGTTGAGCACCTCCAGCTCATCCAAGATCTTCGTCATGCGCTCCATGTCCTCCCCACACTGCTCCAGCTCCTGCTGCAGTTGCTCTGTGCGCTTGAGCACCTGCAGGGCACCACCATGCTGACAGTGACGGCCATGTGGCTCAGGCACCAGTGCTGCTCCTGCTGCAGCGTTGCACGCACTTCAGCAGGGGCACGGGCATAGGAGAGAATCTGCGCTCTATGAGCTCAGAATGCAGAGCACTGCAGCTGCAGTGGCGGCCGCACTGGTGGGGCTGCATCAGGTGCATGCAGCCCAAGCTGGCTGCTCTAGGCAGCGATCTGCAGTGGGTGAAGGTATGCCCACCACAACTGTCAGCACTGCAGGGAAGGGGTGCACACACCCCAGGACTCTGACAAGCAATCTCCCAGAAACACCATTGATCAGGGCACGGTGCGTAGAGAGTGACCAGCTGGCCCACTGATGGCAGAGCTTGCTAAGGAAGACGCCTCGATGTGTCTCGCCTTTGCCTGCTCCTTGCACATGGCCATCCAGCATGAGTGGCTGAGTCACAAGCAGTCTGGCTCAGCCTGCTGCCAAGCTGGCCTCACTGCTCCTCATCTCTGTCTCCCCATTGCAAGCCCACTCAGGCAGCATAGCTGCCTCAGGAAGCATGTCAGCTGGCAGCTCGAGCTATCCACAACCTGGCCCCATGTCTCCCTCACCTCTGCCTGCTCATAGCAGGCGGCCATGCAATGTAGGCGTCTGAATAAGGCAGTGTGACGGCAGCTCAGCTACACAATAAACACAAAGGGGAGTGCCACCCTCACCTCTGCCTGCTCCTTGTAGACAGCCATGAACTCCTCGCGCACAGTGTTGGTCTTGGTAACGTCAAAGTCCTGGGTCAGGTATGCGATACGCATGTTGTGCCGGACTTTCACGACGTTGCCCGAGTCAGGGGCCAGCGCGCCCGTGATTATCTGCAGCTGCGTGGTCTTGCCTGCGCCGTTGATGCCCACCAGGCCCACCCTCTCCCCCTTCTTCACATCCCAGCTGACGTCCTTGAGGACCTGCTGGTTCTTGAAGGTGATGGCAATCTGCACAGCATTACTGGAAGGGCTGGCCATATGTCTTGCAATGCCCTCATGGGCCACAAGGAGCTGCTCAGCATGCAGTTCTTCTTGCAGGGTCTGCAAGGGGGCCTGCCTTATGGTGCAAACCCCTGTCCATAAGCAGCTATGGGCTGGCAAGGGACATGGCAAGGATAGCATACAGTGGGCCAGTGCGCAGCAGGACAGGCACTGCAGTGCACGTGGGAGGGGGGCCCACATAATCGTGCACTGCAGTGCCTGCCCTGCTGCGCCCCACATAATCGGGCAGTGCAGCTGGCTGGCACCCAGCAGCAGGGCACCATCGATGGGCATCGCAGCAAAATTGACAGTCAGCATGAATGCAGTGGCGCAGCAGTTGAAGCCAACGCCCAGGCAAGGGCGCAGGCCCAGAAACTTCTGAAATTCTGTATGCATTGTAAGCCTTACATTCTCAAGCTTGACTCCAGAGCTGACACTGGAGGCTCCTGCAGGTTGAGCGCTGGTTGCTTGTGCCTCAGCAATGTCATTCTGCTGTGCAGAGGCAGACTTCTGGCCGGACTTCTTTCTGGTGCCTTTGGAAGCCTGCAGGAAGGGAGTGAACACTTGAGCATCCCTCAACCTGCTGGCAGTATGCCACGCCAGAGCGCCACACTTGCTGCTGGCTTTGCCGCAGTTAGCAGTACCTGATCTGTGCTCGCTGCTGTGTTGAGCACTGCTGCCCTCTCGAGCCTCCGTTCTGCTTGTGCGTTCCTGCAGGTGACCCCATGAACCAAGTGTTTGGCAAAAGTGCGTTGCAGACTCCTCAGGGGTGGCACTATGTCATCGTCTTGCCTGTAAGCTATCCGAGCTGTCCTGGGTGTGAAGACTGGTCTGCTTGGGCCTAGGAATCGTCCTGAACAGCTGGCTGTCCCGGAGTCAAGGAGCCCAATCTGGCCAGGGGGACGCATTTTGGCTTCTGCAGGCTTCAAGAAATACCGTGCAACGCCGGCAGACAAGTTTGGAGGTTGATTGGGCATTGGAGTACACGCACACACTTGATATATTTCCAGCCACGGTCCGTGCTGTGTGGGAATGGGGCCCCAGCCAGAGAGGTCCTCAGGCAGGGGTGCAGCAATTCAGTTGCCGATGGTCACAAGCAGGGAGGTGTTCAATGTGTACGAGGCAATCATTCCAGAATCAATTGCTGGTTGTCAGAGGCTGTCATGAGCTGCTGAGTGTCAAAATAGGCTACAGGGACCGCACTGGCAGCCACATTCATGGTGCTGTGCAAGAATGCCTGGTAGGACTGGAGCTGAAAGAACATGTTGTCAGGCGGCGGCTGAGCGGGCAGGACATGCAGAGTGTAGAAGCTGGAGACGATGGAGAGCATGGCCTGGAGGTAGCTGTCATCCCTCAGCATCCTGAAAAGCTTCAGACCCTGCAGCAGCATGTTGCAGATGGTGAGGCACTGCATGAAGCAGCAGGCATTGCCTCAACAGCTGATGCTAGACTGCAGAAAGCAGGCAGCAGGGCAGCAAAGTGTGTTGTGAGAGGGCCCCAGACTTTGCAATGAGCCTTGTTGCATCAGCACATCACCTGAGTTGCTGAGCGTGAGACGACAAGGGCTGAGTACACCCCAGCTGCAAGCATCTCCAGCTGCAGCTGGGGGGTCCAGAATGTGGGGACCTGCAGGACCCACAGGGAGTCGACAATCTGCCAGCCATGAGCGGGCACCAACAACGCAGTGCACGCCATGCAAGAACTCACACTCTGATAGGGGCCGTTGTCAGACACCGCATAGCTGATGCTCACTTGCCCCTTGTGATTTGTACGGACAATTTGCCGAAAGGGGGAGACATTTTTTATCTCAACCACTTCAGACCAGGGTTCAGAAGGGGGAATGCTGGAGAGCCTTGCAGCCCATGCATGCTGCAAGCCGAGGGGAGTCTGCAGCATGGCTTTTTCTGAAATGCTGCTTAAATGCGGGACAGCTACAGGGATTGCAGAGGGTCCGCTCTGTTGCCTGGTATCTATGGCAGGGAGTGTGGCCATCAGAGGGGCCGACGGGAGGGGGAGCTGGTCAGGCTCAGGGCTGCTGGCGGGGACAGACACTGACTCGTGGCGCAGGAACCCATCAGGGCTGGCACCCAGTGGCGGGAGGGTGCCTGCTGCGAAGCCCATGCCGGCAAGTGCAGGGCTGTCGGGGTCCAGGTAACACAGGCCAATCTCCTCAAGCTGACTAGAGGGTGGCAGGTGCCCCATGAGCCCATACAGCGCCCCAGCCTCCTGGGTGCTGCCCCAGGATGTGCGCACACGCCCAATGCCTGCAGCAGTGCCACAGGAGCTGCTGCCCCAACACCAGACACTCAGCAGACTGATTTTGGCATTGAGTGCAAGCAGGACGCAAGTGACTACAGAAGACTAAAAAGTGCAGCAAGCAGCCACAGCATGGCTGTGACACTTCTTTCTCGGGCTTGTGCAGAGCCCACTGTTGAACTGCAGCAGAGTCTGCTCGTCCTGGACGCAGCAGCGTTGCACCCTGTGGCTGTGAGGGAGACCAGCAGACACTGCTCACCCTGTGCAGCAGCAGCACGACTCTTTGCTTGTTGCGCCTCTCGAACTATTCTCAGCCTGTCTAGCTCCATTTTGTGAGCCTGCTGCTGCTGGCGCAGCTGAGCTGTGGCCTGTGGCACGGCAGGTGAGGGCTGGCCCTGCTGCTTGCGCACACGCCGGAGCTTGTTGCGCCAGGCTGTGCGCCGCATGCCTTCTGGACGCATCAGCTTAGGTAGCTGTGCTTCAGCCCCAGGCAGCAACATGTGCGCTGCACCCCCAGGCGGCATGGAGGCAGGTGCTGCGCCCCCTGGGGCAGGGTCTGGCCTGCCCAGCGCTACCTGGGGCTCAGGAATGTAGGGTGGCTGCTGCAAATTGCTGTAGACGGCCAGCAGGGCACCATGTCTAACCCTGTTTCCTGGAATACCCAATACATGGGCTGCCTCAGGCTCGTAAAAGCCAAGGGCAGCGTTGAGCTGCCCAGTGGTGAGGACCCCCTGATGCAGCTGTCCCCAGAGGACTGTGTCCTGCCGCACTTGCCTGCAACAGACAGCAAAGCTTGGATGGAAGTTCAGCAAGAGAGGGCAGGGGAAGGCAGGTACTACCAACAGCAGCCTCTAGGAGACTTGAGCACATTGCGCATTGCTGAGCAGTTGGACCTGCACGCACCTGTAGCAGGCAGGGCTGTCCAGTGGCAGCTGCTCCACCTTGGGCAGCGGCTTGTAGTCTGGCACTTTCCTCAGGCTCTCATGACTGACATGTCGCCAGAAAAGGTTGGGCACTGCCCCTGATCTGGGTCCTGAGAAGCACCCTGGCTGCTCCATCATTGATGACAGCAATGAGGCCATGAGTTTTCACGACACCATCACCTCGCCTTATGTGGCAGTGAATTGCTACTGACCTGGGTCATCCGTGCCCAGCATCTGACACGGTAGGCGCTTTGTCTGACATTTCGCAGACCTGTTAGTAACAGTTGCGGTCACGTGCCTGCATTCAGCCTTTCTGTCAATGCCTATGTGTTCTCAGATCTCTGGGCAATACCTATCTTACGGCTGTCCTCGCCAGTTGCCTCAGCTGCCAACCCACTCAGCAAGTTTGCGACAGCCACACTGCAGGACACAGGCAGCAGGTGGCAGGCTGTGCTGCCAAGCCAGCTCAGCAATGGTAGCAGAGCAGGCTGTGCAGAATGGCCTGCATTACAATGACGCGAGCCCGCCTGCCACTGGTATCGAGGGCAAGCAAGCTCATGACTTCCTGACTGAGGTGACAGTCAGCGCTTCCCAATGGAGGATTCACGGAGTGGCTTCGTGGCTGACCCCCCCAGACCATGCTGCAGGCAGCCGGCCTGCTGTGTGATTACATTGCCTCTCAGTCTGACAAGGAGCAGCCGGTGGTCCGACTCGCAACCCCAGATGCTCTCAAAGAGCACTTCAGACATGCAGGCATCCCACTGAACATCCCTGAGGGGCAGCAGCCCAGCAGCCTTCCCACACTGCTGAATGCAGTCCAAACAGCTCTGATGTGAGCATGTGCCTGGGGCTTGAAACCAGCAGCCCTGCTGGCTGCCGCAGAGAGCAAGATCACCAGGCCAGCAGCAACAGATGCTGCGCTTCTGCCTGGCCATCCTTCAGCAGCACAGCATCAAAGGCCAAGGCTCACCCCACACCATGCTGCTCACAGGTACTCTGTGCGCACAGGGCACCCCCTGTTTTTCAACCAGCTGTACGCTCGGGCGGACCCTGTCAGCATTGTCGGGGACTGGCTGGCTGTGGCAGCCAACACCAACGTGCACACCTATGAGGTAAGTCAAGCAGTCTCACCCCGCTTCAGTTCCAGCAAGACTGCACCTTACACAAGGCCTCATGCCAGCACAGATGCCAGTCGACCCCTGCCCAGGGCTCCCCAGCACCTCACTCCTGGCAGTTGCCTTGCAGGGTGATGCGTGGGCAGACACCTGCCTCATTGTGTGGTCTGGTACTGTGCAGGTTGCCCCAGTGTTCACAGCAGTAGAGGTGGAGGTGCTTGCCAAGCTGGCAAGCTGTGTTGGGGGGGAGTTTGCCAGGCAGCACGATGGGCTGTTCTGCCCAGGCGGCTCCATCTCAAACATGTATGGTGAGACCTGTTGTGAATGCTGCAGACCGTAACTGGTGACGCAGTGCGTCATGGATGGTGGAACTAGTAATGCAGTGCTGGCACAGCTTTGTCTGTGAGGTTGTCAGGTGCACTGCTGTAGAGGCATGCAGAGCAGTGCTGGCGCACAGGCGGGCAGTGCACTGGGTGAAGCCCTGCAGCAGCGTTCCTGCTGCACACCCTGGGTGTGTGCTGCAGGGATGCACCTGGCCAGGAATAAGGCTGACCCCCAATACAGGACACGGGGGGCCGCTGGGGGCCGTCAGATGGTGGCCTTCACCTCTGAGCAGGCTCACTACTCCTATTTGAAGGCTGCATTCACCACAGGTGCGCCCGTCAGTTCATGCGCTGAGCCTTTAGGGGGTGCAGAAGCACACCCACTGTGTGGCTGGCCCTCCTGACACTGTTTCAAGAGAGGAACGCTGTGCAGTTGCCTGCCATGGTGATGTGGCTAGATCCTTTGTGCCTGCTGCATTGTGGCATGGTGAGCAGCATCAAACATGATGAAGTGCAGGCCTGGGGACTGATAACCTGATCAGTGTGGCATGTGATGAGCTGGGTGCCATGCTGCCAGCAGCACTGGAGGCAGCCATTGTCAAGGCCAAGGAAGAGGGCAAGGTGGGGCCCCTCGCCTGTGCTTTGGTGCAACTGGAACAGCAGGTATTTGCCAGGGGAGTATCTGTATGCTTGTGGCAGTCTCTGCCGGGAGGGTGCCTCCAGCCTCTGCAACAAATGCCAAAGCAGGTGCTTGGCGGCATCTTTGTTGTGCTCAGCTCTGGGAGCAGCCTTCAGGGCTGGACCACAACAAGCTGTCTGACATGCTTGCAGCTGCCGTTCTTTGTGGGGACCACAGCAGGAACCACTGTCCTGGGCGCGTATGACCCCTTTGCGCAGGTCAGCGAGGTCTGCCAGCGCCATGGGCTGTGGCACCATGTGGATGGCTGCTGGGGGGCAGCTGCTCTGCTCAGCCCTGCCCACCGGCAGATCATGCAGGGCGCTGAGCAGGCGGACAGCCTTGCCTGGAACCCCCACAAGGCCATGGGGCTGCCCCTGCAATGCTCAGCCTTTCTCACACGGCACCCAGGTGGGTGTGCTCACAGCTCAGGGCCCTTTGGTCCCTTGCCGCCCCCCACAGCTGCAAACACATGCTCCTCTGTGATGGAGCAGCCACAACACGATGCTGGCCCTGCTCCTGGACACTGCAGGCTTCATGAAGCAGTGCAACGCGTCAAATGCGTCCTACCTGTTCCAGCCAGACAAGCTGAATGCTGAGTATGACTTGGGGGACAAGACCATCCAGTGTGGGCGCCGGGCAGACGCCTTCAAGCTCTGGCTGGCCTGGAAGGTAGGGCCTGCTGCCAGCAGGAACAGTGCCAAGGTATCCCCTGCGTCTGAGCAGTCTGTCAAGCATGCTGAACCTTTAAGCTGAGGAGTCTTGTGCAAGTCAGTACCAGTGAGCTGCAGCCTGTCCTTTGCAACAGGACACCGTCTGCTGCCCAGCAGATGCTGCATCGTTCATCAGTGATGTCAAGGCCCGCCCTCTGCAGGCCTATGGGGATGCTGGCTATGGAGCACGCGTGGCGCATGGCATTACCTTGGCGGAGCACTTTGAGGCCCGCATCAGAGCATCGAATGGCGTTTTTGTGATGGCACACCCCCGCAGCTTCACCAACGTGTGCTTCTGGTACGTGCCTCCCAGCATGCGGCCATGGAACCCTTCAGGGTACACTGAGGAGCAGGGTGCAGCGCTGCACAAGGTAGGGTTTTCACCCCTTCTTGGTGCGCAAAAGTGTGCATGTGCTCTGCGCCTTCAACTTTGAAGATGCGCAGCCTATGTCCTTACACCAAGCAGGCTCACAGGTCTGTCCGCTGCTGCAATGCTGTCTTGGCTGCAGGTGGCACCTGCTGTGAAGGACATCATGCAGCAAAAGGGGGACGCAATGATCGGCTTCCAGCCACTGAAGAGTCTGCCAAACTTCTTCAGAATTGTTTTCCCCAGTGCATGGGGCATCACCTGCCAGGACTTGAACGAGCTCTTAAACAGGATGGATCAGTACGGCACACAGCTTTTTAAGTGACCACTTGCTTCTTCAGCCCGCCACCCTGCACTCTCGGAAAGCATACCTCTAGATCCATCCATTCTGCCAGTGTTTGGCCCACATGCTGCTGAGAGGCGCTGTGGCACACCTGCTCGCTTGCTCAACTGAACCCTCATATGTCTACTACAAGTGGTGAGCCTGCTCCGTGGTGTCATCTGCTACTGAGTTAATGAAAAGATAGAGTACCCCTGCCCCAAACCCCACCCCTATTAGGATGTTGGGTAATGTGACTGCAGTGCAACCCATTCAGTGCTAGGGTACTCCAGTGACGCGGTTGTCCTCCTCAGGCTTTGGCAGAGAAAGATTTGAGTAGAAGTCATGGAACAGTGGACGCTGCATCGCATCGCCCCTGAGCACAGGCAGACTGCCTTGTAAACAATGCCCAGCATGGCTGCCTGCTGTGACAGCACCTCTATTGCTGCTTGTGGGTGGCTGCAGACCCGGCTGGCACAGCTGTCAACGCAGCCCTGACCTCCATGACGAATGACGCTTCCACTCATCCCCAGCATGGCAGCTCTCAGGTCCCAGGTTTCGTGGGCTATTTTGCATTTATCAGCCAGCTGGCTAATGGCGACAGCTGCCTCTGCTTCCTTTTGAATCAGGCTCTGCTGCAGCTCAGCACCCTGCTGCTGAGTCTTGGCGGCCTTCTCCAAGCCATCTGCCATCCTGACTGAGCTCTGCTGCAGCAGAAGCTCCTGCTATAGGACATGCTGGCAGCTCATTTTGTGGCATAGCTTTACTAGGTCCTCAGGCAGACCCTTGCAGGTGCCCCTGCACGTGCAAGCTCTCTCAGAGCCTCAGCACGCTAATATTGACAAACCCGAGCTTGTGTCCTGAACTGCAGCATTGAGAACAAGATCTGTTGGCAGATGTGACTGCAGAGCTCATTGCATTGGCAGGGTGGCCACCAGATCGATAGAGGTCTGTAGGTCTCACCTTGCACGCTGCTATTGGTGCCCAACAGGTGACAACCACTCCAGGGAGCGCCTAATCGAAGATGATGTGAATGATGATGAGAGAACAATAGAGAGATGTGCGACAAAGGATGTCCTTAACAGCTGCATTGGAGCAGTGATGAGGAACAAGCATGGACTTCTGTAGAGCTGGAGCTGGGTTGTTGTGGGGGCAAAGGGGCCTACAATGACACCATCAACCTGAAACATCCTCCCATAGGTTGCAGAGGCAGGGTTGTGGCTGCACCCTATATGATAGGTTGGAACCTCTTTGAGCTCTGAGTTTCGTCCAGCTTCCCTTCCGAGATTGCCCTGGCTGCTGAGACCCAGCCCAAAGCACACGGGCAGGCCAGTGCTGGTAGATCAAACACTTCATCATGAAGATGTTCGGCAGCAAGCAGAAGGATCCCAGGGAGCAAGTCCGGGAATCCAACAGGGACATTGGGCGAGGTGTCAGAGGTGAGCTAGGGACAGCCCCTGGAATGCCCAATTAGGGGGAGGCTCACCCTGCATCTGCTCACGAGTCTATTGCCACAGCCTTGACATGGCTGGTTTCTGTTTGCATTGCCACATGCGCCACTTAGACCGCAGGTTGTGCTGTTACAGTACCTCAAATCCAGGCGTGCACCCCTGCCTCTTGTAGCCCGCTGATGCCACAGCACTTCCCAAGACTTAAAGAGTCCAGAACCAGCGCAATACGGTGCATGCATTGGTGGCTGTGCACACACGCTGCCTGCTCAGCCCCTGCACAGCCCATCACTTTGCTGCATGCTCAACCGAGCCTTTGCTGTGCAGACATTGACCGTGAGCTGATGGGCCTGAAGCGTGAGGAGGCGCAGCTGATCCGCGAGATCAAGGCTGAGGCCAAGAAAAACAATACAGCAGGGGCCAAATCAATGGCCAAGAACTTGGTGCGCCTGCGTGGGCAAATGACCAAGCTGCTGGCGGCCAAGGGGCAGCTCAAGGGGGTGCAGACACAGATCACGGTGAGGCAGCTGCATGGCCTGTCACGGTGATGGCTTGCTGTTGCAACCTGCACAGCACAACAAGCTGCATGCCTGGGCAGGCTGTGCTGCTTGCCACGGCTGCTGGGAGCATTACGTGTAGGGGTCCTGACCCATCAGGGGAGGCCAGCTCCATCGCTGCCATGGGTGTTGCTCTTAGCCTCATGTCTACCATGGTCCAGTGGCTTCAGGGGGTTGATGTCAGCAATCATCTGCTTGATGGGGCGTGTCATGCCTGCCTGTCCCTGTCGTCTGCTTTGAGAGCTCCACCTGACACGACGTCCCTGTGCTGCAGACTGCGGCGGCCACATCCCGGGTGGGCACCTCCATGGCCACTGCCACCAAGGCCATGCAGGCTGCAGGCATTGCCTCAGATCCCAGAAAGGTCCAGCAGACCATGATGGAGTTCAGTAAGGAGAACGCCAAGATGGAGGCTGCCCAGGGTGAGTCAGAGGTCCTTACTTTTCACCACGCTGCAAACTTGGCAAGTCTTTAAAAATCTTCCGAGTGGTGTACTCCCATCCATGGTTGGTGCACCCCTGTGGTAGGATGGCTGCCACTGCGTGGCTCAAGGCACAGTAGTTGCAACTTTTGCATCCTGCAAGGCCCAGGTGTTGCAGCTCCTTATTGTCCTGCTGTGATTGCGCCAATAGTTGAGTGTTGCCCAGCACTTGCAGAGATGATAGGGGACACTCTCGATGATGCTTTGGATGATGATGAGATGGAGGAGGAGACAGATAATGTGGTGTCTGCGGTGAGCCCCCCGCCAAGACTTGCTGCCTGATGGGCCTTCTACTGGGCTTTTAAGCAAAGGCCCTTTTCACGGAAAGCAAAACAGTGTGGTTTTTGCCCTGCATCTCCATCCTACACCGCTGCCTATACACCGACATGGATCTACGCCCTGGCTGGGCACGCCTACAGGTCATGCATGCACCTGGCGATTGCCGGCTGCATACCCATACTGTGCTAAGTTGGGCTCGGCTGCAGGTTCTTGATGAAATTGGGGTGGACCTTGGAGCTACAATGGGGGCAGCACCTCGCACCAAGGTTGCACAGCGGCAGCAAGAGCCCTCCACCAGTAGACCCAATCAGGAAACAGAGGGCCTTGAGGCACGCCTGGCGGCACTGCGGTGATCTGGCTGGTCGCCCCCAATAGACACCTGCTTCTTGTATAAGCAGGGCAGTTCTGTGTGATCCTGTCTTGCAGCTTTCAAAAGTGAACAGGGCAAATAAAGGTGCCTTCAGAGAAGAGCACAGAGTACCCTGTTCAATATGAATACAGCACATGAGGTCAAGACCATCCCATAAGTTGTGTATTTTGGCCCCCTGCTCCACATTTATGTGCAACAAGGCAGTCTCCAATGCAGCTAGCTTACACGGGATTGCTCAACAATATCAAAGATAAGCTGAACAGAGTCGCCGCTGCCTCAGATGCTTAGCAGCTTGGTGCATGTCAGACCATTGACCGGGATGCGGCTGAACTCTCAGCAGTCTGATTGCCACCAGACCGTGGTCGCCTCCTGAGGCGCTCATGCTCAGGCACAGTGGCCCGCATCCAGTCATCTGCGCCCTCAACGTCCCCAGGCAGAATCTTGTCATGCTCATAGAGTTTCTGCATCAGCAAGAACTGGTGCCGTTTGGGTTCTGCTGTGAGCCTCGCATCACAAAGCATGGCAGGGGTGCACAACACCAGAACTGACTGGTTCCTCATGGGCTGGCAGGGCATGTGGGCCTATCTTGCACTGCCAGGTCTGGCTCAGGCCATGCAACAAATGCCTCAGCAGCCTGTGCCGCCATTACCCCTCAATGATGTGCTCTGCAGCATCCTCAGTGACAGGCCCAGCAGCATGTGGTCAGCAGAGCCCACTTGTATCTGGTCCTACACGGTCAGCCTGCAGCATGAAGCCCAGCACACCCACCTGTCTCAGGTCCTGCACCATGAGGCGCAGCTGGCTGCTCTGCTCCTCGGGGGGGCCCTTGCCCAGGCCATCTGCCACCGCGTCTATCCGATCCAGGTACCCCTCAAAGCTGTCAGCATGGGCCTGCAGCCAGTCCTGCTCCAGGCGCTGCTCCACAGCCTGCTGCCTGCGCCAGGAGCGCGCAGAGAATGTTCAGTCGGTTCCACCAGAGCCCAGGCCACACAGCGGGCTGCTAGCCACAGCCATACCTGCTACACGCGCTGCTCCACAGCTTGCTGCCTGCGCCAGGTGGGCTGTGATGCACAAGCACAGCCCACAACAAGGCAAGCTGGAGGTGTGGCCCTGCAGAGCCCCTTGACAGCAAAGGCGAGACTGCTGACGTCACGTTGGCTGCCCATCAATGACTGGAGAGCGGTGCCTCCCTGACCTCTCGCCACAAACAGAAGCAAGACAAGGCATCATGCAGGCAGGGCGATGTGCAGGCAGGGTAATGCGCCAGCAGCCACCTGCGTCAGGCAGCCTACTGCATAAGCCGCCTCTCGGCACCTGACAAAGAGCATGGTAAGCATGCAATGGGAGTGATACTTGGGGCGGTTGCTTCTGACACCTGCCTCAATGCCCTGCTGCAGGCAGGCCTGCAATGTACCTCCTAGCCGCCCATAGCCCATGCGTGGAAACACAGCAAGCAATAGATAGGAAATTTTCTTGAGCAGACACAGCAAGCTGTGCAAAGAGAGTCAAGCAGACACAGGCACAGCAGGGGGTGCATGGCCCACCACCTGGCCTCTGCGACTCACGGGCCTGGGGACAGCAGCATTGTTCCTGAGGCGGCCAGTCTATGGCCAGAAAGTAAGAGCGCCTCTCACCTCCTGGCCGCCCTCAGCTGTGCATCGTCGTTCTCCTGCCGGTCCAGGGGATCGTGCACCCGGGGGCCAGGGGAGTCCCGCTCAAGCTTGGGCACCATGGCGGCCTCTGGCGTCTGCTTGGCAGCCTCATCGCCCTCTGGCGGGGCCTGCAGCACAGGGTTCCCTCTGCTGCAATCTCTGCGGTGGGTGGCACCACGCGGACTGCTGTAGTGAAGGTGAGGCAGTCAACATGCTTGAGCAACTTCAGGTAGACGCGGTCGCCCCAGCAGCATCAGCTCTGCTGGGAAGTCGACCACCTCCTCATGCAGCTTGGCGTGAAACAGCATGGTTCACAAGCTACCCACAACAAAGCAGATGCTACAGCGCCAGACAGGCCCCCACCTGCGCAAGCCAGGGCTGGAGCAGACTTGTCATCATTCCCTCACCGTCTCAAGCAGCTTGAAGACCAAACAAGCGGGTGAGCAGGGTGCACGCAGCATTGCAAGCCCAGATGCAGATGATCTTATTCAGCCCCATGCCTTCAAGCCTGCTCACATGCTGAAGCAGTTTGGGGGCAGAGACGCTGATGGGCAGGGTGCCCACAGTGGTGGAGATCTGCATGCAGGTGTGGGCCATGCAACCCCCTTGACCTCCAGCCTCCTGGACCTGCTCACCTTCTCCAGCAGCTGGGGGGCAGAAATCCTGATGAGGAGGGTGCCCACGGTGGCGCAGATGAGGATGCAGAAGATGGCAATGGTGACCACCTCATGAGCCCACTCATAGTACTGGGCAGCCCCGGGGGCGTTTTTGTTGGGGTAGGCCAGCTGGACAGCGTCCAAGGGGGACAGGGCCAGGGCAGCCTGCACTGTAGCCTGCAGCAGAGCGACAGTCCACGTCTGACTGTGGCTGTGGCATGGCAATGCCTCAAGCAGCAGCCCAGCAGCACACCAGACAGCACGAAGAGACACAGCGGACGATACACTGGTAGGACAGACTAAGCCAACATTGTGCTCTGCGATCCCCAAGCGTCCATAGGGGGCAGAGCCAATCAGCCTGCACTGCGGCCTGCAGCACTGCAACGTCATGTTTGCAGAACCCAGTGTGGCGCTAGTCGGACAACAACAAGGTCGCTGGGATCAGGTGGCAACATTCATAGGATCTCGCAGCATGCACTGTGGCCTGCAGCACAGCAACAAACAGGGCTTGTGAGCAGCGTTGAGGGATGGCTGCAAACATAGCCTGCGCTGTGCCCCTGCAGCAGCGCAGCTGTGACGTGTATGTTTGTGGGGCAGCAGCGCACAGGCAGCTTAGACTATGGCTGACTGGGCACTGCCCAGCGCTTGACAGGGCAGCCTGGGCTTTGACATGGAGCTGCATGCGTGTGTGTCCTCTATCAAGCCACCAAGACATTGGGGCCCCAACCACGAACAGAGCGTCACGCCTGCACCTCACCTTGGGGCTCCAGGCAAAAGCGAGGAACAGCTTCTCCTTGTGATTGAACTGGCCGCCAAACATGGACAGGAAGCTGGTCGGCATACGCACTGCCAGACCTGCAGGGGCAGCAGATGTGTTGTCATTGTGGTGCTGTACCTCTTCAGCCTACACACAGACTGGTGGGTGCCGTAGCAGCAGAAATGCAGATGGTCAGCAAGCATGACATTCTGGGACAAGCACCAGGGCACCCTATCCTCTTGAGCATGCAGCATGGTCAGGCAGGATTGGGCCCTGGAGCATTGCCCAGCAGAGCATGGTTGCTTCGCAAGGACCTGCTGCAGCTGGAACCAACTTAGAGGCAGCCTGGCGTGTGGAGGCGGGCAGCAGCGTACGCAGGGCACGATAGGCGGCATAAAGGGGCAGTGGAGCCATGCTTGATGCTCACCTGCAATGACAATGGCGCAGGCCTTGGGAATGCTAGACTTTGTGAGGGTGCGGAAGACCATGGATGCCCCTATTATGCCAAAAAGCAGGGGCATCATTATGAAGCGCCACACAAAGCGCACATTCTTCTCCACCTGCGCATGCAACTGAACCAGGTCAGGCTAGCAGAGGGAAGCAAGCTGGAGCCTGCACACATATGGCTTCTAGACAGCCACCACCTGACGGTGCTGTTAACTGCAGGCCCAGCCACAGTGCTCTTGCAACTGCTGGTCAACAGGGGACTGTGCCAGCATGCATTCAGGCGTCAGGCTCACGGGACAGCTTTTGCAAGGGCAAGTCCTGCAGGAGTGAGCGGCTGCATGCAGACTGCTTGCATGGCATGCAGCGTAGACATACAGATAGGTGGTGCAGATGCACTTAGCTTCAAAGGGACCATGCTGCCAGCCAAACAATGCCGGCTCAGCCCTGCTGTGGTTGCCTGTGCCCGCATGCAAAAGGGAGCAGCACACAGGTGCTGCTCATGCTTGCACAGATCAGATGTGCTGCCCTGGTGTGCAACGCCAGCGCGGGCTGCCCCTTCTGCTATTCCAAACAAAGCCCAGACTGAGCGCAGCCTAACCCCCACATAGGCGCGCGTGACTGCACGCACCAGAACTGAAGCACAGTGGCATGCAGCACAGTGGCATGCTGTTGTGCTGGCTGCACAGCAACAGCTGCACCAGCTGCACCAGTGAACACACAGCAGCCTGCTCACGCTGCGTGTGAAGTCAGACCCGCTATCCTGGTGTGCCAGCCAGCGCGGCTGCCCACTGGCCCACAGCTCCTTCACGGCCAGCCCAAGGGTGAGGGACCCCAGTGCTCCGCCGCTTTCAAAGTTGTATCTGTCAAAAAAAAACTTCATGGCGAGGGCTGCACGGCAGGTGTCAGGGTGGTTGCAGGCACAGCTGCTGGCAGACAGGTGCACAACAGGGAGAAGCCACACCATCAATGTTGGCGCTGCAGGGTAGGGCATGCATCAGGACTGCTGTGGATGGGCACAGGCCACCAAGCAGACAGAACGCGCAGCATCAGGAAGTCCTGGGCATGGGCCTGTTGACAGACAGGTGTGGCACACAGGCATTGAGCACAGGCCAGTGGGCAGAAGACTGAGCAGCAGTAGCATGGCCCTGGGCACCGGCTGGTCTGCAGACCAGTGACATGGAGCCAGCAACACCCACCATGCATGACAGCTGTGCAGCGGCTGCACCACATTCAATTGATTCGATGGCATCCACAGCATGAAGAAACGGGGTCCTGCCCGGGGACTCACCACTGGCAATGACGACCGCAGTCCGCTTGTACTTGTTGTTCCACAGCTTGGTGCAGCCACAGAAGAGGGCTGCCACCATTCCCAGCAGGACTCCCAGCACCACGCTGAGGGGGCCCCGCATGATCTGCCACGTCTTGTTGCCCGAGCCAGTGACTGCCTGCAGAGGAGCCTGTCGTGCTCAATACCGAACCAGAGAAGAGCTATTGCTGGCGCAGGGCTGTGGACTATGACGCTTCGACGGAGCAGGCACGATGGCCCCGGTACAGGTGACAGAAGGTGTGGAGATTGCACACACAGGTGGTGCAAGCTGTGGTGGGCACACGAGGGGCGTTGCAGGCTATGGTGTGCAGATGAGGGGTACTGGCGGGCCTGCTCACAGTGCTGTATGCAGGCAGCCCTGTCACACTCACCAGGTTGATGAAGAGAGTGTAGCCAGTGATGGCAATCATGTCATCAAAGCTGGCTGCTGCCACCACGGTGACAGGAATTGCTGCAGTCAGGGCGTCAGTGTTCAGGTAGCCTCTCTCTCAAAAAGCCGATGCATCAGTCAAGAGCTGAGACGGTCCAGCCAGCTGGCAGGGGACCATCACACATGCATACTGCACTCTTGCTGACTGGGACTCAACAGCCAGCTAGCAGGAGCAAAGGCACAGGTAATTGAACATGCTGCACATACAGAGAGGCACAGCAGCAATGTTGGAAGGTTCTGATGCGCATCATGTATGTGCAGCCCAGGCAGCTGGCAGCAAAACAGGCTGATGCTGCACACCCACAAGAGAGGGACGGCAGCAAGTAGGCAATGTTGTGCTGCATGACTTGTCCTCACATTTGGCCACACCCAGGCGCTTCTGCTGCACCTCAAACATGCACTGGATGACCAGCGCGGGCCCGACAGCCTTCAGAATGAAACCAAGGGCAAAAGCAAATGTTGCTGGCATGTTGAAGAACGCTATGGCCAGGGCACCATCAAAGAAAGCCTCCACGACTCCAGGGATGAAAAGCAGCCTGATGGCTGACAGCCCGACCTTTTTGAAGATCTGCAGAAGGAGGGTTGATGTGATACTTAGCAGACAGCTGCTGTCTACAGCAGCATGTGGAGATGCAGCCCACGCACCCGCTTGATAGGCATCAATTTCTGCAGCTGACTGCAAAGCCTATCCCTGTCACGCGGCAGACAGCGCCGTGCAAGAGCAGGCTGCAGCGCACCGCTCAGCATGGATGGCTGCCATTGACAGGGCCTGAGCTAGCGGCACAATCATGGCATGGCCAAGTGCCACAAGGCTGCATTTGGCAGCAGATGATGGTGCTGCTGCCACCTCGGCTACTGATGTGGTGCCAGGCTTGCCCAGCTCCAGCCTGGACAACAGAACTGATTGCAATGCCTTCTTAACTCAGGGCTGGATGTAGTCCTCAGGGAGGCCCAGACTCACCCGCAAGTCCAGCTCCAGCCCAGATCGCAGAAAAATGATACTGAGCGCAATTGCGCGTATCTCCTTGGACCAGCTGGCCGGCAGGCCGCGCACCAGGTGGCCGTTATTGATGTTGCTGGCCGCCATGCCGGACAGCAGCATGCCCAGCACGCCAGGGAAGCTGAACTGCAGCGCAGCACAGGCCAGGCTGGGTGGGGCTGGGGCAGAGCTCGAGGGCCAGCTGCCTGCCCAGCATGAGCATGCCTGCGCCTTGAGTTTGCAGCACACCACAGCAGGGGTTTGAAGCATGGTGCTGAGGGTACGATCCTGAAGCAGTACCAAGGCAGGGCCAGGTGCTTGAGGTGCGACCTCGAGGTGGCAGTAGAGCAGATGAAATGCTGAAAGATTGGGGACAGCAGTGTGCTTGCATCGCAGAGTGGGTCACCCTTTCAGCCAGCCAGTTGCCTGCAGTGGCCAGCAGCCAGATAATGCAGATGCACCAGCAGTTTCCGCCCGGCAGGAACGCCTTGCCAATGAGGAGGTAGAGCCCTGCATGGAGCCAAGCAACACCTCCATGTCTGTGTGCTGCACAGGGCACTGAGGAGCCTCAGCCAGCACTCACCGCAATAGACCAGCAGAGCCAGAATGAGGGTTCCAAGGCCTGCAAGAATCTCTGCAGGGCAGGACATCCAACTCAGTGCGCGTACCAGGTGTGGTGTGCTTGACCAGCATAGCATCCACCTGATGGGCTCAACATCCATCCCTGGCACAGCCAGGCCAGGCGCTCCTTGCTAGTGTTGCACTGCTTGAGGGGCCTGACTTTCTCACGCTCCACTTCAAGCTTGGACATTGCCATGTTCACAATGCGTGATAGCCTGCAGTTAGAAAGTGACGTTCATTCACAGACCTTGCTGTGGTATGGTGTGGCCACTTACGGATTCTGATCCCGAGGCACAACAACTGGAACATGAACTCACTGCGGGTCTTCAGTCGGCCCTCATGGCTCCTTAACTCAATCAGGAGCTGTGCTGACTTTGATGGCACGTCTGACTGCAGACTTATAATTGAGAAGTCTAATTCAAGTTTGAGCCCGTGGCAGAGCGGTTGTACTGGATGATGATGCTGAAGCAGTGTTGTTGCAGGCCACATATTCAGCAGGCAACATTGAGGAAAGGTCAGCACAAAGATCTGCCAAAGTCTGTCCTAACAACTGAAACTGGTAGCAATGGGTATTGCGCAAGACATTCAAGCTGGGAATAGTGCAGCAACATGTGTTGCTTGTCTTCTATGCCTGTTGCTGACCTTACAGAAGTAACATGTCCTCTCTTGTCTGGGTTCTGCTGTATAGCGGCCTGTCGCGACTCTTAGCTTGTGGCTGCTGCAGCAGATGTGAGCCAAGTTTACGCGCAGTCTGTGGCTTTTGAGTTTCTTGATGTAAGGTTGCATCATGTATGCTGTGATGAGACCACACCTCTGCCTGTAAGTGGCCACTGTGCTGTCTGGGATACCTGCAACAGCCTCTCACAGCGCTTTGGGCTGGGGGCACTGGCTGGGCTGCCAAGACAGCAAGTCAGTAGGTGTATGCGGAGCCTCAGGTTTTCCACATTGGGTGTGCCGTCAAACATGGCCCAGAACAAGGGGTTGTCAGATGCAGTGCGAGTGACATTGCAGATGCGCAGTCTAAACTTGTCAACTCGCTTCTGCCAATGCACAGCAAGTTAGCTTGCAAGCAGATCACCTAACTCAGGAAGCTGAAGCAAAAGGGAGGTCTGCTTTGGTGTGCTGCTCAGCCTGGCCAAAGCCCCAGGCCTTTTCATGCCTGAGACAATCTGAATGGTGTGGCACAGCATGTTCACGATTGATCTGCTGACCTCGCAGCGTCCTGAAATTTTTCAATCAGAGCATTCTGCAGCAGTCCTTCATGCAGCCTTGCCAATGCTTCGACACCAGCATCAAATGTGGAAGAGATGTGTGCCTTGTCCAAAGGCTGGGACGCAGGGTCACTGCCATGGTCAGTATAGCATTCGAGTTTCAGGCTTACAGCTCGGGCGCACTGATCACTGCAGCACTTGAACGACAGGCTGCTCAGCTCAGCGAGGGCAGGCCCCTCTGTTGCTTGTAGCATGCAGTTGAGCCCCGACCTTGAGGATGGCAGTTGGGGTTCACCCTCTGCCAATGTGCACTGCGAAAGCCACTGCCTTAAGCCTGTCAGATTGTCAGTGAAAGGCCAAGGCAGATCAAGACAAGGCGACAACTACACTGAATGAAAGACATGCTCGTTCGGACTCTTGCACAGCCTGGGCTTAGCTGCAACAAAATCAGGTTGACATCATAGGTTAAGCCAAATCTGACCGGCATGGCACAGACAGCAATGCTGAGCCGGTGTGCGGGTGCAGCAAGCCCGTGCCTGAGGCAGAGCCCATTGTTGCATGGGCACAAACCTCGTGCCCTGATGCTGCCCAGGGTAAGATTGCGCATCCCGGTGCCTGCGTCTGCCCGGTGATGCCTGCCTGAAGGCTCTATGAGTGCCTGCAGACTCAGATTCGGCGGCATGCATTTTCGAGGAGAGGTGTGGTGGTGAACGCTGTTGCAGTCGGTGACAAGGTGGGCTTGCCTGATCAAGGGCTTCAGCTGATCCCTCGGACAGATTCATCATGCTCACCATCACGCTAGGCTGACAATCAAGGCTGTCCCTTCCTGCAGCTGCCAGGAGAGGTCAAGTTTAACTACTTTGATGCTGAGGGCAACATGCAAGAAATTAGTGTAGATGAGCTCACAAAGGGGAAGAAGGTGGCCATGCATGGCTGACCCCAAAGCAGCCTGCGCATGCATTGACTGCCTGCTCAAGGTGCCTGGATGTGATCTGTGCAGCATTGCCCACCGCCCACATGCGGTGCCCAAGTCCTTGCAGCATCACCCACTGCCTGCCTGGTGCGGTGCCCAAGTCCTTGCAGCATCACCCACTGCCTGCCTGGTGCAGGGGTGCATGTTGACTGTGTGAACCTCCTGCCCACCCGCAGCCAGTCCATGTGGTGCCTGATGCTGGTGCGCTGGGCCTGCACCCCACCTGCAGCTGCCCACTTGGTGCCTGCAGGTGGTGCTCTTTGCTGTCCCTGGAGCCTTCACACCCACTTGCAGCCTGAAGCACCTCCCAGGCTTCATTGAAAAGGCTGATGAGCTAAAAACTAAGGGTGTCGACACCATTGCCTGCGTGGCAGTGAATGATGCCTTTGTGATGGAGGCCTGGAGCAAATCTGTGGGTGCAGACGACAAGGTCATGATGCTGGCAGACGGCAGCGCCGTCTTTGCTAAGGCAAGCCTTGCATGACACGCTTAGTAGCTGATCCTGTTGACCCACTGCAGCAGGCCATTGCTTCAGTACACTTCTCATAATGGCAGACAGCAAGCCGTGCATGACACAATCCGCAGCTTGGCTCCCTGCCTGTTGTTTTCAGCTGGCCCCAGCACGGGCTGCTCCTTTGCATTGGCACCTGGACTAGGCAGCTGCACCTGATCTTTGCTGCTGTGCCCAACTGGACTGCAGCATGCGCGGCAAGGCGGGCAGCAGACTGCAAGGCTGGAAGCTGATTTGTGATAAGCACAGCTGCTGACTGCCCCTCTGTTGTGCTCCCTGCAATAACTCTCACTGCCAGCATCCTTGTGTGCGCAGGCCATTGGTGTAGACCTCGATCTCACTGACAAAGGGCTGGGTGTCAGGTCACGCAGATATGCCATGCTGATCGACGATGGTGCAGTAAGTCCTGGCCACTGCATCATGTTCAGCAACGGTCGCCACACTGGCTGTGCTTGTGTCAGGAATTTGTTGGAGCAACATGCAGTATCAGGCAGCTGCACAATGGCCTAAACTGATCTTGCCAGTGTCTGTGCTTGTGGAAGCCCTGTCTGAGAATGTGGCTGAGAGCCTGCCTGAGCCTATGCTTTGTTGAGGTGCTTCACATCCTCTGAGCCGTTTGCCATAGCCTGGGCTCTCTGTCAAGCGCTCCATCTGCCAAGTATGGGCCTGACACCACCCTCTCCACCCTATGCAGGTCAAGGACCTAAATTTGGAGGAGGGTGGAGCATTCACAGTCAGCAGTGCTGATGAGATCCTCTCTGGGCTCAACTGAGCAGTGTGGACTGTAGTGTTGAGGGCCAAACTCAATCATTAAGGCTGTCTTACTTGCTGCTCATCACTCTGCGGCTAGAACTAAGAAAGTGACTCTCCCATTTCAGGGGTTCTGTTCAGTTTTGTGTGTGAGTGCCATGCCTGCACATCCTGCATGTAAAGAATTGGGACAATCCAGAGGCTCTAAATGCTGCGCCGGAGTCGTGAGCCCTTGGCGCCTCCTAGATTTTGCTTTGACAGCATGGACTTGAGGCGGGCCCATGTACAACCGCCGCCATGCCCGAAGGAATCGAACTGAAGGTCAGCAGCTGGGAAGATGCCCCGTGCTGACAAGCTGGGGGGCACGGCGATGCTGTGCATTCCTGCTGCCTGTGCGCACTGCATTGTCGCGTTGTTGGCTGCAATCATCACCCGCCTCCCAACAGGTGCCCCTGGCAGGCAGCAGGGCATGGGTTAACACTTATCCAGCAGCTCTGACCAGCTGAAAGCCAAGAAGACATTGCCACTTTGTTGCCCCTCTAGCTGCATCATGCAGCAGTGATGGACAGTTGCCTCACCTAGAGTTGAGGCAATGGCAGCCAGCCACTCTGGCTGGATCATCCCTGCTCGCTTCAGGGCTGCCATCATAGCTGGGTCCAGCCCAATGGACACGGCACGCTCACCCCACTTGGCACCCTCCATGCTGCGCACAAAGTCAGCGGCTGCATTGTGCTTCAACTGCAGCAGCAAGGATGATTGATGAGCATCCACACAGAGTTGACAGATAATGGATCTTTAGCTGCAGAAGCACAGCTTGCAGTGAGTGACAGCCATGGTCCTGCACAGCGATGCAGCAGCGCTGCTGTGCTTCAGGTCCTGTGCAGAGTTTCAGTGAATCTGCGCTTGCTGCCACATGCTGTATATGGAGTCACCAGGCACGGAGAGTCAAGGGAGCTGCAGCAATCCGTAGAGAGGTGTACATCCAATGCTCAGGGGCGGCCTGTACAGGCCCTGGGCCCTCAGGTGCCATGGGTAAAAAGACCCATTCAGACATCTGCTGGGTGACTTGTGCCTTTCACAGCGCCCGGCACCCCACATGTACAACAAGCAGCCAGGCACAGCAGCAGCCAGCTGGTGACTGTGCCACACCAACCTGTGCCTGACGCTTGTGCAGGCTCTGGTGCAGCGAGGTGCTGCCAGACCCTTCAGCCTCATCGCTGTCTCGCTCCTGCCACCCTGGCTGCTGATAGCAATCGAAGAAAGGCCACTTTGCAGTGCGCGCATCCCCCAGGGCAGCGCTGGTGGCCACTGCAATCTTCTCTGCCCCGCTGGCTGTGCTGGTGATGATGGCAAGGGCGGCCCCGTCTGCATCAGCCTCGTCCAGGAATTCACGGACGCCTGCAGGGCAAGCAAGGCATGCGTCACAAGACCACAAGCAGCGGTGGCTGGCAAAAGAGTACAAGCACATGACCACATGAGGAGCCTCTATTCTGCACCAGCAAACTCCTGGATGCCTGCAGTGCAGGAGAGGCGTGTGTCAGGAGAGCACACACAGCTAGGTAGCTGTAAGGCACCGGCAACGGCAGTAGGAGCACATGAGGAGCCTCTGCTCCGCAGGCAAAAGCAGCCCCTGCAGGAACTGACGAGTGCCTGCATGGGATGGCATGAAACAGGCTGGCAGTGGCGCGCATAGTAGTGCCATGCTGGTGTATGAGGCCTCTGCGCACAAAACAGGCAGCAGTGTCCAGCAAAAGTTTTGTGCATGTACAGGCCCAGCAGAGGCATGCCATGAGCTGAGGGGCATTGCAGGGGACAGCAGCCCACAGAGAACGTGGGCAGACTGCCCACTAATGCAGTGTGGCCAGAATGTCCATGGTGGGGAGGCCACTGTGGACAGAAGGCCACCAGTAGGCTGCAACCAAAGCAGCTCGGGGCACCCAAGAGCCTCTCCAACAACAGATGGCACCAACAGATGGCACCACCGGTGAAGAGGGCCTAGGTCACCTTTGCGAAGCGGCACTTTGCCATCCATGATCATGTTGTTGAGGTTCTGCTGCTTTATCTGGTCGATCTGCAGGCAGCCAGGGCAGCTCAGGACAAGGCAACTCTATTGTGAGGGCAGTGAGCAGCATGTCAGCAAACACCCTAACCTTCACCGCGAACTGCCTCCTGTCTGAGGTGGCCAGAGCTGTCGGCCAGCCCACCTGCACAGACATGGGGTAGGTTCAAACCAGCGTCAAGCTAGTCACACAAGGCGATCACCACCTGAGCAGCCTCACTGTGCCAAACCATGCTGCCACAAGCCCTTGGGCAGAGCCGTCCCCTGCCCTGAGCAGGTCCCAGTACACGGGCGCTGTCCAATGGGCACAGTCCAAGCCAAGCTCTGCATCGAACAAGCGAGTGATTCATGTGGTAATTGATCGTTACCACCTTGCTTGTGCAGAGGCATGCAAGCTTTGAGGCCCAGCTTGGGCCAGCCAGAAAAGCAGACAGATGCCCCTGCATGCATGCCCCTGCATGCATGCTCACGTGAGAAGGCTTGATTAAAGGCCACACGGTGGCAGTCTGCGTGCACATCAACCAACACACCATCATTCTGCAGACAGAGCGGCCGAGATGTCAACTCCTCAAGCTTGCAATTATGCAGGCTGCATTCAGGTGCAGGCACCTCAACGAGAAGTGCCCACTCCGGGGCAGAGGCTTCTGGCTCTGCTGAAGCCTGCACCACCCTCCTGCGCTTGCTGTTTAGCGATACTGCAAGCACATGCACTGGAAGTGTCAGGGTTCTGGATCACATATATGTCGCAGCAGGATTGCACTGACAACCTCCGTTGCGCGCTTTGTCCAACAGCTTACCACGTCTGACACCGAGCTGCTTTCTCTTTATGCTGACAGGGAAGGTTGAGCGCTGGCATTGCGTGGGCACCTGGCATTGCACTGCCCACGTTGACATGGCAAGAGCGTGCCAAGGGCCAGCTGAGTGCGTTTGTGTGAGTTCAATTATAAGCCCTGGGTTTTCAACCACTCAATTATTGGGCAGTTTGAGATGAATGAATTGGCTGTGCTCAGTTCACCTCTACAAAGGAGCTTCTGCTCAGTGTTCATTCTACAAAGGAGCCCCAGCTGTCCTGGCTTCCTGAGGGGCCGTGCAGAGCAGCTTGTTGAAGGTTTGGGGAGGGACTTGATACACGTTTCACCAGACCAGGAGTGTGCACGGCATCCGCTTGATGGGGTGCTGGATCGAGCACCTCCCAGGCAGACACCAGGCTGGAGGCTGGCGCAGTGAGGGAATGCTGCAGCCCGCGCTGGGGCGCCTGCTGGGGCCAGCTCTGCGCCTGCCCCTGGCCTTGGACCTCTTCTGCCAAACTTGAGCATCCGTCGTCGGCCAGGGTCGCCCGCTGCATCCCACTCCCACTGCTGGAAGTGCTGCAGGTGCTGAGTTGGTCCTCGTGCACAGCCTCCAGCCTGGAATGCTTCCTCTGCCGCCTCCTGGACAGGATGCCCATGCCACCTACGCTCTCCCCAGTGGGCTGCTGCCGTGGTTCAGCCTGGCGCACGGGGGCAGGCGCAGCCGCTGACTGCCCATCAACCTCCTCTCGGTGAGGGGCTGGCGCCTCGGCCACAAGTGCCCCATGATCCAAATCTAGGCCTAGCAGGTCCCCCTCAGGGGGCGGGGCGCTGCTATCGCTAGGGTGCCGGCGGGCCCAGGTGGGCCTCACGACTGGCCAGGGATCAGAGGCCCTGTCACCCGTGCTGTGCAGGCGAGAGGCCCAGTTGGCTGACATGGACGGCCGCAGTGACCGCAAGCCGTTGACCTGTGCCACTGAACTGCTTGCAAAGGATCCTGCACCACGCAGGCTTGCCTTCCATATGTATGCTGACTCATCTGGCCTGCCGGCAACAACTCAGCAAGAGCAGGGGGTGCTGGGGAAGTGCTGGCCAGCATTGAGCGGCTGAGCTGAACAGTCACCTGTCTGCACCTGGCCAGCAAGCAGCAACCAAAGGCCGCGAATCACCTGAGCCTGCTTTGCTGCTGCCAGCCCTGCTGTCATGGCCTGAGCCAGCAGGCACCAGGCGAGGGTTGCGAGACCAGTTGGGCGGCGGGGGAAGGGGCGCAGCCACCGGGAGAGGCTCACTCGGAGCATCCTTCAGCTGCAGGCTGTCCAAGCTGGGGCCGCCGCCCTGCAGAGCCAGGCAATCCTTCCGGGTCAGTTGGGGGCTGACCAGCAGCGAGCCAGTCTCCCGGCCTGCAGACAGAGGGCAAGGCCTGCAGGCAGTGCCCTGTGGCCACGTGGGGGGTATGTGCTGCCATCGCCTTGGACCAGCTGCTTGCTGCAAGTTGAAGAGCGCGGGTGCAGCATGTGCAGCCCAATCAGTGCGCAGGGCGCTACCCCACCGCACAGGCCCACGGCACCTTCCACTCCACAGCGCACTGCACCGGCAACCCCTTGGATACACAAGGCTCCATCTCATCAGCCTTCTGACTGCAGCCTGTCTGCCATCATGACGCCTTGAGGGCGGACATCAGCATGCTGGCCGTGCTTGCCAGCGCGCCATGCAGGACGTGCCAGCGCTGCCAGCGAGCAAGACCCTGGCCAGGTGCTTCAAGTCACTGAGACGCAGTGGTGCTCATCCTGCGCACCTCGGACAGGCGGTCCACCCTGGCCACGGCCTCAACCACGCTCTCAGCGCCCTCCTCGCTGCTCAGCACTGCACGCTGACGGGGCGTCCAGGGGGACTGCAGGGCCTCAGTCTACATGCATGGGCAAGCAAACCCTGTCAGGGGCAAGGTGGTGTGCTGCGAGAAAGGCATTTCACCATGCAATATCAGATGAGCTGTCTGCGAGGTGGCTCACCACAATGTCCTGCAGCACCTCACGGCGCCAGCAGGGGACCTGCAGGAGCAAGCATTGAAGCAGTGTCTGCATGCTTGCTGCATGCCACTTGCTGGTGCACAGCCCTTGATTTCAAGCCAAAAGAACGAGGCCAGCTCAGAGGCACAACAGCCTGTGCTGCAGGCCATGCACAGGCTGGCAAGGCAGAGCAGTGAGGGCAGGCATGTTAGAGCCCACCTCAGACTTGAGAAAGTCCACCATCTCCTCCATGTCTTCCATTTTAAGCAGACTCTTCTCGCAGTGCAGCACGATGCCCAGGGCCACCTGCATGTGGCAGCCGGGGTTCAGGGGTCTGGAGCCAGCTGGGATGCTGCACTGGCAAAGCGGCTGCAGAGCTGGTGTCTCTGCTGCACATACCTCAGCGTTGGCCGTCAGACATGCATAGGGCAGCTGACAGCTGGCAGAAGGGTACAACACATTCTGCAGCTGCGCTGGGCTGCTTGACATGTTTGACTACCTACGGTGACACTTCCCACAGGTGTGCCCTGTGGGACCCTCAGTGACAGCCAGCAGCAGTCTGCAAGCAGCACAGTGCACCACAGAACACCGATCAACAAACTTTTTTGCTGCCAGGCAGCGCACCTTCATGCCTCCCTCATAGACGGAATCGCTGAGCACTACGTCCATCACTCTTGAGGCAAAATAGAGCGGGAAATCTGCGGAAAACGATGTGAGCAGCCAGGCGGACACGTACAGCACCGGCAGGGCTCCGTGCTGCTCAAGATGGTCTGCCAGCTTTGGGGGCAGCAGCTTGCCAAACTGCCACAGCCGCACCTGCAGTGCAGGAGCAACCGAGGGCGTCTGACAGGGTCTGCATGTCCAACCCCACAGCTCATGCAGCAGTGTCCAGGTGCACAGCCAGCACCAGTCAACTGGACGCCAGCGGGATCTGCAGCGCGGACAAGCTGGGCAGGCGGCACTGTCAGCGTTATTTGCAGCCAGCATAGCATGCACATGCCTAAAGCATGGCCAGATTCAAGGAGTGCAGCAGCTCTGACTGCAGGCTACAGACTGCGATGAATCTGGTAGGGCAGGCAGCTTGTCAGTCTTGGAGCATGGCCAGGTAAGAGCACATCACACATGGCCATCCATCAACCAGAGAGTGCACCAAGGACTTGCCTGGAGCATAGCCAGATCTGAGGAATACAGGAGCTTCAGGTTGCGCCCCTGCATGAGGACAACGAGGCCTCCAAAGGCCTCTGCTTCCCCTGGCATCCACATCAGCAGCAGCCCTGCCAGGAAGTTCATGCCCTGGCAGTACCCTGTGGCCGGGTCATAGGCTGCATAAGCTCGCAGCACGTTCTGGAGGGCTGTCTTGCCCGCCTCGTTGGCAAATCTGCAGGGCGTGCAGCAGAAGCTGTCAGGATGTGGCCAGTGCAGAGGCTAAGCAAGGGGCTGAGAGCCTAGACGGACAGAGTGTAGCTACAAGAGGATGTCTGGCCAGATTGATGGCATCATACCTTGCAGCATTGGGGAATGTCCGGCTCAAGTCCTTCTGAATGTCAAAGTCCACCTGCTGCTCGAGTTCCTGCAGCGCACAGCCATGCCTTGGCAGCCTGTGGTGGTCTCCTTAACCAGATCAGCCACAAAAGTGGAGGCTGGAGCAAGCAGTCATTTACGTTGTGTCCTCTGCGGCGCCTTTTCTGTGTTTCACAGCAATACAGGCACACCTGGTCAACATACAGGCCATACTCCTTGGATGCTGCGATGCCTTGGCCCCGGTTCTTGTGCAGCACTGACAGCCAGAGCTCTGTCCGCATCTTGCGTGGAACATTCAGCCTGCAGTGTGAAACAGAGAAGTGGGCACAGCAGAACTGCACAGCTGTCAGCGAGGTGTAGCTGCGGCTGCTTTGACAGCTTTAGCATACAGCCAGACGTTTGGGCACGGTGGCCAGCTTGCACACAGTGTCTCATTGCCAGATGTGCTAGCCGCGCAGGCTTACCAGACTTGTTTGCCTACTTGCAAGTCCACAGTGTCTGCTTCCTCCCGCAGGTGCTTGTTGCTGGTGCCCTTAAGCATGTGCTTGGGGTGGCCCCTGCCCAGGAAGCGATTGAGATTTCTGTGCATACAATGCCTGCAGATATTGCCCCTTCCCTGATACACTCCTCAGCTGATTGGGAGTGGGGCACCGTACAGACTTGGGATTGATCGGGTCTGTAGCATTCACTCTTAGCGAGCTATGGCCAGGCCATTTCACATACTGGCCCTCCTGCCCCACGCCTCAAGGCCTCAAAAGAGTCAAATGCGCCACTTTAGCTGCAGTGTACTTGTTCATGATGGTCCGGGAGCCGGCAAACTCTGTGGCCTCAATGAGGCTTATCAAACGTGAGCATCTGGCAGTTTCGAAGTTGGGTGCCTAACCACAGCCCTACCTGAGACGATCTGACACCACATGAAGAATTGCCTGATGAGGAATCCATTGCGCAAGCCTTGCATTGTCAAAGGTAGTCCCTGTCACAGAGGCGTTGCATGCAGGCCAAGAGTGACAGCGTCAGCCAGCAACCTTGCCTTCGATCCTGCCAACCCAGTGTCCAGCCGAAATGATCCCCTTGTCAACAAGAACTGCAAGTTCAGGCCCTGTATAGACATCCATCAGGTGCGGCTTGTTGGTGATGTGTGTGGCCCATTGCATGCATCTGATGGCAGTGCGTGTGGCCTCGATGTCAGCCACAGCTATGTTCTGCAGGGCCGTGTCAAGCAGATTGTGGGATCGAGTTTGCATGACAAGCAGGGCAGGTGCAGTCATAGTGCTCACCATGCTGAGCAGTCAGGAACCTCAATGGAGGGCATGCTTTTGCAGTGGCGACAGTCAATTGGTGGTGAATTTTGAAGCCGCAGAGGGTCCAGCTCACTTTGCGCAGATGTACAAACTGGATGATCTCAAGGGGGGCCATGTCATCATGCTGGGAGCCGACGAGGAATCCAGGTGAGGTTAGCCACCTTGGCAGGCAGCCTGCTGCCGCATGGGACTTGTGTCTTGCTGATGCGCATCTGTGCATGCTGCACAGCTGCCGGGTTTTGACACAGCCATGACAGCCTTAGCTGCCTGGCTCCTGACGGCTGTGACATCGACAGACTTGGCAGCCAACATCTGGCTGATCCTGGAGAAGGGCTGCAAAGGCTGCTGTGGGGGCAGCTTGGAGTGTGCCATCTGCCTGCCACTCTGCGATGCAGCAGTGGCTGTGACTTGCGCTGACGGTGGGCTTGGCATGTGCAGAGCTGCTGCACAAGAGGCGCTGGAAGCGTACCCGGGCGGCATGCAGCTAGGGGGGGGCGTGACTCCTGAGAACGCAGCCAGTTGGCTGGATGCTGGTGCCAGCCATGTCATCGTGACCTCTTATGTCTTCCAGGACGGGCGGTTGCAGCAGGACAGGCTGCAGCAGTTGGTGAGATCATGTGCATCCTGTGTCTTGGGGCAGGCCTGGTAGACACAGACCAGGCTGCAGGTACAGCGAGATGCAAGCAGTGCTAGGAGGCCGCTGAAGCCTGCTGGGGTTTTGTGGGACGGCCTCCAGGAACGCTGCACTGCACATACTACCTGCAGAGACATGCTGGGCAGTGCACTCTGTCCCTTACAGCTGGTGCCAAGCTGCCTCTCAGCACAGATGCTACCTGCTCATGCATCCTGCCAACTGGGCTGCTGCCGGGTGCTGCTGCACATCATGCCCATGTTTTCAGGCAGGCCAGTTGGCGATTGCAATCCCCTGCTTCAGGTCAAGGCAGTGGGTCCTGGCAAGCTCGTGCTGGACCTGAGCTGCCGAAAGCGTGATGGGAAGTACTTTGTGGTCACAGACCGATGGCAGAACTTCAGCGACCTTGAGGTCGACGGGGAGGCCCTGCAGCAGCTGGGCCAGAGCTGCGCAGAATTCCTGGTGCACGGCGTTGATGTCGAGGGGAAGCAGCTGGGTGTTGATGAGGACCTGATTCAGCTGCTGTCTGCCTCATCCCCCAAGCCAGTGACCTATGCTGGCGGGGTGCGGAACATGGTGAGCCAATGAGAGGGTCTGCCCTGCCAACTGCACTGCATGACCAGGTAAGCCAAACCCAGCAGATGAACACTTCTGCTGAGATGTTGCACGACAGCTGTCATGAGGCCCTGCTTCTCAATGAGCCTTGGAGTGCACAGCGTGCTGTCTCCAGTGGGGCCTCTTCTGGCTGAGGTGGTCCACAGAGGAGCCCCTGTCAAGCCTCAGATGTTGATGAGGTTTGCAGATTCATGTTCAGGCCATCATTAATGTGTGATGCTGGTTGCTGTTGTGCTGTAGGCCGACCTCGAGACTGTCAGATCTGCTGGACAGGGACGCGTGGATGTGACGGTTGGCAGCGCATTGGACATCTTTGGGGGCTCCTTGCCGTACTCAGAAGTGGTGCTGTGGAACTTGCAGCAGAAAAGCAGTTCTTGATGGTGCTGGCAAAGCGCTGAGACACCAGCGCAACTTTCCTAGGCCTTGCAGCAGCATAAAGCTAGCCTGACTGTTGAAGTCCATCATGAATGTAAGTAAAGCTGATTTCAGTGTCCTCCCAGCCCCACTAGTAACCACCTGACATGATTTACAATGCTACACACTGCATCGTCATACCGCCATGTGCTGCATGGGTGGGCAGAATGGCGGACGCAATGGGCAATGCATGTCAAGAGGCAGCACAGTCACATCCCAGATGTGCCTCTGCCTCCAATACTGTCTGCATACGCGTCAGCGTCCTCTGCAGCTGCCCCATCCCTTGTCTCTTCTGACCTGCTTGCCGAAGGGCAGTGCCCTTTTTGCTGGGCTTGAAATCAGCAACGGCACCTGCAGCCAATTGCAAGCATGCCAACAGGATGATATGCTGCCGGTAGGCACTGCAGTGACCTCCTCCAAGGTCTGGAGATCGGCTGCTGGTATGTGCAACCTTCACACACGAGGATGCAGTGGCACACACCGCGATTCGATGATGCCTGTTGGGCATGACCAACCCTCTGCAGCTGCAGACTGCAGTGAGACCATGTATGGTGGTTGGAGTCTGCAGGGCTCCAACAGATTGGGCAGGCTGTTTGGGCAGGCCGGTTGCCATCCTCTTGCCCAATGCCTAGCCCCACGTTTGTTGTGACTCTGGGTGTTGCATACATCAGGCATAGCTCCCCAAAAATTAAGGAGCTTCCACAGGACACTGTGCTCCATGCTGCCTGCTGCAAATGCAGTTTGCCAAAGCGATAGGCGCGCTGCCTACATTTCAGCACCTTGCTAGCAGAATGTGTAGCTGATGTGCATGGCAGATATCGCAGGCAGGGCCAATGGCGTGGCCTGGTGCTGCATGCAGCACCAGCCAAGTTTCAGTGATTGTCGATGTCGTGTCGATCAATGTAGGGAGCACAAGTGATCCACTCTTTCAAACTCAAAAGTCATATGTATGCGTGTTGGTGTGGCCGATTGACATGTGGCTACCTCCTATAAATTGAGTCAAACATTTCAAATTGCTTTAAAACCTTACAGCAAACCACGAAGCACAAGTTGCTCATCACCCCGACTCCAAGAATATGCCCGAAAAACACGCGAAGCACACACACACACACCTAACGATGTGGAGACGTAGTTGTTTACTCGCCCAACATTCTGATGATGGTGGGGGCTTAATTGTGGTTGCCCAGCATGTACAAATTGACACTTAAACCTTGACAGGAAGCCAACTGGCACGGTCATTACAGCTTACAATGTTCACTGAACACTGTCCCAGTGTGAGACATGTCCATTATGCTGCTTGATTGGATACAGTGTCAAACTGGCAATTCGAGCAAAAACAAAACACTCAGCAATGATAGCCAGAGACATATGTTCATTTGTATCCATGAGAGCAAGTTCTCAGGTGTGGCGCTGCTCGCCATACCTGCAGGGCAGTAGCTCAGTCAACCCACAACCCACAGCTTCTCAAGGAAAGGATTGCTCAAAAGTCCTCAATGCACAAATTATACACAACACAAGCTGGATGGGAGTGCAACCTACCTCTCAGCACGAGTGTCAGCAGCCTTCTGGCCTGCGGCCTTCCTCTCCTCCTCTGGCCTGCCAGCTGAGATGGCACCACCCTTCTTGCCCGCCTCAGACTGGGCTGCAGTGCCTACAGCAAACCAATAATTCTGTCAGAATTGGAAAATACATATATACAAAATTGATATGATATGGTTGCCTGCCAATCAACTAAATCGTGTCACAAACATCAGCAGAGGCACACAATGCATGCAAACTAACACCAGTATCCCTGTCACAATAGTTACAGCCACTAGCACACAGATCACTGCTGACCAACTGAAACATACAGATTAGTGTTTGCTTTTGTGTAGTACAAAAGACCCCAAGGGACATACCTGTGCCAAAGGTCTCCTTGTCTGCCCCAGTTGCTGTTGTCTGGCCCTCCACCTGAACATCAGCACAAGCAGATCAGCAGGCCGGTGAAAGTAAGCAGCAGATGTTGTCTGATGCCATGTTTGCAGCCAGATGCATACAGCCACATGGCAACACCATTGCATATGAATGTAATGCAGACATTGGAGCTGCATGCATGACTGACCTTCTGACGGTTCACCTCACCTGCAAGCACATATACAAAAGGTTGGGAAGCGTGCATATGGGGCCTGTCAGGTGGTGGACCATGATTGATATGCAGCAGCATGCCAGATCCAATGCCGCCCAACCATGCATTGCATGCAGCAAACCCACAGACCAGCAGATGCAGGGCAGCAGCTATCAAGAATGGAGCAAGGCCAGAGGACACCTGAAGACCCCATATGAACTCACCGGACATGTTGGCAGCGATCAGAGGTGTGCACAGGCGGAGGCGAACAGGTCAAAGGCAAATGACAGATTCAGAGGGTGCGAAAATGAGCCCAATTGTGTCCAGACAGGGGTTTTGTTTGCTGGTCAATGCGAGCTGTGATAATGCATCGCTGACCGTCTGCGTGGGCAGCCACACCTGCTGCCATGGCGTGGCAGCAGGTAAGAGAGACTGCAACATTCAAATATTTTCTGGATATGATCAGGTCATGACCTCCCATCGAGCAGCAATTGCTACAACAGCAAAAGTTGCTCTTCAGGAGACAGAAGTCACCCAGCCAGGCACCGTCGAACAGCCTTGCCAGCAGGCCGACATGCTGATGCGGCAGGAAACCACGGAGAAGTCACAGAGGCTTGCCTTCCAGACACAAGCTGGCCCGGCCCCAGCAGCAGTAAGTTCAGCCTGCTGCAAGAGCTGTCTTGAGAAGCAGTTCAGCGCCAAGACCAATGCTGTGAACGCATTGTGTGCAATGCGTTCACGACTTGCATGGTCAGTGTCAGTGGGCACCCTTGCCATTTGTGCCAGCTAAGCACACGCTACAGCGTGAGCATGTCCTGGCTGCATCTTTAACACCTGCTGGAGAATGTGTTGCCTGTGCGCCTCAATGCCTGCTGCGCAGCATTCTATGAAGGAGAAGCACAATCACAGATCATCTCAGAGCAGGTTGCCACCTCCTCCAGTTGTCCCAGCATCCAGCAACAGAGGCTACCAGAAGTTGCAGCCTCTTGGGCTTTCTGCTGTTCAGTTTGGAAGGCTGCTGCTCCACAGCTTCAGCCATTCACAACGCTACAACGCCACCTTGTGGGGTGCAATAGCTGCTTCCAGCAGGTGTCGGCAACCCACCTCATTTGCTGGCCCTCGCTCCAGCCACAACCATAACAGACACTGGCTAACATTTTCAAGCACATACCTCCCAGACAGCCGTTTGCAGCACTGCTTTACGATGACTGCATGCTGAGCAGCACCAGGAATGCATCCAGGTGTAGGCATCAGGGTCGGCATCCTTTGCATCAATACCTTCCTGCAATCCTGCCAGGCTGATGGACCCTGGCTGGAGGGTAAACCTGGTCTCGCCAGCTGCAATGGGCAATTTACATCGGCTTTCTCGCATTCAACCAGCTTGATGCAGCATGATCTACGCATGTCCCAGGCCCGTTCTCTGTTGCCTCTGGACTTCATATGTAATTCACTTACTTGACCGTGCATTTGAAGTACGCCATGGGGATGGGGTGTATCCTGCTGCATAGTGGTACAGGGGGGCTGTCCAACCTCAGTGGGCTGTCTCCTGCTCAGAGATGTCATGCCACTCAGAGAGGCTTTCTTGTGAGTCCGCCCTGGCATGCTGCTGGCCGGCTGCAGCTGGCCTGCTCCTCAATGTCTGTGGTCGGCTGTGGCTGCTCTCAACCTGGACGGGGCCAGCAGCTGCCAATGGCTTGGCACCAGCCTGGTCAGCCCGCTGCGCTTCCTGCACTCCTGCACCACTGTCACGCAGCTGCGCTGGAGCCCTGCCAAGGTGTGCGTCAGCAAACTGCTTTATGGCTTGCCAGTACTCCTGCATCCAGACACAGAAAGGTGGGTGCAGGCAGAGAGCCATGCACTGCTGAAGTCAGGCTGCTGCAAGGGGTCAAAGTTGCTGGCTGCCTCAGGCACATGTACGCCGGCAGGACGCAATCAACATGCATAGCAGCTACCCCAGACTGCAACATGCCTTGCTGTGCACAGCCTGGCAACAATGTTGATTGTCGGAGTGCACGCCCTGCAGCATACCAACTCACCAGCGGTTGGGTCTCATATGCATCCATGTGGCCTGCCTGGGGGAATTCTGCCCATGTTGCGTTGCCACTGCTGGAAATGGAGTTGTACAGCTGCCGCATCTGCTCAGGCGGCAGCATCTCATCCTGCAAGGGGGCACATCCTGCCATTGAGTTCCCCCGCAAGGCCTGAGGGGGCCGTTCCGGTCGAGGCAGACCTGCAGGGGAGCCTGCACTTGGGGCATGTGCAGTGTTTCGACACCTGCTGCCCACAAAGGTGGAGAAGCACTTCAGGTTGCTCAAACCTGAATGCAGCCAGATGTGTGCAGCAGCTCACCTGCAGAGAGGACAAGAGCAGCACAGGCAGCTGCCGCAGCTTGTGCATCTGCTGCCCGCTGCGCCACTTGTTGCGGATCAGAAAGTTGAAGGGGCGCCCAGGCCCCAGAAAGGGTCGCAGCAGCGGCATGACCTGCACTCAGGCAGGCAAGCTGACTGGCCCGACTTCCTGTGGGAGCAAATGATGCTCCTTGGCAGCAGAGAGGCAGGCGGGAGCACAGAACCCTCGGTGAAAGTGTGGTGCAGCTTTTGTTCCAGGAGAGGGAGATGCCTTTGAGTGCAGCTGGCAGGGGCAGGTGTGCTCGCCTTGGGAGCAACCTCTTCAATGGACGTGAAGGTATTCTCAATCATGACCGCCTTCACAGCCTGGGGATTGCTGGCTGCCAGGTAGATGGCAACTGCGCCCCCCAGTGACCGCCCAAATAGAGCGATCTGCATGGCAGAGATGTTTTGTTTGACGAACAGCCAGAAACAGGCGCAGATAGCTTGGCTGTGCAAAATGAATGGTACTGGACTACCTGGGACTGCCTGTGTTGCAGCAACTTGTAAAATGGGGAGCATCACTTTAGCAAAGTGCTGTACAGTGAGGCCCTAGGAATCAGCCAGGCCACACAGTGCAGTCAGATGCAGTCACAGGCAGGATGTGGCAGCAGCACCTGACCCTGGCTGACATCCTTGCTGGCCTGCAGCCAGTCCAAAGCTGCCTGAGCATCCAGCTTGAGGCCAGCCTCGTTGGGGGAGCCCTTGGACAGGCCATAGCCCCGGTAGCTGGGGGCAAACACGCTGCAGTTCAGGTGCTGCATCAGCAGGCGCAAGAAGGGCAGCCGCAGGGACATGTCGCCTGCATTCTCCTGCAGGCAGGCTGGGACAGGGGGGTTGGTGTTGCCATTGTTTCTGTATGTGAAGCAAACAGGCATGACACCGGTCGGCCCATCTTCACTGCTACAGATATGGCGCCATGGTCTGCCAAAAGGCCTTGGTGTTTACATTATATTGCACTCAGATATGCTGCGGTTTTATGCACAGACTGGCAGAGGCAGAGACCTGCCTGGAAGAAGCAGATGGTCGGACGCTGCCGAATCTGTGTCTTGCTCCAGGTGGTGGGCCACATCCACCAGGCATGCAGTATGGTGCCATCGGCTGCTGAGAGCTCAATGTCCTGCAGGGATCAGGGAACTCAGGGTCTCCTCTCACTGACTTCCATGGTGGCAGTTCCAGCAGGGGCTGGCAGCAATGCCTGGAGTCTTGCAGGGGCAAGGCAGGGGCACGTGCTTCTGTTAACAGCCCAAGAACTGCTGACATGCACCCCTGACCTCGTACTGAAGCCCAAATCTGTTCGGGAGGTAAGAGAATCCATTAGGGAGGCCAGGCAGGCGTGGCACATAGATCTGCAGCATTGGCATATTGGAGCTAGATTGAACTGTGTGTGATATCTTCTGCCACCAAACAAGCTCCTGCCACAGCGTTTGGCCAGCAAGCGCACCAGCTTCTCTTGAAACACACACAAGAGGCCTAATGCACATGCTGCAAAGCCCCCTCCCTGCATGGCACTGGAGACCTGAGGCGACTGCATTGCAGAAAGAGGCAGGGCTGTCCTGTGGTTGGTGGCAACATGCTTACAGCACCAATCAGTCTGATCGCCCATCTTGTCCAAAATCCTGAATCTAGCAAGAACATCAGTCGGGATTGGTCTACAGGTGATCTCAGGACAGGGGGTACACGCTTGTCCAGATCTTGAGCTGCGTTTATCATCCTCTAACCTATTCAGGTTCCACCTCATTTGATGCAGCTCTGCAGGCCTGCACAGCCAGCTGCAGGGTTGATCACGCTCATGACGCAATCACCTTCAAACGACTCTCAAGCATCCATCACAAGCTATGACAGCTCAGGGCTCGAAGCCGGACTTGAAACCACTGAGAAGAGGCCTGGCAAGCTCAGGGGATTTTCCAGCACAGGCAGATGAAGGAGACATCCATTAGACGCTGAAAAGTCACAGGCACGCCATCAGCTAAGCTGGCACTGTCCAGCCTATGCAGAACGAAACTTGTGAAACCTGCCTATCCCTGTCACACATACCACAGATAGTATAGCAAGACACAAGGTGCTTCCTCATGATGGCCCTGGACAGCTCACAGAGTCCACACGGAGCGACTGGTGCAGTGCAGGCGCAGTGGTGACGCCATGTCAGGCACTGTTGCCATGCACGTGCAATGCGCCACCTGCAAGGAGGCCACAGCCGGTGAGCAGGCCGTTTGCAGCCCAAGTGGCGCAGCTGCATGGTTGAAGGGCCGTCATGCAGACTGCACCACTGCCCAGCTGTCTGACTGGTCAGCTGTGCCATGCGCTTGACTCCAGGCTGCACCAACTGTGTGAGCTTGTTGCTCTCCCGGGAGCCCACCAGCCTGGCAGGCACGGCCTGCCACCAGCACTGCTGCTGGCCTGCCAATGTAGCAATGTCTTGACCTAACAGCAGAAAGGGGTCAGCACCTACCTTAGTGCCGCGCATGCTGCTGTTGCAGGCACATTGGAAGCACTTCCAGTGCCCTGCTGCTGACTGCTGCACCTGCCCTGCAGTGCCGTACACGATGCTGCCCAAGCTGTTGCAGCAGCCCACCTGGAGGTGCCCCCTGTGCGGCGGCATGAACCAGTGCACCCTGGATCCCAAGGTAGCTGATCAGCTGATGGTGCAGTACAGAGTTGCGCAGCAGCACGGGGAGGTCGATGCGCTACCAGACCTGCCGGACTTTGATAGCCCCACCATGACCAGCGGGAGCCTTTACCCGGCCGGGTCCTCTGTGAGTCCTGTGAGCCTGATGGTCCCCTGCAAGCACATGGAAGGGGAGGGCAAAGGATGTGTTGCAACCTCTGCCAAAGGGATGAATGGCAAGAGCCTGTACCTGGCAGTATACCCTGCCAGCTCCCCTGCTTGCGGGGCAGAGGCAAAAGGATGGGTGTGGCCTGCAAAGGATGATGCATCTTGACAGGCCACTAGGGACATCAGAAGCCTGCACTGAGCAGATCCACTGCGAGGTTCAGACCTGATCTCCCCGAGGAGGAGGGGGGGTGGGGCAGAATGCAGCACAGGTCGCATGGCTGAAAGGCCAAACACTCACAGGCATGGGTAGAGCAAGTGCCAGAGCATGAGGCAGCCCAGGGCAACATCAGATCTCGCTCAAGCCATGTAGGACAGGTACTGTGGAGGGAGTACGTGAATGGCAGCCAGCTGCATGAAGGCATTCCCCCTCTGAAATGGAGACACCTCTGCCGCAGGCGCAGATGCAGCGTCCTGGGCCCGGGCAGCAGCCCTACGCAATGTCTGACTCTGATAAAGACCGGTTGAGCCGGAAGCGCAAGCAGCCTGACCCCTGGCAGACCAGTCAGGCAAGCTTTGCTGCTGCATATGCATTGTAGACGGCCACTCTGCCTGCTGTTTGAACTGATGCTGTGCCGAAACCCCACTTGATGTGCGAGACATGACAGCCCTGACCTCATTGTGCTGTTGTGCATCAACATGGCGGCTCACTGTGTATCTGTCCTGCTGTGCTATAACTTAGCTGAGTCTGCCATCCAGTTGGTGGACTGGAACAGCCACAGCCAGTCAGCGGGATGGAATGGTAACAGCCACAGCCAGTCGACGGGGAATGGCGCCAGCCACAGCCAGGATCCCTATGGTGCCTATGCACAGCCCCCAGAGCTGGAAGAGGAAGACGACGACGAAGATGAGGAGGCTGGGGACACATTTATGGTGAGCAGCAGTGGCTTGTGGTGGCAGCTGGGCTGGCCTGCACAGACGTGATTACAAGCAGCGGTGACGTGCTGTGGCCACTTGGTGTTGGACTGGTCAGACACTTACAGTCAGCAACTTTCATTTTGGGTGGCTGTCTGCTGCTGGGCTGCCAATTTTGTCAGAGTTCAAAATTTCAGCCGGCAGGATCACACCCCATCCAGAGTGTTTGGCCGCATCTGCACACCACTGCCAAGCATCTGGTGTCCTCAGCTGCTCAGCCCTTGTAGGCTCATGCCCCCGCAGTGCATTGAGCATCTAGGCATGCACTTCCTTGTCCTGGCCCTGGAACCCATAGTCTCCAATCAACTTCTCTACTTATCCTGCTGCCCCCTGCATGTGCGTATCCTGTGGCAAGCTGCGCATTTGGCACACCCTTTCAAAGGGGTCCTTTGTTGCCACTCCCTAACTCTGACAGTCAGCCCACCTGAGCGCGCAGGAGTACACGCCCTCCAAGCTGCGCATTGGGCGTCCCCACCCTGACCCAGTGGTTGAGACCTCCTCCCTGGCGGCTGTGCAGCCTCCTGACGTGTCCTATCAGCTGCACCTGGACGAGCTTGTGCAGGGAGGGGGCCTGAGCGGGCTGCAGCTGGAGTCCATCACCTACGCCTGCCAGAGGCACGAGCAGCTGCTGCCAGATGGCTCCCGTGCAGGGTTCTTCATAGGGGACGGCGCTGGCGTGGGGAAGGGGCGCACCATTGCAGGTGCACCAGGCTGTTATGCTGGCTTATCGCCATCAGAACCTCAGGGACAACCCTCATGTGGGCAGGGGGTACTCACTTTGCTGCTCATCTGCTGGATATGCGTGTATGCTTATGACAAGAGCAGGCCAGGGGAGCTTGGCTCTAGCTGCAGCAGGACTGCTGCACGTCCAGCGCCAGGGAGGCTTGCTGACTTCCTGCACTCCTGCTTGATACACTTGAGCTTCTTGCGGTTGTGCTTTCTGAGGCCATGCCAGGCTTGCTCAGTTTCCCGATTGCTCAAGGGCAGGAACTGCATGCCACTGGAAGGCAAGGCACCCTGCTGAAAGTCTCTTGGCAGCCTGAGGGTGCAAGAGGTGGCTCATCAATGACACCTAGTGTGAGGGCATGATACGTCCTGTCCCCTATGTGCAGCCCTGGCCTGACCATGTCTGTCACCCACAAAGGCCCTTTGGCTGCAGGGCTTGTGCTGGAAAACTGGCGCTGCAACCGGAGGCGCCATGTGTGGTTGTCTGTGGGCGCGGACCTGAAGATCGACAGCCGGCGGGATTTGGACGATGTGGGGGCGCCTGATGTAGAGGTGTACCCTCTGAACAAGATGCCCTACCAAGACTTGGACACTGCCAAGGTACAGACCTGGTTGCTTTGCAAGCTACAGGAGCAATGTGGGATGGTCCCAGATGTATTGCCCTGGCAGAGGTGTACCCATGCCAACCTGGGCACTGCAAAGGTTATGGCGTGCTTGCTTGCATGGCTATGGCCCATTTGCACTGCGTCAGCTGTGCTGCTGACATTTGTGCTGCGCCCATGGGCAGCCATGTCACAGCCAGCCTGTTTGCACCCCAGCATACTCCCTGGCCCGCATGCCTGGTGTCCAAGCTGCCCTTTGGCTTGCTACAGCACACTGCGCCCTCTGATCGCGCCAGCACTTGTGGATTGCTCCCCTTTTGTTTGTGCCACAGTATCTGCATTGCGCTGCCTCTGGTTGACATGCCAAGCCGACCTTTGCCATGCTGCTTCCTTGCCTTGCATCTGTTGTTTCCCGCTGAAGGGTGGCGCTCAGGACGGCGTGCTATTCTCCACCTACTCCTCCCTGATCTCCAGCTCCGACAAGGGGCTCACGCGCCTGCAGCAGGTGGTGGACTGGTGTGGCAAGGCAAAGGGGGCCACGCCTGACACCTTTGACGGCCTCATCCTCTTTGATGAGTGAGCATGGCAGGCTGTTGAACTGGCTCTGAGCCGGTGCTGGAAATTGTAAAGATGTGTTGCAGTGACAGTGTCCTCTGTCTCTTATAGCTTTGCTACCAGTAGGGTGCACAGCATGCCGCTTGTGTCTTGCCGAGGGCAGGGCGTCACCTCCCAGGAGCTGCCCTGCTGGAGGTTCTGATGTCACTCGCTGTAGCATGCACACTGACATTTGAACACTGTGTGCAGGTGCCACAAGGCAAAGAACCTGGTGCCAGATGGTGGTGGCAAGCCCACCAAGGTGAGGGCACCTTTCAGACTCTTATATGCTGATTTGGGTGTGCAGCACAATGCCACACTTGGCACTCGATGCCCCATTTCAACCCTGCTGGCTTCTGCATCAGGGCTGGCCTGCCCACTCTGCTCCCAGCCCTAGGCTGTGCACGCCAGCACATCAGGCCAGCCTGTGTGCAGCTGCTAGCCTATAGGTATGTATGCTGAGTCAAGGCCTTACCTACTCCTTGCGGCATAGTGGTACCCCTGCCCTGCAGGTTGGTCTAAAGGTGTTGGAGCTGCAGCGGCGCCTGCCCAAGGCCCGTGTGGTGTACTGCAGCGCCACAGGGGCCAGCGAGGCCCGCAACCTGGGCTACATGGAGCGCCTGGGCCTGTGGGGCAAGGGCAACGCTGCCTTTGCAGACTTTTCGGTGAGCAGGGCACATATGTCCAGGCTGCGCTGCTTTGGTGTGACGTGCTGCGGCTGCTTTGCTGGATTGCTGGGCAGCAAAAAGTTAGCCTTTGCAGGCCGTGCTGTGTGCGGTGGCCCTGCCCCGCTTGCTGTGTTGCCTGAAGGCCTCTTGAATGCTGGGTGCCAGCGCTTGAGGCCTGGACGTGTGCCATTCCCAATTTGCAGGCTGAAGGGGTAGGTGGCACTGCTCGGCCCCTTTTGTGAAGCTATAGGGCAGGCGCAGCTCCTCTGCTCACTGGCCTGCGGCTCTTTCATATCTATCAATCAGCTGTGTGGTCATGCAGGCCTTCCTGGACGCTGTCCAGAACAGGGGCATGGGCGCCCTGGAGCTAGTAGCAATGGACATGAAGGCACGGGGCATGTATGTCTGCCGGACTCTCTCCTTCAAGGGTGAGGCTGCCCCTGAGCAAGCTTCCACGAGAACCCTTACATGCAATCGCATCAGGCGCATCTAAGACAGCTGGTCTTGCCCATCTGGCACTCGCCTGTCAAGTAGCTGCTGTTGGGCTCATCCCACCAGAGCCCAGGCGCAAGTGCTGCCTCTTGGCCTGCTGGCAGGCACCACCTGCAGGAGCAGAGCCAGGTAGCTAGGTCGCCTGACTCGATTAGCGCTGTTGTGTGCCCCACACATATTCCCTGACCTGCTCAAATCCAATGCAGGTGCAATCATGGGCCCCTGGAGGGGCTACATCCACTCTGGCCCGTTGCAGGCGCTGACACCATACGTTGCCACCTGCATCACTCAGCGGCATCTGTTGCCTGCAGGCGCCGAGTTCGACACCGTAATGTGCGAGCTGGAGGAGCCCGTGCGCACGCAGTACGAGCAGGCCGCAGAGATGTGGAACAACCTGCGGCGCGAATTCCTGTATGCCCAAGAGCTGGCAGACGCAGCCAACATGGCGGCTGGCATGGAGAAGAAGCGCAACACCATGCTGTGGCGGGCCTACTGGGCAGCCCATCAGCGCTTCTTCCGCAGCATGTGTATGGCCGCCAAGGTGTGCAGGCAGTATTTGCCGACGTGCCAGGCTGTCCAACATGGCCTGCTTTGCAGCATCTGCATAACTTGTTGTCAGCATGAGTTTCCGCGCTCAAGACCATGCTGTGATTGACTTGCTGGGCAGCCCGCCAGCCCTTCTTCCACAGCGAGTGCATGGCTGCCAAGGGGAGCTATTTGCATGGTAAGCTTCCCTGGGATGCATTTTTAGGAGAGAGAGAGTCTTGTAAAGGACCTGTACATGGCCTCTGAGAATGACAGGCAGCTGCTGCAAAGCAGCGTGGTGTACTCGTGTGCTGGGCTGCACAATACAGCGGTCTCCATGGCCTGTACAGGGCTGCAAATGTGCATCAGCTGCAGTAGGCTACTGGCCTGCTCATCTGCCCTGTGCAGCATGGGTGTGGGCAGGCAGCTGCTGCACAGCCCGCCTAGCTTCTTGCTTGGGCCCCAATATTGGATTTGGTGTTTCTGGATTCTTGCAACAGGTGGGCTTGCACTTCTAGCTGCAACTACGGCAGCATTCAGGCCTTGTGCCAGGCTGCTGCTGAGTGCAGCATTCGCAGTCTTCAGCAGCGCTTTGTTCTGCACAGAAGGCTGCCACATCCCATGCCAGGGTGTGGTGCCCAAGTGTGGCCCGCAAGCTGCAGAGGGCCTGGCTTGAGGTGCTGCTCACCTTCACTTGGGAATTGTGCCTTTCTCACCCAGTCTCAATGGCAGCCTGCCTGCGTGCAGATCCCTGCGCTGGTGCGGATGACGCAGCAGGCGCTGGAGGAGGGCAAGTGCGTGGTGGTGGGGCTGCAGTCCACAGGGGAGGCACGCACAGCAGATGTTGTTGCAGAAAAGGGAGAGGACCTAGAGGACTTTGTCTCTGGCCCCCGGGTGAGCCATTGCAGATGTTGTGGCCAATTGGCCCTGACATGAGCTGCCAGGTTCTGCTTGCCTGGCTGCTGCCGCTCACCAGCAGGCGTCTTTGCTTCTGGCCTGTGTGGGGCAGCTTGTGTGGACGAGGCCCCGCCCTCCATAACTCTGAATTCAAGATGAGCTTGCTCTTTCATGGGGCTCCTCTGTCCTCACAGGCCGTGCTTGCTCTTCTAGCACACATGGTATCCTGTTGTTGCAGATGTGTTAGCACCAGCTTGTGAACAGCAGCTGCCTGAGGTTTGTCTTGCTGACCATCGTCTTGCGCTTTATACTGCAGGAGCTGCTGCTGCGCCTGGCAGATGAGCACTACCCAGTGCCCTACCAAGTTCGCCCCACGCCCAGCCCCTTGAACACCCCTGGCAACTCAGATGAGGAGGAGGATGCTGCCTCAGACAGCGAGGCCTTTGCCAATCTGAGCACAGCAACCACTTCAGGCCGGCGGCGCAAGCTATCAGCGAAGGCGGCCGCAGCAGCCGGCATCTCTGCCTCGGGACCCGGCACGGGGCGGGGTCGCGGGAGGGCTCGCGGCCGGGGGCGTGGGCGTGGGCGTGGCCGCAGGGCAGCAGCTGCTGCTGCAGACAGTGGTGAGTCCTGCTAACCAGTCTCTGTATAAGATTGGCATCCACGCAAGTGAGACCGCATGCAGCTTGAGCTCAGCCGCTGTGGGCAGCAGCGGGGAGCAGCTGCTGCAGACAATGGTGAGTCCTGCAACCCAGTCTCTCAATGTGATTGGCATCCACGAGAGTGAGACCGCATGCAGCTTGAGCTCAGCAGCTGTGGGCAGCAGCGGGGAGTCCTGCCAGTCAGCCTTCAAAAGACATGCTTGTGATGCTGCAGCAGCTCTGTACTTGCAGCGCTGACATCTGCATGCTCTTGACCCTGAGCCTGTCTGGTGATATTGTGGCTGTCCGCTGCCGCCCAAGGCACAGCCCCTACCCCTAGACCGGCTGCAGGGCAGGTGCCCAACTTCTTAGCCTGGGGGCCGGCCAGTGTGCTGATTGGTCTGCGCTTGGGTTGCTACTGCCTACAGGTATCGCGGCTCGCACCATCAGCCACAGCATCTACAATGCGCTGGCTGGTTTCCCCTGCAGGCGACTCAGACCTTGAGATCCTTGAGGAGTCTTCCTCCGCCAGGCCTCTCCTGCATAATGTCATGAGCCAGCCGCCCACCCCACAGCAGGTCCAGCTCAATGAGAAGTATGATGCGCAAGTCAAACGGAGGGATCAGGTAAGCTGGAGGGCACTTACCTGTGCAGTGCCTGCACAGCATCTGCACAGAAGCCACAAAGGCCACACATCTTGTGCTTTCAAGCCACGCGTGGGGCACATAAAATCCCTGACGCAAACAACCCTTCGACGGTGTGCGCCATAGCATGAGACAGTGGCTGCCACCCATTGGAAGCTGCAAGTGTGCATGTCGCTCAGTAAAGCGCAGGCAGCTGTCTGATGACTGGTCGACCGGCTCAGCTGGCCGGCCAACAAGCATAATGAGTGTGCAGCCGCCAGGCACTAGACGGTTGGCAACCCCTGGCTGGGTCAAGGTCAAGCTTGCCACCAGTGCAGCAATACAAACAATGCTGTGAGGCTGAAGTTGGCCGGCTGGGCAGCAGGGCAGCTGCAACACTCTGAATAAAAAGAGTTGGAGCAGCATGACTGCTCTCCCCCACCACTGCGCAGGTCAAGGAAGTCATCAACTCCTTGGCACTGCCCAATAACCCTCTGGATACCCTCATAGACCTTCTGGGCGGGCCTGACAATGTGGCTGAGATGACCGGCAGGAAGGGACGCCTTGTACGCAATCGCACCGGGACTGGCGTCAGGTGGGATGCTTGCTGGGTCAGCCACTGTTCTTTGGGGTGCTCTTCTCTTGCAAACCTGACTGCGCTCAATGCTGCAGCCTGACAAACATCTCAACTGACTGTTTGGCACCACATGGAGCAGTTGATAGGAGGTGCTTGCTGGCTCCCGTCATGCGGCCTCTTCTAGAGCTGCATGCCTTTGGCATGTTGCACATAGCAGCGTATACCCATGGGGCTGTGTACAGGCCAACTGTAACCCAGCCTGCCCTTTTTACCACTGTTGTGAGTGCTGTGCTGCTGCAACGCAGCCTAATCTGCAGACCTGCTGATGCCAGTCTCCTGCCCTGGCTCGCACTGGATTGCAAATGTTGTCAAGGCGGCCTACTCTCTGAAGTGAACCTGCGGACCAGCTGGGCCCTGCAAGCAGGACTACGCAATGTCAGTGGCATAGCAGGGCGGGTGCCGGAGCCCTCCCACCAGCTGACACTTACCGCCTGTCCCCTGCAGGTGGGAGGCGCGCAATGCCAGCGGCATGGCAGCTGGCGGCAACCTGGAGATGATCAATGTGACAGAGAGGAAGCTGTTCATGGACAAGAGGAAGCGCATTGCCGTCATCTCGGAGGCTGCCTCAGCAGGAATCTCGCTGCATGCTGACAGGCAAGCTGAGCTGGCTTTGCGCTGCCTGCAGCGCACTGCAACGCCGCTGGGCCTCCTGCTGTCCTTCCAGGCTACCTCAGCAGGGACACAGCTGTCTCAAATTGCTCATGTGACCAGGCTACAGTCCAGGATCCCCATGCCTCTCAGTGTCTGAAGCAACCTCATGAGCAACCCCTGTAAAATCAAATGTTAATCGCGGCTGCTTGTTGTGGTCCTGCTGTGTGCTGCGGCTTGACAGCACCCATGGCGCCCTGCAGGCGGGCAGTGAACCAGCAGCGGCGCATGCACCTCACGCTGGAGCTCCCCTGGTCTGCTGACCGGGCCATTCAGCAGGTGTGGATCCTCAAGCAGTACTTGCTGCCAGCACCATAGCCTGCTCTAGGCACCTCAGGCCACCACCAGCTGCTGATGTCTGACTCAATGCAAGCCACGGCAAAGCGCACCCAGGCTGTGCCCCTGCCATCAGCCCTGCTGCCAGCGCCTCAGGCTTGTGTCAGCTCATATGTAGCTCCCTGCACACTGTCAATGTGCACATTGTGCTGCCTGCAGTTTGGGCGAAGTCACAGGGCCAACCAGACGCACGCTCCGCAGTACCGCCTGCTGTTCACCCCTCTGGGTGGCGAGCGGCGGTTTGCTGCCGCTGTGGCCCGCAGGCTGCAGAACCTGGGGGCGCTGACTCAGGCAAGGGCTGCTGCTTTGCTGGAAAGCCTAAGATGGCACCTGAGAAGATGCCCCTGCTGGCAGGGCCTCTGTGCTTGCTGCAGACCCAGGGCTTCCCCTCTGGCGGGCGTGCAGCCCTGAAAGCCCAACTGCCATGCCTTCATTGCATAGCAGCCTGCAGTAGGCACGTCAAGCTGTTGCACTTGACCCAAGGTACCATGGAGTGCACCAGCCCTTTCGGATGTGCTCACCTTGGGACAGCACTTACCAGAGGCTGGCGCTTGCTGGTGACTGTGGGGCAAATGGCAGGCCTGGCACGACCACCGCTTTGTCTGAGGAGAGCTCACTCCTAGGCGCCTTGTACTTGAGTCCACTGCTGCCTGCGCGTGGCTGCAGGGTGACCGGCGGGCGGGCCCCTCCCTCCAGGCCTTCAACTTTGAGAGCCCGCTGGGGCGCCAGGCCCTCAAGACGATGTACCAGTGCATCCAGGAGGAGACGGTGTGCCCCTTCGAGCCCCCCGCCTGCCGGTGGGACCTCGTCACCGGGGAGCCCCCTGCGCTGGAGAGTCGGGCCATCTTCTTTGGCCAGGTCAGCTCAGGGACAGTTGCCTCCCATGGCCACGCTTTGGCATGCAGCTAGAGGTGGGGTGCCACCATATGTGGTCGCAGGGCAGCCGCCTGTAAGGATGAGCTGGGCAGCCCTCCTTGTCAGATGGGATCATGGTAGCTAGGCTTGTGCCTGCATTTGTGACGATCTCTGAGTTGTCAAGGATTTGTTGGGTTGTCAGGCAACCCCCTGCGCTGGAGAGCCCTGTGACAATGCACACCCGCCAAAGTCGCTGCTGACTGCTTTGAGGCCTGTCTAGTGGCCGGTGGCCTGCTCAGCTTGTTACATGCCGTGGCTACAGGCAATGTTGCGATGCATGCTCCTGGCAGCATTGCAGGGGCTGGGTACTGGCATACCGTCTGCGTACACAAAGTTGCGTCAGCGTTGGCCCATGCAGATGGCATGGTCATGGTTGCCTCTGCACCGCTGGACTTGACTGCAGTGTTCGTAGCCAGACTGCGTTGGTGGCAGGCATAGCAGCTCTGTGCAGCTAGGTCACTGCTTCTCCAGTTTGAATCCCAGGGAGTGGCTGCTGGTGTATGTCTATCCTCCACTGTGGCAAGCCGACAACACCAATTTGACACGCAGCTGCTGGTGCTGCAGGCTCGCGCCCATCTCCTCAATGTGGGCCTGATGGCCCCAGCCAAGGACGTCAGTGCAGTGCAGATCAACCACATGCTGGGGGATGTAGCAGGCGCTCACGCTGGGGCTGGCAAGGTTTCAGAGCCGGACAGAACAGACATCCCCCGCTTCCTCAACAGGCGAGTTTGCATTAGATTCTACAAGGACCAATGCTTCTCAAGCTGTGGTGCACCTTTGACGCTCACTGTCCAACCTCCTCGCATGATGGTGTCAGAGGTGTGAGGCCACAAACACAAAGTTCTGCTAAACAGCCTGTTGTGTTGGCCGCCTGGCGTACCGTAAGCACCCTGCAATCCAGTGTTAGCCGCTGCCTTGCCCTTGTGTACCTAGTTGACAGCCTGGCGCATGTGCAGGCTTCTAGGACTAGCACCCGTCGCTCAGAAATACATTTTTGACTTCTTCATGGCCATGTTGACATACGTCATTGATGATGCCAAGAAGACGGGCAAGTATGACGAGGGAATCGTCGATGTGAAGGGCACCTCTGTGACCCTGATGGGCGAACCTCAGGTGCAAGGCTGCATGTAGTGCTCACTTGGAATGGGTTCCTGTGCTGTGCGCAGGCCAAACCAGCTGTCAATGGGGAGGGCACCTGCTTGGCGAGCGCAAGTCAGCCAGCAGGGCCTCTGATCTGCTTGAGCACCTGCATGAAGCTGTTGGCATGCCGGACCAGCACCTGGCCTCCAGCACTGTGCACAGTGTGCTTGTTGGCCCTGATGCCTGCCCTTCATGATCTCTGCAGCTCCAGGCAGCAGAGTGTAGTCCAACCAGCCCTGTGTCTGCACATGTCGGCAGGTCGCGCTTCAAGGCCAGCTCTTCAAGATGCCACATGAGATCCTCCCTCGGCATCTGAGCCTTCCCTGATGCCCATTACCACATTATCTATTTGTGCTGCAGGCGATCCGCCACGACGAGCACACAGGAGCACCCACCCTGCTGTACTGCATCAGGGTGGACCGGGGCATCTCCTGGGAGCATGCCTGGGCCCGTCTGGAGGACGCACAAGCTGGGCGCAAGCATGCAGCCACAACCGCAGGGCAGCCCAAGGCGGGGCCAGCACCTGCTGCAGCAGCTCAGCGGCCGCCCAGCGTCAAACAGGAGCCTTGTGTGCAGGTGGGCACCGCAGCTTGGCCTGTGTACATGATTCTGCATCATCAGGTAACAGCCATGGCATACATGCCTTTGCTGCTGCTCTGCGGAAGCGCCACCCACAGTGGCATATGCACGGCAGAGCATTCACTGGTTATGGCCTTGCAGGAGTGGTTGTGCCTTTGACGAGTGAGCCTGTTCTGGGGCCTGGTACAGTAACATTGTCTGCTCAAACTGCAGGATGGGGCTGTCAAGCAGGACCCGGGCCCGGCTGCTGTGACGCTTGAGGGGGCAGACCCCTTTGACGCCTTCGAACTCATTCCTGAGCTGGAGGCCCCTGCAGCCCAGGCAGGACCCGTGAAGCAGGAGCCAGTGAAGCAGGGGCAGGTGAGTAAGGCCTGTGTCTATGGGCTCATGCAAGATGCACCCAGGTGCTTGATGAGCCCATGTGTGGCCCCTGCTGGCCCGGCTGACCTCGTGAGCAGAATCCTCCAGAGCAGGAGCAGCGGGGTAACGCCTGGGTTTGATGAAGCTGCACTGTGCACTTTGACATGCATGGCATGCCTTGCAGATGTGTGACCTGCCCGGTGGGGCCTGTGCTCAGTGTCATGCACTGCTGCCTGCTTCTGCACCAAAGCAGGCCCCTCCTGACCATTTTTCTGCATGCATGGTCCACTGGCCACCCTTTGAGGACTTGTTGCACCTTGCCCTGAGCAGAAGGGGTCAGGCCACACCCTGCCACTGGCCCTGTGCTGAAGCGCTTGCCATGCCCCAGCATGACTCAACCAATCACCCCCTGCTGAACTGGTTGCAGCCTTGCCCTGCAGGGCCAGCGCCCCAGCAGAACGAGGCAGCGGCAGTCAAGCCTGCTCCTGCCACCAGTCCTCTGTCGAGCTGGCTACACCCTCTTGCCCTGCAGGGGCCAGCGCACAGGGAGCAGGAGGCTGCACCGGTCAACTCAGACCCTGACGCAGCCCCAGGCCGCAGAGCCAGGGCTCCCAAAGAGGGTGCCCCTCCAGCCAGCAAGCACAGCGGCTTCTACCAGACAGTGCACGCAGGCATGCAGGGCAAGCGCCACGTGCTGCTGGCCCTGGAGATCCCTGGCAAGCCTGACCACTTCACTGTGCTGCGCCCCTCCACAGGCCCAGCCGTGAAGCCCATGAAGCTGGACGAGCTGAACTCCAGGTCAGCACTCCTTGGGTGGCTGGTACAGGTGTGGCAGGGAAGAGGGTTTTGGCTCTTGCATGCATGCTCAGCTGCGTCTGGGCCAGTGTGCAAGCGCCTGTCCTGGCTGGAGCAGTCCTTGGCCTGCTGCTCGCTGCACATCTGGCTTCAGGCAGAGGCTGAGACACCCATGCATGCCCACTCACTTTTTGCCTGGCATGGACTCACAGCGACTCCTGTCTGATCATGGACCATGCCGTGCTGACAACCTGGAAGGGACCCAGGCGTCTGCTCCTTTGCCCTGGGCTGTGCACAAAGCTGTGCAGCTGCGCGGAGATATGACCAGAACTTGCATGCTTCCAGTTTTTGTGCTGCTGACATCTAAGCAAGCGCATTGGTGAGTACACATGGCTGCAAAGCTGCAGATTTTGAGGGGCTTACGGTCACTGGGCTGCATGAGGGATGCAATTCAGGGGACATGTGGGGCGTTGCCCACAATCACAGGGGAGTGCTAACGTCTCAAAACCTTGTACTTACTTTACAGCGCTGACTCAGTCGGGTAGCTGTGCAGAGGAATGGCTTCTTCAGGGTTTGCTGCTGTGCTGCTGCAGGTATGAGAAGCTGAGCGAGAGCGATGCTGAGGACATGTGGGGCACTGCCTACACAGCAGCCGGGGACACTTTTGACTTGGGTGCCAGCTTCCGCCCCGGGCAGCGCTTCCGAGAGGTGCTGCTCATCGGCGGCCTCGTACTGCCTGTGTGGAATGTGGTGCGCACCGCGCTGAGCCGCATGGAGAAGGCCTCTGAGCGGCGCATGCAGGTCCTGCGCATTCAGACGACGGGTGAGCAGGGGCTGGAATGAAAGCGGGTTCAGCAGCATGCACGTGCTGTGCCTTCATGTTTCGGTGAGCACAGACGGACCTTGCTGCTGCCACTGAGCAGTGCAGGCTGGCGGTCACTGCATGTGAGATCTGGCAGAGCGCTGCATCAGTGCGGCAGGGACGCCAGGAGGCCGTAGGGCTGCATCCGTGGCCGGCAGAGCTGTATACAAGGCGCAGTCCTGCAGCCCTGCTTCACCCTGGCAAAGTCCCTTGTCAGCAGCAGCAGCAGCAGCATCAGCTGCCGCCTCGAGTGCCTGCCTGGCGACAGACTGCACCTGACCAGATGCTCAACACCATCAGCCACCCCCTGGCAGGCTCCTGCCCGAGCGACACCGCTGCCCTGCTGCAGGTGCCACTGCTCAGCGCCTGGTGGGCATGCTGCTGCCCCAGGCGGCCTCCGGCCAGGTGCTGAGAGAGATTGAGGCCGACGAGCGCCGCCGGCTGCAGGCGCAGGCTGACGCTGAGCTGGCTGCCCTGAGCGCCACCAATCTCCAGGAGGAGGGGTGGGCATGGGGGAACGCAAATGGCGGCGCTCCTGGCTCCCACACCTTCTCTGGGCTGCCCCCTGTGCAGTCTGGGGCAGGCGCAGCTTCCCAGGGGTACTATGGCAGCAACACCTACCCTGGGCTGGGCACGCCCCTCAGTGCACAGCAGCAGGGTCAGTATGCTGCACCCCTGGCCGGGCAGCCAGCAGCAGGGGAATATGTGGCAGCGCAGCCTGCCGGACAGCAGTGGCAGCAATGGCAGTCCTCACCCGTTGCATCCAGCAACAGCCCCCTGCACATCACCCTCAAGCAGTAAGTGCACACTTCTATGACTTTGAGCAAGCTGCGTTTATGACGTTGGCTTGAAGAGCAATACCATCAGTCAGGACTGACAACAACATAGTGTCATCTGACTTTTGTTGTTCTATTCAGCTGCTTGACCATCTATCTGTGTATCTGCGATTGACAATGCCCCGCTTCACCTCTGATCTCCGAGGCCCACACATGCTGCCATCTGAATGCTTCGCATCTGCACCCTGTTAAAGCCAATGTACTGAAGATCTAGCTACACAATGAAGGGCATCCCATGCAGACCTCAGCAGGCTAAGCTTGGTGGGACTGATTCATTTCTACATGCTAGAACTGTACTCATCGTTGCTTGACTGACACGCAGCATTGTGGGTCGAAACAACAGTGTTTTGCTGGAGCTAGCTGTCATAGTCCTGGCAAACTCAGCTGGGTCCTGCAGCACTTCACAATGCAGGCAACTGCTCCCACTGTCAGCCTTCTACTGTTGCCCAGCTGCGTGTGAGCGGCAGGCTTGTGGCTGTGGGGGCAGACATCAAAGACTTGATGTGCTCTGCTCCTCGTGTCTGGTCCCCCAGAGTTGCTGACCTCGACTTGAAATCGTCATGGTATGCTGTGTTCCAGGAGTTCAGGCAATTGATGCCCTTCTTGCCAAGCGGTATTCGGGCTTTGTTCCTGGCAGACTTGCTGGCCTGCACCATCCTGCAAGGGCAAAGCATAGCAGCTCAAGATGTGTGCCTGCCTTCTGATACATTAAGCCAGCAGCACTGCTGTGCTGCACACGCAGAGCTGAGAGCACAAACATCAGTCCGCCTGCGATACTGAGGCAAGACGTACTGCTGGGAGTTAGCCAGCATCTGGGCAGCGCGCTCAGGGTCTTGCACAGGAACGTGGGTGGCTCCTGTGTGCGTTTGCATGAGCCCTGAGCAGGCTGGGTCTACACTCAGCTGATGGTCAGCCTGCAGGCACAGGGTTGGGTGGTGCCATTGCTGCCCTCATTTCTGCAGCTATGTGCACGTACTACCATGAGCTGGGCATGCCCACAGGAGACTGCCCGTCAAAGGGCACACTGCAGCCTACTTCTGTCCAAGGTACAGGCTGACAGGGCATTTGAGATGAGCCTGCCTGAAGGAGGCTGTCCGTCAGAGGGAACGCCTGAAGCCCACTCTTGTCCAGGTACTGGTCCAGCTTGCCATAGGGGCTGGTGATCACTACTGGGGGCTCAAACTGCATGCAACCAGTGAGTGGCTCTGGCGAAAGTAGTGCGTCTGGACAGGCAGCCTTCAGCAGCCCTCAACCCCGGCGTTGCACCTGTAAGACCTCACAGGTTCTTGTGCAGGCCGCCTGCTCCATGGGAGAGCAGTTGGGGGATAGCTGGGGCTGGGCACTCAAGATGCGTCACTGCAGTGCTGGGTGGTGCCTCAGGGCCCCTGTGTGGGCAGCGTGCTGCCTGGGCTGCGCAGGCTCAGGGCAGCTGGACTCACCTCATTGTGCCGCTTGATGGTGTCCCTGAGCCCCTGCATGAGCAGCCCGATGTCTGCGCCGTGCGTGCCCTGGTAGGTGGTGCCATCGCAGCCCACAGGGAAGCCGCCCCAGGACAGGTTGATGCTGCTGCGGAAGGTCTCCTTGCCGGGGGCGCCAGAGACAGCGGCGGATCGGGATGCGCTTCCGGCGCTGCGCGGGCGCAGCGGGGTGGCATGCTGATGTGCTCTCAAGCCTGCAGTGCATGGCTGCTGCTGGTGAAGTGCTGCCTGGAGCAGTCTGAGCCACACTCACCTGAGGTGCAATCGCAGTGCAACTGCTTGGCCTGTGCCGCATGGCGCCTTACAGTTGGGCCGGCTGGTCTGCTCAGACATCTGCGCTGCAGGAGTGCCAGCAATGCACAGCGCATGGACTGGGCTGACCTAGTGCCACCTCCCTGCAGGGATGCCCCTGACAGCAGCAGCAGTTGCCAAATGAAGCAAGCTCTCCCCTGATGCAGAAAGCCTGTTACGCTACCTGCCTGCCCAGACTTGGTCAGCATCACCCCATAGGCAGATCCATCATGCTTCTGCATGCCTGCTTTCTGTGCTGCCCCTGGCGAAGCAAGCCTGTCACAGGCCCCACCTGACTGCTGCACGCTTTGGCTGCCTGCAGAGTTCTCCACATCTGCACTCTGCCCTGTGCCTGTGCGCAGGTCTTGGGGTGCACCACACGCCTGCACTGGCCCCTGCACAGCAAGACGCTCAGGTGAGCTTGCCAAGTGCATGCTTGCAGCCAAACAGGGTGGCTCACAAAGTGGGGCCGCGGCAGAAGATGGCAGCGGTGATGAGACGGGGAACGGGGGGAGAGTGGGGCCACATCCTCTGTGACTGGCTGTGTGTGGTCATCAGCAGGCATGGCGACGCAGCAGAAACACAGGCTGCGCCCTCACTGGCGCAGTGCCCGGCCGTGTGGTCCCCGACGCCTGGCCCTTCAGCCCGGTCCGTGAGGCCTTGGCTGCATCCCTCTCTGCATCCCGGCTGTCCCCAAACGGCGTCTGGGGCACCCACGTGTAGGCTGCAACCGAGTTGCGCCGCGGCCTGCATCAGAGAGCACCCCGTCCCAGCCTGCCAGCGGTGTCGGAGCAGCACCGGGCAGCGTGTTGCTGCAGGTGGCAACATCAGCAAGCCCTGCATCCTGGCTGACAGCGGTCGTGCAGCCCCAGCATGAGGGCATCAGCAGCAGGCAACGGCTTCAGGCAGCAGCACAGGTCTGCAGGGACAGCACCCCAGCAAGTTGCCAGCCTCCTGCCAAGAAGGATGGTCCACATGCTGGAGATGGCCACCGGGTGCAGGTTGCATCAGCATCAGCACGAACCAGCACAGGATTGCAGGCGTGCCACCTCAGTCAAAGCTGTGGCTCCCTGCCACAGATGTTGCATTGAGGTGCTCCCTGTCAAGGCTGGCTGCCCTTAGCAGGGTACTAGCACCAGGCCATGCAGGCCAAAGGGCACAGCAATAGGCTGCGGGCAGTTGCTGCTAGCAACAGCTTGGCGCAAGCAGCACTCAGGTTGCTGAGGCGTCCACATGCAGCTGCAGGGAAAGCTTGCAGTCTGAGGGGAAGCCACGAACCGGAAATGAGCCCACCTGGTGGGGTTGGCTGCTGCGTGCAGGTTGCGCAGCAGCGCCAGCATCTCCTGCTGCTCCTGCGGGGCGGCCCCCTGCGCCCAGTCCTGCAGGTCCTGCTGAGCCTCCGCCCCCAGGAGGTCACCCGCATACAGGCGGCTGCGTGTTGCCCAGTTTAGAAACTCCCTGGAGTTGGCCGGTGCAAAGCGTTGGCCCTGCAGGACAGCAGTGCGGGTCCCACAAGCTGGCCCAGGTGCTGGAGCTAAGCGGATGCCAAGCGTGCCAGCTGCTCGGCAACAACGGCGGCCTCACAAGCTGGCACAGCTCAGACGGGATTGGAGCTGTGCGGCGCCAAGTCTGCCACCTGGGAAGACAGTGCTTGCTGCTGCGGGATGCCGGCAAGCAGACATGCAGACATCAGGGAGACGGGCTCCTGTTGCTTCGTGTGCTGCGTTCGGCACGGCCAACTATGGAAGTCAAAAGGTTAGGGTGCTTGATGTCGTTTGCTCAATGCAGTCAGGCTGAGCCAGAGGTGCACAGCTCAAGCAATTGGCCACGCCTGAAGCCCTGACAGGAGCTTGGCTGCCTACACATCCAGACAAGTTGGTTGAGGATGCTGGCATGGTGACAGGGCATGGGCTGGCAAGAACATGCAATCTTCATGGTCCCTGAACCTGAGCACGCACAGACATCTAGACTGCACACCATCACAGCAGGGGCTGACTCACCCCGCCTGGGTACAGCGCCTCATTGTCCTGCTCATAGCGCGTGTGTAGCTGGGCCTTCCATGCGTCAGTGCTACTGCCCCTGAGGGCCTCGCTGAGGATGGAGCGGGTGGACTTGGCATCTGTTGGCCGCGCCCGCCCAGCAGCCTGCGCAGCGCGGTGGGGCTCAAGGTTGGGCCTGCGCATGGACCAGCACCAACCCAGAGAGCTGCCAGCTGCCCAATACAGGTCTGTGCTGGCCTGCTTGCAGGGCCAGCAGGCAGCATAAGCCGCACCGCCGGCAGCATGCAGACTGGGGTCCCCCTGGTCGGTTGGCACAACCCTGGCACATGCATGGCAACACAGCACCCCAGGCTTTGGGCACCTCAGCCTCTGCAATCAGACGCTCCAGGCAGGGGAAATGCTTTTGTTGCGGGCTGTGGTTTGCAAACACAGCAGCGGCTATATAGTGGCAGCTGTGTGCTGCAGGTCAGTCCCGGCCCACCTGAGCCTCCGCATACAGCGCCGGGTAGGCCGACTGCAGCCCGTAACTCCAGTTGTACACAGTGTTGCCTCCGGGGAAACCTCCCTGGGTGGCTGCACCTGCTGCAGGGGCTGCTGCGGCCTGAGTCACTGGTGGCTGGGAACCGTCATCACTTGCTGCAGGGGCTGGAGCAGTGCTGGTGGCTGCAGGAGCGGCAGCTGCTGCCACCGCAACTGACGGCTGTTCAGCCGGCGCTCTGTACCCCTCTGCAGCTGCTGTAGCGGCTGTTGCCTGCTTGGCTGCCACGTCCAGGACAGACATCCCCGAATTGCGTCTAGGTCGCGGGGATGCTGCAAGCCGAGCCGTCTGGGGCGTCACGTGCTCCTGCTGGGGCGCACCAGGCCCCTCGGCCGTGCTGCTGCTCTCAGAGGCTGTGTCCCCAAAGGCTGCTTCCTGCTGCAGCACTGAAGGCGGTGTCTGGGGCTTCCCTGCGGGCTGCCTGGCCAGGGCAGCAGCAGGGTCACCTGCAGTATGTCAGGTCTTGGAGCAGAAGGTACATGGCAATGGCTGCAGTTCCTGTGGCACACCTCAACATATGGACAGATGCAAGCCTGAGATGTGAGCACAACATGTTGCAGCGGCCATGAGACCTACTTGGTACAGGCAATGCTGCACCGACTTGCAGCGACCCAGGCTGTGGAAGTTGCCCATGTGCAGGGCCGTCTGAGCCGGGGGCAGAGGCAGGCAGCTGATCTGCACGTGAAAAGGCAGGGCTCAGCAAGAGCGCGGCAGCAAGATGGTGGTCCAGGCTCCCAAGCCCCGACACTTAACTTCAGGCTGACCTCTGCCACGCTCCCGGTCTTGCAGGGCCTTCAGCCGCTGCAGAGCCGCAGGGCAGGGCGCATAGGCCCTGCTGGCAGCCTCCTGGGCCGCCGTGCGTGCCCGTGACATCTGAACCCCAGCCTGTGCCACGCCAAGCGCTGAGGCTGGGCGCTGGGACAGGCTGGGGGGGCCCAGGCCCTTGTGGACCTGCAGCAGCACGCAGCCCTCTGCTGACCTGATGCTGGACACATGCGCTGCAGGGCAGGGTGCAGCGCTTGGGGAAGAGTGCACCTCAGACATGGGCACTTCATAGCAGTACCAGTCAGCCTAGAAGAAAAGGCATGAGCGCCACTCCGAGCTGGAACCTGTGCCTGCTGGGCACGCCCACAGTCGGCAGGATGCCTGACTGAAGTGGCCGTCACCTGCCCCCACCTGTGCCAGCATCTTCTGCGTGTAGGGCAGTGCAAGGGAGTGCCTGCGGGTGCGGCTGCCATGGGATGCAGGCCTCAAGGCCCGGGGCGTCTTGCAGACAGACGGCGCCTTTGCGGCACGCTCTGCCTGGCCAGGCACTCCTGGCTCCATGCTCCCCCTTTGCGCTGCAGACCCGTCCGCACCCAAGTCCTGCGCTTCCTGGCCAGTCACTGTGCTGTTGGCAGCAGCTGCCTGTATGTGATCTTCAGCAGCAGGCAGGCCCTGCTGAGCAGCCACACTGAGGGGCGCCCCTACAGCGCTCTGCTCGGGACGCTCTGTCTGGTTGGCTGCGGCCTGCTCAGCTGCATCTGGGAGGCTGCTCCCGGTGGCGGGGCCCGTGCCTGAGCCTGCATGTACAGCGAAGTGCTTGCTCTCCAGAGGACCTCTGAAGAGGCGATAGGAAAGTTCAGGGCAGAGCGGGGCACCACAGAGTGAATTTGCAATGATGGGACACCGCAGGCTGCTGGCAGGCGCACCTGTAAGGCCAATCCTTGCCAGGGTGCTACTGTGTGGCTGCCTGATGGTGGTCCCTCTCCGCTCACACTCAGGCCTGGGCAGGTTGGCTCGAGTGCTGTTCACAGCAGGTGGAACACCCCTGCCTTGCAGGCCTAGCCCATGTTGGTTCACCTGCACCCGCGCCTGACACACAGACAGGCAGCACTGATGCCGAGATATGCATATGAGCTCATAAGCAGCAGCAGTTAGACAGGCAGTCTGCGCTATTGCAGGCACAGTGGGGTCTTGGACGCGCAGGGCAAGCATTTACGTTCCAGGCAGTCATGCCTTGCTACAGGGCGTGTGTGCTGCAAGCTGCTGAGCAGGCGGCTGCATGTCCAGAGTCAGCACTGCTTCAGGGAAGGTGGCGCAGGGACTGATGATGGGCAGCTGCACTTCGGGGGGGCAGCATGTGCGACGGGGCAGTGTGCTGCCGTTCTTGTCAGTCGGGCAGGATGCCGTCCAGGGCTTCCTGCATGAGGCATGCTCACGCAGCAGCCGTTGCTCAGCACGGCAGGGGAAAGCCTCTGGCTGACGGGGTGTGGGAGGCTGACCTGGAGGAGCTGGTCAGTGGCAGAGGCTGGTCGAGCATCAGCCCTGTGCAGGCAGCCGCTCGACGTCTTCAAGAGGCCTGCGGAGCCGCATGGGGGGGTGACCACGGGTTTGGAAGCTTTGGAGTGCTCAAATGCGCAGAGGATTGAAGCTGACCAGACTTGCAGGCAGTGAGAAGGGTGCCACATTGGGCCACATGCTGCAGCATGCTGATTGAGCTGCTCACCAGGCAAGCCAGCGGTGGCTGGCCTCCGATTGGCCCTGTTACTGGTGGCAGACAAGCTGCCCTGAGTGCCCAGCTTGGCCACAGCAGTGCCACCCTGGGCTTGTGCTGCTGGCCCCTCTGCGCAGCAGCACAAGGGCGTCAGCTGTTGGAAGCAAGACAGCAGCTGACTGCATCCGACACTGGGCGCTGGCCCCCTCTCCACAAAGCCAGTTGAACGCCCAGCGATGGTGGCAGCAAGGCAGCTGCTCACTGCATCAAGCAGGGGCTCTTTGCACAAGGTGTGAAGGGTCCTTTGCCGTTGAAAGCAAGACAGCAGCGCACTGCAACAACTGCTGGGCCCTCTGCACCAAAGCACAAGGTCCTCCCCACTTGAAACCAAAGCACAAGGTCCTGCCCACTTGGAAGCAGGACATCAGCGTGCTATATCAACCAGATGATATGAGCTGCGCAGCAGTCACAGCTACACCCTGGGACGCACCGGGCTTTGCAGGTGCATCGCTCGGGCTGCTACTCAGCGCACTGCTGCCTGAGCTGCTGCGCCCCCCAGTGCTGGCCATTCTCCGGGGTGGACGGTGGCTGGCAGCAAAGATGTTGACCAGATGCCGCAGGCGCTCCCGGTCTGTGCCCTTGCCGCCGTGCTTGCGCAACCAGGCCTCAATCTGGAGCTCAAATCCATGAGAGGGGTAAGCAAATTCCGGGTCTTGGGGCTGCCCCAGGCAGGCTACAGACTCAAGCCAGGGCTGCCCTGACCAGCCAAAGCAATGCCTCTGGGATAGAACCGTTTGCTGTGCAGATCACATTACCTCGTGAGCATATTCAGGAGATTTGAAGGCTTTCATATTTAGCTGCCGCACCCCTAGTTCTGGCGCATTACCGCCCATGGTGGAGCAAGGGGCGTTTGCAGCAGTGACAGAAGCGCTGCAAGACAGCTGCCTGCATGAACATGTGGCCACCGTCTGAAGTGCTGTGCTACTGCTGCATGCAAGGGTACATCGATGTATCTAATGAATTATGATCCATTCGAGTGCCTGACCACCCACAGGAGAGCACAATGTGCGCAGAGCTGGGTCCACATGCGCAAGGCAACGGACAATCCTCACCGGACAAATTATGCTATGGCTCTCTTCCCCGGCGTTGCCGCACTTGTCTGGAGGAGCTGGAATCCAGGCAGGCATTCAACTAGCCAGTCAAAGACTAAAAAGTTTAGTGTTACTTCTTCTAATTGCAAAATTGACAGTGTGGTGCCCGTGGTAGGTCCTTCAGCGCTGCAGGTTCAAAAGTGTAGAGCCTGGCAAGAGATATATCAGGTCTGCAGCGTTCAGAGCGACGGCTGGGATTCTGGTCCAGTCCACAATGATCTGAGCCCCAGCCATTGCCTTGAGTCGTTGTGAGCGACTGGGACGGGCAGACCGAGGCGATCGGGCCCCTGCAGGCCTTGGACTCTGCTGGCCACATGGAGCCTGCCCAGCCCGCTCTTATCAGCTCCTTCTACCTCTACATATGGTCTGTCAAGGCCTCACAGGAGATTCACTGCCATCAAGACCTACCCCTGAAGAGCATTGAGGGTGCGTTTTCCTCTGGACCTCCCACCTTGTTTGGGGTAACGCTCATGCCCAAAAAGTGATTTTCTGTGACTCGGCTGTACTCTGCCTGTTGCATGGGCCCCTGACCCCCGCTGCTGCCCTGCAGGCATCTCTCAGCCAGAGAAAACCCCCAACTACTCTCCCGCAGAGATGCAGGCCATGTTGCAGGATCTGGTGGGGCCAGCAATGATGCTGCCTCCCAGCACAGGGCACCAGATTGCTCAGCAGGGACAGCACGGGCCTCCCGAGCTGGTGAACCCTCTGCTGCAGGCGATGCAGGTTAGACACGCTTTTGGCGGCACCTACGCCCGCCTCACTTTCGCACTTTCCCTGACCAGAAGGGCCCCTTGCCAACAACTGCCTGAGCAAGAATGACTCAGTCCTGGATTTGGCGGGAGGCAGCAGGCCCTGCTGATTGTGTTGATGAGCTGGGGTGACTCACTGCAGGCCATCACTCCGGCAATGGCCCGTGCCCAGCTGCCTGTGCTGCAGCACCAGCTCAAGCAGCAGCTGCTGCTTCTGGCCTGGCCGGTGGACAGGCAGGTCGCAGCCAACGTGCCCCTTCACCCCATGTTCCATGAGGGGGGGCCAGCTAGGGTTCCAGGGGGCGGGGCATCTTCTCATGGAGCTCAGACGGCAGGCTACTTCGCAGGTAGGTCCTTGCTGCACCGGCCAGGCAACCCTGTCCCAAAGCAGGTCTGCTCCCAGAATATTCTGTCGTCTAGCAGTCGCACAGAAAGCGGTCTTGGCTGCCCTCGGCGTCTCCTTGGTATGAGCACAGATGCATGCTGGAGACACATCATTTGTCAAGCATATTGGGCCCCGCCCTGCTTGCTCAGATGTGTTGGACTGGAACCCCTCCCGCTCGGCCACATAAAGGCTGCTTCTGCTGAGGGAGTGCACTGCCATGCAGGAAACCCCAGCGCCAGCCCAGCCCCCAGCTCGGCGAGCCTGGGCACAGCGTACAGTGGCCCTGCAAGCCGCTGCAGCAGCCCTAATCTTAGTCTGTGGGAATCTGGCTCGGCAGCGCACTCCCCGGCAAACAGTGTGATGGGTGAGCCTCACTGGGGCTCCAGCCTGGGCTTGCCAGCTGGTGTGTGGGATGGCAACAGCCCAGCGTCGCTGCGGCTAGGGTACTGGCTGCCCGGCAAATCAGCACCCCTGGGGCTTGCCCTGCATACGTCTGCGTGTGTTAACCCATGACAGGAACAGACCAGTTACTACATGCATCAAATTCGGTACATGCAAAATCGTAGGATGGCATCTGCGATGTTGGCCTTGCGCGGCACTGCACTTTGTGCACCTAAAATTCACAGCAGCATGCGTGCCGTGCAGGGGTCCTTCACCCATACGGGCATGCTACTGCATCCCCTGGTCAGCCCCAGCTGCAGCAGATGCAACACGCAAGGGGCCAGCTCCACCAGGGGCAGCCCCCACGGGTTCAGTATGTGCCACCGCCACAGCCACAGCTGGGGACTCTGGCCGGGGGTCCCCACCCTGCGCCCGCAGAAGCGCTGCAGCAACACATGCTGAACAATCTAGGCCTAGGGAATGCAGGGCACCTGTCGACGGCCATGCAGTCCACCCACAACTATCTGAACAACCACCAGTACACTGGGGCCATGCTGCCCAGTATGCCCCCGCCTGCTGGGCTGCTGCCCGCGCTGCCCGAAATGGGCACGCTGCAGGAGCAGCTCTCTACAGCTCACCCCATGTATCTGCAAGGCAAGTTTGTTCATCCCACTGCGGGTGTCATCATGGCTGGGGCCGCTGTTGTTGGCCTGCAAGCACGAGAGCGTCCTGCTGCATTGCTGCAGTGGCTATACTTGGTCTGCAGACATTGCAGTGTTGAGTTGCCACCTGCCCTTGCTCAGCACTGTCCCTCCTCACACTGCAAGCTCAGCACCGTCATGTCTTGTCCCGCTGCCTGCACAAGCGAATCTGCCCACTCTTCATGGTGCAGGCCCGCCGCATCCAGGACAGGGATGCTCCATGTCTGAGCCAGTAGCAGTCTCTGAGCCTTCTACGCCCCAGCCAGCACCACCAAACGCCATGATTAGCCCCATGGCCAGCAACAGCAGCAGCCGTGGCGTTGGTGCCGGCTTCCAGGCTGCTGGCCCTGAGAGTCAGAAGGTGAAGCAGGAGGCGGGGCCTAACCCCTTCAACAGTGGCAGTTCTCTTAGTCAGCTGCCTGAGCAAGTGCGGCAGCACCTGCCGCCGCCCCTCCCCCAGCAGCAGCAGTCAGCTGCGCCTGCTGTCTCCAGCAGCAGCCAGGGGCAGCAGCAGCTACAGGGCGGGCCCTACGTGCATCCTCCCCTGCGTGGGCCGAGCGGGCAGCCCCTGCCGGGGCACAGGCAGGGCGGTGGCGTCGGGCTTCCCCCGCTGGCGCCAGTGGTCCCCCCCTCTGGCTTTGCCACGGCTGCTGGTCCCTGGCATGCCGTGGGTGGGTCCCAGCTGGCAGAGCTCACAGAGCTGCTGCAGACACTGGATGAAGAGCACCCCGCGGCGAGCTGCCAGGAGGGGAGCACCTCGCAGCAGACAGCGGCCTCCCAGCTGCCCGCCAGCATGCAGCTGAGCAGCCCCCGCGGGGCTGCCCTGACCTCCCAGAGCTCTGCGCCGGCAGGCTTCTCCTCGCCCAGGGGTGAGCAAGGGCAATGCTTGCAGCATCATGCTCATGTCCAGCCCTGCTGAGTTTTCTGAAGCTGCAGAGCATCACTGCTTGCCTGCTGCACATCACAACACCTTGCATCTAGGCTAGCAGCATCAGTCCTCAACATGGGCTGAAGTCGGCATGCTCAGCTGTCAACTCTGACGTTGCAAGTCTGGTGCTGCAGAGGACTTGCACAGCCTGGACCTGGATTTTGAGCTGCCGTTGGTGGAGGACCTATCGACAGGCCTGCGGCCCCAGCGCTCCAACTCCATGGTGATGCTGCCCAGCCTGGGCGCCAGCAGGGAGTGCAGGACGCCTGCCAGTGATGGCACAAAGCGGATGAGGAGTGAGGACATTGGTGAGCGGCTGTGCATGCACTGTCACATGAGGCCCTCGCCTTCCTGGCCTGCTGTTGCTCTCTGCCTATGTAGAGAGTCTATTGCATCTTCTCAAATTGTTGAGATGGCAGCCATGGACATCCAGCTGCATGGCCTCTGCCTGCCTTTGTGGACTGGCTGGCGGCTGTCAGGAACTGCCTGCACTGGTGCTTTGCGGATTCTGCCTGTCTGCATCCGGGACCCCTGCTGACCTTCTAAGCCCTCAACAACACGCCTCCTGTGCAGATGATGGGAGTGACTCTGAGACTGTGACCGTATCGGGCCCTGCCCCGCAGCAACGCGGCCATGCGCGCAGCTGCAGCTGGCCCCGGTACCAGGACAAGCAGCGCCTGCTGCGCCTGGTGGGGGAGAGCGAGCCTCGTTCTGCTGAGGACTGGGAGGTGGGCCCTAGAGTCAATCTGCAGGTCCATGCTTTCATTGATCAAGGTGTTGCTCTGAGCTCTGTTCTGCTGAGTGGGCCTTACACTGCTGAGGATCTGGAGGTGACCGTCGGGCTGTGACAGGGGTCTGCATGTGAGAATGTGCAGTGAGCCTGCTGCTCTTGTGATAAACAATGAGCTCTGCTCTGCCAAGGACTGGGAGGGGAGCATTGGGGGCTGTACCTGGAGTTCAAAGTCCAGGATGCTTGACTTGAGCAGGAGCATGCTGCTGCAGCACCTGTGAGAGGAGAAGGAGCCCTGCACTGAGGGCTGGAGGGTGGGCGGTAGATAACATCTATGGGAAAGTGGCTGCTAGGCAACCAGCAACTGCTGGGGAACAAGCACTCTCCCTGTCAGGACAAGCATGTTCTATCGGGAAGCAGGCTTTGCATTTGCTGCAGGGCAGGCAGTGATGCATCCTGGCAGCTTTGCGCTGCTGGCTGTGAGGTGGCCTTTTATCTCAGATTAGACATTTTGTGCCTGACTGAGCGACTAAGGGGGTTACATCACACGTCATGGCATGCGCTTAGGACGCTGGTGGGCCTTGAAACGATGCACAGCATGAGGATGATCTTCACTACCCCGTCCAGATCTGCATGCCAACATCGAAGGCATCCAGGGGAACTCACAGCTCTGCTGGTGCAGTCTGCAAATGTCAAGCTCGCTGCTCACACTTTCGGATGGTCGCCCGCCTGGGCCCTTTCTGGCTCAAAGGAGGCTCAGGCAGCTTCATCTCGGTTGCCAGCGTTCCAGAGTGTGTTTCCTTTGCCTGCAGGTTGTGGCAGGCAAGCTTTGCACCACTATGCCGATGGACGGCGCTTCAGCAGGTGAGCCTGAGGCAGAGCCTCCTCTGTCCAGAGGCTGGCCCCACCACAAAAGCATATGTTGCCTGCCTCCTTGAATATCCCCAAACGACGCTTCCTGCACCTTGCCTGATCAGATGCTGAGGCAGCCTGCCCTTCTCCTGCTAAGCGACATGTGTTCATGCAGGACCTGCACGCCGCAGCAGGGTTTGCATGCTACTTGCAATGTGCAAACCTGCAATGAGTGCCTGCTTCCTGCATCCTATCTGCCGAGGGGGGCAGCACCTGATGTGCCTGGCCGCTCACCCTGGTGCCCGAGTTGCTTGCAGAACGCATGTGGCGCAGCCTGAGGAACGCAGAGGCTCAGCAGAGTCCTGCGGGGAAGCACGGCTGCCGGCGCAACTCCCGCAAGGGCAAGGTGGCCATGCACATCATGGCCACCTACGCCCTGGGGGAGCTGGCTGGTAATGAGGGCAACCTCAACCAGATTGCTGCTGTGATAGAGCAGCACCCCGAGTATTCCCGGGAGCTGGATTTCACGCCCCGTCCTGGCACCAAGACGTATCCTAGGTGGGCTGGCTCAGACACCTGAGTGGGATCAACACCTGTGGCTCAACCTTTCAAAGTTTTGTCATCCTACATGCTTAAAGGGGTCCAGACTGCATATGTGTGCTGCACCCAGGGGCTGTGGGCATCGACATACTCCTCATCAAGTGGTGACACCTCCTCCTGTGGCACTGTGCTTTGTGGCTGCCTGCTCTGAAGGCTGGAGCCTTGCTGGCCACTGGAGCCGTGCTGGCCAGGATGTGGGAGCTGCAGGTGCTCAGGACACGCATGTTGGCCTCAGCTGCATCAGCCTGGGGCTCAGCTAGCCGCATGCTCAAAGTTGTTTGTTGCCATGGGCGTGCACTGCATACGCCAGGCTTGAGATTGGCCGCAAGCACCAGCCTCAAACTATCCCCTGACCCAGGAAGGGTGCTGTGGTGGACGGCCTCCCTGTTTTGGGTCCAGCATCGACGCTCACCATCCTGGATGCTCCTTGCCTGCAGGTGGAAGGATGCCTTGGTGGGCTGCTTCAAGCAGGGGCGCTACCCCCATCTATACAAGACGGAGCGCAAGTTTGAGGGCCTGTCGGTGTATGCTCTGGACGCTGGCGCCGCCTCCTTGCGGAGGCCTGCCAAGGCCCCAAAGCTGCAGCGCAAGCAGTCAGCACCTGCTGTGCTGCTCAAGCCGGAGTCTGTGACTGAAGAAACAAGTGACTCCGGCGGGGACGACCCGGACTTTTGCGGCTGACCTGGCGGAAGCAAGCAGCCTGCGGGGGCCAGGAAACTCATTGCCCTTCACAGAGCAGTTCTGACACGCCCTGCCCCTCCCCCATATACCCTTATGCAGGGGCCACCCCATCCCCTCGGGCGAATTTGTATTACGGTTTTGAGGCAGAACTGCTGGAGCGAAACTACAAACCTCCCTCACCAAGTTTGCTACCAAAGTCACCCAGGTGCTATCAACCTAGTGCCCACATACATTGCCAACAACCTTACGTTGTGTTCTAGCTGCATGCCCATGTTGTGAGACCAATTGTCTTCTAGTGGGGAGCATTTCCAGTACTGGGTCGCCCAAGTCAGAATTGTGGTGGCGGCCAGACTGCACCAATGAACTCCCCACCAATAGCTAGCTAATGTGCCGCGTATCTCCTCAGCAGCTTTCAAACTGAGTCGTACCCCACACAGCCGCCCAGAGTTTACAGGCAGTCCACACGCATCTCATCACACATTGCATCTTCATGAGGCCACCACCTGGGTCATGGCATTTACTTCACACTTACACATATATGTTGTTTTCTTCAGAAGCTGTCTGCTGCATGCTGTATCCTGGCAAGCCCCATGTTGGTGTGTGCATACTTGTACCAGGACAACTGCCAGGGCAAGGCTGCAGCTTGAATCCGACAACACATTTTTTGGTTAGTGTCAAAACGTCCCGCCTACTTATATGAACTTTACTTTGTTGATAGCAGTCAAAAGCTCAGGGTGTGGCACAGGGAGGCAAAGAGGGCACAATTCAGCAGCGGCCGGCTAGTACCCATCTTGTTGATCCATGCGCTCAGCCATCTGGTTGGCCTTTTCAACACACTTGAAAAAAAGGAAGCCTGCAAGTGGACAGTCTCAAACATCAGCCCAGGAGTAGATTGCCACGCAAATGACATTACAATTTCTGCTGGCCAGGCCATTGAGAAGTAAGGGCTGACCTGCGGTTGGGAATCCAGTGACTCCAAAAAACAGCAGAATAGGGAGGTACAAGGGGCTGTCAGGCTTCACAACTCCAAAAATGGGGTTCTTGTTGGCGATCTCAAAGAGAGACCCAACCTGCAGCCATTGGACTCACAGGCTTCAGCTGCTCGGCGTGGCAGTGTTCACTTGTGCTACTTTGGGAGGCAGGACCCCTGCTCAGATGTCAGACTGCCAAAGCAAGCACTGCCAAGGCACAATGACATCCTCCCAGAGCGGCGGGTGCAGAGGCCCCAAAGCAGTGCAGTACAGCAATAAGCAAAGGTCTCCATACCGCAGCAATTGACACAATGGCTGCCCCCAGCAGGTAGACACCAAATGGCAGCCCATCTGCCTGGGCTGCCAGCTCTCGAGCCCGCTCTGTGCGCACCCAGGGAGGCAGGTCTTTATCATCCTCCTTTGCCTGCACAGCAAACAGGCATGTCTTGATCGAGAGGTGCCCCAGCAATGAATATGGCAGCAGCACTGAGCATGCAGGTATTCTGTACTGGACTGGAGCTCTTGACGGCTGCTAAGCCAGGAATCATTATACAGAATGATGGTGAACCCTTTGTGCACACACCTTGGTGCTTCCCTTCTGCTGCTCAGCTCGGATTGTCAACCTTTGCAGGCGCCCTGGCTGTGCTCTGGAACCTGTCCGGCTTGGAACCTGTCTCCTGACAGTGGCACAGCCCCTGCAGCTCCAAGGCTGCCTCTGACTGGTGCATTCCAGGCTGCAAAGCTGTCGACTGTTGATTAGCTGCATGATTACAGGCCTCTCTCCCCAGAGCTGGCTGGTCAATTTTGCAGACGCAGTCAAACAATCTTGACACTGCACAGCTCAGCTGCAATGGCAGAAGTCTGGCTCTGCCAGCATGCTGTTTGCAGCATCAGGCTAGCTGCATGCATGTCCCGGCCCCTCGACATGCGGCCGCTGCCAGCAGCAAATGGTCCTGCATCATCAGCTGCCTCATCAGCAAAACTTCAAGCCAGACAGCTGCATCACAAGAGGCACATCTTACAGCCCTGCTCAATATCTGCAGCAGAAGATGCATGGGCACCTCCCCAGCCTGCACAGCCTGCAGAGCAGGGTGCCCTGCTGCCATCAGACCGGCAATGTCAACAAGGTCTGCTCCCCCAAGTAGTCTGCTGCCAGCTCGTGCAGGCATGGAGGCGAGTACAGAGAGCTCTGCACAGGTGGGAAGGTCTGGTGCATGTGCCCAGGCTTACCATGGCAGCTGGATGCAATGCCATTGGTGACACCCTTGCGACTCCTGCAGGGGAAGGGGCGGGCCATTGATGGCAGCCAGCGGGGCCATGGTCACAAAAGCGTGGCACTCCCCCAACTGGCAGGGCGGCGGGTTTGCTGACCTAGGGACAAACTATGTCTTCATGGCTGGCTTCTGGGCATGGTTCCTTGCACAGGCCTGCAAGGCAAGCCTCTGCGCCCCCTCATTGAGCAGCTGACAGACGTGCATTCTATGAGTCCTTGCAACTGCATCCTTGCACGGGGCTGCAAGTGCACGCATCACCTTGCTTCCTTATGGTGCCAAGCACGTGGCAAGCGTCGTCCAGGCATGCTTTTGTATGTCCTCCTGTGCTGGGGGCACCTCCGCTCATACACATAGGGCAATGTTGCTGCACAGTACCATTCATCAGAAGCATAGCAGGAGGGCGCCACCTGCGCCAGAAGCTGCAAAGAATCCAACTCGGAGGCTACAGGTTGCAGCACGATCCTGGTGCCGCTGGCACGCTGGCACCAGCAGTCTTGAGGTGTGCATCCAAACCAAGCTTCAGCTGCACTGCAGATTTTTACGCGGCGCTGGCGTAAGGGCATCTGGGACTTGAGGGCCATCGTGGACTCTGGAGGCATGCCCTCTTCGCACTCAGCCCTCTGCTCGGTGCGCGACTCACCCGTCACTGCACTCACATGCTGCGTACTAAGGCCGTGCAGTCATGAACCCTCTTTTCATTGATTCCTCTGCTTGGTGTGCGGCTTCCCTCACTATTGTGCCTCAATGGCACAGCTCTCGCCGGTGCACCGCTTGACAGACCAAATGTGCAAACACACAGATGTTGCGCCTGCACAATTGTGCATGGAGTGGCTGAATCACTTGTTGACCTGTGACATGCGGCTTTGACATCCTGCCATGACCCTGCAGCGATGCTCGCGGCCGACTGCAGCTTGCTGCCTGCTCTGTTCGCTTAGCAGGTCAAGATGCGAACCAGCCCCTCCACTGCAGGCCGTGACCACAACCATTGCAGTGGAATTTGGCATGGCCAGCGCTCTGTTCGCCATGTCCCTCGCCTTCAGCCTCATTGTGATGTACGATGCCGCTGGGGTTCGGCGCCATGCAGGTGGGCTGGCTGCAGTCATTGGCTAAGGCATGCTGTAGCAGGCAGGTGCCTGCCTCCAGCTGACTGCCCTGCTTGCTCCACATACAACTCTGAAGTCGCCTTCTATTGCTGGTCCAGCGGCATGCGGGCGTGCTGCAATCCGAACAAGTCATTTTCACCTCTGGCAGTAGCTGCTTTGCAAACCTGTTGGGCGCCAGGCAGCAGAGCTGCTGCAGTTGTCTGCAGTTTCAGTGCAAGCAGTCCCCAAAGAGCTGCTGTGGCTGCTGCAGGCAAGCAGGCAGAAGTTCTGAACATTCTTTTGGAGGACTTGTTGGAGGGGCATGCTGTCAGTGAGACGAAGTTGAAGGAGGTGCTGGGGCACACCCCCATTCAGGTGGCATTCCATCATCCTGCCACATACTTGTCTGTCTATAGCTTGCTGTTGCGGCCTCCACCTTCCTAAGCAAGCCTGCCCATCTCAGCAGGACTGCACACACTCAACTGTCTCTTACTGGGCATGCCTCTTACTGGTCACTTGAGTGCCATGCAGGTGTGTGCTGGAGCACTGCTTGGTGTTCTTGTCGGCTGGTTCTTCCCCACCCCTCCCATGGCTCCCCTTCTGTGATATGCTCTTCAGCCATTTACATCATGCCCACCAGTCAGCAATAATTGTGCCACCTAAGAAGCAGAAAAGCTGCCAGTGATGCTGGGCAAGCAGGACAGCAAAGTGGTGGTCACATCACAGCAAGCTTTAGATCACCTGAGCCCTTGTTCTCAAGGGTTGAGCAGCTGTATGGCATCTGGCAAAGAAACTTATGCTGGTGACGTTCAGGTGAGAAAGAGTTGTCAGGCTCTGGGAGGGCATATCCATACCAGGTGGGCACCAGCTGGAACCAAGAGCAGGAATCCAAAGTTTGGTACGTCTTGCACAGTTGTCATGGACTTAGCACCGATGACAGCCAGTCATTCCATCAGTCTGCGACCAGAGGCCTGCACACCGGGTGGGCCTGGAGCGGCTCCAGCAGGTGACAGACCGCTGAAGATGGCCTTGGTGGACCCTGCATGCAGGCATCCAGCCAGAGTTTGGCTGCAAAGGGCTTGACAAGAGCTTCTCCTGTGCTAGCAAGCATCAGAGCAGCTGCCCAACTGTATGTAGGCTGCAAGACTCACCCTTGGTGCACCCAGGGACAGGGCTGGCCTTTTGCATGTAGGTGATGGCATTGCCTGCTGCTGGCAGAACAATGTTGTTCCAGGTTGTGGAGGAGGGCAGCACTGAGTTCTCATCGTCCTGGCCCTGAATGAAAGGGAATTGCCAGAAGAGCACGCCTGCAGGCGCAAAGCCACCCATGACCTCTTTGCAATCGCCATGCACAGCGTCAGGACATGCAATGCTTGACATGCAGCTCTGATCAGGACAAAAGCGGGCATTGCTATGACAGACTGAAAACCGTTGGCTTGGAAGGGCAGCCAGTAGCATAGCAGCATGAGACCTCGTGATGCGAGTTCAGCACACGTAGTCTGGCCCCACTAAGAGGTAGCAAGCACACCTTTGAATGGGCCGTTGGACTGCAGTGAGGAGGCAAAGCTGTTGAACACTGCAGCAAACACAGGGTTGCGGTAGAGGGTGGTCTGGGTGGTGTTGGCTGAGATGGTCTGCAGGGCAACAGGTATATCTTGGGAAGGGCCACACTGGGTGAACTGCCTGCACATGTTGCAGTGCACTTAAGCGTGCAGCATGCCTCTTACTGCACACAAACACAGGGTGGGCCAGCAGTTGGCTGCAGCTGCAAAGGGCAATACATGCTCAGAAAATGATGTGCAGAGTGGCAACTGGGCATCCCACCTGCTTGCCAAACTCCTCGAGCACAAAGGGCTTGCCCAGGGACGTGGAGTCTGCAAGGTGGGCATTGATCCAGCTGGTGGAGAAGGCCACAGGGTCCTGACCATAGCTCTGGTTGATTTGCCCTGTGAACAGGCATGCAGTCACGATCAGCCGGGCCAGTTGTGTTTATGGTGTATGAGAGATGACAGAGCAGGCTGCAAGGCATAACAAGGCACACAGGACAGCAGTCTGCGCAGCTGTGCATGACCAGGTCCAAACAGGCCTTTCCAGCCCTATTACTTCTGCCAGTGCAGGCAGGTCTAACTCGCTCTGACATGCCAGACAAAAGGGCTAATTTGCACTCGGTCTGCAGCAGGGTGGAAAGCAGCATGACAGCATTTTGCACAATGATCAACGCAAGCCTGAGGCTAGACCACAGAGGCCGTCCAGGAAGCTGCAGGTCAGGGCACACAAAAGGAAGGACAGTCTTGTCAGGGCAACTCACAGTTGTCGGGCCACAGGTGAGCTTCAGCAAAGTCAATGGCGTCGCCAGCCATGTTGTTCTTGAAGTCTTGGCCAGAGTACTCGCCAAAGCTGTGGGGAACAAACAGGCATGCTGAGCGTGTTTGCAACCACAACGCGTCCAAGTATGGCAGAAACTGGGCTGCAGATTCAGATGCAGACTTGGCCACAGTACAGGGCGCAGCGGAAGCAACCTTGGTGCAGCACATGACTCAGGGAGAGACTGTATGCAGGGTTCCAAAACCCACGTGCTGCCAGGGGGGTTGGCCGCCACATTGCCGCCAGGGCCCCAGAAGCCCTCCTCTCCCACAGTGACAAGGTGGTTGGGGTCCAGCTGGTGAACATACGCGCTCATCTGCTCGATCCAGGACTGAAGAGCATAGGTATGGAGAGTCAGGCTGGCATCAAGCAGACACTGCCCAAAAGGGTCTGCTGCCAGGGGCCACAGCACGGGGAGACTCAGCGGCTGCAGAAGTCCCAACCAGCAACACTATGGGGCAGTAACATGTCACTGGTCCATGCCCTGGCATAGTACAGCCTTCGTGTGCACACCTGAACAGAGGCTGTGTTCTGTACTGCGCATAAGGGGTTGCTCTGGTAGCTGGGCAGCCCCACGTTACACCCATCCCTGTGGAAAGAAAAGCATCATCCACCAAAAGACTAAGACCTGAGGAAACCAGACAGTCTGCGACTTCAGAGTAAAACGCAGGGTAGACAACCCCCATTCAAGGCCAGTCACCTGATCTCATTGATCAGGTCCCATGCCATGATAGCCGTAGAGTTGAAGTACCTGCAGGGTGCTGTTGTGTATTTGTCTTTGTGACGCTGGTTTCACTGAAAAACCTCAGAGCCAAGCACGCAGGAGCTGTCCTTGGCACACGAAGCAGGTGGGGGCTGGGCCAGCCAGGCAGACTTGCATGGACGGCAGTGGCAGGCAACGCCCAGTCAGGGATGCAGCGTGTCGATGGGGCAGCCTCCTGCAAAAGCTCACGGCTGCTTGGTGATGGTGTTGACACGGGTGATGATGGTCTTCACACGGTCCATGTATAGCTGCTTGGCCTCGGGCATGGTGAAGAAGTCCAGCTGAGTGGAGCCTCCAGCTGCTGCCACAAGCTGCAAAGCCGGGCACAAGGAGCGTCCATCAGAACAAGCACAAGGGTTGTACAGCACTGAGAGCAGCCCCTGCAACCCAAAACCGATGTAAACTACAATGCCTCACCGACTTGACGCCATCTGCAGAGTTCCAGTTATCTGCAGGGGGCAATCACACACAGGGTCAAATCTCCACCTTAGAAGGGGATACGGGGTCAGATCACGAGTTCAAGCTGGGTGGGTGCTTGCATCCTGGCATGCCGGCCCAGCATAGAGACTTCAGGTGCCCAAGCAGAGCTGGCATGGAGCACAGCAATAGCTATTGGAGCTAGACTTTGTGCACTGAAGCAACTGCCACAACCAAGGAAGGGGCCGCTACTTCAAAGGTGCAAAGACAGCAGAGGCAGCCAATGCTTACCGATGAGAGCCAGAATCAGCTTCACATTGTACTTCTCAGCAGTTGCAATGAAGCGGTCCAGGTCGACAAAAGCCGCCTCGTTGAACGCTGTACAACAGCGAAGCAGTGCTCAGTGCTCATGCAGCTGTACTGCTGCATTGGTCCTGCTCTGTGCAGAGCAGCCTATTCCACCTGTCCCATTGATGGCCTGGAGGCTGTAGCCGGTGGCCTGCCCGGTGGGTGGGTTAGCGCCGCCAATCTCGGTACGAATGACACGAAAATTGGCCTGGTCAGCGATCTTGAAGAGGTAGTTGATGATGTCATTGCCTTGGAGGTCTGCAAGACACCAAACACCGCGTCAAGGTGTGACCCTGACTGTGCTGACCTCAGCTGGCCCGTAGCTGTGTCGAGACGAGCTCCCTCGCAGGTGTGAAGCATCAGCACTCGAGCAGCATGTCAGGAACACTCCTGTGCTGCAGAGTACGGTGCACCACATCATGGTCAGGAAGGTGCTAGCTGTGGCCTCAATGCTGCGGACGACTGGGTCTCAGCAGGACGTGCACCGCAGCTGCCACATGAGAACAGCCGTGCAAAGCTGGCAGGCACTTTTCTCTTGCCTTGGAGCACTCAAGGGCAGCACACAAAGGGTGGCTGTTCCAGCCCCCAGATGCAGCCAGGTCACTCACAGGCTGAGTTCGTTGGCGTGGTCAGGCCAGCTGCCGCCTCCAGCCACAGCCACCTGCAGTGAGCCCAAGCAGGCAGCAATGGGAACTCCAAGATGTGTTGGCTGCATCAGACAGGGTCCATCCACCAAGCTCATGCGTTGACTCACACATTACCACCCACAAACACAAAGGGCTTGCAGTTGCTGTCCACGAAGCCGCCGTCATGAATTTGGATGAGACCAGCCCCAAACTCTGAGCCGTTGCCACCTGCAGCAGGCACAGGGTGATCACTGGGTGTGTAGCTGCCAGAAAAGACATAAGGCACGTTTGATCAGGCTGAAGCAAGCCACATTTGCACGGTGATCTGACGGGTACTTGTCCCGCCTGATCACGCACCCGGAGAGGCGAAGGTGGTGTCGTAGGGGAGGAGTTGATTGTACACCGGATCCTGTGCCTCGAGGCAAGTTAGGAAGCAAGCGACGGCAACTGCAACGGCCACAGCTGTGGACCTCATGGTGGCACCCGGGGAATGCGGGGCCCAGAGAGCTGCTTGTTGCAGATGGGTCAAGCAGCCGCAAGAGGTTGCCAGATAGCTGGCTGCTCCAAGAAGCTGGCAGTCAACCCTCATCATGAGTGCCGCCCAGACTTCTGTTTCAAGAGCCAGTGAGACTCTATTTCAAGGTTTTTCAAGAAGAAGAAAGTCATGGGCTAACACAAGCCTGTTTCGGGAGGTCACCAAGTCGTCTTAATGCCCAGCCTGTGCACATTAAAGTGCAGGCCATCGCCCTCAGCCAGGGGCAGCTGTCGAGGGAAGTACAGGGAGCCGCCCAGGCGGGCCTGGGTGCTCTGCCCCAGCTGTAAAGCCTCGTCCAACTCGATACCTGAGGGGCCAAAGTGAATCCCCGTGCCAGCTGCATTGTCTAGCCTGCAGGAAGATACATGTGTGTGGGCTCTGGTTCGCTTGGACTGAATGGCAGGCAACAGACTGCCGCCCTGCATGCTTCTTGAGGGGTGTTGCCAAGGGTGAAAGCAGATGAGATGGCTGCAAGTGAAGACCACGGCTCAGCAGCAATGCTCGACGCAGGGCGCCTGCATGCCATGCTCGGTGCGTGAGCAGCATGCTTCAGAAGGCCCATACCTGACCAGCAGCCGTGCAGGAGGCTCGAACAGATGCTCAGCGTCTGCCAGCGGCAGCTCATAGGCTGCGCGCAGGGCAAGGCCAGAGCGGCCAATGCGCCAGCGCTTCTGGAGGCGCAGAACCGGCTCGGGTAGGGCTTTGATGGTGAGGAAATCCTTCACCTTGATACGAGCCTGCAGGGAGGGTTGGCACAACTTTTGACATGAAGCCATCCATGCCCAGCAATCTGCCGTGCCTGCACTCGCCATGAAGCTCGTTTCTACATGCCATGCGGGGAGAGAGCTGGCACCCTTGCAGACCAGACAGCGGGATGGTGCCATGCATGTGTGGAGGGGCCTGCACATGCCATGCAGAGGCAGCGTGCGCAGATTGCCTGCCCTGCTTGGACAAACTGCAGCACCTTGCAGGGGAAGGAGCTGATCACTTGCTTGGATCCAGTGCAGGGCCTGCTGTGCTCACGTGGGGGTGCAGAGAGCCCTCAGCCAGGTCCAGACTGGCCCCCACACCAATGTTGAGCATTGCAGTGTTCTTCTGCTGCTCCAGGGAGGCTTGCATGCGGTTGCCCACCTCCTCAAAGGCGTGCTGCACGTCACCTGCACCCACGCCAGGGTGCCTGCTTGCCACAGCAAGTAAGCCACACCAACATAGTTCAAGGCGCATGCAGTTCAGTTGCCAGTCTGCACCTCTGTGAGGAACAGCCCCCTGTGCAGCAGCCTTGGGGCACCGCCTGCTCACAGGCCAGCAGCACAGCATGCTTGCGTGCAGGCACGGCATGGGTCTCTCAGTGTTGGCTTCACAATCAGGCTCTGTATCACAAGCTCCTGTGGGCTGGGTGCGGGCGAGGGGTGCAGGGGCCGGCGCACCTGCGCGCAAAGTGCCTGGCTGCTGGGGATTGGCAGGTCTTGCCCAGGCCTCCCGCTCGCGCTGTGCAACCTTGCGGTGAGCCAGCTCACGGCGGCGCTGCGCCTCCAGCTCCTCTCGGGACGGCTTGCCCACCTCCAGGCAGCGCATGACCTTCACACGTGCACCTGCAGCCTCGCAGCACACACCAGGTCTTGCAGAGCAGTTCAGAAATGACACCAAGCAAAGGCAATATGACTGCCCTGCAGGCACCTGCAGCCAACCACATGCCATCAACTTGCAGAGTAAACGGAGAAGCAAGAAGAAGAAGAGCAACACCAGGATACATTCATGAGAATGCCCAGCTTGGCGCACCACCCCACTTCAGACGAGGTAATGGGGAGACAGGCAGCAACTAGACTACAGTGCTGGCCTCCAGGGGGCTGCCCGTTGTGCCCTCGCATGACTGAATGAATTGCTCCCTGCACTCCTCCAACACTAATGAGCGACTTGGTGCATGGGAGGGCACCAGCAGTGCACTTGAGCTGGTCACCTGAAAAGGCGCTGCCCAGCAGGCCTGTGTCCTCGTCAAAGCCACCACTGCTGTAAAAGCCCTGGCGGCTCCTGCCAGTCAGGAATGGATTCTGCCTGCAGCATGGGTTGGCCACCAGCTTGGTGTGTGCTTGTCAGACTGACTGAGGCACCATGCGGCTGCAGCAGCTCAGTTCCAGTCACATCAGAAGGACGCCATCTGCAGGTTTCCATATTTGGCTGTCCCACCTGCCCATCCGGCCATTGCCAGGCACAGTCGGAGCATATGCTCCGCTGCCATCATGCATTCTGAGCAAGCTGTCGCCCTCCTGCAGCTGTGGCAGCCTGGAGAGCACAAACTGCATACTCAGATTGGCTAGAGGTAACAGAATGAACTGCACAGCAGTGGCATGTTGTGCAGATGCCCCCAAGCCTGCGGTCCTCACGTTGGCCGCCTGAGGTCAATCCGGAGGGTGCCTATGGTGGACCTCCAGGCCTGCAGGCCCACCCAATAGCCCTGCAAAGACCAGCATTGTCAGTTCACAACATGCAGCCTGGCACCAGTTTGCTCTGCAGAGCAGCAGTGTGGATGGACTTGAAGCAGCGGAGGCTGAGGGCCATGCCATGTAACGGTGTCCCCATGCAGGCGCAGAGCTCACCAGGGGTGCTGTTTCTGGATCAGCTGCATATGGGGCATTGGGAATGTGGCTGGATCCTGATGCATCACCTTTCTGGTCAGCCTTATAGACATCAGGGTAGGGGACCCGCTCGTACTTGGATTGCCCTGGAGCCACGGCCGGCTGCACAGTGGTGCTCTGCTGGGCCCCCATGCAATCTGTCCGGAAGCTTTCTGCTCTAACTCTGGCTACTTTCGTTCGTACAAGAATCCTGCAGCTGTGGCCACTTTCATCCTTTGAGACTGGCCCCACTTCGCTGCATGTGACTGCTGCTGCAGCTCTCCCTTCTCCTTCGTGGCCCCTCCTCCAATAAAGCCCTTTCAGGGCCAACACTCATCGTGCGTGTTCAGAGCAGTGGAATCAATGGGGGCCAATGGGGAAGCGGCCAACAGAGCAGCGCTGGGCTTGACAAATGGCTCTGGGGCCTTTGGTAACATGGAACACAGCTCCAGATCCGCAGGGGGTGGTGCACCCAGGAACGGGTACCACAGCATGGAGGAGCAGGCTGTGGTGGACAAGGCCATCAAAACGCACCAAGACACCACAGCGTCAGCACAACGGGCTGCAAAGGTGAGGATGCCCTGCAGTCAAGTCGGTCGGTGCTTGAGGTGCCTGCCCCAAGAGTTTGTGAATTGCGCTTGCTTCCCCCAAGTGCTGGCTGCTTTTATTGGGTGCTTCCACAGTGCAGATGTGGAGCTAGTTGCCCTGCTTGAGCAGATGGTGCACATCGGGGGCTTTAGCAGCCTGGCCAAACAGCACAGCTTTGGCTGCCAGCAGGCAGAGCCGTCTCATGCCTTTGGCCAGCGCCAGGTGCCCCAGGTATTGGCTGTGCCGCAGTGAACTCCCTGAAATGAGGAAACGTAACAGACAGGGAGCCCAAAGCGTTGTGAGTGGTCTCTTTGCTCTGCAATTGGCCGATTCAGTGACGCAGTGACTCCCTGCAATGATGCAAATGTTACAGATAGGAAGCCCAAAGAGCTGTGAGTTGTCTCTTTGCTCTCCAATCTCTTTGCTCTGCAATTGGCCGTATCAGCTCTGCACAGGCAATCCACCTTGCACCAGCAGTGGTCCGCAAGGTGCACAGGCAGTCACCTGCGCCTGCAAGGCTGCACCATGCGCATTGTGTTACCAGCAGCCAGCACATGCTGCAACAACTGGCTGTGAGAGTGGGCGTCCTGCTGTCCTGGCGGCTGTCTGACCTACACCAGCAATTGCTGCTGGCCTGTGCCTATTGCTGAGCCTGCAAACAAGGAAGGATGCTCTGCATGCAGGTGGCTGAGGAGACCCGCGACATGGCTGGCAACACGCTGGACGCGCTGCATGAGCAGGGGCAGCGCCTGGACAGGGTTGAGGGTGACCTGTACGAGGTGGGTCTCACAGGCACGTTGCCTAGTTGTCCAAGGTGTCCCTGCGGCACACATGGTCTTGAATGGGCTGCTGCAAATCAAAAACTGTAGGTGTGCTGCGTCACACAGGCAGCTTTCAAGGTGCTGCCCTGCACAGGCCCTGCCTTGCCCCATACCTCCCCAGGCTGCACTGCAGGCACAGCCTTGCTGCCTCCCAGACCACGGCCCAAGGTGCCTGTTGTTTGTCTGCGCCCTGCTGCCCTGTGCCCAAACCATCCGGCCACTGACTTGCACATGCCTGCTCTGCAGATTGACGCCGATGTGGATGAGGCCAAGGGCATCCTCAAGTACATGCGCCGCTGCTGCATCTTCTTCCTGTGCTCCTGCTGTTGCGAGTGCGACCCCAACGCAGAGCGGGACAAGACGCGGCGCACACGCGTCAAGCAGTGAGTGCAGTGGTGTGCGTCTGCACACCCTCTGTCCAGCCTTGCCGTGGGGGCCTGCTCAGGATGCAACTGCGGGCTTGACATGCACACCTGCAGGACCTGCTGTAGAGTCCCTGCATACCTGCTTCGTCGGCAGAGTTTCTTGAAGCTCCTAGTGTTGCCTGCCTGCGAGCAGCTGGGCATCACAGCACTTGGCTGCCTGCATGTGTTGCTTATGGGCCCTGCAGGCTCCAGTGGAGCACGCTCGCTGCTTGAGGCACACTGTCTGCTGCGCCTCTGCAGGCGGCAGCTGGCCCGCAAGATGGAGAAGGAGCAGCAGGACAAGATCAATGAGCAGCGCCGGAACGACAAGGAGGCCGGGCGGGGGGGGGCCAAGGACCTCCAGGTGAGGTGCCCCTCCCTGCAGGACTGGGTGCAGGAAAGACCCCGTGTTGGCAAAACAGTCAAGCATGGCACGTACATCCTGGAGCAGCAGTGAAACGTTCCAGGCAAGGCGTCAACAGGGCGCAGAGTTGTGCAGGTAGCTGCACGCAGCCTGGCCCCAACCACAGTCTGCCCTGGGGGGGGGGGGGGGGGGGGGGGGGGGGCAGGAGACCTCTAGGCAAGGGGGCCGCCCTTTGCTGCACTGCTTGATGGCATGGCTTGCACCTGCTGCCTGCCTTGGTGCCAGGCACCTCGACACCAGTCAGCCAGGCCCCTTGACATAATGTGCAGATTGGTGGTTGGACTGGCTGTGTGCCTGATTCAGCCAGGGCTGGCCGTGGCTGTGATGCTTGGTGCACGCTGCTTGATCTCCTTTTCAGTACATGCTTAGCCCCCCAAAGACCTGTCCTGCTCACCCCGTGGCTGCACTGCAGATGACAGCCCAGGAGGCAAGGAGCGAGCTGTTGAAGAGCAAGGCGGCCATGGGGGGTGCTACTGCGACAAACGGCAACCGCCATGAGATTGGAGACGGCCTGGCAGGTTGGCAGTCAGCACGGAGTTGCAGCTCTCATTGGCATGCACAGCCCCTGCTCCACTACTCGGTACCACTTCTAGCTGCTGCACCTGGCAGTGGGCCCAAGCCACGCCCAGCCTGGCGACACTCTGCATCTGGCCTCCCTGCACTTCCCACCGTGCAGCTCTGCCCTGCTCACTCCCAGCTGCTGCACCACCACAGAGGACCTGCTGCAGCGGAGGAGCCAGCAGCACACTGGCAAGCACTCCCAGTCCCTAACATGCACATCAGAAGCTTCAACTCATCTGACTCCAAACTTTTTGCAGTGCAGGCAGCGTCAGGGGTTCTGTAGACCATGCAGCAGCACACTGACGAGCATGGCCCCAGCTGTGCTGCAGTCTGGATACAGGATCCTTAGTCTTCTCAGACTCCTGCTTGTCGCACTGCAGCTGAAGATGCGCAGACCATGCGGCGGCATACCAATGAGCAGGACAAGGCGCTGGACACAATCAACGATGCTCTGGGAGACCTGCAGCGCATGGGCGAGGTGAGCACAGCCTGCCTGTCCTGTGCGTGGTGCTGCTGCCCTGTTGGACGCCTGATTTTGGCATGTCAGCACATCGCAAGCAGCTATTAGCGTGCCTCCTGTACAGGCTCATCTGCACTTGCAGAGCACTCCTGCCTGGTGCCTCCTTGCACAGAATGGAGTTGAGGTCCACCGGAGGGCTACAGACAGGCTGTGCCTTAGACGTCTTCCGCCCATGGCAGTGCATGTGTGCAAGCTGCGGGTGCATGCATGCTCTATGCACACACCTTGTCTGCATGCTGCCTGCAGGCCATGCACACAGAGATCAAGTACCAGGATGGCATCATTGACAGAGTAGACGACAAGACAAGTAAGACAGGGACTGGGCTGCAAAATCTCACGCAGACTGCCAGATCTGACCATCGGCTTGGACCCCGTGGTAACAGGAGGAGATGAGGCTGGCGTAGTGTACCACAAGAACCCCTTGCCTAGCAAACCAGTTGTAACTCTCAGCCATCCCCTGCTTTTGTAGTAACCCCCTTTTCTGTATCATGCTTTTCACAGCTGCTAAGCATCATTGACAAGCTGGTCATGTCATGGCTTGAAAAACTTGATAGCATCATTTGTACTGCTCACACAACAGAAATGGGGGCTTCCATCTGGCAAGGTCGCTCAGCAGGAACAGGGTGTGGCCAAGAAAGATCTGATCAAAAGACTGCTCAGGTGCATGTGCTCCAGGACTGCCGGGCTCAAACACAACTGCAGGCCAAAAATGAGAGCGAAGGGTAGAGTACATAGAGCATCTATGGTAAGCTGGGAAAGAGGCCCAAGGCTGTTGGTAAATCACAATCTGCTGACTTTCTGCACGCTCTGCTTTGGAATTTGCTTCTGAACAAGAAGGCATGGGTTGCCATGCTGCTTGGAAGGCTCCACACACAGGCACAGCCCTGAGCTGCTTTAATGGAAGAGCTTCTCCATTGTGCTTTTGCGAGTTGCCTGTGTCTCGGCACTCTGGGTAGCACCTGCAGGGCTGGTCTTGGAACCTGCGTGATGGCAACAGGGTCAAAACGTCATCACAGCTGCACTCTTTGTGCATCGAGTCTGGGGGTGAGCCAACCTTGGAGCACAGTTGAAGGCTCACCTGCTGCGGCCCGCACAGACTGTGGAGTGTTGACAAGGGTGGGCTTTGAAGAGGCTGCAAAGGCGTCTGCAGTTGTGGTCTTGGTAGCATGTGCTGCCTGTGCCACAGGCTTGGCAGCAGCTGCTGCCTGCATGACACCAGAAGCGTGTTCAGCATATGCTGACGCAGATGTCAACCTCATAAGAAGGCCTGCAAGACAGAGCAACGTGAATAGTGCACAGCGCGGCTGCCAAGCACCGCAGCTGCTCAGATGACGATGCCAGCCAAGGGACCAGAATTTCCTCTGAGCCCATGGTAGCATGACAGGGACAGCCAGTCAACAGCTCAGTCTCTGGCCAGCCAACAGCCTAGACACTGCTGCTGCTGAGTACCCGTCCTCAGGTCGCGCTTGTCGATCGCCTGAAGCAGTGTCAACAGCAAGGACAGGCACTTCCTGCTGCTCACCAGGGCGCAGATCCTGCCCAATGCCGTCATGACAGAAGCTGATGAAGTTGCAGTACGGGCGATACGGGGACGGTATGTAGGCTGATATTCAAGCTCTCACGGCTCTGTGTGATACGCTGCACTTGTTGATGAAAGGTGAGAACTAACCTAATGCAATCTGATTCGGGCAGGGGACAGACTACTAATTCTGGCATGCTTTACTCCTCTTCCTGCAGTGCCGAGGACACCAGGCTCTCTGCCCGTGCAATCCTGTTGCCCGTCTCGCCCTCAGAGTATACAAAGGCAAGCCCATCGCCAATGGCAACTGGCAGCAGTCCATGCTGCTTCAAGTATTCTGTGTTGTGGAACTTGCTGCGGTGCCTGCAGATGTGACATCTTGTTGCTCAGATGCAGCCGCAAACAGCTGCAGTGGGGCATGGCATTGCAGAAAAGCAGGATGCCGGGAACCCTCCAGTGTAGGCTTACCTTTGCCCGCCGTCGCACAGCATGGTCACTATTGTGTGGCGGGGCCCAAGCTTCCTTGCCAGCTTCACAGCTCCCACACAGTTCATTGCTGCAGAGCTGCCCACAAACAGCCCATCATGTCGCAGGAGGTATGTTGCCTGCAGCATGGTGCAGAGGTGAAAGTTGGCATGCTCCCAGCCAAAAGCAAACAAGAAGTGTTGGTCCTGCTGCTGAAGGAACATTGCCAGCTGTTGACAGGACTGCACACACTGGGCAACATCAGGAGGGGCATTGCAGACTTCACAATCTTCAGAACCCTGCGCATCTCAATCTGACCAGGCTTCATGGGCAGATGGAAGAGGCTCGACAAACAGGAAGGGCAAGTGAGGCCATGACCGCCTCAAAAGTTGCCGGCAGAAGCCTCCAGCTCAGCGATAAGGCTTGGGCAGCATGGGCAGGGCTCAGGTGGTGACTTTGTGATGTCTGCGGTTAGGCTTGCCCCTACACACTTGCACAGCCAGACTCAGACAAAGCCGCGCTCTGCACCCACAGCAAGCCCCACCATCTCCACAGCTTCTCGGTCTGTCCCTTTGAAGGCCCCGTCAATGTGGGCTCGCTTGAAGTTGTTGGTCAGGCGGTTGATGCCAATGCCCTCAGTGATGGTGTCCTGCGGATTTTTGAGCCGCTTGCCCTCAGCCTCTTCCCTGGTGTACATGACACCCCGGGTCACCTGCACAATAAAGCACGGCGAGCTTGATGCTTGGTCACAGCCCTGCCAGTGGCAGCTGCAAAAATACCTCAGCAGCCACCAGGTCCTCAGCTCGCATATAGTCCCAGCATATAGTCACAGCATACACTCAGAGGTGTGCCTCCACTGCTGCCAAGCTCGCCCCAGGGGTTGCTCTGCATGTCTCACAAAGCTGCAAAGCTGTCTGGATCACAGAGCATATGCCTTACTGTCACACCAATTGGCTCACTTTGTTGTACAGACTGGAGCCTGGGGGGTCAATGAGGTAGACTCTGATGGTTGGATCGTGCTCTTTGAGGGCGGCTGACACCCCTGCAATGGTGCCACCTGTGCCAGCCCCAGTGATGAAGGCATCAATGCTGCAGAGCAGGCACCTCCAGCTTCGGTAGAGCATTGGCTGCCCGCGTCCACAAGGCTCAAGCCTAGAAGGAGGGTCTTGAAAGCAGGGGCCTGACAAGCAGCAACTGGACAGCCAGAGGCCATCTCCATCTGTCAAGGCAGCTCCTGACCCTGGCAGAGTGCTGCCGTCACAGCGAAGGGTGGGAAAGCTGGTGGGCTAGATTGCAGTGACAGTCAAGGTGGGTGCAATAGCATCTATAAAAAGCATCAGGCAACAGGAGATGAGGCCTGACCTGCCCCCTGTCTGTGTCCAAATCTCCTCGCCAGTCTGGAGGTGTGCTCTGTAGTTGGCAAGATTCTCAAACTGGTTGGCAAAAAGGGTGTTGGGCTCTGCTGCTGCGGCTCGCCGAGCGACATTCACAAAATGGTCGGGGTGGGTAATGCTGACTGGCCGCACGCGTTGAACTGTGGCCCCTGCACAACAGGGTGGCCCTCTCCCTGCTGGTGCTTGTGGGCAGCAGCAGGAGCCCCTGGTGGCTTAGGGTGCCAGCACCAACCTTGGTGCAGTGTATGATAGTGTCAGGTGGATTTGGGCTTGGCAAGCTAGGCAGGGCCAGCATGTCTCAGATGCCTAGCTGCTCACCTAGAGCCTCAAGCATCTGAGCTTTCTCCAGTGCAGCATCATCAGGCATTGCAATGTGGCAGCGGCAACCATAGGAATTGGCCACGACAGCCAGGCTGACACCTGCAGGCGAGGGCACTCAAACTTCTGTGCACCCTGATGCTGGCAGGCTGCCACAACAGCCTGTTCAGCACAGAGCAAGTGCAAGGCACAAGGGCTGGCGGCATTGGCGGCAGCAGATTGGGTTGCAGTCCCCCATGTGCTGTATGTGCTGCAGCATGAAAGCACACCTGTGCTGCCTGCCGTGCCCTCAGTGATGAGGCCGCCCGGTTTCAGGTCACCAGCATCGATCGCCTCCTTCACAATTGTGAGGGCAACCCGGTCCTTGACGGAGCCGCCAGGATTAAGAAACTCAGCCTTGGCTAAAATCTGCGCAACAGCTGGCCAGGTATTGTTGGCAGATGTACTCAACCATAGTGGCAAGAACGGTTTGCTGGAGAAAGCGCTGTGCACATGCTGCATGCTGCAGGTGCCCACCTCACAGCCTGTTTGCTTGGACAGGCTAGGGATCCGCAGGAGAGGTGTGTTCCCAATCAGCCCGGCCACTCCCTCTACAATGCCTTGCTGCTGCTGCTCGCCTCCGCTGGGGCTCTTCTGTGACCGCTGCTGCTGCCAAGCTCTCCGCACCTGGCACATAGAGCACCAGGGATTGCAGCAGCATTGCAGCAACTCTGCGGCACTATACGGGCATGCAAGTGCACAGCTGTTGTAGCTACCTGGCCAAAGAGGCCTGGCCCTGTTCTGGGCAGGATCCACATCAGAGCCTGCAGAACGCAGCTTGGGACTGAGGCTGGCTTGAGGCAGGACGCTGGAATTGGGCAACTGTCAATAATTGGTACCTCCCATGCTAGCACGGTGCCACCAGCAATCAGGAATGCATCTGTGCTTGATACCCTCTCCTGCTTCTGCTTCATTATGCCTCAAAAGGCGTTGAGCATGTGCTCACAACATCTAGGGAACTCATGCAGCCCTGTCCCTCGCTGCCAGGACAACAGCTGTCATGCTTCGAGCGTCCACAATCTGAGGGTTTCTTAAACGGCAGCTTAGATCTCCAAGTAAACCTGCATAAACCCCGGATCATAGCAATGTATCCTCTGTTTCTGCAGCTGCAGATCAAGATGCAGGGGGATCCTTAGATTAGGCCCTCGGCTCGCTCAACAGCATGGGCTCACATGAGCTGGTGAAGCAGCTGACACATGCTCCCAGGCACGGCGTCAATGCAAGGAGCCTCCTTCTGGAGCAGGCACTGGCTGCAGGTACGTCTGTCCAGCTTCTGCTTTTTTCACGTCCAGCTGATCATCACACATGCTGTGCAGAGGATGATGCTGATGATGTTGCCCAGCTGGCCAAGGTGGATCAGATCAAGCAGAAGGCGCACCTGCGCAAGATCTACCATGGATGCGAAGGCTTGATGCGAGATGTTCCTGTTGCTGAGAGGGCCCTGGTGGACTATGTGGCTCGAGCCAAGGTACTGCAGTGAGACTCCTGCTAGATTGCTAGCTTCCAGCAATGCATGCTGCAACTGGCGGCAATTTGCAGCCAGCAACACCCCAAGCATGGCATCCCATGCGGTGAGGCATCTTTCCAAAGCAGGCAGCCAGCCGTTCAAGCCGGGCAGGCGTGCAAAGGGCCCATCTGTTTGCGCAATGACTGCTGCAGTTGCACAACAGCACCAAGCAAGCATGGCATCCAGGCAGTGAGGTGATTGTCCCTGCAGCTGCGCAGGTAACACGAGCCCCACGGCAGCTAATCCTGGACCGCCTGGCTGCCCAGCACCTCGCTCTGGCCCTTTTCAAGGACAACATCCCAGCAACGCCAGAGGCTGTTGCAGCCAGGCATGAGCTGCGCAGGGCTGCGCTCCAGCAGGCCAAGCAGCAGGAGCTCGAGATCTTCCAGCAGCATAGGGCAGCCCCAGCGGTGAGCTGGGATGCTTCACTTAGGCCCTTCTGGTTGAGTTGTCGTGCTGGGAGCATTGAGTTAGCCAGCTGCCTGCCTGCAATTGGTGGTCAGCTCCAGCAGTAAGCTACGGAGCTGAGTTAGACTGCGCTGGCTGCCTGACTGTCCATGATGGAAAGCCCTGCTGCAGATACTGTTATCAAGACAAGCTGTGCCCTGCTGCATATGTTGCCTTGCCAGGAGTTGGCTGCGCGCCCGCCTGGGCTGGCAGCCTCGACAGTGAGCTATACCAATGAACTCACATGTGCACTGCTGCTTCAGCTCCTCTGCAAGGAGTTGGCTGATTTGACGCAAGTAATACACTGATGTTGTACCTTTCACAAAAGGGTCCATCATCGTGCTCAAGCCTGTCTCTCACACTGCTATCAAGGGTGAAAGTGACTAGCCTGCTTAAGCGTCCCTAGGTCCCTTCACTACATCAGAAAGCACTTGTCAGCAGTGCATCCCTTTCCTGCAGATCTATGCAAACGCTGCAGCAAAGGCCAGCGCAGCAGACAAGGTGCTGCAGCTGGAGGCTGCCGAGGCAGCGGCAGCCGAGGCAGTGCGGGAGGACGCCCGCCAGAGGCACAGGCGCAAAGCTGAGGCTGCCATAGAGAGGCACCGCCGAGCCAAGCTGGCCAAATCTGCTGCCGGGACAGTCTTGCTGGAGGCTGAGTTGGAGTGGGATGGGGACTCTGATGCGAGCCCAGGCAGTGCTCAGCAGCAGCAGCCCGTGCCAGAGGTGCAGCCGGCCTCTGCTGGCACCTCTGCTGAGCAGCAGGGCACCTGCTACCAGGCAGGGGAGCCCCACTCTGGGGCAGGGAGCTATGCACAGCCAACACAGAGTGCAAACCCCCCTCAGGAGCAGCCCCAGTCTCTGCAGCGTGAGGGTGGCTGTGCTGGCGGCGGGCTGCAGGAGGAACAGGAATGCACTGATGGAAGGCAGCCCGGGGCATGCGCTGCTATCGCCACAGACGGTGCTGAGCCCTCTGCCGGGGAGGCAGCAGGCAGGCCGCCTGCTGCCAGCCCTGCGAACAGCAAGTGTACTGTGGTCGGGGCTCAGTGGCGACGCACAGCCATCAAAGCCCTGGTGCTGCCACACTGTGATCAGGTGCCTGGTGCGAGTGTGGCAGCAGACAGGACTGGGGCCAGGGGAAACACCAGGCAGCCCAGGAGCCAGCCAGCAACAGGAGAAGAGCCGGACAACAAGGAGCTGCTGCAGGCTGTCCAGGGCTTTGTTCTTGGGCATCTGGCACCTTTGGAGGGCGCTGGGCTCGTCAGCACTGAGGTGAGTTGTGCTGCGCCTCCAGTTGAGCATCACACTGTGCAAAGCAGCCTCTCAACACAGCCTCTCAAAGCAAGGGTTACCTGTGCAGGTGAAGGAGCTTGTTGTGCAGAAAGCAACCGATAAGATAGTGCAGACACACAAGCAGGCCAACACTCTGACGTTTCTGCTCCATGAAGGCCAGCGTATTCGCGGCCTGATAGACAGATATGTGCTGTGGGCGCAGCAGAAGCTGAAGACGTCATAAAGACTAACCTTCACCAAAGCATTTCATGGCTCTGAGCACAGACGCATACACACAACGTGAGATAACCTGTACAAATCAAATGGCAATTTCCAGTTGTCTGCTCTATCATGCTGTCCTCCAAGGTGCTCAGATATAATGAAATATCAAGCTAGCCCTAAATGCTACCACTTTGTCATTACATCTTCTTGGGTTGAGCATAGCCAATTTTGATTCTGCGCCCTCCAAGCTCGGTGCCATCATGAGACATTGCCCTGCAGAGACTTGGTTCTGTGCATTTGCAGCGCTGTCCCATGCTACCAGGCGAGAGCTCAGCACAACCCACCTGTCCAAGCACTCATCGTCTGCAAAGTGAATGTGTGCAAAGCCCTTGGATTTGCCCGTGTCCTTGTCTGTGTGGAGGCGCACTTTAGTAACATTGCAGTCCTCAAAGACCTTGCGAAGCTCAGAGGAGTGCACGTCAAAGCGGATGTTGCCCACATACGCAACCGGGTAGCCAGGGGTCTGCATTTATCGGCAGTACTGCTCAGGCTTAGCTCAGACTCAAAACGGAGGACTGCTGCAACGCCTGACAGGGCAGCGAATAAGATAAATGTGAGGCCTGCGCAGCCCTGGGCACATCTCAAGCAACAGAGTTCCAGCGTTGCCAGTGCAGTGGCAGTACACCTTGGGAGCTGGAGCCCTGGCATTGCTGGAGGGACCCTTGTCATCCCGCCGCCGCTGCCTAGACTTTTTCGGGCCAGCCGATGTACAACGCTCCACCTTGATGCGCTGCTCATCCAGCGTGGTTCCATTGCACTCCAGGGCAGCCTCACACCCTGCCTCCTGCACAGGCAGCATGGGTGCCTGGCAACCTCGCCTGCGTTGGGCGACTCTGGGATGCCTGACAGCCAGAGCCACCTGACTGTGGGACCGAGCTGGCGGGGCAGCAGGTTGGGCAGCTCTCTGCCAGACAGCTGCGGGGCCTGCTGGCCATTCAACACTATGCAGCAGTTCAGCTGCAAGGCTTTGAGCCAAGTCCCTGGGCTGCTGGAGCCCTGGAAGCTCAGCCCTCTGGCAGCTGCAGCGTCGTGCCCCTGTCCAGCGCCAGCTCAGAAGGGATGTCTCATCCAACAGGTGGGCGCTGGTATGCCTGCCTGCAACAGCTGTCATCTCCCAGGCACACAGCGCGCACTGCGCCAGCGCGACTCACTGTGGCAAAGGTGATGAAGGCGATGCCCTTAAAGCGCCCAGTGTCGGGGAAGCGCATCAGATCAAGGTCCTCCACAGCCCCACACTCCTCCCAGAACTCCCTGATGGCATCCTCCTGCAGGCACAGACAGCTGAGGAGCTCAGCTAGGGCCTTAAATGCGCGTCACCAGCACTAGCACCATGCAGGCCCGGCAGTAGGCATGGAGATCAACCATGGATGCGGGCATTGAAGTGTGATGCATTGAGGTTCCGGACTTGAATAGGCTGCCAGCAGGCTATCATCATCAGCCTTGCTTCTGTCTTCTGTGTCCCTTGGACCAGGACTGCAGCCTGCTTGAGAGCAGCAACCGAGCAGTGAAAGGCTCACCTCATAGTGGAAGGGCATGCCGCCAACAAAGACCCTCCGCGGGACGAAGTCCTTTGCCTCGGCCTCAGCAGCTGTGCCGCCCTGCTTGGCGGCAGCGCCTCCATCAGGCTTGGGTGGCAGCTGCTGCTGCTGCAGCTCTGCAGGCTCGCCATCGCTGCTGTCTGCCTGCCCTGCAGCCTCTTCCTTCCCCGTTGCGACGGCAAAGTTGAAGCTGAACCTGCCGGGTGTCTGGGCTATGGGGGCACTGCCCGGCCCCTCATCCACTGAGCTATCAGCAGGCTCAGCAGCAGCTTCTGCTGGGCCTGCTGCAAACAGATCTGAGACCCGGAACCCAGCAGGGGTGGCGTCAGCCTCAACTGCAGGGGCAGCAGCCACAGCTGCAGGAGCAGCAGGAGCTGGCACCTCGGGGACCAGGCCCAGCAGGCCACGTATCCTAAGGGCCTCCTCTGCATTACCAGTGCCCGACTGCTTGGCTGCCCTTGCAGCCTGCCTGGCAGCACGCTTCTCTGAGCGCGGCTTTCTGCGCTTTTTAGGCGGGCCCTCCTCACTGAAGACAGAGGTGGAAACATGCCTGAGGTGGGCATTGGTGCCAAAGGCAGGGTTGTCCATGTCAGAAGGCTATTCAAAGCACCGCAGCCGCGGTGCCAATGTGCATGCCTGCCATAGGGGGCTGCACCCTGTATGGGCTACACATGGAGCTCTGTCCGTTAGGAAGACGGCAAGGTCATTGGAACACATTGCACTTGCCCCACAACTCTTACACCATTCACGCCAAGCCTCACTTATGCGCTGCTGTACGCTCACCTCTGGGGCTCGCTCTGGCGACTGGAGATCGCTGCAGCAGAAGGTGCCTCAAGCTGTTTGGCTGCATTTGGCTGCTTCCCATCCTTCCGTTTTCCAGTCTGTAAAGTTTGTGCGCCATTGGCGGTGTTTGCAGGTATTTGTGCAGCTGGCAGCGCCCAGCCGGCAGGCACATGGCTTGCATCGGCGGCCACTGGGCAATTTACAGCAGGCTTAGCATTATCTGAAGGTCTAAGTGCGTCCCTCTTGCGCTTCATTGCTTTATCGTTCTTGGTGGCTGTCTGTTCAGCAATGGCAGACACCATGGGCTGGGTTGCTAACAGGACTGCTTCTGCAGGCTCCTGCACAGATGACAGCCATGTGTGCACAGAAGTTGGCACACTTGAGCAGCTGCTGTCTTGACCTACCAGCAGCAACTCATTGACAGAAGTGGGCCGCGAGTACAGCACAGCGCTGCCGTTGGCGAGGGGCTCGCGCTTGCCTATGAAGGGAGATTGCTTCTGGCCGGGCATGATACGCTGTCCGTTATGGAAAGAGTCTGTCGGCTTGAACGGATTCTAGATGTAGTCAAGTCAAAGCCGCATGCGTCCTGCCAGCCCAGCGTGCAGACCAGCCGTACCGGGAGCCCTGCAGCCACAGCAATGCACTTTGCGCTGGCTCTCCTTGTCACCACAATGTCCTTTTGTATGTGCTGTATAGAGGTGGTGCCCCAGCACGGCCCCATGTCAGCCATAGACCAGGGCGAGAATGCCCTGATCAGCATGCACGAGACTGTGGCACAGCACTGACATGTCAACAACACCCAATTCTCAGCCATAGTGGTACTTGCTGCTGTGCATGAGCCCGTCTGGGTGGCAGCACCCTGAGCATAGCCATTGCAGGGCCTGGCTGCAGCAGGGACAGCCACACTGCCAGGACACCAACCACCCAATCAAGCTGGAGAGTCCCACAGCTGTCTGCTGCAGCTAGCAGATGCCACAGCCAGCTCAGCGACCCAGATCGCCGCAGCTGCAGCACACAGGAGTTGAGTCCCTTGATCAGGTGACCCTGCCCTGCTCCAAGATAGCTGCAGGCTAGGTATGCTGGCCTACCCTGCCAATGGGCTCAGACAGAACGTGCTGAGGTGTTCAGTGACCTGCAGGTTCAAGACCTTCAAAAGGAGCTCTCGCGCATTGCCACTAATCTTGGCAAGCCTGTGCGTGAGCCAGTTGGCAGGCTCGCAGGAAACAGGCTTCTCACCAGCCCTGTCCAGAAGGCAGCAGCTGCCTCAGAAGAGGAGGCGAGGGTCACTCCTGTCAGCCCTCGCACTGCAGAGATCTCTGCACGTCTTGAGGCAGCAGCTGCTCTCCCAGGTGTGACTGATGGCAGCAATTTACACGCCTGCAATCCTACAGGCATGACCATGGATTGCGATCCCTGGCTGCTCATGAAAGACAGGATCTGCACTGGCAAGTGGCTGGGCTGTCAGCCTCTGCTGACGTCTTCACATTGACCATGCAGGTCGCAGGGAGACACACCGGCTCGTCAGCCAGGCAGCTGCAGCAGCCCACAGGGCACCACTCCCTCGCCCTGGCCGCATCTCAGCAGCACAGAGCCGCACCTCGCCCACTCAGCCCCGCCCTGCCAGCCCTGGCACCGCCCAGGCTGCCGGTCGCGCCGCCAGCCCACACAGCTGCCTGTATGCGCCCGAGCCCAACACTGCAGCAGACTACTCTCAGCAGCTGTACCCTGAGGGGGACTTGGACCTGCAGCGCCTGCGCGCCAAGGTCAATGCCCAAATACATGATCAGCGCACACGCCTGGGTTCCCCTGCACCAAGGTGAGCGGACTGCCACAGGAGTGCCAGCACTGCAGAGACCCTGCAGCGCCTGTGAACATGCCGTGCCGGGTGGCTGCCCGAGGTCATGCCCAAGCTGCAGGAGCAGCATGCTCGCCGCGCCAATGTAAGCTGCCTGGCAGCTGTGTGCAGTGGTTTGCAGATGGCAACCTGCATCGCCTGCAGCAGAGAGCCTGCAGTGCTTGGTGGGAAGCGCTAGCTTTGCTTGGCTTCTCTGCTTTTAGGTGACCTGCAGGGGGGACATGCATGCAGCCTTTGGCGCCACAGTGTGCTTGGGGCGTCACCAATCATGGACACCTAAGCGCTGGTGCAGGGGCGTTCAAGCCTTGGCTGCATGTGGGCCATGGGGCACTGCAGTCAAGCAGCACAGCCAGGTGCCTGCCCTGCAGGGACCCAAATGAAATTGAGTCAGCTGCAAGGGATCCCCGGCCAACTATTGCAGCCAGCAAGCGGAGGCAGCTTGCTGACCAGGCTGCACGCCAGCAGGCAGAGCAGGAGCGGGCAGCACGCAAGCAGCAGCAGCCACAGTGGGAGCTGGACCAAGCAGCTGCAGCAGTATACCAGAAGCAGTCCTTTGACCTCAGGTAAATGGTATGTCCCCTGCACGCCACCATCTGGGTGCAGGCATCTGCATGCATGACCACATGCATCTGCCTGTTGACTGCAATTACCGTGCACGCACCACAAGGTCACAGGCGCATCTGCTGCGCTGATAGTCATTTCGCTGCCCAACAAACAACATATGCATGGTTGCTTGCAGCGAGCATGAGCGTCAGGCGGCGGGCCACCATTCCCAGGCTCCATTGTGGGCTGCCTGGTCAGAGGTGGAGGATGCAGGATTGCATAGGAGGACCCGTCAGGAACTGCACAAGCAGTTTGTAAGAAGCTTGATGTGACTTGCCTAGAAACTAAGGTGTTAGCACTGGAGGCTGGTGGGTCCCTGAACTCCTGCTGCAGCGGCAGGCCCACTGGCTCAGGTGTTGCTGTGCCTGAGATGCCAGGCGCTGCAGAGGCTGCTGCTGCCAGGCACCCCTGCCTCAGCTGGTCCGCTTGCTGCACGCAGCTGCGCCTGTGCTGCCAGCTTCTGTACAAGCCCTCAGCCCAGGCTGTGGCTGGGCTGCCTGCATGCAGTTGCTTGCCTGTCCAGCAGGCAGCGAATGTAGATGTATGGCAGCCACTCTGCTGCAGGAGCGAAAGGAGCCTGTCACCCCCGCCTCAGTGGGATATGACAGGCACTGGACGCACACACCCGACCTGCCAGCAGCCGCCTCTACAGCGCTGGTGCAGCAGGAGGGGAAGCGTCTCAGCAGGCATGCCACAGCAGACGGGGCCAGCCTGCAGCTGCAGGGGATCCTGCGCAACCCCCGCCAGATGCCGGCCGTGCTCAATGCCTGCAGCCGCCTGGCGCAGCTTACAGATGTGAATCTGGCGTGCAATGCGCTAGATGAGCCTGCAGCTGCGCAGCTCTTAGGTGCGCAGTGTGGGTGCAGACATGGCTGCTCAGAGGTGCAACGCAAGCCTCTGTGTGCCGGCCATGATCATGCTCAGTGCTGCCTGCCATGGAGCCCTGGACAACGGTCCAGGACCACTCAGGCATGGCTGCATCTCACAAGCATGCAACCTTCAAAGTCTTGACTGATATCTTTGCAGGTTTGCTAGATCAGGCACCCCACATCAGCTCTTTGAACCTGGGTCAGAACCAGCTGGGCCCACCCACAGCCCAGCACCTGGCTGCGGTGCTGCGCTGGCGGCCCAAGGTCTCCAAGTTCCGGCAGACAGCCACCACTGTGCTGGCTGCGCTGCCTGAGGCGCCGAGGGAGTCACGTGGCGAAGGATTCCGCCAGGTGCAGGGGGAACTGCCTTGTTCCATGAGCCTGTTTTTGACTGGACAGCCAGGCACACGCAGAAGCTGGTGGCACTGGCTGCCACTGCAGTTTGGCTTGTCTCTCAGCTTTGGACCGAGGCCAGAACAGAAGCAAATGGCAAACACTGCTGATGTGAGCTGCTCGCGAGTGACAGGCAGCGTGCTTTTCCTGGTCTGGGCTGACATGTTGACCTATCGGACTGTGGGTGCTGCTTGTCTCAGGAGAAGCCCAGGGCAGCCATCCTGCTGCAGGTGGTGGCGGCAGCTGTTCATGCGCAGGGGGGCGCCGTCAGCAGCGCTGCCCTGGCAGAGCGCCCGCATTCCCCTGGGCACCCTCGACGTCCAGTTGCCCCACCCAGGGGCGCGCAGCTGCGGCGACTGGTGCTGGACCACAACCCCCTTGGGGACCAGGGGCTGCAGGTGGGGGCTCCTGTCGGCCGGAGGTGCACCCTCAACTGCCTGCTGGCCACCCTCCCCGCAGTGCGCCGGCCTGGTGGGGATGCAAGCGCTGCCCAGCAGCACCGCTCACAGGGTGGTGGTCGTGCGCAATGCTGTGGCAGCATGCTGTCGGCAGTGCACCCCAGACAGGGTCCAGGCCCAGTGGGAAGCAACCCATGCCGACATGAGGCAGGCCTGGAAGCTGCTTGTTGCGCCCCCGGGCTACAGCTGCTGCCAGAGGCAATTGGCCAGACATACATGAGCTGCATGCACATGCAATCGCTGCTCAGCCTCAGCACTGAGGGGATGTGCTCTGCTGTGATGTGCGGCCCGCCTGAAACACCCGCCGTGCACAACCTGTTGCACACTGGCCCCCCCTCCAAAGGGGCTTCAAGGCACTGAGCTCCTGCATGCACCCCTGCAGGTGCTGGTTGAGGCCATTGGTTCTGCGGCTGCGCTGCGGGAGCTGCACTTGGGGCGCTGTGCCCTGTCCCCACGCAGCGCGCCCGCCATAGAAGACTTGCTGCGCACAGCTCCCGCGCTGGAGAGCCTGCAGCTGTGCTGGAACCATCTTGGCACCAAAGGTGCCTGCCCTCTGCCCGTTAGCATCCCTTTCAAAACAGTGGACTGGCTCGGCACCTGCTGTGTGAACAGAAACCCCTGCGGCGACAAATGACGGAGCGTGGAAGGGCAAAAATGCATTCATCACAGCTGTGCTCTCAGCTGCTGTGGACAGCAGGGAAAGCTGTCAACCCTCTTTGTGCAGGTGGGGAGGCCATTGCTGCCGGGTTGCAGGTCAACCAACGACTCAAGTGGCTGGATGCCAGCCACGCTGGCCTCTCTGATGCTGGTGGGGCGCATGTTGCGTTCAGTCTCATGGAGAACAGGTGAACAGCAAACACCTGCCGCCTGACTACACACAGCTCCTGTTGAGGTGTGAGCTGTGCTCAGCATGCTTGGGCCAGCATGTCTTGTGCTCATCCTGCTCGAGGCTGCTAGCTTTGATGCTTGCTGGGAGGCCTCGGAGTGTGCCAGTCGCCTGCAGGACACTGGTCAACTTGGACCTGGCCAGCAATGGGCTGCAGCAGGACACCTGCGCTGTTCTGCAGCATGTTCTGCCCAGTGGAGCGCTGCAGACGCTGTCTGTGGCTGCCAACCCTCTGGGACGGCAGGTGGGGCCACACCCAACCGCATAGCTGGCTCTTGGAAGTCATACTGTACATGTTCATCCACACCTGCTGCCTGCACTGTCTTGACAAGTTGCCCACTGTAGCTGCCCGGACTGCTGTGCAAACTGACTTGTGGCTAACTATGACTGGACCTTTGGTGTCTTTGGTGAAGCCAGCATAGCACAAAGTCGCCGCATGCCATGTGACTGACGTGCCACGATTCTGTGCAGGGTGCCATCAGGCTTCTGCAGGGGGCTGCATCTCCAGCCTGCACGCTTTCCAGCCTCAGCATGCTGCAGGCAGGCTTTGTAGATCCCCCTGTTAAGCCGCCGCCGCCGCCAGATCCTGCAGCAGCCAGCTCCCCCGTGGAGAGCACTGCCAAGGGCGGCAGCAAACGCAGCACCGCAGCTGCCAAGCCCGCAGGTAGAGCCTCTTGCAAGGTCCCCATGCTGCGGAGCATGGGATGTGGTTGTCCTCTGCTGCCTGTGCAAGCGCCAGACGATGCATTGACATGTGCACGCTGCTATGGCATCTGGGCTCGATGTGCTGTGTGCTGCACTGGCCAAGGCAGCTGCGGGCAGGCCCAAGGCGCCTTAGGCAGTGGTTTGTGCCAATCCTATGTGCAGGTCTAATGAGGTGTGTGACTTGCAGGCAAGACAAGTGCAGGCAAGACAGCTGCAGGCAAGCCCAAGGCAGCAGCGGCAGCCCAGGCAGCCCCTGCCAAGCCTGCTGGGCCTGTGGCAGTCCACTACTCCTTGGACCTGGCGAGGCCAGCACACCGTGTGCTGGCCCTGCAGCTCGTGCAGCAGCTGCATGCTGGACAGATCACCTGGAAGGGGCTGGTCCTGGGAGGCAGAGCGTGGAAGGGCGCCCTGCCCCCAGATGGCTGGCCTGCTGCCATGCCAGCACAGGGCGCGCTGGAGGTGGACTGCAAGCCTGTGGGTGCTGCCGCAGGTGGGGCCAGGCACGCAGCAAGCAGTCTTTGATTCCACCCGCAGCACCAGTTTGTCCTGATGCAGCAGTCCGACGCTGCCTCAGAGAAAGGTTGCACTGCAAGCTTGACCTGCCATTACCTAACCTGAGCTCCCACTGTCTTGTGAACCCCCAGCAATCAACCCAGAACGCTGGTGAAACTCTGGCCAGCGGTGGCCCTACTTGCAGTTCTTGTTGATCATATGGTGCTTGCATGCTGCTGCCATGCCTGGTCAAGCAGAGTTGTCCTTGCTAAGGGTGAGCTTTCCAAGCTGCTCGTCGCCCTGCAGGTCCCACCCTGGCAGCTGTCCAGGCCGCTGGCGCTGTCCAGCCCAAGCTGGTATCCAGCTTATGTCAGCAGCTGAGTGATCCAGGACAATTGGAGCACTGGCGCATGGAGCTCATGCACATGGTGCAGGCTGCGCAGCTGCCGCTGAATGCTGATCAGGTGGGCTGCGTGGTGCTGCTGCAGCAGGCTGACGCAAGCACGAAGCTGGCTGTCAAGTGGTGGCAGCCAGGCCAGAGCAGACACCAGCCCCCCATAGCGGTCAGGCAGCATCCGACCCTAAACGAGAGCAGCGTTTTCATGTGTTGTTGTATGTATGGCTGACAGGCCTTGCTTGGTGATGCTGCAGGTTGTGCAGCTGTTGCAGGCCTTCCCTCCCCATGCGTCTGAGCTCATGGGCGGCAACGAGCGTGTGCAGGCCACAAGGGCGCTTTGTAGCCTGCTGGAGTCACAGCAGATATCAGTCGTCCTGCAGGCGCTCAGTGACCGTCAGAGCTTAGGCAGTCACGAGCTGCTTACCTTGTACTCTCAGCTCAGCCAGCGCTTGCCGCTTCAGGAAGTGTACCATGTAGCCTCCCAGGAGCAGGCTTCCCCCATGGAGCAGCATGCAAGCACTTCAGACCAAACACCAGTTGCAGCAGGGAGAAGACATATGCCTTTATAGGGAATGCCACTTCATATGTTTTCTGCTCCAGCAAGCAAGTAGACCAGTGCATCGTCAGTCAGTAAGTGCCACAGCCAAATACTTTGGAGTGGGTTAACCAGTTGGAGGGGGCCTATCGTCAATTGCAGGAAATGCTGGGGCAGGGGGACGAAAGCTGGGAACAGACTGGAGCCCTTCTATGTCAGGAATGGCCAGTTCACTCGGCCTCCGAGCTGAACTACAGGCGCACTGGCACAACCTCTTCAGCCCTGCAGGTGATGGGTCGGAACGCAGGTGGATGCACAGGCAGGCAATCTGAGAGCTTGCAGGTGAAGAGCTCTGACAAGCTGTTACGCTGTTGCCTGAACCTCAGGAGACACAGCCACCGTGAAGGAGCTGTCTACCAAACTGGCACTGCGCTGATCCCTGCCAAAGGCAGGCTCAGTTTCATTTTGCTGCTTGTGGTCGTGAATGCGCCCACGTTTGCCTCCGACCAGGTCACCAGTCGCCTACAAACCACCGCAGCACAGGAGTCAGGCAGGCTGCTTGTGATGCTGCAGAGTACCTGCATGGAGATAGGAGTGAAAGCTGATAGCTTGTGCACGCTTCACAACTCTGCTTGCCTGAGCACCAGTGCATTGCTGCTGTAGCTGGCAATACTTGTGCGGGGATGCAGCAGGCTGGCAGCAGCTGGCGCCTTAAGCCAGACCACCACTACCAGCTCATGCCGGTGGTGCAGGCCGTCGTGCTCAATGCATGTCTGAAAGAATCCGCTCACCTGCAAACGATGGCCAGCACAACTGCCAGCTAAGAGGTATACAGACCATGCCAGCAAGAGCTTGAATAGAATCACCGTCATGCCCCCTGAGCTTCAGTGTCAGATGGGCCTAGGTCAAGTCTCATTGTTCACAACTTGTGCGTCCTCCGTGCGTTCAGCGGGTACATATGATGGGCGCACTGGGATCCCAGAGACTTTGCGGCACCCGTGCATGTCGCCATTCTGCAGATCTGCAATCCCGGGTCTGCTGGCATTCAGCTCCCTGCCAATCTAGGTGTGTGATCAAGGTGCTGTCTTGCGCAAGCTGTGCATCTGTTGACAGACTGTGACGCAGTTTGCATGTCCAGCCAAGTACACCAGTGAAATGCCGGACACATGCTCTGCAGGGTCCAGCTGTCCAGGCTGCACGCCAGCAGGCAACAGCTGCTGTGCTGCCGTGCTGCAGCAGCGGGGCAGGATACCTTGAGCAGGGCAGCGGCTGCCGCAGCCACCCCGCAGCAGGAGATCAGGAAAGTGCTTGCTGCTCGAGGCTGGTCGCGAGCCTGGTGTGACCAGATTGTGGCTGAAAGGGGTCGGCAGTACAGCAAGGATGCTCCGCATGTGGACGCTGTGGTAAGCACTGCCGCCGCTGAGATGCATAAATCACATGAGCAAGATGCTTGAGCTGCTGTCTTTAGTACTGCTGTATCGCGAAATGTTGCTCGGGACAGCTGCTGAAAGCTCTACGTCTGAGCCTGTGTTGATGGTGCCATCGCTGTAGGTCAGCTATCTGGAGTCTCTTGGAATGCCAACTCAGGCTGTTTGTCACATCATTGCCCTGACATGCAAGATCCTTGACCTGGACGTGGAGAAGGACCTCAAGCCTGTGGTGCAGTACATTGAAAACCAGGGAGTCAGTAGTGAGTCTGCATGCCAATTGCTGCTGATGGGCTTCTGCCTGTGCCTGCATGCTCAGCCTTAGAGGTGGCCTCTCACATGCATGCTTAGCAGTGTCCTGCAGGTTGACTTGTTGAGACAGCCTTGCACCTGTGCTGTTGAGCTGTCCATGGGTTGCCTATCAGCAGCCTTTGCAAAAACTACCCAAGGAGCTCCAGTGCCCCTCTCAAGGTTGCTGCACAACCTTCCTGAGGTGCTCTGCTGTTTCTCAAAAGTTGTCCCTCCCCTGTGGCAGGAGAAGAGCTGCCGAAGGTCCTTCTGATGCATCCAAAACTCCTCACTTTCAAGGTGGGCAGTGGCAAGCAGCTGCAGTCTGGCAAGGGCCGGGCACAGCTCGACGTCATTGAGACAGATGGGCAGAGGACTGTTGGAGTCAGCTACTTTAGAGACAAAACCCAGTGGGCTACCTCCACTCCACTAAAACCATTCAAGCCAGCAAGCTCGTGATCTCCTTCAATTCATGTTGAAAACATACTAGGCAAAGGCTTCAAGACCTAAGCAACATGAGGTCAGCAGCAGTACAAAAATTGCACTGCGGCTACAGTCAGCGCCTGGCCAGGGCTTGCTGCCCTGCAGTTGAGGATGGCTGTGCCAGGGTCTCCCCATGCAAAGCATCAGGCGCTGGCAAGATGAAGGCCACAACTGCCGTGCAGTCGTCCTCTTTACCCCCTTGGGGGTTGAGGCGCTGCAGCCAAGTCAGCTGGCCAGCGTGGGCAGCCTCTACAATCCAGGGGGAGCGGAACGCTTCGTCGCTGGCCTGTGCCTGAGCAGTTGCAACAATTGTGCGGGACAGCACCTGAGCTGACAGCTCGGTGCGATCTGGATAGTCCTGCAGCACAACAAGATACAGTGTGGCACTTGGCTGGAGATGCTCAGAGGGGATCTGCATGTCAAGGGTACCTCTGCAGGAGCTTGCCGCATACAAGCAATGACCTGGGGGAAGATGGGCTCCCTCAAACCTAGCAAAGCTGCACACTTGCTGCGCACCGAGCAACCCTGCACCCCTTAACGCAATGTGCAACTGCACAACCTTGGCTCCCATACACTGCAGGATCCCGACGGGACACAAGCAACACCAGCATGGCAGAGCCTCCCTGAAACGCAGGACAGCTGCCGCTCGCTTGAACCAGTTCATGCATGCAGCTCCACCTCTCATTTCAATCTGCTGCTGTACAAGGTAAATCAGCTCCTTGTCCCAAAATCTGCACCAACACGTGCATGCAGCTACACCACTCACCTGAATGTGCTGTTGTATAAGCTTGACCAGCTGCTCGTCCCAAAGGTTGTCAAACACGCCATCGGTCGCCATGACCACCACATCCCCAGCCTCCAACCTCACATTGTACAGCACGGCATCCTCAGCAGTGTCCGTTTCGGGGTCATACTGTGGGGCTGCCAGCTGGAAGGGCATGTTGAACTCATGCTGCTGCGCCTGCAGCAAATTTCGGTGGTGTCACTGAGGTGTGAATGTGTGCTGCTTTCCTTGCAGCGGTGTTGGCAGCAGTGTCAGTATCTGGGTCTTGCCGGCATTACCAAAGCTGGCTCCATGGCTCCCTGCTGGAATGTTGCCTTGCAATGGTACAAAGAGAGAAGGCTCAGAGGCTCAGACAACAGCAGCAAGGGCATGTCAAAACATGCTGCTGTGCCTGCAGTAAGCTTCACTTACTGGATCTTGCTGGGGGATCGGACATGTGGCTGGCATGCCCACAGCAGGGCGCATGGCACTGCCAGGTGACATGTTGTCCATGCAGGTGGTTGATATGGATGTGCAGGTAAGACTGGGCATCAGTGAGGATGGATCCGGCAAAAGCCCTCACTGCCACTTGCTGCAGGGTCTGCATCAGGCTGTTTCGTGCAAAAGGCCATGTGCAACACCTTGGTCTGACCAACAGGTGGACAGCCACCGCCCAGCGCTAAAGATGACGTGATACTGCAGCTGTCGCCCTGGGTGAGCACCCACAGCACATCTGTCATGCCAGAGGCACAGCCTTGCCCATGACCGCCAAAGCTGGCCAGTGCAGGATGCTGATGGCGCTCACCTGACTGCTGTGCACACAGTGGCCGTTGCGGATGACCCTGAAGCCACTGTCACCTATATTGGCCACCTGCAGCGGCAGCACCAAGACTCTGACCCAGCACAGCCTGCATGGCCTCGATGGGGCAATTGCAGCAGATGCTGCAGCACAGTAAGCATCTACACCACCCAGACGTAGGCACTGCAATGTGGCATGCTGCTGTCAATACCGGCGGAGGCCTCTCGACCTCAAGGGTAGGCACTGCAGCCCAGGCTGCACATTGACCACCTCAGCACAGGGACTGCAGCGAGGCATGCCACAGATGTCACCTGCAGCATGCCCCCAGGTTTCATCACTCCCACGCAGGCAGTGCAGCTGCCAGGTAGCCCCTGCCCATCGTCCTCATTGCTGACTTGCCAGTGAGCATAACCGAGGACATCCGCGGCTGTGCTGTCCCCCACGCGCCCATACCCCTGGTTCAAAGAGTCGTCAGCATCCTGCATCAGCTGCCTGCAGCAGTGCCCACAAGGATGCGTCAGGCAAGCAGCTGAACAGCAGCATCATGCCTCGAAGAGTTGTCAGCAATCCGCATCAGCTGCTTACAGCAAGTGCACTTTAGGATGAACCCACCAGCAGCACAGTCACTGTTGGGTGCATCCGCAGCATCTGATGGGCAGGCATGCAGCACAGCAGCTTTCAGCCACCTGACATCCTGTGAGCCGCAGGCTTGACAAGGCTCGGCCTGACAGCAGGCTGCCGCCTGAAGAAGGGTCATGACCGATTGGTGACCAATCCTCATGATCCGATTCCAGCTTCTTACGGCGCAGATGGCGGACATCTACACTGCCCACCTGGAGAAGGGTGCTGGGTCAATCCCATCTGCTGCCCAGCCCCCCACGCCATCCGCCACCCCAAAGGCGCCCTGACCCAGGCTGTTGACAAAGCAGGCGTCCTCCCCGCCAGTGTCCAGCTTGTCTGGGTGGGGCAGCATGGCAGAGGCTGCCAGCGACACCAGGCGCCAGTCGCCCTGAGGCCTGGAGAGGTCCACCGGCGTGGGTGGCCGCAGGTCCTCCAGGTCAAGAGGTGGCGGAAGGGCCCTGCACATGGCAGAGGCACATTTGGTGGCCCATGCAGACAGCACAACACCTGGAAGACCCAAGGGTTGCATTCAGATCCTTCTCGGGCCTGACGTGCCTCCTGTCAGGCTGCACAGGGGTTGATATCCTCCTAGCAGACAGGCTCTGGCCACATCTCATATTCATCAGCTGGAGATGTAGCTCTGCTTCTGCGAGGTGTACTTAAAAAGTACCACAAAATAATGCTCCAGCCCTGCCAGAGCAAATGCACAGAGCACCAGCAGTGACTGCCTGCCACCAGCCGCATGTTGCCAGCCAGGTGCAGCCCTGTTACTCACGCGGGCTCTGTCTGTGCCTGCCCAGTCACTGTGTTACCCAAAAGTGGTGTCAATAATCAGGAGCGCCGGCTCTACCTGCCCTCAGCCATCCTACAGCACGAAAGCTTCAGCGTCATGCTGCTGTGGTGCCAGGCACCTGCCAGGCACAGCCCTGTCACTCACGTGGGCCCCTGCGTCATCCAGCCCCAAACCCTCCCCCAAAAGGGCCAGCTCACCCTGGGTGCTGCAGCTGTTCCGTGTTGCCACTGTGCCATTCAACAGCTCAAGACAGCCAGGCACAGCAGAGTCACTAGCATGGGCTCTGCTTCCCTACAGCTTTACTGACGCTGTCCAACTGCTGCAGCACTCACGTGGCATCTGCCTCCTGCTCCCGGCCCTCGTCCAGGAGTTTGCCGTCGTCCTTGTACTCCACAAAGATAGTGGCAGGCTCCCCAGCTTGGGCTCTGCCCATATGCTTCAGGTCAGCAGGCTCCAGGGCTTCTGAGCTGGCCTCAGCTTCTGCCTGAGCAGGGCTGCTGATGGTGGGAGCGCCATCAGAGAGTGACTGGCTGAGGCTGCGGCCCGCATTGCCGGCACTGTCCGATGGGGAGGTGGGTTCCTCTGCGAGGGGCAAGCCGCTACTGCTGGGCGGCTTTGCAGGGCGGGCTGCCTCGTCTGGTCCATGTGTAGGTGAACGCATCTGTTCCTGCAGCATGCCAGGGCTCTCAGCTGACTGACCTTACAGCACTCCAGGCAGCAGGCAGGCGGAGATCGACAGCATGCCGTGCCTGCTGGTGGCAGGGTGCAGCGCCTCTGATGCTCTCCTCTGTGCATTGAATCCACCAACATGTTTTGGGCACCCAAGGGCATTTGGCCCACAGCTCATGCTTACTAAGCATGTGGGACGTAGCATCACATGTCAGTGTTTCAAGGTGACTTTCGCCAGCATGGCAGTGTGTGCTGATCAAGCGCTGATGTGACCCACCTGATCTACAGGGGCGGTCCCGTCCGCCTCCTCCAGCGCAGCTTCGACACCTGCCTCGCTGGGGCTCATGGCTGGGGGCACTCCCGCCATCCCAGGCTGCTCCTCGGGGGCACCCTGCTCCTGCTGCTGGCTGGCATTGAGCAGCTGCTGAGCCTGGCCTGGAGCAATTGGACCCCTTCTGAACGGCACCAGCGAGGGCTGCCTGCCAGCAGATCGCCCTGCCTTCATTTCTCCCTGATCCTGCATCATGACTTCAGTCATGTCGCTGCTTTGCAAACAAGATGCTTGTATGTGGGGACAGCATCAAAGTGGTCTCATGAAGCCATGCACTCAAGCATTGGATAGGCAGCACTCAGCGTCTGGGCAGTGTGCATTGCATGGCAGGTGCACGTGATTCGGGTGTCTGCTGCTCTGCCGAGCCCAATGCACAGCAGGTCACGTCAGGCAACATGAGCTCAGGAACAACACGGCACTCTGGGCGAGGCGTCATCAACCCCTGTCGTCGGCATCTGGAGCAGCTGCTGGGCTGCATGGGTACTGCGCACCTGCCGCTGCTGCTGGGCATCTGCCTTGCCTTGCTGCAGCCGCAGCTGGGCAGAGGGCTGCTGCACCGCATCCTGCGGCCATGTCCAGCCGCTGTTCAGAGCATCCCCTGACAGTTGTGCGTCGTGAAACAAAGGCCAGCCCTGGCCAGGGGCTGGTGCTCCCAAGATGTGATTAATGCTCCAGCCTGCTCAGACTGCAGTGCACCTGCCAAGCAGTGTCACCTGCAGGGCAGGGCTGGGGCTATGGAAGAAAGGGCTCTCCTCCAGGGGCGTCCTCTGCCGGCCAACAGCGCCGCTGCATCCTCCTGCAGCCCCAGGCAGGGTGCCTGGCGCCTGCTTTGCTCCAGTTGCGGCTGCCTGCTCCTCCCCAGGCTGCCCCTCATTCTGCAGCACCAGGGCGGCCAGCTGCACAACAGTGTTCAGGAATCACCAGGTCAAACAAAGCACCCCACTGCTCATCTCAAGCTGCTAAAGTTGATCACCTGCTGTGCTTTGCTGGCACTGTGGAAGAGTAGCCCTTGTTGCCCGTGCTGCCACCTGATGATGCCCTGCTTGCCGCGGTGGGCAGCTCCTGGAAGGGTGCCTGGCACCTGCTCTGCCTCGGTGGTTGCAGCTGTCAGGGACTCCCCAGGACTATGGACGGACGGTCCCTCCTGTTCAGTCTGCCGGCTGTCGGCAGGCAGCGTGCCACTGCCGTCTGGCTGCCCCGAGTGGCCCTCTCCCTGTTTCTGCCGCGCCACCCAGCTCTGCCATCCCTGCAGGTGCTGCTGCAGCTGCTGAGTCCCCTCCCGAGTGGCAGGCACTGCCGCAGGGAAGGTGGGCCGGGACCCCTGCGCTGCGGCAGGGCTCGCACTGGATTGTGCAGCATGACCCACCGCAGCGTCTCTGGCTTGCGTGTCCTTGCCGGGAGGGGTGTGTGTGGCAAACAACTCATGCTGAGGGTGCCTGCAAGCAGAGTGGTGGCTGCAGAATGTGCATGTCATCTGACATGACAGAGGGCATCCCATGGGTCATACCAGCAGCTTGTGCAGCCTTTCCTATCTAATGCAAGAGCAGCTCACCTCTCTTCTGGCCCAGGCCTGGACCTGCCTTTCCACCAATTGCCAAGTAGAAGTCCCACACCAAGCAGTGCCGCAGCAACACTGACTGCAAGGACAGAGCGTGGCACTGGAGATCGAGCTGGTGGTGGCGCTTGAGTCTGGATCATCTGCAGAGCAATGGGCCCAGCACTTTTTGCAGGCACTGGTTGCCTGCTCCGCAGCCTGACAGCGGTGCTGTCCTCTGCATGTTTCAACAGCAACGAGCACAGCACAGCATGCTTGCCTGCCTCTGGACCTGCTGCTCCTGTCCATGTTGCCTCCTGCCACCTGGAAGCAACAGGGGGAACCAGATCAGCATGCCTTCTGCGGGCAGGTGCCAGTGAGTACCGGCCTACCGCAAATCACAACATTGGCCTCTCTCAGCTGCTGTGAGCTGTGAAAGCGAGACTTGGCGCCCGGCCTGCAGGCTGTATGCCTCCTGCTCCGGCTAATGTGCAGAGAATGAGATCCAGGAATGAGGCTAGACTGCATTACAGCCCAGAGCGATGATCAGCTCTGATTGCTCACATATGTGAGGGGTTTGACTAAGCTGGCAGTTGACCCAGATAATAATAATCTGGGGTGGGTCTCTCCATTTCAACTGGTTTCTGGAGACTACACTGACATCCCCGCATAGGCACGCTGCAGAAGGAGTCGTGCGCATTCAGGAATCCTTGCAGCCCGCATGTGGTACTGCTGCTGTAATCCATGGCTGCCGACCGTGCAATCCCTTGCTGCTGCGATCAGCTGCTCAGGCACTGCGCTGACGCCATGCAGGGCACCCAGCATGCCACCCACGACGGCGGCATTGGTGCTGGGCTCTCCACCTGCCGCCAGGGCAGCTTTGAGACCGGCTTCAAAGCCTGTGCCCAGCCTCAGATGCATAAAGGCCAGCTGAAACGGCCACTTGACCCACGCGACGCTGTACAGGCCTTCTCTGCCAGGCAGCTCTGTCATGCCTGCTGCCTCACGCAGCCAGGACTGCACTGCCAAATTGTCTGGCAGGGCATCCGCCCAAGTGTTCGCAGCTCGCAAGGCCCCTGCCCCATCTCCAGGGCAGCGGATTAAGTGCGCGATGGCAATGTCGTAGGTTGCAACTGCGTTGCCCGGCTCAAGGCTTGGGTGGGTCAGGGCCGCCTCCTGTCTCGCACAGGCTGCCAGCTGAGACGTGGACAGCCGGTGCCCCCAGATGGCCAGCGGCGGGGCCCTCATTAGGGCGCCATTGGAGCATGCAGGCATCCCAGTGCGATGCTCCTCCGCAGCAGTCCCCTTGGCGATGTCTGCCAGCATCTGTTTTGGTGACTTGCCCTCCCGCAGGCCACGCTGCATGATTCTCAATGCGCGCCTGATGGTCTTGCCGTGGCCAGCTGGTGGGGCACAGCCGCTGGGTGGCTGACTCCAGGTGACGTACTCTCTGATGAGGTCTGCGACTGGCAGCTGGCCAGCTGCTGGGTGCCCAGCCAGTGCATGAGCCATGCACAGAGCCATTTCAGTGTCGGCGCTGACCTGCAGTTCAGTGTCAGCAATCACTTCTGTGATGACTGGAGCTCAGCTGCAGGTGCTCTTTAGGTCATGGGCAAACGCTGACGGCACGTTGGCAGCTGGCTGGCAGCAGAGATAGAAGGTGCTACAGATCACTGTTACAAGGTCCCAAGTGGACATGCTGAGCAAAGCAGGCTGGGGCTGCAGGCCAGTGGTGAATGCATTGCTGAAGTGACTTGTTGTACTGTTTCACCTGGCCAGGTGCGCGCTTGCTGCCCCTGTTGCTCTTCCACACCAGCGCGCCATCAATGTCCTCCAAGGATGGCCGCTTGTCGCCAAATTCCAGCATGGCACCTGTGGCATTCCCTACAGCCGCTCCCCAGAGGGCGCCCAGCGCTGCATTACCCACATCAGGGGAAATGTCCATCAGGTTGGCTCCGCCTGAACTCTCTGTCCAAACCAGATGGGAGGCACCAGACTTGACACAGTACTGCAGCCCAGCACTAGCCCCAGCCAAAGCAGTCGGGGCAGAGCATCGGTCTGATGAACTTGTTCCTCGTTCAGAGACTTTGCGCTATCGTCCTGTTGGTACAAATGCCATGCCGCTTGCGAACTAGGGGCTAGGGTAATGTATTTGACAGGGATGATCAGGGACATGCATTGGCCAAAAAATCCTAAACAGCTCAAGAGGCCAGCTCCCTGCGTTTCTGCGCTGCCTCCAGACGTATCTCATGGGCTGCAGCAGCTGCCATCACCAGCTGCATCTCGTCTGTATGGCAATCATATCTGAAGCGCATGCGGAGGTTGGGTACATTTGTCTTGTGGATGTCATTGCCATCAGGCCCCGGCTTCCAGTAGTGCTTGTGCACCCAGTGCATCTTGATCTGCAACATGTGTGTCATGCTGTGAGGTTGCTGCTAGCAGCCCTGGGATCTGAGCATGACCATTGTGCAAGCAGCAATGGCGACCCAGAACAGGAACGCACCCCAGGTTCCTGCTTGAAGCTGCAAATGCACTTCTGAAAGAGGGTTTTTCCAAGCAGCAACGCCACCACAGACAACTTGAGCACCTACCTGATGCGGGAAGCCACTGTGCGTCACACTGTTGCGAGCAATCTCACAGAGATCAGTTGCGCTCAACTTCCACACCTGCGGCACAGGCAGGCAGTCACTAGCAGACCATGGGCCGGCTCGACAAAGGCAGCAGCAGCACCTGTGTCTCTTGGAGGTACATCATCAAAGCTACCTCAATGCACATGATGTGTTACAATAAGTCAGGACGACCGCTAGTCAAACCTACAGCCAGCCAGTCGATGCACCAGGTGGGGCTGAGCAGCCACTTTGCACCACACTGGTCATCTCAAGAACGGCATACACATATTAAATTCTCACATGTCGCAGGGCTATGCGCACTGCTATGCTGCCTGCGCGGGGTTCCAGCCTCCCTGTGCAGCCCGTCGTAGGTGCTGCAGTCTTAAGCACATACAGAGCAGGCGTCTGCCATACCGTGCTCTAGCGCCAGATCAGGCAGGCAGCAGATGCAGCTGGACTGGGGTCACATTGCCTGAAAAGCTCCAGGCCATCAGCAGGATGTCCACCAAACCATATGTCACATATGCACTGTGCAATGCCACCGCACCTGTGCGGCCACACTGTACTCCTCCACCAGGGGCTCCTTGGTCAGGTGGATCTGCAGGGGGTCATCCGTGCTGAGGCTGATGCTAAGCCCACGAGCAAAGAAGGTGGGGAATGGATTCCGGTGGTAGTCCAGGAACAGGCTGTTGTTGCTGAGGGGGCTCATGCACAGCCCCACCTGCATGGCAAGGTACAGCGGGGTCGTGGCAGACCAAGCCCAAGCACTGGCATGGGCAGACAGCGGCGCAAGACGGGTGCTCTCCCAACAGAGGAGCTACTTCAATCAAGAGGGTTCAGAGGGACCTAGGCCTGCCTGCTGGCTGGGTCCGTCACATCCAGGCAGCAGGGACAGGGATGCTGCACTGCGTAGCCATGGGCATACTGCAGGTCAAGTTGCACAGACGTCAAGTGAGGCTACATTTGAGCCTTTCAGACTCACCTGGGCCAGATAAAAGAGATACTGTATGCAAGGAGACTTGCGCAGGGTGATGCCATGTGCAATGTTCTCGCACAGCATGAAGGCACTGACGACATGGTCTGTGTCCCCTGCCTCCCCTGCAGACACCACACCTCCTGTCAGACCGCTGTGAGCTCTGATGAGCAGACAGCAGGTGATGCTGGGCAACTGCATGGTCTTGGCCGTGGCTGATGTCAAGCTGGTGGGCTCTACCGGCGCAACTTAGCCAGCAGGCCACAGCCTCAGCAAGCGTCGCACCTGGCACACTGTGCCTGCCAGACCACACGAAAAGCAGTCTGACTCAGTGTACCCCAAGATGTGGTCACCAACAAGGCAGTCTGCGTCATTTGCACTGCAGCAGACTGAATTCATTCACCGCCTGACCACAAGTGGAGCAGCCTGGATGCGCACAGCACCAACTTTCCCGTTCACTGGAGCAGCATGGCACACCTGCATGCGGCCTGAAGGCGATGGTGTTGAGGCCACGGGCCTCCCTCAGCTTGTTGAGGGTGTACAAGTTGGCGTAGACATAGTATGCATAGTAGGAGTAGGCTGGGTTGTGCTTCAAGTTCCACTCCCGAGGGGTCTGCATGTGCTTGGCTGGGCGCCGCTCAGGCCTGCTCTCATCGTCCACCATGTCCAAGCCCACTACCTGAAAAAAGACCCAGAATTTGCACTTACTGCTTTGACCTGCACCTTCTGTCCAGCAGTGCCTAAAACTGCATTTCTCGTCCCATTCCTCAACTCACGGCCTGTACGGGCTCCACAAGCGTTAGCGTATGCCAAAGTATGATGCAAGAAGACAGGCTTTACACAGAAGTGCCCCTCAACAGTGCTAGAGGCGAGCCCATGAGGCAAGCTTGACAAACCTTGAGCACAGGTGCTCAGCATTGCAGCTGCCTGCTCGGCACAAGTGTTGTGCAATGTGCACAATGGCCAGTTCAGGAGATTGCAGCCACAGCAACAGGGTATGCACAGCTGCAACCCCACTATTGTAATATAGAGGCATCTGGGATGGCTGTCGGGCTCACTGACACCTTTAAGCTCCTGTTTAAGGCATGAAGTCTTCAAATGCAAGTAAAGCAGTGGCACATATGCACTCCAACAACCCACTGTTTTGAGGAAGAGGTGGAGCTGGGGGTGGCTGTTAGGGTCGCGAGTGACCTCAAACAAGGGGTGGAAAATGTTATCCAGCAGCTGCTCGAAATTGTCAATGAGCCCCTGTTCCTTGTACACATTGTAGAGCCGTGGAATCTGCAGCAGAAGTGCATTCAGGTTCAAAGCGCACTCAGAATGCTCGGCTTCCCTGGCCTGCAGCGGCCAGAACTTGACATCAGAAAATCAGTGATTTTGGGCACTGGGGCCCACTGCACCTGCCTTGATGAGCCACAGGACAATTGTGTCACAAAGCCGTGTCTGCAGCAACACTGCCGCAGGTGCACACTGCACTTACCTGGAACAGCTGTTGCTGCGCAGGCAATTGTTGCAGGGGCGATGCGGCCACAGGAGCTGACTGCCCATTCCATGCATGAGCCACAAGAGCCTACTGCAATTGCTGAATGATCCACAGCACAAGTATAATGCACAGCTGTTGCTTCCCCTTACAGTGGTGATGCTGCCCATGACCTCACAGCACTTGCCTGGATAAGCCACAGAACGTTGTCGCTGTACAGGCGGTTGTTGCAATACCAGGCCGCCAGCATGTCCCACTCTACGCGCTTGCGCCCATATATGGAGATGCGATACTCAGCATGCTGGTACTTGCTGGCCTCCATGTCCCCCAGCACCTCCTGAGTCAGCTCTGCCAAGAAGCGGCCGTGCAGGATGTTGTCCTGCAGTGAGGCCAGCAATTATCGAGTCACCTCGCTCCTCAGAGCATAAGCAGGGACCCAGGCATGGCCCAGCAGCAAGATTTCATCACTGCAGGTGTTGCGGGCAGGGGGAAGCGCAGTACGAGGGAGATTCACAGAAGACTCTGCAGCACCGACGCCAGAGGTAGCAGGCTCTCTGGGGCCTTCAAGGCCTCTCGCCAGCACAAAGCAGCACGCCATGAGAACAGTGTGCACCTCCGTCTGTGGATGACAGGCTCAGGTGCTGCATTGATGGCCCACCTGCTTGATGAAGATCTCCCTCAGCCGGCTTTGCCCACAAGGGTTGTACTTGAGGTTGAAGCGGTCAAAGCGGTGGAAGATGTTTTTGTCCGCGTGCATGTCCAGGGTGTCCACATTCAAGTCGTGCCTGCAGCATGCACACCAGCAGGCTGGTGCGTGCGGCCTCCTGGCAGCCACTACATTCCAGGCACTGACCATGCTCCCACTTGTGGGTGGCAGCAGGTACCAGCAGCACCAGTCCATGCACTGCTCCGCACTGACCTCAACGCCAAAAACAGGGCAGATCGCAGCTGCAGCAGAGCAGCAGGCGCAGGCTGCTGTAAGGCAGGGAGCAAGGGGTGGCATATCAGGCATGGGCTGGGCCATTGAGGCAGCTTCGTATGGTCTGCATCAAATGTCTTGCAAGCCCTCTGCAGCTGAGAGAGGAGGGACGATGTGGTGTGATGCAGAACTGGCTGCTGGGTGCTGTTGTCATGTCAGCTTTGTGACATAGACGTCCTGCCCACTCAGGGTGACTTAGCCTCAAGTCTGCCACGGTGTGTGCAGGTGCAGGACCCTGCAAGAAAATTCACAAGCCGGTGCCAGTAGAAAGTAAAAGCTCCAGCAGAAGTACTCACCCTGTCAGCTTGAGCGATTCGAAGACCTCCCTCAAGGTGAGGTACTTGCCATCTCTGAAGATGACTACCTCGTCCGGCTCCTTGCGCAGCTTGCTCTTGATGAATCGCAGCAGGTGCTTCTGGTGCATGCACGCGCTGTGGTGCACATGCGTGTCCACCTGCAGCAGCAGCAGCGTGAAGGCAGACTAAGGGGCCTGCATGTACAGCCATTAAGGCTTAGCCATTGCCATCTGCATGACAGCCAAGTGCTGCCATGCTGCAGCCCCTACTGAGCCACTGCCTGGCAAGCACATGGCGTGCAGCAGGCAATGTCCTGCTGGGCAAAGCCACTCATGCCACTCAGATGGCTCTGCCTCTGCCGCCAAAAGCTGCACCAGCGTGTCATTCTGGCCTTGAGGAGATTCTGTCAGTGCAGCCTGGCAACAAGTTGCCCTGCATGCACTGACCTGTGCTCTCAATGCAGCTCTGCAGCTGCCAGATGCACATCACCAGCCTACCTTTCTGACATTGTAGAAGTCCCTGTGTGGGGCAGTCTTCTGCGCCAGGAACTCCTTGTCCGCATTAAGCATAACGTGCAGGTTGAATTTCTGCTCCAGCAGCATGAGGCGGTGGTGACAGAAGCTCTTAATGGGGCCCATAGCAGAGATCTTGCACATCCTGCAGTGCAGCAGCAGGCTGACATCCCTGCACCCCTCTTGATGGCGCCTGCACCTCTGCTGGGGAACCAGGGCAGTGTGCCAGGCGGGTGCCTGCCAGGTGTTGATGCTTGCATTGCCACATCCGCCCCTGAAGTGCAGCGCAGCATAAAGCTAAGACGACTGCTGGTGCAGGCATGGCTGGTGCACAGTGGGCCCCAGACCTGTGCACAGGGCTGCATTTGCAAGTCCACCTGCTTATGTCCATAAGGAAGCCTAACAACATCACAGTGACCCCCAAAAGTACAGTGCTCACGTCTGTGCCCATCTGCTTGTGTCTAAAAATGCTTTGCTTCATTTATGGCTCCACAGATGCCCCTGGTCACCAGTGCCTGGCCAGGCCGTGCTCAGCCCACAGCAATGCACAAGCAGGTGCACTCTGATACTCCCACTGCCGAAGGCTTCCACCTGTGAAGAAGCTGCACAAGTTCCCTCAGACCAGGGAGGGCTCCCAGGGCTGGCCCAGGCAGTGCTGAGCCCCAGGAAGGTTCATGCTAGCCATCTCACATCCAAGCCCACCTGCTCATGTCTGAGAAGAAGTCGTAAGAGTCCCCTGGCACAGGGAATGGCTCCTGCCGGCGCTGCTTGTCGCTCCAGACGCGGATGACCCCGTCCTGCATCTCAAAGTCGTACTGCATCGTGGGCTGGGGCTCCCAGTGGAAGGGGTCGGCGCTGATGTGGGACACCGCAGCCACCTCAGGCAGGTCCGGCATGTGCTCAGGGCTCACGCGCGGCTTGAACAGCCACTTTCGCCTGCGCAGCAGGGGCCGCCCTGGGGTGAGCCAACACAGGCATGAGGTCTCTCAGGCTGCCAGCAAATGGCCAACACTTGTGAGCAGCATTGCTGTTGACAAAGCAGTGCTGCTGTAGGATACGCCTTTTACCTGAGATCATAGCACTGCTTGAGGAGCGTGCACACCTCCTCCGTCTCCTCGTTCACCGCTGGCTCAGGGGTTACCACACGGCAGTACTGGTCCTGCATTGCTGCCGCCTCAATCAGCTGCAGGCACCAGCCATACAGGCTGTCAGCCTGGAGACCCAGCGTGAGTGATGCCTACCAGCAGCAGAGTGTCATGCTGGCCAGCAAACTGGCTGAGGCAGTGCGAGCGTGACCACTGAAGCCGGCAGTCCATATGCAACAGACTTGAGGGATTAAGTTGCGCAATGGGGCAGGTTTGATAAACATGCAGGCCTGTTAATGCATGTTTGCATGATCAAGGATGGCCAGTGGGGCTAGAAACCAGAAACGCACTGCTGCAAGGCTGGCCTACCCTTCCCAGTCGATCCCAGCCAAGAGCTGCAAGGCCTACCTTGCCCTCCGTCATCAAGTCGCTGGCAGTGTTGATGGTGTGGGCTGGCGGCGGCTGAGGGGGGGGCTGGGGGTGCGCCGATGCTGGCAGGTGGTGGGGCCCGTAGTGAACCAGGGCCTGTGACCCACTGCTGGGGTGCAGAGGTGCAACAGTGAGGGCCTGAGACATGTGGATCGGCTGCACAGGCGGAACAGAGCGTCAGGGCACGGCAGGCCAGCTGGCATGCTGCTCAGCACCACTGTGCAGACATGCATTTCTGACAGCAGCCCAGCTCAAAAGCTGATGTTTGTACTGCTAATGGCACCATAATGCAGACCTTTGGTGCGCTGCCCACCTGCATGGCGTGGTCCGCCACATACTCCCGGGCTGCTGTGTTGCTGCGGTCAGCAGGGCCCATGAAGGCCTGCACTGGCCGGCTGGTCATCCCCAGTGCCACATCATCCCCCTGCACAAGCAGATGGTGTTTCAAAGGGGGCGAGGGTCTGCCATGTGCAAGCCTTCACCAAGCTTTGCAGCTCAGCCCATGCAATGCCACGCAGGACCAGTGGCAGCACAGAACCAGTTGTTATTCAGGAAGATCACTGTTCAGAATGAAAATGCAGCCGTCTTACATTTTAGTAAAAGCTCACAGGTATTTGCTGCCTGTCTGCGGTCCTCAAAGATGCCACAGGCCATTTGCACAGAGCTGGGCATCCACTAGCCATAGCTGCTGCAGCTGCTGCAGCTGTGCATTAGTGAGAAGGCTGCAGGACATGCTGTGTTGTTTCGCAATGTGCTGAGTGCTCACTGAGGGCGGCCGCGTAGGGTCCCTGGACGGGGACGCCCCTGTGGCATCAGTCTCTCGACGCTGCCATTCATCCTCTGTCTCGTTCTCGGTCATCTCCTTGCGGGCTGCGGCTGCGCGCCTCGGCGAGACGGCATAGTTGGTCAGGTCCAGGCTGCTGGCCTGCAGGGTGAGCAGGAAGCCTGTGAGCAACAGGTCACCCTTCTGCTGCCTGGGGAGCGTAGACTATGTCCAGGTCGAGCTGGGGTGTGCAAGGTGCTACGTGCTGGTGTTGCCGCCTGGCTTCATCGCATCTGCTGGCAGGTACAAGGCCAGCCTTGAACAGTCACAGCTCTGCTGTGGGCTGGCTAGTGGGCCATTGCCTTCAGGGTTGGCGTTGCTCGAGCAGTGATCAGCGCTCTGCCATCATGAAGCACTCACTCTAAACGTGCCCTCGCGAACTCTCTCCAGCTGAAGTTCAGGGTACGACTGCAAATAGGAACAAGGAGCGGCATGATCCAAGTGCTGTGATCAATGGAAGCCAGAGCTGCTCTAATGTTGTAGTGTTTGCAGTGCGTTTCGCTTCAAGATCCTGAGGCACCTTGCAAGTGGATGCATTGCACACACACCTCCTCTTGCCTGCCACGTGGTGCAGGCCTCTCCTGTGTGGCAGGGTGCAGCCTGCCATTGGGCGAGCGCGCGCCATTGGCGCCGCCATGGCTAGGTTCACCATCGTTGCGTCTGGTCTTCAACCTGCAAGCAACCACTCCATGTTGCGTGCAGAGCCTTTGATCTGCAAATGTCGCTGCAGCAGTGCCGTAATCACTTTGTGGTCATAGGCGGAGATTTGCAGGTGTACACCTTGAAGATGGCCTGCTGCTGCGCTTCTTGGGAATCTCTGGGTTAGCCTCCAATGCATTAGCATGCTGGTACACGAACCACAGGCTGCCTGCGGCCATCAGGGTCCCTAGCAGGAGCCCACTGCCAAAGCCAAAGGTCAGCATCCATTTCGAATTTACTCCATCATTGCCCATTGCTGCTCAGCAGATCTCTGTCAGGACTTGTTCCCACTCCTGTGTGAGGGTCTCTGATCACATAGCTCCGAAAGAAAGCAACGCACATGTTACGGAAATTTTGCTAACAGTTCTCGCTGGCTGCGCCAGCTTCCGTAGCACAGGGCACTTAGCCTGGATGAGCACCTGATGCAGGTGCTCAATCAGGAGGCAGTTGCCAATTTGGAAAAGTATTGGGTGTCCATGGCTCCCGAGGGTGCCCACTCGTTTACAGACAGCGAAATTGCGGCCCTGCATCCCTTTCCACAGGCCCTGCAGCCAGGAGGGACTGTCCAGCTGCCCCATTCCAATCTTTATGTGAAAAACTTGTCCTCACAGTTCACAGAGGCAGAGCTGGTGCAGCTCTTCTCCACCTGCGGCCTGGTGGAGGCAGTTAGGTGAACGGGCCTGCTGTGTCGTGATGACCATACGCATGTGTCACTGGCGCACCTTCCCTCCCTTACCCCTGCCCTTGCTCTGCAGGGTGGTACGCCACTCCAAGACACAGCTGAGCAAGCTGTACGGGTTTGTCAAGATGGCAGAGCCCAGCCAGGCTCTGAGTGCCATTGAGCAACTCAACGGGGTGCATGGCCTTGAAGTGAGGCTGGCAGAGCAAGATGTCGGCCCAGCGCACTCAGGTGAGCTGCTCTGCTTAGTTCTGGAGGGCCTTCTCACTCTTCGCGGCTGCAAGGTCGCAGCTGCAATGCCTCAAGCAGGTGCGCGTCCAGTCACAGCATGACTCAACAGGTGCATCTGAAGTTCTGACCACAATGAGCCCTGACCCCGCCTGCCTGCCCTGCTGCAGGCAGTGGGCTCACTCCCAGCGACAATGTGTATGTCAGGGTGAGCCACTCTCCCAGCTGCTTCAGCCGCCACCTGATTGCAGATATGCATTCATAAGCTCCTCGCCAAGTTGACAGGCTTCATAAGCTGACAGTGCCACTTTAAGGTTTTAGGTTGCCCTCAAGAGCTGTCTTGATAAGTTTGACAAAGCAGTCTTAGCAACTATGCCCATCAGTTCACTACTTGCCTCTGCCGAGTCTCAGCTTCTGCATCTTGTCTGCCTGCAGAACCTGCCGGCAGGCTGGTCCAACCAGGATCTGATGGTCCTGTTCCAGCAATTTGGGGCAGTGCAGGAGTGCAGGGTGCTGCACGCTGGGGACACAGCTCGTGGGGCAGGTGCCCTTGTCAGGATGGGCAGTGTGTCAGAGGCGGCAGCGGCAATAGAGCGCCTGAATGGCAGCAGCATGGGCGGCAGCGCGCCCCTGCTGGTCAGGTGTGGCCACTGTCCGTGTAATTGAACAGGAGTTGCTTCTATCAGCATGCAGCAGACGCTGTGTTATGCCGCGGCAGACCTGGCAGGCGGGACGGAAAGCGCCTGTGTGGCTGGGACCACATGCCTGCATGGGGAGCGTTGATGGCAATCCTTGCTTTTGGCGCCCTGGCACTGGGAGGGTGTGGCTGTGCTCTGCACACCGCACAAGCCATGCCAGCTGGCACAGAAGGCACCGGAGACTGAGAAGCTGCAGGATCTACCACCTGGCACCCTAGTTTTCATACATCCTTTCACCACAGCAAGGCCATCCTTGACACACACCGTGTTGTCGCATGACAAACAGGCAGTTGGGTGTCAAGGTGTAGCAGGTGTCCAGGTGGGGAAGCAGGCAGGAAGGCACTCTTTCTTTGCAGCAGCAGCCTTGGAGATGGTTTCCAGTGCAGAGCTGTAGACTTGCATGTTGTGCAGAGCCATACTACTTCAACTCACGATCTCCTTTGTGGTTTCGCGAGTCTTGAAGGAGGAAGGCCGCAGTGAGGATGTCCTTTGCACAAGTTGTTGCACAGAGTGCGGCTTGCAGCTCAGCCTGCCTCTCGGTCACGCACTGCCGCACACATTATCCCTTCTTCTGCTGGCATGCTGGCACTTCCAAATTTTCATAGTGCTGCCTCAGCAGCAGCAGCAGCTTTTTTACATATCCAGTCTGACCTCAACACTGTGTGGCCCCTTTCCTGATGAGATGTCGTACACGAGAGCCGAGGGCAGCTGGTGCATCTTCCTCACTGCTCCCTGCAGGCATGCAGACACGGCAGGGGTGAGGGGGAATGGCCTCTCGGCCAGAGTGCCACTGTAGAGTCAGGCCCACACCGCGTTGTCTGCACCCTCAGCTTCTGTTTCTTGGCTGCAGGTACGCTGACACGCCTGAGGAGAAGGCGCGCAAGATGGCCAAGAAGGACAGCAGCTCGGGGCCCCTGTCGCTCTCCCCGCCCCAGCAAAGCGCCGGTGGCTTCCTGGACGCCTATCAGCAGGCAGCAGGCAGCCCCCTCAACATGGCCTGCTCGGGGCTGCCAGCAGGATTCACGGGTTACAGTGCTGCAGGACTGCCAGACCCAGCTGGTGAGCTGCCTACAGCACTGCAGGCGTGTCCGGCCCAGCTGCTGAGCGCACGCATATTGGGTTTGGGTTTGGGTGGCCAGGACCAACTTGGAAGCAGCTGCTTGAGCCTGCGTAGGATATTGCCTTGGGGACCTCTAACAGGCTACAGCCTGGTATGATGAGTGGTGGTGTAGCAGTGAGAGGATGCTGGACTCATTGTTCAGCTGCTCACCATGGATGCCCACCCTACTGCACCGCCCATGCTGCACAACAAATACAGCAGCATGAGCACCTGGGAAGGTGCATGAGTGGAGCCAGGCTCCATCTTTGGGGCCAGCAGGCCTTATACATACAGACATGAAAGGAAAGGTGTGCCGTGACTGCCATGATCAACGTTGAGGATCCCATGGCAGAGTCAGACTAATGACTCAGAAACTTGTAGAGCCATCATTGTCTGTGGTTTGCACCTGCAGTGAGCATTGGACTGCCAGTCGATTTGAAGAACCCTCCTGCGGCCGCTCAGGTCCCTGCTCAAGGTGCAGCATGATTCATTGCTGAGAGGGTGATGCCTGTCTGCCTGCAGGCGGCCAGCAGCACAGCATGTTGGGCCTGGGCTCGCTGCTGAGGGAGCACCCGGCAGCCATCGCTGGACCGGCCACATTCAGCAGTCCCCTGCCGCAGCTCAATAGCGCCCCTCAGAGCACAGCCAGTACAGGCAGCCACTCTGCATGGGACACACCAGACAGCGGGAAGTCGGGAAATGCTGCCTTTGGGAGCGCGCTGAGCGAGAGCAATGCTGGGCAGGTGAGCCCGGCTTGGATAAGCGAAGCACGGCAGGGCTGTTTACTGTGTGTGGCCCATCCAGCACTGGCTCTTTCGCAACAGCAGTCCCTGTATTGAGCAAGAGCTTGGTGAAACAGGGCCACACTGGGCAGGTCAGACTCGATCATGCAGAGGAGTGTGCACAGCACAGCATATGGCTGTCCTGCAACAGTAGCAGCGTGCAGGGCGAGAGCAGAGCCTGGCTCAATGAATGCTGCTTTGTCGTGAGGACAGCAGTGCACACTGGTGAGTGCTGCCTCAAGTAGCTTTGCTTTGCCGCTCAGGCAGCCGCTGAGTGTGCATCCTTGACCTGCAGGCCAGCGCAATGGTGGCTGCGGCAGCAGCAGCTGCTCACATAGCGGCTGCAGCAGCCCAGCAGCAGGCACGGGCAGGCGGCGACAGCCCTTCGGGCTCCCTCAGCTACAGCGCCCCCTTCAGCTTTGCGCCCCAGGCGGCCAGCATGGGCGCCCTGCCCCACTTTGGCGGGCGCCTGGTGATGCCTGGCGGGCCGCAGCAGCAGCCGCATTCCTTGGCACAGGGCCAGCCCCAGCAGCAGATCTCTGGCGTGCTGGCGGGCCTGCCCCAGACAATGGCCATTGCGGGGCTGGGGCCCATTGGAGGCAGCCTGGGCCCGCCGCCACGTGGGCCTGGGGCGCCCTGCAGCTTGTACATCAAGAACCTGCCCTCAGACGCAAACGAGCTTTTCCTGTATCACCGCTTTGCACCGTTGGGTGAGCACAGCACTACTGAATCATCCTGCAATGCCAACGTGCACTGCCCTGTGTATAGCAATGTGCCCTGCTGTTTGTGTCAGGAAGAGTGACATGCTCTAAAAGAATGCTGCTGGATGCTTTAGGGCCAATGTGCTGAGCCCCAGGCAGGCTGTGCACTGCCTTCTTAGTAAGGTCTCTCTTCTCCCCAGCCTCACAGATCTGTTCCTTAAAGCCACCCAGTCCCTTCCCGATGCTGTCGCAGGCGCTGTGCTAAGCGTCAAGGTGCTGGCGGACGAGGCTGGCAGGTGTCGAGGGGTGGGCTTCGTCAACTACCGCGATGCTCAGGCAGCTCTGGAGGCCATCCAGACCCTGAATGGCAGTCGCACAGGGGACAAGCTGCTGCACGTTAGCCTGCAGACCAGCAGGATGCACTGAGGCCCTTCTGCCAACATACCAGGAACAGCCGCCTGCAGAGCCAGTGTCAAGAATGCATGCGACTGGAGCCAACGTCACACACACAACGGGTGCCTCCTCATTCACTGCCTACTAGACGTGCCACCTTCCGATACCTGCTATGCCTCAAGCGCTTGCCAGCATTCTACCAAGTTGATTGGGCACCTCGTATCATGTTATCTCAGCTTCAATGCACTGCTCATAAGCCAGTGGAGGCACTGCACGGTCTGACAGCCTATCAAGACACTGCCCTCAGCCAGGCCCATTCAGCTGAAGACCTGATTTGATTATCGTGCAGCTGGCTGCCAGCTTGTGCGTGCGCCTTATCTTGCATGAAAGGGGCTGCAGGCCCTAATTCTGGGAAGCAGCAGCCAGTGATTGTCTTTCATTATTCAAGCGCCTTGGAAGGGCAGGACTCAACAGCTTGCAGCACCACTCTGTCTCTCAGACGCAGCTTGCCACTACTCCCAACCCTCAGCAAACTGTCTGGCCCCCATTAGATACTTTTTGACTACTATGCGCCTTGCCTTGCTTGATCTTCTTCCACCTGCTACCTTTGTTTTGTCATCATTTTGTTTGCGCCATGCCTTGCAGATGCCCACCATCTTGTCCTTTCGCAACTGCCTTAAGCCTCTGTAACCAGCAGCAGCACAGATCAGGGTTCTGCATGACCCATCTGCGCCAGGCTTCCCATTTCAACATTTGCCCAAGTGAGGCTACACTTGACCTCTGAAATGCAAATGTCCTGCAGATATACAAGCATGCATTCTGGTAGTCTTCAGGGGTTGTCAGCACCTTTTAAAACAACATGCTGTTGACGCAGCAGAACGGGGCATCCCAGATTGTGGGCAAAGGTTGGCATGGGAGTGCAATGATCAAATGTAGGGCTACTAGGAACACTGTCATGGCTTGCTGAAGTCACTCATGACTAGGCAGTGGTCTGAGTATATGGGGTTCATGCCAAAACTTGCAATTTCCAGGGGAATAGAGCCTGGCTGCCCTCCTGCTGCTGCTGGAGGCAGCACTGTCCCATTTGCCCCCCAGCTGGCTGCCCTGCTGCTGGTGGACACCCAAATGTTGTCATAGGATTCGGTGCCCAACAGGTTGGTTGACCAAGCCGGCAGGCCATCAGAAACGGCACGGAACCCCAGCTGCCTGAAGCTGTTCCAGTCCAGCTTGGCTGCGGCGAGGTTGAAGTCCCCCACAACCACAACCTCTGCCGCAGCTGGCAGCTGCAGAGCCCTGATGCCAGGCTGCAGCAGCTCGGCCATGTGCTTGACGTCCAGCCTGGCCTCAGAACCAGACTTGAGGTGGGCATTGACAAGCAGCATGTGCGTCCCATTCCTGCTGCCAACCCTGAAACGGCCATACACCAGGGGCCGCGCCAGCTGGCTGACGTCCGAGGTGCCAGGCAGCAAGCCAAAGCTGTCAGCAATCAAGGCATCCTTCTGCAGCAGGCATGTTCCCACGGTTAAGGACTGTGCAGTGCTGAGGAAATGCATGCCGGCATAACAGACGGTATGAGTGTGTGCTTAACAATGTGTGCGGTCATGCAAGGTAGAGGGATGTGCCGCCAGGGCAAGCCTGCGTGACCTGGCATCGGGTGCTCAAATGCCAGTGCTGCTCAGTGTCCTCGAGCACTCACCTCTCCCAGGGAGGGTTTCTTGCCGACCAAGGTCTCTGGCCTGAGATTTCCATCTGTCTTCCACAGGAAGGCCAAGCACTCTGCCCTGGGTGGGCGCAGCTGCAATGCGCAGCAGTCCCAGTGCGCTGAGCTGCCGTCATTAGGCAGCAGCCGGTTCAAGGCAGCCTGCAGAGCCACCACCCCCTGGACGCCGTCCACCTCTTGCAGTGCCAGAAGGCTCACCTGCACAGCACCCAGGACCAATCCATCTACCGTGGCTCAGATCTGACAGCAGCAGGGAAACACCAGCAGCACAACATCCCTCAACTGCATACAGCAACCAGGAGGCAGTTCTTGCATGTTGTCCAACAGGCTCAAAAGCAAGCAGAAGCATGTACATCAACACAGGTACGGCAGACTGTGCATGCCATGTCCAGTAGCATAGCGGGGTGCGAATGAGCAAGGGTGCAGCCCAGTGCACAGGGTGGCTCAGCCACTCATTGTTTCATGCTCCAGCACAGGTCTGCACGGGCAGCTGTCAACACATTCGGCTGTCCACGTCAGGACAGCTGCATTCCTCAAGGGCTGGCCTTCAAGTCAAGCTGGCGAGGGACTGGATAACATCAGCTGCTTGGCTGCCCTTTACGTATGGGAGCATCTTCATGCAGCTGGCAGTAGCTTGTCCAACCCAACCTTGCTCCTGACAATCTCAGACACCACGTTATCATGCATGACATGGCGAGAGGGTGAGTCCGTGAAGTGCTTCAGATTCCAGGAGCCAATGCGTGCCACTATGTTGGGCGCCCATGGCCATGTGTCAGCCAGGCTGCTGTCTGTACTCGGCTGCTGCCTGGTGCGCTCTGCCAGGTGAGCAGGCACTGCAACAGCCCCGACTCTGCAGTCCAGACGTCAGGCTGGGATGCAGGCTCAGAGTGCAGTGGTCAGATCGAGGTCTGGCATCGATGTCATATCACGTAAAGACTCTGCCAGGTACATCACAGTCCTGCAGCATGCAAGCCCTCCATGCTCCCCCTCAGATGTTGGGCAGCGGCAGCACACCAGAACAGCATGCACAGCTTCTGCCAGGCCCAGCAAAAAGAGGAAAGTCACCCATCCTGGGAATATGCGTGTGCGGCCACTCCCCTCCTGCGACCAGCCTGCCTGGTGCTGCTCCTGGACAGGGTGCCTCCTGCACCAGCCAGCAGCTTGTTGCATTGGCACTAGTCTGGGCTGGGCACATTTCGAGGCTGACATGGCTGCCTCCTTACACACTTACATGAACATAAAAAACACAGTACGGCAGTAGCCAAGCAGCTTACCTGCCAATGCCCCCCTTAGACGACCCGAAAGGCTGCGCAGCCCTGCCTGCAGGGGCCCTGCGCCCAAGAGCCCAAAAGAAGACTGCCTGGCCTCTAGCTGCTTCACAGTCGTGGGGGTGGCTGGTGGCAGAGTAGCCGGCTTGCTGCGCCCTGCCTTTGGCACTTGCTGCTCTGACGGCACCTCAGAGTCCTTGCTGACTGCTGCCTGCTGATGTGACTTTGCAAAACTGGGCTTGGCCTGCTGGCCACCCCCTTGCCCTTGTGTGGCTTTAGCAGGCGCGTGGGGCTGCTGCTTGCCTGGTGTGGCTGGGGGCCCAGCCTGCAAGATACACGGAGGAGCTTGAAGCAGCCATGAAAGGCTGTTTTCTCTGGAGGACAACATGCTACCTGCAGTGTGTGCTCCAGCAGCTGAATCTGCAGGGCAGACTGGTTGCCCTTCTTCTTTAGGCCACATGCCTGAGTCTCTCTCTCAAGGTCCTTCACGTGGAGTTTGAAGAAATCCTACAGGCATGCAACAGGTGTGGGCCTGCACAGGAAGATGCGCAAGTATGGGTGTCTTGTGACCATACCTACCCCGGCACTGAGGGTCTGTCCAGGCCGTAAACGCAGTGGCAAGAGAGGGGCTCCTTCCCGGCCCGCATCCTGCAGGCATGTAGGCCTCACTTGCCGCACCCTCGAATGTTTGGCCACCTCAAAATCAGCATCAGGCTGTGTATGATGCACAGAACCTTTTCCAGCAGGAAGCCCAGGTACTGAGCCTGGCACTCCCACTTGGTGGAAGCTGCTGGCAGGCCTGCCTCACGGCACCTGAGCTTGATCTCTTCTGCACTTAGCTCAACCCAGTCAAGCTTCGGCATGGCTGTTAATGCCAGTTGTTTGACCTACGTGCACAAGGCTCAGAGCTTTTGCCCAGGTTGAGGTCTCGTTCTACGCTTGGGACAACGGTCTCTGATTCCGCTCGTCTACAGATATTTGAGCTGGCCCAAACTCACGGCACAAAGCTGTGGCAGTTCAAGCTTTGTTGTGGCCTTGCTGCTGCCATCGTGCCAAGCTTCTGCAGCAGGTGGGCATAGTGCCCTCGCTGCCCTGGGGGCACTGCACGTGCACACAGGCACTCTCTCAGCCCTTTGAAGCACCTGTGGCTGAGAAGCTGCAGGTGGGCTTGGCCCACATCTCACCCCATGTGCACCTGGCAGTAGAGGGATGCTGGTGATCCATGGCTGCACAGATGATAGAGATGACCTTCTTCGACCTGCACTGCCTAATGCTGCCAACTGCCAGCAGGGCAGCCATCACAGCCAACAGAGAGAGCCTGGTGTAGCACAGAGCTGCACTCATGCAGTCTGAGGCTGTTGGCTCAGTCCTTGCTATGTCATGTGAGGCCGCCGGAATTCCGGGGCCCCAGAGTGCTATCATGGGGTGGTGTTGCAGGGCTTTAGTGCTGAGCTGCTTCTCTCATGCTATTTAGGTGACCACCCTGCCTGCAGCTCTTATGACCATAGTGCTGCACATCAAAAGATGTACAGACTTCGATGTCTCTTGAAAATGGCAATGCAGCATTCATTAGTGTCACAAGATAAGCCCCTGGTCAGCTACGTAGAATCAAATTCACAAGGTGGATGTCAGAGTCCCTGTGGGAAGTTTTTTACCTCTGACTGTTCTAGTCTGTTGACGCCTGCCAGATTGTAAGCTATCCGCAGGCGCATTGCCAGACCTTTCTGGCCATGCTGGGTATTTGTGACTGTCAACCTCTGTGTCACCGTACCAGCGGCATTGGCCGGCAGCATGTTGCCAGAGGCAGGCTGAAGCCTGAGCTGCATGAACTTCGGTACAGCAGCCTGCACAATCATCCAAGGGTGTGAGCGTCTGCTTGTTGAGCAGCAGCTGAAGTGGAGGAGCTGAGCCAGAGCCTGACCTGCAATGAGAAGTCGCTGATGGCTGTATCTGAGGTGTTGCTGTAGCTGCCCTCGATCTGGGTGACCTCGGGGTGCCCTGCAGGCTTGCTGAAGCTGAAGGTGACCGTGATGCCATCCTTCTGCCAGGCCACAATGTTGGGGAAGGAGGGCGAGGCTGCACTGGGAGTGGGACCGCCCAGCAGGTCATCGAATGCACCCGAGTGGGACACAGCAGGGGCCTGCAGGGCAAGTAGCCAGCACTCTGGGGTGGCAGCCCAGACATCCACAAGAGACTGCAGACAGCACTGAGACTCATAACAAGCAGACACCACAGGTAGGGCCTGCAGAGCAAGCAGGCAGCTCTGCTTGGGCCGCAAGACAGCAAGCTGCAGGCCAGATTGGCAGCACTCCAGGTTGTGGAATGGCAGCACTGCAGTGCGCCAATGCAAGTACGAGAGAGGAGCAGTGCAAGCAGAGATGGCCTCTGGCGCCAAGCATGTATGCAGTTTCAGCCCTATGGGTCTGCACCTGCGACTGTCCAGCTGAGCCAGCACCGCCACCCAGCAGATCCAGCACATCAGCAGTGCTGGCGCTGCCAGAGGCGGTGGGACCGACACCACTCAGCAAGTCCTCCAGGCCACCTCCTGCGGCACAGCCAAATCACAGTCTTGAGCTGATTGCTGAATCCTCTGAGCGATCAGCGAGTGCCCCTCAACTACCTGCAGACTTGGCTTATAAGGACAGTGCATGGCAAATGGAGCAGCACTGCACCCAATTTGCAGGCAGGAGCACTGGGCAGCACTCTGGTGCCAGATCAAGGCATGCTTGTGAAGTGAGGCGCCTTGCACAGCACACACATTACAACAGTGTCCCTTTGCTTTGAAGTGGCCTAACCTGCCGCCACGTTGGACACCGCGCTGCCCAGCTCCCCACTGAGCAGGTCCTGCAGCGCGTTGGCAGCTGTCGAGCTGCCGGCAGACAGGTCGCCATTGCCGCTGATGGCGACCAGTCCCTCTCCTAGCTCCATGCTGAGCAGGTCTGCAATGCCCTCAGGCTTAGCTGCCGTGGCTGGCACAGACGCCAGCTCGTCATTTGACACCACCTGCACAGCATTGGAGAAGGCCATTCAAGCTACAGCTGCTGCAGAGCTCTTGATGTCACTCCCAGCAGAATATTGCAGCACTTCAGGGAGGACACGCACGGCAGGGTTTGTGCTTGGAAGCCTGCCGCTCCCTGGACTAGCACGCCGCTGGTGGGCACCAGGCAGACTGCTGTGAGGGCCCTCGTGTCGTTCAGCAAGCAGCAACACGTCAGCCCAAGTTTGAGCCTCTGCTTCCCCAACAAGTGAAGGTGGGCCAACAGACGAGAGATGGAAACGTCTGCTTCACTGACGCCAGGTGACTCACTGCCTCGCTTACCTGGACACAAGCAGGCTGCGGCCCTCATCCAATCAGCCAGCGTCATGAACAGCTTGGTCAGCCTTACCCAGGCCTTAGTTTGCTGATACAGAAAAGCAGCAGCGCCCCTTCTGAGCAGCAGTACATAGAGCAGGTGCAGCACTGCAACCGGCATCGCTTGTGCGACCTGCTGATGAGCAGTTCAGGTTGCCATGCAGCAGCAGCCCATGCATGAAGCCTGCTGTCCATGAACCCAGTCGGTTGCCAATGCTGGTGGTAAGCCAGCTGACATGCTCAAGGTCGGCCTCTAGGCACTGACAGCACCACCACACATCAGCATCAAGAGCAGCTGCAGCTCAGCAACTGTCGTACGTCGCTCACGTTTGGATATGGAAGACTTGAAGCATTTGATGGCAACAGGAATTCAGCTGTCAGATGTCGAGTAGGTGAGACAGCATCTTACCTGCGCAGCCTGCCCGTCCATCATGACAGCTGAGTTGCCGATGTTGCGGCTGTAGGTGCTCTCATCCAGGGGCGGGATATGCTCCAGGAGGGCGCCTCGAATCTTGTCCAGCTTGAAGATGTGGCTGTACTCACATGAGCGCGTCTGCACCTCCAGGATGGAGCTGCCCGTGTACTGATCCACCAACACCTGCAGAGGTGAAGCAGGGCTTGGAAAAGTAGGGTGGCAACAGGACAAGCCATTTGTAGAGGGAGTCACTGCTCCCAGCAGCACTGATTGAAATAACCCTGGTACTAATCTCCAGCAGGACAAGCCATCTTAGCCTGAGGTGATTGCTTTCTGCAGCACGGTGTGTGAGGCCTTGTCTGGGACAGAGAGCAGATATCTCAGCCGTGTCTGAAGCCAGTGCCTGCAGGGCAACCTGAAGCTTGTTGAAGCGGGGCATTCATTTCGCTGCTGTAAATGATCTGCAGGGCACCGGACATACGAGCTGCCCTTGTACATGTCTACGAGGGGCCTGCAGCGGTCAAGCACAGGGTTTCGACACACATGGGAGCACTCTGTTGGGGCCAGGACAAGCTGCCAGCCCAAGGCAAAATTGTGCAGGCAGCCAGGTTCCACAGACTAGAGAACAAGAGCAGCCCACAGAAGCTGGTGGCCCACCCAGGCCTGCAGGGGCAAGATGGGCTGTGGTGCATGGTGGCTGGAGGACGAGGGGACACCACATGGGCTGAAGCCAGGGGCTCATCGTGTTGGAAGTGCTGCCGCGACCTTGGCCTACCAGGCAGAGGTAAGACGTGAATCAACCAATGGCCGACCGGCAGAGTAGCAGCATTGACACCAACCAACAGAGTTGAGGACAGGCCTGGCACGGGATGGCCAGCCAGGCTGCAATATCACAACTCCTGGGAAACCCTCTGCACCCATGGTTGAAGCCCAGTGGGAAGGCTCGGCCTGTAAGGTCTACAGCCTTTTAGATATGAAGGTATCAGGCTCCTCTTTACAGTGCGCCATGCCTGGTCAGGCGGGTGAGCAGCATGCCCACATCCTGATCAGCACCACCACAACCCCATATTCACAGCTTGTCCGCCTCTTGCAGCTGGCGTCTCACCGCGATGCGCTGTGCCTGGTCCGGCAGACGGGTTGACAGCTTCATGAGGGCTGTCAGGGCATACTCGCGCCCCACAGGGTCTGTGGTGGTGGCAGTGGCCACACTCTCCAGCATCTGCACGATGTCGCCGGTACTGACTGACAGGGCAGCTTCCCCCTCCCTCAGGCCGCCGCTGGAGAGCAGGAGCTCCCCAAACTCCCCTGAGGGTGCAAAGGAAACAGCGTCAATCTCCTCATGTGAGGACACAGCCATGGACACCTTTCTGTCAGGAAGCAGTGCTCAACCTGCCTTTTGGTCAGAGCCGTTCTGCACTCAGTGGTGTACATGATGTGTGCCATCACTGATGCTGAGCAAGCATCAGTGAAAGATGCAGAGGGTGACAGACTGGGCAGCATGAGTCAGAGGTCCAAGCCCGCTCCCAGGAAGCTGATGACTGAGTGAATCAAGTAAAGGGCATGGGCAGAGCAGGCACGCTCCCTGGCCTGCAGTCCGCCAGACGCACCTAGGAACCAGGTGGTCACCATCAGCAGGCTGAGAGCGAGCTGCTCCCTGTTGGTCTTCAGCGCAGTGTACATCTGGCGCACAGCGTAGGCGTGCAGCTCGGGGGCATTGCTGACCAGCACCACCAGCGCCCGGCAGACCTCCTCCTTCACGTGGGCACCTGCCTGGACCATGACCTGCAGCAGGGGCAAGCGATGGGCTCTGAGAAGGAGGGTACTCTGAGGACCAAGCTTGATCTGCAGCCCAGCGTGTGCCAGGGGATTGCTGGGGATCTACAATATGCATCGTGACCCCACAAGGGCTTTGAGCTGGCAGTGAATAGAAGGGCTGCACCATGAGTTGCAGCAAGGCAGCAGGCTCTAAGGCTGATGCATCCTGCCTTCAACACCCCAGGCCCTCCATGCAGCATTCCGCCCCATGAATTGACAGAACTCCCTCAAAGACATGACGGCCAGAGGCCACCTTTCAAATTGACAAGATAGCCTCCCTAGGGGACCACCCTTAGCAAGGCAGGACCTGTCCTCAGACAGGTTGGCAACAAGCCATCAAGAAAGACATGCAGGTATATGTGAAGGGGTCTTGAGAGACCCCTCACAGTGAAGGCCCACCTGAAGCAGGGAGTCCAGGTGCCATTGCTTGTCAGGCGCAAATCGCTGGATGAGCATGCAGACTTTGTTGGTCAGGTCGGGCTTGAACTCAAGGTCACTGATCTTGAGGTAGTCCAGCAGCTCCTTGGTGAGCGTCTTGATGTTGCCCTCGTTGACCAGGGCATACACCAGCTCCAGCGCTCGCCGCCTGTACCATACGAGCACGAGGTCAGTGTCCTGACAGTGGTGCACCGAGGGGCATGCTGGCGCCCGACAGTTTGCTGCCTGCATCGGCTGCCATCAGGGCTCCACTGCCGGCATCACCTGCCTGCAGCGGTCATCTGTCAGACGGACAGGCATCGCATGCCTGCACCATCAGACAGCACAACAAGGTGCTCTGGTGCAGCACAGCGGCAGCTGCGCTTCCTTCCTGTGGCACCAGAAGGGCACGGGCAAGGCGCTCTGTGCGCTGCAGACGAACACCACTCCCAGCTGAGTACAGACACGATGGCCGGGGCATCACCAGCAGCTGGGACCACAGCGAGATACCGACGTATGGGGTGGGTGCACAGGAGCAGCCTGCACAAGAAGGTGCAGCCGCATGCACTTGTGTGCAGCCAGCAAGGTTCTTTGCCTGCAGCAGGGTGAGCCCTCTGATGCACAGGGCACATCTCCGGTGCACCAGGGTGGAGCGTGCAGCCCACTGCCCACCTGATGGACACGTCTGCATCCTTCACGCACTCCACGATGGTGGTCCTGTGCCGCTGCACCGCCTGGGTGTCCACGCCGACCACCTTGGACAGCGTGTTCAGGGCCACATACCGGATGTTGTTGTCCCTGCAGGGCAGCCAGCAGTCGAGCAATACGCTGGGGGAGGCAAGGCAGCCAGGCACAGCAGACAGTGGCCAGCACACTGTGCTGCCGTCACTCTGTGTACCAGCTGGCGTCCAGCGCACTGACTTGTGGGGCACCAATGCCATGCCCCTGCTCAAGAGATGGGCCAGCAATGCTGCTGCTGTGAAAGCTGCCATGTCAGCAGCAGAACTCGACAGACCCAGGAACACCCAACCCCTCACCTGCTGGCCAGAAAGCAGTACCAGCATGTATGGGCGGCGTGCGCAGCCATCACCGCAGGAGCACAGCGAGAATCTGCAAGACCACAGTCTTGCCACCCTCCACCAGCAGCAAGCTGCAGCAGCTGTCCTTCATCCCCTCGACCAGCCCAGTCGTTGGCTGCAGAGCGCCCCAGGATGGATTTGGGGTGCGTGTGCAGCCAACATCAGGCTGAACAGCAGGACTGCCAAAGCGCCACCTGGAGGTTCAAGCACCCAGCAGTGCAGGCCCCACCTGTTGGCCAGGAAGCGGCCCAGGATGTTGATGGCCAACGTGCGCAGGCCCCCAATGGAGTCCACCCCCATGATCGTCTGCACGCACTCGTACAGGATGGCGTTCCCTGCATTGCGCGCCCCCTCTGTGTTGGTGGCCACTTGCGCCAGGATGTCGCTCATCTGGTCGCTGGCGTCTGCGTGCCCGCTGCCCAGCCTGTGCAACAGGCGCAGCACCTGCAGGGCAGTTGGTGCGCATGTAGAAGTGAGCCGGAATGCTGCATTGAATGAGAAGCTGTGTAGAGTAGGGGCCGGCCTCTGCATGCCTCTGCCCAGCTTGCGCAGCGGGCAGGCACCAGGCACAGCTGCCGTGGGACAGACAGGGAGCCAGCAGACAGCTGATTCATTGTCAAAGATGCACAGTCCTGCTTGAAGCCCCGGGCTGATAACGTCTGCTCCTCCATGCCTGAGCAGCACGTGCAAGGGACCTGTGACACCACTCACATCCTGGCTCAGCGAAGCCTACACATGCGCAGTCTGAACTTCATGCGTCACCCAGCGGCGCTGCTGGCAGGCCTCACCTTGACCTGCAGGAAGGGGTCAGTGATCCCCCCCACATCGTGCTCCGGCGCAAACCCGCTCATGAGCAGGCTGCGCAGGATTTTGCACAGCATGGGCACATGCTTGCGGTAGTGGGCCACAGCGTCCGGGTGGATTTCGCAGATGTCCAGCATGAGGGTGACCCCTGCCAGCAGCACACCGTGGTGCCTGTCATTCAGCAAGCTGGCCGCCCGGTCTATGAAGCCCTCTGTCATGTCGGGCACCTTGCGCAGCACCCTGCAGGGGCAGGGGAGGCCTCGGCAAGCTGGCTGGCCTATGTGCTCTGCAAGAGTGCTTGTGATACCCTGTCTGAGGGAACACTGGTCATCTGCGGCGTGACTAGCCACTTTTGGGCTGAAGCAAAGCCCAGGCGGGGCTGCACCGGCCACTTGCCTCAAGCTGCCACCCACCGCAACGCCAACACAGGTCTCAAGCACGCAGCCTGCTTGAGGCCCCTCCTCCTGCCCAGCCGGTGGCACCCAGCGCAGCTTTCTTGTGCTAACAGCCGTTGGTGCTGGCCAGCAGCCTCCCACCGTGGGCGCCAGGAGACAGGGGCTGGTCAACGTCCGTTCTGCCTCAGGTGGCGCAGCAGGGACCCTTTCAGCTGACCCACAGAGACTGTTCAGCACTCCTCCCCAGCCCACCTGGTGGCGCACAGGGCAGCCTTCTTGCGCACATAGCTGTTGGTGCTGGACAGCAGCTTCTCCACCTCAGGGGCGAGGTCGCGCGCCATCTCAGCGCTGCAGATGTTGCCCAGCGCACACAGCGCGAGGCCCACAATGTACTGGTTGCGCGTGTTGAGATCGTTCTTCAGGGAGTTGGTGACCAGCATGAGCACCTCCTGGCGCTCATCTAGCAGGATCATCAGGCCCAGGTAGCCGATGCGCTGCAGGAGAGCCAGAGCAGAAACACTTGAATGGAACAGCCGTGTGCAGCAGCACCATGAGCGTTTTGGGGGCTGTAGGTAGGCACCGGACGCACTGCTGCTGCAGGTTATCAGGCCCCTGATACCCAAAGCACTGCAGCAACATCATTAGCCCCAAATGGCAGCAAAGCATGAGCAAATGTTTACTGCAAAAGGTCAGTGGCAGCGGCACCTCAGAGGCCGAGGCGTGGCAAGCCTGTTCTCCAGCAGCAGGGACAGGCAGCAGCAGCTCATGAGGCAGCCAAACCTGATGCGCTGCAGCAGGGGCAGTGTCAGGCTTTGAGGCTCCAGAACACCGCTGCACATGGAGTCAACGTGATTGCGCAGCACTGGCCAGTGCTCATGAGTTGGCGATCATGCAGCTGATTTGGCCAGCATGCAGCATTCTGCATTTGTTGACCCAGCATTGCCGGCCTGGCGCAGGCTGAGATGCAGCTGCCTGGCCTCTTGCAAATTGGTGCGCGTATACACAATGCGCTGCAGCTGCGGCAGGTGAGGGGAGATGTGTACAGCTGGCGCCTCTGTGGTGCTGTATGAAAGAGGTGCATCACATGCAGTCTGTGATGCACTCCAGGGGCCACCTTTCCCATTAGGACGCCTGCAGAGGCAGCAACACAGCAATTTCATGACAGTCACCTTCTCAGGGAAGCTGGAGGCAGCAATCAGCTTGAGCGTCTCCATCTGCCCAAAGTGTGTGGGGTAGCCCAGCATGTGGATGTACATGAGCTTGGCCACATTCCTGTGCCTGTAGACAGTGTCCTGCTCCTTGAAGGCATTGCGAAGAGCTGCGCTCTCCTTAGCCACCACATTGCGCTCCTCGGCAGCAGTCTTGCACTGCCGCACGCTCCTGATGAGCTCCCTGCATGCCAGGAAAGCTCGAAAGCTGAGCTCCATGTGCAGCTGCAGGGACAAGTGCAAGGGTGGCATTGTGAGCTACACGCCAGGGATGGCAGTGCTACTGTGTGACACTCAGGCCATTGCCATCACACAGTAGCACTGCCATCCCTGGCGGGACATTGCCATCCCTTTTGGACAGGGCCCTTCTGACTAGGGTGGGATGACTGCCTGGTACTGCTAATACTGAGAAGGGCATGGCAGCCTAGCAGCTGCAGCTGAGCCCACTGCACAGGGGTGCGCTGCAGATCCAGGCAACATCAATGCTGCCCAGAACAGCACCTGAGCCTGATGGTCATGTGGGAACCTCCAAGTGATCAGCAGGCTCCCCAGATGCTACTTAGAGCTGTCAACGTCAGAACGTGGGGGTTCGCTGATCGCTATCTTGGACACCGGAAGCCCAGCAGTCCTGATTGTTGAGCAACGGAAGCACAGCGGACTGATGCCAGCCTTCTAGGGTCAAACCTGAGAGTTGACCCCATTGTAGCTGGCCTCCCTTCACGGGGACCGGGGCCTCTTCTTGTCAGTTGAATCCCTTCTTGGTGGCAAGATAAGGCGCATTGAAAGAGGGATGGTTGACCACACTGCCATAAAGCGGGGTGGGTGCATTGCATCATTGAGATGGCTAAAGGCAGCTGGGCGATGCAGCTCGGCCTCAGAGCTGTACCTGCCTCAGGTGAGAGCGGGCACTTGTATGGTGTGTCCGGTCATGCCTCAGCTTTGTGCTTTCGGCCTAGGCACTCTTTGCCGGCAGACGTCATCAGGGTGCTGCTCCATCAGTTGCATCCCTGCTTATGCACAGCTTTTCACAAGGCAGCTCCGCAGCAGCATCTGCTCACATAGCTCAGCCATCCCAGAGCCCTTTAGTCTGCTTCTTCTTGTGCTTTGCAGTGTTGAACTTGACGGCCTTGGTGTCTACACGCCCAGCCACAGCAAGGGCCTGCAAACCAGCCACTTATCAGGCGCAGGAGCCTTGAAGACTGTTGTAGCACGCAGGCAGAGACTGACCTTTTCAAGTTTGCTTTGTTTCCTGCGCTTTTGATTTTTTGTGCGCTGGCCTCGCTTTGCTTGCTTCGGCTTCCTACAGGGCACAGCATGTCAAGACCATCAGTCTTGAGCAAGAGCAGCCAGCCAATAACATCAGGCCCAGTGCCTGATGGATTTAACTATGGTGCAACACACGAAGCTCACGGCTGCAGTGGTGCCTGGACACTGGCTTCCTCGCCAGTTTCTGCTACCTCCATCTCTGCAGACACCAAGTATCTTCTTGATGCAGGCTTGCACCTTGGTAGCATGCAGAGTGGTGCCTGTCTTTCAGCATACCTTGTGCAGGAGCTGTCTGCCATTGTTCAGCTGGTGCTGCCTCTATGGTCATGGCATGCTGCGCCTTGGCTCCTGCAGCACCAGCAGCCAGCTTGCACACACCCAGCCAGACAGCAGCAGATTCGAGGGTGATGAACAGCCTGACCTTTCCTCTTCACCATGCTGGCTGCCTCTGGCTGAGCTCAACCAGAAACCTGTCTCTCCTATACATTACTTGCTTTCCTTGCAAAGTCATAGCCTGGAGTTCCCTGCGATGCCGCCAGGGCAGCGGAGGGCACTGGGCCAACCGCCAGGCCTAGGGCTTGGGCCCATCGCTGCAAGAACCGGCGCGGAGAGCACACTCATGGCTCCGAAACAACTAGCTCAGCCAGCCAAGGTCATAGAGTGTGACGATGATAGACAGTGTCGCATTTGCTGGGGAGAGGAGGACATGTCCTTGACCAGATCCACTGTGGACGGCATGTTGGTTGCCCCATGCAGTTGCGCAGGTGTGTTGCAGCCCTGGGTGTGTTTGTCAGCTGCCTGCTGCCAACGCTTGCAGCATCCTCAATCAACCCCTTGTATATTGCCCACCAGGTTCACGCCCCGGGGAGCCTGCGCTGTGCCAAGCAATGCTGGCTGCTTTGAAGCCTGCAGTGACCTTGAGCAGCCTTGATGGCATCTGCTGACCAACCACAACAGCTGGTCATGGCCATTGCAGGCACTGCCAAGTGGGTCCACCTCAGGTGCCTGCGTGAATGGCAGAGAAGCAATTCCACGAGCCCTCCGAGCCAAAGAAGGCGATGCTCAAGTTGTGAAATATGCAACCGGTGCGCTGCCAGGCCTGAAAGGTCGCTAGGCCTTGCCTGAAGCTTGCATGAGCCAGCTTACATGCAGTAGCACTCCATTGCAGCTAGGCTGCAGCGATAGGCATACACAGCCAGCAGGCAGCAGGGCATCCCAGCCTGAGCCGTCCTGCTGCAGCTGGTTGCTAAGCCCCCACCAAGCCATAGTAGGACCATGCATGGGCTCTGGCAGAATGCTGTTGAACAGCTGCACAACCACTGGCATGAGTCATAAGGGTCTTGCCAGGCTGCAGATCTGTTGCATGGTGCTGGCCTGGTGCAGATTCAGCAGCGCATGGTGCCCATGAGTAGCACAGCACCACGGCAGACATGGTGCCGTGCAGGCGCTACCGCTTCCCACGCAAGGTTCTGCAGCAAGAGGCACTGGATCGCGGCCAGACAGCCATGGCCTTGCAGATCTTTGTGGTGAGTCATCACGGCAAATGGCCATTACACGGGCCGATGCTCGACAGCCCAGGAGCTGCATGTATGCGCTGGTGAGGTTCACTCTCACGGGTCTTGCCGCGCAACATATGGCTGTCTGCAATAGCAGCTTTAGCAGTCGTTTCTGGCTGGGTCACCCTGGCTGCAAAGCCAAGCTACAGCTCTTCCAGCAGCAGCTGTGTGCTTGGAGGAGGGCATGAAGCGATGTGTCCAGTTGTGTGCAGGACGACTGCCGCGACAGGATCCTCTGCAACCCCCACTACCAAAAGCTTGAGCAGGCAGCTGGGGTGTGGCGGAAGGTGCTCGTGGTGAGTGCAAGCTCCTCACCCCTGTCTGTGCTGCCTGCGACGGAAAGTGGTCAGGGGCTGGGACCTTGGCCTGCGCAAGGCAGCGACTACAGGATGGCCAGGGCAGCTCGGTTGAAGGTGAAACTGCACTGTGCAAGCAGAACTTATCTGACGGACCAAGCTCTTAGCCCCTGCACAAGGCACCCTGTGGCATCGTTGGGGCAGGCTTGCCCGATGACAGAGCTGCAGTTGGCAAGTGAGTGCTGCTTGTTGAACAGCTGTGCCACAAAAAGCTGAGCCCACTCAAGGCTGCCCCTACAGCACTGCTCCTGTCATCTCGCGATCATGTCATGCTGGGAGGTACCTAGCTGAGGGCTTCCACATATCTGCTCTGCAGACTCTGGGCATCCTGAACGCTTTCAGAGGCGCTGTGGCAGGCGCAGTGCTGGGCAGTGGGCTGGGCCTCTTCTCTGCGCGCAGACACATGCAGATCTACCAGCATAACCTGCCCAACATCCTGCTCTTTGCCACCCTGTGCCCACCCCTGCGGGTGAGGCAGCGCCAGTGCAAGCTGCTGCGGCAGCTAGATGATGTGACATGCTTCATGTTGCCAAGGTGTGCCCACTCCTTTGGCAGACGGCAATTGTGGAGGCGGCCTGGCACACCTGCAGCTGTGTGAAGTCCAGGCATCAAGCTCCAGAATATCAGCTGCAGTCAGCTCTGCACAGGGGCCTGTGGACAGCTTGCTGTTGGGCATCTGCGCCTGTGACAATGCCTTTTCTCACTGCAGATCCCTCTCTTTTTCATCAGCACCTCACTGGTCGTGGGCGTGGCCTCAGAGGTGGTCGTCCTGGCAGTCGCGCATGCCTACGTGGGCTCCCTCATGGGCTTTGGCAAGGGCTGCCTAACAACTTTGAAGGTCACTGTCAGGCTGCAGCTGGGCGCTGTCTTGCTGGGCCTGCAGGGCACAGACCAGGCTGTCCGCGGCCTGCTGAAGCTAGGAGGCCTGGCTGTAGGGGCCTTGCTGCGCATGAGCCGCCCCTGAAATTGTGACAACCTGCTGTGCTGCATTTAGCCAGAATCTGCAGGGTGATGCAGGCAAACGCAGACCACTGCAGCCCCCAAGCTGCCAGCATTAGCCCCCTCACACTGCGTGAACACCTGCCATTTCTTCTAGCCCTGAAGCCTGCTATGCCGGGCTACTCTCCCTGAATGAACAGCGTGCGTGCCTGTACAGCCTGCCTCTTCCCCCTCTGTGTGTACAACCAGGCCCCTGCATCAGAGGCCACTGCAGCTGGCATCTATGTAAAAGATCACAGTCTGTCCAGTTTAAAGGTATGAGAGAAGCGGCGGGGAGGCAAGCCTTCTGAGATCAGATCCTCAGGACCAATGTAAAGGACCCTGTGTTCACTCCAAGACCCTGAGACGGTGGGTGTCTGGACTAGCTGGCGCCAGCATGCCGCCATTTATGAAATTTATGAGGGAGAGAGATGTCTATGCTAGGAGTGCCTCATGGCACAGGCTGTCAGCTCACTATACTGCTACTAGGTGGCCTGGGCACAGGCTCACTCATTGTTTGCACAGCGTCTTGTGCGGGGATGTGCTGAGTGCCAATTGGGCCTCAAGAGAGGCATTCCAGCAAGCACCAGTCCTGACTGACTGTCCTGCTGCGTTATCAGTCTCAATGGCCCTCTTCGGGACGGTGATTGGGTGGCTTAGCGGCAGCCGTCTCTGTTGCAAATGCCGCAGAGCCAGGCACAAGTGCGGGGCCTGGCGCTTAGTCTGAATTCACAGGCTGGGTGTCCCCCACAGGGCCAGTAGCGCTGCTGCTGTCATGCCAGGTTGCAGAGGTAGGCCTGAGGGTTGCGTCGCTTTGAAGGTTGGGGGCCTCCAGAGACTCCAGGGCAGGCTGCTGCTCGGGGTATGGGCCAGCGCGGGGCTGGCTGGCTGCTGCTAGCTGTTGGGCCGCCCGTCCAGAGGCAGGGCCAAAGTGGGCTGCAGCTGCAACGCCCATGGGGGCAGAGCCCTCGGCTGCTGGGAGCCCGCAGGCCGCAGCGGCAGCCTGATCTGCCAGCATTGCACTGTGCCTGGCAGCCGGCGGTGACGTAGCCGCCCCAGGGGGTACCAACTGCCCATCGAAGCTCTGGCGCTGAGGGTGGTGCGGGCTTGCATCACGGGGGGAGGCCTGGGCCAGCGGCTCATCCAGGCCAGGGTCTGCGTACTCATGGACGGCCTGCTGCTGGTGCTGATACTGCTGGGCTGAGGAGATTCGCGCCTGTAGAGGCAAGCAGGCAGTCTGGAAGGTTGAAGGGTGCCAGCAACCCGCCTCACAGGCAGGCAGTCCCTGTCTACCCTTTGCAGCCATGCATTTGCAATCAGCACCTTTGCCCAGGCTGGCAGCGCAATTTGCCTGCCTGTGACTGTCAAGAAGGTTGATACGAGGTGTTGCAGACATTGTTGGGGCACGCTTGCACCCTCATTGCAGTGCACAGCCCACAGCAGCTGCTCAAGTGCCTTTGGCTGACAGCATGCTGTGCAATGCCCAGGTCGGGACCTTACAAGCGATCAGGGCAGCCTACCTGGCTGAGCACGTGGCTGCTGCCGGCGCCCCCGGCGTGAAGGTAGGGGAGACGGGTGGCGCTGCGGCGGCTGGACGTGCGGGCAGAGTGGGAACCCTCGCTGGAGGATGATCCCTGGGGCGTGGCCAGCCCTCGTCCAGTGAACCCCCTTCCGAGGGGGCGGCCCCCCTGGCGCTGCTGCCGCTGCATGTCATGCCCACAGGCTCAGTGCTCTGTGAGTCAGGTGTGGAGGAATTTGACCCCAGACAACTGCTGCCATGTGCAGCATGTTCGCCTACAGGCGGCTCTACAAAGCAGGTGCAGATGCTGCAAGCTCATGCAATAGTATTTCAGGCTCTGGCAGCTGGGGATGGCCTGAGGCTTTTGTGGACTTGGTTGAGTTGCAAGGCACTGGCTGGCCAGCGCCTCAAGAGTTTGCAGGTTGGTGGTACAGCCAGATTTGACAGATCATCACGCAGCGCAATGTACAGAGCACTGTCTCTCACCTCGGAGCGCCTCCCAAACTGGCTGCTGTCTGGCATCAGCCCTGCTGACTGACCCCTGCCTGCATGAAGCCAGGACCAGGTCCATGAGCAACGGCATCTGCAGAGTACAGTCGCCAGACATCTTTTCCCAAAGCATGTACCCACAGTGATGTGGGCCCCAAGCATGAGCAGATCCTGCATACCATGAGGTGAGCTGACAATGGGGAGCCAGCTCAGCAACCCCTTATCAAGCTTACAGATGCCAACACCATGAGGTGAGCTGACAATGGTGAGCCAGCTCAGCAACACCCTATCAAGCTTACAGATGCCAATATGCCAGTGGAATGGCGCCGACCTGACTGCAGATTTCCGTGCAGCCTCCACTCATCAAGCTTGCAAACATATCCAAGTGGCTTGCAGTCAAAGTCATGGACAAGCAGGACGGCAGCGCTTTGTGCATCAATCATGACCTGCAGCCCAGGCTATGTATTATGTCAAACAGGGCCCCACGAAAACGGCGCAAGCTCATTCATCTGAACACAAGCAACCCTTCTCCAGATCTCCGTTCTGCTCAGGCATGCGCTGCAAAGCACTTAGACTCATCCTGTCAGCAAAATGCACACCTGATAGCTGAGGGCTGCGCAGACCAGCCTCACTCCCCCCGGAGTCCATGCTGTGCAGCGATTGCATGCTGTTGAAGTCTCGCTGCAGCGGCGCTGGGGGCGTGCCGGAGCCCATCACGGGCATGCCCTGGGCACCCTGCATTGCCATCATCTGGCTGGCTGCCGCCAGCGCCTGCATCTGCCCCAGAGCCCCTGCATGCACCCAGGGGGCCGATCAGGAGTGCCAGTGCATGGCACACCTGTCAACACCAACCAATGTGCAAAGCTGCTGCTAGCACCTGGCTCCAATCATAAAGCCACTGCAGAATCATCAAGAGAATGTCAAGTGAAGTGCTGACCATCTTATGAGTCCACAGAGGTGGCCATCTCCAGTCGACTGCAATGTTGGAGATGGGTTTTGCAGCTGTATTAGGCCACAGCCCAGCAACTCAACACAGGCTCCTGCTGTCTCCTCCCATGGGAGCTGCAGTGGCTTTGGAAGCTCTGGGGCCCAATCCTGGTCTCACACCAGCAGCTCATTGGCTGCCTGCATGATGGCATGACCCTCCTCTGCCGTCATCCAGCATGGCCAGATGGCAGGCAGCACAGCTGTCAGACGACAGGCATGCCTTAATGCCAGGCAGCAGCCCACACAAGCCAAAGGCTGTGCCTACACTTGCAGCAACCATTGCTGCGTGCCCTGCTGCATGCAGCACCAAAATGCGCCTCAGCAATGCATACATCACAGCTGTCGCTGGCACACTCACCTCCAGTGCCAGGTGGTAGCCCAATCATGCCAGGGTACCCCAGTACTGCCATCATGGGAGATGCACCAGGAGCTCCCATGGCTGCCATGTGGGCTGGCATCAGTGCTGCCTGCAAGGAGGCAGACTTGGCTTTGTTGGCTGCTGTAAGGGTTGGCATGTCCGCAGTTGGGTGGACAGAGCTCATGGCACCATGTGGGCTGGCTTCAGCGCAGCCTGCAGGACAGGGCAGAGCGGGCGCAAGAATGTTGAGCGCAGGCATGGCATGTGTTGCTTCTTACTCCCTGCCGAGCAGATTGCGCCAGCACAGGCCGGGAGGCAGAAAGCAGGGTTGTCTTCTGCACAAGCAAACACAGCTGGCAGATCATTTGCCAGCAGCTCAAGCGGCCTCAGGAAGCCATGTGCTGAGAGGGGGGGGCTCAGGGCTTGGCAGTAACCAAAGGCACATGCCATCCCTGCTCTTTGACTCAACGAGATGCATGTGGACAACACGTTAGCGGGAGAGGCCTGGCAGTAGCAGGCAACACAGCAGCTTCAAAGCAAAATGATAGGTCCTGGCAGGCAACTCACCCCAGCCACAGGGCTGTGCATGGCGAAGGAGGGCAGACCCTGCATGCTCTGCATGCCCGCCACGGCGAGGCCCATGTTGTTGGACATGGGTAGCCCCAGCCCAGCCATGGGCATCCCAGCAGGGAGCGCCATTCCCAGCGCACTCCCCACTTGCAGCTGCTGCAGCCCTGAGGCCATCGGTTGCATGCCCAATGGCGGCTGCTGCGACTGCATGTGCAGCTGGTGCTGCATGAGAGCCTGGCCCAGAGGGGTGGCCAGGGACCCTGGCACGGGCTCGCTGTGGTGGAATCGGCAGCTCATGCCAAAGCCACAGCGACCGTTCTGCATGTAGAAGCGGCAGTCGGGCTCCCCTGCAGCCAGCAAAGCCATGCTCAGACATGGTCCACACATGGGCTTGCTTGGACTGAGCTTGGGCAGGCAGGCCGGGTGTGTGGGACAGAGCTGAGCTGTTTGCACAGGCCAGTGCAGGAGGTGCACTGCAATGCAGGGAGAGCAGCGCAGGCAGGCCCACTGACCTTGCCGAATGGGCAGCCCTACACTGTTCATCTGAACTACTGGCAAACGTTCCTTGGGGGGGTGCTCAAACTTGCACCTGCAGGACACATTTTGGTCTCAATTGGCAACTGGTTGAAGGCTGTCTACCTGATCAAGAACAAGTGCCCCTGAGCTCAGCTTGTACTCCCACACGCAACCTGCCGAGGCCAAAGAGGTCTCAGTGCAGTGGGTGCAGGTCAGGAGAACCCTGACGCAGGGACCACATGGCACCAGCTGCAAAGCGCCTGGTCTGCGGGTACAACATGCACAGCCCTGCGCGCTGCAGAGGCTGGCTGCATTGCAGGTCAGGTACGCCTTGATGCAAGGATGCACACTCACGTGTCACCAAAGGCACAGCGCCCAGTCTGCAGGTAGAATTTGCAGGGCTCCGTGCGCTGCTGGGCCTGTGCCCCGCGCTGCGCCTGCTGGTGCTGGTGCTGCCAGCTGCGCAGCTGCTGGCGCCGCAGCTGCTGCTGCTGCAGGGAGGGGCCGCCCCACTCCTGTGCCGCCTGTGCGGGGCCAGAGGTAAAGTCTGGGGTGCCCGAGTCCTGGTGCCGATCAGAGGGGAAGTGTGCTGCTCTCAATGAGAATGCGCCCTCCTCAGACTGCAGGGTCTCATCCTGTGCCACGTACACATCGCGTGGCTCCTCACTGACATCACCTGCAGGCAGTAGTGGCAGCCTGGTTGCGCAGCAATGGTGCCGCTCAGGGCAGAGCCAGTTAGCAAGCCAGGGATACAGCTTCCAGGTCCAGAGCAGTCAACTCGTGACATGCAGGGCCCAGCGCTTTTCAGGGAGGTAGCCAGCCCAACACCTGCAGATCATGCTGGCAGTCCCTGTTGGAGCTTTGAGGCTTGGCTGAGCCCGGCCGAGCATCAAGGGCTCCCACATGGCGCACAGCTGGGCAGGCACTGCTGACAGCTGCTAGCGGTCTCACCTGCAAAGCTGGGTGATCTGGGGCAGTAACTGATGGCTGGGGCATGGTGCTGGGTGCTGGGTGCCCCTTCCTGTGTTGGGGTAGGCAATGCCACCTCGCTGCGTGCCTGAGATCCCTGCGATGCCGGGCAAAACTCTGTGGCGAGGCACGTGGGCTGCAGCTGCTGCTGCACACCTGCCTCCCCCCGGGGGGGTGGGGGCCACCGCTCCCCTCCAGTCGAGGCAGCCCTCAGCGACTCCCCAAGACGTGGCAGCAGCTGAGTAAGCTCAAGGGAGGTCTGGGACGGGAGCTCGTCAGTGCTGGCGCCGCGTGAGGGTGCCTGAGGCTGGCCTGGGGCGGCACCAGCAGCAAAGGTGCCCTCCTGCTGCTGCTGGCGGTGGCGTTGCTGCTGGGAGGAGGCAGGCGCAGGCTGCTGGGTGCCCTGAGCAGTCTGCTGTTGCGGTGGCAGTGCAGTGCCCTGGCGCTGCTGGTGCTGTTGGGGCGCTATGCCAGGCTGGCGACCGGCCGGGGCTCTAGCGGCGCGACCAACTGGCCCGCCTTCAGGCGGGCGGCTGCGGTACCGGGGCCCCTGCCCCTGCTGCCTGAGGCTCCCTTCCAGGCCGCCCCCAGCTGCCCAGGAAGCCTCTTGCGCCTCAGTGGTGGCAGTAGACGCCCTCAGGTCCTGAAAGTCCTTTCTGGGCGGCAACTGCTGCTGGTGCCGTGCTCCGGGGCCAGGGAGCTGCGCGGTGGGGCCTCCTGAGCTCCCAGAAAATCTTCGCGCTGAGCCCTGGAAGGGTGGGGGCGCTGCTTGCTGGTGAGACTCGGCCTCCCACTGCTGGTGCCCAGGGTCTCCTGTGGGGCTGCTGGCAGCTCGGCCTGGAGCCTGCAGGGCCACCAAAAAAGGTCGTAGCGTCTAAGCAGAGAGCGGGCCACTGACGGCCGCCGGCACATCAGAGCGGCCTGGAGTCTGCAGAAGGACCATGGACCATCTTGAGGGCGCCAGTGGGCAGGGAACAGGGCTCGCAACGCATGATGAGTACAATGATGTATCATCATGACGATGCTACATGATGATGCACTTCTGAAAGCTGCAACCGACTGCCAACCACCGGGAGGGGCTGTGAGCGCGGGACCTGCAGCAAAGGTCACCCTCTCTGTGGGTGTATGCAGCGAACCTCAGTCGGGTCCCGCTTCCTGCACCAGGGCTGTACAGTCATCCAGCAGGTGACCTGGCACCACACAGTCAAAAGTCTACTCTTCGTCCATGCAGGCACACAACTAGAGCCATCCTGCCTGACTGCAGGGCCTGCTCTGCAGCATGGTGGCCACACAAGCGTGCAAAGCTGCGCCCTTTTGCTCCAGCTCTTGAATGAGTCACCTTGCTGCACCATGCGGAACAGATACTTTGGCCGTCACAAAAATTGTACCCCACAGCTCCCTTCACAAGCGCATGCTTCCTTATGGGAGCAGTGGTTTGGCAAGAAACTCTTGTCAAGGCTCAATCGCGGGCTGGGCTTACCAATCAGGCAGCCTGTGTTTTGTCAAGCATGGTAATGCAGCACTTTGACCAGCTGAGATGCAGTGAGGTGCATGCACGATACCAGGGGCCACCAGAGGTACACAGAGAGCACACAAAGCATCCTCAAATCCCAAGAGGCGTAATGCCACGGCATGGAGCTTGCATCCCCCTGCTGTTGTTGTCACTGAGGCTGAAGGTGCAGCAGATGCACTGCCCCCTAGACATTAGGTGGCCATTGCTAAGTGCGTTCTCATTGAGCGATATGGATCCAGGCAAGACCTGCTTGGCACAGTCACCTCTGCGAGCCTCATGTGGGGCCTTGCAGCGCCACTGCCTGCTGAAGTGCGTGATGAATGTCGCAGAGGCCGCGGGGGGCCCTGGATCGGCACATGGCGTCCCCTTTCCTCTGGAGCCGTCCCCATGCTCAGCACACCCAGCATGAGCTCCTGAGCAGCCTCCTGCTGGCCCGGCATCGTATCCCCACAATTTGGCAGCGTCCAGCTCTTAGGGTTGAAGAAGGTTATCGGGCGACACCAGGAGAGGCACAAGGCTGGTTGTGACGTTCAATAACCATCAAAGCATCTGCAGGATCTGCAAAGCTTCCAGCTTGACGGTTTGCAGACCTCGTGTTGGGTTGCAAGCACCCTGGCAGCCACTCACAAACATGTATAGTGAGTGGCTGCCTCTTGCTGATTCTGCTCTACATTGTCAACAGGGATGGTGTTGTTGCTGGACAGCTGTGCGGCGCTTCGTGCTGTCACGCCAGTTATACCAGGCCTTTTGGAGGCAGGGAGTTGCGTGCTGCTGGTGGACGGCTGGCAGAGGTCACCTGTGAACATAACATGCAGAATTAGCATGAAGAGGCGGATGCAGGATTGCACATGGCAGTGGAGGGCCTATTCCAGAATGGCCCACCAAGACCATCTGCACTTCAAGATGGTGACTATGGATGTTAAATCTGCACATTGAATTCACAGTAGACGTTGTAGGTTCTGTTCAGATCAGGTGAAAGTGAAGTAAGCCCTCCCACCTTGACATCAGCACTTGGCGGCGCAGAGCTCCTAGGTCCTGGTGCATCAGGCTCAGTTGCTGGCGCTGCTGTGCAATGACTGCGTCAACATCATATCGCGAACCGCCCATGATCAGGGGCATGCCTGGGCCACTGCATGCAGCAGGGCAGATGTCTGGATGGCCTGCTGTGGGACTGCCACAGCAACAGGGAACAACATTGCAGCAGACATCAGCAGGCACCAGCCTACAGCAGACACCAGCAGGGCACAGTAATCAATAAGCCGCAGTTTGTGGTGGGGGTCAGCACCGCAACAGGCAGCCGCAGGAGACAGCAGCCCTGCCCGCCTGGCCCTGAGCCTACCTTGGCTGCAGTGCAGCAACACCTGGCCACGCAAGCGACGAAATGGGCTGGGCCACCTCCTGCCGTCCACCAGCCAGCTGCTTGGAGGGTGGCCTGCCTGACCGCCAAGCAGGAGCTGTTGCTGGCCGCTGCCTCCTCTTGTGGACATCACGATTGGCTTGCTGCTGATCCTGCTGCTGCTGCTTGGCCTCTGCACCAGCTGCTGCAGCCCTACGCTGCGCGTCCTCTACACTCTGAGCTGCATGCAAACCCTCCACAGCCAGAGACTGATCGGGCTGGAAAGGCTGTCCATTGATGCTGTCCACCAGGCTGGGGCTGCAGAGCCAACGTCCTGTCTGGGAGGCTGTGCTGGCATACTCAGGTAGAGCCGACTCTGACAGGCTGGTTCGGCCAGCACTGCTGGCACGACCCTCAAGCTGAATAGCCTCAGTTGCAATCTGCAGGTGGTGCTGCACCTGTTCAGACACACTGTTTGCAGGGCTGTCATGATAACAGCATCAGTATGTGTCAACATGGCCGCCCGGCTGTGTGGACACATGGGGCTCATGTACTGGAGGCCTGAAACAACAACCTGCCTTACTTGGGTGTCACACCTGTGCCTGACAGGACAGATGTTGTGCTTCGAAGCTGTTTCGGCCAGGCTGCAGCCTGCTGTGTGAGTGTACATGTACATGATGCACCCACCAGGTGCTTTCCACTAAGAGTGATGGTTGTGCTCAAAGCTGCCTTGGCCAGGCTGCAGCCATGTGAGTGTGCAGGCAGGTGGATGTGTAGGGCTGACCTTGCTGTTCAGCTTGTGGAGCTGGATCCAGTCGTGGCTCATGCGCGCCTTATGCCAGCGGTGGCGCAGGTCGCGCAGATGCTTGGCAAACTTGCGGCCGCTGACCTGCAGCTCCCCCTGTAGAGCATCTGCCTGCTCCCGTGAACGCAGAAGCTGCTCCTGCAGCTGACCCTGAACCTCCCTGCAGGTCATAGATGCGTGCCCAAGGCCACTGCTGCGGCTAATGTGTTGATGCCTTTACAGATGCCTTAGTTAGAAGCTGGCATAGCCACAATTGTGTTGCTCACCAGCAGAGATGCAGATTGCTGCTGCCAAGACTAGCAGCTTCATCGCAGCCAACATGCACCTGCCCTGCTTGCCCGTGTTGTCAAAAGTTACCCACATGATCTGGGTGCAATGATGCTCAAGGAAGGCTGCAGCCTCCTTGGCTGCATCCAGCTCCCGCAGGGCTGTCAGATACAGGTCCATGGGCACTCCGCCAGCCTCTGCTCCATCCTCACTGCTGCAGTCTTGCAGGCGCCCGCTGCCCTGCCCCTCATGAGCAGGCCCCGAGCTGAGCTCCAGGCTAGCATGGTCTCCCCCACTCCGCACATGCAGGCCCACCACACGCAGCTGCTGCTGCTTGGGGCTGTGGCGCCTCAGCCTGTGGTCAACAGAGTCCCCTGGGCTAGGCTCCGCTCCCTCTGTTTTGGTTGGCAGCACATGTCGTGGAGCTGTGGCAGGCCGATCTGGCAGCAAGGACAGAGGGGCGCGCCGCCTGCTGGGGTGCGCACTTGAGGGGCGGCACCCCACTCCCTGCTGCACTGTGTGCTCCTGCAACTGCTCGCTGGGGTGGGTGTCTGACCCCTCGGCATGGTCCCCAGCAGCTGCACCCAGCAAGGCTGCCGGCGGGCCCGCATCAGCACTGTCCTTCAGGGCATCATCGTACTGCTGGCCCTCCAGCGTCACCTGACGGTCCTGTTCTGCAGGTGGCAGGCCTGCTGCAGTGCTGCTGCCATGTTTAGGGTCTGCTGCTCCTCCTGCCACAGCATCCTGGGCACCTCCACCAGCGGGAGGCCCACCAGTAGCATCTGAGGGCGTGGCTGCAGACACCTGCTCCTGTCCAGCCACAGACTGAGCCTCATCCTCATAAGCCCCCAGGACGTCCTTCACAAAAGACGGAACGTCTGGCAGCTCGTCCTGCAGGGCTGAGCTGTGCTGTTCCAGCTGGCCGCCGTAGGGCACTGTGAAGTACTCTGAGCGCACGGAGGTGGGAGTGTTGGGCAGCGAACCAGACACCTGCAGATGGAACGACAATAGTGCCTTGAGCTGGGCCCGGGCAGGCATGGGGGACACCTGGAGGCCTGGCAGCCAGTAACATCTACTGTGTTGGTGGTCTGTGGTGGCTCAGCCAGGTTTCAGTTTGCGTAAGACAGCCTTTGGGCAACCTTGCATCCTCTGCTGCGCTTCTGGACTCAAGCATGAGCTTCCCCAGGCTCGCACCCTGATGGCCACACCCCAGTGCTCGTGTACTGCCTGGGTCCCTGTATGCATCACTGACTGCACACCTCCGTGCAGCCCTTTGCCGAGACACACCTTGAAAGACCCTAGCCCCTGGTGGAAGCCAGCTGCAGTGGCAGACCAAGCAGACAGAGGTCGGCTGGCCGCGCCGCTGACCGCCTGGCTGAGATGCGACAGCGGGGGCAGTTCGTCTGGAGACTCCTGCCCTGGCATGATGGAGTCCTGGGCGCACGACGCCACACTGCTGCCTCCCAAGCTTGCGCTGCTGCCCTGCACCTCCAGCTCCCCAGCAGCATGTGCTCCAGCCACAGCAGCAGCAGCGCCGGAGTTTTCGGCGTCGGCTGGTGCTGCCTCTGGGCTGTCAGGCAGCGCAGAGACGTCCCTGAAGGGGGTGCCAGGTCGTGTGGAGCCAGGGCTGACGGCCTGGCTGGCTGGCACATTGCTGCGGGCGCCTGATAGGCGAGAGCGGGGCACATCCTGCACAGGCGATTCGCTCATCGGCATACGGCTGGGATGCAGCCACCAGCTGCAGGCCCTTTCATGCAGAACGAGGAGGGATCAACCCCATGACCCCAGAAATTTTTAGTGCTGCAGCAAGATTTTGGCTGGTGCAGCCCTGCCACAGCGCCACTGTTGTGCGCAAGGGGTTGGAGTCGTTGCGACACCCTGCTGAATGCACAAACCCAGACTGTGAAGGCGCACCTCTTCATTGCTCCTCAGCCTGTTCATGTTGCCCCTGCCGCCTGCATTGTGGCCAGCAATGCTCGACCCAAAGCCAACAGGCCTCCGCAGGGACTTTTGGTGGTGAGCCTGCCCTGCTCTGGCCTCCTGGAGCTCCTGCAGAAGCCACAGCATGCAAGGATGACAGCTGGGAGAGCAGACTGCTCAGAATCTAGGTGTAATACAGAAGTGCAGCCTGCAGGCAGCCCACAAGGCCCAGCTGCGGCACTGACAGCTGCCTGGCCTGTGGTGCAGCAGTGCAGTCCCCAGCATGTCACAGGCTCAGCACTGGCCCTGACAACAGCCTCACCTTCTGTGCAGCAGCCTGGACACTCTGGGCCTGCTGCAGCTCCAGCTGAGCATTGAGGTAGTCAATCTGCAGCTGCTCATGCTGTTGCTTGAGGTGCTGCATCACGGCTGCCTGCTGCTCGTACTGCCACTTCAGGGCTTGCAGCAGGCTGCATGCCACGCACAGTGGTCAGCAGCAGGTCCTGCTGCGCAGCACAGGCTGCACAACATGGCAACACATCAGCGGCCACCCACAGAGACAAGCAGTGCAGGTTGCCTGAACATGGCATGCTCACAGCTGCCATTGCAGACATATGACTGGACACCAGAGGAGGTGAAGTAAGCAGTCACCTGCTGGTCGGGGTAGCATCCTGAAGGCGGCCGCCAGCAGGTTGCCCCAAGCCAGAGGACTGAGAGAGCTGCTCACGCATCTCACGATATTGATCGGAGAGGTCCTCCCTGCAGGGGGGCAGCTGTGGCATGCCGCGAAAGCAGCGCAGGAGGTGCCTGCCATGCATGTGCAGGATCACAGCCATCATTTGTTGCAGCCCATCATGCTGCCACAGCAAGCATACAGAGCAACCTAAGCCTGGAGACTGCGGAGCTTGTCACCCAATGCCAGACACCATGCCAGGCTGCAGGCGGGTTGGGTTGGGTTGTGCTCGAATGAGCCCCAGGAGCAGGCACTCCTTGCTGAGTGCAGCAGTTTCTCCAGTAGGTGCTATTCTGCAGCAAGGGAATTGACAGCATGCGCTGTGGTCATGTCAGGCAGCTGGATTTGTGTACCGTCAACATGCCTCCGTGCAGCAGTGATGCTGTAACTTTCAGGTGATGCACCTCGCTGAGTGGAGCTCCCCTTCCAGCTCCTTATTGTGCTGCTGTGAGATTGCCAATGTGCGTCGAAGCCTCTCCACATCTGCCATGGCGTGCTGTTGCTCCCGTTTGCTGCCCTGCACAGTTGAGCAAATATACTGACTACATGACCACCTGATGCGGAAGGGCCGCCGTGACTCTCATCACAGCAGCCTCAGTCCTGCGACATCTGAGGCAGCAAGAAGCGGTTTCATGACACCAGCAAACTGTCTTGTTCCCGCGGAGGATCCTCTGCAGGGCAGCAGCCTGCCCACAACCTTCCTTGTGCGGGGTAAGCCCCAACACTGCCAGCCCCTGTAGTGCAGCGCAGCTGGAGTCCTGTCAAAACAGAGCACCTGTCTCCTCGGCAAGCTGCAATGTAGGACATCACCCGCCTGCAGCTTGCGAGCCAGGTCTGCGGCCTCTTCGCGGGTGCGCGCCTCCAGCTCAGTCTGCCACTCCTGCTGCCTCGCCTCCAGCTCGGCCCGCAGGTGCAACCTGACCTCCTCCTGCCAGGCCAGCAAGCGCAGCCGCGTATCACGTTGCCGCTCCTCGTGCAAGATTCGCAGCTCCCTGACTTGCTGCATGCCAAGCAGGGAGCAGGTCACCATCAGGGCAGGGCAACCCAGTGGGCTGTAAGGCATTACCTGCGCAGGGGAGGGATGTTCAGCTTTCTGAATGCCAAAGGCAGGAAGCTAGTGCAAAGATGGCGAGGCAATGAGGCTCCTGGCTGGCTGCATATGCAAGGACTTGTACTTGATGCAGCACACCCTTTCATAGGCTCAACGTAAAGGCTTTGAGCAAGGCAGCCCAGCTCCCTGATTGTCTACAGACAAACAGAAAGCGAGGGCTGTGTATTGCAGACCACATGACAAGTCAGATGCCTGCTCTTTGATGCTGGCATTGGTGCTTTCATGTTTGTGCTGGAGGCTGGGCAGATCTTGGCGGGAGTCTGCTTTGCACGTGCAGCCCAGCAGGCTCTTGGGAAAGGGGAGCCCTCCCTCAAACATAGTTGTTTGTTGGGTTTTGCAGCTTCACACAAGCAAAGAGTGCCGTAATGGCTGGCGTCTCTCCGGAAGTTCTGCAGCAGGCCCAGCAGTCTGGGACAGGCACCGCAGCATGAACTTTACATTCATGTCCTGCAGTCGAGTGCAGACCTCTCACAGCCAGCAGTTTCAATGGTGGCTGACCTGCTTCCAGATGCCCTGCATTTGATCCACCAGCTGCGGTGGGTACCGCAGCAGGCGCTCCACCCTGAAGACAGCCTTCTTGAATTCTGCATCCTCTCCAACATGGCCCTGCAATTGCACCTGGCTGGTTCATGCAGATCTATGCGGTGGCTCTCAGGATTGCAACTTGGTCAGTGAGGCGCGCACCTTGAGGGCACTGCACAGCGTCTTGACCTGCTCCCTGACCTCGTCAACATCAGCTGAGAAGGAGTCTTTGGCAGTCTGCAACAGAGCAGACAGCTTTGCTTGTTTTCATGTGAGTAACGCAAGTGCATGAGCTGACTGTGATCTTGGCATGCCTGGAGGGTACCCAGACTGCTCGCATAGACGTCCTCCTGGACTTGAGCCATTGTGGAAGCACAGGCAGGCCTACACCAGACTTTTTTCCGGCAAACCTACCTTTGGCTGTGAGACATACAGCACTTGCTGTTTTTGAATCGTGTTCCTGTGTTGTGGCCTTGAGGGCTGCAGGCGAGACATGGCTGCTCCGTCATTAGCTCCTGGCCTTGCAAGGAAGGTCAAGAAGGTACGTCCCCCCAAGAGTGCATCTCTTGCAGGGAGCAGATCCTGTTTTCAACCCAACAGACTGATCAGACCTCCTGCTGCTGCATGCAGACCCTGGAGATGCGCACAGAGTCCCCAGAGATCCTGGGCAGCCTGGCCACACTGTCCAGTTTTTATGAGGACAACACACCTGCCGCAAGGAGGCAGCTGTGTGCCACCATTGAAAAGCAGGGGCTCAGCATCACCCAGCAGTATCTCCAGAGCGCAGAGCATGTTGTCCAGGTACAGGCTCTGAAGCTGTCTGAATGTGGGTCTCTGTGCCCATTGTGCCCACCAAGTTATGCTGGGCAGTATTTATCAGTGGCAGGGGCCTGCACATGCCCCCTTTACTGCTGTGAACTGCCGCTGCACAGGGGCTGCACAGCCTCAAAAGCCACGTGCAACTCCCCTTGAATGGATGCTGTGGCCCCTGCAGCTGCTGATCAAGCACCCTTGTGGGTGCAGGCACTGGACGCTGTGCAGTGCTCCTTGGATGGCCTGACAAGTGGCTGCCGGGCAGCCAACAAGGCAGTTGCCAGCAGCGACACAAGCACAGCCAACATGCTGGCGGTCAAGGAGAAGCTGCAGCAGGCCCTAGCCACACGGGAGCAGCGGGGTCTGCTGGTGCACAAGTTCCTGTCCCGATACCAGCTGTCCGCGGCAGAGGTGGCCGCCTTGCAGGCAAGCCTTTGAGACAAGATTGGTGATGTGGCAGATGCCCTCAGTGCCATCTCTGGGCCCCACCCTGCTGTTTGCGGAGGTGACAGCCTTGCAGGCATGCTGTAGACATGTAGACAAGCAGAGAGGTGCCTGAAGTGAGGATCCTTGTTTGTGCACCTGCTTATCATAGCAGCATCGTCAGCCCTTCAGGCAAGTGTTGCGGCCATGCTGTGTAAGCTGAGGACGTGCCGTCCTTGGCGAGCATGCTCCCAGTCAAAGTCCTTGCCTTCACAGGTGTTCGGCTCCTGCTGCTGGCAGTGTGCACCATCAGCTTGCTTAGCGCTGGGGCCTTGTTCTCACTCTTTGTGCTGCAGGCTGAGCGCATCACCGACGACTTCTTTGCCGCCCTGGAGCGCGTGCGGACCATCCATGCTAACTGCCGCTCCCTGCTGCGCTCCCACCACCAGCGGGCTGGCCTGGAGCTCATGGAGATCATGTCCAACCACCAGGAGGCAGCCTATGAGCGCCTGTGCAGGTGACCCAAGTTCAGGCTGCACATTCAGACTGGCCAGGTATTATACATCCAGGCTGGAAGCCTGGACAACAGCAGGCTCGCTGTGCTACAACACAGCCCCACTTCAGCCTTGAGGGCCAACCAGGTGGACAGGCTGGCGGTGCTTTTATTGAGGCAACACGCCCTGGCAGCTTGGGCAGGGACCTGACTGCATGAACAGGAAGCAGATCGAGGAGCCCTGGGGTGCTGCTGCATGTGCAGGTGGGTGCAGGGGGAGTGCCGCGGACTGGGTGACATGGACGCCCCTGAGGTGAACCCTTTGCTGCAGCGGGCAGCCCAGGCGCTCAGGGAGCGGGAGGTGTTGTTCAGATACTGTGCTGAGGAGGTTGCGCAGGCCCGGCACAATGCCCTCTTCCAGAGGTGATGACGGCTGCCAGTCTTTGCAATATGCCTGTGGAGGGCACACGTTGCAATCTCTGCAAGTTGTGCAGGGCAGGCTTGCTCTGATGCTGAGGGGCGGGAAGGCTTGCTGCCAGCTGCGTGCGTGTCCTCTCTTGAGTTGCCCAGACCTGTCCAGACATTCACATTGTATGGTCTGCAGCTAGCTGTCAAACATTGCCTTGCAGCACAACACCCTTTCCCAAAAGGGACGCCTGGCAGGTTCTGCGTCCTCCTTTAGCTGTGCGCCTCCTGCTGTCTGCGCAGACCCTGCATGTGCTAGGCAGCCTGCACTCTGCCTGAAGGAGGGTGCAGATCAATCACTGCTGCTTGTGCATGCAAGCAGGCAACCTGCTTCACAGATCGCTTAGTCAAGCACAGGCTACTGTGGCAGGCTCCTGCAGCTGATCACCCTGGGCTGCAGGTTTATTGCAGCCCTGACACGAGGCGGCCCTGGCGGCATGCCACGCCCCATTGAGATGCATGCCCACAACCCCCGCCGCTACATTGGTGATATGCTGGCCTGGGTGCATCAATCCCTGGCCTCAGAGCGTGAGCTGTTGATGGCGCTATTTGGGGACAGACGGCCTACGGAGGAGGGCAGTGGGGAAATGCCCAGCACGGCTGTGCTGCTGGACAAGGTGTTCCAGAGCATCTGCAGGCCCCTCAAAGTAGGCCACTGTGCAGCTCCTATGGTGGCTCCTGGCGGCTCTGTGCAGGCCCTCTAGCTGAATCATTGTATGCGCTGTGACACCTGCTGGGCGGCTGCGCTGCCTTTTCAAGACACTGTATGCACGCAGCTTAGGGTTGATGAGTGGCAAGCAGCACAGACATTACTCACGAGCAGCCTGTACACTTGGCAACCTTCCAGCCCATCCTCGAGGGATGCTGTGCACCAGCCCTGCTGTGCACATGCAGGCTTACAGTGAAGTGCTCAGTTGCTGCTGGTCACACAACTCCCCCGGCCTGATCCTGTGCTTCCATGTCAGGTGATCCTGCAGGGTGTCTAGCTGCAGGCTGCTGTACACATGCAGGTACGCATCGAGCAGGTGCTGCTGGGCAGCCCTCAGCTGCTGCTGTGCTTCACAGTGAGCCAGCTGCTGGCATTCTATGGCACCACTGTGGACAGACTGCTGGGCAGCGAGGGGCAGCTCACAGAGGTCCTGGTCAGTTGCCACCAGCTGGCCAAGAGAGTGTTCCATGAGCAGCTGAAGAGACGAGGGGACCAGCTTGTGCGATCGCCGCCGGCGCCGCCAAAGGACCTCTCGCCTCCTCAACAGGTAAGGGCCGTCATATCGAGGCCGAGTCTGTCGGACTCCGCGATGCTCATTGCTGGATGTGGTCAGATGCTCAGAGCCTGCCAGGCGATCACGTGCATTCTCTCACAGCTGAAGGGGCAAGGGACGCGCGCGTGCGCCCTGCGCCATCGCCCGCAGCCGGACCTGTTCCCTCCGTGCAGCACTTGTGGGGTAAGTTGTTTCATGAGCTGTGAGCCTGGCTTCTCAACCAGCTGGAGGGCGACATTGGAGGAGCATAGCTTTGTGAGCTATGTTTACCTGATTCTTCCCACAGCTCGAATGACGACACAGGGATGTACTTAATGATCTTGATTTGCCTGATTGTCAGAGCAAGATGAGCAGCAGGCGGGTTTTCCGCCATCGCTACTGCCGCCAGTGTCACTTTGCATTCAAGTCAGGATCTTGCAGTTTTGTGCTGCCTGTGGCAAATGCAAGAGGAATTTCATCTGGGGCTGTGCTGCTGGCAGACAGTCGCTGGGCTGCGTGGCACCCACGCAGCCTGGGGACTGACCTCTTTAAAGCATTCAACATGCACTGCTCACTGCGATGACGAGTGTTTGACCTGCAGATGGGGGATGCCCTGCATCAGATGCAAGAGCTGGCCACCTTCTTCGAGTCAGCCTTTGACACCAATTCGGGGCACACCCTGGCAGAGGAATTTGAGCCTGTCCTGGGGGCTGTGGTGGACCCCCTGGTGCAGATGTGCGAGCGCAGCGCAGAGGCCCTGAACCAGAAGGCAGCCTCCAGGTGCGTGCCCCATCCGAAGTTTGTGAGGGCTTGCTGTCTGACCCATGCAGACAAGAAGCGCTGCTGCAGGCACTGAAATGCCTGAGCATGCTTGCATGCTGCACGTGGCCTCACTTCCTTGTCAAAATATTCAAGATGGTCCTGCAGGGTGGATGAGGCATCAAAGATGGACCCTGATGCCCACCACATCTACCTGCTGAATTGCGGTGCCGCCATCGAGACAGTGCTGATGGGCCACGCGTGTTGTGCCACTCGGCGCCAGCAACTGACAGCACTGCTCACCCGGCAGATAGACGCTCTTGTACACGGCCAAGTCAGCAGGGCGCTGGCCGCATGCAATTTTGCTGAGATTGTGGAGCGCATCAGGTGTATCTTGCTGACCACAGCTCCTGCTGCTTGATCCTGGGTCAAACAATGCATTGCTGTGACATGGAGGCATCAGACGCAGATTAGGCACCTTCTGCTGCATGCTGAGTGCACAAGCTGCGCTGCTGATCCTTTGAGCTAATCTTCTGCAGAGAGTATGAGGCTGGCAGCGCTGAGGATGTAGCCAAGATGGCAGCAGACCCCCAGCTGCAGCTCCCTGCCCTGTCAGAGGCCATGCAAGCCTTCTTTAGCTTCCTGTCTGGAGACCCTCTGCCAGAGCTGCGCGGGCTGCAGGTGGGGTCATCTCCTGCTGCTTTGCCTCATTTGCTTGACACCACGCATTGAGCTCAGCTGCCGCTGCAGGTGCCCAGGCTCAAGTCAGAAGTCCTCAATCGCATCGCCCAGTCTTTGTTTGATTGCTACAGCCTTGTCTATTCAGCCATAACAGCCCCAGAGCATGGGTACAGGCAGCACCCTCAGTACGCGTCAGCTACGCGGCACACGCCCACACATGTGCAGACCATACTCGGCATTCAGTAGTCATGAAACACATGCAAGCGTTTTTCTGAGACATTCGAGGTCAGAAGATGCGCGCAAACAGTGAGAATATCAACCCAATTCCTGCGCCTGCCCCCACAAGTCCGATCAACTGAGCGCCTGTGCTTCTAAACCCTGCCGGGGGCTGCAAAAAGGGTGACTGCATGCGAACAGGCCGCCTGCCTTCCGGGCCTGGCATTGGCTCCCCCAGCGCTGTAGTATCCCCTGTCAGGCAACACACTTTGCTCTCAAGTATGGGGCAATACCATTGGATTTTCTCTGCATCCATGGTCAATTGGAAGAGGCATTGAAGGGCATTTTACCTGTCTGCTCATTCCAGAAGTAAGTAAGGCCTGATGGCTTGTCAATCACAGGTGTCCACTGCTGCTGATGGGGCTGCAGGGAACACTCATCTGTACGATGTGTGAGTTGATTGGGTGCACCTTGCACAGCAATGCTGGCTGGCCTGGGGGCTGGCCTGGCGCGTGCTCTGGTGGCTGCCGCAGGGACATTACTGGTGTGGAGGCTGTTTTGGAGAATCTCTGGCTGGATATGTTTGCAGGGCAGCCCCCAGCTGCAGCCAGCCCTCCAACTGCTGCAAGTGCTGGCTGCAACACGCCTCATAACACCTTCACAGGGCTTCCTGGCTGACACCTGTGTTGCCAAAAACAAAAAAGGTTTCTGGATGCGAACTGTGGCTCGCTCAAATTCAACTGATGCCCGTGCACAGTTCAGGATGGCCGTCCAAGTGACCAACTTGGAGAGACGGCATCTTCCTCAAGGCAGCATGGCCCACGCGGTTGGGGCTGTGAAAAGCTGCAGCTGGAGCTGCAGCGGGAGTAGATGCTTCAAGTCTTCAAAGCGTGCCACACGCAGAGCAAGGAAAATCGTGTTCCTCCCAAATAGCCGGTTGCTGTCCAACCTTGCAGCTCAGACAGTGCAGAAGAGAGAGCAGAAGAAGAGTCTGGCGTCCAGGTATGTGCCATGCTGCAACAGTAAAAGGCATGATGCAAACCTGATGTTCCTCCCTAGACAGTGGAGTGGAGCCTGTCTGTTGCAACTTGTGCTCGGCATGCGCAGGCACCTAGCGCCGCAGCCTCTGGAGCTGCTTGGTAATGTCTCTCATGATGAGGACTCGGCCCTGGCAGCCCCGCGCATGCAGCCCGCCCACTATGAGCTCTCTGGGTCAGACTTCAACGTCCCCACCTGGTGAGTGCCGGGCCTGCTGCTCCGGCATGTCAGCGCTGATTGAAGCAGTGGGTACAGCTTGAACTCACAACCTCACCCTTTGTGTGTGCTGCAGCTTCCAAAAGTACTTCATCTTTGGCAAGCACATAGGTGAGCACCCGCCGCTGCAGGCTGACATCAGACCCCTGCTCAAGTGCATCCAGCCATGGTCCTCGAGACAGTGCTTCTGGCCCCGTCATGTGCTTGAGAGGCTAAGGGGGCCACTGCAGCAGCCCTGAAGCCGGCGTGTCAGCTTTGCACAGCTCATTGTGCTGCAGGCAGACCCATGCTGGGCCCCCACATTTGAACCCTGTGCTGATTGCACTCCCATGTGCAGGCAGCGGAGCCTACGGCGTAGTTAATCTGGTCATAGACAAGCAGAGTGGGCAAGAGCTGGCTGTCAAGCTGCTCCCAAAAGTGCGCGGAAAGCTCAGCAAGGTACAGCATCACCATGGAGTCTGAATGTGGCCTTCCTACCCCAGCCTACAGATGCCTGGCAGCTGGAAGTAGCCTTACTGTCCTGGCCCGCAAGCGCCTGGCAGGGGCAGCTTGCTGCCCCGGGTCCCTCTTTGGGTCTGATTTGAAGCTGCCCCTGCGCCGCCCCAACCCCCCAAGCACCTGCGCAACGAAAGCCCTGGTGTTCTGGGGGGAGCCATCTGCACTGGGTTGCCATGGGCCCACAGCAGCCCAGAAGTCATCTCCCAGGGCAGTACCTGTATTGCAATCTCATCTCTGGCGCGGATGTGGGTATCTGGGGTCTGAGGTGCTCCAGTTTACAAGCTGTTGCTGCTGCAGGATAAGGTGCTGTGCAGGGTGCATCAGGCTTGGCCTGCGAGGAGGCACATTTGGCAGAGGCGCTGGGTCCCCCCTCACATCTCACATTCTAGAGTGTTTCAGTGTAGGAAAGCAGCAACCAGCAATGCACTCATGCACAGCAGGAAGCACTTTGCTCACAGCCCACACGGCCACTGACTGCAGGAGAAGACGCTGCGCAAAGTGCGCAAGGAGATCGAGTTGCTGGCGCGGGTGCAGGAGTGCGGCAGCGTGGTGCACCTGCACGGCGTGTACGAGAGCGAATGCCACATCTATATTGTCATGGAGCTCTGCTTGGGGGGTGATTTGGAGCGCATCCTGGAGGTCAGTTGGGCACAGGCTCAGGCACAGGCCTGGGAGCATGCTTGCATCCAACTCAGTAGGCCTACTTCAAGCTGCCTTGCTGGGGCGCAGCCTCCCAGGCTAGACAGCGCAGTGGCAGCCACAGGCTTGCATAGGGGGTCCTGCATGGCGGGCGGCATTGGCGGCATCAGGGCTGCTGGATCTGCTGCAAGCAGTGCCTTGAGGTCACCCAGGCAGGTTGGGAGCTCTGGTACTGGCAAAAAGCCCGCAGCTGACTGCACTTGGAAGCCCACGTCTGGCCAAGGGAGCACAGGTGGCTGGGCTGAGCCGTGCTGTGCCTCTTTGCAGGATCGTGGCCCCTTCTCTGAGCGCCAGACAGCTGCAGTGCTGTACGAGTGCCTGAAGGTCATCTCCACCTGCCACACCAATGGGATGACGCATGGTGACGTGAAGCCAGCGGTGAGGTGGCCGCTCCACATGGAGCTAGGGCATGACCTGCAACCTTGAACTGCAACCTGTTGCCAGAGAGTTTCCAGTTGCTGCTTGTCAGCTTGCATTGCAGCAGGAGTGTCGTCCTCCTGGGAGTCATGCTGCTGCCGTCCCGAGCGTGCTGTGTTCCAGGGTCCTGACAGCCTGTGCCTGCCCTGTCATCCTGCTGCCTTCTCGATTTGGGGGTTTGCTGTGTTCTATATTCCCACTGCCTGTGTCTGCCCTGCAGAACTTCATGATGCGGCAGCGCTTCAAGGACCCTGTGGCTGCCATTGACAGCGGCGCACTGCCAGGCGCGTGGCTCAAGGCAATCGACTTCGGATGCAGCCAGAGCGTGGCAGCTGACCGCATGCTGACCAGCAGGCGGGGCACACCTGTCTACATGGCTCCAGGTGGGTGCTGTCTGCCCAAGGAACCAGGGCTTCCTGCAGTTGGAGTCCACACAGGCAGGCGACACAACTTGTGCAGAGTTGCACATGACTGCAGTCCCCGCAGGGTATACCTGCTCATGGACTTGATTCCAGTCCCTGCCATCTGCAGAGGTATTCAAGCGGGAGTATGGGCGGGAGGCAGACATGTGGAGCCTGGGCATGATGTTGTATCAACTGCTGACAGGGCGCTTCCCCTGGTGGTGAGCCCCCTGCCTGCAGCGCTCAGCGCCTGTGAGCCTTCCCTGTGAGGCTGCAGGGCTGCCACGTCCAGGGCATGCCTCCTGCACATGACTGCGCTCACAGTGAACACCCTCTGTTTACATCTGTGAGCTTCATCACATGGCTGCACCTTCAGGGGTTTGCTGCGCATGCATGACACCCCAATGATGTGGGTGCTCTTAGCCACTGAACTGAGGGACAGTGCTGCCAGCATTGGGGGCTTGTGAGCTCTGCTGCTGTGCCTCAGCAATTCTGCAAGCACACAGTGTGGCTTGCCGCACTTCTAATACTGACGCTCAGTGCCCCGAGGCCCAGTGCCCAATCATGGAACCAAGTGCTCACCCTCTGCAGGTCCTCGCTGGACGAGTGCCGCAACCAGTCATTGGATGACGTGATGGCAGCAGTGATGACTGCGCCCATCCCCATCAACTATGGCCCCTGGCTGCGCATGAGCAAGGAGGGCATGTCCTTCCTCAAGCATCTGCTGCTGCGCGACCCCACCCAGCGCCTGACGGCCAGCGAAGCCCTGGAGCATCCCTGGTTCAAGGCTCAGTTTGGGTGGACTGACGAGCCAGCGGCAGCTGGCGACAGTGGCACTGGGGCTGACGACGCTGGCAAACCCTTGGGGGGCAGCAGCTCCCTGGGCAACAATATAGTGCCCATTGCGCCACGCTGCAGCCTGCTGCACCCGCGACAGACAGGGCAGGGGCACTCTTCAGTCCACTCTGCAACCTTGTAGCAGAGGATGCAGGCCGGCGCGCCCTGTGCCAGCCTGCTGCAGCTCGCCAAGGCCCCCTGTGTGCTGCTCCCACACATGTGTTAGCCCCTAGCTAGTCGCTCTTCTGCCCTTGGCGCAATCTCTGCCCACGCTGTCCTACCACCTGGCCTCTTGTTAATGCATGCCCATACTGTCCCAATATTGTGTGTGCTGTGCCACCCAGCCTGCAGAGCCCCAACTCTGCACGCCTGCCTGATGCACCTCTGGGCGCACATCTACTTTGAAGCATTGTTCCTGTGTTGCATAGCTGCATGAGCTGCGTCTGCTCTCTTTCCCTGCGAGAAGAAACCCCTTCTGCCACCCTCTCAGTATGTTGCATCCCTCTCATGATGTTGCATCAAAGCGCTTGCTTTGAACATGAGCTGCAGCCATATCTGGCTTGATTCTGCCATACATATGAAGCACACTGAGCACACGTCCCGACCTCAGGTCTCTTGCATGGCTTCAACGGTTTCCAAGCAATGTGGTGTAATCCTACACTCTTCTTGGCTGGATGTGTACATGGGCCAGGCTGGGAGGTGACACAGGGAGGGGAGCGACGGCAGGTTTATTCGTAGTCATAGGCTGCAGGGCCTGGGCTGAAGCTGCCAGGCTCCTGCTGCTTGAGCTGCTGGCCCATCGTGAAGCCAGGCTTGGTGTTGCAACCGCACGTCTTGCAGCCCACAACATCATGTGCGCCTGGCCCAGGGCCTGCAGCCTCACGCAAGGCTCTCTGCTCATGTCTGAACTTCAGGGAGGCGCCCTTTTTGCTGAGGGTGCTTTCCACCTTATACTCTGCAGGAAGGTGATGGGGTTGAGTCAGGGTCAAAGTGCATGGTGCTCCTTGCAGATGTAAGGTGGTGTCTGGGGCAAGGCCCTTGCACCCCCCCCAGGCAGCTGTTTGGCACCCAGATAGCTGCACCTGTGTCATGGAGTTACGCTGCCAAAGCACCAGCGGCCTACAGCTGCACAGCCACAGGAAGTCTTGTTCCGCAAGGCACTGCAGGCTCACCATTTGGTGCTGGCTTCTTGTCGGCGTCCTTGTCCCCGTTCCACCTGAGGCCAAAGCTGTAGGCTGAGGCAGTGGGGTGTGGACCCAAAGCCTTGCTCTCAGTGCGCGCAGTGTAGTGCCCTGGCCCTGGCGTGCGCTGCCTGTGCCCCGCGCCCTCTGGCTTGCCCCGCAGCGAAATTGCAGGCTTGTGGGGCAGCAGCTTGCCAGCATCAGGGTTGTAGTCTGACGGCCCTGGGCTCTGCTGGCCTGTCGCAGACAGTTTAGAGCTCCACATCAATGCTGCTGCTGGAGGGCTACAGAGGGTGGATCATGCGCTGTATGCCAGTCTTGGCAACATGGAGCGGTGCAACTAGCCAGCAGACGTTGCTAACCAGCCAGCTGCTCACTTCCAAGTTGTGCTGCAAACCAGAGCAGCTGAAAAGACAAATTGCTGCACAGCTGCCCATGCCCTACCAGCAGCTGCGCAGCACTGCAGTGTTGCTGAGTGCTGAAGGCGTACCCAAGTTGAGCTGATTTCCAGCTGGGCATGCCTGTCACAGGGCTGGGTTTCCACTCCTGCTGCACAGCTACAGCTGCATGCAGCAACTCCCAGCAGAGTAAGCAAGGCTCACCCCTGCAGTTCGCTGGCCACCAGCAAGGTCGGCAAGGCAGCACTGCTTCAAAGGACCTGCACGACTGCAGGTGCTCACAGACGACTGGCAGCCAAGGCGACACACTCACTCCTGCCAATGTCTCGACCTCCAGCAAGACTGGCAGCTGGGGCAGTCCTCAGGGTCAGTCTGCTGCTGTCCTGGTAAGCCCCTGGGCCCGGCACTGCCTCCAGGTCCCCCTTGCACATGCGACTGGCCCTGCCAAAGCTCCAACCACCACGAAACTGGTTGCCAGATGCTGACATAATGGACATGCCAGGCTGCTGAGGGGAGGTGTCTAGCGTCTGAGCCCTGCACAGGCAGCTGAAGCAGTCTGTCGTGATGCTTGCACCAAGCCTCAATGGATGCTGGGCGTGATGGCGTTGCGTTATCACTCGTCTGGACAGGCATGAGTGTCTGACTGAAGGCTGGCCACACACTCAGACTGCAAGCCAAAAGGGTGGCCAGCAAGCGCTGCAGATTGGTGCGCGTGCTGCAGGAGCCTTGCCTGCCTCGCAGCACATATGCGCGGCTGTCATGGAGCCAGGGGCAAGGCCTCAACGCATCATAGGGGGCACATGCTGCTGGCCTGCCTGTCCAGGCTTGCGGCAGCTCTCAGAGCCTTGTCTCACCTGCCACAGGCAGCTGCCAGGGCGGCCACGAGCACTGCAAGCAGAGGCAGCCGCAGTGCAGTCAGTGTTGACCCTCCAGCGGGACTCACTTGCGGCTGACTCCAAAGGTGAAAGCAGGCGGCTGCGGCCGATCGGCGCCTATGGCTGCATACTCCCCCGGCCCGGGTGACGTCGCCTCCCGCAGGGCCCTCTTCTCATGCCTAAACTTGAGCGTGGCTCCCACGCTGCTCAGCGTGCTGTCCATGAAGTAGGCTGCAGCAGGTGCAGCACACCACCTCAGCAGCCTCTCAGACCAAGCATCTGGGAGTGTCGGGCATCTGAACGCTCAACTGCAGACCCCCAGGGATGCCACGGCGGGAACTATTGCTCAGGCAGGCACTTCTGTGCTGTTTCCACACCTGGCTGCTGGCTGTGCATGCCTGCCGCCATTCCACACCTCTCAGTTGGTGGGCCCTCACCATTGGGGCCCGGCCTCCTGTCTGCCTCCTTGTCCCCCTTCCATCTGAGGCCAAAGGTGTAGGCTGAGGAGGTGGGGTGTGGACCCAGCTCCTTGCTCTCAGTGCGTGCAGTGTAGTGTCCTGGCCCTGGCGTGCGCTGCCTGTGCCCTGGGCCCTCCGGCTTACCCCGCAGCGAAAAAGCAGGCTTGTGGGGCAGCAGCTTGCCAGCGTCAGGGTTGTAGTCTGACGGCCCTGGGCTCTGCTGACCTGCAGTGTCCAGGGTGAGCCCACTCTTCATATTGCCAAACCATGGCAGTTGTCGACAAAGCCTGGGTGGCAGCTTTGACAGACATTGTTTTCCCAGTGGCTCACCTACATGGATGTCCCTGCCTCCTCCAATGGTGTAGCTGGGCTGATGAATGGAGTTTGAACTGACCAGGTATTGCTTTTCTGACTGGTAAGCCCCTGGTCCTGGCCCACTCTCGCCTGCGGACGAGGCCTGTGGTGAGATGTCTGCCATGTGGGCAGGTCCAATGTGAATCGGACTTACTGCTAAAGAGATTGGTGTGTCTCTGCCCAAAGCTATAAGCTGGTGGAGTCCTGAGCACAGCATTCTTGCCCCTCTTCCTGCCAGGAGTATGAAGCAGCATGATGGCGGTCCCGATACAGGTTCTACCTCATTCCTGAGCTGTTCTCTACTGCTGGTCTGGCAGCATGGCAAGATTGGGGATGCAGCACAAAAGCTGCACAAAAGTGCCCCAATGACCTAGGATAGCCAGAGTTGTCAGACACCTCAGCTGGCTACCACTAGTGCCCCCGTGCCTCACTGGCTGCGTGCTCTTCGACTGGCAGGTACTCTCATCGAGCCCCTATGTCGGCTCTTCATGTCCTGCAGCCATTTTGACCGGCAGCTCAGAGAACACTGCCGGTCCAGCTCCAGGCCACTCACACTTCGTGCGAGGGCTTGCTTGAGCAAGAAGGGGCTAGACTGTCAAGGATTCAAAGAAGCTTTCCAAAGCAGCTCAAGGTGCCACATTGAGCAGGCAAAAGAGCACCAAGCCAATCAAGGGACAACATGGCGCATGGGGCCTACAGGCAGCCAACGCTGACCGAGCAGGTGCAGACTCAATCTACACAAAGTCTCCACGCTCGAGTTGGACATGCACATGCTGCTGCAACAGATAGGCAAAGGGCATGGGGGCTAGCTGAGAAGCCCTTCTGTGTCTGCCAAGGCTGCGCGAGGCTGAGCATCCCCGCTCAGCCGAAAGTGCACCATGCAGAGCTGGAGACCGAATGTGCACCAGCAAGTCAGCAGCTTACCCTGGCAATGGACCCATGCTTTGCACTGCATCCAGAGGATCCAACCAGCATCCTCATCATTGCATGCTCCTGCAGAGCCAACACAGGCCTCCATGTTCCTGCCGAGCTCCCACACGGCTCGTTCTTGTGGCTTCTGCTGGACTGGTGGGAGAGGCCGCAGCCAAGGCTGGGGCCAAAATAGCCGTAAGGCTGGGGCCAACAAAGTGCATGTTGGGGGTTTGTCGTGGTGGCTGTGAGCAACATCAAGCCCAAACGCATGTGGCTGCTGCCTGTGCAGGCAGTGCCCCTGCGCAGTCGCGTGCGCGCAGACAAGTGGGATGTGCAGGCCTGGGAGGGCTTGGGCGAGCTTCTGCTCGCTTTTGCAGACAGGCCAGACACCCTGGGCGAGCAGCGAGACTTGTATGAGGAGCTGTTGGCCCAGTTCCCTACAGCTGTGAGCCATCTGTTGTTGCCAGTATTCGCCCCCACCACAGGAGGCTGGACCTGCTGTTCACATGCTGACCAACATACAGGCTGGGGTTGCGTGTGGCCGAAACCCCTGTGGGCTCTCTGATGGGCCAAAAGCATGAAGGCCTGGCCTTGCTTCAGCTGAGGCTACAGCAGAAGACCTGGGAGCCCCACATAGCAGCAATGACTGGATACTTTGAGTCACACGTTCATGCTCAGCCTGCATGCTTGGCTGGAACATTCGCCTGTCTTCACACCGCGTTGACACCATGCCGGTTGCTTGGCGCTTGGGTGAGGTGGCAGGAATCACCTCCAGCTTGCCGCTTAGGCTGCCAGGACCCTTTGTCGGTGGCGCATGAGACACCAGCTGTGTTCCATGCCAAAGGGCTTGTTTTGGAAGGTCCTAGGCAGGTGGCGGCCCTCCCAGGTCTCAGAGCCATGGGAATTGTGCGCGCCCAGCCCTGCACCCCCAGGAATCCTGCTGCCATTCTCCCTCTGCCTGCCTGCCGCAGGGCCTGTTCTGGAAGATGTATGCTGAGGTCAGCATGAAGGCCAAGTCCCCAGATGTCAAGAACATCTTCAGCCGCAGCCTGCTGTCCTGCCCCTACCTGGACCTGTGGAAGGCGTACCTCACCTTCATCAAAGACGTGAGTGCCTCATGCCGTCAAGCCCTCCAGCTAGCCCTATGCCCTCACCTTGACCCTTGCCAATATGTATGCACACCTCTGTGACCTGGGCGCCCTCCAGCATGCTCTGTGCGTTTTAGCCGCCATGCATACCTCTGTGACCTGCGGGCAGTCTGGTGGCAGGTCCCACCACCTGGCCGCTGTGCACACACAGTCATTGCTGGGCTGCCTCCTGCAAGCTCTATGCAATCCCAGCACCTCACGGTGCACACAGATGCCTCTGGGCTCAAGACAGTTCTTGTGAGGACCACTTGCTGTAAGTTCCAGGGTGTAGCACTTCGATCTTCCCAGCCGCAGCGTCCCTACAAGGCGGCAGACGGCCACAACAGCTGCTAGTGTCCCTGCTGGCGAGACCTGCTGGGCTGCTGCAGAGCAACAAGGGGCGTGGCAATGAGGGCATGGCCGAAATGAGGCAGGCCTACGAGTTCACGCTGGACCACATCGGCCAGGACTTCCGTGCAGGGGACCTGTGGCGCGAGTACATCGCCTTTGTGGCTGGCCCTGGCCCTGGAACGCCTGCCTACCAGGCGCTGTGGGGGGATGCTGCACGCCCAGGGCAGGAGTCTAGCGAGCGCCTGCGTGTCCTCAGGTGGGGTGCCTGCCTGGTTGTCTGCTGGGTCAGGGGGTGCAGGTGGGAAGCCAGCCTGCGCACGGGCGTGCTTTGGCAGAAAGGAGCAGTTGGTGTTTGGCGTCTGCGCAAGAAGCATCAGCTTGATCTGCCTGGGGCCTGCCTCCAATGCGGTGAGCATCCTCACTGGAGTTGAGGCCTCAGTCGGGCTGCATTGTACATTGCCTTCTGCTGCCAGCCAGCGCCACTGCTCATGCTTAACCGCACTGGGCACCCCACACTTCCCCTGCAGGCTGGCTGCCAGCGATCTGTGGCCTATCCCCAGATGGGACCCCAATGTTGCACCCAGCGCAGCATACTCAGCCCTACCCTTGACCCACCCCCTGCTGCCGCTGCGATTAGTCTGCCAGGGTGCCCTGGGCAGTCAAGCCCTGGAGCCTGCCTGGCTGGCGGCTCAACAGCATCCCTGCTGCTGCTGCAGGTCGGCATACCAGCGCGCGCTGGCCGTGCCTAGCCGGGAGCTGGACGCTCTGTGGCGCCAGTACGAGCAGCTGGAGCTGCAGAACAGCTCCAAGGTGTTTGCTCGGCGTGTGCTGGACGAGCAGCGCCCACGCTACCAGGCTTCGAAGGCTGCGCAGCCGGCGAGGCAGCGCCTGCTGGGAGCGCTGGAGCTGGACGTGTTTGCACTGCCGCCAGGTGGGGTCTGACAATCTGCGGCTGCTTTGCCGTGCTGCTGGTGAGGCAGAACCTGCTCTGGAGCCTGAGCTGGTCTCTGGGCTGCAGCCTCCTCAGCCACAGTTGCAGATGGGGGGTGCTGCAGCTCACATCATGATGCAATCAATGCATCTCCTGCACACTTGGCAGCAAGGGCATCCGGCTGGCACCCCTGTTCTGTGCCTCCTTGGCTGCAGCCTCCCCATCCCCGCTGACGGAGCCCCTGCAGGTGTGCTGCAAAATGTGATGCCATCCACTCGTGCTGCAGGCCAGGGTGGCTTTGCCCAGCAGCAGATGCATGAGGCGTGGCAGGCCTACCTGGACTTTGAGATGAGGAACCCCCAGCGGTTGGAGGCTGCCGCCCTGGCTGCACGTGTGCTGCATGCCTATGAGCAGGCGCTCATGGTGCTGCTGCACTACCCAGAGGTGAGGCAGCCTGCAGCCGAGCAGGTGGTGCTGAAGCTGTACAGCAGTGGCTGTGCTTGAGGTGCCTACCAGTAGGTGCTCATGACGCTGCTGCACCACACAGAGGGGCCAAGCTAGGCAGCCAGGCAGGAGGATGCTTAAGCCATACCGCACTGGCTGCGTCTGCACTTCACTTTTGGGGTGCCCTTGCCACCTGCAGCCAGCTGTCATGGCTGCCTATGTGCTGTCTGCCTGTGATGCTGATTCATGCTGCGGCCTTCCTTTGAACTTGACAAAACGCCCTGCCTAGCTCTGGCCACGTCTACATAACTGGCAATGTCACGATTGGCATCTGTTTTTGTGTTGATTGTGAGCCGATTCAGATTCTTCGCCCAGTCCCAGTCCCTGCCTTCCCATGCAGGCCTGGCTGGAGTATGCTGGCTGGCACCAGCAGCAGGACCCTCCAGACGCCAACTCTGCACGGCAGGTGCTGGTGAAGGGGCGAGAAGTGAGACCCACACTGCCAGCTGCAATGGCTGCCTTGCTTGGTTTCCTCTGTGATGCCCTCTGTACACTTCTGCAGCTTTCTGTTCGAGCCCCAACTCAATGCCTTTGGGGACCCATGTCCATCCTGCATCAGTGCTTCCGCCCACCTGGCCACCTGCAAGGTGAGGCAAGGTGGAGCCCGTGGCCCCCTGCCTGCTACTGCTAAGCCATCAGCATCTGGGTCCCCCTCCTGCCACTGGCTGGACAGCCGTCAACCCCTGCCTCTGTCCCCATGCTCTGCAGCGCCTGCCCTCCTGCCTGCTGCTCCACTGCGCGGCCGCTGACCTGGAGGAGCAGCAGGGCAGGCTGCCCGCAGCGCGAGCGGTGTATGAGGACCTGGTTCGTGGGCGCACCCCCGTCCCGGCTGAGCCCGAGGCGGGTGAGATACCGGAGGAGCGGGCCCCACTGCAGCTGCCCGCGGAGCTGGGCACGCTGGCCTGGCTGCAGTTCATGGCGCTGGTGCGCCGCACAGACTCGGTCAAGGCGGCGCGGCAGGTCTTCCTGAGGGCACTCAAGGACCCTGCGCATGGATGGCAGGTGGGTGGAGCCGTTCCAGGGCGACAGTGTGGGAGGCTGCCTGTCTGGTGGCTGCTGCAGGCACTGAAGGGCCGTGCACAAAGACGGCACATGGGTGGTGCTTTCAAAGTATAACATTGGCGACTGCCTGGCTGGTGCCTGCAACAAGGGCAGGAGGTTTTGTGAAGGTTGTGGCAAGTTGCGGTTGCCAGCTTGCCTCGCGACAGGTCTTCCTGCCATCCAACGAGGTCCTGCCCAGGTGTTTGGCTCTAGTGCAGGGTGATGGCGGGGCGTTGCCTGGCACACGAGGTGATGTCATGGTGGCACGTGAGAGATGCCAGCACTGATTCTGGTGGAGAGCACATGCGTCGCATTGAAAAGGGGTCTTGCTGTACATGATTGTAGTATCTGGCAGCGTAGCCCTCACTCTAACAGCTTTGTCTCAGGGTTGGTGCGCTTTTGCGCCCCACTCCTGTCAAGCTGACTCCGCCATGGTGGCAACTGTAAGGGGTGGCAGTCTCCACCAAAGTTGTCAAGCCAGCATTGCCGCAACCAGAACCCTGAGCTTGGCATGCTCACACCTCTCCCAGTGCCATGCCACAGGTGTACGCAGCTGCTGCCCTCATGGAGTGGCGCAATGACCGCAGCAATGAGGCCCCTCCCAAAAAGATCTTTGAGCTGGGCGCCAAGAAGTTCCTGGGCGTCCCCGACTTCGTGCTGTCCTACATCGACTTCCAGCTGGGTCTGGGAGACATCGCAAATGCCCGCGCCACCTTTGAGCGCGCGCTGACTGTCACGCCAGGGGATCAGCAGGGCCCCCTGTGGGACAGATATGTACAGCTGGAGTACCATGTGAGTTGACTGCTGGTGTCAAGACCGCTCTGGGCCCTGGGTCATGTACTTGTGAGTGCTCTGTTCAGGCCGCTGCTGCCCCTTGGTGAATGGACTGAGCAGCATGCCTGACCTCTCAAGCCTGTGGGACAGAGATGGCCAGCTGGAATACCATATGAGTTGAGTTGCCTGCTAGTGTCAAACTGTGCTCTGGGCTCTGGTTCAGCCTGCTTGTGCCAGGTCAGTCCAGGCCCATGATGACGGATGCCCACTGTTGTGGCCATCTTGTGAAGAGCACAGGAGCATTCCATGTGTGTCCAACAGCAAACAAACTCTGTGTGCCTCCCGCGCAGCGCTCAGGTGCGCTCAACAGCCTCCTGCACCTGGCAGCTGCTGGGCAGCAGGGCTCCCAGCAGGTACACACGGGCTTGCCAAGTCTGCGCTCCTGCCACACATGCATGAGAAGCGCCTGCCCTGACACCCGCCCTCGCCCCCTGCAGAACGGCGCTCCCGGAGCGCTGCAGAGCGTGGAGCGGCGGCGCGGGGAGGCCCTTGCAGGGCAGCAGCCCTCGATGGCGGGCATGCTGCGCCTGCAGCTACTTAAGCACTCTGCGCTGGGGCTGTGGCCCTGCGCGGACCAGGACCAGGAGCACCTCAAGCGGGTGCTGGGGGATCTGCCAGCGCTGCCTGCCCCAGCAGTGGTGCCTGCTGCAGACGGCGCTGTGGCACTTGCAGGCGAGACACCAACTCCCTGCACTGAGTGGCTGGGAGTCAGCTGACACTGTGAAGGCACCTGTTGCAGATGGTGCAGCAGTTTGGCTCTGAGTCGCCCAGCAGTGCACCAGGACGCAGCCGCATCAAAGCTGCTGTTGTTAGCTGTGTCATGGGCTGCACCCTCACTGTGAGCGCTGCCTGAGCTTGCAGGGAAGCATGCATTGCTGAATTGTTGTCTGCCTGACTGCAGGGCCTGTGCAGGTCAATGGGTTCCACGGGGGGCCTGGTGTGGAGGATCCCATCAAGGCAGACCCTGGTGCATGGTGAGCCTGCCCCCAGCTGTGCACATTACACATCGCCTCTCTGCTTGCCAGCAACCCGCATGCACAAGCCTGTGTGCATTGGTGCAAGCAGGCCCCTGCTTGCCAGCCCCACTCACAGCTTCCCGAACTTTACACCCAGTCAACAGCCTCTGCCTGTGTGCAGGACGGCGGCTGGCCCCACGCTGCAGCCTGCGCAGCCAGCCTACCCAGCAGGGAACATGGCAGGCGTTGTGGGCGTCATCCCAGCAGCAGGGCCCCAGCCTGGCCCTGCGCCATACGGGGGTGCTCACGCCCCGATTCGGCCTGCAGTCGACCTCCACAAGCAGCTGCCGGGGCTGCTGGGGGACTTTATCAGCCGGCTGCCCCCTGCACGCAGCCTGCAGGGGCCGCATCCCGATGTTGACCAGGTTAGGGACCAGCTGGTGCATTGCAGCATGCCAGAAACGGGGAGGATCATTGTCAGCGTCCCAGTCTCCTGCTGCTGACGCGTAGTCCAGTGTTGCTCTTGTCAAACAGGTGCAGCCTGGCCTGAATGGCCTGACTGCCCGCTGCTGCAGACTTGTCACAGTTTCAGGCGGGCTCCAGCATTGCAGTGCTCATGTTCAACTCGCTGCATCACTGTGCAGGTGCTGGATGGCATCGCTTCATTTGACTTCTCGCCAGCGTCCATGGCAGCAGCAGATGCTGCTGTGCTGAGGCAGCACCCAGGGGCAAACAGCTCAGGGCCACATGCCCAGCAGCCATACTCGATGGGCCTCAACCACCAGGATGCAGGTCCAATGCTGGGTGGGGGAGGTGGCGGCTATGGCCAGGCCCCTGGCTACCAGGCGCAGCCCCGTCCCGACATGCACGGCATGAAGCGCAAGCATGAGCCTGCTGGCAGTTTTGGGGCCCCGCTTGATGATGTGTTCAAGCGGCGGCGGCAGCGTGGCATGAGGACCCCCCCTGACTCTTGAACTAGTGATCTCTCATGTGCAGATCATTCAACTTGCTGAAGCCGTCATGCTTTGTTGCAGCACACCAGGTATGATTACATTATAGGCAGGAGCCTTCAAAGCTGCAATCAGCATGATCAAATGCAATGAAAAGCGGGCCTGTCAAGGAAAGCAAGACTACTGTCAGTATGTGGAATGTCACATGGAGCATGTCACTAGGGCCCACTGCAAAGGGGGGCAGCATTGCCGGCACGCACCACGCTGAAAACTGAGCCTTCGGCAACAATTGTGCGGCACAGTGCTTCTCTTGCTGGCACCTTTGCTGTACAGCTGTGCTCATGCCTGGGTGGCATGCCTTGTCCTGCCTGCAGCAGAAGCAGGTACGAGCTCACCATCACCAAGCCATGCAACATTCAGGCAAGTGAGCTGCCGTTGCAGGAGCCCCACCTGCAGGGGAGTCAGTGCTGCTGGCAGCAGGCTTCCTCTTGCCGACGCTGCTGGCAACTGCCTCCTCAGCATCTTGCAGCAGCTTCCTGGCCCCGCTGGGAGTCTTGGGCCCACGCTGCAGGAGGGCACAAGGACGCCTCAACATGGAAGGCGCCAGCTTGCAGCTTGCTTTCAGGCCAAGCACTGCTTGGTCTAGCTGTTGCAGCAGGCTGTGGTGTTAAGCAGCCTGCTGCAACAACAGCCGAGCAGCATCATCGATGCTGGCTGACAGCTCACCTTGGAAGGAGTTGATGGGTTCATGCCTGCAACAGAGATGTGCAATGTCGCACGTGGCCAGGACGTTGTGGAGGTGCACTTCCTGTTGCAGATGGTACTGACCTGTTGGAGTGCCAAGATTCTCTGGGCTCCACCTCTCCACGGCCTTACGTGACCTGCAGTAGCGGCCAGTGGGCTTGTGAGCAGGGTCAGGCGGCAGCAAATGCAAACAACATGGACATGCAAGGGATCAAGGGCTGCTTGTCCCACCTGGAGCTCTTTCTGACCTCATGACCCTCCCGGTCCTTCTCCATGACAGTGCCCAGCTGCTCGCCGCCAAGTGCTCTGCGGATGCTGCTCGTCTTGTTGCCTAGGAGCCAGAATGCCAGCACTGCCAGGCACACGCACAAGAGCCCAACAGTGATGGGCAGGACTAGGTGGGATGGTACTTTCAGCATACTTGGCTCTGCATGGCGAGGTGCACTGGACCTGTCAGAGGGCAATCACAAACAGCCACCTAATTGTTGGACAAGCAGTGGTTTCCCTGACCTTCGGCTATCAACAATTTGGTCTTAGCCAAATTCGCAGCGCAGGCAGCTGCACAAAATCGGTAGTTGACCGAACGTCAGGCCGATGCCCTCACTTCAGCTATGCAGTCGGTGGGAGTGTACAATTAGACCAATCACCACGAATGCCCCTCGTTGTGAAGCTGAGAAACTGCATTCCCGTAAATTGTCAAACTCCTTTGATTCACTTTTTCCAGAAAATTGCTGGGTGCTTCTCTGAGCGATAGATCACCCTCACATGGAACACCTCAATGCTTTTCACGAGTTGTGTCGTGTGCTTCTGATGTCCCTGCTGTGCAGATTTTGTTGCAGCACACTGTCTACAAGCAGCAAACCTGCTCTCGGCTGGTCTCTGGGGACCTGCAAGGCAGACAGACAGACAGACAGGTTAGGCAAAGCAATTGGAAACCGGTGGATGAAAGCTGCCAAGACCTGTGTTGTTCCTGGTGGTAGGGCATAGGATCCCCTTATGTTGGCCCTCAGCCAGTTGTCTCAGCCAGTGGACTCACCATGTGGCCCGCATTCAGCAGCACAAACTGGTGAAGGTTTGTGTGCTGCTTCCTGAAGCCCATCAGCTCCCCATCTTGGTGCAACAGAGGCTGACTAGGGGCCTTCTCAAAGTCAGCCCTTCCCTCCCAGTCCAGAGTCTGGATCCAATCCTCTGTCCCAATGTGACAACAGATCAGGTCCAGCTGACCAGAGTAGATATAAACCGGCACACCTGCAGCATCACCACAACTGCAATGGCCAGCCTTGACGGAGAGCTCAGTCTGGCAACTGGGTTCAGCACCCTGAACTTCAGCAACCTGACGACTGGGCAACTCACCTCGATCAAGGACATCATCCACTACTCCAACCACATCCAGCATGAAGTCTTCTGTGAGGTTGCTGAAAACGGCTCCAGATTGGGCACCCCATATCACATCATCAGGGATGATGCCCACCAGTTCCCGCACCTGTAGAGGCGACCAGCTTGGTTATGGGCACAGCAGTGCAGACTGGCCAAGGGAAATGACCATCATCCCAACTAAATCTACATCTCACACACACTGACACGGGAAGCCAGGGCAGACAGAGAGCAAACGCAAACCAACCAGTTGCTTGCCTCATGGTTCATGAAGTGCCCCAGCTTCTCAGGATGGTAGCGATGGAGGAGCTTCTGTGCTGCCAGCGGCAAGGGCTCTGCAGCAAGCCGTGTAAAGCATGGCGTGTGAGGGAGCCCAGCAGACTACCGTGCTGGATTGCCCAGGCAGAATGTAGCAGAATGTAGCCCAGCTGACTACCGTGCTGGATCATGCGGCTGCACTCTTGACTGACTGAGCACTGACATGTAGTATGCAGAGGATAGAGAGCGCAGAGAACAGAGAGAGCACTCTAGGTGGTTGAATTGCTGACTCATGCACCTGACACTGGGCTCAGCTCAGTCTCAGTACCACCACAACTGCCAAGTGACTTTACAGTAAATGCTCACCGTGGGGGTCCAGGGTGGCCAGCCAGTCTTGGAGGGCAGCGGAGTTGCCAGGCACTGTACCCGGCTCATGCACCAGCACATTGTAAAAGGACACACTGTCAGTCAGGTTCTCGGCCTCAAATTCCGTGGCAGACCACAGCATCGTGGCCCCTGTGAAGTTGCCATCCTCCATCGCTTGCTGCACAGCAGAGTTAGCAGGTCAACTAGTTGACGAGGTGGCATTCATGCCAATTGGCTGCATTTTACATGCTGCTCCAAAGCAGGGATCCTCATGTCATGGCTGGGACCATTGATGTGATATCACATGAAGGGGTGCCACAGGGGCCCAGCAGCCGCCCCCTCTCCCCCCCAAACAGCGCCACAAGGGGTGCCTTGCAGTCAAGTTTGGCTCCAGCAGGGGCTTTCAAGAGACTGGAAGGTGCTGATGCCGGCACACATGGGCTCCTTCACGGGTGCAAGGAGCCAAAGCAAACTTTGCTGCTGGTCTGCCTTTTCACAGCTCTGGGAGCCATCCTTTGCTGGCATCACCCCCATTCGCAAAAGCACACAAACGCTTGTGCAAGCAGAAGCCACACTTATCACCTTGGTGTCTGCAGCAAACGTGGCCAGGTGCTCCTCTGCAGCGTCGTCCAGCAGGGACAGGGCGTGCAGGTAGCCAGGCCACGCCTGCACATAGCTGATGGGCGATATCCAGGAGTCACCCAGCGCAATGCCCCTGCAGGCAAAGGCCACAGGCGAATCTGCATGGCTTCCCTACAGCAGCGCCAGGCAGCACTCCACCCGTGCTTTGATGCTGCATCCACATCAGGTACTGCCCCAAGCTGCAAGGTGCTGCGATGAGGATGTGACTTTGCAACAGCATGCAATTAGCGCGACCTGCCTGCATGCTGCTGGGTACATCAGCACACAGTGCTGTCAGCAAGGTGCACCTTTGCATGGAGCCTTAGTTTACCTGAAATTCACTTCCAGCTTCCCAGCTTTGTTGGCTGCATCAATGTCGCGGGCCCACTGGATGGCCATCTTGCCACCGTATGACTCACTGAAGATGTGCATGGGCGCCTTCTTGAACTCCGGGTGGCCAAACAGCCACTCGTTTATGAACACCATCAGATCTGATGCAATTTCGTTATTGCTCTGAGCTGCAGGACAACAAGTGACACTCTCTTACATGTCGTCTGGGCTGCAGCTGCCGGTGGGGCAACGATTTGTGTGTTGCTTCTGCCTGGAGGCAGGCAGGGTCAAAAGGCACTTGCTGGAGTCAACTCTGGTAAGGCAGACAGTGGCACTGGGGCCTAGCAGCTGCATCAAGAGGATTTAGCATTTCTGGTCACTGCACTGACTGGTAGGCAGGGCAGCTCAATGCGGGGCTGCCGGGACTCACAAAAGTTGGCATGGGGCTCCACATAGCTGAAGCCTGTACCCACTGGGTTGTCGATGAACAGCAGATTGGCCCTGGAAGCCCAATTGTGCTTGCGCTCTCTAAAGCCAATCGTGTAAGGTCCAATTTCCTGCAGAGCGTAAGAGCAGAAGTCAGCAGGAGGCTTGTGAACAGGCTGGGCCACTGCAGACAGGCAAAGCATGGCATGAGAGCTGAAGCGCGGACCTCAAATGCTCCATAACCTGTGCCACTGGCTCCAGGACCTCCCTGCAGCCAAATTATGAGTGGCTCCTCATCCACAGCTTCATGGTGACATTCTCTGCAGGGCTCAAACCACCTGCAGCATTGTGTATGGGCTTGCCAGCATGGACAATGCATGCATGCAAGGCATGGAGCAGGAGCCCTGACCAGAACATGTGTGCCCCCTCTCTGACAGTGATATAGCCAAAGGTGCCCCCCTTGCCAGGGGGAATGAGGGCATTGCCACCAGGGCCAGCCTTGCCCCATTCACTGCTTGTGGCCTTGGGCAACAGCAAATTTGGGAAGCACAGTGCATGTGGAAGCAGAGCTGCCAGAAGCAGATTCACCATTGTGGACCTCATGAGATCCAAATTGTCAGGCTGGCTCAGACCTGGCTCCACCAGTGTCATCATCTGCAAGATCTGCCAATTGAGCTGCAGTCGAGAAAGCTAACGATGCCATGAAGAACAGCCCAGGAGCTGTTATGATAGCGAGTCTCACAGACCCACCCTGCCTGCTGCGGTCATATGTTCGCAAAAGCATCAGCAGTAGTCTGCAGCAGTCAGCACTCTTCAGGGCTTGAACAGGTCGCTTTGAGCGGTGCTGCCCATAGGTCTGCACATCCCAGGCAAAGTCCCTATCTGGACTCACTGCAGCCAGTCTACAGAGCATCACCATATACAGCAGAGGTCCTGCGGGCCCGACAGGCTGCCACAACAGCTCAGATTCTATTTGTGGAGGACGCTGGGCAGTGCAGGTCAGCTTTACAACACAGTTCTGCCCGCAAGATCGGGGAGTTCGAAGGACTGCCATCCTGGCTCAGACTTGGTTTATGCTGCAGCATCAAGGACTTGCTGCATCTTTGCAGCATCTCAACTTCTGCTGGCCTGCTGCTGCAGGGCCGTTCTGGCAGCCTCCCTCTTTGATGCCCTGGCCAGCCTGGCAGGGCTTCAGGGGCTGGTCAGATCTGACTTTGCCTCAATCGGGCCACCAGTAGCAGAAGGGTGGCATGACCCTCGAGTGCAGTGGGTGCTGCTTGAGCTGTCAGAAGACCTCAAGATGCTCCACTTGCGATCATATGCAGACTGCCTGCTATGTCCAGCCAGCCACCATAAGCTGCCAGGCCTTGCCTGATGCTGCGTGCTGCCAACATGCCTGAATCATTCTGCAGGTCAGCAGCAGATATTGCTGGCTTGCAGCTCAAGCCCCAGCACCTGCGCTGCTTTGATGAGCATGTCGACATCGTCCACTGCGATCTGGTGTTGGTTATGGACAGGCCAGACTTGACAGATGTGAGTGCCATGCAATATTCCCCCATGTGGCGCCCTCACTACTTGAGCAAGCACTGCTAGTTGGTTCCATCTACACTTGCAAAGGCAGGGCATCGGGTGTGGTGTCCTCCACCTGCAGGTCCTGCGCGAGGTCTCTGTGTTTGACGCAATCAACCCTGAGGGCGGATACAGCAACCGTGTGCGTATGCTGGGCGCCTTCCAGCGCTACCCAGGCGACCCCACTGCCCCTGCAGCCGTCCCCAAAGCAAAAGATGCCGCAGCATGGGCCCTGCCATTGCACGCCCAGCACAATGCCTCCAGATCAGCCGCGGCCTGGCGCAGCTTCAATGCTGCAGCAGCCGGAGCTGCCTCGGCCATTGCAGCTCCCGGGGGCTGGCAGGACGAGATTGCTGACCCCTTGTACTTCAATCGCTGGGACATGAGGTGCGCAGGCCCATTGCCAAATGCCCACAGCCAGCTGCTTTTAAAGTGCATTGCACCTTGAGATCTTGGGACGCGAGGTGGGCATCCTCCCCCTTGTGAGATGCTGGCATGTCTGTGCTCATGTTGACGTGCTCATGTTGATGCTTGAGGTTCTTCTGTGAGCTTGTGCAACCTCCCCTGGACGTCACACAATGGCTGTGCTGCATGTCTGCATGAGAGTCCCTGCCTATCGAAAAGGTTGCTGGGCTGATTGCTACAGTGAAGAGCAGGTCGATGGGCTGTGCCCTGCAGGGAAATGGAGGCACTGGCAGGAACCATTGAGGACTTGCGCACTGCCTGCCGTGGCCTGATTCGCTACCTGCAGCAATTGCGCGACAGGTGATCTGGTTGATGCCTCCTGCAGCCTGACACCCCCACTGCGGCAGCTGGTGCTGTTGGCATGCATGCGGGGCAGTGCATCTCGCACCTGAGCTGGTGGGGGCTGCTTGAGCTTCGTGACAGCTTGAGCCCAGCTTTCAGGCCTGGGTGATTGACAGCACTGTGGCAGTTGAGGCACTAACTGGCTTTGCCCACCCTCAGCATGCTGCCACAGCATGATGCATAAGCAGCAGCTGTGGGGCTTCTGTCTGCCCTGTCCTGTGCCGTCCTGCAGCTGTGCAGGTAGCTCTAGGGGCCCCGTCAAAGGCAGTGACCCTGACAAATAGCTGCCACCAGTAGAGTAGCCTGTACCCGCCCTGAGGCGCTGGCCTCAACAGGCAGCTGCCACTTCCCACATGTAGTTGACACTGTCTCCTTGAGCGCCTGATGCCTGCTGCAGGTGTGCTGGCAGCTCCCTGGGGCTGCCAGAGGCATTGGCGTTGTCTCTACGCAGCCCCATGCCCAGCCTGGACTTCAGCAGCAAGCAGGCCTCCAAGTTGATCACTGCCCCTGCCCAGGGTGGCAAGCGAGCCCCCCTTTGGAAGGAGGCAGGAAACCTGTTCACGGTCCGCTACGACAAGAGTGGGCGGCGCTGCATCGTCAAGAAGCGCAGCGTGCCCTGGTAGGTGCACAGCCTGAGCACGCTGCATTGCAAAGGGGTGCAGGTGGTACAGCATCTGCCGCTGCATTGCCCAGAATCGCCACCCGCTGCGCTGGTTGCATAGCCTGAAGTTGCTGCATTGCAAGGGGTGCAGCGTGCACAGCATGGGTGCTGCACTGTCAAGAACCGCTTAGGTGCAGCTCCTTGCCCGGCGCTGGCTGATGCAGTGGCTTTCTGAGGTCATCTCACTGAGCCGCCCCTGCTCATTGGCGGCTGACTGCAGTCCACATCACAAGTGTTTGAGGTTCCTGTGTCTGCTATCAGCAGACTGACCGAGCCCCTGCTCCTGCAGGGCCTACTGGAGGAGCCTGGACAATGTGGACCGCGAGCTTCAGAGGTGGATGGCAGAGCACCCCCAGATGCACCAGCCAGGGCTGTTCCCTTCCCAGGGGGCCCTGCGCAAGTCAGGGGCTGCTGCCCTGGCTGTGGCGATCATGCAGCACGGCGGCACGGCTGCAGTGGCGTCTGAATTAGAGTGAGCCGTGCCCCTGCCTCATCCATGCTGAACATGCAGCTCGGCAGCACAACTGCATTGGAGGCCTGCTGTCACCTGTGCCATCGCGCAGCACAGCGGCACTGCAGCACCGGCCGCCCAGCTCAAGCGAGCTTGGCCTGTTGCTGCTCGTGGCCAGCGAGGTCGCCCACCTGCAACGGCTGAGGTGGGCCTGCCTGGCGACCAAGCAGCAGGGCCACACGGCGTGGTCAACTGTCCCAGGTGTTTGGCATGCAGTGCAAGGGCTCAGATGAGTGGCCACCGCACCTGAGCTCTTGCACTGCATGCCATACAGCCCGTCCAGCTGTGAACCCCCACCCCTCCACCCCAGCAGTTCATGTAATTCCCTTGCTCGACCTGCAAGCCCAGGGACAAGAGCAGTGCAACAATTCTTGCAGCCTCACATGCTGGGCCTCTGCTGCAGTTTGGGCAAGCCTGCCAAGCGACCTCGTGGCTGGTGGCGTCGGCCCGGCAACCTGGAGACTGAACTTCAAAAGTATGTTCAGCCTCAGTCTGCCAAGCCCAGCCAGGCAGACACAGCAGCAGTTGCTGGAGCTGCAGGGGGTCTCAGGCACAGCGCCTCTGCACCTGCTGCCAGGAGGTCTGGTGCGCCGAGCTCCAGTGCCTCAGCAGCAGCTCAGGGGCCTGAGGGGGATGGAAGAGGCGCAATGCCCACTCGCAAGCAGCTCCTGGATGCCAAGCGGGCAGACATTGTCAAGGCGGTCATGGAGAGCGGCGGCTTTCCTGCGGTTGCGGCGGAGCTGGGCCTGACTTACAAAGCCAGGTGAGGCACCCACTAAAGATGCATGATTGGTGTAGTAAGCGTTCTGACTGATGGCAAGGCTGTTCAGCAGGCCCTCTGTGGAGTTGTCAAGCTCAGCTGCTCTTGCACAGGTCTCAGGTATTGCGGCTGGTGTGTCCAACAGTGCTGCGTGCATGTCAACCCTGGACACTTCTGTTCCTGCAGGTCTCGGAGGACCAAGGACTGCATCATTTGATGCTTTATGGCCTTCCCTTGACAAAGAAAGGGGGCATGCTGTTTCCAGCCTGCTGAGAGATGTGACATGCAGGCAGGTCAGGTCTCCTGTTCTGTTGCTGGCTGCTTGCACATCAGGTCAAGCAGCAGCAGGAATCTGCAAACATGTTGCATAGCTGCAGGCAGCCCCTCTGCAACAACATTATCTGGTGTCAGATGGAAAGGATTTCGGCTCCACCATCCCAACTAGGCAGACGCGCTGCGCACCTCACCCTCTGCAGAAGGCTGCCATGTGATGGGTGCTGCCTCAGAGAAACCAGCCCAAGATGCACCAGTCAGGCTCGCCTGCCTGATAATGAATCTTCTCAGCCACTCAGGCTGGTTATTGAACATGGTGGTCGTTGAACATGGGGCTCTGACGCTGCTCTTTGAGAGGGTCCTGTTGAAAATTGAACTGGCGGTTAACACCCTCACAGCTAGCATTGGATCCCAAGGAGGCCAGACTGGCACCTTGCAAGAAAGCAAAGAGCCCCTCAGCTGCCGGCTTGCGTCAAAAAAAAGCTGTCCCGTGATTCAAGCAGCAGCCTTGCATACTGATGGCCGGCACCATACTGCAGGGGAGGTTGACCCCTCCCTTGACAGATGGGCGTCTTCTGCACACATGCAGATCCAGCGATAAGCGCAGCAGAGGCCTTCATGTCTGTGCTACTGTGACTGCACCACAGCGGCTTACAGCAGTGACAGAGAGCGAGCAGCAGGAGGCAGTGGCACAGATAAAGAAGGCTCGCCTGATCACAGCCCTGAAGACACCATATCGGGCAGATGGCAAATTTGATTTGAGAGCCTACGATCAGATGCTGCAACACCAGATACGCAATGGAGTGGAGGGCGTCATTGTTGGAGGCACAACAGGTGGGATTGCCCTGCTGCAGTCAGTTGCAGCAGATTGAGTGGTATCTGCATGATGCAGCCTCTGCATCAGGGCACACACAGCGACATCCTATGTCATTTCCCAGCTCAGTAGGTCTGTGGGGTGTTCATCTGCCGGCTCAAGCTCACCTGACCACCTGAATGGTGGCCTCGACTGCAAGCCAGGAGCAGCTAGCTGTGACAAGCATGCCATGCTGCCATGCTGATGGCCCTTGCTGTGCACACCTGCCCTGCCTTCCCCTTGCAGCTAAATGAACGCTCTGCATGAAGCCTCCAGGGTTCCGCTGCCCATCTCAGAGGGACTCGGGGCCTCGATGTCACGTATGTCGGTGACATTTCCTGCAGGCGAGGGGCAGCTGATGAGCTGGGATGAGCACGTGATGCTGATTGCCCATACAGTCCACACATTTGGGGACCAGCTGCACGTCATTGGCAACACAGGCAGCAACTCCACGCGAGAGGCCCTGCACGCCACAGAGCAGGGCTTTGCGGTGGGCATGCATGCCGCCCTACAGATCAACCCTTACTATGGGAAGACTTCCCTGGACGGTCTCATGTCGCACTTCACCGCATTGCTCAACGAGGGGCCTGCCATCATCTACAATGTGCCAGGTGAGGCTGGCATGGCAGAGGGGGGCGCATGGCAAGGGTTGTGCTGGTTGCAGCACCGCGTGTCTTATATGGCCCTGTCTGCCAGCACCAGGCAGGCCAAGTGCACCAAGTACTTTGTTGATTGTGTGTCGTACAGGGCTGATGTTGCTAAGGCTGCATGACAGTGCTGCAGGCCTGGACAGGCCGCTTACCTACCTGGCTGCAGTCAGCCAAGCAAGGCCATGTGGCAACTTGGTGGCTTTCTGCACTTGTCTGCAGGTCGGACAGGGCAGGACATCCCAGATCATGTCCAGGAGCGCCTGAGCAGCCACCCAAACTTCTTAGGCATCAAGGAGTGCACAGGTCCGGTCTGGCAGCACTGCCGTGCCTGGCTGCAGTGCTGGTTGTGGTTTGCTAGTGTCGCCGCACAGTGCTGTTGTGTGTGGCACCTGCTGTCTCCCAGGGAGCACCATGCTTGGGCCTCTGCCAGCCATGAGCCTCTGACACTGCAGCCAGTTTGAAGAGGCACTGCTGCCTTCTGGCACTGGCTGCACACCAGAAGCTGCACGCCAGCAGCCACCACCTGCACCAGTGCCTCCTCTGCAGGCAACGAGCGCATCAAGGGCCACAGCAGCCAGGGCATCACCTGCTGGAGCGGGAACGATGATGAGGCACATGACGGGCGCCACCACTTCAACTCTCAGGGAGTCATCTCAGTCACCTCCAATATCATCCCTGGCCTCTACTCTGAGATGATGCGGGCAGAGAATGCAGAGCTCAATCAGAGCCTGCAGGCACTCATCGCCTGGATGTTTTGCGAGCCCAATCCCATTCCAGTCAACACCGCGCTGGCCATGTGCGGGTTGGTGAAGCCTGTTTTTAGGCTGCCCTATGTGCCCCTCAACAAGGAGCGGCGGCAAGAGGGTGCCAAGCTGCTGGAAGCGGTGGCTGAGCATATCCCTGGCTGCAAGGAAGTCCGGGCACTAGAGGATGAAGACTTTGTGCTTTGTGCTCGGTACTAACACCAGTGTTTTCTGAGCTTTTGGAGGCAACTCAAAAGTCAACTGTATGCAGCAATGCCAAAGTGATAGACGCTTCCCTCTTGTTTTCCAGATTCCCAGTCTGTGTTTGAGTCGAGTTTGCCACACCCTATCAGCAGCTTGTGTGCTGAGCAGAGCATTTTAATGAATTGAAATGTTGAAATGCTGGTCTGAAAGTGGCTCTCAGGCAGACAGGTTGCCAACAAATCCCACCATGCATCGAACTTTCTGCATCAAGCCATCTAGCTGCCCCCAGGTGCCCTTGAGGACCTGGAGGAGCTGCTTGCACTTGGCGTGCAGGTGCTGATCTTGCATGAGCGTGCTGCCATGCACCTGCAGCAAAACACGAAGGAGCGCCTGCACAAACTCAAAATTTCTGTTGGCATCAGTCTCGTGAATAATCAAATTCAGAAGAGTCCCAATGTCTGCCAGCTCCTCCTCTGAGGTCTCGGGTTCCAGAACCTGCAGGCACAGCATGAAGCTGGTGAGGGGGGTTTTGCATGAACATGCCTCAGAAATTGTGTAGTGCGCAGATGGCATTGGCTACTTATGCAATGTTTGTGAAGCACACTTGGCTTCACCTGCAGAGCCCTGAGCTCCTGATCAATGGCAGCTGGCACCATAGCCCGCAGCCTGGCCATTAGTGTGCTGTAGTCTGTGCCCTCCCTAGAGCGCCTCAGGACGCACACAAAGGAGTCCTGTGCATCACCTGCACAGCAAGACAGACGCAGATCTCTTCATGCCCTGAGAGCAGTCGCAGCTACAACATTCAAGTCAACAGGCCAGCAGTTATGCTTACAGACTGCGCAAGCAGATCATGCAGCACACAACCTGCAACTGGGATTGCAAGCCAGCCTGCGCACAGCGGGCCTCACCAAGGCCCTGCTTGACACGGCTTTGGGGGACATCTTCAAGCCCTGCCGAAGCATCCTGCTCCCAGGCCGCGTGCTGGTCGGTGTCAAAGAGGGGGTCCCGATTGAGGCCAGCCACCGTGGGCAGGAAGAAGGGCGCAGCAGCTGGCTTCTTGGCTGGCTGGATTGGCTTGTTGCGTTCCTGCAGGGTAGAGCTCAGGTGTTACTGGGCTAGCGCTTCTCCAAACCACACCTGACTCAGCTTTTGAGAGGAGAAGGAAGACAGGTTGAGCAGGGCGCAAGTCACAGCATGTGTCCAGAGCCAAGCCAGACCGTCAACTGCAAGCGCTGCGCAGCACCACTCAGTCCGACGATACTGCAACTTGCGTGCAGCATGACGCCCGGCCAGCACGCAGCCAGGCCTCCAGAGTCCACATCAGTGCACAAGCAGCCAGCACCGACCTTGATGGCGTCCAGGTGCACCAGGCTCTGCCACTGCGTTCGGGGCAGCATGGACAGCGTCAACAGGTGGGGCTCCAGGGGCTGAGGTGCCCCTGCAGCAAGACTGAGTATTTGCTTTTCATTCTGGCACTCGGCTGAGTTGGCAGGAGAGCAGACATAATGCACAGTTGTTTGCTTGAGCATATGGGAGTCTTAAAACATGTCATTGGTGTCACACAGACGCTGACCTGCAGCATCCCGCCCCTCATACCGGCGCCGTTTGCCCTGCTCGCCAGGCTGAGCACCCACTCCGTTTTCAGCTCCCTCCAGGGCTGCTGGCGAGCGCTTCTGGCCAGCATGGGTCCCTTCATTGCGACCTGGGTGGCTGGTGCCGCTCTTTGCAGCTGCTATGCAGTTAATGCCAATGGCTGGAGCTGCAGGCTCCTCTGCAGCACCTCCATCTTCTGCAGGCAACCAGCTTGTGTTGCAGCCAGCATCTGGGTTCAGACTGGCAGGTGGATCAGCAGTGTGCAGGTGCATTGGCTCTGCGACCCTGAGCTGCTGCTCATCATACAATATATGCGACGGTGGCTACAGAGCAGTGCAGATGCAGCTTGTCTGTACACATGAGCTGGTGGGGCAGCAGCTCTTGCAGCGCTCAGCCCAGCCCTTTCTGCATCTGGGCTGCCGCTATCTCACCTTCACGAGCGCTGATGGTTGGCAGCTGCGCCCTAACCACCGTGTCTGAGTGTACCACGTCATCCCCGCCCCCAAAGGCCTGGCGGTTGCTCCAGAGGTAGATGCCACGCAGGTCAGCGTGGGTCGTGGCCAGCATCTCCATGCCAGGACTTAGGCTCAGCGACGTCACCGGTTCCCCCAGGTGCACCACCTGGCAGCAGCCAGGCCATCAGGCAGTTGGCAAGCCGCAGAGCCAGGCGATGGGCAGGTGGTGTGCTCTGCTGCAAAGTGCAGGAGGTGCTGAGGCATGCAGCAGCTCTGTCCGCATGTACTGGGCAGTCAACACAAGGACTTGGGCTGTTGACTTAGGGGCACATGAAATTTTGGTGCGTGCGCAGACACAGTCTTGCAGGGAAGGGCTCCACCTGCAGAGTATGGAGCCAGATTCTCCTGCTGTGCACAGCCTCCCCTTGTGCAGTTCCCACAAAGAACGAGAGAACGTGATCTGCTGCAGATTGCAACGGGTGGTAAGCTGCGCAGCAGCTCCGTGCAGATGAGCCTGGTGGTGAGCGACTGCCAAGGCAAGATGGTGCAGCCACAGTTGCACGCTCTCTCCAGGCCTTGCCCACACAGGCGCAGCCTGGTCGATTGCATGCGTGCTCAAGCATAAGGGATGCATACAGGCACAGGCATGAGGGAAGCGCCGAAGGCACCTGCAGGGTGCGTGACTCAGGCACGTCCCACACGCGGACGTGCCCATCAGCCATCGCCACCATAAGCCAGCGCGAGTCTGAGCTAAGCTGCAGGTCTGTGATGGCTGCCCGGTGCCCCTGAAAGCGGCGCACCAGGCGCGTCGCTTCCATGTCATACCTGCAGGTGCATGCACCCACACATGCAGCGCACAAGCAGATGCACAGCCATGAGCGCAGGACAGCCTGGCACTGGTGAAGCTCAGCACCTCTCACAAGCGCATCACCAGTCAAAGCTGCCAGGGCCCAGTAGAACGCTGAGCTCTACAACAGCCCGGTGCTCTCGTCAGCTCAGGCTGCTAGCAAGCCGCTGAAGAATGCGTGGCTGCCTTGCACCTTCAATTGACGACACAAGAAGCTCCACTCACATGCGCACAGACAGGTCCTGGCAGGCCACGGCCACCAGGGCTGTGGCCGGCTGGTGCGCCAGGTGGGTGACGGGGCTGCCCACGGCGAGGCGCGAGTGCTGCCGGCGCTGGGCAAAGTCCCAGGTGCACAGCTCCCCACCCAGGGACACGCTGACCAGCAGGCGATTGCAGGAGTCCAGGGACAGGCCCGTGACCGTGGAGGTGTGGGCACTGAGTGGTGGGGTGCCCTTAGCTGCAGGGCTGGGCGTTGGCCTGCAGCAGCCAGGCCAGCACAACTGCAAGCACTATCTGCCCCCACCAGTTCAGCTGGCGTGGGCCAGCCAGGAGCATGCAGCTGTGGCACAGCTAGGCCAGCCTCCTTGGCATGCATGCAGCTCTGTCATGCCTCCGTCATCCATGCATGAGATAACCAAGGTGGGGACATGCTGCATGTCCCGCGTGTGGGCATGTCACCATGTCAGGGTGCAGGACTGCCTCCCTGAGAGTTCCACAGCCATATGCCCAGCCGCTCACCTCCAAAAGGCTCCACGGTGCAGCCCAGACTGCATGTTGTACCGATCAATTCTGCCGCTTTCGCTGCCCACAATGCCAAAGTTGCCGCAGCAGCTGATGGCCACAGCGCTGACGGGAGCCAGTGGGGCCTGAGATACCCTTCCCCTGCTCACATCTGGCTGCAGCATGTTGTCCCCCAAAGTGAAGTGCTGCAGGCGCCAGGTATAGGCCGCTGTGTCCCCACGGTGGGCCGTCAGCACATTGCACCAGTCCCGCTCGCGGACCTGTAGGCAGTGGTGCCGATCTGCTACAAGCAAGGGTGAGACGTAGACCTGATGCACCATACGTACTGACGTGCATGCAATGCCTTGCTGTGCGAGCATGCTGAAGACCGTCTGGTTGTGGCACCACCCCCTGCTGGCACACCAGCATGTGGCAGGGTCCTGTGCCTCTGCCTGCTGCGACATGAGCGTGTTTGTCATTGTTGTTGTTGGCAGGCTGTGGGCTGCCCAATGACCTCAAGCCTGCTCCATGCCTTTGCTGTCTGGGCCATGCGCAAGCAGCTGGCTGCCACTGCAGGCGCCGCTGCAACAATGCCGGTGCAAGGTGCACACCTCACCTCAGTGCCTCAGTGTGATGCAAACCCAACTGGGACAAGCATGCAGGTGCCCGCTGCAGCAGCAGCCGTGCCCACCTGTCTGCATGCATGGCAAGTGTGCAGCGCTGTGACCCCTGGCAGGCATGCAGGCAGCAACATCAGGCACTACCAACTTGGCAGGTCTGCAGCACAGCAAGACCTGCAGCAGTCACTGCCAGCAGCCCTGGCAGGCATGCAGCTCCCACTGCCTCCCGTTGACATGCAGAACGCACTTGGCAGGCATGCAGCGCGATGACTTCCGGCAGCTTGAGCTCCTGCTGTGTGATCTTTAGGCGCTTGGCGCGACGCTCCACATGGTGCTGGCTCAGCTCGGTGCTCTGCTGGTCCTGTATGGAGCTGAACATGCGGAAGGCGCGGTCTGTGCCTGCGGCATTGTTGCATGATGGTATGGTGGATGCCCAGCTGCTCACACAAGAGATTGCCATATCAGCTATGCAGAAGTGTGAGATGGTGGTGTTCACAGCGCGTTGTGATCTGGGGGCACACAGCCAGACCTAGCCCAATGCAGGACACCAAATCGGTCTCTGGAGTGCTGGCTTCTGGCCTGCGCCCACACCAACCAAGAGACGGCAGGCACAGGGCTGCTGAAAATATGTGGCCCAGGCCTTGTCCAGCACACCAATCTTGGACCTTTGCTGGCCGCATTTGTGCGCGGGAAGGGCAGAAAGCCAGCAGGCATTGGCGCCACTCAGCGATCTGGAGGCATGGTGCACTTCAGCTTAACAGCGCTCAGCAGGCTGTAACCCCCTGCACATGGGCAGCAACTCATTGTTGTAACTCCATTCCCCAGACCAACAAAGGCGAGGTCTCATGCACTGCAGTGCTGTTGTACCTGTGGCAGCCCACTCTCAGGCACAGGCAGCCAGCTCACCAGCGCTGAGCAGGCGGTGCCCCTCCCCATAATGCCGCACAAGGGTGGGCGGCTCGCTGTGTCCGCTGCGGAAGCGCAGCAGCCGTGCACTGTTGTCGGGGGCATCGAACAGCCACTGCTTGAGAGAGTTGTCCTGAGCAGCGCTCATCAGCAATGGCTCCCCAGGAAAGAAGTGCAGGGCAGTCAGCGGTGCATCGTGCGCGTCCTGCAAGATGTTGCCCAAGAGTTGACATCAGCAAGTCTACACCTGCGCTTTGCGGGACATGGCAGCATCCGCTCATGCCCCACATGAGAGGACAGCAGCAGGAGGTGCATAAAGACACACTTTGGGAAACTTCTTGCGCCAACATGAGTTCGAGCAACACCATACTAAAGTAGCACACCATAATTTTGCAAACAGTGAAGTCTCACCCTGATGATGGTGTGCAGGCGGCGCTCCTCCAGGTTCCACACAGTGATGACACCGGCACCTCCACCGGCTGCCATCAGGGGGATGCCAGTGCCTGAGCATCAGAGAGACAGCAGTTTCGAGCTGGTGGACTCATTGGCGGGCGTGCTGGCCGCTCAGCAGAGCAGGACAGGATGCCATGCCCACTGCCAGCCTCCAGCTGCCTCATGCCACCCCAGCAGGTCAGGGCAAAGTGGCCCACTCAAGGTATCACAGTCTGCTGGAAGTGGAGCTGTGGCCTGCCAAGCAGGCTTTGCTCAGTGAATGAGCAGAGCAGGACGCAAGGGCAGCCAGACATACAAACCTTTACATGCACCCCTGACAGGGGCAAGCAGCCCACCTGTCTTGAATGAAATGGCTGTGCAGGGCTGCTGCACCGCTGCATCTGTCTTTGGCAGGCTGCTGAAGGCGGTCAGCTCATTGGCCGCCCCCGCGCCAGCAGCATTAACAAAGGATGTCACCTCCTCATCATACTTGAGGTTCAGCAGCACAGCACGCCTGCATGATACAGGCATCTGGGTGCACAACATGCAGAGTCTGCCGGATCCCACCATTACCATCACCTCGCTTTTTGACTGCCACACCAGGCTGCCGCCCAGCAACCAGGCACATGCTGAAAAGCTGTTGGCTGCTAGGCAGGCATCATGCTTCAAGAGAAGAACAGTGCAGCCTCACTGAAGACAAAAGGCAGGCAGGAAGACAAGGGCTGCCCTGTCAAGCCACCTTGTGCCAGAGCTGGAGACAGGGACGGTGCGCTCAAAGCGTGACTGGCTGAGCCCTGCGCTGTCACCTGTCGCTGATGCTACTGTCCACTACTGCCAGAGCAGGGCAGTCACACAAACACGACTTGTGCAGTGCAGCGCTCACCCATCACTGAGGCCAATGCCCACCACGTCCAGTGCAGGGCTGCTCGCAATGCACAGCACATCTGCAGTGACCAGCGGCTGGAATTCGTGCAGCAGCTTGCCGCTGACGAAGTTCCACAGCTGCAGGCGCCCCTGGCGACCACCCACGACCACCTTGTTCAGGTATGTGTCAGGGTGGGCCATGCAGGTGGGCGTGAGGCCTGCTTGAAGCTGGATGGTGCCCTGCACGCAGCAAAGCAGCTACTGTGATGCATGGGTGCTTCCCGCATGGCCAGGGGGCGCAGCGTCTGCCTGAGGAGGGCGAAGGGGCATGCAGAAGCACAAGCACGCTTGTGTTGTCTTCCAGGCTGCAACACACATGAGGCCATCTGCCAGCAGAGCATGCCAGAGCATGCTGCAGGCCCACCTCGGGAGCTGCATAGTCTCCCAGACGCCATCTGAGCAGCTGGCCATCTGAACCCAGGCTCAGCAGGTAATCCCCCAGGCACAGCAGCTGCAGGATGCGGCCTGTGTGACCTGGATATGTCCCCACCCTGGAGCAGGGCGTCACCGCTCATGTCAGCATAGAACATTGTGAATGTGAGCATTCAAGCAGGAGATGACAGCACTCACTGGTGCACCCGCTGGCAGGCCACAATGTTGTGCCCCACTGCTGCAAATGTGGCATTGTCTTTGGTGGCAAGGGCTGTGATGTCTCCCTCAAACTGCAGGAGTCGCACTGTCAGCATGTGCTGCAGGCAGCTGGCGATGCTGGCAGCCGGATGCTTGACAATCAGGAGTAGCACTGTCAGATGCTGCAGAGGCCAGGTAGTGCTGGCTGCAGCAAGAGGCACAGTGCCAACTCACCTGGGGCCCCACAAGCAACAGATTGAGTTTGGAGCAAGAGTAGGTCTGCATGTCCGGTCAAAGGCTTAGAAACAAATGGCAGCCAACTGTGTTCTGGATGCTTTGTGTTGCCAGCTGTCCATTGTGCTGGTGCACAGTGACCACCAGACTGCCAGAGCTACACAGACGGCTCCTCAAGTTGGCATTTGTGCTCAAGCAGATGTCTGATGTACCTGCCATGCCTTGCCCACACTGACTGTGACCGTCGTCTCCTTGCCTCGCCTCTGAGTGGCAAATGGCACCGAGTCTGTAATGTAGCCAAGTGCTCTGAAAGGGATGAAAAGAGACATGACAGCCCTGCGGCCTCAGGAGTGCACAGTGATCCTGGTCATCATCAATGCTAGTCCTGCCGGCTCTGACAACAATCAGATCTGTGACCTAAGCCTACCCTTGTCAACCAGTATTGTAATCAAAAATCTCAGGAGGCAACCTCGTCCCTGCGCAGTGAAAAGGTGCATGGACATGTCGGCAGCTGGACGCCAGGTCAGGCGTTCCTGTTTAGTGTCTGATATCATGCTCGAGCATGAGCATGTCTTGCCAGGCAGCAAACATGGTCAGGACACGTTGCATCAGTTGATGCAGCATTATCATGAATGCATTGAACAGCTGCGGCAATAACACCTCTGCTGCTTTAGAGGGCTCTAGACTGTGTCAGGTTGGCATTGACTGCCAAGGCACTTGCGACTTGAGCAAGCCTGGATTGGCAGGCACATCCCAGGAGGAACTCATGTCTCAAGGGTAGGTGGCATCTGCTAATAGGCAAGGCCCTGGGGCAGCTGAGCTGGCCCTGCATCAGAGTGGCAGCTGCCTACAGAAGTCCAGTTGATCCATCGTGCAGATGCTGCAGGCCTCAGATGCACCTTCAAGTCCCTGACAGGCTGCTCTCAGCACAGTCACCAGGCCTTCAGCCTGGAAGCTGCAGCACCATGGCAGCACAAGGCTTTCCTGATGTGCATTGCCCCCGCCCTCCCCTCCCCCCCACCACATCTGCACAACACCCCACTGCACCACTACCCCGGCAGCAGGAGGAGCACAGCAGCTGACACAATGATCTGGCCCTGACGCGAGCGCGACAGCAGCCTTGCATCCAGGTTACCCCCAGCATGCCCAGCATCATGATGCCCAAGGGATACACAGCTCTGCGGTGCCTGGCATCCAGCAGTGCATTTCCAACGGCTGGGGCGCCCATCTTGCTGGTGTTGTGCAGCGCTGCACTCTTCTCAACCTGCTGCGGTGCCAGCCACCGCTGGGTGGCTGCTGGCAGCTGATGTCATGACGCCCCCTGCCTGACAAATACGTGCAGCTCTGTGAAACGATGTTGTCAGAGTGCCGGCATCGCTTGACAATGTATGGCCTTCAGAGACCATCAAGCCAGGCTTCGATGTCAGTCTCATCCTGTCTAGGCTTGCAAACAACAGTGCTGGCAGCCTGCCTGGTAGGCTGACAAGGGTGTGAAAGCAAGGCATCTAGCTCATCCTCAGCTTCTGACAAATGGTGCTGGGCTGCGGCAGGCCGGGCAGAAGGCGCTCCCTTAGAGGACGGCTTCTGCGGGCTCGGGGTGGCCTGCACGGTTGCGGCTGGAGGCTCTTCAGGCGCCTGTGCCTTTGCCGCACTGCTGCCTGAGGATGCAGAGGGCACAACTTTCCCAGGCCCAGGTGCCGGCTTGGTAGCTGTCCCCTGAGGCATGCCTTGTGCTGAACTACTGCTAGGGCCTTGTGTGAGCACCTGGCTGGGGCCAGCTGCCTGCAGGCAACCCATCATCAGCTTGCAGTAACGGCGAAAACAAGCTGCAGGAGGTGAAGGCATTATCACAACATGGGGGCCAGGCTGCTGATAGGACATGCAGTGCAGTGCAGCGACTTGTGCACAGTCTCACCTGTGGGGCCCGCTCTGCTCCAACTGGTGGCACGTCTGCCGAGCTCCTTTGCAGCACATCCGGCAACTCGCAGCCTTGCAGGAACTTGACCTCGATGCCCAGCACCTGGTGCAGCGGCAGCACTAACAGGCTCTCTGCCAGGGCAGGCAGATCCAACGTCAGACCCTGCATTGGGACAGACAGTGCAGTGTCGGGGCCGCCTCCTGGACGCAGTGTGAGCACCTGCAGGTGCAGGTCAGCAAGGAGGCAAATCGTCCATGCTCGCTTGCACCACACTTGAGGACCATGTAGTGGCAAGAGAAGGTGCTTAGATGGTCCTGAGGATGGTGCTCTGCTGAGGGGAGGAAGGTGATCAGAGGTACAAAGATGCAGGGTGACACGGTGCAAGGCTGCCATACCACCGCAAGGGTTGAAGGGTGCTGACATAGTGCCAAGGTCTGTGAATTCAAACACCCTGTGGCTCAGACATGTGCATAAGGCTGCCTCACCTGGTCAGCCTCAGGCCTAGCTTCCGAAGGCGGCAGCTGCCAGTCGTCCTCAATGGGCACCCTGCACATGCATGGGCACTTGCAGCAGAACTTTTGGCAAGCCCAGATAAGGTGCCAGACGGAAGCATCTGTAGCATGCATTTGCAGAGGCATTGCAAGACGTCACACCGTGGTTCTGCAGGCAGCTGGTCATTGCTTTGGCAGGCAGCAGCTGACCTGCCAGCACAGCGCACCGGTATCGAAAGGAGCGCGCGTCACCCAGGCTGTCATCCAGGAGAGCAGCCAGGTCGGCCCCCTGGGATCTGCGCTGCGGCGCCTCAGGGCCTGCCTCCCCCGACTGCTCTATAGCGTCGTCAGCATACCTGCAAGCCATGCATGGAACCTGGACAACATGCAGATGCGATCAGATATGCAGTCCAGCACGCAGATCGCTACCTGAGTGTGCCAAGAGCAGAGTCTGGTCATGCCCTGATGCTACGTCCCACCTGTCCAGGTTGCTGCCAAGTCTGTGTGCTGTAGACGGACTGCCCACATAAGGCCCACTGCCCCTCCCTCTCCCAGTGCGATGTCTCTGTGTTGCCTTGCGTTTGGCACGGGCATAGTCTTTGGCACTGCTCTCCATACGTTATTCAGAGCGCAAGTGGACGTTCATGTGAACGATTGACCCTGGCTCAGCTGATATAACACCAGACACAGCTTTCATGCTAGTATTGATTGGGCAGGGAGGTTCTATGTGCTGCCTTGATGTCATTAAGATCAGTGAAAGCCAGTCGAAATCTGATGGCATGCTTGACATGAGAACTGTGGATCTTGGCAGACTGCTGCCTCCCAAGTTGATGGCTGGCAGCCATTGGCTGCTGTTGGCCTCTGTTCAGACAGCAAAGGCATCTCCAAAGTTGCGCATGACCTGCAGGCAGCAGCTTAGTGCTGTCAAGCAAGGGCACTACCTGCAAGGAAACGGGCATCGGCGCTGCTCACCAGCACAGACCCAACAAAGAGTCCTACTGCTCGCAGCAGGACCTGCAGCAGACACAACAGTCATCAGCCTTTGCATTCACCTTCGAGCTTGCCACAGACAGCTCACCAGATTGGCCTGATACTTCTGTGGCTCATTGTACTCGGACTTGAGCCATCTGCAGGCACATGAGGCCTGACAGTTGGTGTAGACTGGAGGCAGACACAGACCCACTTTCCAGCATGACCTGTGCCCAGCATGTCTACCTCTGTGCCCTACTGACTGGATCCTGCGGACCGGCAGGCAATGCTCGTCTGGGAGGCATTGCGACGACGGTAGAGACTGCAGCAAGAAAGATAGAGGAAATATCGATGTCATTCGAGTTTAGAACGAACGAAATGCAGCAATGCCCCGCCTTAGTCTTCAAAGTGCAAGTGAGTAACAACTCCAGTGCTGCATGATATGGTGCCATTCAACCTCTGCTGCTGCATGCAGGAGCTGTCTGTCCTAGTGGAGGCCAAGGGCACAGGATAGTCCAGACGCCACTGCAGCACTGCTATAGGGGCTGCAGCAGGCACGTCCGGCAGTGCAGTCTGATGTTAATGGTGCTAGTCCCAGCAGCAGCCTTGCGCTGCACATCATGCAGTTGGTCGTGGTCCTGCCCTTGGCGGCACTGTGCTGGGACCTCTCGACAATGATTGAGGGGCCAAGCCAAACCTGCCTCATGCGCTGGAGGGGACAGCCGGCGTCTTCGACACGACGCATCTTGGCTTGCTTCAGCAGCTGCAGAGGCTTGTGCTTGACTGCCCATCTGACAATCTCAAGCAGCGGGAGCGTGCGCCTGTCCTCACATCGTTGACACTGAATCACTGGCACTGGCAAGGGCTGGACAGCTGCCTGAGCCTGGCGACAGCAAGCACATGGCTGAGGCGCTCCAATGGAGCCCCTTCAGATTGGCTGTCACCATGTGGGCAAGGGCGTATCACTGGCAGTGCTAGAAAGTCTCCACATGACCATGGGATCGGACAGCTTCAGTCAGCTGGACTCATTTGGGTGCCATTGCCCATTCCCTGATGGCTTCGCAAGGTCGTCACAGGGTCAGAGGCACCTCACCTGTTGCCCCCTGCTGGCTGGCTCCTTCATCACTTTCCTCGACCTGCGGGAGCAGGCCATGCTGATGCACTCCTGGGACGTCCTAGGACACAGGCCGGTGGCTGCGATAGCTCCCTGACTTGCTGAAGGTGAGGCTGAGCCAGCACAGTCACAGGCAACTGCCTGTTGCTCCCCTGATCCAAGGCAAGAGGCTAGGCCTGGAGATCACTGGCAAGCCTCTCCCACAGGCCTCAAGTCCTGCTTATGTCAACTCCAACACTTGGGGTCGAAGTACATGAGAGCCAGGCAGTTTGGCACATTGGGGCGGGAGGCCTTGTTGCAAAGGAAGACATGCTGTACCCGACCAGCCCATTGCATGCTTGAACAGGCAGCAGGGAGGCCATTGCTGCTGCTGTGTGCCAGGTTCTTGCTGGACCAGCCTGTACCCTTCTCACCTAAGGAGTCTGTGCTGTACAGGCGGCACTTAGGTTGTGCCCCAGCTTGACCTCCAATGGGGCAGGGTTGGGTTCTATTGAGGGCCATCATTACCTCCTGACACACCTTGGGCCTCAGCAGCCACTTGACTGGATGGTGGCGCTGCCTGTGAAGCTGAGGGGAGCAGATGCTTCAAGATTTCAGAAGCTTTGCCTGGGCCTGGCACTGTAAGCTCATTGCTGCTTGGGACCACCTGGGCTCCTCTGCATGCGCAATGCCTAACAACTTTGTCCTTGCTGATTTACTCTGCTGCAACAGCTCTGGCCACTGTTGGATACCCTGTTGGAATGCGCCGCTCGTGTTGGGCATTTTTATCCTATGCTCCTGCCGCTGGTGTCCATGTGTAATGTGCCTCGATGTGACTGACACCACATGTGGCCTTGGCAAGCGCTGCTGCATTGGAGCACAGTCCTGTGCTTCAATGCACTGACATCTTGTACATGTGTGCCAGCGAGCCTGAGGTGCAGTGTGCCAGTTAAGTATGGCAGTGGCAACTCATGTCCTTGGCATGAAATGATATGTTTGAGTCGAGAGGTGATCAAGTCTCATCATGTGTCCTTCAACAAACAGGCGAACATCCTGATGTGCTGCTGTCAGGTGCAAACAACACCACAAGAGGGGACCTGTCTCTAATTTCAGGGCCAGCTTTGCCATTGTCATGTAAGACGACAATGCATCATCAGAGCCAGAGTAACTTTCCAGGTCATTGTGTGCGCTTACTCCTGCCATTTGAAGGGGCTTGCAGCCGTTCAAAGTGAGTGACGGTGCGCTTAATGGCCTCCGGCACAGACACCTTGGGCTGGTACCCAAAGTCGCGCTTGGCCTTGCCGCACTGCAGCTGTCGGTTGCAGGCGGAAAGGTTGACCCTGGTCACGCTGAGGTCTGAACTCCATGCTGTGAATGGCCTAACAAGCGGCATGATGATCCAGTCAAGAATGAAGGCTATGATGAGCACGAGCAGCAGGGGCAGGTGGATGTAGGGACGACGATACCCCAGGCCCTCCAACAAGTCCCCAATGAAGCCCCAGAAGAGCTGGGGGTCATCGTTGGTGATGAAGTATGCCTGCCCACCAATGGGGGACTGCAGTGACAGCTTCTCGGCTGCCTGCACATAAGACGCACTACATCAGCATGCGCCACCATGGTGTTGATGCGCCACCTCCAAGGCTGCAGACAGCCAGTTGCCCGTGCCACGTCTGGGCCTGCTGAGCCCAGGCGCAGCGCTGGAAGCACAGGAGGGCGGGAGGATGGCCCTGCAACAAGTGCAGCTGTCACCAGAGAGCAACATTCTGCCTGTGGCCCCCATTGTGCAAGCCCAGCACACACCTGTCCCCAGACAGACAATGACCAGAAAGCCTGAGAGGGCAGGACGATGCCCCTCAACAGCCCCAACACTGTCACAGACCTGTACAGCTACCCTGGCCTGGCCAGATGCCGTCCCTGGAACCCTGGGAGGGCTTCAGCACACAATGCATTCTGCTCAACAAGGCAGGGGACACATGCTCACCTGGATGTGGGCCTGGGCCACATTGCCAACATAGGTCCACTCCATCATGTTGCTGCCCTTGCCAATGATGTACTTCATCTTGCCCTTGCGCGCGTTGCCCACCAGGCTAGGCACAAACAGGGGGTCGTGTTCCCCAAAAATGCCGCTGGGGCGCAGGGCGCAGGTTGCCAGCCCGCCCCGCATGTTGGCCTCCAGAACCAGCTTCTCGGCCTCAATCTGCAGGCGTGCACCGTCAGACATCTTAGTCCCTGTCTTGTTCTGATGTGATTGTGGGCTGTCCGGCCCCTATAAGATGACCTTCAGGACTAAACTTATTCGCCTTGGTCTGCAGACAGGCAAGGCAGGTGTTGTCGGGGGCAATCCACAAGATGAGGTGCAGCCTGTGCACCATGCAAGGCGTGGGCTATGACACACAGCACCAGCCTCTCTTGTTAATTGCAACACACAGCTGAGGGTACTTGAGGATGGGCAAGCAGAGGCTCAGCAAGACATGTGCTGCTGCTGCGCAGCACGGCAGATTGCAGAATGCATGCACAACATTGCATCGTCATGTACATTCGCCTCGTCCTGGCAGGCTGACAGACACCGACAACACATCTGACTGAGTGGCAGCACACATATAGCTCAGGAGGTGCAGCCCTGGCCTCTGCCCATCAGCTCTGTCTGGCTTTTCAGCTTGTATCAGAAACCTTCACTACCTTGGTCTGGGTGTAATAGTCCATAGGCCTGGCTGCGTAGGGAGCCGTCTCATCCACATTGTTCAAGTCCCTGCCCTGAAAGACCACTGAGGATGTGCTGGTGTAGATGAGGCGGTGCACTCCGCCCCAGACACAGCCCTCGATCACATTGTGCGTGCCAGTGATGTTGACTGAGGACATGAGGGCCTTGTTGGCCGAGTTGCTGGTGGTGACGGCAGCACTGGCGCAGTGGAACACAACGTCCATGCCTGCAGGAGGCCACAAACGTGGAGTGTGCATCAAGGCCCAACAGGTAGCAGTCACGGTTTCGCTGCTGCAGACAATGTCACAGTGCAGGTGGTCAGTGACGCTGGGCCGCTGCAGACTGGCTTGCTGCCGCTGAGATCAGCTAGCAGTGGCAGCACAGAGTGAAGACCAATGCCAGGCAGCTGCAGAAGGTCATGCAACACAAGGCAGCAGGACAAGACAAGGAGCAGGTGCTGGCTGAGAAGCTGCAGGGAGTACGTGAGCAGAACAGCCCCTTCAGTGGCATGAGAGAGCAGATGTGCAAGGGCAGCTGCCATGCAGACTCCCAGGCTCTGAAGCGTCCTTGGGTGTGAGCAAGCCATCAGCAGTGCAGTGGCTGGCTGAGCGCTCAGGGGCACACCTGAGCAGGCCTGCTTGACCTGGTTCAGGTTGCGCAGGTCCCCCACAATGGTCTGCACCCGGGTGTCGCTGCTGTGCCTGACATCAAGCACTGTGACGTGATATCTGCCTGTGGCCACCAGCTGGTCTACCAGATGGCGTCCCAGGAAGCCTGCACCTCCTGTCACCAGGCATTTGAGCTGCCGCCTTGAGTCTTTTGTGTCCTCTGTAGAGCCTGACATGGGGAATTCTGCTAGGGCTGGTGGTGGCTAAGTGCTGGCTTAGTTGCGCTCCTGCTGCTTTTGCTTGCGGAGCTCTGCAAACTCCTCGGCGCTGGGAGGCCTGGGGCCCTCTGGAGGGTAGACCACGTAGCTTCGCTGTGGCAGAACACAGGGAGTTGGTACCTTACATTGGGCAGAGTGCACAGCCAGGATGCTGACAATCAATGGCCAGATCTGCATGACTTACACTTCGAATGATGGCTGCCAGGCGCTCTGGATTGCCAGCCACAGCCAATGTCATTAGCGCTGGGATGGAGAGGTAACAGCCAAACTTGAAGACCTGCAGGCAGATGGTCAACATGAGCTGTCCATCTGCACAAGATCGCTGCTCATTCGCTCGACCACATCAACAGAGATCCTGGATCACCTCAAGCAGTCCATATCTGGCCATCCCAGCATCTTCGCCTTGAATGACAACTTGATGGTCAGGTGCGAACTTTAGGTCACATGTTCCCGACCAACGCAGCAAGCCAGCAGAGTCTTCAGCCTCCTGAGACAGCGAACCTGTGGAGCCTGACAGCGAGTCGTGCACATGGGGCCATCAGATGAATCTGATGAGGTGCCTCCTTCAACTTACATTGTGGCGGCAGTGCTTGGTGAGATCAGTCCCAGGAGCTGTTTGCCAAGGCTGATCTGCTGCCATGTTGCATCGACCATGGTTTTGATGTGCATGCACATGCAGGCCTCTCATTTGTTGGCTGCCTGATTTACCTGCTGTCCCTCATCTGGCGAGTCCTGGCCAGCATCCTGCCAGCCTCCAAGCTGAGGCACAAGCCAGCTCCAGCGGCAAGCTCCAGTGCTCCTGTCAGGTGATCCCTAGCTTGGCGGCATACAGGGCTTCCACTGGTCCTGCCCAGCTGCTTGCTGTGCGAGAAAGACGCAGGGTTCAAAACTTGACATCAAACAACAGTGCTCCAGCTTGTGCAGATCTACAGGGCAGGCTGCAACTCAGGCTCCCCCGCAGGCCCCGGGTGTCTCGATGAAGACCCTGTTAAAGCAGGCCAAGGCAGGCCAGGGCAGGTCCGTATGATCTGCTGGTGCCAACTTTCCTGCTGCTTGTTGCTATGCGGCGCTGAAGCTTACCTTGCCACCTGCAGCACTGCCATCTGACAGCTGGGGCCTGATGCATGCAGGGCAGCAGCCCAGGACAAGGCAACCCATCATCCCCTGTACCTGAACACCCTCAAGGTGGCCCACTGCTGGCAGTCAGCACATTCTTGTGTCCACAGGCCTCTCTAAGCCTGCTGTGCATGCTGCCTGCCCAGCAAAGCAGCCTCAGGAAGCCCTCCTGGTGCAGGAAGCAGATCAACCCCTGCCTGGCAGCCCCGCAGGCCTGGTGGAGCAGCTCCAAGCTCTTCGCATATGAGATGGCCGTGACGAGCCCCCCTGACCCATGCAGGGGCACGGTGGCAATGTGTCTGGCCTAGACGTGTCGCTTGATGGGGGAGCCATCGCGACTGCTGCAGATGACAGGACTGTGCGCATCTACAGGCTTGAGGATGCCATCAGGCAAGCAGGCCTGCATGCAGCCTTTGCTGGCTTATTGAGACATGGTCGTCTGCAGCCTGCCCACATGTCAGATAGTGCGTTACTTTGCTGGCACTGACTGCTCCCCACCGAGATATGGCTTTCTGCAGCCTACTCATATATTCAGCTGCTGCTCTGTTTTGCTGCAGCAAGAACAACAACTTCAAGCACAAGGTCATCAATGCTGAGCCTGTGGATGTCGCCTTTGGAGCTGACTCCAGCCAAGTTGCTGTCCTGAGTAAAGGTGAGCACGTTGCCGGCATCACGTGCTGCAGCACCCTCATGCTGAGCCCACATGTGCGCGGCTACAGGAGGTCTTGATGCAGCCAACGTCAGCATGCTGGGCCCAAACCCCAGCTCTGGAGGAGGACCCCTGCAAACACTCTGGGAGGTGGGCAGCTGAGGGTTCAGCCTGACAAATCCATCCAGAAAGGCACATCTGCAGGCACCTTGCAGGTTTGATGTGCAGGCCATGTTGACAAGCTAGAGTCTCAGCCGGATGGTGTCTCATTTCGTGCAGCACACATGTTCTGTAGGTGCCCAACTGTCACGGCAGCCAGGCAGCAATTGGTCTGCACTCCGGCCTGCGCTGTGGGGGCCCTCATGGCCTGCTGATGACCTGCTCTGAGAAGAGCGACATGCGCCTGTTCAGCCTCTCTGGCAAGCTGTTGGCTGTGGTGGAACCCTCAGGCCTGCAGGTGAGGACTGCTGCGCTGCATTGCTTGCAATTGGAGTTGGCCTGCCTGGGCTCCCAAGACTTGGGGGCTGCAATGTGCAGTTGTCAAGTGATGGCGTTGGGTTGTTGGGCGACACAAGACCCACTTCAATGCAGGCAGCAAGTGCAACTGGCTCACAGCTTGGGTACCAGCTGATCCGTCGTGCTGCAGAACCACATGGCTTCCCTGTCGCTGGACGCACGCTTCTTTGCAGCTGCCACTTTCACCAGCGATGTCAAGGTGGGGCATGTACGGACTGCAAATGGAGCTCCCATGCACATGGAGCAGCACCTGCCAGCAGATCACTTTCACCCTGCTGAGGGTTTGCCCCTTCAACCTGCTAAGCTTGGCTTCTTGTTTCAGGTACACGAGGCTAAGTTTGACAAGCACGGGGAGTTTCAGGGGACCACAAAGGTCATGGATCTCAAGGTGAGGAGTGATGCAGCTGGCAGCACCATGACTGAGTATTCAGGGTGAGGTGAAGGCACTGGTCTCTTGCCCTCCATGCCAGAGGACAAAGCTTGGCTGCTGACGGCTGGCTTTTGCTCATGTGCAGGGCCACAAAAGCCAGGTTCTGGTGATGGCATTCTCTCGTGACAGCACAAGGGCGATGACGGCCTCAAAGGACGGCACCTACAAGCTGTGGAGCCTTGATGTGCGGTATCAGCTGAATGAGGATGCAAAGTGTCTGTACACCAGAGATCAGCAGGTAGTGGACGGCCCTGCGGCTCTTTGGTATGGTGGGCCATGAACGGGACCAATGACTCTGATGGTGCAGGCAGCCGCATATGCTGCGCGTCCTGTGACTTACTGCCTGTGCACCCCGGCTTACTTCACACGTCTAGCAGCTGGGTGAGCAGCGCTGCAGGCTGTTGACCAACTGCCCCTGCACAGCAGCTTGATGATCATGCATGGCAGCTTTGTGCCTTCATGCAAAGCACAATTGTGGGAGCGTGTTGAGGTGCTTGCAGGCGCCCAAGGGGTCCTTGTGGAAGCACATGGTCATGATGGACAATGACACCTTTGCAGCGGCGTGGGACAGCACTGTGCAGTTCATCAATGCCAGCACAGGGCAGGTGACAGCCACCATTGAGCAGGCGCATGAGGGTCCCATCAGCTACATGCAATTTGCTGGATCCAAGATGAAAGCTGGTGGGTGCCTGCTCTGCCTACACTCTGCTGCTGATATGAACTTTCGATCAGATCAGGCAGTCATCAATGCTTTTTGCAGGTGATGAGAGTGTCCATGTGCTCCTGACAGCAGCCCAGAAGCAAGTCAGACTCTGGAGGGCGCCTAAGGGTGCAGCCAGATGCACTGCTGTGAGACCATAGTCTGAGCTAGACCATAGTGCCCGATTTTGGTCTGCTGCTGCTACTTGAGAAGTATGTGTCATATGACTCACTTCTGAAATCAATCCAGAGTCCCATTGAGTTTGACGTGCCGCTGCGGCGGGGGCTGTTAGGTGGCTGTAGGTGCTGCGGCATAGATGGCGACTGAAGCTGAATTAGTTGGCAAAGTTATGGCAGCTGAAGACCATGTCGTGGATGTTGCCATGCCTTTAGACAGCCAACAAGAGGATGGGATGAGCGATGCTCAGACAGGTGAGCGTCTCTGAGAGGCAGAGCAGATGGATCGAAGTGTTTCAATTCAGCTGTTGAATGCTGGGGGAGAGGGACTTCCTCATTGACCTGCTGTAAGCGTGTGGTTGCCTCCTGTATGATGCAGGCATGCGGGTTACATTCAATGGACTGGTGTACACTGTCAGAAGTGCTCAGGACAGAAAGCAATCCCTCTCCATCCTCAAGCACGTGTCCGGCTTCTTCTCAGCTGGACAGATGGCTGCCATCATGGGCCCAAGGTAACTCAGAAATGTTGTTGATCAGTGCCAATGAGCCTGTCAGGGATCCACAAATTTCGGTGCTCTGGCAGGCCACATGTGCCTTTGTGCATCTCCTCACTGCCAATGCCATTGACTGCTGAATGACTACTTCTGTGGCATGCAGTGGTTCAGGCAAATCGACACTGTTGGACATCATCTCCAGCCGCAAGACCACAGGCAAGATCACGGGCCAGGTGCTGTTTGGCTCTCAGAAGGCAACGCAGCCCTTCTTGCGGCGGTATGCTGGCTATGTGGAGCAGGCTGACACGCTGCTGCCAGTGCTGGTGAGGAGCATCTGCAGCCCAGTGCTGGTGCTGCAGCCCATCTCGTCTCTTTCGCTGCCAAGAGCGGTGCTGCTGCAGCTGTTGTCAGCCTCGGCTACTGCCAATGATGGTGATGATGTGCTGCTGTCTCAGCTGATGCAGCTGCAATGTGAAAGTATGCTACTGCCGAGGCAGATGCTGCTGACCGATGGCTTTTCACTCTAATACTTTCACGGCTGCACACTGTCGCTGCAGACTGTGCGCGAGATGCTGCTGTACACATTTGAGCTCAAGAACAAAAAGGCGGAGCCACAGGTAAGCCCCTGTGGTGGGTTTGGGGGGCTTGTCTGCACCAACACAAGCTTTGGCAGCAGCAAAGGCTCACAGTGCAGCATCGGTCCTGACAGCAGCACATTGATCACCAGCTTCAGCAGGACTTGCTGTGCCTCCTGCCTAAAAGCACAATGCCTGCTGCAGCCAGGCCGAGGGAACACCTGCCTGTGCCTGCAGACCAAGAAGGCAAGGGTAGATGACCTGATCAGCAAGCTGGCGCTGCAGTCCTGCCAAAACACTGTGATCGGGAGCCCGCTTGAGCGCGGTGTGTCTGGTGGCGAGGTCAGCCTGTGACCGTCTGCAAGCTGTGCTGCGTGGCAGGACAGGCAGGCGGCGGGCTCCGCCTAATGACTCAAGAAGGGCGCTCATGAGATGCCAGCCACCTGGGATCTGCGCTGCTTGGGAGGATGGCAGGCTGCTGTGGTTGCCAAGTGCAAGCTCTGAACTTGTTTCTGTACATGTGCTACAGCTCAAGCGGACGAATGTGGGCATCGCACTTGTCACCTCACCCCGTGTCCTGTTCCTGGACGAGCCAACGTCAGGTGTGGCCAACCTGCATTCCTACACACTTCGGCCACTCGAAAATCCTCACGTTGTCCCCTGTTTGTGCTGATTTTGTGCCCCCCCCGAAGCGGCACGCACTGACTCTTGGGAGAGGCACAGGGCATGATAACACATGGCAACTGCTGTGGAAACATGTTGGACACCTGAAACCTGCACCTCTCAGCAGCATCTCGCATGGACTGCTGTATCTGCAGGCCTGGACTCGTTCACAGCCTCTGAGGCAAGTGGCTTTTGCATACTGCCAGCAATGCTGGTCCCTGCTGCTGCCCTGCTGCTGACAAGTTTGCCCGCCATCTGTGGCTAACTTGTTGTTGGACAGCCTGTCTGGCTCCTGCTGCTGACATGCTGCTGCTGAAGAGCTTGCCTGGCTTCTAGTGCTGACTGTTACGCTGCTGACTGCAGGTTATGCTGGTGGTCAAGGGCTTGATCACTGAGAACATCACAATCGCTGCCACCATCCACTCCCCAACGCCTAAGGTGCAGGCCTCTCCTGCAACCAAAGCATTGCTGCTGGCCTGTTCCCCTCTGACCTCCCTGCTTAATGAGGAATGCTGCCATGACCTGCTCTACCCTCACTTCTTTGACAGGCAGGCACCTCCCCTCTGCGCCTGCATGCTGCAACCAGGAACCATTTGCCTGCAGACTTTTGCCCTGTTCGATCGCATTCTGATCCTGCAACGGGGGCGGGTCGTCTACTTTGGCCCTAATGGCTCCTCCGCTTTGCAGTACTTTCAGGGCTCTCCTCACTTTCAGGTGAGCAACTGCTGCAGACGGGTGCTGCATGCTGCAAGCTGCTGTCAGCTGGAAGACCCAGGTGAGCTCTACTCTTGTGGGGCAGCTCAGGACATGCTCACATTGCTGCTGCAGGTCAGGCCACGTGGGGCGGATGAAAGCCCAGCAGAGTGGATTGTCGGTAGGGCAGTGCTTTGTGCTGCCCATCTGTATGTGGGCTTATGACCTGGTCAGGCACATCTGCATGTCAGGCAGCAAGACCTGACATGAAAATGATGCCTCATGATGAGGTATGCTGGCATCTGCCTGCAGATGTGACGACCATTGCTGACAGGGAGGGGCGCAGCAATGAGTTTGCCGATGGGTGAGCTCAAGCATCGTCTGTATGTCCAGGTACCCAGTCGCTTTGGCAGGTCTACTGCTGCTCATGTACTGCATCATGAGCAAAGCTGTGTAGCGCCCGCTACATGCCTGTCAGACTCCGCAAGCTAAGAGTCCTGTATGGGACCCCTGTGGCAAACGCAGCCCAGGCCTAAGTCTAGATGGCTAGCTGTCTGAAACAGCTGGAAGGACGCATCTACTCAGGTCTCTGTGGTGCTCTGTGCGCAATGCACGTCAGCCAATTCCTGCACAACAGCAGCGCTGTGCACGGCAGCCCCAAACAGATGCAGCCTGCACTGACACTGATGCCAATTGCTGCAGCTATGACCGCTCTGATCTAAAGCAGAGCAACCAGCGCCAGCTGGAGAAATTTCTGCAGACAGATGGGAGAGCCATCTCCAAGCGCACGCTGCAGCAGCTTCAGACTAAGAGAAGTACCACCACAGGCTTCTTCAGGGCCATGTGGATTCTTTTCAAGTACAGAGGGCGAGCAGACTTTACAGACCCCGCTTTCCTGGTGAATGGTGCTGTTCCCAGATTGGTTCTCCAAATGGTTGCAGATGATTGTCAGTAGCGGACCATGCAGTGCCATGCTCTCCTTTCATTCATGAGCCAGACTTATGTCAGTCGAAACGCCTTGCTCAACTCCACACATCTTGTCACCTCAATGCCTCCCGAGATTGCTCTCGTCTAGCCACCTGAGTGGTCATCTGATGCCTCGTTTGCGGCCATCTGCCAGAGTGTGCAGCAGTCCTTGCAGGTCCAGCCTGAAGCTCCTGCCATTACCTGACCCACCCCCTACCTCAAGGCTGGTTCATGCTGCTGCAGGGCCCCAGACTAGGAGAGAAGATCCTGACAACGTGAGCAGAGCTGCTGCTGCTGTGGTGGTCGTCATCTCCTGATGTCATGGGGACAGGTGCTCTGTGCAAGATGCTGCTGGGCTGCTGCACTAGCGTTACTCTTGTGCTGCAGCTTTCTGATCTTTACCATCTACTGGAAGGCTGGCAGGGGCCTGAGTGAGGGCAACATACCCAACATTGCTGGCCTTCTATTCCTCTGGTGAGGCCTGACTGCATCCCAATGGGATGCTGCACCTCCTGGAGGGTGCTTGCATCCACTTGTCTGTTGTGACTGATCGGCGCCATCTCTTCCGCTGAGCTTTCTCTGCCCATCACAGCAGCGTGCCCCTGCAGCGGCTGACCTTCACACTGTACCATGTGCAGGATCACCCTGCCTGCCTATGCCAGCTCAGCCTATGTCCCTGTGCTGGTCATGGAGCGAGCGGTCTTTGTGAGGGAGCTGAGTGATGGCTTATACAGGTATGCTTGCCAGCACTACCCAACAGGCTGGGCAGCAGGCTGCTTATTTTCCCCATTCTAGATGTCAAGGGCACCTCCACACACATGCCTTTCCTCCAGACGGGCGCCCCGTTGCCCCCCAGGCTGATGCTAGAGGGGCAGGGGGCAAATGCCAGGGCAGGGGCTGCTTTGCCACTCAGGCAGGTGTTTCCAATGCCTGCAGGCCCATCACGTACCTCTGCTTCAAGATGGCTGAGGAGCTCATCCTGTCCACCGTGGGCAGCGTGTGCTTCAGCCTGGTGGTATTTTACTGCTGTCAGATGCAGGTGATGTGCCTGTCAACATGTATTGTTTTCATGAACTGATGGGAAGGCTGACCTCTAGCATGCCCTTGCTGCAGGGCTCCTTCTTTCCCTTTTGGCTGGTCTATCTGGTGACCAACATTGTCGGAATTGGTAAGAAACGATCCTCCAGAGCCACATCGAAAACTCTGACTCGGCCTCACAAGTTGCTCGTCTGCAGTTTTGGCATTCTTTGTGGCGTCCATCTCTCCCAACATGGACACAGCCAATGCCGCTCTCCCAGGCATTGTCACTGTGTATCTCTTCTTCACTGGCTATGTCATCCAGTGAGTCTGGCATTTCTGGCTGCTTATTGAAGGGTACTTTCACATGCCACAACACATGTCTCATCTGGCCCTGTCCCAGACAATGCACCTTGCTCGCACTGCCTTGTATAGGTGGTCCTCCATCCCGCAGTACTGGCGTTGGCTGGGGTGGACAGACTTCCTTCGATACGGATGGGGGTCCCTCATGATCAATCATGTGAGTGTGCTTGACCACAGCTCTGCTGTACCTGCAGCCCTGTGGCACAAGCGTATCCCCTACCTCTGCTTGCCTCTCCTCACCTTGACTGCTGTGCTGCTTGCAGTTTGCAGGCGAGCGTAATGTCTTCTTTTTTGGGACGCCTGTCCTGAAGTATTACTCTCTGCAGCAGTACAGCACGTGAGCTGCCTGCCTGGAGCTGTCACGCTGCTGCTATGTGTGACACAACGACACATTGCAATCTGTCCTGCAGGTGGGAGTTTCTGGCGTACGAATTCCTCTTCTTCCTTGGCATCTTTGTCGCCACTTGGGCAGTCCTGGCCTTCAAGAAGCATGTCAACCGCTGATGTGTTCGAAGGCACACCTATTGCTGCCGAAATTCTCTCAGTGTTTCATGCATTTCATCTTTAGCATGCACTTCTGGGACTGTCAGCTGCTGTTTGGTCATCATGACATAGGCAAGGGATCAGGCCTAATCCAATTGCTGGGAATTACTGCTCATTGCAGCCTGGCGCGTGCGGCGTGCAGCTTGTTGTGGGTCAGGCCCACATTTTGCAGAAGGATGCCGGCAGCATCTGCCAGCGCTGTGGCCTGGCTGCCAACGGCGCTCATTCCCGCGTCCATGTCCAGGAGTTGCATGCCAGCAGCCTGCTTCTGGCCAAGGGCTGCCTCGTGCAATCGTTGCTGCCTGGCCAGCTCTGCCCGAGCACCCTTGAGCTGACGTTGCAGCTCCTGAACCTGCATGACAGCAGGTCATCAGGCTGGGTGGCGGCCTTGATCACAGCCCCTGATGTGATGGTGCCTCCAGCTCAATGACAGACAATTGCATGCAGGCCAGCAGGCCTGTGTGTTGGCTGGACAGCACCGCCTTGGCTCCTTTGGTTGGCACACAAATGGCCATGGCCAACAGGCTTGACAACAATGCTTCCTGAAGGTCTTCAAGGCAGGGGTGCCACCCCAGCCGACCTGAGAGTTTGCTGCATTGCATCTGGCCAGCATGTCGCTCTGCTGCTGCTCTGTTTGAGTCCCAGCCTGGCGAGCAGCCTCATGCGTAAGGCGCTCACTGGTCAGCTCCTGTGTCAGCGACTGGTTGGTCCCCTGCAGTGCAGCTCCATCTTGGGAGCCCTCCAGTTGCAAGCATGCGCTGAAGAAGCAAGTGATCCTGCTGGTCTGACAACCAGATGACCCTCAGCAAAGTGGTGCTCGCTGGGATACAAAATGTCAGCTGGACTGAGATGCAGGGATCTGCAGGGACAGTCAAGCTTCAAGCCTGAGCTCATCAAGATCTCACCTTGAGCTGCACAAGCTCAGACAAGAGTGAGGAGTTCTCACCTGCCAGCGTCTGCACCTGCAGCACGACATGAAAGGCTAGGCAGGGGCAGGCGTCCCATAGCTGCAACACGCACCAGCAAACAGTCCCCTGCATGTGCAGCAATGAGGCTATCCCTGCCAGCAGATACTCTTGTCAGGGTGGCCATGCATCCGGTGCAGCAGCCGCAGACGGCGCGTCACTGGCAGCTGCAGTCTCCAGAACCACCTGTTGCTGCAGCTGAGCCCTTTGCCCTGCGGCCTGCCTCAGCTCCCTCTGCATGGCAGCCTGCTGCTGGCGCAGCGCCGTCAACTCCTGCTGGACCCCGCCCTGGGGCGCTGCCTGCCTCCTGTCTCCAGTACGCCCTTGTCCCTGCGGCATGGTGAGGGCAAGACTGGTCAGCAGACCTACACAGGGTGGGGCTGTGCTGTACGCTGCTGCTCGACTGCTGCAGCAACGGGAGGGTGCTGTGCGCGTGAGGCACAGCAGGCCAATAGCTGACAGTGGAACACAGGCTGTACCTGCATGAGGGCCTGGCTCTGCACGTCGCTGCTGACAGCTGAGGGCCCAGCCTCTGTGCCAGGTTGCTGCAGGGCGTGCTGGGTGCGCTGGCCGCCCTTGCCATTGCCCTTGCGTCCCTTGGCAGGCTTGGCGCTGGTCTGAGGCCCAGCATCAGGTGCCTGCAGCGGTGCCTGCCTCAGCTGCATGGCCTTGGCAGTGTGCAAAGACAGGACATCTCAGAGCAATGGTCGCTCAAGTGCTCTGTGTGGGAGATTGCCAGAACTGAAATGTTTTCTCTGGCTTGAGACACAAGGTGCTACTTCATGAAGCACCAGCTCGTCAGGAAGCGCATGGCCTTACCTGGCGGTGCACATTGACAGCAGCCATGTGGCAGTGTAAGGTGTAGTGCTTGGATGGAGGCCAACCTTGACCACCATGGCCCCTGCTACAGCCTGCACCCTATGATGCATGATGACAACAGCTAAGCAGTGGTGCTTGATGCAGTTCCTAGCTGAAGTTGAAGCCCACCTCAGCCACTACCCCCCCTGCTACAGCCTCCAGGGCCGCTGTCTCAGCTGCAAAGGGCGTCCGAGCCGGCTTGCGCCGCCCTGTCCCTTGAACACCCGCGGCGTCACCATCACCAGGCTCAGCCTTCCCATCTGCAGCCTGGGCACCCTCAGCACCAGCCCTTGGTTGCAGAGCCTCCTGAACAGCCCGCTGCACCTGCTCAGCAGCCTGTGAGCCGCTGGGGACGGCTGCGGCTGAGCCTGCCTGCTGCTTTTGCACAGCACTGTGCAAGCCTGCTGCGCCGCCTGACCCCTCCCCTGCAGCGCGGCTGCCACCAATTGGGCCCCTGCCGTTGGTCTGAGGCCGCCGATCTGGCCGGTGCCCCTGCGACTGAGGCTGGGACTTGACTGGGGACCCCGTCGCTGCAGCTGCGGCACGCTCAGCAGCCTCCACAGCCGTGCGTGGCACTTGCAGGGACTTGAGTGGGCGCCCCTGCCCTGGCTGCGACCTCTGCCGGGCGTTGGGTAGAGGTGGAGCGGAGCTGGGCTGTTTGCCATTTCCCTGCTGTTGCGGCTCACCCGCCTCAGCTTCATGGCGCAGCCTGTCATAGTAGCTCTGCAGCCACAGCAGCACATGTGCCGTGCAGGCCAGGTGCATCCGCTTGAGGCTGTTCCTCTTTCAAGGCCACAGGCTGGCTGGGCGGCATTGTGTCAGGGCTCTCTGTTATCTTCAGGGCGCAGCAGACAAGGCCCGCTTGACATGCAAGGCAGGAGGCCCCACAATGTGCAGCAGTGCCAGGGCCTTGTGCTATCGAACAGGGGTGATAGAAACCGCCCTTGTTGTCGCTGGGACAATCAAGCAGAACGACAGAGCCCACCTTGTTGTCCCACGATGCCTTAAGGCGCTGGCTGAGGGATCCCAATTCCCCAGAGTCGTCACCTGCTGTCTCCCCCTTGGGCAGCATCTCATCTGCCAGTCTGCTCAGCTCCCGGGTCATGACAGCCACCTCAGCGGCAGTGCCCTGCATGCACATGCAGTGCCACAACTGAGCTTGGCAGCAGCTCCTGTGCTGGGCGACACGTGACACCCAGCAAAGCGGAAGAGACAGGCGGTCAGGCTGGCCATGCTCAGATTCACGTTGGGATGCAGATACTGTGGCAACACCAACACAGACAGGCACCAGCCAAGCCTGCAGGCTGGAAGGCAATATGCTAGAGCCCAGTGTGCTGCCTGAGGTCAACAGCGGGTGTCCAGCTGCATCCCAAGGACAGCAGAGGCTCCATTGTTACTTGCGGCAAGCAGACCTGTCCAGGGGCGAAGCTCCTATGCTGCTTGCCCTCCGTCTGCGTTTGGCACTCAACTCTGCCCTCGCCACCGCCTGTCTGTGATTGTGCCCGTTGCAGGTTGTCGCGCCTGTCTCCACTACTGTCAGAGCCTGAGCTGTCTGCAGCTGGCTGCTGGTTCCACTGCAGACAAAGGTGGATCCATCAACCTTTTGCCCACACAACTAGGCCAGACCTCTCTTACATTCACAGGGCTGTAGTGGGTGCATGCCCTGTCCCAGTCTTCTTTGCCAAGCCTCAGCTGGAGGCTTGGCTGAGCATTCTTGTGCAGGCCCGCACAGCAGGCAATACAATACAAGCTGCAGGAACAGCACCTCGTCGATTTGCTCTTCCAAATCCACATCAGTGCCCCCCCACCATGTGCCGTATTTGTCCAGATCGCCTGGGCCCCTCACCCTGCACAGCAACCACTCAAGTGCGAAGGCCAGCCAGATGGCCAGAACAAGCACCAGCATGCTGTAGGCTGCGGCTGCAACTGTTGGCACAGCACATTGCTTGCTATTTGAACAACATGCCTGATGGACAACCACTGAGCGACTTAAGCTTGGCCGCTCATCAGTGCATCTGTGTGTGCCACCTGCTTTGAGCTGTATGCACCTGGGAGAGCACTGCCTTCTGATGCTTCCCAGATATGACCTCAAGCAGCAACAGAAGAATAGGCCAGCAGTGCTGCAGACCTTCGTTTGATGATGGCTGTCTGGCATGCCAGGGGCATGGTATTGCTGCTGTCCACAGCTCCCTGCCACTGGTCAGTGTCCTGCGCAGCCTCACGCCGCCGCCTCTGCTGCTGCGGCCTCTGCAACAGGGGCAGGTCGCCGCTGGCTGAGGTGCCGCTGTGAGCTGTTGATGGCTGATGGCCCTGAGCTTGAGCCTCCTGGACGTTTGTATCAGGCTGGGCTGCTGCAATGCAGGGCTGCTCCTTCATCTGCACAGCGGGCTGAGGAGTGGCCTGCAAATCTGCTGTGGGCATGTCTGGCTGCCCAGACTTGTGAAGGGCAGGATCGGCAGCTGTGCTGCCCTGCCTCCTGCCAGGGGTTTGACCCTGCTGATCTGTGCCTGCTGCTGGATCAGAACTGTGCAAAAGCTGGTGGTGCATTGCCTGTGCCTGCTGCTGCCTCTCAGCAGCGTGTTGCTGCGAGGCTTTTAGCTTGGGCACCAGGCTGGGCATGCTCAGGGGTGCTACTGCTGGCCTCGGCCCCTTCAGGCATGGCGTGGCAACTCGACTGCCTTTGGAGGGCATCGCAACGTCAGCAGCAGGGGATGAGTGATGAGTGAGTCTTCAAGGAACAGCGCAGCGAAACAGAGAGAACGTTCAGAAAACTTTGACTGATGCTGCCGTTTCGTGTTGTGGCCTGCTGGCAGGACTGGGTCTGGCAAAGCACACCACAGGCAGGCCGATGATGATGGACACTTCAGTGTTCGTCATGGGTTCATTTGCAAGCCCTTGTCATACGATGCTGTCGGCTCGCTTGGGAGGCGCTGGGTTCCTGACATGGATGCCACTTGAGGGCTCGCCTGTGCGCCAGGAGGAGATGTGTGAGTAGACATCAACATGAAAGGGTAGCTCATGGCCAGGTTGCACAGCAAGCCAGCTTCGATGTATGGCTTGCTGCTCAGAACCGCTGCTGTTTGCACAAGCCATGTGCCCATCACTGGCAGCTGCACTGCCGATTGCACTTGCGGCCCATCTGCTGCATCAGGCTGCAGAGCAGCATCAGCCAGTCAGCCCCCGACACATGTACAGAGCCGCACGGCCAGCAGCCCCACCTTTAGGGGTGAGGGCCTCTGCCAGGGGCTCTGCCTTGCCAGCACCACCCATCAAGGGGAGCAGCGGCTGAAAGGGGCCCCTGACAGCATCGTCAAGGGCGCGTAAGCCCCGTGGGCTGCCCAGCGCCTGTGCCAGCGCTTGAGCTGCTGTCCTGCCGGCTGCCGACCTGCCCCGGGGGGGCGACCGTGGCCTCAAATGGTATCCCTCGGGCTCCGGGGTCAGCAGATACACGCCGTGGAAGGCTATCTGAGGCAGAAGGAGGCAGACCAGGTGAGTTACTGAAACTGTTGCTGCTGGGCAGGCGCGGTAGCGCCACGCCCCGCAGGCGCGGCGCAGGTGTGTGCCATGCAGCAGGCAGCGGTGCACGCTGGGGTTGCTGCTGCTGCTGCTGCTGCTGTGGGCTGGGGACTGACTGAGCCTCGGCACTGGGCTGCTGCTGGCTGGGCGCTGGCAGCTGGCCGGGGGGTTGCTCAGGGGAAGGGCTGCCAGAATGAGCATCAATTTCCCCCAGCGCGCCCCAGGCGGAGCGTAGGGACCCCGCAGGGTTGTTGTACTCGTGGGCCAGCATGGGCAGGCTGGGGTCTGCTGAGGCCCTTGGGCTCAGCATGGGCAGGCTGGGTTCTGCTGAGGCCCTCGAGCTCAGCAGTGACCCCTCGTCCCAGGCAGCAGGTTGCCCCTGTCTGTCACATGCCTGAGGCCCCGGTTGGTGGGCCGGGATGGTCCCAGCTTCCACATCTACCCCGTGGCCACCTGCCTGCCCTTGCCTGTGCTGCTGCTTGTGCTCCAGCTGCTCCACAAGGTTGCTATACTGCCCAGGCCGCCGTGGGGCAAGGGTGTTGCTGGCATCAGCCTGCGGCGGGACTGGGGGGCGTGGCGTGAGGGGGTCCTGCTTGCTGACTAGGTCGTCGAAGGCGTCCACCAGGGCCTCGGCAGGGTTTTCAAACTCTGGAACCTCTTCCGCGGTGGGGCGCGGCGTGCTGTCGTCCACCAGCAGTGGGTGCACCTTATTAATCTTTTTTGCCGTCAGGACGGGGGCCCCGCCGGCATGGTGCTGCTTGCCCGAGAGGATATAGACGCCCACAAAGATCAGCTGTGGAAGGGGAGGGGACATGGTTTCGGCAAGGGTTCACGCTGCTCACTGGCACTCGAGGCACTGACACACACTGCCTCTGCATGGCTGTAGGCTGCAAGGCTGTGCTGGAAGCCCAGTTCGCTGCATGCATGCAAGCAGCAGGCATGCAGGCAGGCATGCAGGGGCCAAGTCAGAACATGCCCTCACCACGACACCGACCGCAAACATCACAGACTTCAGGGTGTTGTAGCCCTTGTACTCCTGGTAATAGATGCCGCCAGAGAGAATGCTGAACAGCGTCCAGCTGATCTGCATGGTTGGTACAATGACCACAGCGGGGAAAAGCTTCAGTGCCTGCAGACATGTGGCAGCTGCTTGTCAGGTGCCATGTACAACGCTGTGTTGTCAGAGGCTGGGTTCACTGCTGAAATGGGAGTGCAGCCACAGCAGTTTCAAAAAGTGAGTGATGAGGCTTTGTGGGCATTCATCTCCATGACGAGGAGCTGCCCTTATGCTTGCAGACATCTGGCAGCCATCTGCATAGAACCTGGTGGAACAGCTTTAATGTTGCTGCTTGTCGCCGGCCAAGCAACCAGTGCAGATGTGTGCAAGTAGTGCAGTGTGAAGGGGATATCACTGCAACGTTGCTAGTCTGCCAGGCAGGCATGAGCTGGCCCCTTACGCAGCATATGAGTTTACACCGACATCTGAAGGCAGGTCCTGTTTGGCTGAGCAAGAGCAGCAATAAGCATGCTGCCTTGTTACAGGCAAGCTAGGCTGACCTTGTTCAGGCGCGACACCCAGAATGCTGCTGTGCAGATGAAAAGCAGCAGCAGGACGTAGAAGAACCACGTGTCCAGCTGGCTATCGCCGTCAAAGGTCGTGCGCAGCAGGGTGGACAGCGCCTTGCTGAACAGTACGCTCTGGGTGCCCAGCATGCCACTGAACAGCGCAAACGAGATGGGCAGCAGCTTGGTCCATCTGCGCGACAGGTTGGCCTGCCCATGGGCACTGCAAAACAGACTGCACAAGCTCAGCAGCAGGCCCGAGCAGCCTTAGCTTTCCAAATTTGTGCAGACCTGCAGGCATAGACAGATGTGCCAGCATGAGCAGCTGGAGCCAGCAGAGCTCATGCAGGCATGCTCCACTGCTGCAAAAGCAAGCAGCCATGCTCATGCAGATTGCCGTCGCTGCAAAGCACCAGGTGCCCTGCAGTCAAGGTGCAGAAATCACATGCTATCCACAGGATGCTTGAGCTTACGCTAGTTTGGCCTTGCCTATCCTATATATGATGTATGTGATGACCACTGTGACTAGAAGCAGCACCAGATAGGTGATGTAGACTCGACTGCAAGCAGGGCATTTCCTGTTTTCAGTGGTCCTCTGTGCTTGTTGCAGTCTGAGCAAGGACTGCGGCGCCATATTTCCATGTTCACGCACCATGCAAGGGATGAGCTGCTGTGCACTGACCCCTTTGGCCAGCGACAGCCTGCTGTCAGACAATGCTTGCTCTGCACCACATGCTGATCCCTCTGGCTGGCTTGCATCTCCTTGCTCTGGATAGTTCAGGCTCAGCTGGCACAAGGAAGCTGCAGCCTGACCGGGATGCCTCCGTGGACATACATGCGAGCATAGCCCTGCTGTGAAGGGCGGTGCACAACTCAGCAGCATGCTGGCAGGCCAGCTCACCTTTTGTAGTACTCCTGCAGCTGCTGAGCTGTGAGTGCCTTGCTGTGATGGTTGCCAAAAGTTACCAGCACGATGCAGCCGCAGACAATTAGAGCCGTGGCGAGCACTACCCTCTTGTTGGACTGCATTACTGGAAAGGCGTGATGTCGTGCATTTGGGCCTGCTTGAGGCATGTTGAGGGTACAACAGGTCTGAACGACTCAGCACCGCAGCTGAAGACATGCAGCAATTGACAGGCCGACGCTCACCTTTTCGTGCAAGACAAAATAAGCGAAGAAAACATTGGACACAAACTGAACTGAGCCCAGGGCCGCCAGAAGGGACTGGGCTGCAAAGGCTGCAGGTACCATTGGCTGTTGTTATACCTGTCTGGAATCTGGGAGGACTTTGAAACACAACATGACCCACCGAAGGAGACAAAATTGAGAATGTTGCCAACCGCAAACATGGCCACTCCTGCTTGCCATTCCCTGATTCTCCTGCATGCAAGATGGCGGCCTTGTAGCATCAGCCTGACATTATGAGCAGGAAGACTAAGACAGCCAGCAGAGAACTCAAGCAAGACAATGGTCAAGTATAGGGAGTCACCTGACAGCAGGTCGCTCCTTCTCTGGTAACGGACTTGCAGCTCGCTTGTTGTGCCCGAGCTTCATGACATTCTGCAGGGCAAGCAGGCTTCACAGTTGGCTTATGCAAGCCAACAGCCTCCTGGGCTGAGCATGGCAGGTGCGGTCAGGATTGTGCAGTATCCGCTTACGGTGCCCAGATTGATGAATATGCTGCCCACCTGCAGCACAAGGGTGTTCGGGAGGCAGCAGGCAATGAACAAAATAAAAGGCAACTTTATGCTGGCATGACATCGGCATGGCAACTTGTGAAGATTGCCCGTACCACATTGATGATGGCTCCAAATGCCCATGAATTGACCATGCGTGGATGGCTGCAATGCGCAGGGGATGCCCCTCAGGTGCAATAGAGCTTAGCAACCTTCAGAGGCCAATCCACTGATGCTGGAGTTGCAGCTTGCGAATATAGATGCAGCAAGCGGCCTGGGGGGGCTTGTGCCGCAAGCAGCTCATGTAGCTGCTGTCCACTTTGCAGACAGCGGTATCATCTGCTCAAGTGAGGGATGACACAGGTTCACAACTGCCTGCGCATGCAGGAACCCTAGCTATATAAATGCAAGGTCTTTGATTCGAGGCCCCCGGCTAGCCAGGGCGACTGATGCTGGTGGCTCAACAGCTCTGCCTTCTTCAGATTTACAAGCTGACCTCTTATAGGCCAATTGCATGAAGGCCCAGGATGTTGGCCTGTAAAGTGTGCAACATTGTATGACAGGGTCAGAGCAGACCTGACCTGCCATGGATGTGCGGCAGCGGGTGGAGCAAATGGTTGGCGAGTGCCTGACCAAAGTGTGTCACGTGGTGCTCAGCGCCAGGCTGGTCCATGGTGTGAGGCCCTCTCCACCAGTTAGGCAGGGCAGCTCGGCATGGGTGAGCAACCTCCCCAGGCAGCCCTGCTTCACAGCACCAAGCCAATTCAGCCAGGTGCTGCCTGAATTCTGTGAGCCCTCAGCCCCACGCCAGCTTGCCTGGTGCATCTTGACTGGCATGCTCCGGCCAGCAGCTTATCGAAGGGACATATGCTGCCATGCCTGCAGTTCAACCTGGAGGTTGATGAGGTGCCAGCAGCTGCGCAGCATATCAGTGCCTGGCGCCAGGAGCCTGGCGGCATCAGGGCTCCCCTTCAGCTGGAGGCAAGTCTGCTGTCAGTGCAAGTCCAGGGCCACCTGCCAGTGCAAGTATGAGACCTTGTGCTGCTGATGCACGCTCACTGACCTGATCAAGGGGGGTGAGATGCTCGCGCTGACCCTGCAGCCACGTCCTTAGCCGATATTGTGTAGGGGCATTAGCGCAGTGCAGGCCTGGCTTGGGTGCTGAACCCGTGGCTTGCTGCCTGAGCTCTTGCTGTCTTGCTGCTCTGCACGGTTACCCTGCAGCGCTCGGGGGCCGACTTGCTGGCTGGACAGATCTTGTATCTGCACTGCAGGTGTACCTGCAGCCCTGGGGCGCTCAGGAGCCAGTGGTGGCACAGGTGGGCACCCACAAAGCAGGAACATCCTCTCGGGAGGGCTCCCCAGGCGGGACCCCTGCTGCTGGCAGGGGAATGCTTTTGGAGCGCTGGAGCATGCATTACCAGCCGGACCCACAGGATGGCAGCCTCCAGCGCAGCAGGTCCCAGCTGGCACGCCTGGACCCACCAGCTATCTACAAACGCATGGTGAGGGCTGAAGTACCCCAGGCGGCGCGGACCGCTGGCCCCCTCTGCCAGCTCAGCCCTGGAAGCAGTGCACAGCAGGCATGCATTTTGTAAAGATGGGCAGCACCCATCTCTGCTGCTTGTCACTCTTGGCACAGGGCGCAGGCGTCAGGCACCTGGCAAAGATGGGCACGCCCCGCATCTGGCTTCTGGCCTGCAGCCAGGTTTCCAATTCTGCTGTGATACCAAGTCATGCCATGCTGTGCAAACGTCGGCCTGACCGTGGCTACCGACAGGCCTGGTGTGCTGGTGCAGATTATCATGATACGCGCCCTGTACAGCTATGTACGTGTACTACCAGCTTACCGCCTGCACCGTGTTGCAAAGGTGAGCGCCCACCAGCAGCTCTGGCGTAAGATTTTCAATGTGAGCACAGGCAGCTGCCCTGACATCGTGCCTGGCATAATGCACAACGAGCTGCCTGTCATCATGGCTGCTGTGACACATACCCCTGGGTCATCCCTCAGTGTCTGGCAAGGCCAGTTGCTAAAGGCTCAGGCACTTTGCCTTCATAGTGCAGAATGGCATAGCGCACATGCACTGGGGCCTGGGTCTATGCCTGACGCCCCCTGCTGGCGCTGCAGAGGGTGCAAGGCAAGTCTGTATCCCTTAGCTTCCAGCTGACCCGCTCCACAGAGCAGCCCCCTCAGGCCGCGCCAGCAGGTGCCGCCCCCATGTCCCCGATGGAGCACTTTCAGTTTGCTCCCATTCACACGCCCTTTGGGCAGTTCAAGCTGGCAGTGGAGTACCGCCCAGCCAGCACGGTCTCGGTGTTTGAGCAGAGCACGGCGCCTGTACCCCGGCCGCAGATCATTGCGGACTACATAAGGGGCCCGGTGCAGGAACATGCATCAGGATTGAAGGCCCCAGAGGCTGGGGCTTCTGCTGCAGCTGCAGCGCAGCAGCAGACAGAGCGGGCGCCCAAGTCCATCCTGTCTGCCTCCCTGAACGCAGACGGCTCTGCCGGGCCGCAGGACCCGCTGCAGGGAGCAGCCAGCCCCCCTGTTGCCTCCGGTCAGCGACTCACCTGCTGCAATGCTGCATGGTGGAGTGCTGCACTGTCCACCTCCAGTTTGTGGCTGAAGTGATTATTGAGGCACCCAAACAATTCTGAACACAAAGTTGCAGGTGTATGCCTGTGACATTGTTCAGCCACCCTGCCCGCCTTCATTGCCTTCCCATCAGGGAAGGCACCATCGGAGTGGGGTGGGGGCAAGAAGAGTCGTCTGCCATTGAGTGCCACCTGACAGCTGCTGCTGCTAGCAGGGCCGGCCATGGCGCGTGCGCACTCAGCAGTGGTGCGCCGGCACAGCTGGAGCAGCCAGCACGCCGTGCGCATGATGCAGTTGGTGCCACACAGCGCTGGGGCGGCGCAGCAACAGCCGCTCGCTGCGGGCCTGCCTACCCCTGTGGACCAGTCGCCTCCACAGCTGCAGCCTTGCATCAGCCTGCCTGTGCCGGCTGCTCAGCAGGTGGGTCAGACAGGGAATGCCTGACTGTGCATCAAGTAACAATGGGCTGCAAATCGACATGTGGGCTTGTCCATCCCTATGTGAAACCCTATGTGTGCAAAGTCCAGAAATTCAGCAGGCCATGTCATACGGCAGGCTCAAACTGCACGCTGAGCCTTTTTGTCTGTTGTGGCTTGCCCTCTTTGCGCAGGACCTGCTGCTGTCAGCACTGCTAGCATCTTTGACCGCATGTCCACTGGGTGCCTGCAGGGCCTGTTGGGAGGTCACTCCCCGGCGGCAGGGAGGGGGCACAGCACCCCGCCTAGGCACCCCAGCAGCCTGAAGGCCAACCGCCGAAGGGGGCCACGGGAGTCTTCAGGCAAGCCACCATGTTCAGTCATGGTTGGTGTGTGCTCTGATGGCCAAGCCTGATACCCTGGCCGTGGCCTGGTCCGGCATCGCTGCCGGGGTGGGCTGTTGCAAGTGGGTGATGGTAGCATTCTCTGAGGTGTCCTGAATTGCACCTGCGCGGGTGGATGGCCCTGCCCTCCCAACATCATATGCTCATGCTGCAGGCAGCCCCAGGTATGCAGGCACGCTGGGGAGCAGCCCTCTGGGGAGCAGCCCCTTTGGCCGCAGCCCCTCAGGACCTACGGCGCTGGGGAGCAGCCCCCAGCAGCAGGGCAGGGGCAGGACAGAGGCTGCGGCGCCTGGCAGCGCTGGCAACTGGCTGGGGCATCTGGCAGGGCCCAGCCCCGCAGCTGCGCTTGGAGTGCAGCAGCAGGCGTGCCCAGAGGCTCGTGCACTGGAGGGGGGCGAGCCCATGTCGGGCGGCAGGCAGTGCAGTGCTCTGGTGAGCCAACATGCGTATGAGATGCGCCGCAAATGAGTCTCCATGTTGGGCGGCTGGCCTCCAGGTGCACCTGTGTGCAAGTGGTGGTTGTTCTGCAAGCAAAAGCTGGCGGCCGCAGTGCATTGGCATAGCATTTCCCAGCCTTTGCTGCCTAGGTGCCCAGGGCTGAGAATGTCTGCTTCCTGACAGAAGCAGCAGCTCCTTTGCAATTTGCAATCCTGCAAATGCTGCAATCTGTTGCTGTGTCGAAGGCAACTTTGTTGGCGGCTTGCCAGATGCTTGCATGGTATGGGCTTGCAGAGCCCTGCAGGACACAAGAGCCGCGCACAACAAGGGTGGGGCCAGATGCTGATGCTGCACAGCACACAACGCGGCACCTTGAACATCTTTTTAAGGTGTCTATCCCAGTGGAGTGTGGTGCTGGTGCAGCCGTAAGACAGCAACTGAGCTCCCCTGTTACTGCCTGCCCAGGTGTGCATCCCAGGGGCCTCTGACAGTGGCCGTGCCCGCTCAGCCAGCGACTTGACCGACGCAGCCCTGCTGCAAACACGGCAGCACGCCACAACCATGGTGCGCCAGTATGGGTGGAGTCTGCCCAGCCAGGGTCCTGCCTCAGCCCCTGCGGCTGCCAGCATGATTGGCCATGCAGCTGAGGCTGGAGCAGGCGGTGGCGCACTGCAGGAGGCGCCGCCCCTGCCAGCCGCAGCGCAGGCGTCAGGGTTGGGGGCGGTGCGGCAGCCACTGGGGTCCTCCCCAGGGAAGCCCCCTCTTGCCCGCACCTCAGGTGGGGCTGTCTGCACAGGGTCCAGGATGCAGCAGCCGGCAGCACCCTGTGCGCCTGCAGACACCTGCTGAGTGCGAGGACTCCAGACAGGCTGCCTGGTAGCTTGAGAGTGACAGCTGCATGTGCACTGGGTTCAGCCTGAGGGGTGCTGGCTTGCCTCATTTGGCCACCTCAAGTTTCAAGCTGTGTTGCCCCATCATGCTGGACATCTGGGTCCGCAACAACTTTCATACACGCCTGTGCCTGGCTGAGGCCTGCGGCCTGGTGTGCATCCAACGTTGCCACAATGTGCTGCTCATCGAGGCATTGCTCTGCCAGCAGCCCTGTGCGGTTCTGACAGCTGCCTGGGTGAGGGACATTTCACTCGAGTCTGTCACACATCAAGTTGCGGATGTCTGCTGGGCCTGCCGAGTGTGCTGGCCTGCCAGCATTCCATGTGCCCATGAAGCTTGAGTGTCCTTGCTCGACCAGCTGCCTACCATCAGGGAGCGCAGCAGCTGCCAGATGCGTGGCCGCCGGCGCCTGAGGACGTCCATCTCTGGTTGCAGCCTTGATGAGCACTCCAGGTGCACAGCCCATCCTGTGCATGCAGAGAGCTCAGGGTGGAGGTCCTCCACCTGCCACGCCTCACAGCCCCCAAGTGTCTGTGCAGAAGGCCACTCCCTGCTTGTCTGGGCTGTGCAGGGAGCTCAGGGGGCAGCGGGTCCTCCACCCTGCCGGGCCCCTCCCCGCCGGGGATGCCCCCGCCCACGCCGCCGGCCGCCCACCCAGCGCCCCACATCGGCAGCGCCAGCGAGAGCAGCCTGGCCAGCAGCTACCCCGCCTCCTGCAGCCCACAGCTCCCCTTCGCCTTCACGCCCTCGCAGCACTGGCTGGCGTCCCTGCAGGAGCACCAGGTGAGCTGGCTCGTGCCAGTCCAGAACCCCTGCAATGCCATGTCCCGTCACGGTTCATGCACGTCTGACCGCTCTTTGCGAGGGCTCCAGCCCATCAATCTGCCTGCCTGCTGTCCTGGACTTTGCATGCACAGAAGCAGCCTGCTGTGCTGTTTTCAAAAAGGCCACAAGCGGCTTTGGGCTGCTACATGTTGCATGAGACGCCCTGCCCCAGCCCCACAGGATACTAAGCAGCTTTGTCACCCCTCATGACAGCCAGTGTGCAACTCGCTGCCCTTTTGATGTGCAGGGCCTTGGGACTGCAGTCAGCCCCTCCCCCCCCATCAGCGGGCGGGATGTCAGTGCTCTGGCTGTCATACGGCGCCCCTCGTGGAGCAGCGCGCGCACCAACAGCTCTGACGGGGTCGCTGCTGCGGCCACGGGGGGCGTGGTGGGCTACAGCGTCTCCCCTGTGCAGGTGAGGGCTTCTGAATATCTTGCAGGGAACAGTTCAAAGCGTTGTGAACGATGTGAGGTCAGCTCCCCATTGTGGGGTTGCCTGCCACTGCCAACACTCAGCAACAGCTGCATCACCCTCTCTGCAGCTGGACGGCTCTACCTGGGCAGGCTGCATTGCCTCTGTGGGGTGCAAAAGACTGCTATGTGCAGCACCAGCAGGCTGTCTTTGTGAGCAAACTTGTCTTGCTGCCGGTGGCAGCAGCAGCTGCTGAGAGGACCAGTCTGCTGTGTGTCTGAGAACACCCGTTTTGTTGCGGGGTGCTGGGGTGTCCTGCATGCCTTGAGCATGTGGTGACTCTCTCGCCGTCTGCAGAGTGTCTGCTGCAGTCTTAGGCCCGGGGCCCGTGCTCGCTGCGCTGCACACCCCAGAAGGGCTTTGCCACTCTGCCGCAGCCTGGAGAGAAGATGCTGAATTCATTTTGCTCTGCCGAATGTCTCAGCGTTGCCACTGTCACGTGCTGCAGGACAGTCTGGAGAGCAGCCTGCTGTCATCCGGGACGCCCAGGCATGGCGTGTATGGAGCATCATCTGGCGCCTTGCTCAGGGGACCTCTAGGCCTGCCCTCTCCAGGCATGTTCCCGATGTCGCTCCCTCTGACAGCTGGTGAGACTGATGCTGCGAGCAGTGGGCGCCTTCAGCCAGCACTCGCCCGATGCGGTGGGAGCGCCCCAGCCTGCATGGCAGTTGCCAGCAGTGAGCGCCTCAGCGAGCACTTTCAGCGTGCAGCTTTCTCCTGTGGGTCTGGCAAGAGCTGCCACAGTTTTGCCCAGGAGATCCGCTCGCTTGTCAATGCTCCCTATGCAAAGGGCTGACCGCAGCTGTCTGCTCTCGTGCACCCTGGGGCTGGTGCCTGCCTCTCATCACCCAGTACTCTCTGTGTGAGCCCTCAACTGTTGTGCCTGCAGTGGGCGGCAATGCAATGTTTGGCTCCAGCTACGGCCCCCCTCGCATCACCTACGAGCCGTTGGAAGGCGAGGCTCAAGATGAATCTGAGTCTGACATGCTGCCCTTCGCCATCGATGGCGATTTGGCTCATGCGCAGGAGGACAGCCGGCAGCAGCTGGCCGCCTCCAGGTCGTCAGGTAAGACTGGTGGGTGCATGAAGCGGTGTCTGTCTTGTCAGCCATGCAGCACCTGGATGACATACCCCACAAGTGGCCAGCAGCTGAACAACATATGGATGTCGTGGTGGTGGCACCTTAGCTGGCAGACTTTGCGACACTAAGGATGTGTAGTGTGTGCAGCACCTGGTCACTGGATGGCAGGGGCCCGCTGTGCTCAGTTGCTGGTTGTGGATGACTGGCAGTTGCCTCACGTGCTATCTGTTGGCTGCAGGTCCAGGCGGGTCTGATGTGGAGGCCTTTGTCAGGATGGTGCAAGAGGCCCCGCCTCTGCAACGTTCTGGCAGCATGCAGGACGGCGCTGCCCTGTCCATCGATAGCGCACTACACCAATTTGAGCTTCTGAAAGCCCAGGCAACCCAACTTGCCTCTGGCATTGCGCCTGCTCTGGCTGAGCAATGAGAAACCTCTTGCAAATCACAAGTCAGCGCCTGGCCCACAGAACTATCTGAAGCCAGCCTGGGCACCTGCATGTGCACATCTCACACCTGCTGCAGTGTCATTCTGCTCCCATCAAGGGTGTCTTGCTCAAATTATCACTGCTCAAACCATTGCAGTCCTGTTTTTCAATGGACATGACATCAATGATTGAAGGAGGGCCACAGGGAAGCAAGTGTGTTGCTGCGCTGCACACGCAGCAGTCAGCCAGGGGTTGTGGCACAACAAGGAGGGCATTGGGAGCTGTTACACAAAGTAGCGGGTGTTGCGTTTCTGCCTGAGGGTGAGGGCCTGCTGCTTGGCCAAAATGACAGGCTTCCACTTCAGCACATTGGAATTTCTCTGGTCGAACTGCACACTGCGCTCTAGAAGTAGGATGGCGGCCAGGACATTGCCACGCTGCAGCTCCATGAGGCCCCAAGCCTGCAACAGCACAGCATTTAGTGTTTGCGTTTACTGCACAGTGCATTCTGCTGCTGCCAGGCACAGTCCTGCCAGGTGCCACATGCTACACAGGGGTGGCCTGCCCTAGTGTCCAAGCAGCATGGCCAGAAGCTGGCACGCCAGGCTGGGCAGGCCCAGCAGGCACAAGCTTCTGCTGGGGCATCACTGTTTCCGCCTTGCACGCAGAGCTGAAAGCCGCAGAACTGAAAGTGATGAGAAAGCACTACCTGGCAAAGCGCTGCAGAGCTAGGGTTGAGGGTCAGGCCCCGCTGCAGCACCTCTCGTGTCTTGTCAAAGCGGGCCATTGACTGGTCGGCCAGCCGCTCCATGCGCTTCTCAAACTGCGCCCAGCTGACCCAGGCCTGCAGGAGAAGTGCGATGCTAAAGGGGGGTGTGGACACTGGGCTGTGGCATGACAGAAGGCACCCACCTCATGTGCGCCTGCAGCAGGGTTGCCCTCACGTAGATGTTTGCAGATGCTGGATCAGGAGATCCACAAGTTTTCAGCTCAGTTGCAAAGGGGTGCAGGGTTCATGCAGGAGCTGGATCGACCACGAGGTCCCAGCTCAGCAGGAGGGATGCAGGTGCTTGGCTGGTGCAGATGCTTGGCTGGCGGAATGGAAAGCAGCCAGCTGACTCTCGCCTGCAAGGGGTTCACAATGGCTGAGTGTGCACGACAGGCAGCTCATCAACAGAGGCCTACAGAGCTGCACCGTCCATCTCAACCCACAGAGCCGGGCCTTGACCACGTCAGCTCACGCCCTGGAGGTTGCTGTGATGCGCAGACCCCAAAAATCTGGCACCTACAAGCCCAGCACACCTTTACATTTGTTGGCATCTGGGTGCAGCAGTGCTCAAAGGCCACTCTGGCCTCCTCACGCTGCAGGCGGGCAAGCTCTAGCGCCTGGGCGTACAGGGGTGCGATGCTGGGTCTCAAGCTGTGATCTGAAGCGCAGCCAAGCAGCCCTCAACCCGCCGGTGCCTTGCGTCCATTTTGGCGTCTCAGCATGCGCACACATGGAAGTCCCTGATGATGTTGTGATGTCAGCCTTGGCACTGGACCAACTGCATCAGAGCAGATCAGAGCTACCAACCTGCTCGCTTGTGCATGGCAGACCTTCGCAGCGAGTTCACTCCATTCTTGCTGCCCGAAGACGGCACTGCCGGGCGTAGTGACTTGTGGGCAGTGTTTGCCGCTGCCGGATTCATGCTTATGAGTTCCGAGAAATTCCGCAGCGTCAGCAGGGCACCAAGTGAAGGCCTCTTGATGCACTTCTGCAGGTTGAGGCATCAACAACGGCCCAGAGTGAGCGGCCCAGCTCAGCAGTGTTGAGCTTGTGTTGTGCACATGTTTGACCGTGCAGGTTGGACCCCCACAAAACCTCCATGCTTACGCTTCATTGAGGCGCCCTGTGCCCTGCACACGCACATGTCCAATTTGAGGATGCTGTTGTAAGTCTTCCCACGTTGCAATCCACTACAGCTGTGATGTTGGGCTGGCTGCGAGCTGAAGTTGATCTCCTGGCAAGGCAGCTGAAGGTGGCCGGCTGACATTGGAACATCAGCAGCAGCTGATTGGGTTTCCAAGCGCTAGGGCATGTCCTACATGTGCCCTGGGGGCTGTAGCAGCATGACACTAGCTGCTTGCTGCATGTGGGCCCAGCTGATGCCAATGCTGTGCAGATGTTGGGCTGGGCTGGAGCAGGCAGCCCTTCCGTAGCCATGCAGCTTAATGAAGAGCTGCACGGCCCTGCTGAAAGCACTGCTTACAACAGCATCAGCTGTGCAGCTGTCCTGCAGCATTCTTCTAGGCCCATCAGACAGCCGGCCGAAGTACTGCTACTTCTGTCCTTCTTGCTTCAAGCATTCGTACTGGTTGCGCATTTTTCAGCTTTGCTGAATAGCCAGATGATCAGAGGATTCGCCTCCAAGCACTGCATCGTGAGATATGCAGTGCAGCCGGGCTTCAAACTTCGGCAACTGCAAACCTCCACAGTAGTATATGGTTTTGGCAGCCATGCATCAGGTGAGGTCCGTCCATTGGCAGGCATGTATCCAGGGCCATTCCTGACTGCTGACCTTGGCATCAGAGTCGCCAGATATTCTGTGCTGCAGACAATGACCCAGAGGTGCTGGAGGCTGAGAAACGCAAGAACCTGTCTGGCCAGACCAAAAGCTCCATGCCAGGGCATGCACCAGGGTAAGCCCGCCCTGCTGCATCTCATTGACCTCTCGCAGGCAAGACACTTGCAGCTGTATGAATGAAACATTGTCGCTGGTGCCTGCACAGGTGGAATGAGCGGCTTGCCAGTGACTCTGAGGCAGCCGTGAAGGCTGAGAAGGTTGGCGGAAGCCCCGAGGAGCTGGTGAGTCCCTGCACCAGCTGCCTGCTATACCTCTGCTCTGCTGTGGTGCCTTCTTGCCGCCAGACTTCGGCGTGCCAAGCCCATGTGTTCTGGGCATGCAGATGGAGCACTCTGTGCGCCATATCAAGGAAGGCGGCGCAGATGCCAGCACTGCAGGCGAATCTGACCCCAAGAAGCAGGGCCAAGCCAAGCCTAGCTCAGGCAGCTCTGGGTTTGACAAATAGACATGAAGTCTCCACCTGATAGAGGTGCCTGCTAGTTCGCCCCATCGTCTTCTACTGGCATGAAGCCCTTGAACGCATGACCCAATGCATGTACACTTTGTCCCCACACTTTCTGTGTGAATTTCATATGACCTTCATGCCCTGCTGCCTGATGTGCCGCATGGCGGCGTACTGCACAGCAGCCGCCACCATTGCAAACCCAGCAAGCAGTTTGGGGGTGGTGTAGTCAGCCAGAAAGAGGGCAGGAAGACAGCAGGGGGTTGTGGCAACCAGCCAGACATCAGCGACCCTCTGGCGGCTCCAGAGATACTGCAGCACAACACGCTGATGAGGGGGCCAAACCTCTTGTAGAGCGACAGGCACAGGAAATACAGCCCAGAGGGCGATAGCACTCACCTGAACAAACAAGACATGGTTGGGGATGGTGCCAGCAATGAGCAGGGCATTGCTCAGGAACGTCATGCGCACGGATATCGTGGACTTGAGCAGCGACTCTGGCTGCATGAACGTCGTTTCGACAAGCTGCATGCCAGACCACCCGAACAGGCCAAGGGAGGTGGCAGCAACAGGTGGGGCATAGCGTTGCTGGCTGCCTAGGCCTGGCAGTATGAGGGGGTCCTGCACAGAATGGGTCTGGGTGTGAGCAGGACACCAGGTGGCACCAGGTACAGCACTGGCCAAGGGAAGAACTTAGCAGTCAGGACCCAGCTTCACATGACAGAGCAAAGTGTCAACAAGGACACAGCCAAATGCATGCTAGTGCCTGCAGGCAGCCTCCCCAGGCGAAGGTGCTCCCCCCTGGATCAGCAGCAGTTGGGCATGCAGGACTTCAATGTGCACCTGATCCAGCAGCAGCATGACAGGTAGGCAAAATCCCCCACCTGGTTTTGCAGCAGCAGGATATGCATGTGCCTGCCTCCAAAGGTCTCACCTGACTGAGCAGCAGCAGGATGGGGGCCAGCACCACAATGGCCGCATCCAGTGACTGGTCCAGCTTGCTGCTCAGCGCCAGGCAGCCAAGGTAGCAGGCCCCAGTGATGAGGTTGCCGGCAGTGGGTAACCAGCCCAGGCCTTGACCTGCAAGGTTCTCCATGGCCAGGCCAACGGCACCCTGCAGATGGTGAGGTCACACCCTGTTGAGGCTGGGCTGAGCCAGATACAGCAGCTCTCCGTGCCAGGCAGACACGCTGTGTCTGAGTCTGCCCCGGCAGGTTGGTTGGCACGGCCTACCTTGAAGCCGCTGCTTTGCGGGGGCTTCCCGCCGCCCCTCAGGGGCTGCATTTGGGGCATGCAGCTGCCCAGGAAGCCTGCCGCCCTGTCCCACTGTGCTGCGTTTCCGCCGCCCCTGAAGGGCCGTGCGCTGTGCAGCGCGGGGCGGGCCTTGCCTGCTATGGCCGCCGACACCTTGAGCTTCAGGGCAAAGGCCAGCAGCAGGGCCTCTGCAGAGTATACTGCCAAGAGGGCAGCCCTGCAGGCAGCGGTGTAGGAGCTTCCGTACATCTGCGCGCTGCACATTGGAACTGCAAGTAGCACTGCAGGAGTGAGGCTCTTGCAGGCGAGATGGCCACGCACCCTGGTGGTGGGCATGTCAACCTGCACGCAGTAAGGGTGCCTGCGCACAAGCAGACATCTGGCACGCGCCTGAAGTTATTCCTTCACGCACTGGAATGCTGCCTGGGCCCCTGGACGGCGGTGTCGAGCCCGTGACTGATGACAGCGCCGCAACCCAGCAAAACACTCCATGCCCAGCTCTTGGTTCAGACCATACCTCAAAACAATCTGCCTGAGTGCTTATCTGCTGGCTGTCTACTGTTCAACATCAAAAAAAGGAACCACCAGATTCAGGGCCTGACGGCTGCCCCTGCTGGCTGCCAGTGTGTCCCAGCAAGAGGGCAGAGTCATATGCGTCCCTGAGGCACATTGACAAGACCCCAGCTTCTGATTGGGGCAGAAAGCACTGATAGACTTGCTTACAGACAGCCCCAAGAAGGTTGCCAAGCGCTGACATGCCCCCGCCCCCCTCCCGCCTGTGCAACTGTTCAGAATGACCTGCCAGACTGCTGAGGGGCATGACGTGGCGCCTGGGGACGAGCTCACCTGTTTGCCGCCCATCTCTCATCCTCCAGCTGGACACCAGCATCTGGGAACAGCTCCTGCGCACTTGCAGGCAGGGCGGGCAGCCCAGACGCTGCCTGCACAAAGTAGGCCACCGGGAAGGAGCCGCCCCACAAGGCGAGCATGCCTGGCAGCAGTGCAGCAGCGGCAGAGGGGTTGCGCAGCAGGGGCAGAGAGGCTGCCACCAGCAGGGTGGCTGCCAGCACCAGCACCTGCATTGCAAGCCGCAGGAGAATGACCTTATCAACCCTGTGCCGGGGACTGACTGGGTCTCATGCAACAACCAGTTGCATGGCAGGGAGGGTCCTGCTTAAGCTGAGACAGGCAGAGTCTATCAGGGAGGCCCCAATGCACAATCAACTGGGCCCAGACAGCCGCCACCGCACCTGCAGGACGCCCTGCCGTGGAAAGAACTCCAGGGCCATGTACAGGCCCACGCAGGTCCCGCTCAGGGCAGCAAACGCCTGCACACATGAGGGCGACAAGCTGGCCACTCTCTGGTGTCCAGTCCAGGGTCCAGGGCAGGCCCCGTCGCCTTCGGTCTCAGGCAGGCTCGCAATGCTTGCTACACTCAAAGGTGCTGCCTGCCATTCTGCTGCAGGTTCTCACTGCTCAAGTCAGCCCTCCTCTCCACCCCTGATCTTGCCAGAACACTGCTCTGCTGTGCTACTGGCGGTTTGCATACGCTGCTTTGCTTCAGCAAGCACCAGGTCATTGCTGGACAGCAAGTGTCAGGCGCAGACTCTGTTGGCGCTGAACCCTGCCCACGTGCCACAGCCTGCCAGTAGTGGACGCCCTGTCACCAGAGGCAGCGCCAGGGGCCCCGCATGCACCACTGCCACCCAAAGCAGCCAGTGCTCCTGCCGCCCCTGTGTGTTGCGTCAGCACCCGCTTCTGGCACCCTGCTCACCAGCTTCAGGCCGCTTGAGCTGGAGACACGGCCGCCCGAAGTGAGCGCCATCAGCCCTGACAGCACTGCCGCCACCAGCATCCACAGCGGCCAGTGCTCTCGCTGGAGCACCCCCGCGCCATACATGGACACATCATCAACCTCGTGCTCTGGGACATGCCCCTCATCCCAGATGCGCGGGCAGAGTCCGAATGGCAGGTTAGGGCATAGGGTGCCGCCCTACAGGCAGCATGTCATGGGTTTGGCCAGACACAGGCAGGCCAGATGGCAGTCCAGGGCAGAGGGCACTGCCCTGAAGGCAACATGAAAGTCAGCCTGTAAAATAGAAACAGGGCACAGGGCACGCTGGGGCAGAAGGGACACGCCCTCTAGGCGACATGGAGGGCAGGCCTGGCAAGGAGACAGCCACAGGGCCAGACACAGGTGGTGTGGGCTAATGGGTGCACAGGGCGAGCTTGCCAGACAGAGCACGCAACAGGTCAGTCTAGTTCAGCCCTGCAGTGCAGGTGACATCGCCAGACATTGTATGGCAATGGGCAGTCTGGTGCAGCAGGACAAGGCCTGCAGGCATTGTACAGAGCATACTGAGGGAGGATGGTGGGGAAACTAGCACTGCACTGCAGGTCTGAAGTCAAGCCAGGCAGCAGCACATGCTGCAGCAGATATTTACTACACCAGGCTCACTCTGATCAGCCTGTTGCAGGCACTTCAAAAAACAGCAGGACCAGCCATTGGACCAGATGGCTTGCTGTCGGGCAGGAGAGACCTTGCCCTGGTTCCACATTGCCAGCTGCGCTGCAGGCGGCCTCACCTTGACGGGCATTGGGGGGCGCAGCAGCACAAGCAGCACCCCTGCGGCAGCTGTGACTGCCACCAGGCGCTTCGCCACAAAGGAGTGCCCAAAATGGCGGAAAATGAGGGGCTGGCAGCCTGCTGCCACCAGCAGCAGTAGCACCCCCAGCACTAGGCCCTGCAGGCAGTCACCCATGCCCAATCAGCGCACAAACCGAACAAAGGCAGCGACAGCAGCACCCAAATATCAGGCCATATAGGGCATGTGCCAGATGGAGGCATGTGCTGCTCATCTAGAAACTTGACCTGGGGACAGGCAGCATTCACATGTTTGCCTTTCCAAGAGCAGGCTTTGAGTGAGATGCAGAGGTTGCAGACTGCCTCAGTCTGATCGTTGCCATCTGCAGCTGCCAGAGGCCCACCTCTGCAGGCCGGCTCCCTATCTGCCACTGCAGAAGATCAAAAACGGCAAAGCGCGCATAGGTGACTGCAGCTGCAATGGAGACTGCATGCGCTGCGCCCTGCCACGGCGCCATGCGGCGCTGCTGAGGGCGGTTGCTGGCTAGCAGCAGGGGTGGCGAGGCAGCTAGGACATACGCTAGCACTGGGTTGGCCAGGCGAGCCTGCACAGGGCGTGGGTTGGGCTGGTGCAAGCTTGAGAAAGGCCCTTGCAACCACCTACACAAAGTTGGCAACACCTGTCTCACAAGCAGTCATGCTGGCCAGTAGGGCTGTGTTTACATGTTGATGCTCCAACAAGTTTCAGGTATAGTTGGGCTCCAGCCAGGTAGCTGCAAGCACTCAATAACTGGATGCCTGATGGTTCAAAGCTTACCTCAGGCAACAGCAGCATGGCCAGTTTGGCTGCAAACATACACTGCAGCAGCCAGGTGGTGGTGCGGCCAACGGTTTTGGCCTCGGCCAGGCGAGATGCCAGCAGGACGCCCAGGCCAGACGTCAGCACCACCAAGTATGCTGGATAGGCTTCCACCCAGCCCTCCTCCACCTCACCAGCATACAAGTGCTCCTCCAGGAAGGTGAGCAGCAGGGCCTGCACAGAAGAAGGCATTGTTGCCGGTGTCCGAGTCGGCAGCAGAGCTGGTGGTAGAACAGGTACACCGCCAATTGCTGTGCAATTGTGACTGATGCTGTGGTCAGCCGCAAAGGCTGCAGGTGGGTCATGAGAGGTGTGCAGCATCAGCAAGTGGCTCCTCAGCAGGGCCTGCCAACATGCCCTCATGTGTGTCTAGACTAGTCCTGCGAGAGACATTCAACATGGTAAAGGTGAGCGACAGAGAGACTTGTTCAGTGCAATGTGCCAGGCCGCCTAGGCAACAGGAAGTATGAGACTGCAGGCTACAAATGGGTGCTGCAAGGGAAGTGGCATGTACATATCCTGATGAACAAGCAACACAGCCTTTTGTTTCGTACTGTTTGGAGGAATGCTTGGTGTGAACCGCTAAGACAGCCTTACAGCCAGACACTAACAGATGTTGCTGCAGTCAAGCAAGCAATTCTGAAGGCTTGCCTGCGTCACCAGGAATGCGTTGGTGAAGCCTTGGCTGCTGCGGGCCAGGATCAAGCCTGGCAGGACAGTCGCGGGCACCATCGCGGCAAAGATGAGCCTACAGAGCGCTCTCAGCTGCATGCCCTCCAGCTGCACATTCAGGGCCCAAAAGTGGTGGTGCAGGAACCAAGCTCCTGTGGCAAGTGCGCCCACCTGCAGAATACAAGGAAAGCCTGTGACCATCTGAGCTGTGATACTCTGGGTGCTTGAGCAACGCTTGGACGGCAGGCTTCAACACTGAAGTAAAGAGAAGTGAATAGAACGGACACAGGCGCAGGACATGCCATTGGAGAACCTGCACTGCTGCCTGCCTGCAGAGCCGAGAGGGCTCCCCCATGTGCTTGTCACCCACCCTTATGCGGCCCTGCCACAAGGCAGGGCTCTGGAGATTTGCCAAGACCATGGAGTGGCTGCACAAGTAAAACAATACTTGCACTGTCCGCAACTTCCAGCCGCCGAGAGCTGATGCACATTGAGGCGTGAACAAGCAAGTGCCTCAAGGCAACAGGAGCCACAAGGCAGAGCACTGGCAGTTAACGCTCAGGCCCCACCACAAACATGCAGTAGTAGCGCAGCTCTCTGCCCTCATAAAACATGGCCAGCCCTGTGGCTGCCAGCATGGGGGCTGGCATAATGTGCAGGGGCAGCCCAGCTGCCAGGCCGCCAGCAGTAGCGCTGCACACAAGGGCAGCTCCTGTTGTCGTCCTGCCAAGCTCGTCCCCCAGCATGCCTGTAGGCGGCAGAAGCCTGGTGGGGCCACTTCATGCAGGCAGCTGCATTAGCTCAGAAGGCGGGAAACGCTTCATGATAGCAAGCTTGTCACACCAAGACCATGACGCCATGCAGAAGATTTTTGGCCTGGGTCAGATACAGCTGCCTGTGCACGCCAAGCCATGAGGCAACCAGAAAGTCCGCCACCCACATATCTGCCTGCTCCTTACAAGAAGGCACAACAGTTGCCGCGGCCTAGGCGGCGGTGCTCAGGCCAGCTTGCTGAAAGTCAGCACCTGCCTGATGCGCACCATAAACGCAGCTGCAGTGGCCATAGCAGCGCGACTCTCAGCTCCTTGTGAGCCCACCTGCCTGGTGCACCACAAATACTGCAGCTGCAATGGCCAAAGCGGCAGTGACTGCCAGGTAGCTCCATGGCGGGTGCAGGGGAATGTACTGCCCGAAAGCTCTGAAGATGACCCGCCCCTCGAGGCCGGCGAGCGTGCTGGCCAGTGCCAGCAGCAGCAGGATGCTACGCCAGGCCTGCTGACTCCTCTCTGAGCCTGGCAGCCACCAAAGGCCGCTCTGCAGCAGCAGGGCGGGTAAGGCTCAGTCCTGCCTTGTACATGCTGTACAGGTGTGCACCTCAGGGCACTGCTCAGGCATGCCTAACCCCCATGCTGTGTCTCAGCAGCTGGCAAAGGCGTGAGTCACACTGGGGGGCTGGCCACCTGTCTGTCTGACGCTGGGAAGCCGCTGGGCTGGCAGGCATCAGGGGCCTGAGTGCACGGAGCAAGCAAGGTGGCAATGCAACAACATGCTTGCCGACCTCGGGCTGGCTCCCTCCAGCAGAGGCTGATCAGTATGTCTGCAGGCCAGCAGGGCTGCAGCATGCTGCTCACAGACAGTTGGGAAGGACACTGGGGCCCTGAAGTCCAGCAGCAGGCTCCTGGACAAGTTGCTGGCAGGTATCTCATGACAGCGTCAATTGTTGCAGCTCAGAGACAGTCAAGCACAGAGTGCTCCAGGTTCCCATTCAAGCTTACCGGCAGCACTGTGAGAAACAGCAGGGGCCCAGAGCCCAGCAGCAGCAGGCTCCAGAAGTGGACCCAGTGCCCCAGCATGCTGATGTGGGAGGCCAGGTACAGCAGCGCTGGCATGCCAACTGTCAGCACTGCTGCAATGCAGCCCTCCAGGGCACCCTGCACCTGAGTGCCGGTGCCCTTGCCACCTGCATGGGGGCAGCAGCCCAGGATGCATGGTCTTCTGGCCATCTGTGATGAGGCAGCACTGCAGTGAAGAGTTTGCTGCCCTTCACTGCGACAGTACATCCATCTACATAGAATACTGGTGCATCAGCTGTCTCGTGCTCAGAGCGTTGGGTTGCCGAGGCAGTGCACACGTCAACAGACTGGTGTGCAATCTGGCTTGCAGAATGAGCTGGCTTGCCTGTTGCAACACTTGGCTTGATGGCATGGAACGACGATGGCAGCGGCAGGGCACAAAGGTAGTAGAGAACACAGAGAACTGGTGCCAGGTAGAAGGGAGCCGCAGTAGCGCCCACAGCACTGACCAAGCCATACCTGCAGAATGATCATCAGCTGCTGCAACAGCAGTCAAACAACCCAACAACAAAGCACAGCAAATGCATCTACAGGTGCTAGAGGCTGACCGCTGACAGAGACATGCTGAAGCAGTGACTCACGTATCCAGAACAGCTGCCACTGGGAGGCAGCAGCCCAGCACCAGCTTCTCAAATGCCAGCACCACCACTGGGTACTGCACCTGGACCCACTTGAACTGCAGCGTGGCCCAGACGCCTGCAGGAAACAACACCTGGGTTGTGCTTGGGCTCACAGCATGCAAGCATTCCAACATGAATGAGCTTGGGCAGACTGCTCTGATGTACTGACGCCGGGATCCCTGGTCCAGCTTCACAAATACGTCCCAGAGGTAGCTGACTGCTGTCAGGCACCGCCACAAAGCCTGCTGCAGGCACAGATAGATTTAGGAGCTGTGCCGTGCCTGACCTGTCAGGAATAGTGTGATGGCTGACACAAAGGCCACACACAGCGACAGCAGGGCTGGGATGGTAGGGCTGAAGGCCAGCACTGAAATGATCGTGCTGAGGTTGACTGCGCCCATCGTGAGCCACACTGCTCCCAGGGCACCCTCCCGCACTCGCAGAGCGTCCAACAGGTAGGCTGCCACAGTGCCCACCTGCACCAAGGATTTGCAATTTGTTCTGTTGATGTTTGGTTTGCCAGTGTTGAGTGCACAAGGGTGCTTGAGCCGCCTGCACCAGCATGCAGCTCAGCAGGTCAGCTAGCCTTGCCAGCACTGACTTTCCTTGGTGCTCACCGCCCACCTCACTGGCAGGCAGCTCAGGAGGTAAGCCAGCCTTGTCATTGCTGTATCGGCTGATGCTGGGTGCCCAGAGTTTGCAGTGCCACAGCGCCCGGTTGCACAAAATGCAGCACCAGCATGCAGGCCACGAAGCTCTCCAGAAGCGCTGGCTGCAGAGTTCAGCAAGCTCCAATACTGCCAAGTGCAAGCTGCCAAGGTGTTCAACTGTGATGCTGTCGTGCACTGCCGTGCAGCTCAACAGCAGTGCTAGCATCTGGTGCTTTTGATGCTTCATGCTGATCATGTGTGCACAGGCCGGTGTATCACGAATACTGAAAGGCTAATGTCAAATGGCAAGCTTTGATGTGGCCTGGGCCAGTCCAGCGGTCCCAGACAGGACGCACCAGGATGATTCCCATAGACACCGTGCCTCCAAAGCCTGTCACCACTGTCAGGCATGGCACCAACGCTGCAGCGATCCGGCTGTTGTGCTGGACGCGATTTGCCTGAAACCTCCCTGATGCAGCAGCCATTCAGACTGCCTCTCCTCAGGCCATCACAGCCTTGCTGATCACCACATGGCTTCAGAGCTGCAATCGCTCCATGTTTCTGGGTGCCTTTGCCAATGCCTACCTGTCTATACCACAAATCACTGACCAGAGGGGCGGTCTGGATCTTGCGTTTGCAGCCAAGCTGGCCATCTCAAAAATCAGGTGTGGCGTAGCTGGCGTTAGGTCCTTGGCCTTTTTTCGATACACCAGGGGAGAGACAGAGGAGACACGGCGAACCCCCTTGTAGTGCTTCAGCCTTGCAGGAAACCAAATATGGGGCATGGTCCTCTCTTACTGGTACTGACAACACAACACAGTTGCACTCAGCAAATGATGTCCCACAGATACAGACTGCCTGGGACATTTGCTGTCACCATTCAGCACAGCCCATCAGCAGGAGGCCAGGAAGCTACACAGCAACCTCAGCACCAGGGCAGCGGCCAGCAATGAAAAGTGGCAGACAGGCCAAGCGGCTTTTCAATAGAACAGGCACCAGAAGTACATACACGTCCTGCAGCTGTCGGATCACCAGAAACGCCTGTGCACAAAGTCTTGTGCAAATTTCAAGGCCTCCAATTTGCTCACTTCCCACACCCTGGCCAGCACCCTGGCCAGCAGCTGGTGCTGCTGGCCCTGCAATATTTTGGGCGATTCAGAGATGTCACTGCCAGAAAAGTGCATGCTGCTCCTCCAGTTCTTGCTGCAGAACACAAAGGCTGCAGGCTCAGTGGTTGTCAGCTTGTCCATAAGCATGAGAGCAACTAGCTCAAACCAGGTGCAGACACTGCAATGCCAGGTTTTACAACATGAGTGCACCAATATGCCGAGCCTACAGCATGACATCAATGTGGCCAAGCGTGCAAGCCTTCCCTACTACTGAAGTGCCACTTTGCAGAGGGGTTGTGCAGACAGCAGGCACGTTGTGGCGCCGCTGTGTGAGCTTATTGTGCCTGCCTGCCACCCAACGGCCACCTGACCAAGCTCAGGTGACATTCAAGTATAGGCCTCTGTGCCTTCCTACCATTGACAGCAACACCTAAGAACATTGCAGTTGCAGGCCACACACTCTACAGCAACTTATGGGGACCCGCAACACTGCTTACCTGCTGCTGAACAGCCACATGGCAGAGCGCAGGCACATTGCGGCGTCCATGTGCTTGCCCAGGGCTGCCACCGCCTCTGATGCTTGAGCAGCAGCCTCGTGGACCCTCGGCCTTCTGAGCAGCTCCTCCACAATGTCACTCACATGGAAGTCGATGGCTGAGGCAGGGATGTCTGCTGCTGCCACGCTGTCCACGTCTGGGACAGAGACGCTCACACCTGGGCAGAGTGAATTCCAGCGTGGCAGTATGTTGAGGGCCATCCCTGTGCAGGTATGTCTGCGTTCTGACACTGCGCTCACCAGGAACAGATCCTGCTCCCACCCAGGCAAGGGGGTGCTACCAGCTGAGAGCCTCCGAGGTCAAACAAAGCCTCAACAATATCATTGTTGACCAGAAGTCGACCAGATGAGCCAGGGATGGCAGGTGACCCCACACTGCCCATATCCTCAGCAGGGACCCTTGCACCTGGGCACGTGGCGCAGCCAGCAATGAGCTCTGCACCCCCTTGGGAGCAGACGCCAAGTGTACAACAGAGCACCAAGCGTAAGTTGATTGTCATGCACTATGCCCCAATATAGGCAGACTGTTGTAGGTGAGCGATGTTGAGGGCTTCTGGGCTTGTTTCGAGATTAGAGACCAAGCGGTTGCATGACAGATGGCCAAGCACCGGTGCGTGACTTCAAGCAGCAGGATCCCCGCCATGGCGCACGAGCAAAAAGTTTGGGCTGAACGGCAGGATGCATCATGCCCCGCTCACCGGCTGGGTGAACAGCAGAGAGGCAGTCCTGCCAGGTCGCTGGCTGACATGCAGCCTTGCCTGGGGAGGCTGGCAGCAGCGGTGGCGGCCCAGCATGCCCAAGCAGCCTGCAGCAAATACAGAATTGCGGGTTGGCGATGGCGGCACCCAGCCTTCCAGTGAGCTCATTGCGTGCAGGGCAGAGCGTCACCCCAGGACTGCAGTGCCGGGAGGCAGCACAGCCAATCAGCCTCCATGCTGCTGGCGCTACAGCTCAGCATGGCACCTGCTTGCATATGCACAGGTCTGCAAAGCTGTGCTGTGCAGCCAGCTGACATGCACACGGCTGGCAGGGAGGTGGCCTGCATCTTTGCAGACCTCCAACGCCATGCAGCGCATGCAGCACACCCAGCTGGCATGCAGGCAGGCTCTAACTAATTTGGAAAAAGTGTCCTCAGGCCTGCACAACCTCCGAAGCAACTGCAGCACAGCCCACTTGCCTCACAGGCTGGTGGAAGTAGGGCTTGCCTGCGTGTCCACAGTTCTGCGAAGCCGTGCAGCATCCTCAAGTCCCCCTTCATGCCGCCAAAGGCTGCCCGTATACGCATGCTCCGGATCAGCACCGCCTGCTGCGGCGTCAGCTGCTGCTGCAGGTTGCCAGACAAACAGGCGGTGCCCTGAGAGCCTGGGCCAGCAGCAGCGGCAGCAGGGCTGCCGACCGGCAAAGAGCCGCCTGAGGTGGCTGCTGGCGCATCAGCTGCTGCAGCAGGTTGCAGCGCCTTGCCTGTGCTGTGCGCCTGCCGGCTGACATCCGCATCCTGCTGCATGCTCTGTGTCTGACTTGCGGACACGGTCAGCAGGCGCCCTACCTGAGCCTCCTCATCAGAATCCTCGTCTGCAAGCTGCCCTGCCAGGTCCTCTTGAGGCAGGGCCAGGCTGTGGGCCAGGCTGTCCTGCACTGGCACGCTGGCCATCTGCGCCACCAGCGTGAGGCAGCACTCTGCCAGGGCCACGCCCAAGCGGTAGCCCTTTGCGGCTGCGCACATGAGCCAGACAACCAAGGGCAGCTGGGGGTGCAGAATGGCGTCCTCCAGGCAGATGATGCTGCAGCGGCGCAGGAACTCGCTGGCGTCCTCCTTCAGCAGGTGCAGGGCCACCCTGCACAGAAAGGGTCTGCTCAGCTCGACTGGCCCGCTGAGGCTGTCCTCCGGGGAGCCCTGCACCCTGGAGGTTAGGAGCCGGCACTGTGCCGGAGGGACTCACTGCAGCGGCCAATTCGCATGTCCTCTTGCATCAGGTGCAGGGCAACCCTTCAGGCCTGGTCATCTGTGGAACCCTGCAGGTCAACTCCACAGGCTTGTCCAGACAAGCCCTCTGCAGCAGCAGCTGAGCTAAGACTGCAAGCAGCAGCCTTGCTCACAGTGTCTGCCTGCCTGCCATGACGTCAGGCGCTGGTGCTGCATATGGTTGCAGGTTCCTGGGGTGTCCTCACCTAACAGAGGCATCTGTCCTGCCCAGGCGTACATTCTTCTGGAGCGCGCTCTTCAGGATGCCACAGCTGCCGCGAAAGCGGCGCTCACTGGGGCCCTGGCTGCTGCGCAACCCCTGACTTTCCCAGGAGACCTGCAGCTGCACTTTAGGTCTGCGCACTGCTGCCAGGATCAGCCATGCCAGGGCATGGCATGTGGCATGCTTGCGCAGTTTGCTGCAGCGCATGCCACATGGGCAGCACTTGTCACGGGAAACGGAGGCAAAAGCCCTCGCTGCCAGCCAACAGCCGCCGCACTTACCAGAAGTTACGCCCAGAGTTCCAGCTTCCGTGACACACAGGCAACCATCACCAATGAGATTTCCAGCACTCTCCACACAGGCAGGTGCCACTATGCATGTCCAAAATGAGAGTGACAGGGCTCTCCTCACCTCACCTCCCAGGCCGGATGGAACGTTGGTCATCAGCACAACAGGCAATTTGGCCGCAGCTTTGGCAATGCTTCCCCCTGGCTGCTGCTGCCCGTGCACCGTGCTGGCCGACATCTGAGTGGCAGAGGTCCACACTGCAGCAGCCTCGCAGGCTGCCTGCATGCCCTGCCTTGGCTGTACCCCTGGCCCTGCTGCTGGGACCTGCGTGGGTGCCCTTGCCGCCTGTGGGGCCTGCCTGGCCTCTCCTTCTGCCCCTGCTGTGTCAGGGGCAAGCTTGGCAGCTCCCCTTGTGGGGCCTGCCTGTGGGGCCTGCCCAGCTCCACAGTCAGTGCCCAGCTGCTGGCCTGGTGGCTGGGCAGGCGCCTGTGTTTGGTGTGCAGGGCCCCGCTGCTGCTCTGGGTGCTTCTTGCTGGCGCCGCCTGCCTTGAGCCACCAGTGGATGCTGAACTGCCCCTGCTCGCTCTGCATTAGGTAGAAGACTGCCATCCTGCTGAGCTCTCGCTGCTGCTGCATCATGGCAGCAAAGGCATTTGGCCTCTCAGCCTTCTGCTGGCCAGGTGCAGGCAGGGTGTCGGCACCAGCATTAGTGGATGCAGTCACGCTGCCACTGTCTGTTGGCAAGACTTTGCCAGCAGCTGTGGCATCCACAGGAGGTGGAGCTGCATCTGTTTTGGCAAATGAACGGCCCTTGCCTGCAGGCAATGGGAGGTCTCAGCAGCGCACGCCACCTCTGTTGCAGGTGTGTATGCAGCAGAGAGACCTGCACTGGCTGACATGCCTTCTGCATTGCTGGGCCTCGCCAGCACCTGCTCACGATGCTGCTGACTGGCAAGACAGAGATTGACATGTGCCTCAAGCTGAGGTATGGGAAATCGCCTATTGCACACAGGGCAGACGCTGTACTCTGGAGCCTGCAGGAAGGTGACCACTACTGCTCCATGAATGGCAGCAGTGTTCAGAGTCGAGCTGCGGACACGCCACCTTGGGAAGTGGCCTCTTCTGCCTTTTGATTGATGCTGCTTCCTCATTTACGTCACGGCCTCGTTTCAGAAGCAGATCCAAGGCATTCGGCATGCTGCTGCTCACCCAGAAATCTTTCTTGACTGTATTTCCATGTTGCCATCTTTTCGGTCAATGGTAGTAAATCTCTCTCTCTGCCATCTCTCAGAACCTGCTGCCACGCTCTCAGCATGTGCACAGCCTTGTTCTTGTGGGACAGTCACCCCACTATTCTTTTTGCGCTGGCCTTCAATAGAGATGAGACCTTCAGGAGACAGACCCAGCATGCTCACTTCTGGGAGGCCTATCCAGACATCCTGGGAGGCCGTGACATCCAGGGAGGGGGGACCTGGCTGGCCATCTCGCGCTCAGGGCGCTTTGCAATGCTGACAAACTTCCGAGAGGTGCTTGCATTTACAGGCGACATGCAGCTTTGCAGGACCTGTGCTCAGGCTGCCCCTGTTGCTGCAGCCAGCATATGACAAGGTCAAGAACGCTCCCAGCAGAGGTGCTCTTGTGACAGACTTTCTGCTTGGAGACACAGCGCCGCTGGCACACCTGCAGGCCCTGGATGGCCAGGTGGGCTAGAGCATTCATGCCCTGTGGCAGTGAGGCAGGTCTCTCAGGCCGTCAGCAAGCAGCTGGCATCCTTCTGCAGAAAGACTTGTGGCTGGCTATGGCCAAGTCTTGGTAGGCATCAGGCAGGCATAGCATGCGGCAGGCCTGACAGGCTGCTGGCGAGCAGCTGCTGTCCCGTTGCAGAATGCTTGGCAGCTGGCATCAGACAAGGTCCGGGTAGGTGCTAGGCAGCCATGCCCTTTGGCAACAGGTAGCCCCAGCAGGCTGCTGGCAAGCACCTGCTGTCCTTCTGCTGAGAGCTTTAGGCTGTCACAGGGGACAAGTCCTTGGGTCAGCCAGCATTATCTCATTATTGCCAGCCTTTGCAGTAGTGCTGCCCTGGCTCCTGCAGGTATACAACGGCTTCAACCTGGTTGTTGGGGACATGGTATCCCACCAGCTGGCGTACCTAAGCAACCGGGCAGAGACTGGCGCACAGGCCCTCGAGCCAGGTTTGCATGGCATCAGCAATGGTGTGCTAGATTCTGCCTGGCCTAAGGTTGAGAAGGGCAAGCTCAAGCTGCTGGATGTTATGGCTCAGCAGCACTGCGACAGCACTGGAAAGGCTGATGATGGCACCTTCAGCCACGAAGAGGTCCTATCCCTTGTGATGAGTGACACTGAGAAGGAGCCCATCTCACACCTGCCGCAGACCGGCATGCCGCTTGAGGTGGAACAACTGCTCAGTCCCATCTTCATACAACCCATTCCGGACCTCCTACCAGGCACAGGCCTGTATGGAACACGCAGCCAGACCGTGCTGGTTGTGGGGCAGGACGGCAATGTCAACATGTGGGAACGCTCAATAGCAGACGCACAGGGCAAACAATGGCACACCGTGCAGCACCACTTCAAGACTGAGCCGGGCGGGTGCAATGCTAACTAGAGCAACGACAATTGAATTTTCATAGCATGTAATGGATTGAGAGGCAGAACAAATCCCTCAGGGGACGCGCTAGTAGACAAGAAGCACTCACTGAGCCTGGGCAGCCGCTTCACACAAGCTGGCCCCATGCGTCCTGCTCATCTGCGCCCTGCACATGCTGCTGGTAGATGCTGTGTTCCTGCAATGAGTGCTTTTGCTGTTGAGCCACAAAGAGCCACTTCGTCTTGTCACCATGAAGGGTTCCATGTTTGTCCAACTTTTCAGTGTGGTCAGTCCTTGTCAGGTCTGCTGCTGCCTCCTGATGCTTCAGCAAGATGCCAAGCAGGCCAGCACTGCCCAGCAGCTCCTCAGCCTCAGCCTTGCTCATAGATGGCAGCCACCCCATCACCACACTCTTAAGGGCTGCCAGCTGAGATGCTTGAAGCAGAGCCTGCTGCACACTTGCCACAGAGGTTTCCTCCAAGCCCTGCAGAGCAGTGCACACTGTCAGCATGTGGACAGCAGTCAAACAGCTGCCACTAGCTATTGATGCACGACTTCAAAAGGTCAGCTCCGCAGCAGTTGACAGACTTGGATGATCCAGACAGACAGCTTGTTGCCGCGGAAGCCACTGCCTTCAAGGTCTGCTGCCCAGTCCTCTTCACTCTGCAGTGGCAAGTGTGCTGAGTCACGGCAGCTGCGCCATGTGGACAGCCAGTGGAATCATTGCATCAAGCAGCTGGCTCTCCAAATGCAGCACAATGCTGGAAGTTGAGGGCACCCAGAGGCAGATGTGCCCATCCTGTACACCTGGAATGTGGCTGGAATGCGCCTGAGCAGGCAGCCAGCGGGGATCTTGGCCTTCTGGCGATTCAGCTCCTTTGCGGCAGCATGCTGTACGTTTACATCTGCCACAATGAAGTACAGCGTGCCCCTAGGGCTGAGCAGCCTGCAGCATCGGGTGTGCCTGGAAGTGCATCAGGCCAAAACAGCCTGATGCTGCAGGGGTTGCGGCCTTTAGCAGCAGAATCTTTCACATCTGCGTGGCTACTCTTGAAGCATCCATTTACGGCACCATTCAGCTGCCAAGCAGCTCTTGGAATCTTATAAAACGTCACACACACATTCAACATTGCTGCCACTGGCCACTGCACTCCCCTCAACCCTATGCCAGGTGCGGGCATCCCTGATGGGCCCTGCTGGCTACTCACCCACCTGAAGGGGCGGGTGTCCATGCCATCGCCCACCAACACAACCTGAGTGAACTCCTGTCTGAGCTCAGGCTCTACGCTGTCAAGCATGCGCAGCAGCTGGGTGTCCAGGAAGAGAGTGGCGGTGGTTGCCTCAGCCTGCTCTGCTGCAGTGATGGTGGGGCATTGTGCCTGCATGCACGACTCCTGAGTGCATTGCATGCTGGCGCCCTCATCTTTCATGTTGAAGAGCAGCTGTGGTCAGTCTACCTGCAGCTGCAACAGCCCCTCTGCATATGGGTCCAAAGGTGCAGCGTCCAATGTGGCGGTCTGCCACCTGGCTGTTGCTAGCTGCAGGCTCCTTTGTGAGGCAGGACCGTGCGAGAGCAGCTTGGCAGCACAGCTGATGGTGGCCCTGGGTCTGCCTTGCGCACGAAGGACCTGATGGGCTGCAAAAACAGACAGCAGGGAGGTGGGCCTGCTTGAACATTGCACATCATACATGATCATCATGCATTGACAGTTACATAATGTGCACCTGCTCGCGGGTTAATTGGTGAAACGATAATTGGTGAAACGACCCATGAACCGCAGCTAGACTGGACACAGAGATGAGCGGGCAAGGCGATGACCTGCGTACATATAGTATGGCCCCTGTTGAGAGCAACTACATGCCTGGGGAGCCTGGCTACTCTGGGCTGTCCATTAGTCCTTACACGCGCACTCCAGCAGTCACAAGCTTTGTCTCCTATCCCTCACCCCTGACCCAGCCTCACGCAAGCAATGATGAAGCAAGTTCCAGGTGGCCAGTCCAGGTGAAAGCCCCAGCCAGCTGCAATGCAGTACCACAAATGTTGCATGAGGAGCAGTGCGTGCGCATGCAATGATACCTGCCGCAATCCAGGCCTTCGATGACCGCTCAAGCTGACACTGAGGCTGGCCCTGAGCAGCTGCACCCTTTTGCGTGCTTGCAGGAGGATCTGGGAGAGCCTGCGTGGCGGGTTCCCATGCCCTCAGTGACGGCCAGGCAGGGCACCCACTTTGATGCAGACGGAGACTCAGCACAGGACAGGCCAGGCAGCCACCCCAGCAGGCTGCGGCCCACCCCGCAGGGCGATCAGGGACAGCCTGCCTGGCATGTGCCTGCACCGACTGACCAGAGCAATCAAGCCAGTGGCAGCGGCGCGCAGTCTGCCGGCACTGCCAGGCCAGCAGGAGCCTTGAATGGGGATGCTAGCTCGCCAAGGGCTGGGGACAGGATGCAGGCATGGCCAGCTTGGGGACAGGACCCAGCTGACTTACCGGCTGGAAAGCGTGTACACCCGTCGGCCACAGGCAGCGCTGCAGATGTTGGGGCCTTGCAGGGCAAGGTTGGCCATGTGGACAACGTGGCTGTGGTGGGCGATGGAAAGCCCTCCAGGTACGCTCAGCCATCGCATGACCTTGCTGTCACACCAGGCCATGCCTGGGGCTGGATGTGTTGGAACAATGGCTGGGCTGCCCTGATGTCAGTGCTCTGCCACAGAGGCAGCAGCCACCTGCACCTTGCAGCCTTGCAGAGGTGTACGCTGACCCAGGCAGCAAGAGCTGGCAGCACCTTCGACAGGCCCTGCAGCAATTCCTGAAGTTGGTGTCAACACAGCCTGCACACACTGGCCCCCAGGAAGCACACGGCCAGCCGTGCCAGCAGGGAGCTAGCCAGGAAGCGGGGCAAGACGCTGCTGCTGTACGAGTTCAGCCGGGATGCGGCAGGCCTGCCCCTGCCTGGCACTCAGAGCCGTTTCAGCCTGACAGCCAACCCGCGCCATATTGGGCAGGAGTCGGTCGGCCTGGGGGTGAGTCGATCACCCTCTGTTGCCACCTGCGTGCCAGGTGCAGTGGTAGGGGTCTAACTCACAACTTGATGCTATGCACCTGCATGTTAGCTGTCGGCTGCTACTTGCAGCCTCCCTGCCTGCTACAGGAGCACAGCGTGAGATGCTGGGCCCCAGTGCGCTGTGCATTTTGGTGGACTGGTCCTCTGCTGCACTGTGGCTGTCACTGTCTGTGCCAGCCTGTGCTACTTGACACACTGCACTGCTGTCAACGGGTGCCCCTGCATGGCTTAGGATGAGCTGGTCTTGTGATGCAGGTCTACCTGACCAGCATTTTGCTGTTTGGGCTGGTGGCCTTTGTGCTGAGCCTGTTGTCCATCTACCTGATTGTGGACAACAGTCAGCAGCAGGGGTACACCTATACATTCACCAGTTACATCAACGGGGTGAGCGCACGCAGAAGGGGCATCACAGCTGATTTAGACACTCTTTCTGCCCAAAACAGACTCTGATCCCCCGGGCTCTGGCCACGTCTTGCCTTGCAACACGCATCCCGCCCTGAGGGTGATGCAGGCACTGCCCCTGCACATACACCCTGCCATGTGGGTGTTGCCCAGGCGCTCGCAGGCTCTGTGGCTGCGCTGAGGCAGTTTGCCCACTCTGCCATTGCACCAGCCCATGCATGATCTGCGGCTTTTTGGCTGGGCGGCTCCATGCCAGGTGCCCCCCTCCCTGGTGCCACTCACCTCAGGCCTGACGCACTGGCCCATGCAGAGTCCAAGAGGCAGCTCTGTGCACCCATGTCTCTACCCTGGTGCTGCAGTGCCCAGCAGCAGCGCCACCCTCCCAGTGTGCCCCACTCTGGTGCAGATCACCTCAGGCTATTGCCCCAAGACCTGGGAGGTCAGCAACACGCTGACCAAGACTTCCATTGGCAACTTCTGTGCCACTCCCCGCTACAGCAGCAAATACAGCTGTGCTGCCAACTGCGTGTACACCAGCCAGAAGCTGCGGCAGGCCCAGTGTGCTGGCCTGCCTGATCGGCTGTCTTACTTTCAAGGTGGCCCTCAGCCCTTGCAGCCCGTGATCTGGCCGCAGCAGGCGAAGTGTGCAGGCCTACCTGACAACCTTTTGCTGTCAAAGCTGCTGCAAGTGACCCTCAGCTTTCCTGCCTGTGGCCATCAGTGGTCCCATCTGTGCCGTATGAGCTGCCTGGCTGCTGGGGTGGCAAGGCGAGAGCTCACCTGTGGGTACACTTGAGAGACTGGCCTGAGCCTGGTACCTTGAGGCAGAAGCGCCCCTGCAGGCATCCATGTGGCATGCATTGAGCACAGGTCCTGCTCACAGGGCTGCTGTGCAGGCTCAAGTGGCATGTGCTGAATCAGGATTGCTGCTTGTTTGCCGCAGTCCTCAAGCAGGTGGCTGCCCCTGCAGGCTTTGATGTGGCGTGCGCTGAGCACAGGCCCTGCTCCTCTTTCACCACCAATGTGTCGGCGCCAGATGGCCCATGCTACTGCTGCGACCTCCAGCTGCAGGTGATGGGTCCTTGCACTGGCACAGATTGCCTGTGCGGCGCTAATTGCTGTATGCATGTATTGCCTGAGCTCCACATCTGGGCCCTTTGTGCCAATGGAGGCACGCCATGTACCACTCGATCTCTGCTGCATGCGCCCTCTGGACGCACATTTTGCCTGCAGTGTCTCTGCAGTCGCCATTGTACTGCCTCTAGCTGCAGACAGACACTGTCGCCAAAAACTCTGTCACGGAGGCCCAGCTGTGGGTGCTGTTTGTGGGGCAGCTTGTCTTCCTGGGCTGGCTGCTGCTGCTGAAGAAGGTCCAGGTGAGACATCACACGAGCCCTGCCCACAACGCCTGCATGCATGCCTCAAGGTCCCTCAGGCTGACTGCTCCTCTGCACCTCCACGCACACTTCATGGACTGCTGCCAGAGACAGCTGCTTAGAAGCAGCATGCTGCCCTTGCCCCACCTTGTTGGTGTGCATACTGCATGGGACCGGCGTCAGCTTGGAAGCGGCACCTGTCAAGCAGCTCAACGTGCATGCTCCAGCTGGGCTAGATTGTACCGGCACTCTGTGCACATGGCTGGCTGCCTGAGCACTTCGGTCCACCGCTCAGGAGCTTGCTGCACTTGCCCACTGCGCCCCGTGCCATGTATAGATGACGACTGGGGCGCAGATCAACGCCAGCATCCTGACCGCGGGAGACTTCACAGTCCTTGTCACTGGCCTGGACTCAGAGACCACCAATGATGAGCTCTCGGACTGGGCCTCCCACTATGGCGAGGTGAGCAGGCAGCCTGCCTGCTTCTTTGCCTAGAATGGGCCTCTAGGTGGCTCTTGAGCGCAGCCAATTGCAGAAGCTGTCGGTGGTACTGAGCTGACAAGGTGGTGTGGCACTCATCTGGGGTAGTCTCAGGAGCCCTGGGCCGCCACCAGTCGCTTGCCAATGCTGGAGCTGCCTATGCTCTCTTAGATGCTGCCCGCAGCATCGTCTGTTGACAGCTGGTGGCACCCTCCCTGAACTGCTTTTGCATCTAAGCTCACCAGTTGCTGCACCTGCTGGCCTCTGCAGACGCAGGAGTGGTCAGGTCAGCAACATAGCAGCCAGGCCAGGCTGCATGCAGCAATCACCTTGCTGCATGCAGGTGGTGGGGGCCAGCAACATTATCAGTGCTGGACGCGTGCTGCACACAGCTGAGATTGTGCAGAACCTGCAGAATCGCCATGCAGAGATCCAGGCCTGGGCCCTGGCCAGGGCTGATGCGCGCACAGGCACCGAGCCGGAGGACAGGGCGCTGCAGGTAGACCCTGGCCCTGCAGCAGCAGCCAACTGTTGGCATTTGCTGTTGCACCATAGATCTGTAGACAGCCATCTGAGAGAGCCTGAGAGCAAGGCGCCGCAGATGTTCCCCAGCCCTGTAGCAGCAGCCAACTTTGCACAGCTGACAGTTGATGTTGCACCACCACCAACCCCTAGACAGCCATTGCGTGGCTGCTGCTGCACAAACATTGCCAGAGCTTCTCCCTGCCAGGGTGGACGCCTCTCAGTTGCAGGCCTGTGTGGGCTCCTGAGGGCGCAGGGCTCATCTGCATAAAACCAACCTGCTGGCAGGACTCATCGAGTCAGGGCGTTGTCATCAAGATCTGCATCTCTGGCATGCTCTGGCTGTGCAGGCGCTGTGATAGCTGCTTGTCACTGACATGTCTTGCACAGAGTGGCCGGCCAAGCTGGCTGCCTGACGGTGCAGTATACTTCTTCAAGCTTCTGCAGTGTTGATAAGCCGTGTGCTGCATTTGAGACAGGCTAGGCTGGCTTCCGATGGCTGTTCGGGGGCTTGAACAGCTTCCTGCACTTGCCTGGTTTGCCAGAATTCACTGTCAGCAAGGCGGGCTGCCTGAGGATGCATTGCTCATCTGCGCTGCTGACAAGCCCTAAGCCCTTCGCAGCCCGTGTATGACTGACATAGCATGGCGCTGCAGACTCGTGCCGGTGCTGCAGCGACAGCTGTGGCGGGGCTGTCCCGTGCTAGGCGGGTTCCGAGGGAGCTCATTGGCGCCAGCCAGGGCCTGGTCAGCGGGGACGATGGCACCCCCAGCAGCGTAGGCAGCAGCGAGCCCAGCTCCTCAGCTGTTACCACCTCTGAGGTGGTTGTCTGGGGCAGGCGACCCCCTGCCAGGTACTGCCTCGTCTTCTGAAGAGCATGCAGTGTGTTTGATGCAGGGCACCAGCTCCGCGGTGGTCACCTGGGGCAGGCCACCACCTGCCTGGCGAGGTTTGACGCACTGTCAGCGTGCTTTACCACAGTCTGCTGAGAACCCCGTCATCGCTGGGGCTTGTATGTGGCACATGACTGTCAGCAGAGTATCAGCAATGCTGAAGCCATGCCTTCCCAGTCTTCCAGCGGCCTGCAGAGCAGTACATTGACAGTGTCGTCTTCCGGCATGCAGTGGGGCCTGCATGTGGCACATGGTCGTTGTTGCCTCCGCACAGATCAGCATTGCTCCTGCCATGCAACTCCACAGCCCACAGAGCCTGCTGCACCTCCCTGCGCAGGCTCGCCCACGCAGGGTACGACCCCTCTGCCAGCACGGGGCCCCACTCGCAGTCCCACAAGGGCCTCTTGGGGGCCCTACACCGCAAGCCCCCGGCCGACAGGCAGCTCCCTGCAGCCATGCAGCAGCGCCAGGGAGGCAACCGCCACAGTCACCGCCTGGTCAAGCAGCACAGCCCGGGGCGCACCTGGAACCCCCTGCGCGCGCTGTACTGGTGGTACTTTGTCGGCAGCCCTGCTGCCGTGCAGCAGAAGTTAGGGGCTGCCCAGCACAAGCTGGCCGACCTGCAGCTGCACCGCCTGCGGAACACAGGTGAGGTGGCGCTGGGAGGGCAGTTGTGGTGTCTGCTGCGTGCAGGCTACAGGCTGGCACACTTGCCTGGTGTAGCTGCCTGGGGCCCCTTGCTGCCTGCTGCGGTTACACAGCACATGTGGCAGGATTGGACCGCTTGAGGCACAAGGGTTTGGTTGTTTGGGAATCTGGTGTTGTTGTCTGGTGCCTGCAGCTGCAACACCAGCAGACCATAGGATGGTGTGCTGCCTGATGTTGCTGTGCACTGCAGCTGCACAGTGAACGGGGCTACCTGCTCCTCCTAAGGCATAGGATTCAGGTGGCTGTGGAGCGTGCTGCTACTGCCTGCTGCGGCATGGCACATTCAACTGCGCTGCACCTGCTGACCTGCTCAACCTTGATGTTGCTTTGCTGTGCAATGCCTTGGCCATCTTGTAGCTGCAGCACCAGCAGGTGAGGAAAGCATGACTGCCTGCTGGGGCTGTAAATGTGCATCGGTGATGTTTGCAGGTATCTCTACCTGTGGTAGCCATGCATCTCCAATTGCACCAGAATGCAGGGCATCTCTGGCAAATGCAGTATCTGCTGCATGTCAGATCTGCCTGGCTATTTGCTTGCCAGGCGGCGTCAGTTTGCACGCTATCTGAGGCAGTGAGCGGCCGAAACCTGGTCCTGCAGGTGCTGCCTTCGTCACCTTCAACTACGAGCAGCACGCACGCAACTGTGTGACTGACCACCAGCGCCCTTGGTCCCATTTCTTTGGGGACACCCTGCTCATGCGCAGCAGCCGGGCACCCAGGATCAGAGGGCGCCGTGTCTGGGTGGAGAGGTCAGCCCCTGATGACATCAGCACCAGCACACCTCTTGAGTGCAATCTGCATGGGTATGCCCCCTGCTCTTGCCGATCAGGCCATGCTTGGTGTCTGCGCCTGCTGCGTCCCAGAGAAGAGGTGAGGAGCTCTGCAAGCCTGCTGCCAAGCTTATCTGGACCAGTACCCTGCTGAGCAGCATTGACATAGGTAGAGGCATACCTGGCACTGGCTGCTCTACGCAAGCTCAGCTGGCAGCACAGGAGTCCTGCAACCCCGCAGCACCTGATATGAGCAGCATCTTGCACGGGCTTGCTAGCCGCGCTGAGGCAGACTGCGTTCTGCTCCGTGGTCCGGGGACACAGCGGCTGGGGGAGGGAGGGGAGGTGAGGGGCCCCTGCATGTCAACTGCTGTGTGCAAGCAGGGAGTACAGGAGTCCTGCTTCCCTGCAGCACCTGTTATGAGCGGCATCTTACATGCGCTTGCCAGCCGTGCTCAGGAGGCTGCACAACCTGCCCCAAGTCTGTCGGGGCAGCCTCCGGCTCAGAGGTGGAGAAGGGCGCTGCCCTGAATGTGCTACATCGGCTCCAGCAAGAGTGCTGATCACCCATGGGCCCCTCTGTTGCAAGGGCACAGTCGCAGCCCCGCTGCGCGCGGCATGTGACCCTCTGCACAAGCCAGCTGTGCTCTGCTTCCATCTCGCCCCCCAGGTGGAGGGCACGCAGGCTGTGCCCCAGAAGTGAATGCAGCACTACCAACCTTCTGAGCTCATTGCCGCTGCCCCATTCTCCCCGGCGCCTCACAGCAACCCTTTTGTGACACCGCTATCCAAGGTGTGCCTTGACCACCTGCCGGTTGTGGCTGCAGGGCCCCTGAGCCTACAGACGTCTGGTGGGAGAACACTTCTGTCCAGGGGCGGGCAGCAGCCAGGAAGCGCCTGGTGTCCGCAGGTGCCACCCTCCTGCTGCTGGTGATTGGAGGCATCCTCCAGTACTTCCTGTCCGTGGCCTCGCAGCGGGAGCGCAACAAGCGCATCAGCTATGAGGTGGTGTCCCTCTGCGGCTGTGGCCACAGCACCCTGAGATGGCTGCACTGTGTGCGGTGATGCCCAAATGCAGGGGCCGCCCTCACTTGGCCACAGCACCCCACGGCAATTGCCCCTGTGTGCCTTGCTTGCTCCCAGCGCTCGGCCACAAGGTGTGGTCCCTTGCAGCGTACCCACAGCGACAGCATTGCTTGCGCTTTTGCCCAGTACAGCAGCTTTGATAGCTGCCTTTCACCCCTGGCTCATATGCTGCAACAACAGTGCAGAAGTTGCCCCCAACCAAGAGCAGCGCCTGTAGCTCATGCACATGGTGCCCATCTGCCAATCCTCTGCAGGTGGCCCAGGGCGATGACGTCAACACCAGCTATGCCGACCTGTACATCATTGCAGCCCGCCAGCGCATCATCGCCCTCTTCAGTGGCATCTTCGTCGTCATCATGAACACAGCCATCACCATGGCTGTGAGGTACCTGTCCTTTTATGAGCGTTGGCACTCCCGTAGCGACCGCGAGAAGTGGCACGTCGTCAAGCTCAGCGTCTTCTACCTTGTCAACTCCTACCTCATCCCTGTGCTGGCCACCTCCCTCAGCGGCGCGCAGAACACCTGGTGAGGAGCGCAGGCAGGCTGTCGTGGCGCTGCCGGCTGTGGCATGCATGAAGCGGGCCTAGTGAAGCAGGGTCTGCCTGCGGTCTCAGCACACGCCCACGCTGGCCACCCCGGTGCGCGCAGAACAGCTGTGAAGAGCCCTGGTCTGATGCGATTAACTGCGGTCTGTGAGCTGCATCCGCCAGCACCTGTCTGAGCGGCATGCAGAACACCTGGTGATACAGGAGTTATGCACTGCTGCCTGAAGCATGCAGAACACCTGAGGTTGGGTTTGTGGGGCTGGCCACACCTGCCACCTGTCTCAGCAGCATGCAGAAGGACTGGTGGGTGATGCATCTCGTCTTCTGGATGCACATGCAGGCCACAGATACTTACAGGGTTGCCTTGGCTGTTCACATTGGCGTGCTCAAGCTGCTAGAAACACCGGGATGGCTGGATGCCAGCCTTGAAGAGCTTGCAGCTCCAGCGCCCTCATAGGTGCTCATGCAGCCCCGCTGTGCTGCTGCTGGTGCAGGTACGACAGGGGTGGTCTGATTGAGCAGGCCTTCTACATCCAGATTGTGAATGCCATCGTCCCGGACCTCACAGATCTGCTCAACCCCTACCAGTTCGTACTGTACCACATCATGTCAAGGTGAGGCATTGCGCTCATTCTCAAGGCGCTTAGCCCCACAATTTGGCAGTAGCTGCTAGCTTTGGACTGCAACAATGCATTGCCTTCTGCACTGGTGCCTCCTTGCAGGACCTGTACCAAAGTTGTGACTGGCAGACTGTTACCGACTGACACACGCCCAGTCCCTGCCCACCTGTACTGAGAAGGCATGTCGCAACCTTTGGTATGGCTGACAACTTCAGGCTGCTGGGGCTGGACTGCATCACCCACCAGAAGCTTTGAGCAGTCAAAGTGTCCCCCTACTGTCCATACCCCCTGGGACCCTGTTGACCAGCTGTAGCGCTATGCTCTGGGCAAGTGGGCCAGCCTGTGTGCAGGTTTGCCTGCACCCAGAAGATGGTGGACCAGCTGATGGCTCCACAAGAATTCCTGCTGTCTGAGCGCTACGCTGCAGCCGTGAAGACGCTGGGTCTCGCACTGTTCTTCATGCCGGTCCTCCCCATCAGCATCATCATTGCATTCTGCGGTGAGTCCGCACTGCTGCTGGCTTCACTGTATGTCACTACTGGAATCTTCACAAACTCATGCCTGCACTGCCCAGCAGCAGTTCCACCACCTTTGCGGTGTGTGTGTGTTGTCCGATGACCTATCCTTGTGGGTGAGGCCAAGCTGCCCCTCCTGAATTGTTGACGTGGGCCTCATGGCAGCTTTGAGCACACTGCTCCACCCAGCGGTTCTTCTGCCTGCCTGTCAGCATCAAAGAGCTGCTGTGCAGCTTGGCTTGCTCACCAAGTTTTAGCTCAATGTGGTGGCATTTGTCGGCCATATGGCCTGTGGTGCTGCAGGGGTGCTCAGCCCATGCAGAACACTGCAGTCGCTGACTCATGTGAAACTGACTTGCTGCTCGTCATCTGGCCTGACGCCCTGAAAGTTGCTGCTCCGCTGACCTACATGTGCCTGTTCCACAGGCCTAGCCTCCGGCGACGTAGTGGTCAGATCCTCTGCCCTGCGAACATGACTTGCTGGTGCTTTACTCTGACCTCTGCAGGGAGCTGTAAAGCTGACAGGTGCATGCTGCTGCAGGCCTGACTTTCAGCTGGTGGGTGCAAGGCTTCCACTGCTCTGTAGAAGTTCAAGCAGCCAATCTCTGCTTGAAGCTGCAAGGCTACACTGCTGTGCTGTCCTGCATGTCCAACATTCAACCACTGAGTATTTGTGCCCAGTATTGTATATTGTGCGTAGATGACAAGTTGTTTCATGAATGTACCCTCTGCATGCTGCTGCAGGGCTGACCTTCAGCTATTGGGTGGACAAGTTCATTGCCCTGCGCAAGTGCCAGAAGCCCTACGCCCTGGCTGAGGAGGTCACCTACTCCATCAACATCCTTGTGCGCCTGCTGCCTTTTGTCCAGAACATCATCATGTACAAGCTCTACTTCCAGGTGAGCGCAGCTCAGCATGTCCTGCGCACTTGATATGGTGTGGAATGCATCGCCTGGCTGAGTCCTGCTTACAAAATCCAGCTTGCTGACCGCGCAGTACGCAGCTGAGCAAACTGCATACTGGACAACATTGGGCAGCACCTCTGCATGGCAGCCATGCCCCAGGCACCTACCCCATGTTCCAATCAGCCTGCTATCTTGTTTGACTTGGACGGCTGATGAGCGCAGTAGCGGTGACAAGCGCTATGTATTGTGACTTGCCAGCACTGAACACACTGATGCTGGCGTGCTGTGATGCTGCAGGAACATCCACACATAGGTGCTGTCTTCTGGGCCAGCATGGCTCTCTGGCTGCTGGCTGCAAGCGCCCCCTTCAAGCGCTTCATGGTGCTGGCCAAGTCCCACCCAGATGTGAGCCGTTCACCATCATTTGAGACATTGTGTGAGAGCAGGGTGTGGCTCATGTTGGGCAGACAGTGCGCAGGAGTGCTGGCGGGATGCCCTTGCTGCAAGCATGCTGATCAGGGGCTGCTGTGGGGAGACGAGTGCAGCTTCCTGTCACATGCACAGGCCTCCTCATGGTGTCCCTTGCCAACTGCAGGCTGCAGACTCTAGGTTCTGTCATGAGGCATGTTGCGCAAGCCCCTGCTGCAGCTGTGGGGCTGATACTGCAAGCTCACTGATGACAGCTGCTGCTGCAGGCCCCCTTCTCTGGGCTGTCCTTTGTAGACACCATCTACAAGGCTGCCAGGCAGGCCCATGCAGGAGATGTGCTCACAAAGTCACCTCCCCTGGGCCCATCCAAAGACCCTAGCAAGGAGCTGGAGGCACCTGCCTGGGTGGAATTGTATGTCCCAAAGGTCTGCAGCTCTGCAGCCTGCATCCTTCCCTTTCCCAACTCTGCCTTGTTCTGCTGTTTGCCTTGGCAGCTCTGAGCTTGGTGAGCGCATGCGGTGCCTGGCAGCTCTGCAGGACTTGACTTGCTGAAAGCGGCAATGCTCTCACCGTTATCGCCTCCGCTGACTGAGCAGCAGATTCCAGCTTGACATTAGTCAGACCCTGTGACACACGCTGTATGGGCCTGCAGGTCCCCAATGTCTGCTCTGATGCCTTCAAGCATGAGGTGGAAGCTAACTTCTCAATTCAGCCTGACCAGATACATCCTCACAGCGAGGTGCTGCTGGAGGGCCAGCGCCTTGACTGTGGAGCAGAGGCAGCACGGCCACCAGCTTCGGTGCTGACCAGGGGGGATTCCCCCATTTCTGCAGCTCCACTGCCTCCTGAGTGGAATAGTCGGGGGATGGTGTCGGGTGGAGTGGCTCTTGTGCATATTAGCCATCCGGCAGCTGACAGTCAGACAGTTTAGTTCAACAAGACGTCGGTTGCATCAAGTCTAGCCAGCCTGGTGTTTTGAACAGCAGGTCCCTCTTTCTGGATGCAGTCATGAGTACACAAGGTCAGAGGAAGCAGGAATGTCAGGCAGAGCAATGTAGTTGATTGTGAGCATGTCAGTCTTGCAAGCCTCCACAGTCAGTTCCAGATGTATGATCTTGCAAAGCACTTTGCACAACCTCAATGCCTTCAGATGTCCGAAGGAGATATGGCGCAGCAACAGCACTCAGTGGCTCAATGTTTCTGGCAGCTCTGCCTGGGCACTAGGCTCCCAGGTGGCAACTGGACGAACAAGCGGTGGAACACATGGTTGTGAGGCGAGGGGAGCCATGCTGACCATGTCAAGAGGGGCAGACTCCAGCATGATGCACCACTCACTAGGATAGCTGGAAGGTTCAAGGTGCCACAGAAAAATTCTCCTCTCTGGAAGGACCTTCTACCTGAGATGTAGATCAAGCAGAACTGTTGAAGTAGCGACTTATGTATCCAGGCCCATTGCCACTCACACCTCAGAGCAAAGTTGCATAACTCACATCTTGAGGACCCAGCAGTCACTTGAATGTGAAGCAACCACTCAAAGAGCATTGCAGTCCACCTGGCTGTACATGCACACAAAAGAAACCTTCACCCCGGATCCTTCTTCTTGGGGCCCTGAACGTCCTGAACAAAGGTCATGATTGGCAAGCACTCTAAGGCTGCTGCAGGGAGGAAGTCCATATTTAGATCCTCCCTTTCTCGCAATCGCAAACTTTCTAAAAGGTAGTCTATTTGCCAGAACGCACCGCATTCAGCATGCAGCAGCACTTCTGCAGAGGCTCACTGGGAACTCTGCCACTGGCAAGAGGGGTCCGGCTCAGCTCCAGCCACGTCACTACTCGTCAAGTTGTGGCAGCGTCCCTCCCACGGACTACTGAGCAGGCTCCTGAGGCCTTCAGGAGGAAGTCAGTGATCCAGCTGATAGCTGCTAATGTAGAGCTAAATGTGAGCCCTCCATCAACTTGGTGACCTGCTTGATCCTCGCTGTTCTCTTCTGATCTTTGCAGAAGGCCACCTCGTCTTCCTGCTGAAGTTTGTCTGACAAGGAAAGGCATACAGTCACAGCGGGTAACATGCTGCCCCTGCTATCTGCAGGCTTCAGTGGGCAGATTCGAGATCATTGCTGGCAGAAGTGCAATGGTGAGTTGAGCAGGATCACTGCTGTTAAAACATGGAGCCATCGGCTGGCACCATGTTGGGGCATTGCACTGCCATTCAGTACTGGCCACTTTTCAGCTTTGCATCGTCCTTCCTGCTCACCACATCCTGCTTTGCCTGCAGATTGGCTTTGCAGTGGCAGTGGCAGCAGAGGCCTTCACGCCTGCCAACGGCCTCTTTGGCAGATTTTCAAACCAGGACCTGGAGCTGTTTGGGGCTCTGGCGCTGGGCCTGATCTCTTGCTCAGCCAGTCTGGCTGCCATGAGCACCCGCAAACTGGGTCTCAAGCTCCAAGAGGCTGTTTTCACCTCGATGACAGCCATTGCCAGGTCGCAGGGGGCCCTCACCAATGGGCCTGTCGTGGATGACGCAGGTGGGTTCTGCAATGCTTACAGGCATCCACTTTCCGCTGCTGTGCGCTGTGTGCAAGGTTGATGCGTGGCCACAGCCTTTGTTGGTGCAAAAGTTCACTAGAGTGCTCGACTCTGTGTAAGTCATTCAGAAGGCTGCACCATGTGTCAGCTGGTTCTGTGGGTGCTAGACATGGTACTAGACAGTCTTGTTCGACTGCATGTAAGGGATTGGGGCTGCCTATGGGGGTGCTGCTGTACTGCATCATCCAGAAAGCAATCTTCCCAGCCTTTTTTTGCTGCTGGCAGCTGGCCTGCACCTGGTGTGAGCAGTCAACCTGACCACCACACGTCAGTGCCTGCCTGTGGTACGGCAATTTCCCGCCTGACAGAACCAGGTGGCCTTACAATGAGGAGCTTGCTACTCCTGCGCAGTGCAAGCAGCTGGTCTGAACAGCACATCTCCTGTGCAGTGGACTACGTACTGGCAGAGGTCTTCAACAACGGCATGGTGCAGGGAAGCCTTGTGAACGACGAGTTCCTCTGAGAGGCATTTATTGACTCAGCTCTCGTGTATCATGCTAGCACCTCACTACAGCTTCAGATAGAGCAGAGTGAGCTTATATGTGGTTGTACCATAGCCTGCCACATGTACCATGGCCTGCCAAGCTTGCGATTTTGCCATACCTGTGCACCTTGCATGGCAAACATGTCATGCTCTTGGCTCTGGTAATATTGACTTTGTTGCACCCATTTTGTTCATTTCCATGAAAGCTCAAAACAACTTGTGAGCTTCAGAGCAAGCATCATGTTCTGCGCAGAGCACGTTGAGCCAAAGTGAAAGCCGGAAGCAGCCTTGTGTCCTTAGCTGCAAGCCAGGGTCTGACGGTGTGATGCAGGAAGGACTTGACTGAGGTGCAAAACTCATGCAAGACCTCCTGAGCTGCCACGCGTGCAAAGATGGCCACCACTGTATCGGTGTCTTTAGGTGCTTGCAGTAGAGTGTGAAAGCAAACCCGCCACAGCAGGACCTCCTGTGCAGGCATTGCCTCAGCAAAGTGCCCTACTTTGGCGACGGCCAAAGACAAGTTGAAGCTCGCGATGAGGTGCCCAGTCAGCTTGGACAGGTTTGTGATGCGCCTGACATCAAAATCAGTCACCTGCAACCAGCAGGACCAGGTTCAACATGCCACAGCATCGCACACAAGCATCATTCAGCAAACTCTGAAAGTGCTGGAAAAGAAGTGCACATGCTCAGGTCATTCATGTGCTGAATATGAGCGGCTGCATCCAGCAGCACTGGTAGGCAGGCCCATACAGAGTGCCTGCTGGGCATGCACTGCATATGCTCACGGCAAACGTGCGCTGCCTACCTGCACGGCCCAGCTGCATTATGGTCACTCTGGAGATGCTGGCGCCGATCAGCAGACGCTGCAAGGCTGCTGACTCTAAACAACATGTGCTCAGGGAAACAAGAAGACACAGCTAACCTGCTTGATCTGGTCCCACAGGCAGTACTGCAGCGTAACCCTGTGGCTCTTGCTGGCATCTGTCAGGCGCCCCAAGACCAGGTGGTAGTATGGATTGTACACCTGTTCCTGAAGGCTGCAGTCCACTGTGACGCGCACAATCTCGCGCTCAGCTTCTCCCTGCACAAGCACAGCAATTGGAACACTAAGAATTCTCCTGTAGAGCATGTCATTGTGGGTCGCCTGAGTCTGCGCTCAGCCTGCCCTGCAGGCAGGTGCACAGCAGGATGCACACGGGCTCAAGGCACCGCATGTCCTACACATGACAGGTCCCGAGCACCAGGCACCCTGAGCACATTCCAAAGTCAGCAGGTCACAAAACACTCCGAAGAGGTACGGCAGACAGAGGAGGCAGCCCTATCACACGTCAGCACAGCAGCATGTTTGAGCTGTCCAGATGTAGGCAGACAGCACCTGTCACGCGCACCATGTTCAGCAGCAGGCAGGCCACCACCCACCTTGAGTGGCAGGCGCAGGAGGCGCTCTGAGGCATCCACGTAGTCATCACTGCCCATGACTACGCAGAACACGGCGCGCCGCGTGTCGGTGCTCATACGTTGACCGGCTGCCAGGCGCAGCAGCTCTGCCTCCCCTGGGCCGCCCTCTGCCCTGATGGCAGCCAGCACTGCTGCTGGTGTGCCAGCTGGAGCCTGCTGGGCAGCACCCTGCAGGTCGGCGGCTGTCGGGATCCACCACTGGCCCTGCAGGCAGGTCGAGCATCAGTGCAGGGCGGCAGGCAGCCATGGCTGAGGGGTCTGCCTGGGAGCTGTGCCTGCTGCCACTGGGGCCGCTGGCAGGCCAGGCAGGTTGGACTCAGGTGCCGGAAGTGCCCGCGGCCGTCAGGCGACCCCAGGACGGCATGGCGGGGGCCAGGAGCCCGCTGCCTGCCAAGACTGGTCTGAGAGACCCATCATCTGGCTGGTCCTGCAGACCCACTGACTGCAGGCTGCTGCAGCCAGCCATCGGACGACTCTGCGAGGGTTACTGGCAGGGCTCCCTCTTGAGCACAGTGCTGCAACTCAGGCAGGAGCACCCAGGTGTTGGTCTGCCACGAGAAGGACAGCAGCAGCCCAATGTTGGGCTCACCTTCTCACCGCCCTCCAGCAAGCGCTGCCAGGTGAGTGGCGGCACCTGCACAGCCGCCACGCCAGCCCCCTTCAGCCACTTGTGGGCCTCAGGTGCCAGCACGTGCTGCTGCCCGCTGACTCGGCGGTGGCGCTTGTTGTTCTTGATGTCCAGAACGAGGCCCAGCATCACCTCTGCACGGCTGGTCATGCCGCCGTCTGCCCGCGCGGCTGCCGCCCGGGCGTGCACTGCCAGCACAAACTCCTGCAGTGCGACGACCGGATGCATCTGTGGCCCAGTGCTGGACATTTTGGCCTGCAGTGCCCAGCGCCAGCACAGAACCCAGTGGGCAGGCCAGACCTGCTCGGAGGCCAGCAATGGTGATGGCGAAGCAGCAGGCGCTGTCATGCAATACAGCTGGCGCCGGCTCTGTGGTGCGAGGTGTACAGCAGATGACAGCAGCATGTGCCTAGACAAGATGGGATGTCTCTACATGCTCGGCTCCGGCCGCTACGTGCAGCCCAGATGGGACAGACAGGCGCCATATGGCCACATCAGCCTTGACATGCAGCTGATAGCGCTCAAGCCGGTCATGAAGGCGCCACCATGGCCCCAACAGCACTTGTACCAGGCAAAGGGCACACCTTCATGGCTGCGGGGTCATCAGAGCGCAGCTGCATGCCGCAGTTCTGCAGCAGGACCATCATCATGGCCACGTCATTCTCCTCAAGCCTGCACAGTGCGACATTGGCAGCGTGACAATGGGAGCAGGGGACTCAGATGCATGCAGGCTGCAAGGAGCTTCAAACCATCATAGGTACTGGTGCGCCCTGCCGGGGACCCCTCAGGGCTCAGGCTCACATACTGTGCCAGACATTTTCCTAGCCTGCCCAGCGGCCCTGCCACATCTGCATCAATCTTACAGCAAAGCATCGCTGCAGTCAGCTGGGCAGAGGCCCCACGTTTCCAGGCGCGCTACTTCCAGAGCACACACAGCAGATGCAGCCAGGCAGCACCTTCTCGCCCTCAGCAGTCAGCACCATAGCAAGCAGCTGCCACCCTCCCCCCTCCCGCCTTGTGCTAGATGTGCTGGTGCACACTGACGGTACTGCATGCAGCACCCCACATGGCTGCTGCAGCCGGCAGCAACGCCTGCAGTGCCAACGCGTATCACCTGCTGGTCAGGTGGGCCAACAGGCTGTACATTGTGGCAGCCTGCACCAGCCCACAGGTGAACATGTGGGCCACCAGCCCCGCCAGGTTCATGCAGGCCAGCCCATTCTCTGCCGCCTTTGCCTCCTCAAGCTGAGCGGCCCCAGCAGCGGCAAAGTTGGCACCCACAGACTGCTGGCCGGAGGTGGCTGCCAGTCCTGCCATGAATGCTGAAGAGACTGCATTGAAGCGGTCTGACGCGCGTGGCCCTTCTGCTGCTGCCTGCAGTCGTCAGGAGAGCTGCTCAGCGCACACTGCCCAAGGCAGGGCTGTAGAGCAGGTGCGGTCTGCAGACAGGAGCCCCCCCTGATGGCCAAGGTGACATACCCAGGTGAGTACTAAGCTGAGAAGCCTGAAGGGGAAGGACTTACAGCATCCTCAAAGCAGGCAGACAGCACAACAGCAGATACGCCTGACACAGAGTCGGGTGAGGGTCAGAAAGGTGGCAGGACCAGGGTCCTAATCTCACTGCAAGGATCTCTGCTGTGGCTGCCTCTGCCACCATGCGCAGGCCATGCTGGTGGGCCAGCTCCACACACTGCCCAGCAATGTCCTGCAGGGCAGCCAGGGCTGCAATGGGAGAGCTGCATTAAGCCAGCAGAGAACTTTGGGGTCAGTGCAGCATCAGTGGCACGTTTCACGCTTCAAGCACTGGGTGCAGAGCATGCGGGCTGGCTGACAGCAGCTTGTACAGCCATGCGCTTCGATTGCAGCGCCTGCAGTGCTCTCTGCTGGTGAGATGCCACGGCCCTCCTTTGTAAGCCAGGCGCTCGGCATTTGGCGCAGCCACAGGGCTCTGCCGAGCCCACTACACCTGCATGTTCTCCTCAGTGAGCCTGTTGAGCAGGCCACGCAAGCGCCGATGGACGCGCTCCAGGGCATCACTCTCGCCCGCGGCAGTGTCTGGCGCTGCCCTGGAACGACCCCGTTTCCAGGCACCTGCACACAGTGAGCAGCAAATGGCGAGGCAGCTGCAGAGGATGCATCCTGCTGCAGGCAGCAGCATGCCTGGCAGCAGCTCTGCGCAGACATCCAGGGCCTGCCGCGGTTTGCAGCTGCAAGACTGACAGCTCCAAACATGCTTGTCAGGTTGCAGTGCACCCACCTTGAGCCTTGAGCGGCTCTGCTGGCACCTCATCATTGCTGTTGCTGGAACCCCCACCCCTCTTGTGCAGAAGTCGCTCCAGGGCAGTGATCTGTGGCAGTGGCTTCCGGCCCTGCCGTGCCTCAGCAGGCAGCTCGCCCTCTGTTAGGTCACTCTGCAGAGGGGCTGCCATGCCCTCCTCATCGCTGCTGCTGTCACCCCCAAACAAGGAGTCGTCGCTGCCTGAGTCTGATCCCTGTGCGTCCCCTCCTGAGCTGGCCTCCCGGCTGTCCCAATCTGAAACCTCTGCCTCAGCAGCTGCTGCACGCTGTTCTTGGGCCAGCTTGCCCTGACTAGCAGCAGTGATGCCTGCAGCACCCAGCAGGTGGCCATGTCTGGCTGTGCAGCTCATTGCTCAGGCGGCAGCAAGGTTGCCACCTGGGCAGCAAGCAGCAGCAGCAAAGGGCTGTGAGCGAGCTGACATGCACAAGGGCTGTCTGCGTCGAGGCAGGAGGCTCCAAACCCTGCCTCAAGCATCACGCCTCACAACTTTGCTGGGCTCACTGGGAAGGACACAAGCTCCACTACTATGACTTGGCTTCATGCTAAACACCAGTCTGCCAAGCTCAGCTTGCAACAGCAAGTTGCCTCACTCACCTTGCAACATCAAGATGCCTCACACCAGTCATGTTGGGCTGACCAGAGAGACAGAAGGCTCCATTCTTCCAGCGTTTACATCATGCTTTGACACTAACTGGCGGGCTCACCCTTGAAGAGGCGGTCCAGCCCGTCCTCAGGTCCCGCAACACTTTCTGTACTCTTCAGCTTCAGCTTCTTGGCCAGGCGCTGCTGCAACACCAGGTCTGCAGCAAAGGCCTCAGCAGAGACACCCTGCAGGGCATGAAGTGGGTATGTTTGACCTAGGCCACGCTGGCTGGCAGGCGGCTGCAAGCCTTGCCTCGCTGCAGTTCTGCCTGAATCCCTACAGACCAGCTTACATAGCAGGCATGCAGGGCGTGCACCGCAAGGGACGGCTGTTCAGCCTGGTTCCTGACATTCAGCACCTGCGGATAGCAATGCATGAGATGCTGACCTGCCCGCTGGGAAGGGTGTCAAAGAACATTGTTTTGCTGGATTGGGGAGCTCTGGGCTCTGCAGGAGCCGCCGGCGTGGCCTGCTGCCGCCGAGGGGCCAAGGTACTGGGCTGTGCTGGGGTGGAGGGCTTGATCTTGGTTTGCTTCCTTGCGCTGGCGGTAGGAAGCTCATCCTCTGCCTGTGAACAGACAGAGGCTGTACAGTTCCTGAGTTGGAGCCAGTCCTGGCTTGCAAAGGAGCAAGTGTATGCAGACGCTCAAGCATACATCTGACCTGCCGCTTGCGCGCATGCTTGCCAGGGGCATCAGGCTTCGTTGTGATGCTATGCTGCTGTTTGGGCTGTCGTCTGGCTGCCTTCCTGCGGGCTTTCCTGTCCTTCAGAGCGTAAGCCTTGCCGCCTCCAGTGAAGCGACCTGACTGCTCCTCCAAGCCCAGCTGGGCCTGCAGCTTGTTGGGCAGAGCCGGCTTCACCTTTGTTCTCGGTGGCATGCTGCAGGTGTGACTTAGGCATATCCTAGAAGGGTTGATGTTTGGAGGGAAAGCATTTACAATTGGAAAATGGTGTCATTGGACACCATGGAAGTTCAGTGCTGCGGGAGAAATATCATTACGCACAAGGTAAAGCAGGGGCATTTACAGATCAGGGGATTGGAAACCATGTTGGGTGATTGTTGGTGTGACATTCTAGTGCATCATTCTGCATGTGCATTTTCGACTCCTATGCAATGGGGCATTGCATTGACATTTCAGACCGGACCGCATGCAGCTCTGCAACCCCAAGCAAACTGGCGAGCAGCAAAAGCAAAGCTGTAATCAACTGTGAGGGTGGGGCCAGACTGGGAACCAGGCTGGGCAGACTGCTGTCCATCGAAGCAGATCAGTGCAGGCTCAATCTGAGCTGCCCAGCGCCCCTGCGATACCTCTACATGACTTCTAGCCGACAGCTCAAACAAGAGAGGCGCATGAAGGGTCAGTGCCCTGGTGCGATGTGGTCCAAAAGTGCCTCAATATCTGCAAGCAAACGGCACGCCTACCGCGAAGGGTCCATGTCAAGGACCAAAGCAGCAAAGCTGTTCACAGAGGGCTTGAGGTGCTGTGCATGTACCCATGTAAGTACAATCTACCATCTGGTAGCTGGAGAAGGTGCTGAGAGGGTACCAAGAGAGGGCTGAGAGGATGCAAAAGGGAGCATGGTGCAGGGGAAGGTGGTGAAAGCCTACATCACCATCAGCCAGACATGATGCTGGGGAGGAGCCAGAGGTTGGTTCTGGCAATGCATGTGGCAGTACATGCCAGGACATGCTGCACTCACCCCTGCCCATGCTGGTGGTGTGCTCCACAGCAGCCCTGATGTTCTTGGATGCCTGGCGGTGTAGGCTGACCAATGCATCCACTGCCTGCAGGCCAACATTGTCTAGGGTAAGCCAACCTGGTGGGACACCTGCATGCAGCGCAACTGCTTCCAGAGGACCTGAGAGGCATTTGCAAGAGTCTGCTCATCTGGCCTATCCTGGAGAGCCACAGACCTAATGCTGATGCACTGGGCACCCTGCGCTGGCAGAGGCATTAAGCACAGATCAAATGCACATGCCTGCAATCCAGCACCCACCTGCTTGCCTGCACACTGCGGATCACTTGACAGGCCTCCTCGTGCTGAGGCAAGCACAGGAAGTGTATCAGGACATGCTGAAACACAAGACCGAACTCCCTCAGACCATGCCCCACCTGCACAGCATCCCGGATGCTCTGCTGGTGCTGCAAGCTGGGGGGGGCAGCGCTGGTGTCTGCCTGAGGGGGGGGGCGCACCCCCCGCACGGCAGGCCGCCCTGTGCCCGGCACCGGCGCCAGCAGCACACTGAGGTCCGCCGCCTCGGGGCGCGCCGCAGGGAAGACCGTGTTCTCCTTGGGGCGAGTGTCAAAGGTGCCTCCCAGGCGGCTGGCAGTCAATGGCTGGGCTGGGGCGAGGGCAGCGCTGGGCACCGCGCGCGGGATCTACAGGCAGCAGGAGCAGGCAGGCTCATCAGCTCGTCATCAAGCAAGCGGGCAGGATCATGACAGCAGACAGCACAATGCTTGCAGCTTGGCCATCATCAATCGCAGAGTTACACTGGCTGAACCGCTCAAGATGATAGTGATGGGCAGGCTAGCCAACAATGCTTGCAGCTGGGTCATCAGCGATTGCAGAATCACACTGGCTGTACCGCTCAAGATGATAGTGATGGGCAGGCTAGCCAACGATGCTTGCAGCTGGGCCATCAGCGATTGCAGAATTGCACTGGCTGAAGCGCTCAGGATGATCGTGATGGGCAGGCTGGCTGACCTGAAGGGACTGATGGACCATGCGAGGGGTCAGTGTGGAATCTGACCCCTCCCACAGCTGGACCAGTGCAGCTTCCTCCTTTGCATTCAGCTGCACCAGAGCTGCCTGCAGGCAAACACCTTCCAGGCTTGGTCTTGAGCCCAGCCATGCCAGGCATGAGGTGTCCGTAATAACCATGCTCCATGAAGCAGCAGGTGCCAGCAGCACCTGGCTCCAAATCTAGAGATAGTCCAGTCAGACTGAGCATCTCCATGAACTGTAGTTGCCAAGCGGAGGCCACCAAAAGGGCAGCTGTCAAGCACAGCTGCGAAGCCTAGGGCGACGTCAGGCTCATGTGTAGAGCCCAGCTCACCAGCAGGGTAGCTGTCAGGCATGGATGCGAAGCTTAGCTCACCAGCAGGGCAGCTCTCAAAGCATCAGTTGTGAAGCCTTGCTCACCTGGGCCTGTGACAGCTCTGGCTCCATCAGGTCTGCCTGTCGCAAGAGGTCATCAAAGTCCTCTTCCTGTGCCGTAAGCACTGCCTGCTCCGGCACGTACTCCCACAGGCCGTGCTTGTCATCAGGGGCCCGCGACCCCCTGTACATCTGCTGCTGCTGGGCACTCCTGCCAGGCTGGTTGGGGGCCACAGGCTGTGCCTGGCTGCGTGCTGCGTGCCCACCCTCGCCTGCTGCTTGCTCGGCCTGCTTGGTGAGGAGCGCGTCCCCAGCTTGCGCCTCTGCAAGGCCCTGCTGTGGCACAAACCCCCACATCACCGTCTTCCTCTCTGCTTCCAGCAGCCTGCGCTGGGCGCTCCTGCCACCGCGACGCGGCATACCGGGCTGATCCGCCGTCCCCTGGCCAGATGCGGCCGCCGGCGGTGGCATGGGCTGCCGGGACGCAGCAGAGGCTGCACCAGCCCGTAGGTGTTGGCGTTGTGGCGGGCCTGCCAGCGGCGAGCTCTGCAGGCGCTTCCCTGAGTCCGGCGGCTGGTCTGCTGGTGGCTTGTCTGCCCTACGTGGGGTCCCGGGTGCCGGCCGTGCCGCAGCAGCAGCTGCAGGCCGCGTCTTGGGCGGCAAAAGGCCCCCGTAGGCTGCAGCTGCAGACTTGCGGTCGTCATTCACAGCCTGCGAGGGCTTGACCACCACCTTGGCCCTGGCAGCCGCAGCGAGCTCCTGAGCCTGCAGAGCCAAGACATCTGCAAGGTTGCCAAATGAGGCAAGGATCCTAGCCATAGTCAGCAGACATGAGACAGATGCTGGGGATCTGGGGCTTCTAGCTGCTCCTGCTCACACAGCTGGCCCTTTGGTTGAGCCAGTGGCACAATAGTTGCTTCAGAACATGTGTCTTAAGTGAAACCACCACTCATCACCCAGGCCCTGCAACATACCTTGAGCCTGGTGGCCACGCTTTGGTCGATGTCCCGATCCAGCTCTGCTGGATCTGTGACCCTGTCCTGCTCAGGCACAAAGTACCACAGCTGGTCTCCCTGATCGGGCATTGCACCCCGCCGCCTGCCCCGCGCTGCTGCAGAGGAGCTGGCTGCCAAGCTGGTCGCTGAGCCTGGCTGCCTGGCAGAGCTGCCTGCTGCCAAGCCTGGATGTCTGGCGAGCATGGCTTGCGCCTCGGCATCCAGGGCTGCCAAGTCTTCGTCGTCCACACCAGAAGCAGCCGGCATGGCAGCCAGCTCGGCCTGCCTGGAGGTGCTGACAGCGAGTTTAGCTGGCCCCACTGCTTGGGGCATGTACACGTCTGCCTGCCCTGCTCGCCGCCTGGCTCTCGCAGGGGCCTTCATAGCAGAGGCAGCCAGCCCAGGCGCTGCTGCCTGGGGCTCAGCTGCAGCAACTGCCGCAGCATTGGGGGCCCGTATCTGGTATAGGGAGGGCTGCGGCGGCGGCCGACTGTTAGGCGCAGGCGCTGTGCCAGCAGGGGCGGCGGGAAGGGGCGGACGGATCATGTTCAGCGACGGCTGTGGAGCTAGCCTGGGCGGCTGCAGGAAGGGGGACACGCCCTGACCTGCAGATGCTGGCTGCTCATGTGGCCTCGGGTCCGTGCTGGCTGAGTCTGGCACGCTGCCTCTATCTGAGGCGGTACCCTCCAGCTGCATGGCCAGCAGCTCATCATTGTCGTCCTGACCCGCTGCCCCTGCAGAGCGCAGCTGCAGGGGGGAGGCAGCCCTGTGAGGTGCACCAGATAGCCAGTGCTGCTGTAGGAAGCCAGTCAGGCAAGACCACATTGCAGCACTGAACACCCCAAGGATGCGTGCTCCCTCAAGGAACAGTACATCAGCATCAGGCACAGCAAGATGCCAGAGGGCTGGGGATGCGCAAATGTGATGAAGCACCAAGGCCGGGAAGGGCAGGCCTAATGATTGCAGGTTCAAAGAAAAGGGGCTCAATCTACCTGTGCACGAAGGCGCCCGCCTTCACTGCCAAGACTCTGGGCTGGAGACTGCATCTCCACCCCTGGGTCAGCCGTCTCAGGCACAAAATACCACAGGTCCTTGCCAGTGTCTGCCAGTGCCGCCCGCCGCCGTGCTGCTTCTGCAACAAGATCAGCCATGATGCTTGGTGCCTAAAATGCTAGGCTTGCAGCAGGAGACAGGCAAGCACCCACTCATGAGATCGAGACACCAGCCAGATGGCATAGCAACAGTCCGTACACAATACCGAGCTTGACAATCTGGGGGCGCAGCAAGGAAGCAGCCACCGGCCACAGCACCTTTGCACAGTAACACCCAGACATGGGACTCAAACAAGCCACATAGGCCGCAGCACCATCAGGGCGCGGGATGGCTTGGGCCCACCTGTTTTTGCAGCAGCAGACGCAGGCTGCCTGGGGGTGCCTGCTCCTGGTGCCAGCAGCCGCTCAGCCGTCCTCAGGCTCATGCCCTGTGCCAGGTCTGCCAGTCCCCGCTCTGGCTGTGGCTGCATCACTCCTGCCAGGGCAGCAGGCTGTGGTCTGGGGCGCTGCTGATGGGCAACAGCTCCCGCTGTCTGACCAGAACCTGCAAGCGTGCACAGCAGGTTGGTGCCATGTCTGTAGGAAAGGCCTGCAAGAGGTGCTCATCTGCCGTTACACGCCCCTCAGGCAAGTCGGACACTGCAATGGGTACAAGATCAGCACAGGTTTCATAGGCCCCCAGACGCGGGAATCAGACACATGCAGAGCAGCTTGCTCACCAAGCAGAGCGCCTGACATCCCTGCTGATGGCCCCGCCAGGGCTGCTGCATAGGCATTGGCCTCTTCCTGCAGACTGGCTGCAGCCAGCAAACGCTCGCTGGCGCTTGGCTGCGGCGCCAGGCCGTTGCCATCTGGTGCCCACTGCACGTCTGCCGCCTGCAGGCAACCAATTGATTGAAGGTCTACAGGCGATACCCATTCGCATCACTCCTCATGTATCCATCTGCAATGGCTATGTAGGGTGCTGAACACATGGCGCAATCTGCCACTGTCATGCTGTTTCCAGCCGACAACGTGCGTCTGGGGCGGCTTAGAAGAATGTGCTCACCTGCTCAGCCAACAAGCTGCGCTGCTGCTGCAGCAGCGTCTTCATGCCTGCCGACATGGGCCTGTTCTGCTGCTGCAGAGGATGCAGGTGGCTGGCAACAGCAGCTGCCCGGTCCGCTGCACCTGCCTCAGCTGCGGACAGCCTCTGGGCAGCAGCACCTGCCTTCAAGCGCTGCTGCTGTGGCAACAAGCGAGTAGCAGCTGCTTGCACAGCAGCAGCGTCAAGGCTGCCTGTCCTTGATGGTGACTGCAGTCCACTGCCTCTGGCAGAAGGCTGCTGCTCTGGCGTGCCAGTGCTAGACGCACTCTGGCCTGCCACAGCCAGCCTGTACACAGGCCGCTGCTGATGTTGCAGCTGAGCAGCAGCATTGGTCGGCTGCTGATCACGGCTCTGTTGGCGCCCTGCACTGCTGGCGGCATTGCCCTGCTGGCTGGGCACCTGAACCAGTGCCTCCAGGGCTGCATGCTGCCCTTCAGCAGGTGTGTCAATGCCATAGGCTGCCTCCTGCAGGGCCTCCTGCTCCTGCAGCATTGTTGACTGTTGCCTGATGACCTGCTGCAGGGCAGCAGACATGGGGCGCGGCTGCCGCAGAACCTCTAGCTGGCGTCGGGGATGCAACCCTGGTTGAGGGGCACCCAGCCCCAAAGCACTTAACTGCAGGGCTAGCTGCGCATCGGCAGCCTGCTGCACATCTGCAGCCTGCTGCGGCCCTGCTGGCTGCTGCCCAGGCCTTGCGGGCAGGCTACGAGGCTCTGAGCCTGTTTGAGCCTGTCGGGGATGCAACCCTGCTTGAGGGGCACCAGGCCCTACAGCACTTGACAGCAGGGCCGCCTTGCCAAAGCCCTGCAGCTGGGCTAGCTGCGCATCAGCAGCCTGCTGCAGCCCTGCTTGCTGCTGCCCAGGCCTCGCGGGCAGGCTCTGAGGCTCTGAGCCTGGTTGAGCCTGTCGGGGATGCAACCCTGCTTGAGGGGCACCCTGCCCCACAGCACTCGACTGCAGAGCTGCCTCTGCAAAGCCCTGCAGCTGGGCTAGCTGCGCATCAGCAGCCTGCTGCGGCCCTGCTGGCTGCTGCCCAGGCCTTGCGGGCAGGCGACGTGGCTCTGAGCCTATTTGAGCCCGTCGGGGATGCAACCCTGCTTGAGGGGCACCCGGCCCCACAGCACTGGACTGCAGGCCTGCCTCGGCGAAGCCCTGCAGCTGGGCTAGCCATGCATCAGCAGGCCGCTGTGGCCCTGCTGGCTGCTGCCCAGGCCTTGCGGGCAGGCGACGAGGCTCTGAGCCTGGTTGAGCCTGTTGGGGATGCAACCCTGCTTGAGGGGCACCCGGCCCCACAGCACTGGACTGCAGGCCTGCCTCGGCAAAGCCCTGCAGCTGGGCTAGCTGCACATCAGCAGCCTGCTGAGCATCAGCATCCTGCTGCAGCCCTGCTGGCTGCTGCCTAGGCCTTGCAGGCAGGCTCTGAGGCTCTGAGCCTGGTTGAGCCTGTCGGGGATGCAACCCTGCTTGAGGGGCACCCAGCCCCACAGCACTTGACTGCAGGGCTGCCTCGCCAAGTCCCTGCAGCTGGGCTAGCTGCGCATCAGCAGCCTGCTGCAGCCCTGCTGGCTGCTGCCCAGGCCTCGCGGGCAGGCCCTGAGGCTCTGAGCCTGGTTGAGCCTGTCGGGGATGCAACCCTGCCTGAGGGGCACCCAGCCCCACAGCACTTGACTGCAGGGCTGCCTTGGCGAAGCCCTGCAGCTGGGCTAACCATGCATCAGCAGGCTGCTGCGTTCCAGCAGCCTGCTGTGGCCCTGCTGGCTGCTGCCCAGGCCTTGTGGGCAGGCTCTGAGGCTCTGAGCCTGTTAGGGCCTGCGGAGCCTGCCCTGTCTGCTGTGCAACTTGCCTGTCCTGGCTCTGCAGCAGCACTGCCTGCTGGTTGACGGCGGACGCAGAACGCTGCTGCTGCAGGCTCTCCAAGCCTTGCAGCTCACTCTGGGGCCCCGTCGCTGCCCCTGGCCTCCCCACATGCGCAAATGCCGCCAGCTGTGGCGCAACCCCCAACCGTCGTGTTGTCTCTGCCTGCCCAGCACCTTGCTGGGCCCCAGTGAGCGGGGATGCTGCCGGCTGCAGCTCAGCACCAGACCCTTGCAGCACAGCTCCCTGCCCAGCACCTTGGTGGGGGCCTGCTAGCGACCCAGCACCCGCCCTTTGCAGCACAGGTGTCTCCACAGCACCCTGCTGGAGACCGCCAGACAAGAGCTGCTGCTGCAAGACGCCCTCCATCCGCAACTGCTGGCGACTCAGGTCTCGCTGAGCCTCTGCAGGGCGCTGAGGCCCTGCTTCTGGCTCTCCTGCCTGCATCTGCCCCAGCTGCTCTGCAACGACCTGCTTCAGAGCAGCTGACATTGGGCGCAGCTGCTTGATGCTGCCCAAGGGGCCCCCAGATTGTCGCACGGGGAGGCCACGGCTGCTCAAAAGTGAGGGTCCTGGTAGGGCACTGCTCCTGGACTGCTGCCCAGGCTCTGCACGAGTGCAGGTCCAACCTGAATCAAATGCAGAGATCAGCTGTCTGGTTTTGATGCAGAATTGCAGCACACATCTGGTTCAGCCTGAAGAATTTCGAGTGCCAGACGCTTTACAGGGGCCGCGTTGCTTGCAGACACCTCTGACCAGCCTGCAGCAATGGCAGCTGTGGTCATGCAATCCGGCAGCAGCAGTCTGTACCTTGAGCCTGTGCTGCAGCAGCACCAGCCTGCCCAGGTAAGCCATCGTCCGCAGTTGCTGCAGCAAGGCGCGCCAGCTGCTGCGCTGTGCCCTCGAGATCTGTATCAAGCCTCGCCAGCCCAGCAGAGCCCTGCTCATGCTCAGCAGCCTCCTGCACAGCCAGAAGCTCCTGCAGCTGCTGCAGGTCCCCATCTGACAGGCCCTGATGCATCTGCTGCTCCTGCAGCACCTGGCGCAGGGCAGCTGACATGGGGCGTGGCTGCCTGAGGCCTCTCAACACACCAGAGGGGCGCAGCGAGCCGCTGGGACGCTGCTCCCAATTGGCCTGCTGCACCAGCTCTGCAGGCTGCTGCCAAGCAGCATCTGCTGTGTCATGTCCCTGCACGATTGCTAGGGCCGGGATGGCAGCTGGCCTGCCAGCCTCTTCTGCCTCCTGCTGCTGCTGCCTGTCAGCAGTAACAGGCTGCCACAACGACGACAGCCTCTCCTGCTCGGTGTCAGCAGTGTCTGACTGCTGCAGAGACAGCAGCTTCTCCTTGAGCACCGACGCCTCAGCCTCAACCTGTATCCACTCACTGCCAGTGCCAACATTGCTGGCATCAGACGATGCACCAGCCTCCCGTCGAGCAGCCTGAGCGTCCTCCTGCTCGGCAGCCACAGCCGCAATGCTGCGTTGGGCTGGGGGCCCGGCCATGGTTCGCAGGAGCGCAGGGCTGACCCCCTTCAAGACAGCCGCTTTGGCTGCTGCAGCTTCCAGTGCTGCCCCAGACGCCACACGAAGTGGCACCATGGGCACTGCAGCAGTGTGCTCTTCGGTCTGGCTCAAGCGCCCCCGCTCTGAGCTGAGCCTGGCACCCAGAGGCAGACCGGCACGTAAGTGGCTCGTGCCGGGCATGCCCTCCTCAGGCAAGTCGACAAGGCCCTGGTCTGTGCCAGCCCTGGGCCCCAGAGGTGAGACAGCATGGCCCAGACTGCCGCCAGGCCTGCTCCCCGCAGATGATGTTGGGGCAGCCCCGGTATGAAGCATGCCTGCCCGTGGCTTCGCCGCACCAGTCTGCTGGCATGCGGTGCCAGCCGCAAGCGCAGGAGCTGTGTCATCCAGAGACAGATTCTCAATGTCAGGCAAGTCCCTGTCACCCGCCAGAGCCAGCAGCACGGGCCTGTCAGGGATCTGCACAGGCAGGGCAAAGCAGATGTCAGGATGGCGGCCAAGAAGCCTGTAGCACCAGCAGGCTTGAGACGAGGCAACACATACTGGCCCGCTCCTGACTGCTATGAAGGCGCTCAGCTGAGTGACATGCAGATCTGCAAAGCCACTGGGCCCTGCTGGATGCCATTACGTCAACTCAGTGGTGCTGTAGCCCAGTGTGCTGTGGCTGAGCTGACTGATATACCTAGCACCCAGAGTCCACACCAGACTGCATAGCAGCACCAGGTAGGCCACTGTCTGTGCAAGGTGGAACATATCTGCTCACCACTGCGCGCTGTCCAGCGCTTGCAGCAGAGCCTTCATCAGCAGCGCTGCCAGGGAGCTGCAGATCCTGCGCCACACCACCGGCTGAGTCCAGCACCCCCAGCTGGTGCCAGGGCAGGTCCTCAGTGTCAGGCCTTGCAGCACCTGCTGGCGGGGGGACGAGCTCTGCATCCCCCAGGTGGCTGCCCCGCGGGCCCTGGACATGCCACAGGGCAGAGTCATCCCGCTGCGCCATGTCTCCCAGGCGCTGCTGCTGCACACGGTGTGCAGCAGCAGCTGTCCCTGGACGGGGCACAGCCTGGGCCCCCTCCGCCTGCTGGGGCCCGCCCGGCTCACGCTCGGCCCCATCCTGGCTGCGGTCGGCCCTGGACAGGCTGAAGCGCTGCAGGTACTGCTGGACCTGGGTTGTGCCACCCTGCTGGACGGTGCCACCTGCCTGCTCGGCATCTGACCATGCCTGCTGCCCCTGCCGCTGCTGCTGTGCAGGCTCCTGAGCATCCCAGGCCAGACCGGGTTTCGCAGGCAACTCTGGGCTCCTGCCCTGCATTCGGGCGTCCTGCTGCAAGCGTCTGCCAGCCATGGCACCCTCTGTCTGCGGCCGCTGCTGTTGGAGCTTGCCCATGGCAGCCTCAGTCTCCTTAAACAGGTCCTCCGCGCTGAAGAGAGCGTCCTCCAGAGGCACGCCAGCTTGCAGCAGCTGCAGGCGTGCATCTGGCGACAGGGTGGTGCTGGACTTGTGCACCCTGTCCACTCCCTGGCTGACAGGTGCCGGAGATGGGCCAGCCCCCCCTGAGCTGTCCTCTGGTGTGCCTGCACGCTGCTGGCTGCGGCGGGCGCCGCCACGAGAGAATGGGCTGAGCTTCAGTCGAGCGCTGGTCCAGCCAGCCTGGAGGATACACACCAGGGTCAGACGCTCATGTCATTGATCACAGCAGCAGGAGCACTGCTTGGTCTGCCTGCTGCTCATTGCTGGGCAGGCCAGTTGCCACCCCTGCAGAACGCTGCAGTTTTGCCTCAAACAGGTGTGCAGCAACACTTGACGGTTGGTCAGCTTGGGGAGGTGTGGAACAGCTGGCGGTTGAGCTTGGCAGTGGCTTTCTTCACTGAGCTCACCTCCCTGACTGTGCAAGCACTGCAGGCAGGAACTGGTCGCATCTCACCTTGGGGGGTTTCCACAGCCGCCCTGGGGCCTCCTGCTCTTCAAGCGTTGCAGGTCCCTGCAGCTTCCTGCTGGGCGCCTTGCCCTTGATCAGCTCCTGTCCTGCCTTGGAGGCAGCTAGTGGCTCCTGGTAGGGGGAGAACATCCTCTCTTTGTTCCTCCTCTCTGGTGCAGACTTGGATGAGCGCGCTGCACTGCTCACATCATCCTCATCAGACGCGTCCCGGACTTGCTCATACTGCAGCATGAGAAACTGCTGTCAGCATCCACTTCTGGCTACACATCAAATTATGCAACATGGATGGCTTCCTTCATTTTGGCTCAGATGTGCAGTGAAGCAGAGAGAGGCATGACGGCAAGAAGGCAAACCCTGGTGCTGCGCAAACTCACGGGGTGCCTTTCCATGGAGAGTGCTCGAAACATGCGGTCCACAATGCTGCCCTGCTTGTGCGGCTTGGGTGTCGGGGACGGAGGCAGCAGGCTGCTGGAGTCCCCATCTTGGTCTGTTGGCTCAGGCAGCACCTGCAGGGATTCCAGCAATGTCAGCCATCAGCCCAATGCTTTGCTCCCACAGATCAGCAGGCCGCCAGCGTCCCCATCTCCCCTACTGGCTGCGGCAGCACCTTCAGTGCTGAGCACATACACGCAGCCAAGGTGGAAACATGAATGGCCAGGGACTGGCTAGCTAGCCACCATTGCTGCAGCTAAATTTGAGCCAGCACCTGTCCTCCTGTTCAGCAAAGGTGAAGAGCAGGCAAAGCACAGTGCATGCGCCATGCCAACATCTGCAAAGCTGATCCTGCATCCTGCTGCTGCCAAGCACACCTGGTTGGGCCGTAACATGGACATCAGGCGGTGCGGCAGACTGCCATGCCTGGATGAGACTGTGACGCTGCCCTGCCGCCCCTGTGTTAGCATGCCAGCCTGCGCCCTGGGCAGGCTGCCCCAGTGGGAGTGCAGGCCAGGATGATCCCCATCATCCTCGTTAGAGTCAGCTGGCGCCACAGTAGCCGTGGCTTTGCTGCGCCGCGTGCGCTGCCACAAGAACAGCATCAGGAGCCGCATGCAGTTCTTCCGCTTCCGCTCCTGCACAGAATCAGCTAACCTTAGGGCGCCGGTGCGTCACGCATGCTGCCGCCAGCACCCCTGAGGTGCCTTGGCTGCCGCTTTGCCGCACCGCATGTGCTGCTGCAGAAACTGAGGTTTGAGCTGCACGTGACTCTGTCGATTCTGCTCATGCAAGCCAGGCACCCTTAGTAAGCACACTGTGCTGCTGCTTGCCACAGGTCTGACACCTACACTTCTTCCCCCAGACACAGCATGGCAGGCACCTTGGCACAGCCATGCAAGGTGCAGCAACCTTCACCATGAAGCGTGGGCCTTTGCAGCAACAGGCTTCTGCCAGCAGCTTGGCTGACTGGCAGGAAAGCCTCTGCTGGGCTGCGCATCACTGCGCAGGTGTGACTACCTGCAGGAGGTGGTACCCTGCAACGCTGCACTGCACACATAGCTTGGGCTGAGCCAGTCGCACCACAACTTCACACTCACCCTCCCTTGCCCTTCCAGGCCGCCAGTCAAAGTCTGTCGCATGGGCCCACAGCAATGGACATGCTGCACCTTGCACCTCTGTGCCCCAACCCATTCGAGGCGCAGCATGTAAGTTTGTGGACACAGCAGCAGGAGCGTACTCATTGTATCCTGTTGGCGACCCATGTGCCCAGATGTCCTGCAGAGACACACAGCAGCCAGCACCCACCCTCTCTTCCTCCTCCCAGGCATCCAGGTCATAGTATTTCTCCAGGGGCAGCTGCCGTGCATTGTAGGCATCCATGTACTGCCCAAACAGGTGAAGGCGCCCCTTGTCATCCAGCTCCCCCACAACTGTGTGGTGCACCTCCAGTGCCCACAGCCTGAACTCGCGCACCTTGTGGTCCATGTGCCCAGGACTGACCTCGTCTGTCCTGCGCACAGGCTGCAGGAAAAGGAGCATGCTCAACGGCTGCTTTCCTGGGGCCACGACACGGGGACCACAGATCAGATGCTGCTTCCAGAGGCCAGGACTGGGGTGAGAGTGGCATGCTAGGCTGTGCAAGAGGCCATGACATCATGTCTGTTTGGGAAGGGATGCTTTGGATACTCTTAATTCTTCAACAGCACAGGCCTGCCCTTGCTGCATGAGGTGGCAGCCATGACGCAGAATACATCTGAAGGCTGAGGCACCCACCTCAGGGGCAACGCGGCTGGCAAACATGGCTTTGAGAGCGGCCCAGGTCAGCCCAGCCAAGCGGATGAGCTCAATCCCAGTGATGGGCATGGACCGGTCTAGGAAGCCCAGCCTGCGTGTCAGTGCCACTTTCAAGGTCTTGCGCCTGCTTCATGCACACTGATAAATCAGCGATACCAGCCTGGAGGCCACTGCAATGCATCATGCACCTGCTTCATGCACATCATCTGATGACAAGAAGGGACACCTGCCTGTTGCATAGCCCAAGGACACACATAGAGGGCCGACAGACTCTGGTGGGGCATGCAGGTCAGCAGACTGTGTGGCCTGGCGATCGGGCAGCTGCAGGCAGGCCACTTGCCTGCCCACGATGGTGTTGGCAAACAGAGCCAGCTCTGCATCAGTTGGGGGGTCCTCTCCAGGCGGACAGGATCCCCGCAGCAGCTCCATGACGCTGTGCGTACTGAGCTTCTGCCCCGCCACATGGACCCCCTGCCGCAGACCCTGGCGGGGCGCCAGGACGCTGCAGCACAGCAACACAAGGCCTCAGATCCCTGAGTATGCGTGGCTCTGGTGTGGCAGAGCTGGAGACCCAAGCTCTGGAGATGATACATGCTCGGGATCAATCACAGGCTGCAAATCCCAGACCAGGCTGTGCAGCTCACCTGCCCATGCGCATCACTGCGTCTGCCAAGTCATCACCAGGAACTGCGCGCTTGTCCCTGCTTAACAGCTGCGAAGCCTGCACACATCAGCAGGCAGTGAGTGAGTAAAGTGTGGGTCATTTGCCTGCTGCAGGCGTGTGATGCAGAGGGCAGCTCAGCCTCATTGCGTGTAGTTCAGAGCAGCAGACTACATCCTGGTATGACCTGAGCAGCAGCACCTTTAGGATCATGCATCCAACCAGGTAGTTCTCTGAAAATCAAGCTGCCCAACCAGGGGCCTCGCCTTGCTGGGGCAGCAGGACTTCCACAAATGCGCCCGCTCAGCACCCCACCCAAATGTTCTGTCCCCACCAGGTAAAGGCCTGAGTGGAGGAAGCCGCAGCCGGACTGCGCTTGTTTCCCAGCAACCTGCCCATGATCTGCCAATGCCACAATGCTTGCTGATGCATCTCCACCATACCCAGCAAAGCCTGGTTCCCGCTGCACTGGGCAGCAAGAGATCTCCACCATAGTGGGGCAGCCACACTTTCTCAAACCTACACAGACTCTGTCCAGACAGGCTGTGAACCCTCCCACCTTGTTGAGGCCTGAGCTGAGGAGGCTGGGCAGGTTGCGCTTGTCCACCAGCTCCTCCCTGAATGAGGTGTAGATGGCTGCCAGCTCAAACCCGCCCAGCAGCAGCAGGGTGGCAATCAGGAAGATGATGTAGAAGAGCACCACATCAAACAGCTGCAGCCAGTCCATGTACTGGTAGGTGCCCTCCCAATAATCTCCCATACCCTGCCCACGGTTGAACAGGACGGTGAAGACACCTGCAGCCCACCAGAGATTTGCTCAGAGCTGTTCCGCACTCTCTGCGTAAATAATGCAGCCATCTGCAGCTGTGCAGAGAGGTGCTCAAAGGCAGCAGCCAGCGATGCTTGCCGGGCTGTGGACAGATAGGAAATGGTGGGAGCTTCCAGTGCAGCAGCTGGAGGTCTAACAAGCTGCAAATAGATTCCCATCCATGCTATGCAGAGTCAAGGTTGGCTGACCTGTGAAGGCATAGCTGGGGCCCCAGTAGCCTGGTGAGACAGTCTCCCAATTAGCATAAAGGGTGACTGCGCAGAATGACAGCAGCACGCCCACAGTTGCAGTCATCAACGCAATTTCTGCGAGGCGTGGCGCTACCTGCATGCACAAGCTGGGTATCAGAACAGCATGCGGCTCAAGTGCTCAACTTTAAGTACATTGTCAAAAGCCAGCACACTGTAGATCCTCTTTCAAGGCCATGAACCTCCATTGGTGTACTGGATACAGGCAGAGAGGAGCTTACTGAAGACAGCACACCTGGGCAGCACCGTGAAGTGCTGGCAAGTTGCCACAGACCATGTGTGCAGAATCCCACTGAAAGCATGGGGACCACATTGTGAGCACCACATGCATGCCCAAAGCAGGCTCACTGACATTGGTGCCCTGAGCAGCACTGCAAAGCACTGGCAAGTTGCCTCAAGGGATCATCTTCCAGGCATTCCAGGCATGTCCAAAGCACAGCACAGCTCACCAATGCCAGTGCCCTGGGCAGCACTGCAAAGCGCTGGTGGGCGGCCATCAGGTCCACCAGGCGCACAATGCTGAGCAACACAGCGATGCCCTGGACCACGCCGTAGGCAGTGCGGAAGCCTGCCACCTTGCCCAGCACAAAGTACACCCCTGCCAGCGCCTGCACATCTGCAGCACAGAGGCAGCAGCACTTGTTGGGGCAGGGGCGCCGCCGCATGGTGCTGCTTTGAGGCACTGCAGCAGACATGACATCAGCACAGCAAAGGCTGCACGGAGGTCCCAGGCGGGATGAAGCCATGCAGATCGCAATCAGATACGTCAGATTAGTCAAGCTGGCTTCCCATGCGGTATGAGGCTGTGCAGGGTGCATGTTTGGTCCACCATTGGTCAACCGCCACATTCACAAGTGCAAAGGATCTTGTGGATGCCAGCAGGGCCCCTGCGCTGCCAAGCAGGCTGCAAGCGCCTCAAGGCGCCTTCAACAGACAGCAGAAGTGTACAGGGGCATGAGAGGCAATTGACATCAAGCCAATGCTGCTACCTCAGTGTGCTTGCAGGCCTGGCAGCGCACCTTCATCATCATCCTGCAAAGTCCACCTGCCAGGGCCGCCAGGCATGCTGGCCCAGGCAGCCCCATCCACCTGAAGGCTGCTGTTGCTGGTGGACAAGCTGCTGTTGCCCTTCTTCTTGGCCAGGAGGAAGTGGGCAGGGGAGGTGCTGAAGGGGGAGTCATAAAAGGTGTACTGGGGGCGTGCCTTCACCTGCCCACTGTAGCCCATGCTGCACACCAGCATCAACAGTGCCAAGCCGGACAGGCCCACCAGCACAAGATCCAGTGCCACCCGATTGTTGAACAGGGCATCCTGCAGAAAGATATGTGTCGATGAGGTTGACATGTTTTGCGCTGGGCCTGCCAGCAAAGCAGAGTGGATGCCTTGCTCAGGATTCCAGCTGACTTGTGGAGGTCTGGAGCCTTTGCTGAAGAGAGCACATTGCAGCCAGCAGGCCTCGCTGCATGCTTGAATTCTTGGCAGCTGGCAACCCTGAGCCTTGCCAGACATGCAACAGGAAGCTGCTTGCCACTGGTGAACATGCCTGCGACTGCTTGGGGGTTGCATGGAAATGCTCCGCATGATGCTGGGCGACCATGCCACCCCAGTCTTTCCAGTCAAAGTGGCATAGCTGTCCAAGGGGAAGCGTGTAACCAGCTTCACAGCCCTCACCTGCCACCGCTTGCTGCCTGCTCGATTTTGCAGGCGAGGGTACAAGCTCACGCTGAGCGTGCTGCCGTGTATGGCCAGCAGGATAAACATCAGGGCATCGCCCACCAACCGCAGCTGCCCGCGGCGTGTGCGGCGGTTGTACTCAGGCTGAATGACTGCCCAAATCTGCAATTGGCCGTGGATCTGCCCGGCAGGGTGCCAGCTCCAGTCCAGCTGCACCACCCTGTAGAGCAATGGCCAGGCATGCTCCTGGACATATTTTGAAGCTGAGCAAGACATTGACTAGTGCTGGCAGATTCCATGTCTGTGTCAGGTGCACAGTGCTCCGTAAGGCTGCAAGCAAAAGCAATGTCCCTGCTGTTGGCAAACTGCGGAAGACAAAACATGAAAGGGGCATGCTTGGGGACACAGACTGGCCTGTGTTAGCAAGAGTGGCGCCCTGAGCAACCTGGTGGCCCAGCTGTGCTACATGCAGCACGTACCCAAATGCATCCAGAAGAGCCGAGTACGTCATCAAAAGCATGCGCATGCCACTGCTGGCCACGTCCAGGAAGACGCCATCCTTCAGGTACTGCAGCTCCCTTTGGCTGGAGTTCGCTGTCAGCGCTACATCCCAGTACACAGGGAAGCCTGCACAGGCCAGGCCAAGCAATCTGGCTGTCAGCCTCACATGCCATATACTGGAAAGCATACTCAGGGCAAGGTCAACCATGGTTGCCACATGTTGCTGGAACAGTACCCAGCAGCTGGTGAAGCAAGCGAGATGACAAGACTGCCTGCATGCTGTCAGGATCCAGCAACATGTCAGGGCCACCTCGCAGTGAACAGAGAGGCATGCATGGGCAGGGCCAAGCGTGCTTGCTGTGAAAGGTCATGCTGCTATCAAGACTTCAGCTCAACCGCAAGGAAGTCAGAGCAGTCCAAGGGCATTTCTCCAGATAGCCACAAACTGAATGCCAGGAGCTGAGCTCACCCAGGGGCTGGTCCTGCATGTGCCGCAGCATGAAGGCGTGGGGCAGGCCCTGGCTCGACACCTCATCAGACCTCATGCTGGCATTGTAGTAGTCCCCTGCACCAATGGAAGCCAAATGTAAAACGCAATAGACTTGACGGACCAAGTCGTGAATGCAGTGTAACGTTGTGCAGACAAAGCACAAACAATGCAGAGTTTCAGCTGCCATCACAGTGTACAGCCCAAGCAGGCGGGTCACCTATCTGGTCGTCCATGGTGGCATCATAGAAGGAGGAGCTGCTGAGGTAGACTGGGTCCACGCCATAAGGGGCCAGCTGGCTGACGCCCAGTGTGCTCAGCTGGCTGCGATTGCTAGCTGCAGAGGATGTAGCTGCGAATGATGAAGCCAGCAGCGCCCTGCCAGGCCCCAGCTGCAGGTCATGAGCCCACTCAAAGCCAGCTGCCTGCTCCGGCCTGCTGACAGCTCCCAATCTTGGAGCCCTGGAGGGCTGAACCTGCCCCAAGACACCTGCCGCACTGTCAGCTTGCAGAGCAGGCATCAGGCCTGGTTGTGGCGGTGCAGGGCTCAGCACTTCAGCACTCAGCAGCTGGCGGCGGCGGCTTTGGGAGGCATCCACAGTCTGGGCGGCCACATAGTGGTTGCTGCATGCGGCCGTTAGGGTTGTGTAGCGGGTGGCACAGTCTGGGTCAGGGAGAGCACGCTGCTGATTGATCAGCGCCCCTCCCACCACGACATTGTTGCGCCCTGCATGGCCGACAGAAGCCATTGGACAGACCATGATGGAACCTGTGGAACTCAAGGCATGTTTGTGCCCAGCTGCTTGCTGCGGCAGATGTTTCACAGCTGTATGCATGAAGCTGCATCACCTTGGCAGCATGTTTCCTAAGCAGCCGGCTAACCCAAGCTCATTCACCTATGTAGCGCTTGGGCAGCGCTGCAGACGTCAGTGTGGAGGCAGTGATGGGCGTGGACTGCACAGCTGGCAGCGCCAGGCTGGTGACGCCTGACTTGGCCCCAACGATGCTGGTCTGCAGGCAGCAGATATGTCGTGTGTAGGATATTGCTCCTGGACAGAAGCAGCCAGCATGCATGCCTGAACTGACTTAAAAACGCAAGCAGACCATGACAAGGAGACTCCACATGCCTGGAAGCACAGGTGTCCCAGCCCAACTGACATTGCCCACAAGGACATGTGGTGGGGCATCTCATGCAGCACCTGGCATTCAGAGCCATGTGCATCCAAGGACTTCAGAGACAGGAGCTGCCGGCTCACCAGGATGGAGTTGGCGCTGCTGCAAGGCGTGGCCAGCAGGCGCCTTGACCAGCTTGTCAGGCCTTCCGTGCCGGCTGTGTCGTTGAAGTTATGTATCTGGAACCCTGCCTTCAGCCGGCCATGAGTCCTAGCGCTGCTGTTGGTAAGGACTGCAGCCAGCCCATCCCTGGCAATAACAGCTTGGATCTCCAGCTGGGCACGGGCCATAGAGCTGACCACATGGGAGACAGCACTGGACTCAGTGCTAGGCATCAGGATGCCCAGGCCATTTGTCAGCTGGTAGATGTCGTCTGTCTCATTCTGCATGAGGGGTGTATGCGTGAGTTGGGATGGGCAGCAGGGCCAATTACATGATGCACAGAACAGAGCTCGGCCTGTTGACATGCACGTCAAAGCAGGCTGCTCGCTGCTGCTTGCCCCTTGATGACACCCCTGCTGGAGCGGGGAATGGTTCAAGCTTTCTTCAGCTGACAGACTCCAGGGGTCATTGTGCTTGCCTGTTGCGCTGCCTGTGCCGCCTGCACCAAAGCTGCCATGGCATCGCTGACATTCTGCCTTGTCTCCAGCTGAGGTTTCCACTGAATGGCCTCCAGCTTGTTCTGGATGTCCACTCCCTCTTGCACCAGGCAGGCCACATCTGCCAGGATGGTAGATATCAGCACAGCGTTTGTGTCAACATCAGGCGTTGTCTTTGACACCTGCAGGGTGAGGGGGAGCACTGGCTGGCTGGACCTCACTCTGGTGGCCACTGCAGAGCTCAGTGCTGCACAATGCCCCCATGCAGCAGGTACATTAGCTCACACGCTGGAAGGAGCACCCACTGAGAGTCAGCTTAGACACTTGCCTGCAGCGTGCTGTAGTTGCTGGAGGTGGCACTGTATGCAGTGGTGTGGTTTGGCTGCAGGTTCAGGTACATTGCAATCTGGCTCAAGTTGAACTGAAGGGGTATGGAGGTGTATGCCTGTAGCAGCCTCCTCCTGGGCAGCTGGGGCTCAGGCCAGAGCTGCATGCCTGATTGCAGCGCAGCTTCCTGGTGCATTGGCCACTGCACAGCTAGGCCAGGCATAGCCTGGAGATCAGAATCCGCAGCAGCAGCAGCAGCTGATGTGATCAGCCTGCTGCTGATGCTTCGCCTGATGCTGGCAGCCCTGCCCTGCACCAGAGCGTCCGCAGAGGGCAGCTGCTGGCGATGGCTGAGAAGGTGGCCATCCTGCAGCTGCTCCCAGCTGAAGGGCGGCCTGCCTCCTGCCCGCAGCAGCCTGCGTCTGGATAGGGATGTGCCGTTGATGACCTGTTGCAACCCTCCAGCAACAGCCAGCTGGAGGCTGACTGCAATTTGCAGCCCCCACTGGGTACTGCTGCTGCTGTTGGCTGCCTGCACTGGGTCTGCACTTGTGTACACTGCTTTGCTGATTGTCACAGGTGGCTGCGTGGCTGCCAGCTGCTCCTGCACTGAGGCAGCATTCACAGCACTCAGCGTGGCCAGCAGGGCATCATTGTTCATGATGCCCTGCTGCATCGCCTCTGTGAAGACTGCCTGGGCGGCAGCGCTGGACAGGAGGGTGCTGGCTAGCACCTGCGTGCTGGCAAAACTGGTGGTGGCAGTGGCCAGAAGGAGCACCTGCATGGCATCCATGCACTCAGTGCTGGACCATGGATGCCAGTGTCTGCAGCACCCAAGATGAATGCAGGTCTGGCATTGATCTGACCTCTGCCTGCTGATCTGCAAGATAGCAGCCCCAAAACAGCAAGCTGCAAGGTGCCGGTGGGCTCCCACAAGCTGTGACAGCACCCAAGGGCAGTCACAGCTCACCACTGTGGCACTGTATGTATTCTGGACCTGCACGATACGCAGGGCGCTGGCCTCTGCCTGCCCCTGAGAGTCCCGCGCCCTGTACAGGAACAGATAAGTGCCTGGCGGGCACAGACCTGCCTGCGCAAAGCCTATGTCGCAGCCTGGACAGGTGGCTCCTGAGGGGCAGGGCGTGACATCCACTGCTGAGATGGACTGGGAAATGTCTGAACCTGAAGTTGTGATGGCAGCAGCACCACAGGTGCTGTTGAGCCCTGTGGACTGTGTGCACGGCAGCAGCGGCACCACCGAGGCAGTACCATAGTCAGTGGAGACGCTGCTGGTGTTGCTGCCTGATGTGCTGAGGGCCAGGCCTGGGGTGCCGCCTGCAAGTGCTGCCCTGCAAGTGGGGCAGCAGGCTCCCTCAGGGAGTCTCCTGGCTTGGCTGGGCTGCCTGGTGCTTTGATGATTGGCTGGGACAGCGCCTTGAATGCTGTCTCACATGCACAATGCAGCGGCAGGTGCATGAGGTTGCTGCAGGCTGCCTTGAGACTGACATGCTTCGGCAGTGACAACACAGGGGGATTTCAGCTGACCTGAGGGCGCAAATGGGCACCGTGTTGCAGGTGCCGTCCACGCACTGCACCTGCCCCACAGGACAGAAGGGAATGATGACAATGGTGCGGTTCACTGTGGCGCTCTGACTGGGGACATTGAGATCATAGACCACAAATGAAATTGTGAACTGAGTGTTCACGGGGCTGCTGGAGTTTATCGCGCAATTCTGTACACCCACAGCTGCAAACTGGTAACCTGCAAAGCAGCAGTGAGAGCAGCCGCTCAGCTGCTTGGCACAGCCTTTCCTGGCGCAAAGTTGCTGCTGGGTCCAACTCGATTGAGCAGCTCTGAGCTGCCCAGCTGAAGTGCAGACCACTTCAGATAGCATAGCTTTCGTCAGCTCAGCTCACCTGAGCAGCCCTGAGGGATGCAGTAGCTGGGTGGGCAGGCTAGCACACTGGCGGTCAGGTCGCCAGAGGTTGTGCTGGAAGCAGTGGCACCCAGCTCACAAGGCAGGGCAGCAGTGGGGATCTGCCCTGAGCTGCAAGCCGCATACTGGGTGCCCTGCAGCCAAGCGAATTGGCCTACCAATGCACCAAAGGCTTGCAGTGCATGCGAAGATACCCTGAGCAAAGCAAGCTGACAGACAATCCTCAGTCCATAAGGTGCAAAGGCATGAGAAGGAATTGAAGCACCCCACCTGCTTCAGGTAGACAGTCTGAGGAAGGTTGGGAGTAACAATCAGAGAAATGTTCGGGCCAGAGGACTGGGCCGAGGCAGCTCGGGTGGCTGACAGAAATGATGAGAATGTGGAGTCATCTGACAGGCACACGCCTGCCTGGCTACAATTCTGCAACATACATACTGAAGGTGTCCTGGCAGTTTGGCAAGCAAGGAGTGTTGTAGCATATGCCAAGCAGCCCTAACAGGGCATTGGTGTGTCGAGAAGCAGAGTGCATGTCACAACGTCTGTGCTTGTTTCCCACCTTATTGGCGCACAGATACTCCCCAAGAGGACAGGTCTCGTACACCACTACCACCCTCTGGGTGCTTGCAGTCAGCCCTGCGGAGTCTGTCACTGTGAAATTTATCGAGTATGTGCCCACTGCGGAGGTGTTCAGGCTGCAGCCGGTCAGCCCCACAGCGCCATAGTAATTGCTGTAGAGTGTGGGGCCAGTGTGTTAGAATGTTGGTGGACATGCAGGCTTGGGCACATGACGGTTCTCCATGCGGGCCAGCTGACATGCAGCCTCTGATGCACATCGACAAGGCAGCCTCAGCAGCCAGCCTCAGACCTGCTGCTGGACGTTGGGCACGCCAGAATGTCGTCTGTCAGGTCGCCATCCTGCACATCGCTAGCGGCTGCCCCTCTGCAAAAGTCAGTAGCTGTCAAGCATGGCAGCACTGATGGTTGCTGCCAGCACAACGATGAGGCCCACAGGGGGCTTCAGGAGAAGAGTGCAGGCTGGTGCACTGCAGAGACTGGCTGTTCATGTGCGCACAGGCAGGCCCTGACCTGTCACAGATTCCCACAGGTGGCTGTGGGTTGGGGCACTTCTTGTAAGCTGTGCCAACTGGCAGCTGGACAAGGGCTGGCCCAGTCAGCGTAATGTTGGGAGGGGTGGGAGGAGCAGGCAGGGAAAGAGGCACACCAAGCTGCCCATCAGGGCTGATGCATAGCCCAAAAGTGCTGCAAAATAGAGAGGAGCTGGTGAGGGAAGAGCACACGCTGTCAACCTGCAGCCAGGCACATATATTGTTGCAAATGCGCCAGCGCATGGGGAACCTCGTTACAGGAGCCAGCACCCAGACTTCCTGGCGCAGAGCTGGCCCATAATGGCAGAGGCCAACTGCATGTGGAGAATGCCCACCGTGGCGCACGCCACCACCACACGGCGATACACTGCCACTGCTGAGGTGCCCAGTGAGTCAGTCACATCGTAGCGGATGATGAAGGGTGCAGCTGGGTTTGTTGGCTGGCTGGTGTCCACCAGATCCACACCATACTTTTGCAGGCTGCTGGTGATGTTGCGCCCAAGGTAGTCTATGGCAGTGGCGCCCGCATCAATGTATTTGGACCCTGCATGTGTACACAAGCCCGCATGTGTCTGCCTGGGATCAGACATGTTACGTGGCTGTCTCATGGTGCTGTGGGCAAGCCTGTGACCGGAAAGTGTGCTTGCACTGACAGACACAGCACTTGCTGCATCTCAGCTGGTGCAGCTCAGCAGCAGACCAGATGGGGGGCGGCGCCTCACCAACAGCAATTGTGGTGAGCACCAGCCTGGTGCCGTTTGTGGTCTCAGCGTACACACTGCTCGCACTCAGCCGTGCCACAATGACTGGTGGAGCTGGAGTGGAGGTTGCAGCTCCGCCTGCAGAGATGGTGGCAGCAGGGCACAAGGAGACTGCTGGCAGGCAGATCTGTTGCTGGCTGCAGCTACAGGTGCCGGCACAGTACGTCTCTGGGGCAGTGCATGGGCTGACCACCACCACAGTGCGTGAAGCAGACACTGAGTGACCTGCTGAGTCTGTGGCAGTGTAGGTGATGGTGAATGTGCCAGGCTGCAGCCGAGAAAAAGATAGTCAGCTGGCAGTGTCAGGCATGAGCTGATGAGGTTGTGGCTTTCCAGCAGCAAAAAGGGCTGCAGGTTGCATACCTGTGCAGCCGTGAAATTTGACAGCCCTGTGACAGTGACATTGCTGAGAATGCCATCAGTGGGGTCTGAAGCAAAGACGCCAAGGTCACTGTAGCTGGCGCCCTGCAGCCAGACTGCAGTCGTGAGCTGCTGGGGGCTTGCTTGCAGACTCTGGTTCAGCACCAGTGCCAGAAGAGCAGCTCACCTGAACCACATAGACTGTCTGAAGTCCAAAGAGGGTGAGTGTGGGCACGTCTGTGTCAGTGGCAGGCGCTGCAGTGAGTGGGTCGTGGTAGTCCTGCAGAGAGTGTCAGGATGAGCACACTTGAGCTTTCACCTGCTGCTTGGGGCAGTCAGGCAGCACAAGAAAGGACCTCACATCATTTGGCACAGGCGCTACCACGATGACAGGCGAAGGCGGCGGCACAGGAGGCCTGCAGAGATGGCAAGCTGCTCAGTGCATGGCTGCAGTGGGCGGCTGCCATCTGGACGCAGCAGGGCGGGCTTACGGAGGCTGGGGCTCAGGTGGAGGTGGAGGTGGTTGCCTGCAGGCATGGCGCAGAAGCAGACTAGTACAGAGACAGACGCAAAACACATGGGTCCCATGACCTGTTGCTCAAGCAACTGCGGGCGATAGTGGTCAAGCATGCTGAGCAATTGGGAGTGGCCAGTGCTCTCCTGGGGCAGATTTAGCATTGGTTTTGCAGCTTAGGCTCACCTAATCGGTGGGGGCGGGTTGCCTGCGGTGAACACAGGCGGTGGAGGGGAGGGTGGTGCGCCCATGGTAGTTGCAGGAGGAGGAGGAGGTCGGCTGCAGCAGACATGCTTGAAGGCATCTGAGGGCAGCACAATGCCATCAAGATCCATACTTCGGTGCCATGCACAACCTGATGCTTGGCATTCACCTCAAAGCATCGCAGGTGTCAGGTGAGGCATATGTCCAGAATGGCAGGAGTGCACAGCGAGGCTAGTGGTCAGCATTGTGCTTGAAGCCCACAGCGATGGGCACAGGCTGGTGCGTAGTGTACAGCCAGAGCAATGACAGGTGTCAATTGTTGTGGCATGCCGTCGCAATGCACAACTGCACACTGGTCAACAAGCTTACTTGGGGGCTGCCGCGGTGCTGGTGGGGCCCTGGAGGGCTGCAGGTGCAGGCTCAGGGGCCACCACTGTCGTTGCCGGGGCCACTGTGCTGCTCGGAGGCGGGAGCCCTGGTGCTGGCGTCCCAGCTGCAGTTGGAGTGGCTGGCGCCAATGTGGATGATGTGCCTAGTACAGCTGTGGCGGCTGGCGTCATTTCGCTGGGTGCAGGTGCTGCCGCAGGCACAGCGGCCCCTGGAGGCCCGCTGGACGTTGCCGGCGCAGCAGTGCTGGTTGTGGACGCCTCGCTGCTGGAGGAGGGCACTCCAGTGGTGTAGGGGGTAGTTGTTGTGGAAGCTGCACTGCTGCTTGGTGCAGCGGTACTGGCTGGTGTGGAAGGGGCACTGCTGCTTGGTGCATCTGTGGTGGTGCCTGCAGAGGCGGTAGCTGCTGTGCTGGTGACTGTGGTCATGGCCATTGCAAGTAGAAGTGAAATGCTCTGGTGTAAACATGGGAGGTCAGCCAGACAGTCAGTTTGTGCAGCATCTGACCATTGGCAGGATGGCAGCAGTGCCTGACAAGTCCCAGCCATTGAACATGCTGGCGGCAACAAACTGCAAGGCTGACTGACCTGAAGTGGTAGGTGCCAGTGGGGCAGTGCCAGGGGAAGGCTCTGCAGGTGCAGGCTCTGGTGCTCCAGCAGGCTCAGCTGCAGTCACGGGTGCCTCTGTGGTGGTTGTGCCTGGAGCTGGTGTGGCAACACTGGTTGCTGGAGCAGCAGTTGTGCTGGCAGAGGTAGTAGGAGCAGCAGAAGTGGCACTGGTGGCTGTTGTCGCTGCACAGACACAGTGCAAAGCCAGTTGTCGATCTGCCAAGTCATGGTTGATGGCCAAAGTGCAGCATTTGGCAATGGATTGGACTGCCCCCGAAGTGGTTGCCCCTTGCTCCTTTTGAAAAAGCTGTACCTTGGAAAGGTACAAAACAGCTGCCTGAAGCATGAGAGCATGCATGCGCTTGCCTGTGGCTGTCAAGGTTGGAGAAGAAATGGTGGTCACAGGCACAGCTGATGATGTTGCTGGGGCCAGGGATGGTGCCTCAGCAGGCGCTGCTGTGGCGGCGTCTGGTGGCAAGGTGCTAGTCTCTGGGGCAGTGCTAGCAGGAGCAGTTGTGGTGGTGGTGGGTGGCACTGTGCTGGTCTCTGGAGCCGCCGTGGCGGGGCTGCTTGAAGGCGCAGCAGTGGTTGTGCTTGGCGAAGGCGTGCTGGTTTCTGGAGCAGCTGTGGTGGCATTGGGCACAGCAGTGGTGGTAGTGCTCTCCGGAGCAGCTGTGGTGGTGATTGGCGACGGCGTGCTGGTGTCTGGCGCAGCACTGATGGTGCTTGGTTGCGGCGTGCTGCTTTCTGGAGCAGCTGTGGTCGTGTTGGGCACAGCAGTGGTGGTATTGCTGTTTGGAGCAACTGTGGTGGTGCTTGGCGACGGCGTGCTGGTGTCTGGAGCAGCTGTGGTGGTGCTGGGCGCAGCACTGGTATTGCTTAGTTGCGGCGTGCTGGTCTCTTCAGCAGCTGTGGTGGTGCTGGGCGCAGCACTGGTGGTGCTTGGTGGCGGCATGCTGGTGTGTGGAGCAGCTGTGGTGGTGCTGGGTGCAGCACTGGTGGTGCTTGGTGGCGGCGTGCTGGTGTGTGGAGCTGCTGAGGTAGTGCCAGGCACAGCAGTGGTGGTGGTGCTGTCAGGAGCAGCTGTGGTGGTGCTTGGTGGCGGCGTGCTGGTGTCTGGAGCAGCTGTGGTGGTGCTGGGCGCAGCAGTGATGGTGGTGCTGCCAGAAGCAGCTGTGGTGCTGCTGCTGCTGGGCGCAACAGTGGTGGTGCTTGGCAGTGGCGTGCTGTTGTCTGGAGCAGCTGTGGTGGTGCCAGGCGCAGCGGTGGTGGTAGGGGCTGCAGTTGCAGATGTGGACGGGGCCTTCGTACTTGTGGAAGCCGCCATAGTTGTGGCTGCCATCGTTGTGGATGGCACAGTGGTGGTACTTGGAGCAGCAGTGTTGGAGGAGGGTGGACCAGTCGTCGTGGGGGCCGTCGTTGTGAACGGCGCCGCAGTGGTTGGAGGAGGTGGGCTGCATGATATGGCCTTGTGAACTTAGTTGGGGCCAGTGAGGAGCCAAAAAAGAGCAGGGGCAGGGTGCAATGATTAAGGGCCTCAGATCCAAAGACGCAAGCATTGAGGGCCTAAGGTTGGCACGACATTGAGGGCATGTGCGAGGTGCACACCTGGGGGGCGGCGGCGGGGGACTTGCTGGTGGTGGGCTGGGCGGTGGCAGACTGCAGCAGTTACATCGATGTGTGGCCGCAATGCATTAGCTGAGCTGAAACACCGCAACTCGGATGTCAACACTCAAGACATGATTCTGACAGCACAGCCAGACCATGCAAGCCTAGCATACCTTGGAGGTGGTGGTGAGGGTGGAGGACTGCAGCCAACAATGCAACAGTTTGTCCCAGTGACAGCACAGGCAGTATTATTGAATGCAGTAACAGAAAGATGTGCAGATGGAGCGAGACGTGAGATGTGGTGTATCGTGCCTTGGATGCGGACTTGGCGGTGGACTTGGAGGCGGCGGACTGCAACAAAGCAGGCAGCATCTCAGTGAGGCGGACGACTGCAGCAAACCATGCAACACGTCAAAAATGAACTCCAGAATGTCAAGCTCACAACATGTTTGTGCACTGACACAACATGACAGCCTGGCAACAGACTGCTACAACAAGCAGCATGGGAAGAAACGGCGCTTGCCTTGGAGGGGGCGGCGGACTGGGTGGCGGCGGCGGACTGCAGCAATTGCATTGATTTGCTGCCACAGGGCAAGCATAGCTGAGCTCAGACAATGGAGCTCAAACATCACTACTTAGTGATAAATCAACCAGTGCGGCAAGAGCACGCAAGCCTCAGAATACCTTGAAGGTGGTGGTGAAGGTGGTGGACTGCAGTCAACAATGCATGAGTTTGTCCCAGTGACAGCACAGGCAGTATTATTGAATGCAATAACAGAAACATGTGCAGATGGAGCGAGACGGCAGACGTGATGTATCGTGCCTTGGATGCGGACTTGGCGGTGGACTTGGAGGCGGCGGACTGCAACCAAGCAGGCAGCATCTCAGTGAGGCGGACGACTGCAGCAAAGCATGCAACGCCTCTAAATTGAAATCCAGAATGTCAAGCTGACAACATGTTTGTGCACTGACACAACATGACAGCCTGGCAACAGACTGCTACAACAAGCAGCATGGGAAGAAACGGCGCTTGCCTTGGAGGGGGCGGCGGACTGGGTGGCGGCGGCGGACTGGGTGGCGGCGGCGGACTGCAGCAATTGCATTGATTTGCTGCCACAGGGCAAGCATAGCTGAGCTCAGACAATGGAGCTCAAACATCACTACTTAGTGATAATTTGAGCAGTGCGGCAAGAGCACGCAAGCCTATGAATACCATGGAGGCGGTGGTGAAGGTGGTGGACTGCAGCCAACAATGCAGGTTCATGTCACAACAGCAGCACAGGCAGTAGCGTTGAACGCAAAATCAGAAACAATGGCAAATGAAGGGAGATGCGCAGCTTGATGTAGCATGCCTTGGAGGCGGAGGTCTCGGAGGCGGCGGACTGCAACAAAGCAAGCAGCGTTTTAGTGAGGCGGCTGACTGCAGCAAAGCAGGCAACACCTCGAAATGAATTCAACATGATAAATTGACAACATGTGCACTGACACAAGACGACACCCTGGCAAAAGACTACTACAACTAGCAGCATGACACGGATTGGCGCTTGCCTTGGAGGGGGTGGTGGACTGGGTGGCGGCGGCGGGCTGGGTGGCGGCGGCGGACTGCAGCAATTGCACTGATTTGCTGCCACAATGCAGATGTTGCCGAGCTCAGACAACAGGGCTCGAACATCAATACTGAGAACATTATTTGATTAGTGCGGCAAGAGCATGCAAGCCTAAAAATACCTCGGAGGCGGTGGTGAAGGTGGTGGACTGCAGCCAACAAGGCAAATTCATGTCACAACAACAGCACAGGCAGTTGTGTTGAACGCAAAACCAGAAACAATTGCAAATGGAGGGAGATGCACGACGTGATGTATCGTGCCTTGGAGGCGGAGGGCTCGGAGGCGGCGGACTGCAGCAAAGCAGGCAGAATTCTAGTGAGGCAGCTGACTGCAGCAAAGCAGGCAACACCTCGAAAATAAAACAACATGTGGACTGACACAAGACGACACCCTGGCAACAGACTGCCACAACTAGCAGCATGACCAGGATTGGCGCTTGCCTTGGAGGTGGCGGACTGGGTGGCGGCGGTGGGCTGGGTGGCGGCGGCGGACTGCAGCAATTGCACTGCTTTGCTGTCACAGTGCAGGTGTAGCTGAGCTCGGACAATGGAGCTCAAACATCAATACTTATTACATCATTTGACCAGTGCGACAAGAGCTCGCAAGCCTAAGAATACCTCGGAGGTGGTGGTGAAGGTGGTGGACTGCAGCCAACAAGGCAGCTTTTCGTCACAACAGCAGCACAGGCAGTAATGTTGAACGCAAAAACAGAAAAAGTGGCAAATGCAGGGAGATGCACAATGTGATGTATCGTGCCTTGGAGGCGGAGGGCTTGGAGGCGGCGGACTGCAACAAAGCAGGCAGCATCTTCAGTGAGGCAGCTGACTGCAGGAAAGCAGGCAACACCCTAAGGATGAACTTCAAAATGCGAAGATGACAACCTGTGCACTAACACAAAATGACAGCCCGCAGCAGACTGCTACAACAAGCAGCATCAGAAGGAATGGCGCCTACCTTGGAGGGGGTGGCGGACTGGGTGGCGGCGGACTCGGTGGTGGCGGCGGACTGCAAAGAAGCCACACTTGTCAAGTATGGTGCATTGCGGGATCGAATAGAGCTTTTCATGCTGGGCATATAGTTGCCAGCTGGACAGCCCTCAGATGAGGTGGTGGAAAGGGCGGTGCGCTGGACAGCAGGTAGTGAAAGGCAAAGTTGTGATCTGTAAAACCCAACCGCAATAACATAGACATCAATCAAGTCAGCAATTGCAGCGAAACAATGTGCAATGCTATCAAGATGTGTGCGTACTGTGGCGGCGGACTTGGTGGCGGGGAGGGAGGCCTGCAGCAGATTCAGGCAGGGCTTGAGTCAGCTGCACCCCCGGTGTCTCAGCTGACATTGTTCAGGCTGCACAACATCGAGCTACTCACGGAGGATATGGTGATGGAAGGTAAGGCTGCACACACACAGCAGAAGTATCTGTCATTTGTTTGTCAGATGTTTAGAACTTGTTGAATGGCTGACAGCTGGTACAAGCCCTCACCGGCCATATATATGGAGCTGCCGGCCCAGGAGTCATCAAGAAGCCGGGGTCACCAGTGGTGGCATTAGCCCGCCGGTTCTGCATGCAATCTCTTGCAGCTCAGATTGCTCACACCCTTTTTACGACACACAGATGTAGCTGAGAATGCCTACCCAGTAGGTGTTCATCTGGGCTGGTCCAGAACCCTGATAGTATTCCACGGTATAATTGGCGTAAGTCGTGTTCGAGAGCCAGATCCCATTGGGAAATTTGCCCCACCCGCCCAGAGAGGAGTTTCGCGCTGCATGCACAAATAGCGGTCGGCAACAATGATTCAGTGACGCACTGGGTGTAGCTGTACAGCAAGGCTGTGGTAACTCACGCTGCACTGAATGACCCCCTGCAATCCAACACAGCTTTGTCAATATGAATTGCATTGGTGAGACACATGGCAAAAGAACTAAAGTATCCAGCGAATGCACCTCCATTTTCTATGGCCAGGTTGCCATTGACCCATAAATTGGAGCCATCATCAGAGTCAATGCGAAAGTCATAATATCTGCAAGGCACGTTGAGCTCTCGCAATGCCTGGGCCAATGGCAGCAAAAAGCAGTGTGCAAGAGCTTGAATGGAGACCAGGTTCACACCCTGACACAGGTGGCCTCAGCCAGGTCATGAACAGGGCTGCAATGTTGACAGATGATGCGGTAGTCCTGCATTGGCAAGAGTCCTGTCAGCTCTGCGCAATGAATGAAGCCTCCCAATCGCGCCCAGATCAAATATGGCAAACCCACTGTGAGAAGTTGGACGGGTTGGCCCACGGAGTGGCCTGCAGGTGACTTTAGACTTCAGCCTGAGCAACTGCAACAGAAAGTTCGTTGCCTTCAAAGCGGCACTTACCTCGCAGGTCGAGCAGTTGGTTGTGCAACCCCCCGAATTGATTGAGCTGCAAAGCAGGATCATAGTAGTTGTCAGCGCAAGTGTTGTCTGCGCAAGTGTTGTCTGCGCAAGTGTTGTCTGCGCAAGTTGTCTGCGCAAGTGTATCCAGTGGGCAGAGGTCTTTCTTGGCAACACCCACCTGGTCAAGTTGGCCAAGAAACCTGCAGTTGCACTAGGACTGAGTCAGTTTTGAGAAAGAGGTCCCTGGTCAGGCTCAAACAATCATGTACCTGTGAACCAAGGTGCCACCGCATTGTTCAGGGATTTATTGTACCTGAAAAACAACAAAGCATTGTCAGCCCATGGTACGGCCAGGTGGCCCTGACAGAAAGCGTAGATTCTCACGCTCTAAACGGCGTTGGGGTACATGGCCCATAAGAACCACCTGAAAGGATTGGCATGGTGGTGTGTGACATTAGTGCATTTTTAGCAGCAAGGCTGCTGGCCTCACTGCTGCACACACTGGCCACACACTCACCAGTCGAGCTAGTTCCTGAAAATGTACCATTGCAAGAGGGAGGAGAGCTCGCAGAGGCATTCGGGTAACTGAAGAACCACATAAACATGCCTGTAGAAAGCCACAATTCTGTGGCGAACAGCATGCTGAGCAGTGGGCCTGAGCAGCTGTCATCCCTGTCAAGAGGTACAGTCAGGGGCCAGTATCACAGGCACGCATGCATTGCATTAGAGCCAGGCTGCTGCCTGCCGTACCATTGGCATCGTTTCTTGGCGTCCAGGAATAGGTACTGGGGCTGCAGTACTCGCATGCGTAAACTGTGGAAGGAGGGGCACTGAATGTTGGGCAGCTTTGTCCCACCACAATGGTGACATGCTGGGCAAACACTGCTGCCAGCAACAGCCAGAGGTCCAGCCTCCAGAGGATGACCTGCAACAGGATGCCTGGTTCAGTGGTGCACAGCAGTGATCATAAAATGGCACCAGCCTTTGCCAAGTGATGACGCCACTGTGAAGTCTCAGGGTGGCACAGGGCTGCCAGGCGTGGCATAGCTGCAGAGTACAGCTGCCTCCAATGCAGGACAATATCCCACACAACCACATGCTGAAAATGCAGCCAGCGTGCTGGGCTGTGATCTGCGCCTTCAGACCTGAACAATTGGCAGTGCGTCATGGCTGCACAGTGGCATTGCTGAACAGTGGCATTGCTGAGGCCAGACAAATGAAGTGTGCAGATAAGGGGGCATCTAGGCATGAGCAAGGTTTGTCTCACATTGGTGCCCTTAGCCATTCCGCCACATCATGCCGGCATGAATGGCCCTGCTCACGCTCCTGCCTAGGGTGTCGATGAGAGAATACACTCCCTTGAATGCTGCTGCATGCCTGAGCCGCTGTGGTTATACCTCATAGTGGTCCACCAGGGAGGCTGAACTTCTAAGGGCTAATCTGCTTAGGACGCCAATGGCCTTGTGCTCATCGGCCTCTGTGGACAGCAATGTAGACGTCCCTGCAATGTCCGCCAACGCCCCGTTGTTACTGTTCCACTACCTGATCTTGTAAGATGTCAAAGGAGCCATCAAGGGTTGAGGCCCACAGTGTCACGGTGTTGTTGGTGTGAGTCAATGTTTAAGTAAATCAGTCACCTTTGACTCCACCTGCCAGGACTGCTACGCCGCTGCGGGTTCGGCTCACTGCTGCTTCAAGAGAGTCCTGCAAACATGTTTGGCAGTTTTGAACAAATTATTGGTGCCAGGGCACGGCAGGAGCAGGCGGATCAGGACACGGAGCTATATGGGGTGAATGGCCTGCAGGGGGACCTGCAGGAGGATGCTGCCCTGCTGGCTAACCCTGCTGAACAGCATCTCGGAGCTGGCTTCAGCAGGACTTCCTCAGGGTGAGCGCTTGTGGCTTAGCCACAGATGCACATCACCCCATAGGGGGCCTGTCAGTCATGTCTGCTCCCCTCTCACATGCAGAAAGCGGCAGGGTGGGCTGCTCTCGCCCTTGGGTGCAGCAGGCAGGGTGGCAGCTGGAGAACAGCCATGGCAGTCCAGCAATGGCATCTCACTGACAGTTGGCGAGCACACCATGAGTGGCTCAGTGTGGCATCAGCGCAGCGACATTGCACCAATGATGGCAGGTCTGCTCTCGATAATCTTTGCAGATCTAGAGCTGTACACTGTCTGCAGTTAGGTCTTTGCACGACAGCTTCCTGCTTGCCAGGCGGCACTACATGCTGCTGAGGCTGCCTGACAGCGTTGTCCCATTCGTTCACTTCACTTCACAGCTGCCCCTGTGCAGGTGCCATGAGCCCCATCAGCAGTCAGACAAACCTTGGTACTAGGCCTGGGCAGACCCGGGACCAGACTGGTGCAGTGCAAGCGCCAGGCCCCTCAGATCCTGCAGCATGGTCTGGTCGCACATCCACATCCAGGTTGCCACTGTGCACAGCAGAGCTCTGTGCAACATGCTGACTTTCTGTTTACTACCCTGCTATGAACTGATGCACATGCTGCTCCAGAGCTTCTGCACTGAGAATCTCTCGCTGTGCGGCACTGTGGCCTTTTCTTGGTGGAGCAGTCTTGCGACGGGCCCCTCACTGCTATTCGCAGCAGCCTTGAGTAGCAAGCGCCCTATGAGCCCGCTTCATTACAGTCTGGCAGCCGATCCACACTGCCAGCCGGCATGCCTTGTGTATCAGCAGCAGGTACTGCAGCAGCCTGCTGCACCTCTCCCCTGAGGTCTTCCCTGAGCAGTGCAAATGGTGCAGGACAGCCAGCATGGCGGGCTCAGAGAGTGGGGCAGCGCTGCTGCACCCCAAGTCCACCCCACACATCAGCATCAGCGCGGCTGGTGACTTGCACTTACCCAGAGCCAGCAGCTGCAATGCGCAGGAAGCAGAGCATCCACCACCCTCATCAGGGTGGCGTAGCGGCTTCTGCGGGCAGGGGGAGGATGCCTTTATAGATGTGAGCATCCTCCGTGTGACATTTCTGTGCACACAGCCTTGGGGTTTCCCTGACCCAGTGCAGAGAGCGTTCCTGTGGGCAGGGAGAGGATGACTGAAGAGATGTGAGCGCTCTCCCCGAACCTCACAGGCAGAGCAGGGCCAGAACACACTCATGGTGTCCTTTGAGTTGCTTGTACTCAAGTGTGCACAGCGCCTGCAGCATGCAACAGAATGCAATGCAGCGGGCGCAGCTGTTTCACGTCCTGTGTTGCCCACCATGTGCTGTGTCTGCAGTTTGATGATGATGAGTCTGTGGCTGGAGCGAGGACTGCATTCTGGCAGAAACCCAAGTTCTGGCGGATCCTGATGCCTATATTGGTCAGCGCAGGGCTGGCAGCAGCAGCCATAGCCCTGCTGGTGACCCACCCAGACAAGGCGAGTCTGTCATGCAGCGGCCAAATCAATCACAGTGGGAGCCTTTGACGCAGCAAGGCCTGTCAAAAGTTTGCTCAGCCTGTCTGCCCGGCACAGCATCTGATTGCTGCAGCAGCCATGGCAAGCCACTCTACCATTGCCCAGACCATAGGGGCGTCTGTCTGCCAACTAAGGAGCTTTCAATGCAGCTGTCCTGCCAGGCAGCTGGAACAGCATGCGCACCTGCCACCTGTTTGCGCTGCTCGTCTGCAATGCAGATGCCAACTGCGAGGATGCAAACTACATTGCACATGCCATCTGTGAATGCTGCCTGCCTGCAGACATGGCTCTGGTTGGAAGGGTGGCGCTGGTGCTTCTTCTCTGCTGGCTTCATCCCCATATACTACATCAGCGAGGCATTTGTTCATGTTGCTGAGCTGCTGGTGGAGAAGCAGCTCTTTACGGTGCAGCAGGCGCTATACTTTGCAGTTAGCATACACGTGAGCAGCAACATGGGCTGCACACCTTCTCATGCAGCAGACAATGTAGCTGTCGGCCTGTGCTGAGCAGCTCTGGGACATGCCGTCCTCCCTGTGGTTACTGTGCAGTCAGTCTGCGCTGAGCAGCTGGAGGTTCCGCACTCCTGGGTGCCTGTAATGGAATGGGCACCTCCTGTTGCACCGCTTGTGCCTGCGCAAAAAGGGTTGCCAGCGTGCCAGACAAGCGCCACAGGCTGCTGCACTATGTCTGTCAGGCTGCCCAAGAATTATTGACATTCGCCACCATGTTGCTTCATGCATTGCTTCAGCACTGGGAATGTGAGCGCCTTCATGAACTGTCAGTCTGAAAAGCTATCAAAAGCGTCGGTGTGCTCTGCAGAAACCTGTGGCGCGCTGCCTGCAAAGCGTGCTCATGCTGCTGTTGTTTGTGGCCGCCTTCAAGGACGGCAGAGTGCGCCCTGAGGAGATTCAGCTGGCCTATGTCACAGCTCTCAAGGTGCTGCTGTGCCTGGTGCTGCTGACAGGGGGCAACATAGTGAAGACTCTGGTGGCCAAGCTGCTGTCCTCCCACTTCCACAAGCGAGCTCACTTTGACAAGATGCAGGATGCCCTGAACAAGGTGAGTCTGCTGCCTGCCCACTCCTCTGCCTGGTGGGAAACCTGCTGCAGCACATTGCCTCTTGTCTGCCTGCACCGAGTCAGCTGCGTGAGCAACAGTGTGGCACAAACGGCAGTGAGGCAGGTGCTGCGCGGTCCACTGGCTGTGTCCAATTGCATAGAAAAAGGGGGTGCTGCTCCTGCAAACATGATGCCTGCCGTGGTGCCGACCCATTGGACAGCATGGTGTCCTGACGAAGACAGTGTCAAGCCAGCTGGTCGACAAGTGCAACACCCTTGCTGCCTGTGGAGAGCCATAGTGCTGAAGTAGACTGCAGACACCAGAACCTGATGCTTCACTAACAGCTGCCTGCAGGAATACTACCTGCACGCCTTGACGCAGCCCAGGCCCCATGCAGAGGTGGAGCAGATGCTCCATGAGCATGACGACCAGGGGGTGGGCTGCATCCCTGAGCTGACGATAGGCCTGCCTGCTGCGGTTGGCCATACTGCCAGCAAAGCGTTAGGTCCTCCTGGTGCTGTGTTGTTTCGCATTGCAAGGGCTATGCGGTGCATGCCTAGACAGCCGCGCAGGCATTGTTGGACTCAGATTTGCTTTTGCGCCCCACACAGTTGCACCTCATCTTTTTCCTGGAGATCCAGGCAGCCATGGGGGCTTGCATACAAGCCTGCACGCGTGAAATGCATAGCACCCCATCTGCTGCCATGCACCCCTCATGCAGGCACAGACCGCCTGAGGGGCAGGGTGTCACACAGGGGTCCGCAGTATGTGCACCACTCACCCGCTACCATGCCCTGCCCCCGTAGGCCCAGGCAGCCAGGGAGGCACGGCTGTACTCGGGGGTGCGCCGCATGCGCAGCATGTCCCAGGCTGTCTATGGCAAGGTGCAGGACATGCAGGACAGTTTCTTGCATAAGGTGGCAGAGGCGCATCTGCTGCCGCAACGCCAGCGCCGGAGGCCTAGCGCTGGCAGCAGTGCAGCCTGCAAGCGGGACGGTCTGGGGAACAGCCCACGAATCTCTGCAGCAGGCTCAGCCCCTGCAGCTCAGGCAGCTAAGCGCACTGGTTCTCTGCGGGTGCCCCCCGTGCGTGGCAGTGTGATTGAGATGGTCTCAGATGAGGTGAGAGCCTGGTACTGCATCATGTCGTGCAATTATTGGATGACCCCCCAGTGTGCAGGGGGCATGACTGATACAAATTCAGACGGGCTGAGAGCCTGGTGCATTTACATGGCGGCGGCATGCATCAACATGCGCAGCTGGGGATCTGCCTGGGCCTGCACTGCATGTTTGTGAGGACGTCCTTACCAAAAGTGTGCACGTGGGTGGCTGCTGACGCTTCCACTGCATCGCTTCTGTCTTCACTGGCTCGCTGTGCATAGATGATGGCTGTGAGGCAGAGGGGCTGCAGCGAAGCTGCAGTCAGGCGTTGAAGTAAGAGCCTGCTACCCTTATATCGCTGCAGAGCTTTCAAGCAAAAGCTGGGGACTGCCAGCCGGGGACCACCTTGGCCACCAGCCCCAAGCTGCTGCACAGCCGATGACAGATAAAGTGCGCTTTCTGCTGCTGCAGAGCATCATGCAGAAGGTGGGGGATACCCCGCGAGCCAGTCAAGCGCCCACATTTGCTGCCAACCCTCAGCTGCTGCACCGGCTGCACAAGCTGGAACGCCACATGCGGGAAAACAAGCTGAAACTCACTTTTGCTGATGAGCTGGGGGCTGCCCAGGAGAATGACGAGCTCAGCAGCAAGAGGGAGGCGCGCAAGCTGGCCTTTTACTTGTACTGGAATGTCAGGCCCAACCTTAGTCGGTAAGACAAGCCGCGAGCGCCAGTGACTTACATGATGCAGTTCTTCTCAGATCTCATCACTGCTTCTGTTGATGCTGCCAAAAAGCACAACCATGTCTCGACCATCTGTTTTGCAAGTGGCCCCTGCAAACAGGGCTTCCTGGCATGTTGCTGTTTGCCGGATGCACAGCTTGCTGGTGACCACTCTGCACGGTGCTGGACTGCAGGAATTTCATTGTGCCAGAGGACTTGATGTACTTCCTGCCCACAGAGAGGGTGAAGGGGGCTTTCAGTGCTCTGGACACCGACTGCGATGGGCGCATCTCCCTAGCCGACATCAGGGATGCTGTCCTTCAGGTGCAACCTGTGCTGCATCATCAACCTTGTGCAGCACTTTCAGCCCAGGCCCTGCACCAGTTACTCTGAGGTCGACCCTCTCTGCTGCCAGCCTCTGTTCTGCACCATGCCAGTGTCCTCCCAGGCCTTTTATGAACTGGTCATTCTCGCAAGTCTCAGCTTTGTTATACAGGAGTAGATTGCAGCAAAGCCGCCTGCTAGGCACTGGCTCGGCCCCACTGTCTGCACTTGCATTATTGCTCTCTGCTACCTTAGCCTTGCCTTTCTGTGCCAGAGGGTGCACTGCTGTAAGCTTCCCGCTCTCATGACATGTTGTCCCTGAATGTGGTCTTCTCATGCTGCAGATCTACCAGCAGCGCAAGAACCTGGCCTTCACCCTCCAAGATGCTCGTTCAGTAGTGTCTAAGCTGGAGATGATCTTGGGCGCAGTCATCCATGTCCTGCTGGTGTTCGCTTACCTCATCATTTTTGACGTGAGTACCTTGACTGTGGGCCTACATAACTCTGTCCTGTATGTCTTTCCTTGCTGCATCATCATCTGGTTCCTGTGTTCACTTCATAAATATACCGTGCAGCCCTGCTGATGCTACACAAACTCATGCTCTTGCGACTTCTCTTGGCCACTCTTGTAATCCTCAATGTTTTGTGAGCACCTGCATATTTTGCACAAAATAGCATACACTACTACTCTCCTGCCCCTGACCTTGCTAGCCTGTTGAGCAAGAGCACAGCCTGCCTCTGCTTGAACTGTTTCCCAGACTCTCCTGCTGATATTACCCTAGTTTGTGGGGACAAAAGACCTCTGCCTGCTGCTGAGCTTGTGTGTGGCTAGCCTAAGCAGCCTTTTCTTTTCCCTGTGTGCAGGTAGACATCACGAAAGTCTGGCTTAGCTTTTCCAGCATTTTTCTTGCATTCACCTTTGTGTTTGGCAACTCCCTTCGCAATCTGTACGAGTCTATTGTCTTCCTCTTTGTCATCCACCCCTATGGTGAGCCAGGGACCTGATGCAGTCAGCTCTGCATGCTGCTCCCATGGCAGTCTCAGTTGCAATGTAAGCAGCAGCTTGCATGTTGACAGTTATGCTGCTGTGGATCTTTGAAAGGTGCACCGTTCGAAACCTCGATGCACATCTGGATGCTGCAGATGTTGGGGATGCTCTGTTCATCAACACAGAGTGGTCCATGGTGGAGGAGATCGCCCTGCAGTACACCATGGTGCAGCGCTACGATGGTGTGCGCATCTGGTGGCCTAACCACGTGCTGTGCAATGGCGCAGTCATGAACATCTCGCGCTCAGGCTTTCGCTGGGAGTCTTACAAGGTCGGGCGCCCAGTGGGGCCGGTGGTCTGGCAGCGTAACTGCGCTGCATGCCGGCTCAAGTTTGGGGCTGCTGGGTGCCAGCGCACAGACATGCTGCTCACAGAAGGCGGGCACCTGACAGGGCAGGCAGGGGCACTGCAGAGGTTGCCAATCAGCTGGAGCAGTTCCATGCACTAGAGCCAGCAGTGAGCTCATGTCGCATGAACAAACAGCAGACATGGTCTTCTCATCACCTGCTCTGCCCGCGAGGCTGCCCATGATGTCCAGGAGGCCCATCTTCAGCTGCATAATACTGAAATTGTACACACTCGGCTGCAGCTGCTTGTCGACATCAGCACTCCCGCTGAGGTGCTGACAGCAGTGGAGGAGGCTGCCAGCGCCCACTTCAAGGCTAACCCCACTGAGTTTACTGGCAACAAGATGATCATCGCCAATGTGGCCACAGATCCTCTGAAGTACATGCTGTGTGTTTGGTGGGAGTATGCGTACCCAGGTGAGCATGCAGGGTCTCATGGCCGCCACTGTGGTGGCCACAAAGCTCGTCATAGGCATGAGGCCCTCAGCTGCTTGCCTGCTCTGCAGGCACTGAGCTGGGGCGCATGGGGAAGGCCAGGAGCGGGCTGTATCTTTGTCTGTCCAAGTGCTTCACCAAGCATAATGTTGCTTACACACTGCCACCCTACCCAGTGAACCTGCAAGGCCACTCAAGCAATGCAGAGCGGCCACGCGGTGAGGGCTCCCAGTTCATGCCTCCCTTCATGCAGAAGGGCAACTTGAAGTTATAATTCCATTCCAGTCTGGGCCCCATTGATGAACCTCTGACCACCAGTGGTGCCTTGAACACTAGTAATTTCTAGTCAACAAGTCAAACGCGTGTGGAAACATCGACTTCACGCCCAAGCTGCACAGTGTCTCGAGGATCCCGACAGCTGCATGGAGCTGCCTCCATGGTGTTCCGATCCAGGGATGCTGAGCCAGTGACCACCTCCTGTTTTGCTCTATCACGCAGCAGCCGACGATCACGGGTAGGGGCCAGGCTGAAGGGCTGTAGCCAGCAGTCAGGCTGGTGTGTGGGATTTGTTCCCATTCAAATGGCCCAAGGAGGGAGCACTCACCCACTTGCCTGATTGCAGGCCAGCAGCGGCTTCCCTGAACCCGCCAGGGAGGCAGAGGCTGAATCCTTGGCACCCACGATCAGTGATCTGTCCGTGGCATCCTGCTCGCTCAGCCACATTGGCGAAGCAACCCCAGTGGTGAGAGGCAGACTGGTGCAGGCTGCCGTTGCCAGTGCCATTGGCAGGGGCCTGATGCACAGAGGCAACCAGGTGATGCCACAGGGACTGAGCATCAGTGGTTGCAGCGCCAGGGTTCTTAGCCAGTGAAGCCATGTCCCTACCAAGCAGTGGCCCGTCTAAGCACGAGCAAACTCAACAAGCACCTTGCTGTTTGTGCAGGAACCTCTCCACCTGGACATTCCTTTTGTAGCCAGCACGGAGGTGTCCCATTGCAGCCATCTGCAGACTGAGGGCACCGGCCACAACTTTGGGCCAGGCACAGAGCAGGCGAGGGCCATTGCGGCTCGCAGAAAGAGGGTCATGAGGAAGGAGCACCTGGCAGCCGTGGCGCAGCTGAGCAGATCCGGCAAGGCCAGCAGCAAAGAGAGGAGGCGCTATGCAGGTGATGCTCTGCCGTCTGCTTTCTGGAGTGATTGTAAAGATCAGGCAGGTCCAGCGTAAAGGAGCGCAGGTGCCATGCAGGCAAGGGCTGTGCCCTGCACATGTTGGTTCTCTTGAAAGCTGCACACATTCACTGCACAAATCTGGCACCGTGCATGCAAGGATCTGTGGCCTGCAATTGCGCTGTTGGGTGCTGCACACATGGGACTGCGAGGAGGGCAGTCGGTGCCCTGCATTCTGTTCTCTTGCATGCTCACGCCATGACTGCACAAGCTTGCCAGGCCCAGCAGCTGCTAAAGCTGCAGCCCTGCCCAGGACTGCTCGCTGCACTTTGATGTGACGACTGTGCACCATCTGATGGTCGGCGGTGTGGCAGTGCAGCAGTTTGCTGTGGTTGCTGCAGTTGCTTGGTGAGTGACAGCCACAACATATCCCTTACGTGTCATGTTTATGGTGCAGACCAAGAGCAGGGGCAGCTGTACCCCTCCCAGGGGCACAACACTTCTGGCATAGATGAGCCCAGCCAGCCAGCTGCAGCTGGATTGCCTCAGGTGCCTCTGCCAGGTGCAGCAACGCAGATGCCTCTCATCAAGCAGCCGTCCTCCGCCAGCCAGCCCCCTGAGCTGCCCCTGCCCTCCGAGCAGCAGGTGGCTGAGACACAGGATGGACCATGCCAGGTTCCAGAGGCTGCCCTGAAGCGGTCGCAGAGCAGCCGCCTGTCGCTGAAGCAGCGCATCCTGGGCAGGGCATGGTCTGGGCTGCAGCCAGCCGCCAGCGCCGAGGCCGCCCTGCCACAGGCAGAGCCTCAGGCAGGCCCAGGCTCTGAGGGTGGTGCAGATGTTGGCGACAGCCACCAGCCAGGGGAGCCTCCTGCCAGCCCCCAGCTGGCGCCAGCCAGTCAGCAGCAGGGCAACCTGGGCCGCTGCGCCGACTCAGGCACAGCAGGGCCAGTCCAGGAGCGCAAGCCTGGTCAGCTGCAGCATGCTCACTCCACCTCTGGGCTCCCCTCTCTGGAGCACCAAGATGCTTGGCTGCCAAAAGCAGCGGCCGAGGAGCCTGGGTCTGGCAGCCTGCCCCAGGCAGGGCTCATGAGTGCGCTGCAGCAGAGGCTGGAGCAGGCAGTCAGTGGGAGCGCCACCAGCAGCCAGCTGCTCTTTGCTGCAGCCTCAAGCGTGGAGGATGATGGGGAGCAGCTGGTGGACTCTGCTGACTCCTTCCTGCAGCCCAGCACCAGCCGCGGGCACCAGTCTGGGGCACTCCTGGTGGGCCTGTGGTCACTGTGAGGTTTGGGCAGGCAATCGTGTGCTTGGGGAACGCGGAGTGCTGTGGCCTGGGTTTGCCGGCAGCTTGACAGACATGCAAGTAGAAGCGGCAGCTGCTGTTGGCAGCAGGATCACATTAGCAGAATGTCAGGATGCATCCTCACCTCCTGACTCTATGTGCTGCAGTGCGAGAATCCCCAGAGGCTGCACAGTGCTGACAAGACTGTACCTCAGCCTCCCGGCACCGCGCCTGTGTCTGCTGAAGCCTGCGGTGCCTTCCCCGCATCAGTCATCATCAATGGGGCTGAGTACGTCAGGAGCAGCAGCTCACTGGCTGATCCTGGTGTCATGGGTGCCAGCTTCACATCTGGTGCAGCACCCTTGGCTGCAGCACAGCATGAGGGCCAACAGGGGGCAGTGGGGGGTGATGCAGGTGCTCCAGGGTTGCTGACGCCCCGGCAGGACCAGCCCATTGTGGCAGGCAAGGGATCGAAGGTCAGCCACTGCACTGCCTGGCTTCCCTTAGCATGACACCGTGTAAGGCAGTCCTGAACTGCAGTGCCCCGTCTTCGTTTGCATGAGATGTGGCCAATAAGAACAGTGCCCTGTCCCACACCACTTGCCTGTCAGCCTGGTGTAGGCCCTGCAGGCCGCAGCCAAGCCCCAGCATTGGGTGCCGCCCAGTCCCACCTTCAGCATTGATGAGAGCCTGATTGCGGAGGGATGGATTGTGGCAGGAACCATCATGTCTCAGCGGCCGGAGGGAAAGTCTGAGGCAGGTCCGCATCACAACATCTTGCGCAATTGGGTTGCAGAGCAGGCAACTTGCAGCCCAGACTGACAGGATTTGGAGGCCAGATGTGCCTTGCACTAGCCAAGGCAGCTGCAGCCCCAGCCAGAGTCATCTGCTGTGCAGGAGCCGGGGATGGCAGTGTGACTGAGAGCCCTGCCACCCCTGGCGGCCAGCCTGCAGGCAGCAGGGCAGCTGCCAAGACGCCGCCGACAGCTGCTGCGCCTGCGCCAGTGCTGCAGGTGGGGACAGAGGAGGTGACTGCCCTGCAGGGCGAGCTGCAGGAGCTCAAGCTGAAGCCACGCAGCGAGATGGTGAGCTGCAGGGCTGCCCCCTCAGCATGTTCTGTCTCTTGTTGTCAGGTCAGGCCGAGCTGCAGAAGCTCAAGCTGCACAGCAAGATGGTGAGCTGCCAGGCTGCCGATCTGCACACTTTGGCTCTTCTGGGTCTAGGCAGGTCTGAGTGCAGGAGCTCGTGCTGAAGCCGTGCTTCAAGTGAATCAGCTGCAAGACTTCCATGGTGGGCAGCTACATGCATACAAAGTGAGCTGTCTGAAGCCATGCAGCAGCGAGGTCAGCTGAGGGTATGCCAGTGACCTGCCTGCTGCTTGGGCAAGCTGGTCAGTTCTGCAAGCCAGTGGGGCTCAAGGCTTGTGCTGCGCGGCAAAATGGTGAGCTGCAAGGCTGCCCAACTGTGCAGCTACTTAGGTCTGTCTCAAGTCTGCTGTCGCAAAAAGGCATGTCTTGCTGCGCCAAAACACCGTGGCTGTGAGCAGGCTGCCTGTGCCAGCCAGATGAGCGGCCAGGACATCCAGCATTGCCTGTAAGGCCGTGTGCCTCTGGACTTGTCTTAGAGCTGACTCCCCTTGGCGCTTGCAGACGTCTGGGGAGCTGGGGCGCTACCTTGAAATCAAGATCAAGCTAGCGCGGTGCCAAGCCCTACCAAGCCCCAGCTCAGCGGGCAAGGGCACGCCTGCTCCACTGACGCCCCCACAGGTCGGTCAGATGATACTTATCTCCTTGATCCCCTGCTGATGCTTGCCACGCGTCAGTACAGTAATGAGTAGCATGACACACCATGTGCAGCAGCACCTTCATGTCTGAGCGTGCCTCCTGTGCTCATGATCGCTCATGATGCAGGGCCCCGCAAGCCGCTGTGAACTTGCGAGCCCACCCTGCAGCCGCAAAGCCTCCGGCAGCAGGGCTTCTGGGCCTAGCAGGTTCTCAAAGAGGGCAGAGCCCTCTGACTTCACTGGGAAGAGCAAGCATTGTTCGAACAGCAGCCAGGATAAAGCCAGCAAAGCATCTAACCAGCCGTTCAGCCGCACTCCCTCTTACATGAAGGCCACTGCATCAATACGCGCAAAAGACACAGTGCCATCCAGGACAGGGAGGCCAGGTGCAAGCCGTTGGAACTGAGTTGCAACAGTACAACAATTGGTGAAGAGCTCAGCCAGAGCTAATGTAGAGGGATGACACAGAACAAACTGCAATTTTTCATCCAGACATCGATTAGTTCACAGTTGCTAGGGAAGAGGTTATACTTCTGTGAGAAAGTCCCTGCTCTGGCGCATGATCAGCTCCTCTGCATCATACAGCGCTCTGCCAAACCAGCGCGCCTCTTGCAGCATGTGCTGCCAGGCCCACAGCGTGGTGATAGACTCCTTCTCATCTCCAAAGAGTGCCCTACAATTTGAGAAATGCTGCGGTTGCAGTGAGGTCAAGGCAGCCAGTTGCACCTTTGCCAGTGCAAGGCAGTGTCGTTGCCTCACCTCAGGTGCCTGTCTGCAACTGTTGCTGTCTCCCTGCACCTGAGCTGAGTGATCACATCAGGAACATTCTGCAGGACACAAAGGTATGTCGCCACTGTCAGGCTTGATGTGAAAGTTGAGCAAGATTGCAGCACGATCGGACAGGGCGGCTCAGAGACCCAGGACAGTGGATCCCAGGCACAATCCACAGGCAGCAGCTTACCTCAAAAAAACGCCAGGTATTGGCTGACTGGCCATATGCGGAGGGGGTGGTGCTCCTCTTGATCTCATTGAAGGCAAATCCTGGGGACGCTGGCTCCTCCTCAGTCAGACACCTCTCCAAGCGCTTCCGCTCTGCCATGCGCCGGTTGAAGTATCCCCACATTGTGTACTGCAGCAGGCAACATGTGCAGGAGGAGGGGGCTGGCCTCAATCATGCAGTCTCACACGCTTTGCTGAGAAGCGCAGAGCAGCCTGGCAACACGAAGTGAGCTGCTGTGTCTGGCAAGAATGTGCTAGCTACAGGGGGTGTTGTCAGGTCCACGCAGGTCCATGGGAGCTGGATGCACTGGCTCAGGGACAGCAAACAGGGCCAGCCTCCACGAGGATGACCCCATGCGCAGAAGGCCGCCAGGTCAGCTGGGTCTTGCAGGTAGAGGATGTGCTGAGGCATGCCGCAACCTGCCCTGAAGCAGCTCACCATGTGGTAGGTGCGGGCGGCGCCCTCACGGTTCATCCTGGCCGGCCGCGAGCCCTGCGTGGCAGCTCTTCAATTTTGGCATGGTACAGTGACCCAGGGCAGGGGCAGCCAACCGCAGGGGCAATCGGGCAACCTGCCAGCATGAGTTCAACTGCTCCTGAATGCGAGGTGATGGCTCGTCTTTTGGTGTCATGCAGCTGAGATGGCCTGTGCCAGCCTGGCCAGACAGCAGCTTGAGGCCTTGCAGGTTGGCCTGCTATGCAAGCCTCCACACTGTTTCAGCACAGCCCTGGCCCCAGCTCAGCTGCAGTGGTCCAGTTCGCACTGACCGGTCCGCCTGCTTGCTGCCATGGGGGTGCATGGTACGCATGTGTTCAGAGCCCACCTGGGTCTCCAGCATAGCCCCATCCTGGGACCTGAAGCTGCAGTGTTCAACACGTGCTTCCAGCCTACATGCTGTCTCTGATCTGCATGGCCATGATGGGTTTCTGGCTCTCACTAGTCTGTGGCATGGTCTGCAACCCCTTCCCAGCACCAACATAGTTTGAGGCTTGTCACCCGTGTCATGAATGCTTGGCCCTCCCGCCCCCGTCCCTCACCTCAGTCTGCAGCATGGCCTTGGCCTGGGCTGAGGCCAGCACTGCCTCCATGGCAGGCTGCACCCCGTCCTCCAGGTTGCCGGCCCCCCCTGCGCCAGCGACTTGGCGCTGATCGGCCGTCTTGCTGAACTGCACTGCCCCAATCTTGTACTGCCCCAGGCGGTGGGGCAGCAAAGTTACGGGGACCAGCATGTCCACCTCATCCGGGCCCTGCGCCAGCGGCCGCTGGCCTGGGGTGGTACGGCCCAGCAGGTCCCTGCAGGCAGGCCCCCGCAGGCAAGGGTGAGGTGGGGTTGGCTGTGAGCAAGCATGTGCGGCGTGACCACTTTATCCGGGGCCCAGAAACAATGGCGGGGGAGGGTCCTGAACTTGGATGGCTCTCTAGTGCACGGCCTGTTGCAGGCTCTCGCAGGCAGGACTGTCACCATGGTCGCAGACGGTCGAAGCGCCACCACTACCACTGCAAATCATGCAGCTTCCCTCAATCAGGCTTCAGGAGAGGCAGGTTGCTGCAAGAACCATGCTGACGACACTGATGCAGCACAGCACCGTTCACCGTCAATCTGCATGCACTTAGGGCCTCCCACCTCATGCTGTTCTGCATGTCTGCGTCCTGGACATAGGCCTCAGCCACTGCCCACAGGTACATAATGTCCTCCAGTCCGTCTCGCAGGCCCCGGAAGCCATGGTGGCGTACTGATTGTGCCTCCCTGCCAAGCATCTCACCTACAGCAGAGTCCAGGGCTGCTCCCTTGAGCAGACTGGGCGGTCAGACTCTACACATGTTGTGGGAGAGCGCATTGTGTGTTAGCAGTCTGCAATTAAGGCACCTGCAGAAGCTGATCAGCCATGCCATACAGCCATGCAATGCTGTACCATGTGGGTAAAGAGGAGGTGCTGCACTGCTCAGACACGCACCAGCATCCTGCAGATCAAAGCCGCTGCTGCTGCTGCTGTTGCTGTCGGGTGTACGAAAGGGCACAGCAGGCTGCTGAGCTGTAGCAAATTGGCCTGGATCTGCCCCAAGCCTGCTGGTAAGCTCATTGTCTCCCAGGGGGGCTTCACCCGCCTGCTGCAGCCGCTCAAGCTGCAGCCTCACGGCGGCAGGGAACTCTGCAGGCTGCTGCTCCAGCACCTGCCACAGCTCATGGCCGCACTGGGTATGCAGGTCTGCGAGAGGGATCCCGGCAGGCCCAAGCTGCGGCTGCTGTGAGAATGGTAAATCGTCCAAGGTGTCCTCCCCCCCTAGGCATGCTGCTGGCGCTCGCTGGCACTGGGTGTGGTGCCTCCAGCTTCTGTGCCTCCTGGCAGGCTGCTGCAGCACATCTTCACTGAGCAGAGCCGCACTGCTTGTTGGCAGACGCTGAGACCAGCTGGCCTGCACCGACTTGCCACAGAAGGAGCATCTCCTGAGCCCAATGGTCGGCAGTCTCATGGTAGTCATAGTTTGCAGGGTTACTAAATGCATGTAGATCCGAAGCTCGATAAAGCCGGGCAAAACAAAATCTGGTGAACAACATTGTGACTGACCAAGCTTGCAGTGAGAATGGTGAGTGAGCCGCTTGACCAGCATGGGCTAAGGCCAGGTTGCAGTGAGCACGAAGTGCCCATCCCAGCTGATCTGCTCCTGATGCAGGTGCTCAAGGAGGGAGAACTGCTGCAAAGTTCTGCAGCTTTCAAGATGTAAGAACAACTGCTGAGCTCATCACTGCCTGCTGATGCTGTTGTTGGACACATGTCAGCTCACTCCTGCTCTGATCCAATAATGTACTGCTTCCTGCAGCCCACTGCAGACAGTGGATGGTCAAGCCACATCTCTCGAGCAGTTGGACATACTGGGCAGGAAGCCGCTGGTGCTGTTCCACTACCCCAAGGCGCACACAGGAGGCTGCACCAAAGAGGTCTGCGCGTGAGTGCCAGTTTCTCCACCTCTCTTGGCCAGCAAGTACTGTGCCTCATCAAACAGTCCAGCGCCAGTCTCAGCAGATGCCTCAGCTGCTCCATCATCTTGCCGCAGGGTCTCCCTGCCCTTTGATGAACAGCTGTGAGGTGGTCTGACATCATTCTGGTTCTGCAAACCATGCAGTTTTAGGGACGACTACGAGGTGTTCAAGCAGGCTGGTGCTGAGGTCATCGGGTTCAGTGGGGACCAGCCCGAGGCCAACGCATCCTTCTCCAGGGACCAGCGGCTGACCTTCCCGCTGCTGTGTGACAGGTGAGGCTACACGATTTGACGCAAGAGCTGCTGTTGTGCTGCTTCATGTGTTGGTGGCTTCTGTGCGATGCAAAGCAATGCACTGGCAGTGCTGCAGTGGCTGCTGCAATGCTAGGGACACATGGCATCGGTGTGCAAGCCCATGCCGTGCTGCCAGGAGCTTGTGCCTGCGCGGTGGTTGCTGAGGGTCCCTCATGCTGTGCTATCAGCCCAGGCTTTCAGTGGCCGGGCCCAGGCCTGGGGCACCAACGCTGGCAGCGGCAGCACTAGCCCCAACATCATTGCTTGAAGCAGCAGCAGCGCCATCACAGATAGAAGCGCTGCTATGTCTGCCAGCAATGCTGCCAGCAGTGACTTAGCTCACTGTGACTGTGCCTACCCTGCAGCAAGGGTGAGCTGCGGAAGGCTTTGGGCATCAAGGGCAACTTGTTTGGCATGGTCCCAGGCCGTCAGACATTTGTGTTTGACAACACGGGTGAGAGCCCAAATGGTGTGCACTGAGTCATTTTCTCTGCTGCCCCTTTGCTTGACTTGATAGCTAGCCTCCGTGTTATGCAGGGAAGTGTATCCTCAGCTTCAACAGCGTGAGTGAAGCAGTGCAGTGATTGGGTGTCGCATTTTTGCTCAACACTTGGCATCCCACTTGTAAGTATTCTTGGAGCAGAAGGCACAAGTGGTGAATCTCCCTGCAGGCTCTCAACTTCAAGAAGCATGTGGAGGAAAGCAAGCGCGTTATTCAGGAGCTGGCACAGAAGCAGAAGGCTTGAGTCACAACAGCAGCCACTTTCACGGAAACGCTAGTTGGCTCTTCTGCTGATTTGCTTGTTTTCATTTGACTGACATCGTATCAGAACAGACCCCAGTCTGCTTCTTTTGACGACTGCTGTTTTCTTGTTGAGACAGGCCTTCTGCCCCGGCCCCGCACAACACCCCGCTGCCCCTGTCTGTTTGGCCCCATCGGCTTGGGTGAAGGCGTTGTCTTGTGACTTTGCTCAATCTCTGTGCCCCGAGGTTGCGAAGGGGTCCTGCTCCTGGACTTGTCCTGGGCAGGTGGAGCACTGATCTGAGCAGGTGGGGCGTCACTGGGTCCAGGGCCTTCATCCAGAGCTGCGGGATTGTCATACATATCCACAGTGTCCTGCAGCACACACCAGGATAATCAGCAGGTTGATGGGTCAGTCTGCAGCCTGCTGAGCACGGCTGCCAGGAGGCCCAAGCCTGATGCCAGTGACCAGAGGATGCAGCAGGTCCAGTCCTATGAGCATGGCCTGCTGGCCCAAGCCTGCAGCCAGTGAGCACGGCAAGCTAGCAGGTTTGAAGCGAAGTGAACAGGGCACGCAGGTAGGCCTCTTGGAGAGAGAAGCAGACACAGCTTAGGCCTGAGGTTCCCGGCATGCAGGTGGCGCACACCATCAGAGGCATTCTGAGCCTGCAGCTCTGTGATGGCCGCACCTGGACCTGCCCATCTCGCCGCTTGATCTCAAGAATGATCTCTGTGTACTCATCTTCCGCTCCTTCACAGCCCTGCACATTGTTAGCCCAAGCTTGGTGTGTTAGTGTCATAGCACATCTGGCACTTGCTGAGCAGGGGAGGCCATACAGAGCTAAGTCGTCTGCACACAATGGGGAGCTCTATCAGCAGGAGACACCCACCCGCACATCTCACAAACTTACTCTCTCATGCCCCAAGCCCAACCGGCGGCAGGTCAAGGGTGGCATATCCTTCCCCAAAAGCAGCTACGTAGCTTGCCCATAATGCCATGCCCAAAGCCTAGTGAGCGAGCATGCATCTGCCCAAGGTGCTCCAGTAGCCCCTCATGCAGTCTACCGCACACAATCATGGCTAGCTAGTACGGCCACACTGCCCCAACAAAGAGCCAGAGCCTGTCCCCAAGGCAGGCCCCTGCACACACCTGCCTACGCAGCAGCTTATACACCTTGCCACCTCTGCTCACAATCCTGGCTGTTGTAGCCAGCAGCCTGGCAGCCACTGACCAATGCAGCAGCTCTGAGCCTGACCCCCTCAGCGCCTATCTCACAGTCCCTGTCATCCCTCTCAGGCTGGAGCAGCAAATCCTCAGCCCAAGCACTCCTGCGCCAGTCAAGCCCCCACCTGCTCAGCAGTGCCCTGAGTTGGCCGAACAGAACTGCACAGGGAAAATCCACAGCGTCCCTGAACAGTTCAGTGGATCTGCTCAAGCATCCCAGCAGCAGTCGCCCACCTCGGCCAGCAGCGTCCTGAGCATGTACGTCGCAGAGCCGTGCAGCAACGCGGAGGCCCAGCAGGCATTCAAGCAGACCCCAAAACACTCCTTCAATGCCCCACCTGCCAGTCAACGCCTTGCAACCTTGGCTGGATGGCGCTCCTCCTGGCGCCAGCATGTGTCGCCAGCAGCTGGACACAACAAGCCCAGGCAGCACTGCCTGTTCAGTAGCATTGCCTGCCTAGCAGCATTGCCTGGCCCTGTCAGCAGCTTGCCCTCCCAAGGAGCCCACCGAAAGGAGCCCACCCACCTGCACTCCCCTCAATTGGGCACCCTAACACTAAGGCGCCCCTCACAGCAGCCAACAGACTCCAGCATCGCCTCTGTCACCTCACCTGCCCAGTCAGTGCTCTGTCCACCTTGCTTGGATTCTCCTTCTCCTCGCGCGTGAACTTTCGCTTGACCTCCCGCCGCTCGCGCTCGCGCCCAGTCCATCCCCGCAGCTTCATGCGCGAGTTCAGGCGCTGAGTCACCAGCTGAAAGTTGGTGCCAAAGATCTGGAGGGCCTGCACAAGGAAAGGCAGCCTGTCAGGCAGGGGACGCACTTCAGGCGCTGAGTCACGGGCTGTAAGATGTTGCCAGAGATCTGTCTGCGCAGGTGAAGGCGTGCTGTTGGGCAGGGCATGCACTTCAAACAGGCAGCAGCTGGACCATGGGTCTGGGACTACTGCTCAGGAGTAGCTGGGCTGCTTTGCGGGGCATGCGCTGTTCCAGGCACTGAATGGCCACCTGGAATTTTGGGGCCAAGGGCTGCAGGGTTGCCTGTCTTGCAGGGATGCGCTCCTGCTGCATGCTGTCTGCCTGACTCAAAGCAAGTCCAGGAGGGGCAAAGCACTGGGCGCATGCTGGAGTCAGCTGCCACGCCTGCCAAGCCATGCCCGCAGCTTGAGAGGCAACAAGAGTTGTCTTCCTGTGGTGCCACCATGGCATCCTGGACATTTGCGGCCGGCTCAAGCTCTTTGCAGCCAGCCGCCAGAGCATCTGCCCTGTGCTGTCAGTCCATAGGGCCCAAGCAGCAGAGATGGAAGACCTGCACGCACCACCTGGCAGGCTGCATGCATCCCTGCCCATGGACTTGCAGATCAGCCCCCCCACACCCGCACTGCCACAAGCAATGCTGGCCTGCACTGCGGCTGGCCTCACAACAGCAATTGGAGGTCCCCACCTCCTGCGATCAGCATTGGGGTCCCCAGCTTTGTAAATCAAGACAGGCACCGCCACAGCCAATGCTGGTCTACGCAGCAGCCAGGCTCACTGCATAAAACTCGCTGGTTTCCTCCTGTGACCAGCGTTGGGCCCCTGGGCGATTGCGGTAACTGTCCTGGGTCAAGATGGTCGTGTCGTCATTGGCCATGGTGTACGTCTGCACAGGGCAGGGGCAGTAAACCTTCAGCAGGCTGGGGCACAATGACCATGTTGACATGCAGCCCTGGCTGTGCAGTGCACCTTTTGTGTGGGGCAGGAACCTGGATGATGTTTGAACGCAGGGCACAAATGCAGCATTGCAGGCCACCCCAGCACGCAGCCTTGCCTGTGCGCCCTTTGTGCAGGACATGCTCACTTGCAGGGCTGTATGCTGGGGCAAGGTGGCGACACCAGCAGCAGTGTGGCAGTGCAGTGCATTCTTTGTGAAGAGCACAAGCATTTGAGGTGCTGCACGTTGACATGCAGCATCAGCGCTGCAGCTGGCAAGCTGTCCTGGCGGAGCCTGGTCCTCCAGTCCCAGCAGCTTTTGGCAGGCGTGCACCTGTAAGCTAAGGTGCGCCGGGCAGGGGCCAGTGCATGCAGGCGTGGCAGGCACAAGTGCCGCATGTTCAAACCTTCAAGCGTGCCACTGTGAAGCACATTCTTTGCAGCAGTGATCAGCAGCAGCTGTGTGCAGGGTGCTCAAAAGCTGGCTGCCCCGCCTCCCACCTCTGCTGCCTGTGCTTGGATGGTGGTCGTAGACTCGTCGACGATGATGTTGCCATCTGCATCAAAGGTGATGCCTGGGGCAGTCTGCACCTCGGGCGGCCGGGAGGGCTCTCGCCGTAGTGCGCCGTCCCTGCCCCTCACCTTCAGCTGCACGCAAGGGACAAGGTTAGCAAGTGCTTTTGCAAGCAGTCGTCCTGAGGAGGCTGGATTGTTGAATGTTGCATTGTACGACAAACTTTGCTGCCGCAGGCAGGAAGAGCACTGCCTGCAGGGCGCAGGCAGAGCCTGGCGCCAGGCTTCAATCAATCATGATTGGGCAGGAGTGAAGGTGGGTGTAAAAAGAGGGGCACATGCTTGTCCAGCGCAGAGCTCCGCAGAAGGCAGGCCATTCCCATAACACAGCAGAAAGATTGGTTGAGCTTTTAACAGGCTGCGCAAGATGCAAGCATCAGGTTGGCCGCACAGCACAGTGAAGAGGGCAGGTGAGCTCTGGCAGCCAGCGCAGTCTGTAGCAGGCCGGCACCTTCTCTGTGTGGTCTGTTCTCTTGTTGCTGCGGGCGTTTGCCACGCTGCAAATCCGCTTGAGACTCATGGTGTCCAGGTCAAGGGGCTGCTCTGCAAGGGCGGCACCACGCTTGCGCTTCCCACCTGCCCTCCCTGTGCAGGTGGCAGCAGTCCAGCTTCAGCTTAGTGGGACGCCATTGCTGGTGAGCATCCAGGTGGCAGGTGCACTGCGCTGCCAGGCTCCCCAGGCAGGCTGCAGGCTTTTGCTGGGGGTGCAGCGCTGCTGTCACATGCAGGGGGCAGCTGTGAGCAGCTCACAAGCAGCCATGGCCCAGGACAGCAGCACGCCCAGCACATGCTGGCGGCGCCACCAGCCCTGACTGACTGGCTGCCTGCCTGTCCCTGCAGTGAGCCCTGGCTGTGCCCACTGCTGCTGTGCACCGCAAGCATCCCCTGGAAGCAGGTCAGTGGTGACCCACCATCCCGCCGCGTCCCCACTGCTCCCTCCTGTGTGCCGTCTGGCTGCTCCTCAAACTGCTCGGCCACCACAAGGGCCAGCGCGTTGGCTTCCCCATCTGGCGAGTCTCCTGGGTGCAGACAGGCCGGCTGCTTGGCAGACAGGGCAGCTGTTTGGCTTTGGCGGCCGCATGCTGCTCACTTTCTTTCGCTGTCTCGACTCATCATGATGGCTTGATGCCACACATGCACAGCCGTCTAGTGCCATGCAATCAGCACATGCAGCAATCTGCAGCCATTTGCAAGACAAGTCCCACCTGCTGCTGCCGCTGCCTGTGCTGGGCGTCGAGGATGCTGTGGATTGGGCCTGAAACGCTGCATAGCAACAACATCGACATGTGGGGGCGTCAGACTGCAGGGGCCACCCTGCACGAGTCAAAATGCAACCCAACAGATTGCAGGGGTGACAAGGCAGTCCACAAAAGCATACACAAGCCCTCTGTCGCGGTGCTGCCAGGGCACGCAGATCACAAGAGCATGGAGATGCATGCGAGCCCTAATTGAAGCCACTGTGCGGGCGGGCATGATGAACCTGCGGGTGCGCACCTTGTTCTTGGCCTGACTAGGACTGCTGGGGCCCGCCTCTGCTCCATCCGCTGTTGCCGCCTGGCCATCAACCTCCAGCGTGTCCTCCTGAGCGCCTTGGCTAGCAGACCTGCCGCTGGGCTTGGTGGGGGTGGCCCGCTGAGTCCCACCTCCTGCTTGATGCTGGCATGGAGATGCCTGCTGGGAGGGGTCAGCATTGGGCTGGCCGCCAGCAGTGGCTGCTCTGGTGTCTCCTGACGGCTGGCTGGGCTGTGAGGTGGGCAGCCCTGCACGTCACAGTCAAGCAGCCTCATAGCAGGACCCAGCAGCAGTGCAGAAGATCATGGGACCTTGATCGAGCCCTGCTCATGGGACACGTGATGTTCTGTCACAACAGTGGCTGAGAGGTCCCATCGTCCTCTCCTGCGACCAACTCACCTGCTTGCCCATCTGCCTGCACATTGCTTGGAGTGGCTGACCGTGGCCTCTGCACAGCAAGTCACCATTGTGGTGAGCTTGTCATACCAGAGACAGCCGTTGTGACCATGCTGCACAGCATCTGCCTTGTATCACTGGCACTGTCAAAGAAGCCCATGATCACCGGACGAGCTCTGGGCCTGAGGCCTGCTGTTTTCAAAGCCGGCTGCCCAGCATTTGGAGTGAGGAAGTCAAATTCCATGTCTGATGCGCATGTGAAGTAAATGCGGAAATCATAGAAGGGTTTTTTAAGGGGGGATCAGTCATCCAATTTGGCCAGTATATCCTGTTACCTCAAGCAACCTGCTCTTTGTTTTGCCAATAGAATCTATCCCCCCTTGTCTGGCTTATTTCAAGCCTTGCGAGGTGTTCATGTAGAGGCTGCTTCATAAGGTGAGTGTCTGAGATAATCAAAAGCAGACTAAGCTTGAAATGCAGGTCATCTGGCAAATGGAAGGATCAATGTCTGTGCGAAACCTCCTTGGCTCAAAAGCCGCTCAATGTCTGCGTCAAGCCTGTTGCCTTCTCCATGTACAGGTACCCAGCGCCTCTGCCCTCAGCTGCTGCCTGGCTGCTCCTCTTGAGTTGCGCTGTGTGCTGGTCCCAATACCTGCGCAAGCAGCAGCTCCCAGATGCTGCCTTCCCCACCCCTACTTCCGCTCCCACTCCCACTCCAAGGACCACACTGCATGTGGAAGGCACCAGACACAGTATCAGCAGCTGGCAGGGCGCAGCACAAAGACAGCTGGCTTTCCATTGCTTGCCAGGGGGTCATCCTGTGTGCCTGCCACGCACCCTGCTTCACACTTTTCTTCCTGGAGTCAGGCGCTCTGTGGACTCTGCATTCTCCTTCCAGACAGAGCCATCCTCATACACCTCACGCTTCCAGATTGGGACTGTTGCCTTGAGCTCGTCAATTGCCCAGGCACAAGCCTGCAGGGAATCATCAGGCAGCTGGATGCATGCATGGGCTGCATGCGGGCATGATTTGCATCGCTGACAGCATCAGGCCACCTTGCAAGGCTGAAACAGCAGCTCGCTGTTTGTTTGAGTGCAGACGAGCATCTTTGCTACAGTGGCTTTCAGCAATGCTGCCTCACCTCAAGGGCATCCTTGCGGTGCGCAGAGGACATGGCAATGATCACGCTGGCCTCTCCAATTGGGCAAACCCCAGTCCTGTGTGCAACAGCCGTGCGCTTGACCTGCCAGCGCTTCATGGCGGTCTGGCAGAGCTCCTACACAGCCAGCACAGGGAGTGTAACAGTAGCTGATGCAGAGGCATTGGGACTGGCATGCAAGAAGCACGCAAGAACCATCCAAGCTTCACCTTTAGCTTTGCCTCTGCCATAGGGGCATAGGCCTCATACTCCAGCCTCACAACCTTCTTGCCCAGGAAGCTGTCCCTGGTGGTTCCAGAGAAGGTGGCCACTGCCCCTGCCTCTGGATCTTGCACAAATGCTGACAATTCCCCAAGCTCCAAAACGTCCGAGGTGACTCTGATGGACATCTGGGAGTCATCGGCTGCCATGTTGAGACAAGAACGTGGGGAAGAGGGGGGTGACGACCCCATGTAGCCCATGTCACAGATTGCAGCCCACTCTCACTCTGCTAGAATGTCTTACAAGTCGTGAGAAACAGGACGTCTTCATGACGAGCTGCAGTGCATTTAGGCAACAAGCAGAAAACGGGCAACATCAAGATCCAGAAAAGCTGATTTCACTGGCTTTGCAAACTATACTGTAGCAGCGCCTGCCGCAGGTGGGGCAGCAAGGTGGTGGGCCTCGGCTGCTCCATGAGAAGGCGCCGTCCAGAGTTGTTGTTGTTTGCGTATCTGCAGGCGTGGCATGAGGCTCGGGCTGACTTGTGCTGGATGTTGCTTCACATGCGAGGAGTCCTCAAGGGCTGAGACCGCAGCTGATCTTCTGAAGGGTCACTGAGCGTGGGCACGGCATCAGAGGGAAGTCTGAGCAACATGTGCGCCTGGAGCCATGGCTCTGTAAGCTGTAACTGAAAGGGCAGCTGAGGCCCAGGGAGTGGTTGCTGCCATCTCGTGCGAGCAGCGGGCAGCCGTGGGACGCTGGGACTAGTGGTGGGTGGCTGCCGCGGCGTCTCACCTCCATGGGCGGATGGCAACCACCACAATGACGGCAATGATGATGAGCAGAACGACGAGGGCGCAGCACATCCACTTGCGCGTGGACTTCTGCAGCTTCTTGGCCTTGATCAGCTCGCCCACGCCGCTCTCGACGTGATCGCGAGCTTTGGATACCTGCAGGGCAGAAGGGGCGTGGGTGAGTGCCAGCTCATGCTGCCTGGAGTGCTGGGAGCACAGGCAACGGGCCACCTGCTCAGGACTCCCCTGCCAACTTGCCAGCTGCAGCCTTTCCAGTGGCGGCCTGGTGCCAAGGGAACATGGTCTGCTGAGCAGCAGCTTGCAGCACCTCATCTCAGACCTCAACACGAGCTAAGCTACTCCTTGGCAGCCGCAGGACCAGAGCCGCAGATGACACGCCAGGCAGCACTGTTGACGATCCCCAACATGTCAAGGTCCCCCACTTGCTGCACCAATGCTGTCCAGCACCCTCTGTTGTGCTGTGACTGCAGGAGGCTTGCCGCAGTTTTGTCAGAGGTAGTACTGCGGGCTGGGCTGCGCATGCCAGAACGATGCCCCACCTGCTGCTCAATGTTGTCCAGCATCTCCCCCTGGGCCTCCACGAGCACAGCCATGTCTAGGAAGACCTGGTGCAGCTCCATTAGGCTCTTCTCCAGCTCCTTAACAGCCTCATGGCGCTCTTGCACCTCCGCCAGGGTGTCCAGCACCTGCCCAGCAGATGACAGCATTGTCTGAGAGGAATGTCTGAGAGGTGGGTGTGTATCAGCAGGGGGCAGGAAAGATGCTCACAGAATATGATTTAGAGGCTTGCCAGTGCCTACAGAGCAGTTGCCAATGGGGTTGAGCAGAATGCTGGGGCTCCTGCAGCTCTGTCAGCTGGAGAGTGTCTAGCACATGCGCAAGCAGCCAGCCAAGAGTCTGAGTGAAGATGCTAATGGCCTGCATGTTGAACAAAGCTGGTGGCCAGCAATTCGGTCGTCCGGCCATGTCTGCACGGCATGGCCAGTCAGGTATTGACAGAATGCTGCGAGAGGGGCAAGAGCGCAGCGTAGCTGTTTGCCATTGCTGTACAACATAGGCTGGGAAATTTCCCAAGCCAGATGCTCAAGCCTTGCAGGTGGAAGCAGTCTGCCTTCCAGGCTGAAGCAGATCTGGAGCAGTGTTGCAGGTCTCAACAATGAAGTGAGCCAGCGCAGCCACGGAGTTGCATACAAGGCTGGACACTGCTGCCCAAGGTGATTGTATGTGTCACAGCAGCAGTCCTGGTGACGCACAGCCTAGACTCACATGTCCCCTGCCCTGCTCCATGATGGCTTTCTGGAAGATGGTCTCGCTCTCCCCGCTGTCAATCATCTGATCAATCTCCTCCTCTGTGGCCTTGTTGCCAGTGACAGTCACCACCCGTCGTTGCACTGTATCCCTGAAGGCACGCGGCCATTCTCAGACTGGGCAGCAGTCGCTTGCTAAGCAGCCGACCCTTGCTTTCTGCAGCTGCACAATCATTCCCATGCAGGCATGCAGCTGGTCACTGAGCTGCTGCAAGCGTCTGTCCCTCTGCCAGGACGGTCTGCAGCTGTATGGGCGCCTGGCATGTGGGGTCAAGAATCACGCTGGCTTGCCTGCTGCTGTGAAGTGCAAGCACCCTGCAAAGGTCACTTCTGCCACCTGCAGCTGCCTGCATGCTCAGCAGGCTGGCTGATAATCCTCTACCAGTCCCTGTGTATGTAGAGAGCACAGCTGCAACCGATTTGGGCATACAGGAGGGAAATGTAGCTCCCTGGCACTGCATGTGCTTATGCAGCTTCTATGCTCCAGCAGGCCAGGCCCCAAGCCTCACAGCAGGGGCCAGCTATGCTCAATAACACACTACTGCCCCACCCCTGAGTGCAGCAGAGAACAATCCTGCTGCACCTGCAATGCCCGCCTGCTTCCGAAACCCGTGCGTGTGGCAAACACAATTGGAAGGAAGTTTGCAACAATTTCCAAGTGGAAGCACGCAGCCCTGGAGGGTCCACCATCCTATGCACCTGCCGTAGACATGCACAACAGGTGGACAGTCTGTTGTGCGCCTGCGACTCAGTATACCCCAAACCATCGGCTAAGGCACAGTACAATATCCATGAGTCAGACCCCATCTGTTGCCAGCTTGGCCTTGCAGCCTTGCGAATCTGTACCCTGCTGCCGGCCCACACCATTGAGCTACCCCTGAGCGCAGCACAGAGCGATGCTGCCCACCTGTACTCCTGCTGCAGGCGCGCGCGCAGATTTTGGAAGTCGCCCATCAGGTCTTTCAGCTTCTTGGACAGTGCGGCCGTGATGGCCGTCCGCGTGCGCTCGCTGGAGGAGCCTGGCCCGCAGCCCTGCAAGGGACCAAGAAACATGAATGCACGACCCTTAGTTCATGTTAGGCTTGCTGTCCCAGCTTGGGGAGGGGACGTGCAGTGGCCAGACGCGGACGCGGGCACAGCCTATGCAGATGGGCTGCTACATTGCGCCACCAGACCCTGCTTGCATGAATGCCTCCGTCAAAGTGCAGGATGCTTCCAGACATGCTCTTGATAAAGGACAGTTATGTGGCAAGAAAAAAAGCTGCGCACTAACAGGAGGGCAGAGGATGGTGCTCACCTTGCGATTGAGCGCGGCCTCATTCATTTTCATGAGCCTGTCTATCCTGTTCTTGCACTGGTGAGCTATTTTGTTGACTCCATCTATGTCGACCTGCAGCAGAAAGAGGCATTGGGGGAAAGACCTGAGCAGCACCACCATTGAAGCCACACTCTAGGGCAAAGGGCTCGATGCCCCATCAAAATGAAAGATGTATAGCAAGTCATTGCATCAGCCATGCTGGTCAGCAGAAGCTCTGCCTGGACTGGGACCTGAAGCTGCCTGCAGAGCACCATGCTCCTGGCCCCACCTGCATCTTTTCCCTCAGCTCCTTCATGTCTGCAGAGCGCGTGATGGTTTTCGAGCGCTCATGCATTTCCACGAGCTTGGTCTGGCTCTCCCGGATGGAGTTGAGCTGCACCTGCAGCCAGCCAGCAGATGAGATGAGACAAGAGGCTGGTCAGCAAACCTTAATGCCTGGCAGGGAGCAGCACGAAGCCAAAGACAGTGTAGGGAGGGTGGCAGTTGCGTGCGTGACATCTGTCGCCTTGCACATGTAATGTCATTCAGAAGGCTTTACAGCTTGGAGGTCGAGGGCTGCACACATGCCACTGACCTCCACCATGCGCCTGGAGCAGCAGTACCTGCCCAGACAGCATGCACTGCACCAGCCACACTAGGTGTGACTTCCTCAAGCAGCCTCTCAGCAGCTCAATCTTGAAGGCAGGGCAGACACTCACCTGGATGGGTATGAGAGCAGAGCACAGGCAGGCACTGCAGCCAGAGGGTATGTCTGGCAGGCCACAACTTCACCTTGATGGCTGTGACCTCTTGGAAAAATTCTTCCATGTGCTTGTCCTGGGGGACCTCCTGCGCTGCAGCTGGCGCCTCCACATCCCCACCGGGGCCGCCTGGCCGTGTGGGGGCCTCTGCGCCCTGCAGGATGAAAAGGCAAAGTCATGGGCCAGGGGAGGCTGTGCTGCGCTGCCCCCCTGCACGACAAGGCTGTGGAGTGACCGCCTCTTGTGGTTGCGGCGTTCCTAGTGCAGCTGCCAGGTGCAGGAACATCCTGCGATGCTGATGGGACGGCCCTGCACGGCTGGGAGACTGGCTTCTCCAGACGATGAACAGCGAATCCAAGCTACATGCAGCGTTGTCAAGAAAGCCTCTGCGTTTGCTCAGGCGTGTGCGCACACTGCTGCAGCGACACAAGGGCCAACCAGAGCTGACCTGTGACATGGTCAGAAAGCAGCAGTGCTAGCACCATTTGGTCCATCAGGAAGCCTGACCTCATGTGCCATGTTCAGGCCAGCTAACTCTTGCAGGCAGCGCCAGTCAGGGCGCAGCCAGCCATGCGTCTGCCGGCACAGCTGACATGATGTTTCATCAAGCCATTCGTGAATGAAGCAGCAGCATGGCATGCTCTCACTTTCACGGATAGCAGCAGGTCATTCATCCTGCTGCAGCTCCCTCGGTGCTGTCCTCAGTCAGTGCTGAGAGACTGATCAAGGGGGATGACAGGTGTGCTTGAGGATCCTTTCCCCCTGGCTCGGACCCAGTCTGCCACCTCACTGATGTGGCTGGCAGCTTTCAGAGCTCGACAATGGATGGAGAAAGGTGTCACAAGCCGTAATCGAGCCGGTCAGGCGCTGGACAAGAGAGACGCCCCCACTGCCATGCCGGTTCCGGTGAGGATGGTGGAGGACCCCGACACAGCTTGAAAGATGGCCCTCGAGTGGAGGGTAAAGAAGCGCGACTTGCTTTGCTGTCTGCTGCATGCTGCTTCTTGGGAGGCAACTTGCTGCCTGCTTCATGCTGCTTCTCTGGGTGGCACCAGGCTGCCCGCTTTATGCTGTCTCTCCGGGGATAGCTCCTCTGCTATAAGCTGCATAGGCACTCAAGGACCAACTGATGCAGAGCAAGGTGCAAGCCCTGCAGTTGCTGACTGTTGCCTCGCCAGCTACAGCTTTGAAGGCAAGCCTTGAGGCTGAGGCAGCGGGGCTCCAGTCCACAACCAGTAAAGGTGCAGCGGCTGCTTCTCAGCAGGACAGCGTCTTATGCTGCACCCTCTTCAAGAGTCCCACCTGGAATGCCTCGTTCTGGCTGTACCTTTCACTGGCCAGAGAGCATGCATGACAGGCTGTGCACAGGGGAATGTTCCACCTGGGCCCCATGGTCCTTGCCAAAGCTCTAGAGTCCGCCAAGCTCGTCAGCAGGAGATGTTTCTCTACAAGTCTGAGACAGGCAAAAGAGCCATCAAGACCTGGGGGCTGCCTCTTTTGTTCAGTCGAGAGAGCGTCATCCTTGAGTGTGTCAGGTGCACGTTTATGGCTATGATCTTTGGCACTTCTGGCATTGGCTGTCTACTGTCCGAACGGCCAGGCCCGCATGAAGCCCTCATTTAACCTGCCCCAGGTCAACGAGCCAGATCTGGCAGAGCTGTGGCCGCTTTGAAGCGTCGACTGCACCAACCAGTTCCGTTCACTGGGCTGGGCCACATGGCAGGTTTGGTTCCACCGCGCCCCGCATTCTGTGAAGAAACCTCACAGGCTCCGCTCAAAGCAGAGCGCAGGCAGCAGCTTGTGAGGCTGGACAGTGCGAGGTAAACTTTTGCCAGGGCTGCTCATTGCCCCGTGCCGTTAGCTTTGGATGCTTAATGAATGTCATTGCCAGTGCCAATGTATGGCTCAGGCTTCTGGCTGACATCTATATGTCCATCTCTTGGAGGAGAGCAGCTGCACATTGCAAAACCTCTCACCCCAGTCCTCTGACCCTGCACAGGGAAGAAGATGCGTCGACCGGCGCCATCACAGCTGTAGCAACGCTGTTGCAGTTGCTGCACACCCAGGACCAGGAGGCAGTCCATGCTGCATCCAACACCCTCAAACAGCTCGCAGGTGGGGCTGCTGACGCTCAACCTGGCTCTGGCCGCACCCACGGGCACCTCTCTCAGCTGAGCTGTCCCATTGCTGCAGGGTTTGATGACTCTCGGAGCCTTGTGGCAGTCAGGCTGCAGGGCCTGCCCACCAGCACGATGCTCAACGGGAAAGATGCCCCTAACTGGCTGGCAGAGGGCGTAAATGCCTTTGTAGATCTCATTTTGCTTGGTAAGCGGCTATCAACGACCGGCAGAGTCTCATTCCTGCCAATGGTTGAACTCATGCACAGCAAAAGAGCTGCAGCTGAATACGTTTGCCCCGTGCATGTGCCCTTTCGTGCTGGCTAAGGCCCATGTCAACCCCTGCCCCTTCTGCTGCAGAGCCAGAGTCAGAGGGACTCAGTGCTGCAGCCACGCGTTGCGTGCGCAGCCTAATGCTGTGGTGTGCCATTGGGCGAGGGGAGCCTGTCAGCCCGAGGTGAGCTTCTTGTCAGCATCAGGCGCCTGGTGTGGCTTCATTTAAGTGATCAATTGTAAGAAGCGGCCAGCTTGCTGAGACTCTGCCGGGCATACAAAAGGACGCCAAGAGCTTGGGGTGCCACTGCGCCGTGTAATGACCGTCTGCTTGGGCTACCTCCTATGAGTGGCTCCGGCCTCAAACCTGGCGGTCCTGTCCCCAGCTGTAGAGGCCGCTTCGGTCGCTTTGACTTTTGCTGAGCACCCCCGCCAGGATCGCCGTAAGCAGTCCTGCTCTTGCGCATGTTAGACAGGGCAGCTCTGGGCAGCATGATTCTGAGTTCAGGGCAGATGAACGGCCTGGAGAACTGGCTGCACTGTGATATTGGTGCAGCAGTGGGGGTATACACATCATTTGTACCCCAGGCAGGCTCCCTGAGTGTACTGCCTGACCTCTGAAGACAACGTACCCCGCTGCACAACCATAGGTAGCACTTTCAGTTACACTTAGTGGGAAGGCTGCCTGTATCGAGCAGGTTGGTGAGCAGGGCATTGCTGCTTCTTTGACCTGCTGCGGCCCCAAGGAGGTCCACTCAGCGTATCACCTGGTCCCCTGCAGGGATCTGGCCATCATTGCAGGCGATGTGGGCTACTGCTTGAGCGTGGAGAGTCAGGAGGCGGCGGTGAAGGCCATCCTGTGCGCGCTGGTGCTGCGCAGCCAGGTGCAGAACGAGGCGAGCAATGCCTACTACCCCTCCCGGGGGCGCAACAGCAGCGACTTGGGGTCCTACCGGGTGAGTCAGACAGCAGGGAGGGGAGGGGGGCTCAGCAGCATGGCTGCCCAGTACTGAATAGCTGTCCCCCTTCCAGAAGACTTGAAGCTTGAGTTCGCCACCTGTGGGGCGTGTGCTCATGCCGTCCATTGCTGCAGCCCGTGCACGATTTGGCAGCCATGGAGGGTTGGCCAACTCCTTTGCATGCCACTGGGTAATGTGAGTGTGCGAGCTGGTCTGATGCTACCCTCAAATCCTGTGGCCGAGCGGGGTGCTGACCCGGCAGGGGTGCTGAACAATGCTCACTGTCCTTTACATGGATGCAGAGCATCTTGGATTGGCAACAGCAGCAATTTTGCTGAGGAAGGCAGCCTCTGCATGGCCAGGCTAGCAGTGGCAGATGCAGCAGGTGCATGGATCCTGGGGTCAGACTGGGTGGACGTGTGGCATGCTGTGCTGGCTGCATCTGGGACACGTTCCTGCCAAGTGTGATGAGGCGCTCATCTGGGTGTGTGCAGGCACTGATGAAAGTGTCCAAGTCGCTGACCTGGCATGGGGAGCCCTCGCCTGCAGGGTCCCTCGCACTGTGGGGGCTGGGCTTGCTGGCCTGCTGCGAGGGCCTTCAGGAGCAGCTTCTGCTGGCCGGTGAGCTGCAGCAGCAGGCCTGGCAGCCATGATCCAGGGGTTCAGCAGGCACAGATTTCTTGCGAGGCCAGCGGGCTGGTAGCAGGCAGCTGACCACAGCATCTCTGCCATGGTTACTGGTTGGGCCCAGGCAGCTGAGCACACACTGTCTGCCATGTGATCAGCTCCATGCTGCTCATTGGCAGCATGCCCCTTCTGCAGGAGCCCTCACACTGCTCGAAGGTCTGCAGGTAATCATCAAGGCTGCTGGAGAAAGGCCTCGAGCCTGCCTGCTGTGCTTTCCAACCTGACTCGCTACAACTCCCAACACTTGCTTGGAGGCTGTCCACTGCGGGGGTGAACCTCACCTACTGCTCTCGAGTCAGCACCCCTGCAGGCCATGCCCTCTACCTTGCCTGGAGGCTGCCTGTTGGGCACATACAGACAGACCTGACTGGACCTGCAGGCGGCGCCCACAACCTGGTGAGCATCTTGGCGCGCCCCAGCCGCCAGATGCAGCAGGCGGCCGTGCACGCCCTGGCCTCCCTGGCGCACCGCTTTGCTGAGCCAGTGGCGCAGGTCATGCTGGAGCAGTCAGGTGAGGGACATGCAGCAGCTGCGCGTACATTACGTGCCCTGATAGGCACTGGCCCGCACAGTACCTGGCATGCAATGCACCTGCAGGATGTAGGTCTCAGCCGGCAGCTGTTTGCAGGCAGCAGGCCATGTGACCGCACCAGAGCAGCCTTACATAGTAGATGAGTGAATGTTCCCCCCATCTGCTGCTGCACACTGCCTGGGACTTATCAACCTCCTTTGGCCAGCAGTCTCCTTCTTGCCCACAACGGTGCTTGTCAAGATGCTTGTGGTACATTGTTGTTCTACACACACAAGTCATAAACAGGGCCCGCAGCTCCTTCATCAGCTGCATGCAAGTGGCCGGGGCATGCAGCACAAGCCCCATCCTGAGCTGCCGCCCACTGGCTGTGCAGGCGTGGGCCCTCTCATCACAGCGGTGCGCATGATGCTGTCCCACCTGAATGATGCGCGGGAGACGCTGCTCCTCCTGCTGGCCCTCGGCCTGCTGCAGGAGCTCATGCAGACCCAGTCTGGCAAGGTGCGGCTGCCCCGCTGCAGAGGCTTGCTGTGCCAAGCTGTGGTGGAGTCTTGATGGAGGCTCTGCACCGCCCTGGTGCATGCAGCCTGGACGTATACGCCTGACATCGTTCCAAACAGGGCAGCACAGGATGCAAGGCAGAGCATTTTGTGCAGAGTTCACTGCACTGCTCAGTGGTGGCAACAGGAGCCAGTGTTGGGCAGCCAGGGCAAGTTTGTCTTGCACACAGAGCCCATTCTGAGCAATGAGCTGCTGCGACCGGTGCTGTGCAGGCCATTGCTAAGCTGGTGCGCCGCCACCGAGGTACCGCTCTGCTCATCGACTGCACCCACAGCCTGGTGCCAGAGATCCAGCTGCCTGCCCAGGACTGCCTCGCGCTGCTCATGCAGCTGCTGGAAGAGCAGGGGCTGCTGCTGTCAAGTGAGTCTCAGCTGTAAAAGTCAAGGTTCCTGAGAGAGTGTGCACCCAGACCCCTTTGGGACGGCACAGCTTTGAGCTCAGGCTGCTGTATAGCAATGCTGCTCAGCCTGCCTCATGAGACACCGGGTGCATTGCGTGAGTCTTTGTCCTGCTGAGGTGTGGCTGATGCCAGCACTGTCTCAGAGCCACCCTGTGCTCCAGATCACCACCTGCCTGCCTGCAGACGCCAGCGAAATCTTCACCACCCAGGGCAGCCTAACCAGCCTGCAGTGCGGGGGGCCTGAGTCTTTGGCAGCCCCGCCTGGTGCCCTGGACTCCCTGCTGCTCCCTGGCCCCGAGCAGCTGGCCGAAGACATCACCCTGTCCCCACAGCTGCTGGATAGCGAGAACGTGATTGAGCTGTTTGTGCCCCTGCCCCCGCCAGCACAGCACAGCCCCCTGGTGGAGGGTTTGCTCGACAGCCCTACACCCCCGGGGGGCGGGGCAGCCCTGGCCAAGGCCGTAGGCCTGCAGCTGAGCCAGGAGATGGGTGGCAGCGCACGCCTGGGCGGCAGGGTGCCCCCCGAGCAGATACAGACGAGCTCGGATGTGCACAGCAGCGAGGGAGTGCCCAATGCGATGACTGAGGCTGGGGCGGCTGCTGCCCTGCTGCTGCGCAGCGGAGGGGCCTCCAGCATGCTCAACACGGGGGGATCCTTCTGGCGCACCACCATGGCTTTTGAGCAGGACATGCATGGCAGCAGCCGCGCCCAAGCGCCGGGCACCCCTGGGCAGACGGTGGAGCTGGCAGCTGCTGGGCAGGACGCCAAGGGCAAGGCTCCTGCGGTGGCAATGTCCACCGGCAGCAGCACCAACAGTGCTGCTGAGGCGGGCCCTGTTGCAGAGGCGCTGCCGCCTGCAGAGCCTGCTGCGCAGCCAGCTGCTGCTGCTGGTGCTGCGCCTGCAGAGCAGGTGGATTGGCACCTGCAGCAGGACGACCACCAGCAGCAGCAGCAGCAGGTGCCCTTCCCCCCGCCGCAGAAGCAGCAGCAAGGGCAGGCGGATGCCCTGCAGAAGGCTGCTCGCCAGGGGAAGCAGCCAGCACGCGCTGCCAGCCCTGCTTCGCCACAGCAGGAGCAGCAGCAGCAGAGTTTGAGATCTGTGCCGCCATGGCCTGTGCCAATGCCAAAGGTGGATGGCCCCGGCAGCAGCAGGGCCACCGGGACGGTGCCTTCCCTGCGCACCAGGAGCCTGTCCAACTTTGGTGGCATGCCTGATGCTGCGATGGGACGCTCATTTGAGGCCAGCAGGCGGCTGGCAGCTGCCAGCGAGATGGCTGGCCCCCTGCAGGAGCAGGAAGCTGCTCCCCCGAAGTCATATGGGCAGAGGTCGGCGACTGGGCAGCACATGGCTTCTGGCGACGACAAGGTGGGTGGCCCTGCAGCATGCATTATACTGCAGCTCGTGAAAGGTCAAACAGTTTGCCCCTTATATAGAACACAGGTCTGCCAACACCCAGGCCAGGTTGCTGTGCCTGCCCAGTCCACAGGACTGCTACCTTCCAGAAGTTGTAATCAATGAGCACTGTCCTCCTGGTGTCCCCAATCAGAGCCGCACACAACTGCTGAAGTCCTGCTGCATGCTGCACTCTCCTGCTGGTGACCTTGGACCACCCTGCTGCTCAGTCAGAGGCCTCTTGTCATTCAGCCTCAGCCACCCCTGCTGCTGCCTGCAGGCTGGTCCCAGCAGCAGCCACGCATACAGCGCTGTCCCCAGCGCAGAACCCTTCGAGGTCATCACTGTCACCCCGCCGCAGGGCCCCCACATCACGCGCACCCAGAAGCTGTTCCTGCGCCACATCCGTCGCAACAGCACAGTCAGCACGGCTGGCAGTGCAGCTCAAACCCCGCGGGAGGTGAGCGGACTCAGCGAGATCCAGCCTGTCGTGGATCCCAGCGGAGGCAGCTTCAGCGTGGAGGTGGGTTCCTGCCACTGCACTTATACTCAATCAGTGCTTTGCACTGACAGCTCAGGCGAACAGGTGCAGCCTGCCCTGCCCCTGCAGTCACCAGAGTCAGTTCACCACTGAGGTGACTTCCTGTCACTGCCTGTACTGCATTACTGCATCCCTTACTTGCAGCATGCCCTCACGGCTGCGGCAGACAAGGGCAGCCTGTTCGATGTGCTCACGGCGTGCCACAACAATGGCCTGTGAAAGCCTGTTTGATGCGCTCACGGCGTGTCAAAACAATGGCCTGTACTGGTGAGAGGGAAGTGACCACCCGTGAGCCCTGCTTGGGGTGAAGCATCAAGCGGGACGAGTGTGCATAAAAGTTACTACAGGGCGGACCCCTGCAGCCAGTAGCATACTGGTCTCCTGTGCCGCTGCTCAGAAGCATCATCTGCATTGCATCCAGCACCTCACCCTCCAAGTCAAAAGTCATGTTGACTCTTGTGCAGGTGGACTCGTCCACCGGCAGCGGCGTGCTGACCTCCAGCGCCAGCAGCCACAGGAAGAAGGTCAACATTCGCAAGGGTGCCCTGAAGCGGCTGAGGCAGGCCGGCACCTGGCTGGACAAGAAGTTGGCTGAGATAGAGCACATAGACGCCTCCAAATCACCCTACAGCAACACCAATGTAAGCATCAACGAGTTTTTCCCAAGCGACTTTTACCGGCGGTGACAATTCGTGCAATTCCCAGTGGGAGAGAGGTATTGTCGCTGCACCTTTAAAGCATTTTGGCCAGGCCCCTTGCATGCTGGCCCACCTGTGAAACTCATATGAGTCCTCATCCAACTGGTTGTCCCCATGGACCCTTGCGCTGCGGTACAAGGGTCTGTCAGTAACCAACAACCACCCCTTATATGTTCAAGTGAGCTATAGCTATGATGACCATCTCCAATCCCACTCTTCCTGAGACCCTCTTGCTCTGGTGCCAGCTCCACAACTCACGCAGCAGTCCCTGCTGAGTTGGGACTGCACCCATATGAGGGCCCCGCTTTCTGCTGGCCCACTGCTGATGGGGCAGCGGAGCCCGGTGCAGTGCTTGCCAAGGGGTAACCTCTTTGTTGAACTTTTGAGTCAGGACTGGGCTTCTGTTTTGTTGAATCATGCATCTGTAAAGGCGCCAAACAAGCGTCACGCATTGCCAAACTCATGTGCGTCACCAAAGATGTCATTGGCTAGCTGCTTGCCAAGGGCTGACTCCTCCATGAAGTTTATTTTTTCACAACTCTGAATTTTTCAATCATGCATTTGTAAGCAACCTGAAACAGTGTCACACGTCGTCAAACTCATGTGCATCACCAAAGATGTCTTCTTGCTGCTGTTCCTGCAGGCAATTCTGCACAATTGAGGCTGGGTGCTTTGCAGAGCGCGGAGGTAGAGCAAAGTCTGCATGACTGAGACTTAGTGCTGTGTCAGAAGACAGAGCAAGCATGCATTGCTCACCTCATCCTGGCATGGCTCAGCGGCCGGCAGTGTGCCAGACCTCTGCTCTGCCTGCATCGCAAAGGCAGAAATCTGGTCGGCTGCTACCTGGGTGATGGGTGGGCATGCTGAGAGTACTCACAGCCACAGGAGAGCTCAGGGCATGGCCCTGGCTGCCTTTGGAGGCCTGCTGTGCCCACACAGCAGCGGAATTGCTTCCGATTGGGGAGCTACAGCAGCATCAGGCACTCATCAGCCACCATGAGAGGGACTGCTGAAAGCTGCTGGGCTCCAAGAGAGGCCTCTCACTGGGCTTTTTCTGTGAGGTGCCTTCCTGAGGCATTGGGCACAGCAGATCTCTCAAAGCTCACAGACCACTTGCAGGCATCCTGCTGCAGGCGACCACCAGCTGTCAAATTCTCTTTCTGGGGAAGGGCAGTGGGAAGTGCTCAAAGCTGCTGAGCTCCTCCTGCAGTTGGCGTGTTGCCTTGCAGGCACCCATCTGCTGATGCTGTGCCTTCTTCAAAGGGGCAGGGGGGGGAATGGGGGATGAGAGTGCTCAAGGAGGCTTGGCTCCTAAATCTTCTGCACTCCTCCTGCAATGGCATGCAAGCGCCCACCTGCTGATGCCGCGCCCGCTTCAGGGGGGAGGGCAGATGGGAGTGCTCAAAGCTGCTGCCAAGCTCCTCCTCCTCGTCCCGCTTCTGCCTCTTCAGACCCTGGGGCAGGGGCGGCCGCAGGTGTGCTGCGGCCGGCGGTTGGTTCAGAGCCTCAGACAGCTGCGGACAACATAGGAGGCCTGGAGCGTGAATAGCATCTGCCAGGGCATGTCTGGCAATCCTTCTGAGTGCAGCGGCGGGGGAGTCTGGGCCCCACATAGATGTAGATGCACAGGCTGTGTCAGCTAGAAGCAGGGGTTGAATGCCAATCCCAACTCTAGGGGCAGGTCTGCTGCGTGTGGCGGCTGGTGCTGCGCCTTAGACAGCTGTTGGTACTCAATGGATGCAGGAGCTAGCCTTGAGCTGAGTGCCAGTAGCCCCTTCCAGGGCACTTCTGGCGTGCCTCTGCTGCACATGCCAGCTTCTGGCGGTTCAGACAGCTGCATAAGCACAGTGAGGCTGCAGCAGTGGCGTGGTGCAGAAGGCATCGATTGCATCTTCTTGCAGTGACGGCAGCCTGCACAGACAAGCCAAAGCTTCTGTGCTTGGACACTGCGGTCGGCCCAACCAGAACTTGAATGTTGCCCTGTTACAGAGGGGCCTGGTGCTGAGCTTTGCAGATTTGCATGCACTGGGGTTGCAGCCATCAGACACAAGCAAATAAGTCAGCCTGTCACTGGGGCTGACTTCTTTTCAGCAAGGGTGATACACAGAGGTCTCAAGCTCATGCTGCAGGGGAGAAGAAGTCAATGTGCTGACACTGTGCTGTGAGCATGTGGACCTGTCCCCAGGTCTGAGGCACTGCCTTTGTCTGCAGAGGCGGCACAGCAAGCTGTGGTCTGCCCACCTCTGAATGCAACCACAACTCAGGCCCAGCCAGTAGACAGGGTACATCTGTTCACATCAACCTATGGCAAGCCCTCCGCATAGCCTGGCTGCACTGTTGCTCAGCCTGGCCTTGCACACAGGAGCTGCTCATGCCTCATTCCAGACTGTTCAGCTGCTTCCATTGGCACTCACCAGCACAGGCTCGTCAGGGTCCTCCCCGCCCTCCTCCCCGGTGGGGTCCCAGTAGTGCAGGTCGCGGCGCCACTTCCTGATCTGCCCATCAAAGCTGCGCTTGCTGCAGATCTGGCGGATGTCAGGGGTCGCAGGGTTGACCTTCAGGGGCCCAGGCGTGCAGTGCCGCATGTGCCTGTAATGTTTTAGGGATTGCTTGGGGCACTGCATGTGGTGAACCTTGAAGCAGCAGAAAGCCGGCTTACTTGGGGATCTGCTCCAGGTAGCATTGGTACCCCAGGGTATTCTTGCCAAAGTCTACTTGCTTCTGCCGCACCTGCAGCCTGCGTTTGTCTGTCTCCTCTAGCAGAGCCTTCTTCACTGGGCCTGCAGAGTGCACAGCAAGTCAGGTGGTGCATGGTTGGTGGCATGCTGCATTTGTGCTTGATCGGGCATTCACCTGCGTCCACCTTGAATTGCTCTGTGAAGCACCTTCCGGCCTGCCGCTGGCTTGATCGCTCTGCCTTGCCAAGTGAAGATGTCATGCCGATGCAGCTGCATTGATCAGCAGCGTCGCAAAGTCGTTTGACCATGATCCACAGTGTCCGCCGGCTCACGAGTGCCGCTTGCTGCTGCAACTGCCGTCCCAAACCCGCTCATCCTTTGGAGCATCATCTGCTGAGCTTCAGAAGTGGGCCCAACTGTTTCAGGATGTGCATTAATGTGCAGCTGGTCATGTTTTGCAGGAGTTTCGGGCTTTGTGCATGTCAGCAACAGAGAGCTGATGCTTCTACTCACCCAGCACACAGATCTTGTTCGTGATGCAGACCATCTCCCAGCTGTTCCTCGATATTGCTGGCAAGCTCATTGGTACCAGCGCCAAGAGGAGCAGACTTGCCAGATGCATATCAGGGGCTGGATGTCAGCATCACCTGAGTCTCTGTGACATGGCAGAGAAAAGGACCATGCTTACCAGCCCTTGACCTTTGCTGCAGAGCCTGCCATGAGCGAGGAGGACGAGCTCCGCACCTCAAGCTCAGGGAGGACGCAGCTCAGCAAACTGCCTTCTGGCAGATTTTCCTTGAGGAGCGTGACATCTGGAAGTGCCATGGGGTCAAAACATAAGTGCAGCGTGTGACCAAACCTGGAGGGCAATGAGGGCAGGGCACAGATCGCCCAGGTCAACATGCAGCTCAGCCATATGTGAGGCAGCACAGCGGGCAAGCAGGCAGCGTGGCTGTTCACTTTGCTCAGCTTTGAGGCCAAGCTTGCTGCTGCAGCTGGCGAGCAGGTGGGCTTGGTGAACACCATGTGGAACGATGATGAACAGGTGAGCCGCACATCAATCATTATAGTGGGATGTGTACATCAAAAATTCTGGCCTTGGTACCCTGGGTGTATGGCGTAATGGATAACGCATGGCTTCTCGCTCAGTTATGGTCGGTCTTCGGAACCGAAGAATCTGGTCTAGAGTTCGAGTTCGAACTCTGCCATTTTCGCGTTGTTCTCCACACTGGAGGATCCGAGGTTCGACCCCTGCTACACAAGAACACTGGTAGAATCAGAAAACCTCATTTTGGCTGGGGCGATGTGATGTGAGATTTCGAGGCGTTCTCGCTGTCAAGGCAACAACAGTGGGAGACGACACTTATGGTGATCTGTCGTTTTTGCGCTTGCAGCCTGACTTGCAAGGAAAATCCCGTTCCAGGGGAGGGGAGGGGAGTTCTGGTGACAGATTCTGGCTTCACAGCAGAAAAGAGGCCAGAATGCAGTCCAGCAGTAGGACAGTAGTTTCAGACTGGCATTTCAGAGCTGAAGGGACAACAAGGGCATGACTCAAGGAGGCTATCATGGTGTGTGGGGATATATCTCCCTGTGAATGTGCAATCTGCTCAGAAGGGACGGCCAATTGAAGCTTAAACCCAAGTACCTCGCCTCATTTACGGAAGTGAGGAAGCTGACTTGCTAGTTGGTGCCTGGTGTCCAGCACTTTGTGTGCTGACAGTTCATAACATCCAACGGCTGGCTTTCTGATATGGTCTGGGAGGTGCCATGTGGTATTTTGACATTCCAGTATGTAACAAGTTCTTGCTACATACTGGACAAGTCAGTATACCACACTTTAGGTTGGGTTGTGCCCATCCAAAAGGAGTCCTGGGTTTACTCACGGAACTGTCCATTCAAAGGCCCTGAGCCATTGGGTGGCGCTTCAGCTGCGACTTAGACGGCAAAGGGACATGGCCCCTTCTTGGGAGCCTATGCTGTCACAAAGCATGTCCCTGCCTCCAGGGTATGCAGGCTACAATGCTCTAGTGAAGTTTTGCCATAGCAGCACAGGTCAATGGCAGGAATGCTGAGGAGTCCACTGGCAACCGGTCCTGCCTTGGGTCCGCAGTAGGCTTGTTCATCATGCCACAAGTGCAGGCTTCAATCATTTGGTTGCACTCAGCGCGAGGAGCCTGACCTGATCCATCTAGACTGGTGTCCCCGATTGGGGCTGTGTGACTGGTAGGGGTCCTATAGTACACTATCTGACTTAGGTCTGACCTGACCAATCTGACTCCCCTTCTGCTCAAACATAGGCAGAGCTCTTAGCTTAAAGACTATGATGTTGTAGGCCAGAGATTGGCAGATCACACGGTTGGGGCAGCAGACCCTGCAGGCCAGCCTCAACGGGACAGTCTTGGAGTCTGCACACAAGCCCAGGACCTGCTGAGGCCCTCTGCAGGGGCGGCTGCCATGGCTCAGCCTGCCATCAAACTGGAATGCACCAAGGAGCCTTACAAGGCGCCATGCCTGCCCCGCAGAATGTGAGCCACCATGCAGCTCTGCTCAGAGCTCACAGCCTGCTGGCAGCCAGCAACACCTTCTTACAGGGCATTTACCTTGCACATTGCTGGCGCCCATGCCTGCAGCGCAGATCTGGCATGCTGCTGTGGTTTGATGTCCTGCTCAGTGCTTGGTCCTGGCTGCCTGCAGCGAGAGCGTCCAGTTTCGGACCATGGGGCCCTCCGAGATGACCAGTGCAGGAGAGCTGCATGTGTTCCAGGGGAACCTGTACACTGCAAATGATGTGAGCTGCACAACATGGACAAGAGCTGCCCAACAGGACCACCTCTCCATGCACTGGTTTGCCTGCTGCACTGCACAGCGCAAGGGACCCCAAGCTGTGCTTCAAATTGTTGAATGCCTGCTGCATTGCACCTTATGGTTGACACCATCCACTAAGCTACACCGCAATTCAGGACTGCCACCTTTTACAGACCTGGCTGCTGCAGAGGGGTGATCGCATTCCGCTGGAAGGGGGCCCGCTGGATCAGCGCCTGGTGAGCCATGGCGCCAGCATTTGTGATAGCTCAGCAAGCCCAGCAGTTTCGTTCCATCTCTGTCTCCTTATGTGCAGCCCGCTCTCCTCTATCAGGCGCTGAGGGTCGCGTTCATGGCTGCAGGGCGTCAGCAACAAGAGGGCGGAATGCACGACCTGTGGGCAGAAGCTGGCGGAGTGCACCGGGCACTTTGGTGAGTGGCATTGTGTTGTCTTCTGACAGGGCAGTGCTGCCAGCCAGCCCAATTGCCCAGTGGGGAAGGACAGCTTGTCTGACGCCGCTTGTCAGCCATCTTGCCTGGCAATGACAGAGGCAAGTGCGTGCAGCACCACACTGGCCCGCTGCAGTCAGACATGGTGCACTCAAGACCTGCCTGTCCATTGCTGCCTGGGCTAGAATAGCCACCTACCCTCTGGTGGCCTTGAGCAGGCTTCCTGCTCAAGTATGACCCACCTTGACGGTACCTCTGCCGCACAGCCTCACCTTGCACCAAGTGCATCAGGAGCTCTGCTGCCTCCTCGCAGTCTCCATTCCTCACAGCCCGTTGTTGCCCTGCAGGCTACATCAAACTGGAGCTGCCCGTATTCCACATAGGCTACTTCCGGAACACAATTGCCATCCTGAACTGCATCTGCAAGTCCTGCTCGCGGGTGATGCTGGAGGGGGAGGAGCACCGCAGGTTCTTCAAGTGAGTTTGAATGAGCCGTGGACCTGCAGACTTGGTCACAGAGTGCACCATGGGAAGATGGGCCATGCTCCATGGTGTGCCGTGGCTTTCGAGAGTGCTTGTGGGCCACCCACCACAGGCGCAGGGCCACACTGAGCTGGGGACGTCAGAGCGTGTTGTTACCCTGACTGACTCTAAGCAGGAATGTAGCTGAGCTGTTGAGGTCTGACCCTGCAGGCGCATGTCCAATACCAAGTTGGAGCGGGCCCAGCGCCAGAGCAGCTTTGCTGCCATCCTGAAAGCGTGCAAAAAGGTCAAGATGTGCCCCTGGTGTGGCGAGACCAACGGAATGGTCAAGTGAGCCCAGGGCAGCACAGTCCAGCCCTCACCAGCACGGTGCCTTGACATGGTGCAGACCTCTGTGCACCTCAGCCACCTGAACAGTGTTCTGGCAGCATCTCATGCCTAGCATCAGGGGCTAGTGCGTTGGTGTCCCCAATGTAAGGAATCACAGCCAGCCTGTCCTGTGGTTGCCACTGCCAAACAGTGGGTGCAAGCCGGATTGAAGTATTGACGCATGCAGACTTGCAAGTGCTGCATCATTGGCCTCATAAGTGCTTGTGGGGAGCCCCTCCTCTCTATAGAGCACATGATTTTGACTTTGTCCCTCTACACATGTGGTGATGCAGCGCCAGCCCTTGGTGTTGCTTGCAGGAAGCTGCCGCATGCCTTGAAAATTCTGCACCTGAAGTTTGCAAAGGACATCGTTGCCCTTGAGGCTTATATTGAGGAGCTGGAGTCAGCCATGAGGAGGAATGAGCACATCAAGCCCCAGCTGACAGGTCTTAAGGTGCGTACTCTGCTGCAGGCAGTTGTTGCCAAGCCAGACAGCACAGTGAGACATAGGAACTTTGCTTTAGGCCTGACTGCAATGCTGACGAGCTCTGCTTGCCAATGTTGCAAATGAATTCCTGCACACCACTCCTGAACCGCGCTGGCTGTGGTCTACCAGCATCAGTGCGGCTCAATAGCATGCACACCCTGGTCACATCCAGCGCTAGCAGTCTGAGGGGGGGGCTGGGCTCACTTCAAGCGAGTGTTCACTGTCCTTGGTGCAGCACCTTGCCTGTGGAGGGCGCTGCTCATCTTGCCTACCTGCCTGCTGTCGCACTTTCTGCATGCCTGCCTGCCTGCCTGCCCTGCAGCTCGGGGTCGGCCCCTGACCCATGTGGCTGCTAGGTCTGCTTTCTGCTGACAAATCTGCTTTGAATGCCAGTTCTAGAAAAATGGAGACAGCAAGAAACCCACACAGGCGCTGCAGGTGACCATCTGCTCTGTTTACCCGCCCATGCAGATTGGCGATGACCTGAGACCCACACGGGTGCTGGACCTGTTCAAGAAGATCACTGTGGAGGACTGCGTCCTGCTGGACGTGCGCGATCGCCCAGAGAACCTGCTGATGACCCACGTGCCGGTGCCCCCTGTCGCCATTCGGCCCAGCGTGGAGATGGACTCAGGGCAGGGCAGCAACGAGGATGATATCACTGTCAAGATCAGGGTGGGTTGCTCCAGTGGGGTCCCTTTGCTGCTGCTGGCTGTGGCTTTGAAGGCAGAGCATGTGTGGCTCTGCTGTGGAAAGATGACTTGGCTGCAGCCTTAAGGGTGCTCCTGTGATGGCATGCAAGCTCTGTGCTGGCTGGCGCGCAGGTTCAGCCGCCTCCAGGCTCTGGATGCTGGTTTGAGAGGTTACTGGCTACCAGCACCAGCATGCTCCACAACAACACAGGGCGGCACTGCACGCTGATGCCTACTGCAGGTGCTGTCCGAGGCCTATCAACAGGTGTCATGCCCAGGTATAACGCCCATATTGTAGTATTGGTCGTTTTGCTGCATCAACCTGCCCAGTTTCTTGCCTGCCTGCCTGCAGGACCTGATTCAGTACAACAATGCTATCCGGCAAGACCTGGCACGGGGAACTACAGACACGCACCTGCAGGAGCGCTGGGAGATGGTGCAGCAGTGCGCGGCCCAGATCATCAACAGCGACCTGCCCGGCATGCAGACCGCAGGGCAGGCGCCTGTCAAGCCTATGAGGTGGGCTGCCCTGCTCAGCATGCCTGACACCTGGCGTCTGCAGGCTTGCTGGCTGCACCAGGTGGCCATCAATTCCCTGACGAGGTCTCTGTACACTTGACCCAGTTCAGAGCTCGTCTAAGTTGCTGGCAAGCCAGCTTGCCTGCTTGTGCAGCTGCATGGCAGACAGTGCTGTGAGCATCTTCAGGTAGTTGTGTCCCTCTGCAGCGCCTACATGCCACACAACACAAGTTCAGCTTTCCTTGAACAGGCCAGCGCCGGCAACGCAGAGGTGCAGGCTTAGAAGTGTCCTGCGCAGCCCCACCATGCGCCCTGTGTGCTGCGCTGCAGGGGCTTTGTGCAGCGGCTGAAGGGCAAGCAGGGGCGCTTCCGGGGCAACCTGTCGGGGAAGCGGGTGGACTTCAGTGGGCGCACAGTCATCTCCCCCGACCCCAACCTGGGGGTGCATGAGGTGGCTGTGCCCCTGCAGGTGGCGCGGCTGCTGACCTACCCTGAGAGGGTCACCGACCACAACATGGACAAGCTGCAGCAGTGTGTCCGCAATGGTGAGGTTGTGCAGGGCTGTGGGCAGCTGCCTGATCTGATGTGCCCTGTGGGCACGCTGCGGCAGGGCAGGCGCAGCGGTGATGCTGGAAGTACTACTGTGCCTGGATGCACAGCAGTGCGTGTGCAAGAGTAAGAATGCATGGGGCTGTTTGGGCCCTGGTGTTATCACAAACACACTGAAGCAGTGCGAGCGCTGAGGTGAGGCATTGAGGACCTGCCTGTCAAATTATTTGGCTGCTGGATCAGGTGCTGCACACTGTGTGCGATCATCCAGCTACTCTGCCTGGGGCACTGTGTCGCAGTTGACAAGGTCATGGCTGGCAATGTGAGGCGCGCTGACAAGGTCATGGCTGGCAATGTGAGGCACGCCTGCTGCATAACAAGACCAGCTGGAGAGATGGAGGCTGGACTGCCTGCTACCAGTGCTGTGGGAAGTGCTTGCGTACACACAGCAGAGGGACTTGCCAACTTCAGCTCGACTCCTGGCTTGGTACTTGCAAGTGCACCCCCATGTATAGCAGCTGCGCTTCCCCGTATTCTGCAGACAGGATGCACTGGCCGAGCCGGGTGTCGCTACAGCTAGTGCTGCTGCCACATACCCAGTCTCAATCATTGCTCAGCAGGGAGTGGGCAGGGGTTCAAGCAGGTTGTGCACATCAGGCTGCGTGTTTGTGACAATTCCTGTGTCCGGCGGCAATACAGTTGTCCTGCAAGACGCACTGACTGGTAGCGTTTCTGTGCAGTTGTGGTCACTTCTGTTGCGCCAAGTGCGCCCACAGACAGCTGCTGCGCCTTGCAGGCATGACACAGTGGCCAGGGGCCGTCTCAGTGCAGCTGCCCGATGGCAAGTTCAACCTCAAGTTTGCTGACCGCAATGCCATTGCCAAGGAGCTGAGGCCCGGGGACATTGTGGAGCGTCACTTGGAGAACGGGGACGTGGTGCTGTTCAACAGGCAGCCCTCGCTGCACAGAATGAGCATCATGGCGCACCGTGTACGCGTCATGCCTTGGAGGTGGGGGCAAAGCCACCTGCTTGTGGTAATAGAGATGAGGCCCTGATGTGCTCACATGTGCCTTAAGCACGGAGAGCCCTGGGCTGGTGTGGCACTGGGCCTGGCATTATTGTCAGAGCGCACCGCTGGTCATGTTATGGCAGTGAGTGCACACCAACTGCAGGCTGCAAGGGCTGATGGTCTGCTTGGCATGAGATCTCAAAGTGCCTAACTGCATTTCAAGCCATGAGATCGGGCCAGGGTGACCATGGCTGACTAGCGTTGTGCTTGGCATAGCATACAAGGGAAGGCACACAGCAGAGGCCAAGCCACTGTGCCTTTTGCGGGGAAGCAGCTGAGACGGCACACTCGGATTCTTGATCATTCATGGGCGGGTGTCTGCTGGCAAAGTCACCACTTCAGGTGTGAAGACACAAAAACCATGGGCATCGTGACCAGGAGTGGCATTCACAGGCAGGAAGCCTTTCGCCACAGCTGTATAGCTGAATGAAGATTGACGTCTAGTCTGATTACACCAAAAAGGTTGGGCAGCCAGTAATCGTGTTGTTGGGCCCCCTCTACAGCGGAGGGGGGGGGGGGGGGATCGGGGCAGCACCTGTGCTGCAACGCCCTTATGTGATCTTTCTGCAGGACGTTGCGCTTTAATGAATGCGTGTGCAGCCCCTACAACGCTGACTTTGACGGTGACGAGATGAATCTGCATGTGCCCCAGACGGAGGAGGCACGAACGGAGGCCATCCAGCTCATGGGCGTGGTCAACAACCTGTGCACGCCCAAGAATGGAGAGATCTTGATTGCAGCCACACAGGTGGGGCTGGGGCATGTGAGTATCGGCTGCAGCTTGCGCCGTTCCAGGGAGCTGCAGCTGCCTGGGCTTTCGGCTGCAGGCGGCATTGGGGCAGAGCCTGCACTCTAGGCTGCTTTGCTGCATGAGATGGCACACTGGCTGCACTCTCAGATCAAGCAAGTATAGCAACATCCATGCAGCCACTGGCCGCCCCGTGCCTCCTGGCTCATCAGCTGTCAGCAAACTGATCAAGGTTCTGCTAGCCAGTGCGCCCTTACATGTGATGTGCAGAAGCCAATGGGCTTGCTGTCTGCACCAGGCTGATTGCTCAAATTGCCTGCTGCCCTTTGTCCTGCAGGACTGACTGACCTCTGTTTTCCCGCCGGCAAGCAAAGTCAAGCTCTGCGCTTTGCTCTGAATGTGCTGATGCAGCCATCTGCCTGAAACAGGGCCATGCAGTTGCCTTACCTTGCCTGCAGGAACATTGACACCTGCATCTCTGCTGCCTGGATCAGGGGCTCCCACAGCAAGCTGCCTTGCGTGCAGGGGCCAACTTCCAACTTCCTCCTGATGCCCCTCTTGCCTGCAGGACTTCCTGACCTCTGCCTTCCTGCTGACGAGCAAGGACAAGTTCTTCACACGCGCAGAGTTTGCACAGCTGTGCAGCTACATGGGGGATGCCAGGAGCCCAGTGGATCTGCCTACGCCCGCCCTGATCAAGCCCATGGAGCTGTGGACGGGCAAGCAGCTGTTCAGCGTCATGGTCAGGCCAAACGCCCAAACCAGGTGCATACCGAGGTTACACTTTGCGACAGAGTGGGGCAGGGAGCCCGCCATTGGCTGCCAAGAATGTGGCTGTGAGCAAGACACTTTGTGCAAGATTACTGAGCGTGATCATTGGGACCGACACCCATCAGATCGGAAGCGCACTGAGGCCCCTGAGGTGTTGGCATTCAGAGCAGATGGGGCAGTGAGGGCTGCCTGTGGCTGCCAGGGATTGGTCAAGATGGCTGGGAGCTGCCACTGAATGAGCTTTACCCTACATATCTGGGGCCTTACCAGAAGCCGTTGTGGCTGACTACCGTCACTTAAGTGCTGCAGGATCTATGTCAACCTGGAGACCAAGGAGAAGATTTACAAGCCCTGCAAAGACCCCTGCATGGATCCTGCAGACGGTTGGGTCATCTTTATGAACAGCCAGCTGATCTGCGGGCGACTGGGCAAGGCCACGCTGGGGGGCGGTAACAAGGCTGGCCTGTTTCAGGTGACAGGTTGCTCCAAGGCATTACCCGATGCATGGCCAGACCTGCACCTGCTGTGGTGCGGACAAAGTGCTCATGCAAGTCGGTCTCACGACATCCTGCTGTATCTCAACAGGAGCAGCAGGAAGCCTGATGCTGAGGCATTGCAAGAGATGACAGCACACTGACGCAATGCGCATGTGACTTTTATGAGAGCTGTGCGGTCTGAACCTTGTGTCAGCAGCACGGCTTGCATCGGCGGCAGGCTTTGAGCTGGTCACTAGGGCTTCTAAGCAGCTATTCTGAAGTGCCTAGCTGCCAAGTCACATATCTGGATGGTAGTGTACTTCAAGCCAAATTGTCACACCCTCTGCCTGCAGGTGCTGAACACAGACTTCTCAGCCAATGCAGCCGCGCAGTGCATGAACCGCCTGGCCAAGCTGTCTGCGCGCTGGATTGGCACACGAGGGTTCTCCATCGGCATTGATGATGTCACCCCCAAGCCGGAGCTGGTGCAAAAGAAGCAGAGGGAGCTGGATGATGGCTATGCACAGGTGGGCTGCTGCGGCATTGAGCTGCATTGGCAGCATGGCTTTGCGGCCTGTCTGTGGAGGCTTGTCAAGTTGCACACAGGTGGGCTGCTGCGGTGCTATGCCAGGCTGCTTTGCCAAGTCAAGCTGTTGGTAGGCTGCTGAGGCATGCAGAGCCTGCGAAGACAGCAGAGGCGGGTCATGCCAGGGTTCCCCAGCACAGCAGGGTGAAAGCCAGCTAAGTGACGCAGTAATGCACTGCTGTGCTACCTTTCACTCCACATCTGGGGGCCACTCCCAAATGCTCTTGGAACACCTGAACAGCAGGGGTCCATTGCATCAGCACATGCCACGAAGGAAGGTCAGGTGAGGTGGTCATTCCAGATTGTCTTGTTGAGGAGTGTTGCGATGCTGGGTCTGCGGTCTGTTGCGCCTGCAGCGCACAGCACAGGGCTCCATGCTGGCCATTCCCACGCCTAAAGTCCCTTGGAACAACCTAGTTGAACAGCATGTGCATGGCATGACTGCAGGTGGATGATTTCATTCAGCAGGCCAAGGATCGCACGCTGGCCCTGCAGCCTGGCTGCGACATGAAGCAGAGCTTGGAAGAGCAGATCACCAAGACTCTCAATGGCATTCGCGAGAAGGTTGCACAGGTCGGAGCAGGGGCGCGGTGTCAAGTCTTGCCCAGGTTGCATGTTCCCCTGACGTTTGTGAGGAGGATGCACAGGTGTGGAGCTGAGGCTAGGTTTGGACCTCCTGATAAACGGCCTGGCTGTATGGCCCTGGCAGCCCTGGCTGATCTTGTGGGATAGCCCTACCCATTGGGTTTGGGCAGGCCGAACAACTTCCAGGCTGAGCAGCTGCAGAGCCTTGACTGGCGGCATGCAAGCAGATGTGGGTCAGCGATGCAGTGCTGCCCTGCTGCTGGGCAACAAAAGTTGCCCTGATTTGGTCAGGGACCGAACTCCTGTTTCACTACAGGCACAGCACAGGATTCTGCTGCCCCTGCAGGTGTGCATGAACACACTGCACTACCACAACAGCCCTCTCAACATGAGTGAGTGCGGTAGCAAGGGGTCGCCCATCAACATTGCCCAGATGGTGGCCTGCGTGGGGCAGCAGTCAGTGGGTGGCAAGCGGGCGCCCAATGGGTTCAAGGTAAGCAGATGTCCTGCACAGAGGCAGACAGTGCTGGCAGCTCCCCCAGCATCTTTGCTCTGCAGGACCAGCCCTCATAGCTTTGCCACCATTGACCAGGCTTCCAAAGCAGAGGGAGAGTTCTGCCAAAGTGCCGTGTTGGCCACACGCCCAGCTGTTTGTCTGGGCTGCATGTCGGGGGGGACAGAGGCTCTACTGACTTCTGGCTGGCGCCCACCCTGCAGGACCGCACGCTGCCCCACTTTCTGCGCGGCGACGTGACAGCTGAGGGCAAGGGTTTTGTGGCAAATTCGTTCTACAGCGGGCTGACCCCCACAGGTAAAGCCAATGCATGCCCTCAACTTTGCAGCTGCCGGCCAGCATCACGGCTGCTTTCTCTGCAGTCTCTGGGTGAGATTTGAGAGCCCCTAACACAAGATTCTGAGTGGAAAGTTGGCTTGGGCCTGCATCGATGACACTCCCATATTGTTGAGCCACGGAGCTTGCTGTCAATGGTAGTGCCGCTTGTGATGCTGCAGAGTTCTTCTTCCACACCATGGGTGGTCGTGAGGGGCTGGTGGACACTGCCGTCAAGACAGCTGAGACTGGGTACATGAGTCGCCGCCTCATGAAGGCGCTGGAGGACTTATACACCCACTATGATGGCACGGTGAGTGCATGGGGTTTGGGAGGCTCTCTCATCAGTGGCGTGTGTGGCTGCATATGACTTGTGCGCCATCACAAACATGTGCAAAAAGCGGTCAGGCTGCTGACAGCCCTTTGCTTTCGTCGGCCAAGCAGGCCTGTCTCTCTCCGGACTGGCAGCTGTATGGTGTGCTGTAAACAAGTGCTCGCAGGACCTGACTGCCGCACTCTCCTCACTGTGCAGTGACTGCTCACCTGCCCAGCTTGGCGAGTGGCGCCTACAGCTGAGAGCATCATGCCACTCTTGCAGCATGCCAGCAGCGGCAGCCAATGCTGCCGTACCTTTCCCACCAGCCCCTTGAGGTCCTGTGCCCTTTCTGTCACAAGACTGAGCAGCCCTTGCCTACTACAGGTACGCAATGCAGCCAGCACCATCGTGCAGCTGACCTATGGAGATGACGGGCTGGACCCTGTGCACATGGAGGGCAAGGACGGCAGCCCCATCGACCTTGGGCGTGCACTGTCCTTCATCCAGGCCACGCACCTCAGGCACGTGCCATGCCCCAGGCTCTGTGATGAGCACTTCAGGGGGGTGGCCGCACCATCGTGTACTTGTCTATGCTTCTTCTTGATCCGGGCTAGCTTGGGACAGATGTGTCCCTCATCACGATCACCAATGAAAGGGAAGTCAACGAGGTGGCCGGGTGCTTAGATTGGTCCAACGATGCTGAGAGCATGATGGGGTGCTTGTCTGAGGGCGCCTGCTCTGCCCAAGGCCACCCACCACATGTATGTGCTGGGGGTCTTGTCATCGTTCTGGCCTGCGCGTCCCTGTGTGACTGATGCGCGCCACCCTCCCCCTGCACATCTCCGTCCAGCCAGCTCCACAATGTGAGTCAGGGCTTAGTGGCACGCAGCTACAGCATGCTGACCTTGGCGCTGCCTGGTGCCTGCACCTAGTCTTGGCCACAAAGGTCCAGGCACCTGCTGCTTGCAGGTCTGTCATTAGCGCCTGCAGCAGGGTGGCTGTCTTGTCAGGGTGCAGCCTCTTTGGTCTGCACGTAGCTTCATACCTGATCAGGTCTGCATGATGGGGCTGCAGCACACCACAGCTCATCATGCATCACCTGCAGCATCACCTGACACGGGACCTTGCAGCCCACCATTGTGCGCCACCTGCATGGCAGACACCTCAGCTGACAGCCACCTGCTGCCGCTGCTGCAGGGAGTCTGGGGACTCACCTGTGCCCCTGCCGAAGGAGCTCATGCGCCTGATGGGCGACAAGATCCGCTCAGGGCAGCTGGCATTGCGCCGAAAGCCTGCCCCACCTCTGAAGAGGGACCCCTCAGCCTCTGCCTCCCCCGAGCCACCGGTCAGGGCTGAGGCTGGGCCCCGCACCTCGACAGGCGTGCAGGGGGGCCCCGGCAGGGGCAAGCAGGCCGGGCGCAAGCGCATGGCTGACGAGATGGCGGCTGGCAGCAGCACGGGTGGGGCTGCACAGCCAGCAGGACAAGGGGCTCTTGGCAAGCTGGCTCCGGCCAACTTCGCTTCACGCCACGCAGCAGGGAGTCCTGCCCCCTCCCTGGCAGGCGGCGCCGGCAGCAAGGCCGCCGATGAGGCTGCCACGGCCGCTGGCCTGGCTGAGAGGGTGGTGGATGTGGACACAGTGATGGCAGATGCCTGGCAGGGGGCTGAGAGAGGCGACGCCGCGCTGCGTGAAGCTGTGCTGGGGCGGAATGGCATTGAAGACGTCGTTGCCGATGAGGATGAACAGTTTTGTACGCGGCGCTTTCGCTCCGACCTGTGGGACTTTGTTGCCACCGAGGTGTGTGCTGGGCAGCCTTTGAGCCTGCAGTGGTGCAGGGGCTTGAGGCTGCTCTTTGCTGCACACCATGCATCTGATCAGAGATGTAGGACTTTGTAGCCACTGCTGTGCGTGCTGGGGATTGTCTGCTGATGCCTGCAAAAGTGGATTGTGAGGCAGATGTTGGCTATGGAGGTATGCACCCTGCCAGATGTCCTTCACAGAGCAGGCAGGGTGGTGGCTTGGACTTGGTCCTCCAAGGTTACCAGCAACATCTTTTACCTGACCAGCCCACCATGCTTGCTTTCGTGGTTTCAATGCAGTAGGTGCTGCTGAAATCTGTGCTGGTCACAGCCACTGAAGGTGCTGCTGCATGCTTGCAGACAAGCTGGGCACAGTATGCAAGGACAGCTTGATGGTGACACTCCCTTGCATCATAGCTTGCTGCATACTTTGCATGTGTGCATCTACAGGTTGACAAGCTGCGCACAGTGCGCATGCGCAAGGGCCTGGAGGGAGACAAGCATGACATGCTGCCCAAGCCTGAGGGAGCTGCCACACCAGCTGGCAGCAAGGGGAATGAAAGGGAGGAAGTGGAAGTGATTGACCCCTCCCCCATGGGCAAGGACGCACGCATTTGCGCGCAGCTGGGCATCAGCACCAGCCAGCTGCAGGCGCTGGTGGCCCACTGCATTGAGCGTCTGGAGAGCAAGCGCATGGACCCAGGTGGGCACTGATGTGTGCATGCTTCACAGCAGGCAGCTGCACCAGCCAGCTGCAGGTGCTGGCCGGCCCATGGCATCTTGTGCCTCCACAAGCATGACTTGCAGGGTTGCCACCCTGCTTCAGCCCTGTCGTTCAGCTGTCGACTTTGCTTGTCTGCATGGGATCAGGTGGTGGCGGCATCGAGGCATGTTTGCACTTGATGCTGCCTCTGATGCACAGGGCCCTGCCCCCCACCTCACAGCTGGGGCCGATGGTGCATGCCGTGTGACATGGACCCAGGTGGGGGTGCAGTCACACATAGCCCTCATTCAGCTGTGGCGTGCCTTTGCAGGAAGCTCACAGCACCAACAAGTGCTTCCCTGCCTGATCATACACTTGGTTGCGGGCCAGCACCAAACCCCTCAGTTGACTGAAATTGGCTTCGAGCAGCTTGGTGCTCTGCCCCTCCTTCTTGTGCAGCAAACGCCCCTGGCAATGCCACCTGCTGCCCAGCTGACAGCACTGCTCACCCCTGCAGGGTCCACAGTGGGAGCCTTTGGGGCGCAGAGCATCGGCGAGCCTGGGACACAGATGACCCTGAAGACGTTTCACTTCGCTGGTGTGGCCAGCATGAATGTCACGCTGGGGGTGCCCCGCATCAAGGAGATCATCAACGCCTCAAAGACCATTTCCACACCCATTGTTGATGTGAGCTCCCATGCTGCGTGGCTGTGTGACCGGCAGCACGGCAGCAGGAGCTTGAGTGACCATGAAGTCCCTGCAAGACTTGGACAGGTTACAGGGGCATGTCTGGCGGGCATGTGCTGATGGCAGAGCCCTGACAATGGCTGTCGTCCCCTGAAAAGGGCTTGCATGGGATGCCGCCTGCCTGCTGAAGCTGTGAGCCAGGCAAGTATATGCCTGCCCATCAGCAGCCTGAGGTGAGTGAGTATGGGACCTGGGCAGATCATGCTGTGAGTCACAGATCAACCCATCAATCCACCCTGACCATGGCCTGTCTCCAGGCTCCTGCATGCCAGACTGCGTTGCGCAGAACCCACCGCCCTCTGCTGGTCCAGCAACACCTGCCCCTCCTGCTGCACAGGATGAGCACCCTGCAAGTTGTGCTGCACCATGACAGGACACCTGCCCCGCCTTCTGTGCAGCATGACCACCCAGCCTGCGTGCATGACAGGGGGCCTGCTTCCCTGGCTGCACAGGCCCAGCGCCCTGCATGCCTGCCTGCAGGTCGTGTTGAGCAATGACAGGAGCGGGGAGCTGGCTCGAGGGGTCCAGGCTGCCATGGAGGCGACGCGCCTGCACCAGGTGGCCGAAACCATCAAGGCAGTCTTTGCCCCCAACGACGCCTTCCTGCTCATCAGGCTGGACACCGCGGTGAGCACTGCACGTTGCAGAGTGCTGGAACTGTGCACAGCGTCCCATCTGCCAGGCATGACTATTGGCACTGCCCACTGTGGCTCGCACTGGGGCACACACTTGGGGCAGCCGCTCAGCACAGATAGAGGTAGCTGCCTCCAGGATGAGGCCTGCCTGCTCATTGCCTGCAGGCCATCGAGAGGCTGCGGATGAAGATCCCGGTGGAGCGTGTGGCCATGATCCTGGAGAAGCACAGCAAGCTAAAGATGAAGGATGCCAACATCAAGTAAGCACCGTTGCATCAAGGCCACAGAGAACTATGACCCAGCCTGGAGTGCCTGGACCCAGGCTTGTCTTGTGGGCCTGGGCAATCAGCTCCTCATTGTCAAGTGTCGGCAGGTTCCACTCACCACAGCCTGGCCTCTTGAGAACTGCACTCTCTTATTTTGAGGTATGCAGCCTCACTGTCTGCAATCAGCACAGTAAAACACATTGCTGCAGGACTAATGGCAATGATGAGATTGAGGTCCACCCTCGACAAGATGGTGGCCAGAAGGGGTTGCTGCAGACGCTGCAGCAGTGGCTGATTGCTGTGCCAGAGGTCATTGTTCAGGTGCAGCTGCCATCCTTGTCTTGTGTTTAGCTTGCCCTTGCCTGCATGGGCTGCTGCAGACGCTGCAACAGCTAATGATGGCACTTACTGTCTCAGCCGTTGTTCAGGGGCAGCTGTCCTCCTGCTGTTTGCTTGTTGGTGCCCTTTGGCTAACTCAGTGCATTCCCCATGTGCAGCTGTCATGCCTGTGCTAGCCTCCCCGCTATGGTCCCCACATATCCTGACCTCTGTTGCCTAGGCTACTGTAGTTGTGCTGTGGCATGTGCTACATCTGTGCAGCGCTCAGCCCTGACAGGGCATGCCTCAGCCGTGAGACCACACAGGGACAAGGGGCGCTGTGCGCCCTGAGAGATGACTAATGCTTGAGCCTCAACTGTGTGCAGGGCATCCCAACAGTGCAACGTGCAGTCATCAACAAAACACTGATAAAGGATGAGAAGGATTGGGCAGTTCCAGGCAACATCAACGCTAAGGATGATGACAAAAAGGAATTTACGTAAGCTTTGCAGAGCAAGCACTACCGTGCTAGCAGAAGCTGGCCCTGTGTTAGCTTCACAAGCCACCCGATTGTGTATCTTGTCCCAGCCCTTAGATTTGCCATCAAAGCACAGCAAAGGTACATCAGGTGTGGCTGGCTAATGCAGCTTGCCAAACCTGCCATCAGCTGGTCAGCTGCAATTCATACCTGCATGCCCCTCAAGCTCCACAGACATATGCTCTGCCGACCTCTTTACCAGCACTCAAACTGCTGATGTGCAGGAACAAGCTGCTCAAGCTGCTGCCTGAGCTCACTGGCCTGCAGCATGAGTGCTGTGCACCTTATACCCCACCAATGATTTGCCCCTGATTGCCACAGGTACAAGCTGCTGAAGGGGCCCGCAGACTGTGGACTGTACATGCCTGCTACTTTGTTGTCCCAGTGCTGTGCTTTAGGTGCAAGCTGCTGTCTAAACTTCTTTAGCATGAAGTATGTTATTGCCACTACCCTGCCAAACATGGGCCACAGCCCGCTTGCCGTTGTATGCAACATGCTTAAGATGCCATCACAGGGCAGGGACCCAAGCATGCCCACCACTCTGTCTGTATGCTGAGGTTGCCTGCTACCCTGCCAGCACAAGCTGCTGCTGGAGGGCACTGGCCCACAGCACTTGATGGCCCATCAAGCTGCCATCATAGCCGATTGCTCATTTGCTCCCGTGCAAGGTAGGTACAGGCGTCTGCAAAGCACGTCTCATGCTACAGGTCTCCCAAGAACGCATCCGGCTCTAGCTCTCCGGCAAACCTCCTGCTTCCACCAATGTGCTGCAGGTACTAGCCTACAGATTGTGATGGCCCCTGCTTACTTAGGTCTTTGTGCCGCAGCTAAGAGCCGCTGCTGGAAGGCACTGGCCTGTTGAGCAGGCTAGACCTCAAGCTTGCCACTCTGCTGCTGTTCTCATGCTGCTCACCTGTTCCCTATGTGTCGCAGGTACAAGCTGCTGCTTGAGGGCACCGGCCTGCAAAACGTGATGGGGGCTGATGGCGTCAATGGGTACCAGACCTACACCAACAACATCATGGAGATCGAGAAGTGCCTGGGCATTGAGGCTGCACGCTCCAAGATCATCAGCGAGATCCAGGCAGTGATGGGCGCCTACGGCATGTCCATTGACTCGCGGCACACCATGCTGCTGGCCGACTGCATGACCTTCCGGGTGGGTGGCTCTTGCAGGATGCCTTGCTGGTGGGCCCAGTGCCACACCAGTGTAGACAGAGGATGCTGCTGGCTGGACTGCATGCCCGGTGCAGTCAGCAATGCCTGCTACTCAATGTGATGTGGCCCCACATGGTGGCGGCTTGCAGCATGTGCGTCATGCTACTGGCCAACTGCATGACCTCCAGCAGCACAGTCTAGGCGGCAAGCGGGAGTGCCCTCCTGCATCTTGCTGGGGCATGGTGCAGGCATACCCTGCTGCTGGCCACCTGCATGACCTTGAGGGGAGACACCCTGCTGAGGTACCCTTGCTGGTGGTGTGCTGTCGTTACTGTGCGCAGCCTTGAGAGACGGTGTGCTGCTGGCCGACTGGGAGACCCTCTGTGTGGATGCCGTTTCTTGTGCCCTGCTGGAGGCTTGCTGTGCCCAGGCATCCGTCTGATGGGGGGCTGCTGTTCCCACTGGCAGGGAATGGACATGGACAGCTTGCCTTCATGCTTGTTTAGGGAGTGGATGCGGACAGCTTGCGTTGATGCTTGTGCCCTTTGCGACAAAAGCTGCCCACAGGCACTCATGACAGGCCCTCGGTACCTGAAGCAGAGCACTGTCCTAGCCTGTCTTGTTTGATGGCTAACAACTGCCTTTGCTGGGTGGGACCCTTAGTGGTCCAGCCTGCTGTGCAACCACAGATAGCTGCCGCTGCTGCTCAACTAAGGCTGTTGCTGTGCTGGGGTAAGATTTGCATGCCACCACCCACCTTGCACCTATGCTGCAAAGCACAGACTCTTCTTGGCTGCTCATGCTGTTAAAGGTGGGTGGTGGCATGCCTTGCCTGCTGCTGGCCATCCCTGTTGATGTTCACACCCTGGCCATCCCTGTTCATTTCATGATTGCCGTCTCTAAGTCTTCTCACCACATCCTGTAGGGTGAAGTGCTGGGCATCAACCGCTTCGGCATCTCACGCATGAAGGAGAGCGTGCTCATGCTGGCTTCCTTTGAGAAGACCACTGACCACCTGTTCGATGCCGCCCTGCACGGCCGCGAGGACCACATAAACGGCGTCAGCGAGTCCATCATTATGGGCATCCCCATGCCCACCGGCACGGGGCTGTTCAAGCTGCAGCAGGCCACAGAGATAGTGGTTCCGCCTGTGCGCCCTCAACCCCTGCTCAGCGATCCCTACTGGGATGACAATAGTCTCTGATGTCTGCAGGAGCAACTGAGCTCTGCAGTCGCGAGCTCTACAGACCCGGCCCCCGTTCATTTCAGCTTTAGGTAGCATTTCGGCATGTGTCCCCACCTCAGTGTGTAGTTGATTCATGGCCCATCGTTTCAACATTTCATGGCCTTCTGTCAGCGCAACAGGTGGTCAACAAAGTCTGTGAAGCTGCTGGCTATCAGCAGTGTGTTGAAGCCTGCTGGCACATGAGCCCTCTCAGCACGTTGTGCAATGCAAGGACAACATCAAGCACCATGTTACAGGTAGCTCACCTACAGCAAGGTGAATGCGTCCATGCCTGCAGGGACAATGATAGAAATACAGATTCACGGATGCTCATTTGCTGCAGTCAGGCTTTGCGTAGGCAATCAACTTACAGGTCGAAGGCAAATTGCCTCCTCCGGTCCAACACATCTGTGAAAGGATACAGATTGCAAAGAGCAGCAGGGCCAGCAGGTTGCCCACTGCTGTTGTCGGCTTGATGCTGCTGTGCCACTTGTTGCAGCTCTGTGGAGCTTTCAGGAATGGGCAGACTGTGTGCAATCTCTTGCAGGCCTGCATGCCAGCGATTCATCGTCATGTCAGAGGGGTTGCAGTGCATTCCTGTTACCTGTGTGAGCGCACAGCTATTGAGAAGCCATGTTGATGGCTGAGGGCTCAACGCCATGGCTCACTCAGCAGCCTTGCCCCATTTGCAAAGCCGACATACAGAAGATTTCCCTGCCCATTGTGCCTGCGGTAGAGCTCCCATAACTGCAGCAGCCAGGCAAGTGTCGCGCTAATACTATCTAAGCCTGTGCTGCAACCTGAAGCAGAGATGATCACCTGCCATGGCAACTTCAATTTCAGGATGTCTTCACATGTGGACAGCTCTGTTAGGGAAGCACCTGTGGGGCAAACATGTGGCTGCTGCTGAGGCTGTCTAACGCGCAGCAAAAGTCGGCACTGCTTCAAAGGGCACACCATGGTTGAAGGCCAGGTTGCTGCCTTGATCCAGGAAGCCACGCAGCCTTGTGAGGCTCTGCCTGCAATGCAGCACCAGAGGCTGGAAGCAATCATTCCACCTCTGTTGCTCATAAGCAGCTGCAGCTCACCTGACCTGCCAGCGAATCAGCATGCGATGGCTGAATAGCTGCCACCAGTCCTGCTGATTGCAGTTGGGCAGAGCATTGCAGGGGGCTGAAGGATCACTGGCAGCTGTCACCCTGCAATGCAGCTAGCTGTGTCAGGTGACTACAGCAAATGGCAGCTGCACAGTGGCAGAGTCCAACCATCCAATCCGCACTGCCTGCTTGAACCACAGGGTATCAGCAGCCTTCATGGCTTGCAGCATGGCATGGCATGTCTGCTCTGCATTCAAGACTCACATTGAGACAATGACGTCAAGCAAGTCTCATGATGGAGATGAAACGCAGCAAAGTTGTGCACGCACCATTGCCAGCCTAGCTACATCTCCAGCATTACCATTACTGTCAATGACAATCTCAAACAGACTGCCTAACAGGGAGTAGGGCAGATCAACTATGCTGACCCCTGCCATAGGGACACAAGATGCAGATAACAGAAATGCAAGCAGCAACTCAAGAAGGGGAGCAGAAAATCTATTGGCCCTCACATGCCGTTGGTAATGCTCTGCGGGTTGCCCTGTGCAGGGAAGACAAGCGTTGCTACGATGCTGGCTAAACATCTGAAGGAGGCTGGCCAAGATGTTGTCTTGATTGATGACTCTGTGGCTAACCTCAGCAGAAACGAGGGCTACAAAGGTGGGGATGTGCCAGAGTGTCGTGCTCCAGTGCAAGTCTGTACAGCGTGCTGAATGCACTGGCCCCCCATCTGCAGATGGGCATGCTGAGAAGCAGGTGAGGGGTGCTCTCAAAGCAAATGTGGAGCGGGCTGTGTCCAAGCGTACCACAGTCCTGCTGGACTCCCTCAACAGCATTAAAGGCTACAGGTCAGGCTTGGCCTCCTCGACAGCTTGCAGCCCCACCAGCACTTAGCAGCACCTTGGACCTGTGCCGGAGGCGTTATGCGCACACGGGCACTGACAGGGCGGCAGCATGCGCTCAGCAAGACAAGTCCGCCTGCAGGTACGAGCTGTGGTGTGTGGCCAGGGCAGCAGCCACCCGGTACTGTGTGGTCCACTGCCACACCCCAGCAGATGTGGCGCAGCGCTGGAACGCAGCCAGGGCCCCAGACGCAGCCTACAGCAGCAAGGTCTTTGAGGACCTGGCGGGCCGCTTTGAGATGCCGGATTCGCGGAATCGCTGGGAGAAGCCGCTGCACACTGTGCACCTGGACCAGCCTGGCTGGGAGGATGCTGTGCAGGCCATTGCTGCCTCCCTGCGGGACACTAAGCCTGCACAGGCTGTCGCAGTGGCCTCAACAAATGCGGAGCTGCAGCCCACCAGTGCCACCAGCAATCCAGAGCTGCTGGGGACCAACCTGCTGCACAAAATAGACGCTGCTGTGCAAGATGTTGTTGCTGCCATCATGGCTGCGCAGTCAGATGCGGCTGGGTGCCTCCACATCGACCTGCCTGGCTGTGCGGAGCCTTTGACATTGCAGAGAAGGGTCACACTGCCAGAGCTGAGGAGCGCAAAGCGCCAGTTCATTAAGTCTGCCATGCACACAAGCAGCAGGCTGCAGGATGCAAGCTCTGCCAAGTGCATGTTCACTGATTTTCTGAGGGACAGCATAAATTGAAATGAAATGTTGCTCTCCATTTCAGCAGCAGTCATGGGGATCGTGGGCTGTTTTGTGGGCTGTCCAGCTCTGCAAATGTGCCAGAGAAGGCACTCTCTCGCTGCGCTTTGGGCACTGCAATTGCAAAAGACTTCAGGGCAATGGTGGGCTTTTTCTGCTTGGCTGCATGCCGTCCTGCCGGTTGGCTGCTCTGCTGTGCAGCTGATGATAACTTCAGAGCTGCCTGCAGTCAGCCAAAGCAGGGTGTGGAGCAAACATCATCTGCCCTGGAACACGCTTGCAGCAAAGGCGACTAAGGGACAGCCGATCAGTGAATCTGCCAATCTGACACACCTGAAGGCGCCTCTTGCCCTCAACACTGAGAGCCCCCACTGCCACCTTGAATGCTGCAGCTGATGGCCCAGCAGCCAAGTGCATGATCAACTTGACAGCCGCGTCAACAAGGGCGGCATTGGGCTGCCCTGCTGGGCTGGCTGTCTCAATGAGCATGGGCAGGACGATGGCCATGAGACCATCCTCTGCAGATCTGCCCTGCTTGGCAGCCAGTAACATTGCCGCCATCAACAGTTTCAGAGTCTCTGCTACCACCTGCACTCACCACACACAACACTGCCGCCTGAAGGCTGCTGGAGGTGCGTGATGTTGGCATGGCACGCCAGCTCATGAGCTGGCACGGGCCAAGGCAGGCATACTGCCTTCTGCAAGACCGCGGCAGGCAAAGGCACAACACAGCTGCTGAACGTGGCATGCATTCAAGGAGAATGACCACACACAACACGGCCGCCTGAAGGCTGCTGGAGGTGCATGATGTTGGCATGGCACGCCAGCTCATGAGCTGGCACGGGCCAAGGCAGGCATACTGCCTTCTGCAAAAGCGCGGCAGGCAAAGGCACAACACAGCTGCTGAACGTGGCATGCATTCAAGGAGAATGACTTGCAAAGCATGCACTTGGGACAGCGATGGAGGTGCATGATGTTGGCATGGCACGCCAGCTCATGAGCTGGCACGGGCCAAGGCAGGCATACTGCCTTCTGCAAAAGCGCGGCAGGCAAAGGCACAACACAGCTGCTGAACGTGGCATGCATTCAAGGAGAATGACTTGCAAAGCATGCACTTGGGACAGCGAAAGTGCAGGCAGCCCACCTGCACATCCTCAGTCCCGAGAGTGTGGCCAGCATTGGTGCTCATATGCATGTGCACCAGGGGTGCAACAGCAGGCAACACTGCTGACAGGCATCGGCCTGCCCAGACATGCTGCGGGCTGCCAGCAGGCAGGGCAGCCGCAGCCTGCACTACAGGCCGCAGGGCCTGCAAGCAGCACAGCTGGGCAGCTGGGGCGCCTGCTGCTACCTGGCTCAGTACCTGCAGTACAGATGATATTCCAGTGGAGGCAACTTGCAATCAAGTGCTTTGTGCTAAAGCTGGCTCTTGTGCCATGGCCAGGAACACATCACAGGCAGCTCTCTGGAGCCTACCAGCGCCAGGTGCCGGGCCTTTCAAGCACCCATCCACTTGTAGCTGTCAGAAGCACACTGTCCGGGCAGGCTGCCAGTGGAGGCCATACCTGCAGGCTTTCCTCGCAGACTGACTGCAGCAGCGGCGGGCTGGCGGCCGCCTGCATGGGCTCTGCATCAGCAGAGGCCTCCTGAACGTCGCCCCAGTCATCCCCACTGCCGCTGTCAGCAGCAGCGGAATGGGGGCTGGAGGTCTCAGCCTGCTGGGCATCCTCCCCTACACACAAAGCCTGGATCACCAATCGGCTGGTCCTGACAGCAACTGCATGTTGTGTGCTGCTTGGTGCAGGCTACATGCCAGAGACAGCCTGCAGGCCACCTGCTGGCCCCACTTCTGCCTGCTAGACTCGTCAGATCGGCTACACAAAGCAGCCAGCACTTCATAGCCACCCTGTGGACCAGCCGCTCAGCGTGAGTGCGTGCCTCTGCCTCTTGTCACAGCAGGAGCCAGGATGGCACACACCAACGTGTTGCAAGCAGAAAACGCAGAGGCTGCACTGTGGCTCAGGCAGGCGTGCACCTGCAGCCAACCCTCTGGACTGGGCGGTCTCCTGTGAACCCCTGCCACATTGCGAGACACACATGAGCACGAGGCCTGCAGACTGCTGCTCAAACAGGGTCATACCTGCAGGTGCCTGTTTGGACTGAGCAGGCTCCTGCGGCGCGCCACCCTTAGGAACCCAAGCTGCTGCTGTTTCCCCCACAATCAGAACCAGGGGGACCAAGTGAACCAGCTGGCCATGTGAGTCGTCCTGGGCAGCGGAATCATGGCTGCTGGGGCTGTCAAAGTTGGCAAAGGCGTTGAAGCTGCCCTCTGCTGCCTGCACCTGTGCCTGCTGCTGTTGGTGGTGGCCGGCATTGCACTGCTCCAGGGCGCTGTGTGCCAGGGCGCAGACCTCGTGGGTGACCGAGGCCAGCAGGGGCACCTGCTGCTCAGGCTGGAAGCTGTGCTTGGCCAGGCCCCTCACGATATCGGCCAGAAAGCGCTGTGTGGCCGCTAAAGGGGGCTCTGCATGGCAGCCAGGAAGTCAACTCAGGCGTCTGAACCTGCAGGGTGATGGCTTGGAACCAGGATTCAGACTCCCACATGGGACTCTGCATGGCAGCAAATGCAGTGGCCAGCCTCTTCAAAGCTGCATGATACCGGCCTGAGATCTGCCATTCCAGCAGCCAAGTTGTCAGGCGCCAGGAGTTGAGCAGATGCAGCACGATTGGGCGGGGCACGCTTGCAGCGCAAACACCAGCCTGGAGCTATAGCAGCAATGCTGGGCCTGAAAGCAGCTCTCTAATGTTTGTCTCAACACTCAAGAGAGAAACACACATGCATGGCGCACCAGACAGTGTCATTCAATGGTGCTCACCCCTGTGCAGGTGCTGCAGGAGGCTCAATCCCTGAGCAAGGAATGCAACCTGCACCTCCAGGCCTGCCTCGCCCTCAAGGGCCCCAGCAGCAGCAGCCAGCTGCCCTGCAGCTGACAGGGCAGTACCAAGCGCCTGGTCCAGCTGCTGTTGCTGCCCACGTTGCATGCCAGGTACGGAGCGCAGCACCAGCTGTGGTGGGACTGTCTTCTCTGGGCCTGCTGTGGCGCTCACCTCAGCTGCATCAGGCATGTCAGCATATTAAAGATCTTGAGCTCTGCTCAGGCACACTCACGTGTTGATGAGTGCAGCAACGCTCCACAGCAGAGGCAGACTACGCAGCAAGCTATCCTCAGGCAAGGCACAGCACATGCCATTGTCAATGTTCGCAGGGCATTTGCAGCGCACCAGTGCTGTCTGCAGGAGTCCAGCACTCCCGGCTGGCAGCTCTGCTGAAGTTCTTGGCAGACCGGGTGTGCAGGCAGGCTGCAGCCTGGATGGTCACCATGGCTGCCTCTGCTGAGGCAGCCATGTGTGGTGCCTGAGAAATGGGCCCAGCTGTCTGGGTTTGTGCCAGGGTTTGGGCTACCTGGCAGCACAGGCTGACGTAGTTCTCTGCAGCCACATCGGTGCTGTGGGAGGGTGGCAGGCTCAGGCTGAGCACAGGTAGCAGCACCTGCAGCCAAAGGCAACAAATAAACGCCAAATTCATGCTCTAATGCAATATGAAGAGAGGCTCATCAACAGGCTGGCAGACCCTGGCAATCTATGTTGTTGAATGCCCACACCACATGCCCCCGTGCATGACTGCGCCCCTGGCGTGCCACTTTGAACAGCTTGTCTGCCAGTTGGGTGCTCCCCAGAGGTTGTACTCATGCACCTGCTGCACCCAACAGCTGTTTATCTCTGAACATCTGCAGCTGCTTACAGCTCATGTTCTGCCCCTGCCGCCATAATGCCGTGGCGCAGCATTCTCACCTGCCGCACCAGCGAGCTGAGCATGACCATAACGTCCTGCAGCTGCTCTGCTTCCAGGCTGTAGCCCAATCCGCCCAGCAGCCGTCCCAGGGCACGGAGGCCCAAGCGTACCCCGCTGCAGCCCGTGGCAGCTCCGGCAGCTGCAGGCTGCTGCTGCTGCGGGGGCCCAGCTCCCGCCACCAGCTCAGCTGCGGCCGCGCTGGCTGAGCTGCGGATGGCTAGGTGGCACATGTCTTCCAAGAGGAGCCTTGCCTGCTCCAGGTCTGTAGCCTCCAGGGCAGCCTCACTGCCTGCAGGTGATGCCAGAAGGCTTGGTACAGGCAGACTGACAGCTCTGCAGGTGTGGGGTCAACATGGGCTGTGCAACACAGAGGTGCTTGGGGATCAACAACTTGCAGGCACACTGCGGACTCTGCCACATCAGGTACCAAGTCGGCATTCCATGTGCAAGACCAAACATGGTCAGCAGCATTGTACCATGCAGGCTGAAGGGCAAGCTGATTCCTGGCGCACTGCCCGCTGCTGCCTGCACAGGACCTCTTGCAGGGCAAGGCAGCTGCTGGCTGTCTCAAGTCTGCTGGGTGTCTGAAGTGCGCTGCCCACCTTGAGCGTCGCTGCTGGCCGCCACAACTGCTGAGGTGGCGTCCAGCACCACAGGCCAGGCATGAGCCAGGTAGCGCTGCACCCGTTGCACCACCGACAGAGAGGGCACGGCAACCAGGCGTGGGCGGTAGCTTGCATGCACGCCTGACGGCTGCAGGCCCAGCACTGCGTGGTCCTGTAGCAGGGCTGTCCACAGCCGCAGCAGTTGCCTGCAAACAGCAAAGGGGACGAGATCTTCGACACAGAGCGATACTGTGTTGGCCAGGAGCAGCGCTATCCAATGAGCAGCCGCTGCCTGCAGAGAGACAGCAGCATAGAGGCACAGCATCACCCAATCAGAGCAGCTACATCCTTCACAGATAGCATGCACGCCTAGCGTAAATACAGGGGCTGGACCAGTCACATTTGTTGGCGCAGCAGGTGCAGGCCAAGCACTTGACAAGTCAGCCCCTGTGCTTTTGCATGAGGAAGCTCCACCTGCAGCAGCTAGCACAGGGCCCTTCTGCATACAGAGCTCAGCCTTGGTGAGGCACGCTTGCTCCAACCCCACGCTAGGGGGCGGCCAGATCAGCAGGGTCAACATGCAATGACCAGCATTGGAGGCTGCAGGCTTAGACAGTCTGACTTACCTTCAACACCCTGCAGCACTAGCCTCTGGTCTGCGTAAGTCTTGACCACGCACTGACAGGCAGCCAAGTCTGGCCCCTGCAAACCCCGTGAAGGGTGCGCATGACACCACCATAGTCCCCACCAGGTGGCGCAGCAGGTGTCGCAGGGCTGCACTGCACCGACAACTGGTGCAGCAACCACAGGACCTACCTCTGGTGCGGCGCCTGTGCTTTCACCACGCACTGACAGGCCGCTGAGTCTGTGGTGGCGCCCGCAAAGACGGCGCAGTGTGCGTGTGCCTCCAGCAGAGCCACAGTGGCCCTCACAGCCACCCACTCAGCATAGGCCGCTGCCTGAGCTGCCCCCGCGTCCTCAAGACGCGCTGTCAGCAGAGACATCAGGCGCCCCAATACGGCTGTGTCGCTCGTGGCCAGGCCCTGCTCCAGGAAGGCTGCTGCCAGGGACGCCCCTGCAGCACCCTCTGAGGGGGCAGCTGCTGGAGATAATGACGATCTGCAGGAAAAAGGACATCTGCACCACTTGCTGCGTTGGTCCTTCTAAGCACGTTGCTGGCAATCAGGCCACGCTTCGCACAGGCTGCTGCCAGTGAGGACCCTGTCCTCTTCAGTGGGCAACAGCAGGCGACACACGACAATGTGGCAAGGATGCTGTTGATCCGTGGTCAGTGCGAGAGGCGCCTGTGGAGTCCTTGGGAGGGCACACAGGGATGCTCAGTCTGTTTCAAAAAACTGCAATATGACAGCAGCATGGCAGCCCTGATAGTGTAGTGGTTGCGCCCGCGCAGGTCAACATAAGTATGGGCTGACCCTGCAGCCCAGCCTGCACGAGGATGGGGCACCTAGCTGCACTATTTGGCCAGCATACTTTGAATCAGTCAGGCGCACCTAAGAGCAGACACAAACTGGGCCTGGTGCTGCTCCAGCAGCAGATGGCCCTCCAGAAGAGGATCCTCAGCCTGCCCAAAGTGCTTCAGCACTGTCTGCACCAAAAGCAGGTGGTTCACCTTAGGTAAATGAGCCACTTTCTGCTGCACCTCATCGAAGATGAAGCACTGAAAGCACAAGTGAGCCTCATGCATGCTGTGCAGGGGGCACGCTGGAAAATGGGTATAAGTCACTGCTGTGCAGGCTTCACAGGTGCCAGCCGGCCTTGCAGCCAGATTTTGGGGACACTGTTGTGGCCTACCGAGGTGTGACCTGGCGTTGCACTCAGGCAGGCAAGCTGCTGTTGCGGCTCACGTAGGCGCCCTGCAAAAATTGCAGTGCAAGAGTGCATTGATGCGGCCCACCTTGAGCAGTCGCAGCCCCATTGGCCGCAGAGCCTCCACCTGCCCCGTTGCCATCTTGAAGGCGATGTCGATCAGCATCTGGAGGCGCAGCACCAGCCAGTCTCCGCCTGACCCTGATGCTGCCTGCAGCAGTGCAGGCTCACATGCTGGACGGGGAACACTTACACTGCCTGAAGTGCGCGCAGCCATCATGTGCAGCTCTGGCTGAGAGTCGGTGTGGCTTTCCCTGCTCAGGGTTGTTGCCAAGTCCATCACTTGTTCCCCACGGGGGGACGACAGAGCCAGCTGCAGCTGCACTACTTTGCATACTGCACCACCTCCTGGCAAGGCCATACACATTCTCATGTCAGGCATGTGGATTGTGGTACAAACACAGGTGTAGGTGCAAGCAAGCGCCGCCTTAGACGGACTCAGGTCACCAGGACTGGGGACATCCATCACCTGAGCCTTCACGGCGTCAAAGTGACGAGGATCCCCCCCCGTGGCAGCTGGCAGGTCCAAGATGCAGCTGGCGGCAAAGAGGCGCGTCCGCAGGCGGGGCGTGGCAGCCAGGGCACGACCGCCTGGCAGGCTGAGGGCTGGCAGCACTCCACTGGCGTCTCCAGAAAGCGAGCCAGCTGTGCCTGAGTTGCCAGCACCTGCACAAGCGCCCAGGCAACGGGAGAGACACTGTCATTGCTTTTGCCAGGCTCAGCACATACCTGCTGCCATCGACAGGCCGAAATGGGTCCCCTGTGGCCGGAATAAAACATCACAGAAGCATGACGCAGGCAACCTTGCGGCAGTGATGCACATCCTGCATTCATGGGCCCTGCTGTGCGCATGTGATGCAGTTGACGCCCTGGCCTGTCTTGCTGGCACTACAGGCCCCTTGAAATTCAGAAGTCAAGCCGTAAGTAAGCACCCACCAGGCAGACCCATGATGCCAGAAGGTAACCCCTCAGGAACTGTCCCCCCTCAGGACCTGTGGCAGGCACATGCAGCAGCAAATGCCGATGGCACACATCAGGCAGGGCCCTCTAGGCAGCCCCATGTTGCTGTCACAAACAGCACACAAGCAGCGGCAGCAGCACCCACCTGGCACTCCCGGTGCATCGGCATGCTCCCTCGACAGCGATCGCTGCAGCCCATCCTCGCCGGCGCCACCCCCCTCATCCCCGCTGTCCTCGTCAGCTGACCCAGCATCCTCCTGGGCCAAGCCTCCGTCACTGGCAGGGCCGCTGCGACCAGTCCCCAGCTGCCCCCCACCGGCGGGCGCGGCGGCTGTGGCGGCCAGAACAACATCACCTTGCACAGCACAGGTCGGTCGCATATGAGTTGGAGGTCTGGGGTCCAGCTTGCGAGTGCCAGTCCATACCCCTGAGAGTGCTGCCAGGCCGCTGTAGACAGTTGTCATTTGGCAGTTGCAACAGCTGTGCTGGGTAAAACAGATCCCAAGCAAAGCAGTGATTTGAGAGCATCCAATGTGCAGAAGTTCAGCAAATCCACATTCAAGACACCTTGACAGTGCTCAGTATGAGAAGCCACGGGAAACTGTCTGGTGCGCAGCACAGCTGCAGACAGAGCTGCCTTCCAGCAGGCTGTGTCCAAATGTGCCAAAGTGCCCTGATGTTTGGCGTGCCAGACTCCTGTTTGGAAGCGCCTTTCAGAAGGCATTGAGGGTACAGAGCTCACCACACACGCTGAGCCAGTAGCCAGGTTCCTGCCCCGCGCCCGCGCCCAGCAGCGTTGCCAGGATGGCTTTCAGCTGGGCACTGCTGGCGCTGTCACTCTCGCCATCCAGCACTGCAAACAGGCGCCGCTCAATGCGGGCAGGCAGGATGGCCGCGGGGTCCTGCAGGTGGGCAGCAGCAGCAGCAGCAGTTGGTGACAAGGCAGCATGGCAGACCAGCATATGTGTGTGCACGCAGGGTGGGGCGATGGGGTGGTGCAGGTAGCAGCAGGTCGGAAGGCAGCACGGCAGACAGGCAACGGCGTGCACAGGCAGCCACTGGCAGCAGATGGTAAGAAGGCCACGTGGCGGACAGGCAATGCTCTGTGTGCGTCCTGCACATGAGCAGCAGCAGCAGCAGTAGCTGGTGTGGTCGATGAGCAGTGGGCATCAATGCCTCACCTGGGTAGCTGAGGCAAGCAGGTCGGGCAGCAGGCAAAAGGCTTACAGGCTGGGAGGAAGCAGCCTGTGGGCATCCTTCAACTAGTGGGTCGGTGGTACACAAATGGCCATGTGCTTGCATCTGCTTACCCACATGGTGCAGGATGGCCACAGCTGCTTGGCGCAGGAGATGCTGTTCTTTTGGGTCTTGCATCACCAGAACAAAGCATGAAGCTCATAACAAAATGTGACCCACCAGCCTCTCCCGGATTCCACGAGGTGGCTGCACCTGCCTGGCCTGCTGGACGCAAGCAGACTTGACTCCCAAAGCTCCTGCACACCTGTTCTGCCAGGTGGCGAAGAGTGGCTGCAGCTGCTTGACGCAGAGCTGGCTGTCGTGAGGCCAGGTTCGCCAGCAGCAGGGGCAGGTGACTGGGCGCCGGCACCGCGTGCGGTGCAAACAGGATCAGCATCTGGGCATACAGGACGGTCTCCAGCTCTGCGGCCGTGATGTCCCCTGGGCGCAGGGTGCTGCCTGCTACAGCATTGGAGGCCTGCGTCGCATGGCAGGTCATGCTTGTGTGGACAGGAAAGCAGGCAGGACAACATCAGACCAGTGGGCAGATCACAGCCAAGAAGAAGCATGCGGATTCCCGAGGGCAGCGAACGGCATCCAGAGAGTTGGAGACATGCGCCATGTACATGATGCAGGTTTCACACCGCATGCTGACAATGCGGCCTTGGCAGTTGTCGTGCGCCCAGCTGCCACATGGTGGACGCCAAGTACCCACAGAAAGCAGTGCAGACCACACTCATATCTCACATTCCAGGCTGCTCAAGGATGGATGCACCCACCCATTGGCAGCACACCGTACCTGCATTTCGCGGATGAGGCTTTTGCAGGTGTCATAGGCCATGCTGCCTGGAGACAGCTCGGGGCCCAGCAGGGCCACCATGGCATTGGCCAGGCGTCCCACAGCTGGCCGCAGCCCTGCCACGCTATAGGCCTCCTCTGACAGCAGCAGCTGCAGCCCCAGGCGCAGGCTTCCCTGCAGGCAGGTGCCCCCCCTCAGCTTGAGAGCAAGCTTGGGGGAAAAGACAGGCAGAGCCAGCGTTTGCAAGCCGTGCTGCGCATTGCGCAGTGGCAGGCAGGGTGGCAAAGAGTGACCTGCTGGCATTTGCGCCCAATGCTGCACTGCCCAGACGCTGCCAGGCAACAGGCCATCTTGTCATGCTTACACAGCTGGGGCACCGGCTCACCCGGACGTGCGGCACAAAGGCCAGCCCAGCAGCGTTGGCTGTCAGCCACAGCCCGTGCAGCGCCCACAGCTGAAGGGTGCCGCGCCCCTGCTGGGCCACCGCGACGAGTGTGTCAGCGGTCGAGGCCACTGCCCTCTGGAGGGCCATGCCCCCCTTGCTGCGGTAGATGCAGCCAGCCGCCAGCGCAAGGGCGGCACGCCTGCAGGCAATGGGTGCTGCTGACTCGACCTCGACTGCTGCAATGCATCTTTGCTGCTCAGCTGTCTGCCACCAGACCAGTGCTCAAGAGGCAAGGCTGGCAGGTCAAAACTCAACCCCACAGTTGAATAGTGGGAGCCAGGCAGCAGGAGGCGGAGGCTAGGAAAGGGCAACTTTTCATGAGGTTAATAGCCTGCCAAAGGCCAATCAAACAAGCAGCAGAATTTGAGCCATCATCTGGAACTCGGATACCAGGAACACTCACCCATGCACTGAGCTAGTCTGAGCCATGTCGGTGCAGATGGACCGCACAAGCTGCACAGCAAAGGCGTCGCTGCCAATGCAGGCTGCAAAGGCATACATCTCTGCAGAGGAGCGCATGAGAGCAGGATCCCCTGTCTGGGCAGCCTCCCCCAGTACAGCTGTGGCCAGGCCACGCGCCTTGTCACCCACAAAGTCGCGGCTATTGACCTCGCCTGCAGCCAGATGCAGCCTCAGGTGCTGTCCTGAGAATGCTGCGATTTGCACAGGTATGCACGCAGACTGCCATCATGACACCCAGCAAGCATCCATGCAACATTGTTTGATGAAAAAGGTAAGGCACCAGTTGTTCTCATGCAGGAGATAGGCTTTGCATCAAGCATGTGGCATCATCTCTGATCAGACGTACAAGCACGTCCAGTCAGGCAGAGTTCCAGAACAGACAGGGTTGATGACATGCAACCTGCACAATGATGGCTCACCTCTGTATTTGTGGGCAAGCACGTCTAGGCCAGCCAAAGCTGCACAGCAGACAGATGTGACAATGGCGTGGCGCCGGGTGCCGTCTTTCTCTCGCTTGCGCCCCTGGCCGCCGTCTGCGGCGCTGATCAGAACCTCCAGGATCTGGAGCTGATTGGCCTCATTCACCTGCACACACGCACGGTGGCTGCAGCTGTCAGCATGGCCTGCCCAGGAGGCAGCAGGCTACACTCATGCCTCAGCAGGTACGGACCAAGCGTCAGGCAGGGCAGGTCCAGAGTAGGCAACCTGGCTTTGTGAGTGACAGAGCTGGCTGGCAGGGGTGCCTGCCGTGGCACGGCACTTGTAGCAGTGCATATGCAAGCCACCAACTGCCCCTCTAGATCCACATAAAGGCAAATCATGAAGTTTTTGCCAGATCTCAAAGCATCGGTGAATGGACTTGGGCCCTGCAGGCGCTCACCACGGCCAGCAGGTTCCCCAGCAGGACCAGCTGCGCCTCCTGCAGAGCTGCTCCCAGCGACTTGGGCTGCGGAAAGGGCGAGTGGGTGCCCTTGATGTGGCTGTCACCTGCAGGCATATGATCCATGCTGCATACAGCGCTTGTTCATCAGCAGCATGGCAGACTGCACCGTGCAGACCACCTTGACCTGGAGTTAGCAGGCCTCGGACATGCCACTGCAGGTCTGCCTGGCTGCCCTCACGCACCCCTGAATCCACTGCCAGGCCATGCAGCCATGGAGCTCACGGAGCCTGCAGGTATGTGGCAATCTGCCTCAGCCTTCATGCTAGGCCGGCACCTGCTCACTCACTGCTGCTCCTGGCGTTCAGCAGCCGGGGCCAGGCCTGGCTGAGACAGTGAACAGAGCGATCTGCCCTCAACACCTGCCTCGAGGTGGCAGTTGCAGAGCCTGTGTCTGCAGGGCCCTACAGCAGGGCAGCGACTGCATTGCTCATCCCTGCAGGCTCACCGCTGCTGCCAGCATACCCAGCAGCCAGAGCCAGGCCAGCCTCCCAGGGGTGGTGGGGCGGACCCCCAGCTGCGCCTGCAAAGGCTTCCAGTTGATCCTCCAGAGGATCCTGCCCCTGGCTTGAGGGCACCAAGACAGAGTCCTGGCTGTTGAGGAAGGACTGGACTGCTGTATTGGCAATGGCAGCGGCCGCCCCTGCACGCAGACAATGTAGGTACAGCGCTGCCGTGGAAGCACAGGGACCAGGGCAGGCTGTTTGGGGCAGGACTGCACTGCGCTGTTGGTGACAACACCTGAACATGGTGCTGCAGTGGCAACAAGGGTACTACTTGCTGGACAGACCGATGCACAGACAAGAGCCAACTGAAGATAGCTGCTGCGGAGCACCTGCACAGTCATTGCACAGGAATGTAAGGGCCGTCAAAGGGCTTGCTCGCCAGGCAGGGCATCCAAGAGGCGTCACAGGCGCACTCACAGAGGGGCAGCGCTCTTAATTAGCTCTGGACACCAGGCCGAGCGGCACGGAAGCAGCTTTTGCACACCTGCTGCAGCCACTGCAGGCGAAGACCCTCTGAGGGAGCGGGCGCACAGCTTGCTCAGGATCTCGTGCTCAGGGGCAAAGGCATTGGCGTTGGGCAGCTCCAGGTAGACCTCCAGCAGGCGCAGCTGCAGTACGCCTGCTGCCCCAGCAAAGAGGCTGCTAGGGCCAGCCCGGCTCCTGCTGGGGTCCTGCACGAGGAAGGCGGTGAGCTATGCTTAGTTCTTGGATAACATTATCAGGCCTCTGTTCGCTGCAATTTGGCTGCTGCCACCGCTGCGGCTCCTGCTAGGGTCCTGGAGGGCCCATCTCAGGGGTCGGGGGATCATAGGGACGCAGACTGTGACACAAGACCAGGCACATTCATAGGCCCCTGCCAAGTGGCAACCCTGTAGCATAGCTTGAGTGTAGGCTACGGATCATGATTAAAGTCACCATGAAGCAATCAATGTGAGTTCTGCAAGCAAGTCCCGACCAGGCCCGCTGAGGGGTCTCACCATGATGGCAGGTGCACTGCTGACGGCATCTAGTGTGGGCTGCAGGAGGGAGCCAATCGTCTTCTGCAGGCGCACGGACTCTGAGCGCCCAGCCTGCGCCAGGGGGCCCAGCACAAAGGCTCGAAGCGCCTCCAGGGCAGACCCCCGCCACCAGAGCTCGACAGCCATGGCAGCCTCATCAGTCTGCGGGGCATACAAAGGCATCAAATCGGCGTGGCACACATCATGACAGCTGAGTGCCAAGACAGCCTTGCCACCTCTGCACTGCATAGTGGGCATGCGACACCACTGCACCTCTGTGCCGAGGCAGTCATCTGTCTGCAGGGAGATCACTGCTTTGCATGCAGGACAGCTTGCATCAACACAGCTCAGTGCCACAGCCCCCTTGTCAGACTCTGCCGTTGGCGTGCTGACACAAGCACAGGTCTGTGCTGGAGTGGCTTCATCAATTTGTTGAGTGCACTGGGGATGCTGAGACTCATGCACAAGATGCCATGTCGCTCTGTGTGCTGCCCAGCCCGATTGTCAGGTACGACTACGGGAGCAGCATTGAGTTTGTTGGTCTGGAGTGCTGACTGGCAGCAATGTGGCGTGCTGTGGGTGATGGCTGACACGCCAGCTGCTCCCGTCAAGCACGTCGCTGCATTCGCCCTGCGGAAAAACCCGAGGCGTGCCTGCACAGGGAGCGGTTGTGAGCAGCCACGCCGCACGTGACCACCCACCTGCCCAGAGTTCTGCTGCTTGGTCCCGCTGAGCTGCAGTGCCACCTCCGGAGCCAGAGCCGTCTGCCACAGCTCCAACAGCTGCACCCGCCGTTCCTGCATGGCAGTCCAACAATCAAGCCTTCCTTGCCCACAAGACCTGCCCCGCTGAGCATCAGCACCCCTTGACTCCTGCCCAGGAGGGACTGCAGGCCGGGGTGCCCTGAGCCCTCCAAGCAGGCAGCACACACCAAGGCTCACATAGAAGCCCAATCAGAGCCCCTTGCAAGCCAAGCAGAGCTCCCACACACACCATTAGCACATCTGGGGGCAGGCTGAAGCAGAGGCCCCCCAGCAGGATGAAGCCTGCCTCCCGCTCCACGCTGCGCCCCACAGGTGCCCGGCAGTCTGGGTGCTGTATCAGGCGTGCTGCCAGGTCCAGTGCTTCCAGCAGAAGGCGGGACGGCACCCCCAGAGGCATCCTGCACAGCCAAGCTCCACAATCAGATTGACAGGTAACATCTCCGGCAGCAGGCAGGATGGCCGCCCTGCAGACATGGCAACGCTTCACACAGACATGACATTGGCAGATGCAAGGGCCTCCAGCAGAAGGCGGGAAGGCCACAAAGACATCCTAGAGCCAGCGTTTTCTAGCCCTGACAATCCCATCAGGAATCTGGATGGCATCTTCAGAGCATGAAGGCAGAGCCAAATTTACGGGCTTTCGGCAGCAGACAGAAGGGTGACCCCAGCTGCAGTCCGCAGGTGGAGCCAGACAATGCCAGCGCTGGTTTGCCAGTGCCGAGTCGTACTCTGTCTTGTAGATGGACACATCAGGTGTTGTGGGAAAGGAGGCCATCCCTCTGATGGGGCAAATTCAGGAGAGTATCTTACAGGCAGTGACTTGGTGAAGCCTGAAGGAATCAGATAACCAAATGCAAAGGCAGCGCACCTTTGTGAGGCCACCAGCAGTGCTGTTGCTCCCAGGGCCAGACCATTGACAGCATGCATGACTGCCTTGGCCTGGTCTTTCCCCTGAGGCCCCATTGCCCGGGGGGTGCCCGTCCCAAGGCCAGTGGGGGCCTCTGGGAGCACATTGCTGGCCCCAAACGGAGCCGTCAGGGATGCCAGCTGCTTCACGGCAGCCACCAGCCGCTCCAGAACCTCTTGCAGCATCGTTGCTGCTGATGAAGGCTCAGCCACTGCTAATGCTGCCAGAGCAGCTGCAGCCTGTAGACAAGCAGGGTGCACAGGTCAGGGTGTTGGGTGCCTGAAGGCTTCAGTTGGCATCGATGTCACCTGCAAGACATGCTGTCACCCGCATCCAACGCCAATGGGTGCAGTTCAAATAAAGATGTGCATCAGTACAGGTTTGACTGTGACAAGGAGAAGCTGCTGCCTCCCAGCAGCCTCATTGCTTCTGTGTGGCAGCCAACGTTTGACAGCAAGAAGCACTATTGGCATGTTTGTAGCCATCTGCTGCTTCCAAAGATGTTGTGCAAACGTGGCTCTGTTGACCCTCTTCGACGTAGTGCTTGCAGGCTGCAGCAGCTTGCGTGTTATCTGTCCCACACTGGACATGTGCAAAGGCACAGCTGGGCTGCAGCCAACACGGAGAAAGCACTGGGAGCTGCAGCAGCGCCCATCAGGCAGCCCCCACACACTGCAGTGCGTGGAGGCTGCTTGCAGCCTGCACGTCACCCACTCTTGTGCAGTGCTGCCACCATGGGCTTGAGCCGCAGCAAGGCAGCCTCCAGTTACTGCTGTGCATGCAGATGAATTGCAGTCAGCATGCCACCCACCTGGGAGGCAGGCTGCAACTAGCTTGTCAGACATGCAGTCTGCCAAACTTCACCAGCACCCTTGATTTGCATGCAGCCCCGTTCCAGCCTTCCACTGACCTCTTCTGTTACCCAAACAGTATACAATCCGGGCTGAGGTTCCCGAGCAGGTGGCCTTCCTGCTGTGCCAACCCCACTGGCAACCTGCTTTGCGGCCATCCACGAACCTGGGTGCGAAGGCATAGCTGGGCTGCAGCCAGCTTGCCAAGCAGGGGCTCCCGGGTGGTGCCAGCTGCGTCGCTAGGGATCTCCCCCAGCACCTCCAGCAGCAGTGCCGTGGCCTGGAGCGCAACAGCGCCCACAGGAACATGTGCGCCCAGCACGCTGGCCAGGATGAGGGCCAGCTTGTCCAGCATTGCACGCTGCAAGGCAGGGCAGTTAGTTGGTTGGGCAGGACAAAGTACTGCTGCAGCGCAGGGCAGATGCAGGGCCACTGGGCCTGAGCATGATCCAGCGCAGGGCAGGCTCAGCAACACTGGGGGTAGAGTCTCTGGGACAGTGCAAGCCAACTTGTGGGCTGTGGGCAAACAGGTGCTGGCGCAGAATGAGGGCCAGCTTTTCAAGCATGGCGTGCTGCAGCTCGGCCAACCCTTGGTCGAGGCAGTGATGATCACGACTTGCCTGTAGCAAGGGCCATCACTGTGGCTCCTAGTCAGCAGCTGGGGCCTTCATGGTTTTTGGAGCAGTGACCCACCTGCCCAGCCTCGCTGAGCTGCTCAATCACTGCTACGCGGAGGACATAGATTATGCTGGCCTCAGCATGGGGCAGCTCTCCAGATGCGAGGGCACTGCCAATGTCAGGGTCCCCAGGCCCTGAGCCTGCACTGCCTGAGCGCACTGCCAGGCTGGCAGTTGAGGCTGTGCTGAGCGCCTCCAGAAGGCGATTGGTGAAAGAGATGAGCTGCTGCTCGTCTGCACCTGCCTTGGCCTGCAGAGCATGGAGCAGCACATCCCAGATGAGCAGCAAAATACATAAGCTCAACGAATGACATGAACTGCTGCCCATCTGTGCCTGCTGTGGCCTGCACAGCGTGGTGCCGGCTCATCAGGCATTCTCTGCTGCTTGACTCAGATGTCTCACAGACTCAGGCCAGGTGTTGCTCACCAGGGCACTCATGCATGTAGGGGCTGACGGCTTCTGTTCATTCAGTGTGCTGCTTAGTGTCAGACATTTTGGCCTAGGTCGCCTGGCGCACCTTAGGCCAAGCTTGTGGAGCAGGCATTCAAATCAGCTTGCACACCTGAACAGTGGCAATGTAGGTGGTCCACGAGTGAGCCAGGCTGCTCAGTGCATTCCTGTCCTCAGCCGCAGCGGCGCGCTCAAAGGGGCCGCTCAAACAGGTGCCGGTGGCGGTGCCCAGCAGCCGCTCCAGGTGAGCTTTCCTGGAGGCCTTCTTCTCGAGCCCCTTGACCTGTAGCAAGGGGCCATGTGGATTTTGCTTCAAAAGAGGTGGCTGGACTGAAGCCCTCTTGAGGGACACTTGACCTGCAATGGGCTGCACAGCAGGGGCCTGCGAACGCCCCTGCGCCCTTATTGCAGAGCTGAGGTTGTGCTCATGGCAACCGGTCAAGGTGGGCTCTTCATGAAGGCCTAATCTTGGCCCCTCGACCTGCGCTGGGATGAAGTGCAGGGTCTCACAAAGGCCTACCATCTGTGAAAGGCGCTCAGCCCAGCATTGCACTTCACATGAGGTGTCACAAGCCACTCTGCCACGTCAACAGGCTGCACAAGCCCCTGCTATGTGCTGAAGTGAACCAAGCCTGCACGGTCCCCGCTTTGTGGGCACTCAGAGAAGTGACATGCAACCAGTCGTCAAGCTCAAGCTCATGTGTGGTCAGCGATGCAAACAGCGCCTCAACACTCACCGCCTCCTGGGTGCTGGTGGATCTGGCCACACCGCAGCTATGTTTCCCCATGCTGCTGCTCTGTGTGACTGAATGCATTATGAATCACTGCACACAGACCGTGCGCACTCACCGCCTCCTGGGCACTGGTGGAGACTGCCGCCGCAGCCATGTCCCCCAGGGCTGCTGCAAAGGCATCGCGCACAGCCCGCGCCGAACTGCCCAGCGCTGTGCAGCACACGCGCACAGCGTCCTCATACCCAGCCCCAGCATTGGCCCACAGCCCCGCGCCGCCGGCCTGCGCCACGGCCCTGACCACGCCGGCTGCCGCCACACGCAGGGCATCAGGGGCTGCCCCATCTCGACTGTACCTGCATGGACAGCAAGGCTGCTCCACGATTGCTGTCTCAGCAGCCTGTCCAGCAACAGGGGACTCTGGCCCAGCTTCCTGACTCACAAGGACTCCATCTGCATAACAAGAACGTCGCCTAGCCGCAGTAGTACCGGGAATGCTCCCCATTGCAGCTGCACTTGCAGATAAAGCAAGGAGGGAACTGATGCAGAACCCTGCTCTGGCCTGTCCCAGAAGGTTTTGGGTCCGTCCTTGAGCGCGCTGCAGCCTCAAGCAGGGCGTCTAAGGTTGCCCCAATACATCCACAGATATCTAGTGGACAGCAACAGGCTGGTCAGAGAGGCTGCATGCACAAGGCGTCTGGGGCTGGCCCATCTTGGCTACACCTGGAGACAGCTTCCCAACCCCTGCAGGCAGTTTTGAAGAGATGATGGCTTTGGAAGCATATTCTGGCTTGCACAACAACACGTAGTATCACTGCCTTAACAACCAGCACCTTACCTGTCAGCAGCCCGAAGCGCGTCCTGCTGCACTGTCAGGCTGCTGCGGCCACCCTCCCCCAGGCCTGCAACCACTGCTGCCACCAAGCGCAAGGCCATGGCCTGGATACCCACCTCAGAGCCCCTGCAGGCGGAGAGCAGAGGTTTCGTGTCATACACCAACTGGCAAACTGCTGTTACACATCCCAAGCACTGTCCTCAAGGAGGCAAGCAAACCACTGCTGGATGCCCAGGACGCTGCAGAGTCCCCTGCGGCGGACGATACCAGCGTGTGGCGGCTCCTGCGCACATCACATGAGCCGCAGGGACACATGGGCTGCCTGCACTTTGAATGGTGGCAGATGCAGCGCTGGGCACAAGATACAGCCCTCCACGTCAAGATGCAGCCATCCACATCATGATGCACTGCCCGCTGCTGCCAGCTAGCAGCATCAAGCTCCCACCTGCCGGCATGCCGCACAGCAGCCGCCATGCTGTCGGGCATGCTGGCTCCCAGGAGTTGCCCATGAGCCCCACACAGCGCCGCTAGGCACTCGAGTGCCCCCAGGCGCACTGATTCAGGGCTGCCCCGGGGGGCAGCCTCCTTGCTGGTCAGGAACTGCTGCAGCGCGCTGACACGAGAATACAGGGGGAGGCTGTCCCCCAAGGCATACATCTTCACCAGGCAGGCGGCCACCAGGCGCCGAACCTGCAACACAGGAGCAGTGCACAGTTTTGACAGTGCTGGAGGCGTTCAGAGCCAGCATGCCGCAGCCACAATATAGTCCCCTGTCAGCATCTTGCGCACGCTGAACTTCATGCTGCCTGTGCCAGCCCAGGCAGTCAAGAGGGCCACCACGCAGTGCACCTGCAGCCACATGCATGGCAGCCTGCACTTCACATGTGACGGGCAACGCATGCATGCGGCACAGGCAACATGGTCATCAGAGCAGCGGGGCCACCAGGTGGCATGTTTGCAGCATAACAGCATTCCAGTCCCTGTCTCAGAGGAGGAGCATAAGGCGGGGCTCTGATGCTGTGCTGCTCGCAACCAATTTCGGCACAGTGTGCGGCGCATGGTTTAAGCAAGTCCCCGAGGTCATGATTGTGACAACACAGGCCACCAGGGACACACTTCCCGCACAGCAAGATGGCCAGCATTGCTGGCGCAGTCGAATGCCAAAGCTCCCTGCTCTTTGCGGGAGACACCGCCTGTTTAGAGAGCAGACGAAAGATTCAAGGCATGCTGAATTGCGTTGGAGGCAGAGAGCCTTAGCAGCTCCCAGTCACCTGCCAAGCCCCCTATGCATGGTGCAGGATGAGCCAACTGAAGTTGCAGCTTGAGGGGCCTGCAAAACGCGCAGCAGACCTGAAGCTTATCCACAGCAAGCATGTCAGGACATCCACAGGACTCACCGGCGGCGCTGCCCCCTTGAACAAAATAGCCACTAGGCCCTCTTCGCATTTGCGCTGGTAGTCCCTCAGGCGTCCTCGATCTGTGCCCTCAATGGTGGCGGACAGCCGCTGCAGCAGTTCGAAGCATTGCTGCTGGTCCAGCGGCCTGGTGCCACGTGCTGTGCCTACCAACAGCTCCAGCTCAGCCACCCAGACATTGAAGCCCACTGCATCCTCCTGGTCCACAAATGCCATTTGGGGCAGGCGGGGACTTCAGTGCTGTGCCTGCAGCATATCGTGAAGCCTGTTGGAGGCCACTGCCACATGATGGTCCACAAGTGCGATTTGGGGCAGGAGGAGGTGCCTGCAGCTTGACAGCAGGGCTCTGTGTGGCTCGATTGCACAGGGGTGGTTGACCTCTGCCCCCTATCTTTGCTCATGCCAACAGATAAGAGGGACCTCAATCTGGACCTAAAGCGATGTGCTGCAGCATCGTTGCAGACGGGGGCATCAGTTTGCTGCAGCAAATCTTCAAGCTCACCACCTGAGTTCCTAGTGAAACATGGCAACAGGCGAAAGCACCTCCTTCAATCAACATCCTGAAATGTTTGCTGCAGCACATCGAATATCAGAAACACCATGAGGTAGATGCACAGATGGCCATTCTGCCACAGCTGGGGCCCCACCGCCAGCTGAGCCCTCAACCATCGTGTGATGGAAACCTAAGCAAGCACACACAGCATGCCAGTCGGAGGCAAGTTGACCTTGAAAGGTGCGCAGCTGTGATGTGATAGAGCATACCAACCTTCAATGCTCAGCTGCCAGCTGCTGCCTGCAGGTGGTGTTCCCCTCGGCGGAGGAGTCAAAAAGAAGAAGTCCACGAAGAACAGAAAAGCTGCAGAAGATGCTGAGCAGCAGCAGGTGGTTGCAGATGCAGGTAGGACATGCAATTGCATCACATGCTCTGCAGCATACCCTGCCTGATGCAATTGCATGCCTGCCATTGGCCTCTACAGGAAAGCACAAGTCCAGCAAAACCCACATTCTGGCTGTAGTGCCTGCCAACGAGCTGCCAGCTAGCCTGAAGGCTGTGCTGAATGCTGACGAGAAGAAGGAGGCTCCCCTTGCTGTGGTGAGGAAGGAGGACCAAATCTATGAGAAAGAGTTCGAGATGGAAATGGAGCGTGCAAAGGTGCGCTTGCTGCTCACAGGCAAACAACTTGTGAACGATTGTCCTGGGGTGTGGCCAGCCCAGCCCATGTTGTGCTACTTTGTGCTGATCACCATTGTGGCCTTCAAAAGCCATGGCTTTTTGCAGGTCAGACTCTCTTTGCCCATGTATGTGAAGCTGGCTCGCTGAGCACACTGCTGTACTCCTTGCAGACTGGCAGGAGCAAAACCACACCATGGGGCTCTGGCTATGGCAAGCTGCCAGAGGGGGGCACGCTACATGGTGCGTGCTGGGTCTTCAGATCTGCATCGACCTCAAGAAAGCAAGCAGGAGCTCACTTTGACACTATGATGCAGGCTATGCTGCACCTGTCAAGGGAGTAACACCTTCTGAAAGGCTCGATTTGCGGGCAGCCATGAAAGCCGACAAATTTTGTAAATAAAGGTGGGTCCTTCAAGCTGTGTTACTCTTGGGGAACCACTGGGATGCACTCAACAGCTTTCAGTTTAGTTCATTCATTGCTGTGCAGGGGTGACTGCAACGTGGGAGTGACTGCCTATGGCTGACCCTAGTTCAGACGACCACTCCTTGAGGCTTGCCACAGCATCGCCACCCCGCCATGCATGGGTGTACAGCGCTGTGAGGGCCTTCAAACCTGAGGGCAGTCATGAAGCCTGTCAACAGCAGCAGCAGCTGCCAACAGGCTGGGCAGCACAGCACAGATCACGCAGACGGCAGGGCTCAGCACGTGCACACCCTCTCGCCGTTGGTGGACTTGCAGTTGCCCAGGATCACAGAGCGCTTGCCTGAGACTTCCAGAGTACCCAGAGCAGCTGCTGGGTCACTGGCAAGCAGTCCAGCCAGGGCTGCCACAGGAGGCGCTGTGCTGCTCTGATCCTTGGACACAGCCAGATGCTGGGCAAAGCCTGACACCTCGTCTGCCAGGTTGAGCCTGGCACACCGAAACAGGGCGCCCACCAGGACGTCAGGGAGCAGCGCTGAGGCGCCCTGAAGCAGTAGCCTCAACACGGCCTGCCCAATGTCTGCAAAGCATAAATGAAGCAGCTCAAGCGGTTCAGATTGTCACCTTTGACAAGAGTCAATTTCTGCAAGGGCATCCTGCTTGTGTATCACAGATGAGCTTCGCAATCATGCTGCCCGCCAGGGATAAACTTATCAGGCTTCATGAGGCTCCTAAGCAGGCACAAGAGGGGAAGCTGATTTGCTCCATGAGCCTGCCTCATGCTGTGCACTGCAGACCCAGACCTCGTCTGCCGGACTGCCAGCCGGCATCTGCTAGCTGCATGGCCAGCTTTGCATGCTGTGCAACTGCCACAGGGTCCACAGGTGGGGGTTGAGAGGTGCTGGATGAAGGCTGCTGAGTACTGCCGCCCAATGCCGGCTGAGAAGGCTCCTGCTGCTGGGGCTGGCCAGCTCTGCTGGGCATCAAACCCAGGTCAGCAAAGGCGTCTGGACCTGCTGCAGCACAGAGGGGCGTCAGCCTGTGAGGTACAGCAGCAGCTTTGCATTTTGACTAGCCAGAGTGTCCTGGGCAATGCCCCAAAGTCAGCAGTCATGACCGCTTGCAGCACAGACAGGTATCTACTACATAGTCACCTGCACGGCACAAAATCACATAGCAAGGCAGGCGGACGGTGGCCGGGCAAGGGTATCGATGGTGGGCGGCCTGCCATTGTACCATGGCTCAGTACTGACCTTGACTTGCGTTGTTGGGTGCGCCGTTGGCCGGCCGCTGTCCCTTCCCCAAAGGAGCATCCCAGTCAATGGCCTTGCCAGCCTTACTGGGATCAACAAAATCCACAGTGGCCACCCCTGCAGCCAACACAATAAAGCCATCAGTAGCATGTGCAGATGCAGCATCCTTTTGGACCTATGCTGCAGACAGGAGGGCACTTTGCAGCTCCTGGCTGATCAGGTGATGCATTGTGCCTACAGTCAGCCTGGGAGCAGCCTACCTGCTGCCAACCTGTCATCCAAAGCAAATGCGTCCCTGCCAGCTAGCTGAGGCTGCCCTGAGGATTGCAGGGAAGCCAGCCCCGGATTAGCGCCAAGCTCTTGCTGGCCTGGCCTCCACACTGCAGCGCAGTACATGAAGGGCCATGAAGTGCACTCCAAAACGTGGGAACTGCCGGTTCACAACAGCACCAAATACACTGCCCAGACTTGATCAATGGGACTGGGGCTGCACACCCAGCAAAATAAGCGCACCTGGCGCCACAGGCTGGCCACGCTGCATGGGCCTGGAACAGCTCTGCTTCGAGTCCACAGAGACATGGCATGCCTCCTAGCACCAAACAGTGAAGTAGGCAAGCTGCATGAGCTTGCTGGCCGCAGGGACCCTGCTCACCTGGAGCTCCACTGTTCAGGAAGCCACCTTGATTGGCCTCCAGCCCATGGTCGTGCCACCGTGGGAACACATTGAGAGTCGCCCTGTCATGGGCCCCCCGCAGCAGTGCCTCCAGGCAATTGACTGCCCGCCTGCAGGTGCAGAACGGGCCCTGAGAGGGAGAGCAGTGGGCCTCTCCAAGCATGATGAGGATGCTATGGCTGCACATTGCCTCGGGGCATGCTGCCTGACAGGGCAGCTAAGAAAAGCTGCTCTTGGTGGAAGGGCAGCAGATAGGCAGGTGATGTTCTTCGTCCACCAGAAGCCCTACCTTTGCATTCACAGCCCACACCCTCTTCAGCCAATGTGTGTTGCAGTCTGGGTCCTGCAACCCCACATCAGCTGCTGGGTGTGCAGGGCAATCATGGCTCCCTAGACCCACCTTTGCTGCCTACTCTCCTGTGCAATCTGGTTGCATGACAGCTGTCTTAGCTGTCAGTCTGCTAAGCTGCCCGATGTGCATTGATTGTGGTTGCCCCATGGTCAGTATGAGATTGCCGAGATGAACTGCTGGCCATTGACGCCTGCCATGCACCTGCCATGTGATCAGCATCATGCACACCTTGCACCATGCACAGCTCTACTCCTCAGGCATCGATGGCCCTTCCTCTGCAGCTGACACCAACCTCAGCTGCCCAATGTGCATTGCAATGTGGGTCTCCATGGTCAGTGTGAGCCCGCTCAAGTGGGCAGCCTCAGCTGCTCCCTGGGGCGAAATAGCTGCCATGAAGCGCGCCAGCTCATCGTGGTGCTCCCGCCACAGGCCTGCAATGGTGGCAACCAGCTTCAGCAAGCCCATGCCCATGCCCTGCTGCAATGGCTGGGGGGCCAGGGTCAGAGCCGCCGCTGACATGGCAGGAGGATGACAGGGGTCGCGAGCAGCACACAAGCACCAACCATCTTTGTGTGCCTCCCCTGCAGTAGCAGGAGCCCGCGTCGCCGACAGTCTGAGTTGCAATCGACCTGCCAGCTATGCAGCCTGGCAGCTGCCACTGCTTCAGCATCTGTTGTTGCCTCCGCAGGTTGTTGCCTTGCAAGGCGTGCGCCCCCATAGGAACAGATGCTGCCCAGCAATGAGTCGCACAAGCCGTGGCTTGCTGCAGCAGCTGACTCTTGGCTGTCGACTGCATTGCGCACCTCACTCAGCGATTGGCCTGGTGGCCATGGCATTCCCCACGGCAACCTTGTGCAGAGTTTTCCTGCCACGGCAGGGTGGCTGCCTCGTTGTCAACTGGTCTGCTTGGTTAGCTGGTCCCCCTGCCCTGCTCAGAGAACTGTCCGGCAGCCATCACGCCGCGGAAAACAGCCTTCTTAGCATGCACTTCTGTGGCAGCAAGGGTCAGTGCACAACCCACCCTGCTCAGCGATCAGCCTGGCAGCCATGGGGTCCCCGTGGGCAGCCATGCAGCGCGCCTTCAAGCCCGGGTGCGAGATGGGCAGCATGAAGGGCTGGCCGCGCGGATCGACCAGCCACAGGCTGCCCTCCCGCACCCCGATCACCGCGATGGGGCCCACGCACATCATGGACTCCGCAGGGAGCGCAGCTGCGAGCTCGCCTATCGAGGTCAGCTGCGAGATGACCCCACCAGTGCTGGAGGCAATTCTGACAACCTGCACCCAGGCCAGCTCACTCAAACATTTGCAGCGAAGATAGCAGGTGTGCCTGGCAGTAGGGGCTGACCGACCTTGACGAGTTCAGCCTGACAGGACGTTCCTGCACTCTGTGAAGGTTGCATTGCAAGCAACTGTGCACAATAGCATCAGAGCAGTAGCCTGTACATGGGCAGGGTCACATCAGCTCACTGCTTGTTGAGCCAAGCTGGCCAGGCAATTTAGCCAAAGCCTGGACCATACCCTTGATGCGCTCTTGCAATATACCCTAGACAAGAGCGGCATGAGGCTACCCACCTCAATAAAGGGCTCTGCACCAGGGGTGTCTGTGGCAACAAACACCAGCTGCACAGAGGTGGGGGTGGCCAGGTAGAGCTGATGCCTCTGCCACGTCCCTGAGGTTGCGCCCTGTATCAGTGGGAACCCCATTTATGAGAGCTGATCAATGCTGACACCGGCCAGGACATAGAAGGTGCAGCAGAAAGACTGCAGGCTAGATCTTGAACTGGACAGCTCGTGACATTCTGTGCATCTGCTTTGTGGGCCAAGACACCTAGAACGACAGCCGGGGCAACTGCAGGGAGCCTTCCCCCAGGTCCCTGTGTTCTGGTCGCAGTGAGGCATCAAGCCCTCTGTAGACACCCCAGGCCTACACTGCACGCATACCTCGCAGATGATCTGCGACCCCTTCATGGGATGGAGCCAGGTGTCCTGGACTTGAAAGCCTGGCAAGTCCGCGCCATGCAGCTGGGCCAAGCTTGTGCAACAACAATGGCCACCTCGATTGGCAGGGAGGCAAAGGCCTTGAAGCTTGGCCTGGTGCGGCAGAGCGAGATGCCGTCTGCATAAGCTAGGGCCGCCACTGTCACGTCAGGGTCCCATGCAATCCACTTGGGGTCCACCAGGGGCTGCCCCACAGGCTCAAATGCCTTCCAGCTGAAGAACTGCATTGCGTGGCCCCTGCGTGCACCTGCAGCACAGGCAGCAAGCAGGCTGAAGTGCCTTCCAGCTGAAATCCTGCATGATGTGGCCCCTGCACACACGCAGTGCACACAACAACGCTCGATAGCCTCCCAGCCTGATGATCAGAGCCTTGGACCCTGCCTGCAAGTGCAAGCCACTCTTGTGCTGAAAAGTCTGCCAGCTGAAGGACTGCATTGTGCCCTTGCAGTACATACAGCAAAGGGGCTCCCTGCGGCTGCATGGCCTCGTCCCTATATGCCCCTGCAGCGCAGGCACCAGAGCTGAAGGAGTCAGTTCATGTTTTGTGTGAGCTGACCCCAAGGGTTGTCACTGGCCATGGTTCTATGTGCTAGGGCTGCACTCAAAAGTCATGCCCAGTGACAACTGGCTGCAATAAGTCAAGTCAAGGAAATCAGACACTTGACAAGGTTCCTGCCTGCACCAGCTGCGCAAGCCAATCAGGGCTCACCCTGCTTTATGTTCCTCTGGTAGGTCACCCCCAGCAAGGCGCCGCCGTGCAGACCCACAGGCCGCTCATCTCCCACGGACAGCCTGCTCTGCAGACTCTGAACACTGGTGCCGTCATCGCTGACAGCAAATACCTGCACACAGGGGAGAACAAGTGCCTGTCAGCTGCAGCACTGACGCCAGACACCAGCACTGCGGGGCGGGCTGTGTGTTTGTGAGCTGCACCAGCAGACAGGCGGACGCCTGCACAGATTGGTAGCCTTACGCCTTCAAGCTGCAGCAAGAACAGCAAAGCCTCGCACAGAGCACTTGTCAGCTGCAGCAGCGACGGCAGACACCAGCACAGAGGTGCAGCTTGGGCACCTGCCTGCTGCAGCAATGACAGCAGAACGGCAGGGTAGCATGAGGCCTTAAGCTGCAGCACTGTCAGCATACACGCCCTTCCAGGGACGCATGGGATGCCTGTCCACTACAACTTCAATGGCAAACACCTGTACATAGGGGCAGGCTGGGCTCCCAAGTGCTGCATTGCCTAATGCAGCAGGGTTTGTGACCTGTCTTGTCTACTGCAGCAGAACTTGTAACCTGCTGGACACATTTTAATCAAACATGTTGACAGCAACGAAGAGCCAGTGGCTGCCCCCTTGTTCACTGACCTGCCAGGGCTGCCACCTCAGGAGCCTCCTTGACAAAAGGATAGCAGGATACCGCAGTAGTACACAGTGGCTGGCCATCCCCTGCTTGCTAGCACTTGCCAGGACTGCTGCCCCGGTAGCTTGCCGGGCTTGCTAAAGAGCTGAGCAGAGCAAATTGCCTGCGCGCCTGCACGCTGACACCTGCCAGGCCTGCTGCGACAGCAGCCTGCCTGATCAAGTAACCGCAGAGCAGAGCAGAGGAAGCGCTCACCTGCACACTTACACCGGCCAGGGCTGCAGCCTCAGCAGCCTGCCTGGCCTGCTGGATGGCAGCCTCCTCCTGCTCCCGTTTACTCTTCTTCTTACTTTTGACAGTTTGCGTGACTGGAGCCGCCTGCATGGCTATGCCAACTGTCAGACTAAACTCAAGCAGCTCTCCTGCTGTGTGCCAGACGCCCTTCTGACAACAGAGCAGCGCTGCCTATGCCTAGCAGGCAATGCAGTACAGCTGCAGAGGCAAGCGGAGCAATGAAAACATCTTCGATCTTGAATAAAGCTATAGAGTGTGCCTGAGTCGTCTCAGAGGTCTCTGACTGACGCAACTTGGTGATATACTTGGCTGCACCTAGGAGCAGGCCTGACTCGCAGCTTGCCGTGTTTGGGCCATGAGCATGCCTGAATTGACCTTGGCTGTAACTGCGCTACACCCATGACTCAAGGCTTGACTGCACCTTGGGGATGTTCAGCACCGCAAAGGTCTGTGTGGTGCCCGCCCAGGCCACAGCTGTCCCACTGCCAGTGGCCACACGCTCCCAGGCCTCTGAGCTGCGCTGTGCGTAGATGGCGTACTCCCGAGACTCGGGCCACACCACGCTGCAGCACTTGCCGCTGGAGCTGATGCTGAGCCGGGCAGGGCCTGCAGGCACATGCACAAGGAAAGCTCGGGGTGCTCTTTGCTCCCCTGAGAGGCATTTGATAAAGGACATGACCCCATTCAGGCTGTGGCCTGTCATGCTGCAGAGCACACTGCGCAGCATAACTGGTTCTCTGACACAGGCTGCGTCAGTATGCCAAGGGCTCTCACCCTGCCACAAGACGGGGTGGGCAGGGCGGCCGGCCAGATTTTGCTTGCTGAGACCTTGCAGATAGCCTGACGACCATGATTATCCCAAGCAGACATCATCCTGTTTCAGCAGGCATATAGTGCAGGGCGGCCGACATGCGCCAGCAGACTGGGGTGACCTGGAGTCAAGAGAGATGACGTGTTGAATCATTGAGATGGTGCCCCCTGCAAGTACCATGATGCTTGGGAATGGTTGGTGTCGTCAGGTGCTGCCATTGTCCATGCAGGGAGGCTGACCTGCAAACCCCAGCTTGGCCACAGTCTTCTTGGCCTTCACATCTGCGGTCATCTGCCTGCCAGTGCCAATGTCTTCCCGAAAGCCAGTCCTGCAAGCCAGGCCAAGCATCAAAGGGCTGGGCTGCACTGCACGCAGCAACCCTTCAGCACCCCAAAGTGGCACATAGCCCTGAACTGCAAAGCCAGACCATCTGCAGAAGATGCACCACATCTCCAGCACTGGATTTAAGTCACAGGTGTTGCCCTCCAGGTGCCCAGGTGACTGCAGCTCACAGGTGTTCAGGGTTGCTGGGTGCTCTGGAGTACCCATTCTGCGACCACATTTCCCCTCACAGTGGAGGACTCATTTCAGCTTGCAGTGCCAAAGGCTGCTCACCTGCCCTGGATGCTCAACAGGGCAGGCCCCACCACCATCAGACTTCCATAACTGCAGAAGCATGTGCAACGCTGCTTGCCTGTACTGGATGCTCCACAGACCTGGCCCCACCACCATCAGGAAGGATGGCCCCCTGAAAGAGTTGTCTGTGGTAGGCTGAAGGGCGGAGCCATCTAGAGGGCTGTCCAGGTCGGCTGCTGAGGGCAGGCTCAGGGGCATGCGCTGGATGGGAGGGCTGTCATAGGGATCAAAGGACAGCAGGGCACACCCTGCAACAGCAGGTCACAAAACAGTGCTGACTGCAGAGGCATCGTGGACGGTGTCTCCAACATAGAAGGACAACTGGGAGCACCTTGGTAAGCAAGCTCGCAGACACTCTCTTCCTCTTCATTAAACCGCAAGAGATATAATGCCACGCACTCAATTGACGGAAAGGCAGCGGGGGACACACTGCAGGGCAGCAGGCACCATGCATGCCCACAGGGCTCAGGGGAGGCTCTCGGACATGGCATTTACACTCAAGCAGACTCTGCTGCCTGAGTGCTCCCACCAGTGCATACATAATACCAGGCCAAATTGTATACAGCAACATCAGCCTGCAGGACACTCCTGATGGGCGCCCTGCCACAAAGGCAGACTGCTCCATGTCTGCACACCTGCGTTGGCCCCGGCCACCACCAGATGGGGCTGCAGGGGGTGGCAGGCAATCTGGTAGATTTTTGGGACCTTCTTGGCCCCCGCTGGCAGCAGCGACTCCATGCCCAGCAGGACGTCAACATGTCCAGTGCTGGGATTCCTGCAGCAAGACGACATGCACTTTGATGGCAGGCCCTCCATCTACATGATATTAGCATGACCCGTGCTGGAGCTACTGCAACAAGATGACGGGCACATGAGCAGCAGTTCTGCAGGGTCAAAAAGGTCAGCACAACTCCTGCAGGGATCCTGCAACTTTACATGAGCAGTAGATGCATCAGCAGCAGGGCTCTGCAGCCTTGGAGGAAGGCAGCATGGCCAGTACTGGGCATTGTGCATCAGCCTGCAGATACATGAGCAGTGCGGCCCTGCAGCCTATAGATGGAGGGCAGGAAGTCCAATATGGGGATTGCTGCATAGACAGCTGGCATGCGAGCAGCAGAGCTCTGCGGCCTCAGTGGCAGGCAGCAACGCCAGTGCTGGCATTCCCCATCAAGATGGCAGGTGCATGAGCAGCAGGGCACTGCCGCCTCAGAGGAGGTTGAGTGAGTTCGCTTGCAGCTTTGCAAGACCTCAGGCGCTTGGGCAGCAGGCATGAAGCAATCTTTCAAGGCATTGCAGGCGCATGGGCAGCAGGCTCTCAGGCTCCAAGGCTTCAAACGCTGCTTCACAATCCCGCAGAGGCGTGGCCAGCAGGCTCTCAGGCTTCAAGCACTGCTTCACAACAGTATAGTGGGCTGGCCTGCCATGCTTGCAGCAGGCCACATGCATAAGCTCCATGCACACACTGACCGTTGGTGTGAGCCACACACAAGACCACATTGCTCTGGAAACAGGATCGGTAGTCACTTGGAGGCTGTCAAGACGGGTCCAGAGGCAATTGGGCCAGAGAAAGTGCTTACATGCCCCAGACCGCAGGCCGCTCGTCTGAGGCAAACAACAGACAGGGCCCCACGCCGCTGGCGGCTCCAGCCCGCCCGCTGTAGGCCAAGCTGGTCACTGCACCCTTCAGCAGTGGCTTGTGACGCCTGCCTGGGACCTCCTTCCAGGTCACTGTGTCCCACACTGCCATCTTTTTGTCCTCCCCTGCAGCATCGCTGAGGCCTCATTTGCGTAACAAGATAAATGGACAGCTGACAGTCATCATCACAGGCAGCATTCACATTACTGGGGCAATCAAGCCAGGTCAGCACTGAGCTGCTCAGCAGCGCGGTGCAGCAATGTGCTTCCAGTGCAGATGAGATATACTCCATTGCAGTGTCAAGCCAGCCAGCATACCGCAGGCAAGAGAGCACGTTTGGCAGCCTGTCAACAAGCCTATGTAGCCATGAGGGCCACCCAAGCTGCTGACCTGCTGTGCTCAGTTGCAGCGCGGGGGCGTCCGGGCCAGAGTCCACCACCTGGAATAGCGTCATGGCCAGCACGGCGCTTTCATGTGCCCTGAAGGTGGACAGCGCAGCAACCTCCTTCTCTGCCCCTCTCGGGGCAGCTGCAGAGGGGTCCCACACAGAGATGGTGCCATCTGAGGCGGCTGTGACCAGCAGATCAGCCCCGCCTGGCTCCTTGCTCCCCAGAGTCACCATGGCAGTCACAGCACCCTTGTGGCTGCCCACCAGGCGGGCGTACACCTGCAATAGGGCAGACAGGGTGGTGACAAATTGCTGCTGAAGGCCTCGACTGCCCACAGAATCTTCTGCCGCCGTCCCCATCAGACAAGCATGGACCTGCAGCAGGGGGCTGAGTTTAGTGACGGACAGCTGCTCACAGCCCTGGGGGAGCCCGGCTGTCTCTGCTCCCATGTAGGTACCCCCTGGGCAGGCATACACCTAGGGCATTACATTGAAGAACATAAAAACCTGAGGTAAACAAATGGCTGGCAGCATGGGCAGGCAAATGCACCTTACTGCTGGTCAGGCTGGTGCTGGCAAATCAGTGCAGGCTGTATGGGAAGTATTGCAGGGCAGCCACTTCTGCAGCAGGCAAGGGAAGTAACACGGACGGCGGTGCACAGAATCGGGCGGGAGTGACTCCTGTGCTGCCTGTGAGGGAATCCATGAGGTGATGACCAGCAGCTTTGCACTGAGCACGCAGAGCCTGCCAGCCATGCTGTCCTTGTGATGAGCAGGCTGCACAAGGTTAAGGGTGACAGAAGCAGGAAGAGGGCGCCACTCAAGCCGCCGTCCCGCAGGGATGTCATCGACGGTGGGCAGAGCTGCGGGCTTGCTGCTGCAAACAGGGAAGCATTGAGCACTCGGCAGTGCTGCTGGAATGCTGCTAACCTGCAGGGATGTCATGGACACCAGGTAGGTGGTCCCGCTGGAAGTGCCCACTGCCAGGATGGGGCTGATGATCACGTGGCTTGACTGCACTTCGGCTGCGGTGCGCCCTGCACAGGGACAGGCAGAAGTTGCCATTCAGCTCTGCATGCCACCAGGTGCAGAGGATGCTCTTGCAAGTTGTGGCTGAGCACCAGCAAGTCAGCTGGGCTCAATGGACAGCCTGACAGGAAAAACAGTTGCAACTGGACCGCAATGCTGCCAAGCCCTTTGCCACAGCATGATGCACAAGACCAGGCAATGGGTGACCCCTTGCATGCCGCCCACCACAGCTTGGCCCTGAGCATTATAATCACCCAGAGAGGCAGCGCTGCTCTTGAGCAGGACCGCCTGTGAGCCAAGGCCTGAACATTCAGCGGATCCACTCACCCAGGAGGGCTGCGCTGCTCTTGAGCAGGAAGGCTAATCTGGTTGGCCCCTTGCCATCGAGGGCTGCCCGTGACAAGTCGCGTATGTTATTTGACACCATGTCATACAGGACCAGCTTGGTCTCGCAGGCCACAACAAACCAGCGGTGCCCCTTCAGCCCCCGCACACGGCCTGCAGGCAATGCTTGAGGCTTGAACAGAGGGATGCTGCAGCATGAATGCTGAGCTGTGGGGGCAAAAGCACCACTTCGGCCCCCACGCCCGGCCTGCAGCAGTACACCAGACAGAACCCTGTCACACAAAGTTGGAAAGCCCTTCAGCCACGCTCGTGTCCTGCGGCACTGATACTGTTGCTGCTAGAACATGGGGCGGCCAGTGCAGGCCGCCCCACATCAGTTGCGCCCCTCCCAGTGCCCACCCTGCAGCGCCCAATCATCCCGAGACCTGGACGCGGCAAACACTTGCATCTGGCTGCATCCCAAACTAAAGATGCCTGCATGTAGCCTGCAGCAACAGCCTGGGCACTTCTGCAGCAGTCGGCAATGTCAACTGACGGCGGCTCCTCCTCCAGATCCAGCGGTCTAGCAGTGTGTAGCAGGCTCACGAACTTCCAGCTAGGGAATGCCCTGCCCTTATTTTGCTGCAGTTGCAGTCGCAGGCAGCTCACAGGCCACAGCATTTGCTCACCAAACAAGGGCCTGTGCCCCTGCCCTGGCCCCTGCAGCCGACTGCTGTGCAGCAGGCAGGGCTCACCCAGCCAGGACATTGTCCTGCCCCTAAGCTGGCTCTGCACAGCTCAACAGCTCTAATCAGGACCCCACTCCCCTCACAACAAAATCGCAGCCAGCAGACATGCACCAGGCAGGGCTCACTCAGCATGGGGATGCCCTGCCCTGAGCTGGCCTTGAACTGCTGCAACTGCTGCAACGCGAGCTGCCAGAAGCAGGTCTCTGTGTCAAGGAACTTGATGTCCTTGACCATGCCAGCAGTGGTGGACTTGCTGGCCACCATACTCGGCGAAATAGGTGCCCCATAGAAAGCAGCATCCTTCTCGGCCAGGCGCTGCAGCATTGCGGCGGTGAGGGCAGCGTCCTCGCCGCCCACATAGGATGCCTCATACACTGTCTGCAGGCGGGGGTGGGGCTGGGAGTCAGAGCTTGTATCAGACCTGATGCGGGGCCGGTCGGCAGAGGTTGGCATATGACCTCACCGGCACCAACTGCAGGCACAAGTGCAGGTGTTTTGCAAAAGCTGCGCTGAGACTAAGAAGAGGCAATGGCACTGTGGCGGTGCAGCGCAGCGCCCCTGCTGCCCGCACTTGATGCCTCACGCACTGCCCACACACAGGTAGTGATGGCCAGTCACAATGCTGGTCACTGATTGAGCGTGCGAGGTCAGTCTGTGAAACATCAGAATGGTGGACCCAGGATGCAGACTGCAGGCAGAAGCTGAAGTGGCATCAGTTCCACTGGAGGACAGCACAGCTAGCCGGGTGCATGCACAGGTATAGACACATGGCATAGTCTTCAGGTAGAGTTCCTGTTTGCAGGCAGAGGTGCGGGGATCATTCACAGTAGAGCAAGCCTGGTGTAGACCCCACACTCGGCTCGTCCCAGGCTTGCCAGTACCCCTGGATGGACCGTTGCCATTGGCAACAGTTCCCAAAGCCTGCTGTTCGCGACACCCTGCTGTGCCCATGCACAGACAATCAACAGACCTGGGAGCTGCGGTAGTCCCAGACAGCAACGTTGCTGCTCTTGTCTGCCAGTCCAATCCATGGCTGAACAGGGTGAAACTCCACAATGTGCACCTGCAACACTTGGGCTGCTTTCTCAGTGCTGCCCAAGATTGCTTCAGATCGTCAATGCCTCAGCGTGCATCTCTGCAGTAGGCATGCCACACCTTGTCCTTAGATGGCCTGAAGTCCTTGAAATCCAGGCTGCTCCCCATATCTGCCAAAGCTCACTGTTAGGACAGTTAATTCATAGCAATGTTGCTCCGATGTTCATGAACGCGCATCTGCAAATGTACTGATTGTAGGACTCACCAGGTGTCCGATAGGGTCAACGTGATCACAATATATATATATATATCGTTGTGCGCTCTTGGAGCATTCAGCCACCCAAAACAGGAGATGGAGATCAGGCTGGGCCACACTGTGACTTGATGTGCTTTCTCGCTGCACTGAGTGCTGCGTGCTAAGTGCTCCAGCCTGTTTGCTTGCAGGTGGTGATAGGATGGGTGGATGCAGAAGACACAGGGTGACAGATGCTGCAAGCTGTTGCAACTGCTTGATGCCCAGCAGGCAGATCAAGAGAGCTGCACTATGATACAGGCGGAGGATTCTGGCCGCCATCAATGCACCGCCAGGCAGTGCTATGACAAAGTCCAGCTCTCAGTCATTGCAACTGTTGCCAGATCTGTCAGTCATGATAGGCAACTTTGGCACAGGCGCTGACAAAGCCCAGGCGAGGTGTCCCTTTGTGTTGAGCTTATGCCCCATGCTGAGCTGTCGAGATCTTCCCTGCACAGGTGTCTCTCATAGCCTTTGACAAGCCCTTAGAGAGATGGCAGAACAACTGTGCAGCAGCAGCACTGGTCAAGATCATCCAGCAGCAGCTAGAGCCACCCAATGCGGTCCTGGTGGCCAGCATGCAGCTGCCCGGCACCAGCCTGAGCCGCTCTGAGCCCTGCGTTCTGGCCCTGCGGCAACAACAGGCCCTGCTTGCCCCAGTGACACACCTCAGACAGCTGCCAGGCAGCACTGTGCTGCGCGACCCCCTGCTAGCAGCATTCCTGCAGTGCTTTGAGGCCACACAGCTGCCTGTCATGGCGTTGGTGGCTCCAGGTGGGCCAGCATGTGCAGCACTGCAGTGTTCCAGTTCTGAGATTGGCCTACCTCCTGCTGCATGCTCAGGCAGCCATTGAGACAGGGGGTGTGATGCAGAGCAGCGCTTGCATCTCTGCATCTGGCCCAATAGTGACTGCATTTGTGTAAATGCAGCCTCTTTTGTGCAAGCACATTCCCATCAAGAATTGACAGGTGAGAGCAGCAGCACTGCCCTGTAGCCATTCCACCCTCCCCCCCCCCTGCCATTGTCTTATAGATGAAGCTGATCTACTGGTTCATTGCAGCACAGACAGTGCTGATGTGCAGGCAAACTGGGAGAGGCAGTGGCTGCAGTCACTGGGCTACCCTGCAATGCAAAGGCAGCACTTGAACCAACATCCCGAGTGCCAGCTGCACCCGTGGACAGAATGCTCATCTATACATGACCTTGGAGTTTAAGGCATGCTGCAATGGCTATTCAATCTCACGGATGATGGGGGACTGAAAGTCCCCAGTTCTGAGACACTGTGGCACAAGCGTTTAATGCATGAGCTAGTGGCTGACAACTGATGAGCTGCAATATGAAACCAGAAGGGAGAAGCCAGGACCTTCAAAGCACTGGTGAGGCAAGACTCAAGACCGGCAAAAGAGCTGAAACCAGAGTGGCACAGGGCGTCCTGTCCACAATCAGAAGAGAGAGTGTGGTTCAAAAACAACAGACCAGGGGAGCGCAATCCACTTATTGGGGAGGGAAGCCAGGGGCCTGATTGAGTACAGCTGCCGGCAGAGGACAGCTCTAGATGTCTCCATGCCAAATCTCATCCTCTGAAAATGGGGATGCTGCCCGCCCATTAGCACTGGGCACCTTTTCTATGCGAGCTTTCTGGACTATGGAAACGATCTCGCTGTCCGTCTGTGCGCTGGGGTTGCCCATCTTGAGGTGCGGCTGGTACCCCTGCTGGAACCATCTGGACTCCTTGATGCGCTCCACAGTCAGCCGCTTGGTAGGGTCGGGCTGCAGCATCCCCCTGCAGGGCAAGGGTACAGAGTGACACCGCAGCCACAGCATAGCCGCACAGGAGCATGCTGGTGTGCTGCACAGCGCAGAACATCCAGAGCAGGACTGAGCTTGACCAGCAGCAACGTGCCATGCAGTGCACAGAACATACACAGTATAGAGGCGCATGAATCAGCTGAATGGCATCAAGCTGTGCGCATCGTAATCATACAGCTGCATCAGAACAAAGACACAGAGGAATGCTGCATTGATCACAGCATGGCAGACCTACTTTGTGCTCACCTGACGAGGTCGCGAACCTCGCTGGACACCTGGACGCCCCTGGGCCAGCTGAAGCGGCCATGCATGACATTCTGCATCATCTTGCGGGTCAAGACGCCAGGCTGCCCCTGCTCCTGCAGCAAAAGAGGAAGTCACCTCAGCAGCTTGCCAGGCTGGCTTTGCTGTGATGACATGAGGACACTCGCATCTGGATTTGGCCGGATTGCAGGCAACTCAGCTAGCTCGCCACAGGGACAGACTGCACACAGTTCGCCGGGAGCCACAAGACACAAGCGGCGCCCTAGCTGTCATTAAGAGCGGACAAGGCCCCCCGTAGCCTAGAAAATCAGGCATCTCCGCCAGGCCACGCTGCACACAGCTCAAAGCAGTCGGACAAGGGTACGCTGGACAGGCAGCAGAATTCACGCAGCCAGCCATGCTCACTCTGCTGCAGAAGCTGTATGGACCTTGATCATAGCAACCACAGGGGCTACTGCACCCAGCACAGGGACCAGAAGAAAATTGGGCAGAGGGGTCAACAGGAGCAGCATGCTCATGAAGCGGGGTAGGGCCAAAAGGGCGAAAACGGAGGTGGCAGGGGGGGCTGTCGTGGGCGCAGGCAGCAGGAATGCCTGGTGAGGTGCGTCGTTGTGGTGGGCTGCTGCACTGGTAAGGGCTGGTGCGTCCATCACTATACTTGGTGGGAAACTGCAGCGCATGCATGCTCTGCTGGCAGTGCTGATGACAATCATCAGGTTCTGATGAGAGACAGACGTGCATGCACCCCAGCAGGCATGCATGCAGCCAGGACGACTGTTATCCTACTGCCTTGGAGGGCTGCAGACAGCTCGCCTGGCATGTGAATCAACCTCTAGGAAGTTTCCACCTGCCTGCCAGGCACAACAGGCGCCACAGGGCACCGCATGATCGACTTGCACTGGAGTGGTGTAAATACTACACCCCTCCAGTGCTCTCAGGAAAGCTGCAGATTGCGCACTAGGCGCACCGGGGCGCCCCAGGGAGCAGTGCGGCAGCTATGCTTGCCACCCCTCTGGGTATCTGCACCGTCCCTGTCAGGCACACCCCAACACAGTCTGGGAGTCCAACGCTTGCCTGGAAGGGGTAGGAGCCTGTGACCATCAGGTACAGGATGACGCCGCAGCTCCAGACATCCACCAGCTTGCCGTCATAGCTGGAGGCATTCTGGGACATGAGGACCTCTGCAGGCACATGCAGGGCAGTATGAGTCCTGCCGCAGAGCTGGAGGCAGTCTAGGACGGGAGGGCCTCTTCAGGCACAGATGTTTGTTGGGTCAGCCACGCAGACAGGCACAAGACAGCCACATTTGACTGCCTGCGTGCTGCTTGCTGCTTCCGGCCATGCCCGACAAGAGCCCACTTAGGACAAATCGAGAGCAGCATACAGGTGTTGCCCTGACTAGTCGCCGCAGGTGCACAATCAGTGCAGTGTGAATCTGTCGCAGCTGCCCCTGTGTGCTGCAGCCTAACCTGAGATGGTGCAGCCGTTTCTGAGCTGGCATGGCAAGCATGGCATGGCCAGAGGGGTCTCCAACATGACACACAGCAGCATTGAGGGTTCAGGAGCAGGTGGACAACCATGCCAGAAGCCCCACAATGTGAGGCCGGCTCCCAGATGGCACATGTGGGTGCAAGTCATACTGATGCCCCACCTGGAGGAGTGTAGGTGGGGGCTCCGACAGTCGTCTTGGGCAGAGAGTCCAGAATGTTGGACTTGCTGTAGCCAAAGCCGGTGATCTTGAGGGTAGGCTTGATAAAGTTACCATCCAGCAGCAAGTGCTCAAGCCGGAGATCCCTATGCACCACGCCCTGGGAGTGGCAGTGCTCCACGCCCTCAACCAGCTGCTGGAAGAATCTGCAGGATTGGAGCCAAAGATGATGTGCGCCTGGGACAACAGAAAGCCTGCACAGACCAGAGCAGCCACAAGACAAACCCTGGAGACCACAATGCACAGATGTAATCACAGATCACAGAGATGCATACCATGGAACCCACAGCAGTGGACACATCAGCATATATCATAGAACTACAGACACAAGCGCTGCACATTGACCATGGCATATCCAGCCGGCAATGTCTGTGGCCACAGCGCAGCAGGCATCCAGCAGAGATGCAGTGGGCACCTGAGAGAAAAGCAAAAACAGCCAGACTGAGCCAGTCCTTGTCTGGCCTGTGGCCATAGCAGGTGAGCATCCCCAGAGCTGACACAGAGTCCCTTTGGCAAAGACTGCAGGAACAATGAAGCAGTAGCATCCAGCAGGCAGCCCTGGTGGCCGATGGCCACAACAGGATGTTTTGCAAGGACAGAGCTAATATGTGGCCATCAAGGTGGTGTGCATTGGGCACATGCCTGCGGGCATCATCCTCCGCCAGTCGTCCATTCAGCTTGATGCGGTTGGACAGGTGCCCTTCAGAGGCATACTCCATCACTATAGCCAGGTGGTCATCGGTGTAGAAGACCTCCTTGAACCTGCAGGTAAACATGCAGGTGGATATGCAGGTGAACAAGGGCAGCCTCCTTTGCTTGTGTTGGCCAGTAAGCACAGCAGTTGAAATGGGCACGACTATGCACAGGCAGCCCCGCCAGCACAGCAACCTGGAAGCCTACTTGAAGGCTGAGCCTGCCATGGCATGGGTGGGAGCCCACCTGATGATGTTGGGATGCAAAAGCTTCCTGTGGTTGACAATTTCTCTTTCAGTGTTCTTGCTAAGCCCTTCGCCAACCTGCACAGGCAGCCCAGGGATGCTGAGCATACTTCATTCGAAATGTTGCTGTCCAGACGGCAGACTCACCACACGAGCAATGTATTTGACGGCCACCAGCTCCTTTGATCTGATGTGCTTCATGAGTTTGATTTCCCCTTTCCGTCCAGCTCCCAGCTCTCCAACCTGCGGCGGCACGGGTTCCATCAGAGTCAGACCTGGGCAGACCTTGGCAGGCCACTCAACTTTGCAGGCCTACAGCTCATGCATGGGCATGAGCTGCTCATGACCTGCATGTGGCAGCTGCCCAGCAACACCGTCCCTGTACTGTACTCAAAGCAGCGCCAAGAAAGCATGTGGGGGGAGCTGAGACAGAAGGCTGGATATCAGTGCAGCTGTCGCATGGGCAAAGCTTTTTCTGTTGCTTTGTGAGGGCCTCGGTACGGCGAGGTGCAGGTTGCTGCTGCATGGATGCACAGTCTCCACATGTAGTCAGTGACATTGTCACATGCAGCGTCCAACAGTGAGGCCCATGCAAGCTGCCAATGTGTTGCAGTTCTGCTGCTCACTGTCAAACACTTCTCCTGCCTTGAAAGATGCACGCCAAGCAGAGCTTGAGGCTTTACCAGGCAGGCCATGTATGTTGAATAGCATTGCAGTGCAGTGCAGTACAATGTGGCTCACATATAGGTACTTGTCCTGTCCTGACAGATGGTCACTGGACATGCCGAAGCAGCCGCACATGCGTGAGACGCGGGAGCTCTTCGCCTCATTGTCGCTGGCTCTCATGAGAGGGGGCCCCCGCCAGCCCTGGCGAGCTCTCTGGGGGTTGCTGGAGGGTCACAAGGGCAGTGTGGTCACCGCGCAGGGTCTCAATACTATGCAGCAAGCTGGGTTGCTGGCCTGTAATGCTGGTGGAGGTTCCCGGCTGGACAATGCCTGGTTTCAGAGACTTCCTGCATGTTGCAATCAGCACAGCAATAATGTAGAGCACTGCAGCAGAAGTGACATAAAAAGCCTCTGCCCCTCGGATAGTGACACTATCAAGGTGGGCTGCAGAGCACCAGGGTGATACGGCACCGGATTGAACCGTCTCAAGACCCCAGAGCAAGGAGCCGGACTAACCAACAACCAGAACTTAGCACTGCGGCCTACCTGGTAGATAGACAACAATGACTGTCGTTGTGGCTCACGTTGGTACGGTACACCGCAACCAGAGGCAGCTTCACTAAGAGGCTTTGAGTAACCCTAAAACACTGCCCTTCTGCTCTACCACCCTTCTTGCTGCCACCTGTGTGGCACACTGATCAATCATGTCAGGCCAAGTGGGTCAAGGTCACCTGTCACAACCCATCCTCAGCTTTGGTGTATGGGCAGACTGTCAGTATGCAGATAAGGTGGGTTGCCTGCATGAACACAGGGAGCTATTCACTGAGCTCCCCTGCTGGCCTGTCACAGGAGGCTGGATCCACAGAGGACAGGACACAGCACTACAGAGAGGCTGTGCAGCGACTGTCAGCTGCTGTGCAGCACTGGAACATTCACAAAGACAGCCTCCAATTTGTGCTTAACCTGGGAGATATCATAGATGGCCAGGACAATCCAGCAAGCACACAGGCAGACTTTGACAGAGTGTCTGCTGTCCTGGGCCCCCTGGTCAGTGCTGGTCATTGCAATGCCCTGTGACAGCTGTTGTGGGCGGGAGGGCCTTCGCCAGACTATGCTGTGATGCTGCAGCACAGACCGCAGACCTGCCAATGCACGTTGTAAACTTGATGCTATTGTGCGCACCCTTTGCTCCGCGGTGATGCTGCGCTACCTAACTGCGCTGTAATTCAACAGCGCAGGCCGCAGAGCTGCCAGTGTACCATGTGCTGGGGAACCACTGTGTGCGCATGCCACGGCAGCAGCTGCAGGACAGGCTTGGCATGCCCTCTGCCTACCGAAGCCTCGCTCTCCCAGGAAATTGGCGGCTCATCCTTCTGGACACCACTGAGATGAGCGGGCACTCGAATCTAGACCAGGCAGGCCTGGCTGTGCTTGGTTCCTGTCTAGTGCACGCTGCACCCTGAACACAGCTGCAGCATGCCTCACCACACAAGCACTCAAACTGAAGGATGGGCTCAGCAGAGCTGTTGGGGGATAGCTTGTCTTGCGCACCCTGCAGGCAGCGCCAGCATGCGCAGAAGCACAGCAGTTCATGAGCCAGCACCCCTTGACCCCAGAGCAGCCCTGGATGGAACCATGGAATGGCGGTCTGAGCTCTGCCCAGATGAGGTGGCTCCGCAAGGTCAGCTGGCATGCACACTCTGATGCTTGCTGTCCAGGAACGCAGCATCCTTACATGGTCTTTGTGGCCTGAGTGCACAAGCTGATCATTGGCATGCCTTTAGTTTCATCCTTTTCCCCGATCGCAACTGCAGGGAAGCTGTGCGGGTATGTGCAACCGCCCCCCAACGCCATGCCCTCAGTGCAGCCCCTGTCCAGACTGCTCCTGTGGTAGCTGCTTGGCTGCGCAACAGCATGGCCTCTGCTGAGCTTATTTCCAACTAGTGTTTGTTCTGCAGCTTGCTGTTGCCCTGCAGGAGCTGCAGCAGGCAGCTGATGAAGGGGAGCAGGTCGTCCTTGCCTCACACCATCCACTTGGAAAAGGTCTGCCACTCCTGCTTACACAGGCAGCTGAAGTTGCGGAGCAAGTATCTCTGCCTGACAGTAACTTTATGGGGCAGTGGCTGCTGTGTGGCTGCTGTGTGTGTCAGTGGCTGCTGCCAAAGGGGCGCTGCTTCTGCAGCTTATTGCAGAGCATCAACTATGGCAGGCAAGCTGGCTGAGTGATAGTAACCCAATGTTGATGGGATTTTAATTTGGGAACGTGATGCCCAGGTAGTCCAGATGCTGTATGCATTTGAGCAAGGAATGCAGCCACCTTGCACATTGTGTCGTTACTGCTGACGCAGGCTTCAGCAGTTCATTGGGCTGGCCTGCTGCTGTTCTCTGCAGCTGGTCCAAGAAGGTTATCAGCAAGCCTGCCTTCGTCCCTCGCAGGCTGCGCTCGCACCTCCCATCTTTCCTGGACGTGGCAGGAGGTGCTCTCAGAGCTGGCTGCCTGGCCTAGGCTCGTGAGGCTAGCCCTACATGGGCATGACCACACAGGTATGCCGCTGTCCCTGCAGAAATGCTGCACCTCTGCCAACTTCCCAGCAAGTTGGCGTGCTGCACTGCCTGCTGCAGGTGGCGCCTGTCCACACGCAACCACATGTAGTTGTCGCAGCCATCCATGCCTTGAAGGTGCCATCTGCAAACTCGCTAGGCAGAAGTGCCTGCTGCTGCCAATGCCTGCTGTCTTGTTGTGCAGGGGGCTATGCTAGGGTCAGTGGCATCCACTTTGTGACCCTGGAAGCAATGCTCGAAGGTATCAATATTCAGAGAAAGGGCCATGCTGCTACCCTTGGCCCCTCCCCCTGCTGACAACCTGACACTGTGTTGCACCACTGCAGCCCCAGATGCGTCAAATGCCTTTGCTGTCATCACGATCTTCGAGGACTACATTGAGATTGCTGGCCAGGGGTCAGTCACAAGCAGAACACTGCCGCTCAATTGACAATCCTGCCCGCCTCTTGTGTCATTCTGCCTCATGTATTGCTTTTTATGCCACAGGCAATCCCCTTGAAGTGATTTAGAACCACAGCATAAAAGTAGTTGACAACAGAATGACCTGGGGGGTTATCCCTGCTTGCCAAGGTCAAGCTTTTTCCTCAGACCCACTCCTGCATTCACTACGCCATCCAAGATACCTGCCACCGTGAACACACCGCCGATGATGGCGCAGAGGGTGGTGATAAAATGATAGAGGGCCTTGGGCTTTTCGGTCACCACAATCTGAACTGGGCTCATATCGTATGAAAACTTGGCTGAAGGCGTCTGCTCAAACTCCGGGTTGTACATGTGGCTGTGCACAGTGTATTCGTAAGCATCGAATCTGGCTTCACTGTTGTGATGCCGTGGCTCAATTGAGGTCAGGACGACCTGCAAAAGGGGCTGGGTGTCAGCAAGAAGCCGGCGAATTGTCATGCCTCCCCAGCGCAGCATGGCAGCACGCAGTCAGAAGTAGCTGCAGGCAGCCTGGGAGCGCGTGCCTGCATGTGATGCTCAAAGGTGGCTAGCTGGTTGGGCGAGTAGAAGTCTGTGCTGGCCAGCTTGTCTGACCAGTTCTCCGTCAGCCCAAGTGGGTGATACTTCTCCAGTGCCTGCGCAGGCACATGCAACAGTCAGCAGCTGATGCCAGGGTAATGGTTGGCTTTGCCAACAAAGCTGATGTATAATGCTGCACACTAGTTATTTCACAGACAGTTCATTGTGACTGCTGCACTCTGCACACCTGCAATTGCAAACCCACAAGTAATGCCAGGTATGCCAAAGATTCAAGGTGCACACCCGCACAGGTCACATGCGCGCCTCACCTTCCGCCGTCGAGGGGAGGGCTTATTGCCAAAGTAGAAGTAGCCTACGCTGTGGCTGAGGTTCATGGCAGAATGGTCAAAGGAGTGCCCAGGCGCCTTGGCCACAAAGTGCAGCGTGCCAGGCACCTGCAGCAGGCAATGGGCCCTCGATGACTTGTATGCTTTTAAACGACCTTGATTCAGCATATAGCTGGGAAAGTCCCTGAACCAGGTCTCTTCACCATAGACGTTGGCCCTTGCTGGGCTGCACAGCAGTTGAAGGCTGTGCAGAGACCGCACCCAGCAGAGAGCACTCTGAAGACATTGCCTTTTACAACCCAGGGTCTGCAGCCAGAGGTCTGAGTGCTTGTATGGCAGTTACTTGTCACATATGGCATGTCGGTGCTTGCAGCCCCTGTGTGCAGATCACCTCAACTCAATCCAAGGACCCACTCACCTTCTTCACCAGGACGAAGCCTGACAGCGCACAGCCTGTGCTCTTGGCCACCCTGTTGACTCCCCGGATGTAGTAGTGGGGCTGCCCGGCAGTGGGGGCCAGGGTGTCCGCAAAGGCCAGCAGGGACTCCTCTGTGCGGTCACCCCTGTAAGCCTCGTGCTCCCTGCCGAAGGGCGTGCTGATCTCGTCATGCCCCTTGCGAAAGACGCGGATGGAAGGGAACCCCGTGATGAGGTGCTCCCGACAGAGCTCGACCTCTTTTGTGCAGTCCACCTGCAGGGGGAGCACATGTTCTGTTGCTTGACGGCCAAGGCGAGCACCTGCACAGGCGGACACCTGCACAGGCCTTGGAGGCCAGCTGCGCAGGGAGCACAGCTGAGACAGTGGCCCTGAAGGCTGCCACAGAGAGGGGTGCACAAACTGGCAGCCACTCTCCCCCCAGCCTGGAGGCCTCGCCCGCACCTGCCTGAACACTCTAGACCCTGTTGGCTGCAACAGCACAGATGCACAGCCTGTCCTGTCGTGAGCGCACGGCAGCAGGGCAACTCATGAGCCTGCTCAAAGCCAAGGAAGCACACCCTGGGCGGTTACGCTGAGCAGCTTGCATCCTTCCAGTGGTCTGTGAGTGGCCAAGTGTAGCTGCGTCAAGCAGCAGTGCTGGCGCAGGTTGCAGGCCTTACCAGAGCCGGCCACCAGGCAGGTGCACGGTCACGCGCATCCCCCTACTTGCGCAAAGTGTAGCCAGAGCAGCAATGCTGGTGCAGAGCAAAGGCCTGCCGGCAGTCAAGGGCAGCATTTGGACTCAGTTGACTGTTGAGCAACACCCTTTCAGCAACAGAGCAGTTGCACAGTCCTCAGGAAGAGCCACTGACAGCATGCCTAGCTTACCCATGTATGTCTTGCCTTCAGCAGTGGTGTCAATGCAGGACGGCTTTTTGCAAGCTAGGCAGCATGCAGGCACACCTTGCCCATGCGTATCCTCCCATCCGCGTCTGGGTACTTGTCGTGCACCTTCTGCTGCACAGCCTCCCAGGTGGGCTCCAGGCGCTGACACCAAGGGCACCAGGGGGCATAGAAGTTTGCCAGAACTGCACAACCAACAGCAAGGTGATGGGCACCTGTACCTCTGCAGATTGGTGAGGTGAGCAGCAGCTGCAAAAAAAAAACCCAGCACACGGGCTGGTCAGGGTGTCAGCACAGATGGCCTCCTGGGCACCAGCTGCATCCCAGCCAACCGGAAAGCAGCAGCTGCACGGTACGACACATGCTGTGAGCGTGCTGGTGAGCACGTCAGGACAGATGGCCTTCTGGACTGTCAGGCTAGCGCTAGATCCTGGGTCTCAAGGGACTAGCACAGCAACTTACATATCGAGTACTTTTCGAGTGCGGCGTCGAAGTCTGCCCGTGACAGAGGAGCAGCGTAGTTCACGGTGTCATTCTCCTGCAGCCCACACAGTGTGTGATGCTCCATGATACGCAGGTACAGACGCAGGGAGAGGCTGATGTTGCCATGAGTCTTTTGCTACATGCAGGTGCTCTCATGACTATCAGGCGAGGCTGCCAGTCGACGGCAGCTCTGCTGCACGCCATGCTTGAGTCCAGCTGCAGGCATGCCCCTTCACTGCAGGCCTGGTGCATGCAGAGATCTTCCATCGGGATACTGTCCAGCAGACCTCACCGCTGGCAGGTCATCGTACTTGATGTCAAGCTGCCTATCATCGTGGATGTAGTGCCCCTGCCGCTGCAGGTCCTGGCTGATGGGGAGCTTCCTGACTGTCTTGGTCAGGTTCAGCCGTTTCTGCAGGCGTAGACAACTGTCAGCACGCCGCAACGAGTGCTGCACCAGTGCTGCTCCTCTCTGCTACCTGCCAGGCCTGGGCGCAAGCTCTGAAGCCTGTTGTGGGCACTCTGAGCCCCGTCAGGCCTTAGCACCACACTTGGTACATCAACCAGCAATGCACAGAGAGTGCCTGCCCCTGCAGGTGCCACCAAGCAGCCAGACATGACTGCCTGCCTGCTCTGAACGACATGCAAAGCATCATGTAGGCTGCAGCCAGCCCGGGCCTCCTTGAAGTGCTCACCGTGCCCAGGGAGTCACTGACATCCAGGGTGGCAAACTCGCATGTCATCTCTGGGAAGCTGATGTTGAAGTTGACTCTCAGCAGGTCACCATGAGCACTCCGGTCCACAACCAGCGATGAAGTAGTTTCAACTGAGAGGTAGGCATTCAGCTCCTGCAGCAAGGGCCCAGTGGAGCCATGCCAATGCCAGGCAGCTGAAGGGGCCTAAATGCTGGAGCACAGCAAGAGCCTTCAGCAGGTTGTAGCCAGGGGGGGCAGCAGTCAGAGCACAGGGCAGTAAGACTGAAGGCCAGTGCGCGGTAGCAGCCTGATGATGCAGCTGCCGGTGCGCTCAGGAAGACACCCAACAGCACAACATTGCGGGTGCGGCCCTGCACATGCTGCCAACCAAATGACTGCATGTGCAGCTGATGGTGCCCCTGGGAAGCATGGCAGGACCTGCCAGAAGCACGAACAGAAGAAGCGGGGGGCAGCCAATTCACCATGATGAGCAAAAACATCATGATGAAGGCTGCCAACACCGAGAGCCCCGCTCCATGAAGGGTGGCCTCTGTCAGGTCCCTGCAGAGCAATGTCACAGCCATGAACCATAAATTGCGGGAGCGAGCCTGGACTGGCCTGACAGATGGCAAACATTGGGTGCCCCTGGCTGGCCTTGAAGACAATCTCTGCAGGGCTGTCAGCATGCCATGTTGCAGTGCTCTCACGATGGCAGCCGCCGGTAGAAGTCCACCCCCTTGAGCCTCCCGAGTATTCGTCCCATGTTGCCTGCCAGGGACCCCTCCCACGCCTCAGAGCTTTCAGATGTCAATCAGCAAGTGGGCAGCGGAAGGCCCTTGGCCAGGCAGAGTACACTTTGGGAAGAGTTATGACCTGCTGGATTTCAATGTCCTCTGATGTTCACTTGCCTGCCTGCAAATCTATCACTGCAGGTGATGAATGTGATGCGATGAGCAATAGCGGGCCAGGCCAAGTCGAAGGATCTGGCGTTGACCTACATACCCACGCTGTGATCTGCTGAGCCGCACTCTGCCAGCGAGCTGTGAGCCTTTCAGTGGCAACAGCAATGGGGGCAGGGGACAAGCAGCATACGTCCCTTGTTGCCTAGAGGCTGCTAAAAGGGCTCAGAAGCTGCACGAATTGCTGCAATCGTGTGGTTGATGCTGCCATGGGTAGCCGGTCAAACAATATTTTTACTTGCCTTCTACCCATCATGTGCTGAAACCCCTTTGCAATGCAAGGAGCAGATGCTGCACAGCCTGCCGCTGGCACTGTGCAAGTCACCAACCAGGTTGAACAAGCACCAAAGTGGTGGTGCTTGGATCCTCAGAAGCAGCCAGCGGGGCCTTACTCCCATGCAGGCATCGCAGGTGGTGCACATATGTTGTCAATGCCTGCAGATCTGCAACTCGTCTAAATTGCATCCACTTGAAGCTGTTGACGCTCTCACTCCTGCAGGGCTATTTCAGACAGGGTTCCTGACAGCAGGGTCATTGTGCTGGGCGGAGGGAGAGCCTGAGTGGCGCCCTTTGCAGCATATCGCTGACTTACAGGATGTGCTCGGGCTGCCTGTCGCTGCTCAGCCTGCTCCTAATGAAGGTGAGTCTGACACATTGGCTTGTTGCCTGGCGCTCGGCAGGTGCAACCTCTTGATGTTCTTCTGCAAGCATGCTGTCCCCAATATGGCAGGCCAGGCTGCAACATCACCCTGCCTGACCTGGGTGCAGTGATGCCCTTGACAGGTATGCGTTGAGGCATGCCCTTGCATGCCAGGATCATATGTTGGTACTCTGACCAGGCCAGCCATGCTGCTCCATTCTCCAATCATGCTTGCCATCCTCCACCTCAAATCAGTATATGTGGAGCGAAATGAAACACTGCCTCAAGACTGCCAGCTCAACAGATGTAGGCTGAAGCATGCAGCCGGTTCTGCAGCCCATTGCTGAAGGCAATGCCCAACCTCTTCGACTTGCCCACACCTGTCCAGGACCCCCCACACTTCTCTGGACACATGCAGGGGCTGCAGCTACCAGCAGCGAACCTGTTAGTGGCGCCACTGCAGCAGCTGATGAGCTGGATCCTGAGCTGGCAGCTTTCCAGGCAGAAATTTCTGCCATTGAGCAGGCGAACGGGGCTGAGAGTGATGCACTAAGGCAAGCTACCTGCCCTGGCCTCTGGCCTGCAAGGCCTAACTTGGCTCCATGAGGGTTACAGTCTGCCAGGACGAGTCCTGTCTGATGTCTCACATGCCTGGAGGCACTTGGCAGGGGCAGCAGCCTGCATGCAAGGTCCTTGCCTGGAATGTCTCGACTCTACAGGGGTCCTCGATGACATCATCAGCAGCTTGTAAGCCAACATGATCTGCAGCTTGAAGGGCTATTGTTTGATTGCAAGCCTGCCTGGTACTTGATAGACTCAGTGGCCTGCAGGGCAGAGACGCCGCCCCCAGATGAGCAGCAGTTTGAGGACGATGATGGCACGATGTATGTGTGGGACCCAGAGCTGCGCAAGTTTGTGGCGGAGGGGGCGCAGGCAGCTGCCATGGCTGCCGCTGATGTGGCCGCAGCAGCCTCCAAGGCTGCATCAGGTAGCCAGGCTTGAGGACTCGACTGCTTGGTGCAGCTGCTGGCCCTCTGCCAAATGTGCTGCTCTGTCATGGCGGCAGGCCTGGCAGCGGCCTTCAGAGCTGCCTCTTCTGTGAGTGACAAATCCTCAACCCCTGAGTAAAGATGCAGCAGCTGGGGTGGCCAGCTGAAAGGGCAGCAAGGTGCCAGTGTGCACACCTGGCCGCTGCGGGGTGCACCAGGCATCTGAAGCTGCATGCATGCAGCGCGGTCGACGCAGCAGGGGTGGGCTTAGCTGGCAGGCAGTTGCCAGGGATCCTCAGGCACTGTCTTGCCGCAATGAAGGTCAACCTCTTCGAGACCTGCATCTGCGACGCTCAAGCTGCAACTCATGTTCATCTGCTGCATGCAGATGCAGCAGCGCGCAGCAAGCCTGACCCAGGCAAGCTGCCCACCTATGACCCTGCAGACATGGTGTACGAGCCTGACATGGAGCACATACCTGCCTACGAGCCTCCTGCACAGGTCAGCAGTGCCTCAAGCATGCCGCTGTCTATGAGCGGGCACGCAGGTGCCCCCTCTGTTCTGTGGAAGCCAGGCGGTCCATGACACTGGAGATGCGTAACTTATGTGATGCACTGCCCATCATGACAGTGCATGCAGCAATTGCTCACCCATGCACAGGAGGGCGGAGCCTCCACCTGCTTGTCCTGCAAGGGTCTTGAGGCACCGCTGCTGGCGAAGAGAAGAGCCTGCATGCCTGCCTACCTGTATCAAGTGTGCACCTGCCTGCCCTGCAGGATGTGGACCCAACTGATGAGGCAGCCCATCTGCAAGCAGAGGTGGGGGACGCCCCAGGGCGCCCACTGGCTGTCCCGGCCGGGCCCGAGGCTGCAGCAGCAGCAGATACTGGACCCAAGGGCAAGGGCAAGAAGAGGACACGTGAGGACATCCTTGAAAGGGAGAAGAACAAGCAGGCACGGGCTAAGGAGGAGGCCGCGCAGAAAGCGCAGTGGACAGACCTCAAGCACAACACCAGCGTGTATGTGCAGGGGTTGCCCGAGGACGTCACAGAGGAGGAGTTTGTGGAGGTGGGGCTGCATGAGGTGGCATGCTGCAGGGCTGGCTGCGCACAGGGATGGCCAGTCTTACTGAGCCCTGGTGTGAGGGTGTCAGGACGGGCTGGTGGAGGCAGGGCCAAGAGGCACTACCCTCTGCAGGCCTGGCCGCTCAAGAGTGTGTATGCAGAGCCGCGTGGCTGGGGCAGCACCATGCTTTTGTGACAGAGGAGGGGTTGCTTGAGCCACAGGGGACCTTTCAGACTCTACTTATAGCTTGCTCAGGCAGCTCATGCTTCGATCCACAGATTCAGTTGTGAGGAACAGCAGGGTGCCCTGTCATTGGCCATGTTGGCAGTGCAGGGCTGCCCTCCCTCACAACAGAGGTGCAGCCAGGGCCTGCCGTCCCAGTGTCGCTGGTGCTTCATTTCAGCTGGTGTGTTCGGCAAGGCCTTGTCATTGTTGCCCTGTGGGGCCTGGCCTCATGAACTCGCTGTGCTGCAGGTCTTCTAGAGGTGTGACACGATGGGTTCACCGTCATTGCTGCTCTGTGGGGCCTGGGCTGAGTTCCCAGAGTTGTGGCCTGGCGCAGTCCTGTCAGGGCCTTGTGATGGCTGCAGTCTGGGGCCTGGCCTCATCGCTGCTGCTGCGCTGCAGGTCTTTCAAAAGTGTGGCATGGTGAAGGAAGATGATGAGGGTAGGAAGCGTGTGAAGATATATCGAGATAAGGAGGGCAGGCAAAAAGGGGATGGGCTGGTGACCTACCTCAAGGAGCCGTCGGTGAGCTGCGCGATGTACACGAGGTGCCATTTGTGGCTGGACACCTGCAGTGCAGGGTCCTATAGCTGACGGCAAGTCATCTGTCTGTGGCGCCTGGCTCTGTTCGCCTGGCACCAACCCTGAACACGCCTTCAAATACCCGCCTGTCCAGATGTGGAGTGCCAGCATGGTCAGCTCTTTAGACAAGCTGTGCTTTGCATCAAGCAGTGTTGGGCCAGGACAGCTTTAGGAGCAGTTGTGTCTCCTTTGCACAGCTCTGAGTGAGCCGCCGGGGTCAGCAGAACGCACGCTCATGCTGCTGCCCCGGGTGTGCTGCATCCTGCCACATGCGATGGGCAGGCACTTGGGCAAGGTACCTGAACACACAGCTCATGCCATATAGCTTCTTGTTTGCGCCGCAGAGCCTGGTACTCAGCTGATTGACTGGAGCCGTGATGGTGCTGCTAGGTGGACCTGGCCTGCCGAATCCTGGATGAGGCTCCCTTCAGAGACAACATGACCCAGAAGATGGCTGTGCAGCCCGCCAAGTTCCAGCAGAAAGGGGAGGAGTTTGTGGCCAAGAAGAAGCCCAAGAAGAAAAAGGCTGCTGCTGTGGTCCAGAAGCAAGAAAAAGTCTTGGGCTGGGGCGGCTTTGATGACAAGCTGCCGGCATACAAAGTGGGTGCTCCAGGCACCAACAGAAATGAGGCTTGTCATTGTCCAACGTCCAAACCTGCACATGATGATGTGGTGCTTGACTGTGCACATGGAGGCTGCATGCAGAGCTGTGACAGGTTCCACCACCAACCAGTGACATGAGCTCAAACCAGTGGCGTCATATCTGACGTCAAGGTGCCAGCTTACAGCGAGGCTGAACTGCATGTTGCTGTTGCGCACCTGCAGGTCACTGTCATCCTCAAGCACATGTTCAGACCTGAGGAATTTGAGATTGAGCCTGAACTGAAGGAGGCCCTCGACGCAGACATCACCTCCGAGTGCACCAAGCTGGGCAAGATTGAGAAGGCAAGACAGCGTGCATGTCTGCCGAGGACTGACGTGCTGAGTGGAAGCAAGACTGCATGTCAGGGTGCACACTGAGCAGGGTTGGCGGGACGGCAACTTGAGGAAGGTGACAAGCTTGCTTGCATGCAAGTGCTAGGGGCTTGGTGAGTCCTATGCCGGTGCTTCAGGGCAGCCCACTGACTGACACCCATTAGTTGAGGGCCTGCGGTGCAGATCAGGATCTACCAGCACAATCCGGAAGGCGTGGTGATGGTGAAGTTTGTCACTGATGACGCTGCCACACAGTGCGTGAACCTCATGAATGGCCGCTACTTTGGGGGGCAGCAGGTGGTTGCCCACATGTGGGATGGTAACACCAATTATTTTGTTGCTCCCAGAAGGGAGACTAAAGAGGAGCAAGCTGCCAGGCTCGACCAGTTTTCGAAGCAAATCGAGACATCATGAATGAAGGTATATTCAGCAGCAACATAGAGCAGCATGAAAAGTCCTTCATGCTGCTCGTGCAGTTAGTGTTGTGTCACCAGTCAAGTCATGAACACATGCCCTGGAACAACCTGGCACAGTAAGTCAAGAAGCAATTCTTCTTTACCTCCTACGAAAGCCAAGGCAGGCCCTTGTGATCAACTGGGAGGTCGACAATGGGTCCTAGGCTGATGCGCCACAAGTCCAGCAGAATGGTCACTGCCATGCTAGCAGCCAGAGCTTCCTTTGCTGCATCCCAGACAGTTGACCTGCGCCTGGCATCCTCGTCAAGTTGGAGAAACATGGGGAAGCTGACGAAGAAGTAGATTGCATAGAAGAAGGAGCCCACACTGTACATCTTTGAGCGGTCCTGCACACAGGCACTGGCTGCTGAAGGGGGAGGCTGAGCAATGATGGGCACTCAACAGGCACACAGCATCATGCTGGCCCGCTCCACCAGGCGCATTGCAAACGTCGTGCTATTTCCTGCAGCAGGCAGTGACCCCCCAACAAGCACAAAGTGGGCACCATGTTGTGTGCTGCTGGCAGAGTAGACTCAAAGCATGGCTCCCCGAGCAAGCTCGTGCAGGCACAGGCTCTGACCTTGAAGTTGTAGTAAGGGAAGTTTGCAATGGTGGCGGTCTCCGCGAATGCTGTGGCGTAAGATAGGCTGAACACCAGCAGTGCCACGCCTGCACTAGCTGCAAGCTTGCCATGCCGCTTCAGGGCATGCTGCAGCCGCCTCAGCAGCACGTTTGCCAGGCAGTGGTAGAAGCAAAAGTAGGCATGCGTCATGAGGTACAAGCAGAAGGGCACCTACAGGCAGAGATGGAGCTCATGGGCAGGGCAAGATCAGCTGGTGCATATGCAGCTAAGGTCAGCAGCCTGCACTGCAAGGCGGGGTTGAGGGGAGCTGCAGCCAGCATTGCCTTATCGGGCCTCTGCCCCTTTTCTGTGAACATGCAGCAGCCCGGGCAACACACATCAAGTCTCACACCAGGCCACCAGGGCAGGCCAGCTGTGCTCACATCATTCAGGCGCCAGGAGGGGAATGTGTAGGCCGCCCCCAGCAGCTTGTAGAAGTAGTGCGACCAGAAGTAGTTTCCAACAAATGAGTAGATTGCGATCCAAACATTAGCTTTGACCCAGTACTTCTGCGTCCAGGGCCTGTCTCCATCTGCGCGGCTCTCGAGCAGCCAGGGCAGCAGGATGCAGGGCGCTGCTGCAGACACACAGATGGCCATGTATCCGGCACTGCCGGCACTCTGCAGGCAGCTGGGCGGGATGCAGTCTGTCAATTTGATTACTTTCAATGCAGTGCAGAGGATGACAGCAGGCTGTCAGGTCCTACCCACCTCATACAGCCTGAACGGCACAACAATGCAGAGGGCCCACACCATCCAGAATGGGCTATAGATCAGGTACAGAATCTCAGTGGCCCTCTTTGCTGGTGAGGTAGCCAGCCAAAGATTTGGCTTGACACCTGCATGCCAAAGATGGCAGGCCTCTGTCATACTCAAAAGACACCTTTGATTTGACACATTGCTTACCACCCATTGATCGCCGGCCTGCAGCCACCATGGCTGGGAAGCCTGGTGAAGATCAAACCTGGCGGTCAAAAGGGGTCAACACAGAATCTGAACTCTCGAGGATGTATTTCATGTCGTATGCGTGCTCAGTCCAATGTTGCAGTGAGCACGAAGATCAGATAGGGCCTGCACTTTTATGAAGACCCAAGGTCACAGGCCCGCTCTTCTGGGCAAGCTGTGGCACCTATTGAGCAAAAGCAGGACTGGGAAAATTGGCATCTCTGCCCGTCATCAAGCATGCACAGCCAGCCTGTGCAATGCAGAGGCCCAAAAGGTGGTTTTATCTGCTCAACATGCAAGCTGCAGCAGCGATGCTATGGCAGCAGGATTGCTGGCTGCGCCCACAGCGGCTGGCTGTCAGCATTCGCCAGGCTTTTGCAGACAGCTAGCTTTGCTGCTGAGCGGCCTCAAAACACCAACTCCGGTGGTCAGTCGCTCCCAGTATGGCACAGCTGCTGCTGCCCTGAAGGAGCCGGGTTCTGTAAGAGTGATGGGGCAGTGGCCAGATAATGCTTCCACTTCACTCCCCACACATCAGAGCGAGCTGCCGTCCTCAATGTGAGGACCTTATGGCTTCCATGCCCAGCCAGAGGAACGACATGCACTGTGCGCGCTGCTGTATGTCTCTGCACTAACCCAGCCCACTGCTTGTGCTGACTGCTGCTCCGTGTGCAACGTGCAGAAAGACTCGTGCTGAGATCCCACAGACCTTTGTGGCGCCGCAGCCATCCCCATCTGCCGCCCTGCTTGGGCCGCGTTCGCAAGTGAGCATTGTGCCTGCCCTGTAGTTCAAGCCTGCACCTGTGGGACCAGAGATGCGCCTCAGTGTGCATCCAGTGCATCACAGCGTGCCACGAGGCAAGAGAGCTGCTGCTGTCAGGTGCGGGACTGTGCAGGCTGTTCACTGCGAGTCCATGCAGAGAAGCAGCTCCTGGTCTGCATATCAGATCACCGTAGCAGGCAGCTGCGCTGGAGGTTCACTTTGACGCAGTCTGAGCGGCCCAAGTGTTGGCAAAGCGTGTCAGCAGAGCAGTCTCTTTCAGAGGGGCTGCTGCTTCACCCCAACGTGCTGTTAAGAGTTGACCATGCCTGCAGAATGTCGCAGCAGAGCACATCTTCCTGCTGCGCTGCGGCCAGGACGAGTTTGTGGCGCACAACCCCTTCCCCACATCCTCCGGGCACCTGCTGAAGCTGTACAGGCGAATGCATCGACACCCGCCACGCTGGGACGACGGCGTACAGGGCTGGGTCTTCCCGATGGCTGCGCACGATGAGCTCATGCGCGTACTGCTCAAGGCACCAAGCTCACAACACAGTGAGCCTGCAACTCAGAGCAACAACAGGACGACCACTGTGCCAGCACTGCTGCAAAAGGAGGCAACAGGGTGACCCACGAACTTGCATCGTGCCCATCGTGCTCAAGGCGCCCAGCTCACAGCGTGAGCACCTGCACCCTCCTACCCCTGTGAGGCTTGGCAAGTGTCCAAGGCTCCAGACTGCTTAGAGCTGCTGATCCAGCCTGCACACAAGATGCACACCTAATGATCAGCAGCTACCTGAGGATCAAAGCTGTCTTAGAGTTGCCTGCCCACCCTGCACAGAGGCCACTGCCAGTTGCACAGCATGCATGGTTGCACAGCATCTGCCCGCACCCCTGTGTACCTTTTCAGGTCGCCTCACAGCCGTGCTGCAGCCTCTGGCTGCAGTCCATGGCCACCCACCGCAATCCCCAAACAAACTGAATGTCCACGGACCACCCCCTGCCAGGGCCCACTTCACATCATGCAGCCTGCTGTGGCACAGCAGCTTATGGCACCGCCTGTGGCTGCAGTCCACGTCCACCCCCTGCCAGAGGTAGCAGCGATGCACCCAGACGTGATGTCAGCTGAGGCCGCCGCAGAGGGTGCAGAGGATCTTTTGGCTGACACGGAGGCAAGAGCAGAGGCAGACACACCTCGAGCTGCCAGGCGGGCCAAGCGGCTGGCCAGGCAGGCAGCACAAGCGCTGCAGGTGGGATTGAAGGGCAGCAACCAGCAGCACCAGCACCTTCTGTGGGGCCTGGCCATGGGTGCAGGTCTGCTGCCCTCTCCTGACCACAGGATGCTAAATCGCTGGCAGATCAGCAGCAGCAGTGCTTCCTCACTTAAATGTCAGGCATGGCAGGGTGCATCAGCGTACAGGACAGGCCTCCAGGCCTGCCTGGGCTCGCAGCTCTGCAGTGTCATCGCCACTCAACCTGAGCGCATGCTGATAGCCCTGCAGGCCATAGCAGCACGCTGCACACACCAGGGTCCACCCAGGGAGGACTGGCCTCTGACTGACTGGCTGGCTGGCTGCAATACAGAGGGATGCCCCGACTCTGGCCTCGCAGCTGGAGCGGGAGGGTCTGATGGACCTGGTGCGGCTGCTGCCCTATGGCCACGGCGACGCCTACTGGAGGATGCATCAGGTTCTGGAGAATGTTTGGCACCAGTCGGTGGGGAAGGGGGGTGTCGCTGGCTGGGCAGAAGCCACTGCTTCCCCCAGAGGTGAGGTATGCATGCACCATCTCATGCTGTGGCCCGCTGTGGCGTCAGCCATCTTTCTCAACCGTATCTAGTTTTTTTGATCCTTTGACTCTCTGAAGATGGGCTCTGGACCTGAGCGCACTGGGCATATTCTGAGGGCATGGGCCACCGCCTGCCAGATTGGCTGCTGCAAGACCAATGCCTCTGGCCACCTGCAGAGGGATTCACAGCACAGCACCCCTACAGTCTGAGCTACCTGCGCTGCCTCATCAAGCAGGCGCAGCAGGCGCAGACCGCCGAGTCCAGAGTCCAGTGGGGCTGGGTTGGGTGCGTGCAGCTTTGCTTTGCTGTCTGCCCCATCCTACCACTCTGCAATACATCTTGTGCGGCCAGCAGGTGCTGTGCATTTTGCACCACAATTAGGTGATGTTGGAGTGCACACCTCTGCCGCGAGCTTAATGCAGTCAGTCTGTGCTGGAATGCAGCACCTCTGCACTGGCCAAGCTGGCTAGTTGATGAGATGCTGCCTGTGCAGCGCTGTCTGCAAGCTGCGCACCCTGCTGCAGGAGGCTGGCCAGCTTTGTCTTTGTCTTTCCAGAGGCCAACAGGCTCGTGGTGGAGAGGCCGCAGGTACTGCCTCAAGTACTTGTCCTCTTGCCCTGCTCTTCCTGGTTCGCAGCCATGGTGGCATCGAAAGCACAGTCTTGCACTGCGCTGCAGTATGCCAATGCAACTTACCTCTTCTGCCTGGAGGAGCCCTTGCCAATTCGTGATCAGGTGAGCAGGGTCTGCTTAGTGTGAGTTGCCGCCATACAGCCCATGTAGGTTCTGCAACCTTGTCCCGACAGGAGTCCCTGTGCTGCTGACGCCCTGTGACTGCCCTTGTATGCAGCCCTGAAGCCACGCTTACACTGTAACAGCTGGCCATGCTCTGTAGATTCATCGCTTAGTCGCAGTCCTCAGCGCAAAGGGCATCACCCGAGCCTGTCTGCGACAGGGCTCCCCCCTGGTGCTGGACCAGGGCCTGACGCAGGAGCAGCGGGCACTTCTAGCCAGCTTAGGCTGGTCACAAAGCATGGCCGCAAGGCAACTGCTCAATTTTGCAGGTGGGGCTGGGAGAAGGGCTCAGCGTGATGTGTTGGCTGTCCGCATGCCCTCAAGCCGTGGGTGATTTAACTCTGTCTGCCTGGCACATGGTGGGTGAGCCGTCTGTCCCCTTTGCAGGGGAGCGCATCATTCACTCACAGCAAGGTGAAAGGGGCGTTGCTGACTTTCAGAGGCGCCTTGACGAGCTGCTCAGCAAGGGCGCAGCAGAGGGCCGAATTCACAAGCCCATTGCTATCGCTGGGTAGACAGAAGCGTGTTGCTTTCTGTCTCCATACCAGAACTCCTTTTGAACTCATACAGTCTGTCCTGTCTCCGAATCACATCTGGCCCCCTCCCTTTCATAATGCTGATGCTTTGCCTCCTCTACATGCTAGAGGTCACAGCAGTCCCCTCCTGCTTCTGCTGTATCCCTGAGCATGCTATATGTGTCATATCAAATAAATGAATGGCTGTCTGATTCATCAATTCAGGTGTACAGAAATTCGTTGTGGCTGAGGGCATTGGCTGCCCCCTTGCTTTCCTCCTTCTCCTTTGCCTCCCTTTCTTTGCGGCTCTCATAGTGAGCGTCATCTGTGGGCAGCTCAAAGCGGCAGCAGGGACAGCTGTTATGCTGTCTGAGCCAGGGCTTAAGGCACTCCTCCGGATGAAAGACATGATTGTCATGGCACGGCATGACAACCACTTGCTCCCCAACCTGAAGATCCTCCCTGCAGGCGAAGCCAAATGGCTGAGAAGCCCTGATTGGTGGGCAGCCTCCCGACTATGGTTGCTACAGACAGACACCATGATCCCTCCTGGCATTGAGTGCTCGTGGAGCCATGTATGACAGTGAGTAAGGCGTGGGCAAGCCTGCTGGACCAGAGCCCTAGCCGGAGACAGGCTTGTGGCCAAGAGCTGACCTGCACACTGCGCACTGCACACCATCAGAGGCTCCCAGCTGCCGGAGCCTTTCCTCAGTGAGTGTCTCTTTCTGGAGGTGCCTGACTGCATACTTGGAGGCTGGTGGAGGCCCTGTCGGCTGGCTATCTCCATCAGCCATGGACGCCAGCAGGGCCTGCTCAAGCTCTGCAGCAATGGCGGCCGTCAAGCCGAGCCATTGTAGACATAAGCCCTGCCCCAAGCAGAGAATGAGAGCAGCCTGCCAGGACAGCTGTTACAAAGCACATAGGACACATGCCTGTGCCTCCCATGTCAACTGCCTGATGAACAAGAAGGCTGCAGGTTCATAAGCAGAAAGGCGACCTTTCCTCCGGTCTTGCGGAGGAAGAGAGCCCAGACAGCAGCATGCAGGGCGCGCTCACGGCGTTGCTGCTCCTCCTGCTGCTCTGCGGTCAGGTCAACTGGCTCGTTGTCAGGGCTGCGCAGCTGGGCCTGCTCTGCCAGGCGTTGCAGCAGGTCCTCCAGGCCGCTTGGCCGCACAGGGGGCTCCCCATCCTGCACAAAGATGCACTGTGCTTTTCGAGCCCGGGGAAAGGCCCTGAGCCATGGTGGCTACCTGCCTGGCAGGCCTCAGCAAAACCCCTGTCGGATGGCGGTGCTGTCTGGGCCAGGGGCACAGGCCCTGTAGTCCTGGAGGCTGTGGCAGGATGTGCAATGCCAAGAGGGAGGCACAGGGAGCAGCTCTGCATTGCTCAGGGCAAGTGACCATGCAGGCTGCATGGGAAGGCCCCCTTGCCTTCAAGCACACATGCAGGGCCTGGTTCATGGTGGCAGTGCTCAGTGGCGTTGAGGGTGCAGAGCCAGCACTTCAGCCACGGGGCTCACCGAGAGCTGGCCCTGGAACAAGAACGGGTCGTGCTGCTGCGCAGCTGCAGGCTGCGGCTGCTCCTCTGGGGAGTCATCCTCACCCAGGAAGTGCCTGCACTCCTCTAACCAGCCAGCCACAGCAGCTTTCTGCTTCTGATCAAAGCAATCAGCCTGCATGGCAATGCTGTTGGCCACAGACTGCTGTATGCACCTGCACTGATGTGAAGTAATCACCTGCTGAGTTACAGTAAAAAGTTCTCGACCAGCAACCCAGAAAGCCTGCGCTGTGTATCTGGTTTTCAGCAGGGTGAAGCACCGCTTGACAGCATCCCAGAGCTGCTGCTTGTCCTCCACAGTGCTGTCACTGATCAGCTCCTGCAGCTCCTTTATGGCAACCTCAAAGGTGGACCGTCTACTGAGAGCTGCTTTGGCACTCTGCAATCGTGATGGGTCCACCATCGCTCAATTGAAGCACCTATGAGTGTATATGAATATGTCAATATTTATGCAGCTGCCTAGGCTCAATCCCCAGGAAAAGTTCCTGATGAGTCGAAGCCAACTGTCACCAGGGCCACTTGAGAGTTTTAAATTGTGGCCCATTCAAGTGGAAAGTGTTCAAGAAGGGGAAGTCTCAGTCCTGGTGGGCACTTGACTCATGCAGACGCAGTTAATGGCATGCCGGGGGAAGTGGCTGCGTGTTCGGACCTGCACTGCTACAGCTGCTTGGGAGACTAAGCGTTTCGGTGGCGATTCATTCTTTGAGGGACCTGCATGTACAAGAGTAGAATGGCCTAAGAGCACAGCTTTCTGAGCTCAAGAGACCTGGAATGATCTGAAGTAGTTCTAGACTGCATAGATTGGAAGGGGTTTTAAGCCGCTTGTGCACCACAGGCCCAGCTGCAGGCCTGCATCAAACCCCAGATATAGCCTCTGAGAGCGGCATGAAGCAAATGACAGGGAGCCTGGCTGCAAATAGGAGGACAAGCTGCAACCACTGTTGACTTTACACAGGCTGATCCTGTCACCATGCGGTGTGCAATGCACAAGGGCAAACCCTTGCCAAACTCACTTGGGCAGCTTGACAATCTTGCCGATGGCAATGGTGCGTCCCTCATCCCGGAGCGTGAACCTCCCAAGCTGGGGGACGTTCTCAAATTTTTCCACACAGATGGGCTTTTCGACTTGGATTCGCACAATGGCAACGGTGTTGCCCTTGACGAACTTGACCTGCAGTCATCACTCACAGCTCAGAGGCTGTTCGACAGGCTGCATCTGTTCACCCGCAAGGCACTGCTTGTCATGAGCTCAGGCACAGCCTTCTTGCATTTGTTCACAGGGAAACTTGCTGGTGCCTGTAGAATCCCTGCAGGGGGTGGCTGATTAAAGTGGATGCCCTGGCACCCATGGGAGTGGAGAGTGCAGGCGCTGTCTGGTTGCGGGCTGTGCACTGGCAAGCCAGCTCCTGCATGCCATGATCGAGAATTGTGCTGCTACTGAAGCGCGCTACAATTCAAGTGCTTGCCTTCTTCTTCTCCTTTGTTTTGGGGTCCAGGGAGGCCATCAGCCTGATGATCTCACACTCCTCCACCACTGCGTGGATGTGCAGCACTGCCTTATACCCTGCACAGGGCATGCAGCCATGAGCTTGCTATAGGACAGCCAGTTCTGGAGGCAGCGTGCAGGCGCAGCAATGTGCAGCATCACCTCATGCATGCGGGCCAGGGGTTGTGAGCATCAACTCGCTGCAGGCAGCAGGTGGCATGCAGCTGCAGCAATGTGCAGCACCAAATTGTACCCTGCAGGGCAGGTGGGAGCCGGCATAAGCTCGCTGCAGGCAGCAGGCAGCCTGCAGCTGCACCAATGTGCTGCTGCCTTGTGCCTGCGGGGCACAGGCATGCAGCCATGAGCTCACTGCAGGCAGCAGGCGGCATGCAGCTGCAGCGATATGCAGCAACTTCTACCCTGCAGGGCGAAAGATCGCGGGCATCAGCTTGCAGCAAGTTGCACGGTTGTGGCAAGCAGCCACAGTGCTGTGAGGCTACTGCCAAGTCAGCCTGAGGCAGCAGATCCCAGAACAGACTGCTAGGCAAGAGCGTGCTGATCACGTGTACACTGCATCATAGCAAGCTTCCTAGACACTGCACTCAGCCTGACAGCAAGCCGGCACTTTGCCTCATTTTCTGCATAGGTTGCATACAAGCCCAGCAGCCGGGCACGGCAGAGCCTAGGATACACTGGCTGTCAAGATGCTTCAGGCCCCAACAGGTCCAGCAGACTGTGAAGCTAGCAAATGGCTTGCCAGAGGGTCTTCTGCTGGGCAGCATGCAGGCAGCGCCCACCAGCAGCGCCCAGGGCCCACTTACTGCAAGGATGCTCATGTGCACTGGCCGGTCCAGGAAATTGTACTGCTAGCTGATGAACTGCTACAAAATTTCGACGGGGGGCAAGCATGCAGGCAGGCCAGCCCCCCAGCAGCGGTCAGGGGCCCACCTGCCGTGAAGATGCTCTTGTGCTCCAGCAGGTCCAGGAGCTGCAGCTGGGCCTCAAAGTGCGTCACCGCAGGCACAGGCATCTGCCGGCTGCACAGCACAAAACCGGGGGAGATATCATCCTCGTCCACCCCTGCCAGCCTCAGGCGCAGGTTCTCGCCGCCCTTGGCCGCCGCGACCTCTGCCTCATCCCGGTAAATGGTGGTCACCGTGACAGGGGTCCTGCAGCACAGCAGCTGCATTTTGTAAGCTTGCAGACAGCCCCTGGAGACATCATCAGCAATGATCATGCACAGGCAGGGCACCTGAAGTGGGTACGCTGCAAGAGCTCGGGACCACTCTTGAAGACGTCTGCAACGGGCATACTGCACAGGCAGGGTCATGTGCCTGGCATCTGCCACTATTGTAGCTCAGCCTGCACCAGGCAGATGGCAGTAACCATGACAGGGTCCTGCAGAAGCAACTGCAGAAGCAGCTGCAGAAGCAGGAAAGTGGTGAATGCAGTAGCGATGTTGACAAAGGGCAACAGGCATTGGCTTGCAGACGTGATGGGGATGGATGGGCAGGGACAGCTTCAGCGTCGACCTATCGGCAGCGGCCCTGCAGGGGGATGTACCCCTACAACAAGGTGGCTGCATGAGGGAGGGTGTTTGCAGGGCTGGGAAGAGGGCATGCTGCAGCTATCCACACACCATCTTTCCTGCCATTGTCACGGGCCATCAGTGCTGCAGCTCAGGTGACTGGATGCCAATGCAGAAGCCACTGTTGGGCATGCTGCATAACCACTTAATAATAAACGGCTGCTGCAGCAACAACATGCAGCACCACACGCTAGGACGGCGACGGCTACTCACTTGTTGGGCATGACATAAAGGCGGTCATTCTTGCGCACGATGCCGGCCTCGCTTTTGCCCATGGCAATTGCCCCCATGTCCTTGTACTTGTCGATGATGCTCATGCGGAAGGGGGCCAGGGGATCCCGTGGGAAGGGCTCGGTGTTGTCCAGGATGTCAAAAAGGGTGCCGCCCTGCAGGCACACAGAGCAGATGACTGACAATTTGAACAGTTGCGCCTGAAGTGGCAAAGCCTGTCAGACAATGTGCAGCTCTATTAGCACACACGAAATGCACGCAGCGTGGCCAATTCAACAAATTGCCTGCCCACGACTCCGTGCACCACTGCCAATCGCTGGACATCCATGCAGCCCTCTAAAGTTCCATTGCAATGAGCTGCACAGGGCAGAGGAGCGCACTCCCAGCGACCCGCCACTGGCTGCATGCACCATGCAGCCTGCAGACGCCCCAGCACATTGTCGTACAGATAAGTACTACTCACTGAGTACCAGGAGCACATGGACTTGTCCACTGGTTTCTGGATGTTATGCCCGAGGAGACCACTGATGGGCAGAAAGACCAGGTCCTTCTTGGGGTTGTACCCACAGCCTCTCAGGAAGGGCGTCAGGCGCTCCTTGATCTCAGAATACCTGCAGTGAGGATGTATGTCATGTTGATGTACACGGGGGTTGGACGTCGGGAGTGTGCTGCTGCAGGCTGGCAGCAGCTCCCTGCTGATGCCAGCTCCTGCACATGACAGACAGTAAGGGGTTGCCTCCTGTTGTGTCAAGGGCTCAGTGCCATCAGAGAGAGGCTGGGTGGCAGCAGCGCCCTGCAGTAACCTGGTCAACCCTTGCATGAGTAGCAACATGATTACTGCACAGACAGGTGCAGAGGCAGGCTGAGCAGCGGCTCTCAGCCCCCCTCACGGCTGCTTTGCATCACACATGCAGCAGCATGTCTGCTTCCTGCATCAGCTAATGCAGGAAGCTTGCGCCTCCGCTCAGACACTTAACCACTTATGCAGTGATGCAAAAAGCATTCATCATGATAGAGACAGGTCTGCCAAGTCAAAGCACTGAGTTGGATGACAGCTCTCACCTCTGCTCAGACCACTCGCCTCTCTCATTAGTGACGGAGGGGTCGTCCATCTTATTGATGGCAACAATCAGTTTGGCCACCCCCAGCGTCTTGGCCAGCTGGGCATGCTCTCGCGTCTGCCCGCCGCGCTCAAAGCCGGTCTCAAATTCGCCCTGCAGGCAGGCAGACACTGAATATTGCACGCCACTTGCCAGCTGCTATGTGGGAAGCTTGTGTGGGATAAGCCGCTCACAGCAACTGAGCACCTCTGAACTGTACCCTGCAGGCAAGCAGGCGGGGCACCTTGAAGCCACAGCATGCATTTTGTGCCCCTTTGCATATTGCAGTATTTCCAGTTTGCTGTGTGGGCATTGTTCGGGGGGGCTTGGCACCGTGTCTAGGTATGCAACAGCTGACCAGCAGCTCGTGAAGCAGCTGGAGCTTTGAAGGGTGCCCAACCGCAATCATGCACCACACTCTCAAAAGCTGGGCTCTAGAGAGCTCTACAGGCGTGTCCTAGGGCACTAGGGGGTCGCTAGTGTTGCTGCCACAGCCTTGCTGGGCAGCCTTAGCGGCACAACCAGCATGCCCACCTGGCAGGCAACAAGGCCTTGCGCCCCTGACTGCAAATGCACTGTTTGCTGCAAATCCCCTTCAAGGATGTGCCCACCTTGCGGGCTGCGATGACCAGCACGCCCACATCCGCCTGAGCTGCACCCCCAATCATATTAGGCACATAGTTCTTGTGCCCAGGTGCGTCCAGCACAGTGTAGCGCTTCTTCTTGGTCTCGAAGTGTGCCCGCCCCACCTGCAGGGCCAGCAGCTGGGGGTTTGAAGAACTGATTGGCAGCCTAAAATCCGCCTGCAGCACAGGAGCCTGCACAACGGTTCGCAGCTAAAGGGGGCCTACCAGTCCAGTACTGAGTCGAGGCCTGCAGGCAGCATTTCGCTATGCAGGGCACCTTCTTTGTCCCTCCCTTCCGCTACATCGCATCAGATGTGTACTCTGCATGTGCCTGCACGGCTGCCGGCCATAAACAGCGCCTCTGGCATGGAGAGGTTGCGTGACATGCTACTTGTGCATCCAGTGCACACCTCCACAGTTTTGCCCTTAGCCCGCTCCTCCTCATTGGTGTCCATGATATAGGCCATGTACCAGGACTCACGGTTCTTGTCCTTGGCCTCCCTGCACAGCAGCAGCTACACATTGCATGGCAGCGCCTTGGCCAGCTGGCTCCAGGCACAGCAGCAGCCCTGCTGCTGCCCACACGTAAAGGCAAGAGGGTGGGTGCAATGACCCCCAACACCTGATTGAAGCTTGTACATGACATGCAGGGACCGACGCTAAGGCACCAGCAGACGGGCATCCACCTTTCATATTTTTGGATCGTGCGATCATCGACGCCGCCCTGCAAGCATGAGGCCAGTGGCGTGAGCACATCTAGGAGTTATATGGCAGTAAGCGCAGCCAGCCTGCCAGTGCAACACATAAATGCTTTCCAGAGGAGCTTCGCTGCATCGCAAGATGCCTTCTTGATGCTGCAACGCACCGTGAGGTACAATATCTGGCCACCTATGGTGGACTTGCCGGCGTCCACGTGCCCTATGAAGACAATGTTCATGTGCTCCCTGCACAGCGGAACAGCAGCACTCTGCAGTGAGGCCAGCAGCTTGCTGTGAGCCCGGCACAATCTGCATTGGGGCCTGCATGTGCCCAGCGGCTGCTCTGACGGGGCTGACCTGACAATTGCCAAGACTGTTCAGTAAACTATGCCGTGGACTGCTCAGTGCAAGGCAGTGCTTGGCTGTTGCAGGCCCATGCAGCAGTGCGCAAGTAAGAGTCTGACGCCATGGAAGGAAGGGACGCATCAAGGGGGATGCGTCCCAGCATTGCAGGCCTGCCTCTGGTGTCCCCCTCACATGTGCCTTGTTTGCACCCTGCATGTTTGCTAAGGTGATGCTCTGCTGGGCTTAACTGCCTCCCTGCATGATATTTGCTGCCTGAGTCAGCAGCTCTGGGACATGCACTGAGCTGCAATGGGTTGCCTGCCCCTTTCCCTGGGAATGATAGCTGTGCAGGGGGCAGTGGGCATCCAATTGACGCCATTGCAATGCCGAGAGGTCCATGCCTCAACTTTCATTCAGTGGGAATAACAGCTGCCCTGCTGGGCTTGCCTGCCATCCTCCTTGGCCAGTTCCTCATAAATCTTCTGCAGCTCAGCCTCCCGCGCCTCCCTTTCCTCAGCTGTCTCCTCAGCCTCATCATCTGCAGACAGACACAGCTTTGCTCTGCTGATGGAACACGTCGTTCCACAGCAGCTGTAGACTCTGTGAGATTGAGACAGTGCTGAGGGCTGCAGCTGGCGATGAGTCAGCCTCCGCAGCTGCAGGCCAGTGTGGGTGTGGTTGGTGTTGATGCATGGGGCCCATCAAGGGGACTGAACTGCCTTGCAAAATTGTCGAGCGGCAACCGCTTTGGGCCTTGCAGTGCACATGTAACCCCCAGCTGGATGCTGCTGTAGACATCAGACCCCACCGGCAGCCATAGCCTTCTGTCGTGTACGGCTTTGACAGCGTCAACACACATCTGGGAGCTGCAAATCAACACGACTTCCACTCCAGCGCACCTGAGTGCAGCGCCTGCTGCTGCTGCTGCGCCTGCCCTGAGGTGCTTGGCTTGGCAGCTGCAGCCTCCACTGGCTCCGGCGAAGTGGTTCTGCGGGGCGCCTTCTCACCCACTTTCTCTTGCTGCGCCTCCATGACCTTCAGATCCCGCACGCCCTCCGTAATGCTGCCTTCGTCTGCACACAGACCAAGCTCAGGTTCATGCCATGAGGCTTGTTGAGACTGGGCAGCAAGCAATTGGTGCGTACCTCTGATGCACGGCTTCCAGGGCCAGCAAGATTGTGAGCTGCATGCTGATTGCCTTGCAGTGCTGTGGCTATCTGGTGGAGTGCCCCTGCCAGCTGCAGCAAGGGGCTACTCATACATGTCAGTACTGGTCCCCTCAGAACCGACTGTGTTGCTCGCTCTTTGCCAAGGGCGGCAGATTATGCTCACACAACCCCAATTCACATTCTCAGCAATGGCTGCTGCTCACCTGCAGCCCCACTGTTGGCATCTGCCGCCTTCGTCTCCACACTGTCCCCCTGCTTCACCGTCGCCAGGGGGGGCTCCTTCTCTGCTGGCGGCACAGAGGGCCCTGCTGACGCTGCCGGCGTTGCCGCAGCAGGTGCAGGCGTGGCGGGCTGTGGGGCCCTGCGCTGTGCCGGCTGCTGTGCCTGCACGGGGAAAAGGTTGCCATGCTATTGCATGTCAGCGTCGGAGAGGCCATGATCTCTGCTTCATATGCAGCATCAGATGGCAGTCCTCAGTGCGTGGCTCTTAGGGGCATGCAAGCGCCATCTGGGCCGCCGTTGCGCTCAGCCAAGAAAGCAGCCGCAGGTTCCCAGCACTAGCAGAGGCATGGAAGCAGCCTGGCTTCTCCGGCCAGCTTGCAGGGCTCAAGTGGATCCAGTGTTGTCCATGCTGATCTTCTACCTGTGGTGCCTGGGGTGGACGGGACATCCCATCAGGAGGTTTGTGCCCTGGCCAGTCCCCTTGCTGGTGCAGGCCAGCTGACTGAGGGGGCATCTGTCGTACACCGTACCCTGCTCCTTGCTGCGTTTCCCGGTGGTAGCTGTTCCCATGCATGGGAGGCTGCTGCTGCCCATACCCAGGTGGTGCATACATAGGCGCCCCATAGCCAGCCTGCATGGCATTGATATGGGAGGCTTCTAGTCGTGCAATACGCATGGCATGGCTGCCATGGTGCACAATTCAGCTGAAGGTGCTGGCAAAGGCCTTGTCACAGTACCTGCTGCATGTAAGTGTGTTGTGGGGCCTGTTGCTGCTGCGGCATGCCCTGTGCATTGCCAAATGTGGGGGGTACAAAGCTGGAGGCTGTTGGGTTGAAATTGAAGGTCCTGGCATTGGGGTTCAAAGGACCCTGCTGCTGGTGTTGCTGCCTCTGGCCTGGAGGCACGAAGCTCTCTCCTGTGTCATGATCCTCCCAGGAATCCCCCATATCTCACTCGATCTAGGGACTAACCCTGCACAGTCAGCAAAATGCAGGCACCTTGGCACTTGATCTGCAGGTGGCACCTGAGTAGAGCGACAAACCTAATAGTCAACGTTGCTGCACTTCGTGCTGCTAACGGTGTTAGCCCTTGGCACTCACAGCATCTACGGGATAGGCATGAGCAGCTCAAGCCTTGTGCAAGAGAGGTTATTGACTCATGCTGCTGCCAGCGCCAGCGGCAGGGAGCGATCCAGGCCCCTGAGACATGCTGTCAGGGCTAACTCTGACACACAGAGTGTTACTCTGCTTGATTATGGAGCAGGAAATGTGCGCAGCGTCCGCAATGCCATCAAATCGCTGGGCTACAGTCTCATTGATGTGAGGCCCTCATCAGGGTTTGCAGACTGTGTCGCAGTTTCACTGCATGGGTGCAGCTGCCACCTGCCGCAGAGCCGCCAATGGCAAGTCACCTCGCGCTCACCTGCTGCACAGGTCAAGAGCCCTTCGGACATCACCAACGCTGGGAAGCTCATTTTCCCTGGCGTGGGGGCTTACGGTCAGGCCATGAAGAGGCTTGAGGACATGGGCTGCGTGGATGCACTTAGAGAGTACGTTCAGGTTAGTCACCAGATCTGTGAAGCTAAGTGTAGCTTTGGCCCATGCACCCCACACATACTCTCAGCTGGGCACTGGTCTTTCTGCTCACTAAGCCATATCTGCAGAGCTTTTGAAGCTCAGTCATGGCTGCAGAGCGGGAAGCCTTTCCTGGGCATCTGCTTGGGCCTGCAACTACTGTTTGAGGGCAGCACAGAGAGTGGGGGCGTGGAGGGTCTGGGCCTGGTTCCCGGCCAGGTCACTGAATTTGACCGCAGCCTTGGGCTGCCCGTGCCCCACATTGGCTGGAATGATCTGCACCAGCGGTGAGGCGATATCGGGAGGAGTGTCACTCTCATAGCAGGCTGCTTCATCACCCTGCTCAGGCTGGTCAGGCCTGATGTGTGGCACGCCCAGCAGGTGCTCCACAGCTTCATGTTGAGCCCCTATATCCGCTGTTGGCCTTCCAGGCTTGAGTGAGTGCCTCCTCCATTCTCCTAGGCCAGGCAGAGCCTGACCTTGTGGTGCAGGCGCCCCTCCACCCTTTTGAGCAACACAGGCGAGCGCCGAGTCTACTTTGTGCACTCTTACCGGGCGCTGCCGTCCGAGGACAACAGCGACTGGGTGCTGGCCACCTCCCAGTATGGAGGCGAGTTTGTCTCGGCTTTGCACCGGGGGGAGGTGTATGCTACCCAATTCCACCCTGAGAAGAGCGGGACAGCCGGCCTGGACCTGCTACGCAACTTTTTGACTCCCTCGCAGGCGCAGCAGTGGCAGCAGCCCCACCTGAATGGTGAGGCTGCCGGTTGCACTGACCCCATAGAAGTGCAGCAGTGGCAATGCAGCATTGGGGAGAGGCCCCATTTGGACATTAATATACCACAGGATTTTATCTTCACCTGCGGGTTTGCCTGCGCCAGGCGGCTCAGTGCCTGCATCTGGATGCCCTTCTCCTGGTGGATGGTGGCCCTTATGGCGGCCAACTCCTTCTTGACTGCTGTGCGCTGGCAACTTACACACACCTCCTGCTCAGGAGGCAGCATCAAATGCATACCAGCCAATGTTGAGGACCCAGTGGTGCAGGACGGCCGCCAGGCCTGGCGAAGCGCGTGATAGCCTGCCTGGACGTGCGCGCCAATGATACTGGCGACTTGGTCGTCACCAAGGGGGATCAGTACGATGTACGCGACAACAGCACAGCTGGCAGGGAGGTCCGCAACCTGGGCATGCCGGTGGATCTAGCAGGTGGGCTCAACATCTGCACAGCTGGACACCAGCTTTGTGCAGCTGGGTGTGTGGTGGCACAGGCTGGGTCCTGTCTGACACCCCATGGTGTCTTCCACATTGCACAGCTGTCAGCATATGTCCTGATTTACAGCGAGCCTCCTCTCGCCGTCCCTTTCTGCACAGGTGGACCCCGCTGTTGCACAGCGCAACTCCTGCTTCGTGCAGATGGACCTCTAATCTCGTGCTGTTTGCGCCGCTGTTCACTTGCTGTGCCAAGAGCGTCCTGTCCCGGCAGTCACATCAAGGCTGAGCTGACACGAGGCCGTTTCTGGGGGTGTCTCAGGCCATGTTGTGCTCGTAGGCCGTTACTTTACCGAGGGCGCTGATGAGGTCACCTTTCTCAACATCACTGGCTTCAGGGACTTCCCGCTTGGAGACCTGCCCATGCTGGAGGCAAGGCTGCGAATTAAAGCGCTTCACACTATACTATGCCCCTGCTGTTCAGTCTGCTCTTAAAGGATTGATCTGAAAATTCACCGGTGCTCCAGGCAGGTGCTGCTCAGCAAGCACATGTTCTTTGATCCTGTTTCATCTGGCATCAGCCCAACATCTCCGCCTCAGCAGTGCATGGAGGCAGGACATAACAACCCTGCCAATCTCAGACCCTGGCAACTTCTTGTTGGTGACTCAAGACTTGCACTGCAGCGTCAGTCCAGCAGCTGACTTGCTGTCGTGCCAGGTGTTGTACTGTAATACAGGTGCTGCGCAAGACCTCTGAGGGCGTTTTTGTGCCCCTCACTGTCGGTGGCGGCATTCGCGAGTTCACAGACGCTTCCGGCAAGCACTATAGCGCACTGGAGGTGGCATCTGAGTACTTCAGGTCTGGAGCTGACAAGGTCTCCATTGGCAGCGATGCTGTGGAGGCTGCTGAGGAGCTGCGGCGCTCTGGCAAGAAGTCTGGCAAGAGCAGCATCGAGCAGATTTCGTGGGTGAGCTGGGTGGCCTGTTGCTGCTAGTGTCGCACCTTGCAGCAATACAGGCATGGATCTGCTGTGAATTTTGCTGCAAGGGCCGAGTAGCGTCCTGCCCTGCAAGGTTGTGCTGCACAACGCTGGGCTTGCAAAGCTCCCCTAGCAGAGGCCAAAGCCTGTGCATCAGCCGCAGGGCCTGCTCGCACGCATCTTCTGAATGTTTGTACTAGGGGACATCTTTCCTGCCCTCTGCCTGCAGCACTATGGAGCTCAGGCTGTGGTGGTTTCCATAGACCCGCGACGCGTGTATGTGGCGGACCCACAGCAGTGTCCACACCACACTGTGTGCACAGGGCACCCAGGCCCCAATGGAGAGCAGTATTGCTGGTGGCAGTGCACTGTGAAGGGCGGGCGCGAGGGACGGGATCTGGGGGCAGTGGAGTTGGCACTGGCAGTCCAGGAGTTGGGGGCCGGCGAAATTCTGCTGAACTGCATTGACAAGGACGGAGCAGCCAGTGGCTTTGACTTGGAGCTCGTGCGTACTGTGGCAGATGCTGTGACCATTCCAGTGATTGCCAGCAGTGGTGCGGGGTCGCCGCAGCACTTCAGCGAGGTGTTTCACAGCACCAAGGCAGCAGCTGCCTTGGCAGCAGGCATCTTCCACCGCAGTGAGGTTGACATTGCTGATGTGAAGCACCACATGCAACAGGAGGGCATCCCCACTCGGACGCAGTAACACCCTTGATCAACCTGACTTTCAAAGGCCTATCAATTGCTCTGCCAGCTTTGTGTCGGCCGTGTTGCGTCTGAAACCAGGCTTCTAAATTCCCGCTAAGGCCTCCTGCCGCTCTAGGCAGGCTTTCGCCTGAGAGATGCAATAACCCAGCAAGAGAGACTGTGTGATGTAAGTGTACAGAGCCTGAAGCAGGGTACGCCAGAATGGCAGTCTCAGGCAGGGCGGGTTCTGGGCAGATAGGTGGCTCAACGGCTGCTCCCACCCCCAATGATGCCATAAGAGATCTGGTGGACACAGCCCTTGACAGTGAAGATGCAGCTCCTCTGGTGAGTCTGACTGTTGCTGGAATCGGAGGTTCAAGCTGTGTCAGACAGCCAGATTGCATCCACAAGACATGGCTGGCCTCATTACCTTATGCTGCAGGTCCGCACAGTCTTTGACAGCAGCACAGCTGCATCAGCACGGGCAGGCCTGCCTTTGGAGGAGCAGGACTCGCCAGAGGATGACAACAATGAGAATGCTGCAGAGGACGGGCTTGCAAGTGAGACATTGCCTTCTGTCTTGCTGCGGTTGCAGACCTGCTGCAAGCTCAGGGCATACTCTGCGGAAGGACTGACCAGTGACACCGATTGCAAGACGCCGCTGCTGTGCTGCAGGTAGAGCAGGCATCTCCAAGGGGCCAGCCAGTACTTCAGGGCAGCGGCCTGGCGTGCTGGTCATGACAGCCCTGCAGAATATTGCTGATGAGCAGGCAAATGAGATCGGCCACATGTGCAGGCAGGTCCCCATGTTGTGGGTTCTGCGGCCACTTTAGTGACTGCAAGAGGCGCGAGAAGAGTGGTCGTCACCCTGCTGCTTCTCAAAAGGGTCTTCATGGGCAACACACTGCTGCTGCCACCCTGCAGGTCCAATGCAGATGACATTGCAAAGTCCATCCAGGAGTTTGGCGGCATACCTGCTGTGGCCCAGGCTCTGCGGGATCAGATGCAGGACAACGACGCCAGCCTGCAGGTCTGTGCTGCTTCAGGTCCAAGACTTGCCTGTGCACGGCGCTGCAATAAGAACACTCAAACAGAGCAGTGCATTCTGGGCTGCATGCTCTTTTGCGCACAACATCTTGTGCAACCTGTGCTGGTGTTGCCCTCCAGGAGTATGGGCAGAGCCTCCTGCAACGGACAGATGAGCTGCAGGAGCACCACAGAGTGCAGCAGGCCTTGGTTGAGGCGCGGCAGGTCAGTCTGCAGGCAGCTGCGCAGTCAGGCAGCTGTGTGCAGCAGCCATCTTGCACAGGCACCACCTCTCCTGGCCTCTGAGTGCCATGGCAGCCCAGCACTGCAGTTGCCGGAAGGGGAGAGCTCTTGAGCAAGCTGCACCAGCCCATTTAGCTGGCTGCTGTCAGCGCATGTGTCTCAGGCAGCTCAGCTGCATAAAGGCAGTGCCCTCTCACAACTCAGCTATGAACCCCTAAAGGGATGACCCTCCATCTGTTCAGCTCACCAGGTTGTTCCAGCTGTTAGCTTAGATGTACCAGAGCTGCACTTGTCCCTGCTCCAGAGGTCTGCAGGTGGTGCAGACTGGAGTGCCAAGCTGAATGTCTCCTTGCTGCCTGCAGGTGATGGTCCAAGCAGTGAAGCTGCTGCAGATGTGCGCGGATGCAGGGCACCACGTGGCTGAGAACAGGCTTTTCAAGGCTTTCAAGCTGCTGGAGCGCATCAAGGCCCAGCTCGAAAGCATGCAGGGTCTGTCTGCTGGAGACAGGTGCAGCATGATCCTGTGCCGATGTGCTGCCGTGAACGTTTCTGATGTGCATGGTCTGCTTGCGATAGCACCGGGTGACAAGTTGCTGGACTGCTGCACTGCACCTCCATATTGAAGCATCTCCTTGCCTTGCGACCCTGTCTTGCTCACAGCATACCTTTCCCTCCAGGGCAGCAGGAGCATCTGACCAAGGCAGGGCTGGCCACGTGCAGCAGAGAGGCAAGCATGCCAGCGTGCTGGGCAGGCTGCAGCCATTCGTTTTGGCCCGCATTGAGGAGCTTGGGGCCACGCTGGAGCACAGAGCCATCTCTGATTTTAACAACTGGCTGGTGGGGCTTGCTCAGTGCAGCGGTGCTGATCAGCTTGCTTGACTGCTGGGGCTGGCACCCAGGAAGCGTTGTTTATGGTATGGTTCCACGTTTTGTTTGGCCATCCTTGGGAGCTGCTCCTCTGAGCTCGCCATTGCTGAGGTGCTGCTTGTCTGCCAATGCCCCCAGACAATTTTCAAAGGTGGTCTTCTTGAAAAGCTAGCCATGACACTGTTGATGTCAGCACACCCCGACCCTGTGCCCATGGCACACAGCAGAAGGCTCATGAGCTGAGTACCAGTGACCCCTGGCAACGCAGGTGACTGTGCGAGCACAAGCGCGCACCATTGGGCTGCGTGCGGTGCGCCGCGCAGCCATTGAGCGGCAGAGGGACACAGCTCTGAGCAAGCAGCGCAAGCAGCTGACAGGGCAGCTGGGGGGCGTCATAGACCTGAAGCAGGCATCCCTGTCTGTCGCAAAGAGCATCAAGGTCATTGGTGAGGGTCTGGCTGATTGGACCTGAATGCTGCCTGGCGGCGCCATGCCTGTGCTGCCCAATGAGCCTTCTCTACGCTGTGGATGCAAACCTGCATGGTGTGCAACACCCCTCCAGCTGGAGTTCAGAATCTCTGTGCAGGCACCAGTCCAGCGCCTCCTAGCCCTACTAAGGCAGCAGCTTCTGGCAAGAAGAACAGTAGCACCCGCGTGACAGGCGAGGATGTTGACAGTGACGAGGACTTCCTGGTGGGCGTGGATATGACCCTGCTGCACAGGTGACTGACCCGAGTGAATTGAGCTGCACTGCAGGCGCATGCAGATCCACCAGTGCAGCCAGTCCGAAGCACTCTTGGCTGCAGTTGCATGAGGATTCACCGGTGCCTGGCGCGCATCGAGCGCATGCCTCATGACGTCTTTGGCTGCAGGTGCACGCAGATCCACCAATGTCTGGGGCGCATGCAACGCTTTCAGGATTACTACCACTCCAACAGACGCCTGCAGCTCATCTCAGACCTGACGCCGCCCCAGCAGTTCATGGAGAACTACCAGAATTTCACTGCTCAGGTGAAGCTCGGTGGCAGCAGCTGCTGCAGCTAGTAACTGTCTGGCACTGAGCAGGGAGCCAAGGATAGGCAGATGGAGGAGTCCACTTCAGAACATCAGCGCTGAGGCATGCTGTAAAGCATTGGCTAGGCATTTGAAAATCGTACAGCCAAAGCGAGCTGCAAATGGGGCACGACCCGCTGCGGACTCCAGTGGACATGCGTGCTTTGCAGCAGCAGCTGATGTTCCTGTGTGGGGCAGCCCCACTCGACAAGGCGGCTGCCAACCTGGGTGCCGCTTGCTGCAAGCCATGGCACATCATGCTGTCGTGCAGTTTCCACATGAGCCTTGCATGGTTCTGTGTGTGCAGATTGTGGGCTTCTTCCTGGTTGAGGACAGGGTGCAGCGCAGCAACCAGGACGCTGCCAGCCCTGTGCAAGTAGATGCAGGCTGGGAGAGCGCCATCGCCTGCCTGAAGACAGTTCTGGAGGGAGGCTTTGAGACGGTGGCTGCTGCAGCCCTCATGCTGGCGGTCAAGGACTTCATGCTACTGGTCTGCTCTTCACTAGGTGAGACTCTATGAGGGCTGATGCTGCCCTCCACATTGGTAGCCGATCCGCTTCTCATCTGGTGAGACTGGGTTTTGCTGGCCGCCACTCAGAGTGTGCCGCCAGCCTGCTTTCCTGCTGCCTCAGCAGCAAATTCAAAATCTGCGCCGCCCGGCTGTGGGATGGGACAACTGCTGCCGGTGGCCCAAAGCCAGATGGTTCGTGTGCGAGCATGATGGTCATGGGCGCACTTTGTAGCGTTGGGCATGGACACACTCTGCAGGCAGGGACTGCAAAGCGATGTCCTTGAAAGCATGGCCACTGCATCTGCAGGGCAGTGTGGCTACCATGTAGTCCCTCTGCAGGAAATTCTGATGTCCAAGCGGTCAAAGTACCATGACCTGTTGGGGGCCACCGTCACAGCTGAAATTGCGCAGGCTGTGCAGACTGATGCGTTGAAGCAGGTGAGCTGACAGCTGTGTTGTGGGGTCAATTGCCCTGCAGGCTTGAGACCTGAGCTGGCTGTGCTCTCCGCAAAGTATGGCAGTGTAGGGCAGGTGCCTGATCTGATGTGCAAGGACAGCCCTGTGCACTCCATTGCTTGCTCAGCACCTCAACATGCTATATGGCCAACTGCCAGCGTCATCAGGGACAGCAGGACCCCTCTCTTGGAGGTATTGTTCATGGTGTGCAGATCAGGCTGGACCGGTCCACCCTGATAGACGAATTGGTGGTCACTCTGGGCCTGCCTCTGCAACTGGACCCAGCCCAGCGCCTGCCATTCACGCCAGACTATGCACCATTCACAAACGCAGTGCCCCAGCTTGTGAGGCTGTCCCACAGGTAAGCCACAACCATCCTGTGAGGTTGGGCTGGTTGTGCCACATCAGTTACAACCCCTGTCCCGACTCCTTTGAATAAGGCAGGGCCTCTAGTTGCCACTTTCCATGGCCTGAGGGCAGTGGCAGTCAAGGACACGGCAGCAGGAGGGCAATTGCAGTCAGTGGCGCAGCAGCAGAAGGGCTGGTGTGCATTCCTGCCCTGCGTGCTTCGCTGCTCTCTCCACCTTGCACACCACTGTCCTGGTGCAGCTACATTGAGGACAGTGTGGCCTACCTGAGGGGACTGGTCAGCCCAGCCGAGGTGCTGCCAGTGGCACGGCAGCAACGGGACCGCATGCTGTCCAAGGTGAGCTGTGCTTGATGAGCTGTTGGGGCCGTTGCATAGGTGTTTACAGCTGATCTCTTCCAGGGCCTGCACCAGCCTGCCCAGGGTTGATTTGTACGCCTGCACCAACACGCTGCGGCCAGGATGAGGACTTGATCTGGTGCTTTGCATTCCTGACCAGCAGCAGCAGAGGCAAGACAGACAACACCTTGCCTGCTAAGCACACCGTGGCACAAGTGTTCTGAGGCCATCCAGCTGCTTCTTGCTGTGAGGTTGCTGGTTGTGCTTGAGGCTTTTGTAGCAGCCACTCAGCTGCATGCAGACATTGCACATGGTGCTGAAGGGTCTGCAGGAGTCACTGCGGGCCATCAGCACCTGGCACCACACCCTTTGCATTGATGTGTTGGCCGCCGTGCTGAATCCCCAAGGGTGCAGATGCATTTCAAGCACCTGCATGCTGCTGCTCTGCAGCGGCAAGATGACTTGTTCCAAGGACAAACAGTACTTTGCTGCATGTAGTTGGTGCTGGAGGCTCTGCAGCGGCAGGTTGAGGAGTTCAATTCCTGCGGGCCGCAGCCTCTGCGGGACGCGATGCAGCTGGTGACCAACGCCTGGTGCCTGATGCACAGCCTGCTGCCGATGGACGACTTCACTGCGCTCATTGCAAGGTGGCTGCCAAACAGATGGCAGCAGGCCACGTGACACGTGGTGCACTGCCAGGGGAGCATGCATGAGGCTGTGCTGTGCAGCGCTGAGGGGTTGCACCGGGGTCAGCGCACTGATTGTGAGGTGACCGCCAGGCATGAAGGTGCGCTGCAGGCTGTGCTGTGCAGCGCCAGGACCTGCAATGAGATCTTCAGGCAGATTCGTCCAGCCTGTAGTGTTGAGGCGCAGGCCAAGGCTGCTCTGGTTTGCCTCCAGCTGCAGAGTACATCTGCCAGCAAAGCACTAGCATTCACAGGCCCAGTCAAGCCTGACACAAGGCTGTTGTGACTCCCAGCATCTGGAGCTGGTGCCTGTTTTGTGTGAACTTTGAAACCTCACACCTGAGCAGTGTACTGGCTCAGCACCTGTTCTGCTGATGCACCCAAGAGGCGTGGTAACCCAGTGGCTGCATCAAAGTATACATTGCTGGCACTGGACAGACACTGCAAAAGGCTCTTTCAATCATCAGGTGTGCCTGCAGGGGTGGCTCACATGATCCTGCACTCAAGACATGTGCCTGCAGGGGCAGCTTGCTGCATGAGGTAGAGGCCACACGCCAGTGCAACACGAAGGACTGTGACGGGATAATTTGTCTGCAGAGGTGGCTCATTGGACGAGGTTCAGGCGGCGCAGTCCCACAAGTCAGCGCGGCACCTGACCATCCACACCAAGGCGGCGCCACGCCCAGGAATCTCTGCCGCAGGCTTGATCCCCGCGGTGCGCAGTCAGGAAAGCGGAGGCCGGGCCAGGGGGGGCCCAGCGGCTGCGCAGGGCAAGCCAGGGCTGCAGCAGCAGCAGGCAGCAGGAGGGGAGGCCACCACAGGTGAAGCCGGGGTACTCCCTGCAGGGTCTCAGCAATTTGAGGGGCCCCACGTGCGCACACACCGCCACAAGTATCCCCGCTTTGCCCGCGGCTGCCCTGGGGCCCCCAGGCAGCCCCAGAAGCCCCCCACTGCCAGCCCTGAGAAGGTCCCCGCCGTGCCAGCATACACCCTGCTCAGCACAGTCAGCGGGGTGTCAGAGGAGGGGCTGGCCCACACCATCTCAGACATGTCAGAAATATCAACGTACTCGGAGGCCTCTGACAGCCTACCGCCCTGGCTGCACCCTCCGGCCGCTGCTATAGCAGCAGCCAGGCAGGCTGCTGCTGCGGCAGCTACAAGTGCTACTGGCACTGCAGCACAGAGTGACAGCGCCTCAGCAGCCCTTGCAGCCCAGGGAGTGAAGGACACAGCCGCCAGTACGAGCAGTGCTGGAGGCGCCGCTGCTGACAGGCCAGCACGCGCGCCAGTGCAGAGCAGCCTGGGAGCCTACAGGCGGTCCTCGTCTGGCAAGGGGTCCCTGCACCGCCGCAGGAGCAGCCTGTCAGGGCAGGCTGCTCAAGCGGACGGCCCTGGTGCCACCAGCCAGCCCTCCTTGGAGCAGGAGCAGCCTGTGGTGCGGGCCATGGTGGAGAGTCTGCTGCATGGGCTGGGGTCCCAGAGGGGAAGTGCCCTGCCAGCCAGTCCCCCCCCGTCCCATCGCAGCTCAGACAGCCCTAAGCACACGATGCGTGACAGGCAGCCGTTGCTGGCAGACAGCCATGCAAACACCATGATTGAAGGGCGGACGGCTGTCAGCCCGACACAGGCTCTGACGGGGGCACGGCCGTCATTGAGCCCTAAGCACACGATGCTGAGCGCGGGGCCCTCACTGGATGCCAGTGCGGTGCGGATCATCAACTGGACGCGTAGCGGGCAGGGCTTGCCTACTGCAGCTGCTGCCAGCACAGCACCCCCTGCCCTTGAGAACCTGCCTGATAAGCCTACTGCCAGGCCACTGGCCCCTGAGAGCCTGCCAGATGTACCTGCCCCCAGCCAAGGGGCTCCTGCAGTCTTGCCAGAGGCACCTGCAGCTGGGGCAGCCACGCCTGCAGCCAGCACTCCTCCCTTTGTTGACAACCCTGTCTTCAGCAGCCGTGAGAGCAGCATGAGCCCGCGCGGGCCAAAAGGGGGGCCTGACAGCCCCAGTGTGTCCCCCAAGGGCAAGATCTCAGATCAGAAGTCGCGCTCAAGCGACCTGGCTGGCCGGCTGGAGACTGGGGCATCTGAGGCAGGGCAGAGCAGCCGCCAAGGGGTCGGCCCTCGGGTGCCTGTGGGGCGGAGCAGGCAGACCAGCCGCCTGGGATCGATGTCGGCTGCTGAGGGCCGACGTGCCATGCTTGGCGCACACTGGCCGCAGAGCCCACTGCACAGGCACATCTCAGAGTTCGGGGAGGCGCCTGCTGGCACTGCTGAGGGCAGTACTTTGAGCCTACCTGGCCAGCAGCCGCACATGGCAGAGCCCAGCACTGTAGTTGCAGCTGGCCCTGCAGCTGACGGGCTGTCCCACCCTGACGTGGGTGCGTCTGGGGAGCTTTCAGACTCTGCTGGCCTCACGCCAAGAAGCACCCTGCCCCTTTTAGACTCCATGTCACTCTTGCCCTCGTCGCCGGACAGCACAGTTTGCAGGGACAGTCTGCTGGCCCGCAGCCGAGCCAGCAACATCTCTGGACGCCTGGCGGGGCCCATCTCAGCCGAGGCTCTGCTGGAGGCGTCCCTGGAGCTGCCAGGTGGCTCCCTGCCCGTCACATGCATGGGATCGCTGGCTCTCAACGAAACGAGCCGCATGCGGGCCTCTGGGCCAATCTCTGCCGAGGCGCTGCTCGCAGGGTCGTCAGAGCAGGCAGCGCCCCAGGCTGCCACCCCCAAGGCATCCCTGGGCCTGTCTCGCAGGATCAGCTCCTTGGCACTGACCATGGCAGCTAGGCGCAGGGCTGGCAGTCTGGCACTGGAGGTCACAGGGGCCAGGGCTGGCAGCCTCCCTGCAGACGTCACAGGCTTCAGGCTTGGTAGCCTGCCTGGTGGGGCTCTGAGCCCAAGGGCTGCTCTGCCAAGGGCTGGCGGGGTGTCTGCAGATCTGACTCAGATGGCATCCCTGTCACAAAGTCACAGAGCCGGCGACGCGCCAGCTGATCTGGCTGAGATGGTATCCCTGTCTCGTGGAGGCAGCTTTGCAGGGCAGCTGTTTGGGCAGGGCCCCAGTCGGCGGAGTTCCCTGGACCCTGCAGAGCTGGCACACATGGGGCACACCACCTCTGGCAGTGGCAGGCGCCTGCAGGTCGCCCAGGGCGAGGGCAGCAGCCCAGTGCCCATCAGCAGCCCCCTCAGCTCGCTCAGCCCCTCTGAGACGGGCCAGATGGGCGCCTCTGGTGCTCTGGCAGCTGCCCAGGTCACAGCTCGGCGCATGCTGCAGCAGTGCCACTCAAGCAGCCGCCAGGGGACGGCCAGTGGCTTGCACATGTCTCCGAGCATTGCTGAGGCGCTGTGGGTGCGGGAGTCCCGCAGCGCCAGCCTGGCTCTGGCAGACATGAGCATGGCCAGCCTCCCCCGTCTGCCAGGCAATGTTTTTGCTGAGCTGATGTCCATCGACGAGGCCCTGCCCCAGCGCTCTGTGGCACAGCAGGCCTGGCGCAGCCCTGCACGAGACTTCCCCTTGTGGCCTCAGCCAGGGGATACCCACCTGTGGCTGTGGCAGCGCAAGCAGCAGCAGATGCGGGATGATCTGGCAGCTCTGCTGCAGGACGAGGAGGCCTGGCTGCAGCAGCACAGGCATCACGTGGGCGTGCTGGGCTCCCTGCTGCGCGCCAGGAGCCCTGACAGCCCGCAGCGTCCGCGCATCGCAGCCCTCATGGAAGCCCTGCTGGCCGCTGACGTCCCTCAGCAGCATCTGCAGCAGCAGCAGCAGGCAGGGGCCTCCCCTGCTGCTGCTGCTGCTGATGCTGATGCCGGGGCGGAAGCAGCAGCTCCTCGCAACCTGCTGGGGTTTGCCCGTGTGGTGGAGCAGCCCTGGGACATCGCCCAGATGTGGCTGCGCGGCGTGGGTGACCTGAATGGCACCTGGCGCAAGCCTGGGCTGGCCCGCAGCAGAAAGGCAGCCGACAGTGAGTGTGCTGGGCGCACCCACGTACGGCAGCACAGCCATGCAGCCTGACAGCAGTGCACACTGGCCCAGCACCCCCAGCGCCCCGCCACCTCATTCCCTGGCCCCTGCAGAGCCACTAGCACACACTGTTTGAAGGCACAATGCTTGTGCACCTGGATGCCACCACTTGCCAGAGGCCTATCCACCTGCAGGCCCCTGCTCCAGTCCACCTGTTCTGCCATTCCACCGTCTGCTAGCGGCAGGCTGCAGGTGCTGTGCATGCAGAGGGCCCTGCCTGCTCATGAGGCAGGGTCGGCACCTTCACCTTGCTGTGCCCACTGCGCCAGCAGGAGAGCAGGCCGTCCCCTTCACTGGGCTCCCTCTGCATCACTTGTGACTTCAGGCCCCTGCAGGCGGCGCCTTGCGCCATGCTGTGCAACCGCCTCTGCAGGCAACACCTCACACCCTGCCGTGCGTGCAGACAGCACTATGCAAGAGGTGTAAGGAACAGGGGCGCCACCTTGTTGTCTCGCTGCCCCCTGCAGGCGGCGCAGGCGCCCTCAGCGGCTTCCAAGCACTGCAGGAGAGCTGCGAGCGGGTAGTGGTGCGCACCATGGCCACACAGGTGGTCACCCTGCTGGGCGCCGCCCGACTGCAGCCCTGGCTGCCAACGGAGCCCCCGCGAACTGCGCTTGGGCACAGCAGCTATGTCCAAGAGCTGATCAAGTACCTGCAGGTGCGTGGGCTGTCTCAGAACTGGCTGGAAATGGGTTTAGCTGGGAATTGAGACCCCTTGGACCTATGTGCCACACATGTGGACGCTGGCCAGGATGCAGCCTGGTGCCCTGCATGCACCTCTGACCAACCACGGCAGGTCAAGCAGCCTGTGAGCTCAGCAAGTGGCATGCTGAAAGCCTGCCAGCTAACCTCAGTGTGCTGCACAATTTGCCTCAGTTACACTTCTCAGCGTGTATCCTCAGCTGCAACTGCAGGAGGCCCTGACACTGGGAGGGAGCATGATGCCGGGAGAGGCCTACGAGCATGTCGCTAGGGCCATCTTCGGCTACATGGGTGACGCACTGATGGCCCTGCTGGCAGAGGACGCCATCACTGCATACAACATGTATGCCCTCTTCCGCCTCAGTGATGACATTGCCAGCATCCAAACCCTGGCTGACAGCCTGACGCTGCCAAACCTGCGGGTAAGCTTATGGGAGATCAGCATCCAGACCGTGGCTGGCAGCCTGAGGCAGATGCCTTCCCTTCATGCAGCCTATGCAGCCTTGTCCTGCATTGGTATGGCATTGCCAGTAGTCAGACGCTGCCTGACTGCCTGATGGTGCCCAACCTGTGGGGGATCATCTGGGAGACAGCACAGCTGTTATGGATGCCCTGCTGACCAGCATTGACCTGACCCAAAGCTGTGCTCTCGTAGCAGATCAGTGGGCAGCCCAGCATGAGTTGTGGGTGCCATTCTGGGGCCGAAAGCCTGAAGTGCAGGGCCTGAATGCCAGGAGAGATCCAGAATTGGCTGCCTGGGTGCCTGGACAGGAGCTGCAGATCCAGCTGACAGTGTGCCTTGCCACATCTCACTGCTCCACCGCCCTGACTGAGACTGGAGGCTGAGCAAGGGTGGGGTCCCCTGCAGGAGGGTCTGGCTGAGCCGCAGCAGTTTTGTGACATCATGGTAACCGGCAGGCTGGAGGAGTTTCTGCAGCCAGGTCTGCGCAGCCAGAAGTACGCTGCAATCGAGCCCCAGCGCCTGGTCACTGTGCTAGAGAAGTATAGGTGGGCAGCACTGTATGGGCTTCTTGCCAGTGCCAAAAGTTGTTTTGTTGTGCTGGGTCTGCAAACCCCTGTCACCAGCATACTTGCTGCAGGGAGGTAGGGGACAAGGCTTCATACACTGGGCACCACCCCTTTGGCAAAAGCAGACAGCCAGCAGTGAGTATGATGCAGGCAACTGCAACATATTGCATCTCATCTTGCCCTCAGATGTGCTGAGGCTGACCATGCTGTCTGCAGAGCTTTCTGAAGAAGAGAGCTGTTGATACAGTGGCTGTCAAGCTCCGTGTGCAATTCAAACTGGAATGATGTCAAATCCTGCCAGCCCACCAATTGTGGCCCCAACTTTTGAAACCAGTAATGCAGGGCAGAGCAATGAAAGTGGGCATTGGCATCTCAGTTGTCCTCAGTTGTGTGATGACCTGCCAAGCCTCACTTGTGTTGCTTGCCCTTCTTTTCAGCCTTTTTCTTAACTTTCTTGGGGGTCTTGGTCATGCGTCGCTGCCTCTTTTCTTCCTTGACACATTTTTTGTGAGCTTTGCGCTGCTGTTGGCGTTGCTCGTGGCTCGGTGGTTGCCCCTTGTCTGCTGAGCCAGCCTCATCCACATCTGTGCAGCTGCTGGCCGCGCTGTCTGAGCCATCCTCTGAGTCCTCAGCCCCAGAATCCGACTCGGGAGCGTGCTGCTGATTTGCAGGCTGCCGCTCCTGAGCTGTCTCCGCAATGGCAGGATACAGCCGAGCACCTGACATATCTGCCTTCATGCCAGTGATGCCCTGATAATAGATACCCTCAGAATCTCCGCCGCCGGCTGCAGCAGAAAGCAGTTCAATATAGCGAAGGTGACATGCTAATGGGCGGGTAGGAAAGGTTGCCTAGTGGCAATAGGGAGCATCAGCGGCGACTGCTGCCATGCTACAGCTGCCAGCAGATTGAGCATGCTGCCAAACATGGCATGCTTGCATGATGCTCCCCTTCTCTGAGTAGGTCTTGGCCTTTGCAACAGGCAGCAGGAAGCACTTGCAGCAGCTTCTGCCATGCTGGAAGTGTTTTGTGGCTGCTAGATCGGGGAGCGCCTGCTGCAAGGCAGCGTCTGCCTGAAACCTGGGCATGCCACAACCTGTGCCTCAGCAGGCAACATCAGCACAAGCTCAGACAATGCTGGGTACAGTCAGCAACTCCTTGGTAGTTGCAGCAAATTAGGCCTGCTGACAGTTGCTGCGTCAAGACAAAGAGGCGCACTGGTTCCCCACCTTGCAGCCTATCGTGGTGCTCCTCGTAATCTGTCACCTCCTCTAGCCTCCGGGGGATGTAGGATGCGGAGAACACACGATCGTTAGTGTCCTGGGCCTCCCCATACTCCTTGGTGACTGGGCGACTGCATGCCAACAGAGTAAGCACTGTCCCACACCTTTTGACAATTCATGCTTGGTGCGGCATATCGCTGCATGCACAACCAGGCAACCTGCACAGCTCCCAGCTGCATATACATGGACGGCGAGGGTAAGCAGGCAGCTGGAGATGCATTCCCTGTGCCGCCATGGAGTGGCAGAGATGCACCCGATGCTGCTGCACAACATTGTGCTCGTAAGCACTTGTCCCACTATCATCCCTGTGTGCAAGAGCGTCTCAATGAGGACATGACAGGCAGCACAGAGGCCAAACAAAGGTGTCCACAGCACTGTCAGAAGTGTGAGCTGGGCTGCTGGCATGAAAGTAGATAAGGGTTGCTCCACAGCCGATACCGCACAACTTCCAGCTGGATGAGGCCCGGTGGTGCAAAGGCTGCTGCTGCCCCCTGTCACAAACATGACGGACATTGAGCCCACCTGCTGCAGTTCACTAATCACGACCTGGCTGCTGTCAAGGACGCTCAGGGGCATCTAAAGTCCCAGAAAAGATCTACTACAACCCCAATGGGCCCACCTGGAGGCCACCTCTTGCAGCTGGCCACTAGTGGGGCTTCCTAAGGACAAGTGGGTTGCCTTGTGCAGGTGATCCCTGGGGCAGCACTTTTCATCACAGGGCGCACCTGGAGGCTACCTCCTGCAGCTGCTCCAGCGCCTCTGCCAGGTTCCCAGCGTGGATGCTGGGGTCCACAGCGAAGTCAAACAGCTCGCGTGTGGTCAACGTGGCAATGCCGGCGCGGCGGAAGAAGGCGTTGACGTGGGTGGCATCCTCGCGCAGGAATTCCAGCGCGTGGGGGTGGTCCAGGTCCACCGCCTGGCTCACGTCAATGATCCACAGCTCACCCTGCAGAAGGCCACTGGGATTTGGCGATTGCACCCGAGGTTGCCTGAGACTAATGGTCCACAGCTCAACTTGCAGGGGAAAGGGCGCGGCAGGGGCAAAGCCAGCCCATTTACACTGGAGGTCCCTGAAGCTTGGCTGACGGCAATCAATCCCATACAGGAGAACTGGCAGCACCAAGGATGCAGACGCTGATGTGAACACTGTCCAGCCAGCGAGTACCTGGCCTGGCCAAATCTAGCGTCAGTGAGGGTCCTGCTGCCTGGGTGCCTGGCCACACCACACTACCATCCCCAACAGCAGCATGACCCAGACGGTGATAGCTTGTCAAGTGCTCATGTAGCCATAGCTGGCACAGCATGCAAGGGCTGGCAGGCAGCTGCCCAGGAGCTGCAGCCTGCTGCCTGAGCTGCAACTGCCTGAGCAGGCCTGACTTGCCCTGCCTGACAGCGTGCTGCAGTACTAAGTGTGGCAGCATGTACAACAGATTTGCTGCAGCTGCGCCGGCGTTTTGCAGCTGCGTTGGCCCTTAGCAACCAGTGGCCAGATATCCTGAGTGACATCTTGAGTGACATGGTGCAGCCTCGGTAATGGTGGGCAGTCTGCCTCAAAATTGAATCAACACGTCGTGCACCACCAGGCCCCACCTCATGCACCAGGATGTTGTACTCGCTTAGGTCGGCATGCACCAGACGGCACTCCTGGTACAGTGTGCGGATGAGGAGGACCATGTCGGTGTACATACTGCGCAGCTGCTGCAGGGGGATGTTGGCATCCTGTAGGCAGGCAGGGAGTGTTAAGGCCGCTGCCGCTGAGTGACCTAAGGCAGGCGGGGACATGGCCCAGAATCTGCAGCTGGCATCAGAGTCCTGCCTTGCCACCCCTGGTCTCAACCCAAGGTCCACTGACAGTCAGTATGCAGCCATAAATAGGCCAGGAGGTGCCTGAGCAAATCAGCCAGCCCGCCCCGCAGGGCACTGAACCAGCCTGACGCATACATGGTGCTGAAGAATTGTCAGCACAACTCAAAAAAGACAGGCACTCATCTCAAGGGCACGGGCTGCCTGACTCTCAGCCCCCATGAAGTCCATGACCAGGACAGGCATGCATGCAGAGAGGTGGTGGCTTGCCCGAGCACCCGTTTTGACCTGCCATGCCGCCTTGCTGTCAGCCCTGGCAAAGCCCTGCCCAGGCCGCACCTCCCCATCAGACGGTGCTGAACCATGTCACTTACACCAGGCACCCACCTTGAGCCGTGGGGCTGCCCGACCGTCAGCCCCAACGAAATCCATGACAAGGACGTGCATGCGCAGCTGCACAGGGCGGGGGCAGCGAATGCCGGCCGTGTGCAGGCGCATCAGGTTTCTCATCTCCTTCTCGGCCCAGCTCTTGACCATCTTGCGGGGGTTACTCTTGCAGAACCCGGTCTTGAAGCGGTAGTCCCCCGTCACATACCTGCAAGAGCCACATCGGGTGTCAACATGCTGCTCGCTCTTGCAGCACCCAGCTCACAGCAGCAGTGGGATAGCACACACCTGAAGGCTGGAGGGTGTGGCGCATGACTGCTGTGTATGAGGTGGGGACAACGCTGATGCAGCCCTGGCAACACATGTCCCTGCCAGCAACTCGTTGGTGTTCGCAGGCTGCTGGGCCGGGAGGTGCACAGCCTTGATGCAGCAAGGGCATTGCATCCAGGCCCTGGCAGCTTCGTGGACCACCTGTCCCAGCCTGCCACACAGCAGGGCGCCCCGCCCATGTGGAAGCTGCTTTGCTCTCTGGCAGGTACAGCCAGACCCAGTTGCAGTGAGACGCACTACCTTCAGTCTGGATGTGCACCTGCCCCCCTTGCACGTCTTTGTGTTTTTTGCAGCCTGGGCCCACCTGTCCCTGTCCTTAAAGACAAGGATAGACGTCTTGTAGACCTTGATGGCCAGGTCAGTCCCGTCAGAGGTGCAGGCGTGGTACACATTGGCCTCCTTGCCGGTGGAGATGCAGCCGTTGATTTCACTGAAGACGCCACTGTTCAGCATCTTGAAGAGCACCTGCAAGTCACAGGTGGTCTTAAGAGGGCTGGGAAGTTGAGGTGGCATGCACTACACAGCCGGCAGGCATGGACAGATGTCAGGGCTGCCTTGTGCACTCAGCACGAGGTCCGACGCCACAGGCCCCACTGACACCCAGAGGCAGCCAGCAGTGCCCCGACATGTGCGTCTGCGGGTTGAGCCTCCGCGCGGCGATGGCATGGTGCTCCCCCAATGCAGCAAGCGCACGCCCACGGCCAGACAGCAGTGCAGGGCCCAACATGCTGCACTGTAGTGCCCACAGCCATCTAAGACCACAGACACCACCATCACGGCAGGACAATGCGGCACCCACCATGCGCGTCCGCGGGTCCAATACTTGCTCTGCAGTGGCCCGGTCACTCTTGTCTCGCCGCGTGACGAACCCCCCACCCAGCTGACGGTGGGAGCTGACCCGCATCGAGGTCATGACAGAGGAGTCCATGTTGCGCTGCTCCTGGAAGTGGTCCCGGTAGTCCTCTGCCAAGCCATGCAGACGCCGATCGAGGCCCTGCAGGGTGAAGGATGTTGCTTGCAATAACTCAGCGAAGAGACACACAACTGGATGGCTTACATGGTCGACAAGCATGCACAGCCAGACACTGCGGGTAGGCAGGGCAAGGGTCTGGCAGGGGTTTGCAGCTGTTGCCAGACAGGCAGGCGCAGGTGCAAGTCTCACAAGCAGAGGGAAATTACTTGTTTATCCCTGCCTGACATCCTGCCGAGCAGCTGGAAGGCAGGGGTGCTGCACCCTGTGTTGTTGAGAACCAAAGTGTGCTGCATGCGAGCTGGAGCTGCATAGGTCGAGCTCACGGCACCACAAAGAAGTGGCGGGTGCCTTGGCGGTGTGCCTTGGCGGTGTGCTTCAGCAGGTTCATGGCCTGACCTGCTTATTGGCCGGCTGCAGAGCCTTGGCATGGTTGATGCCGCTGGCCTGCTGCGGGTTTGCCTGCCGCTGGCCCCCTGAGCTCCCAGCCAGGGCTCCTGCTGCTCTACGTTCGGCCAGCACTGCAGCTGGATGGGAGTCTCACTATGCAGCCAGCTGCCTGGCTGTGGCAGACTGATTCGCTGCACCATGGGCAGACAGCATCAACTCAAAGAAAAGCTCGTCACCAGCTGGAGCATGCCGCCCCCAACAACTTGCTGACCTTCTTCCAACTCCGCCAAATCCTCATCATCCTCACTCTCGGTGCAGTCCTCCTCGCTCCAAGGTTGCTCTGTGTGGGCCTGCTCAGCCAGCTGTGATGCCTGTGCTGGCTGTACCGTCTGTGCTGCCATTTCATCACCTGCCTGCTCTAAAAGCTCAGTCTCAATGTCTGAGTCCTCCTCAAACTTTGCTGCCAGCTCCTCAGTGCTCACTTCCGCTGCGGTGCCCATGTTGAGCCAGCCAGCCTTTTTGTGCTGCTACAGCCCCTGTTGCCTGGGATCCAAAGGTTACGCTTGAAAACATTGACTTGAACTCGAACGATCAACGCACCCAAAGCGGCTGAGTATCACCTCCCAGCCTCAAGAAGCCAACAACCTCACCTGTGCCGCTCACACTTGTAGCGTCCGGGGGAAGAGGCCTGAGCTGAGCCCCGGAGTCTCCACCATGGTGGAGGACAAGGGCCAGGGCTCTGGGGATGGTGAAAGTCAGGTGGAGATCTGGAAGATTAAGCGGGTGAGAGACCGTGCAATGTGGAAGCTGCTGCCCATGTGCAGGCTGCTGGCGGTCAGTCTGCGACGCCTGTTGTTTGCTGCAGCTTATCAAAGCCTTGGAGGAAGCTCGCGGCAATGGCACGTCCATGATCAGCCTTATCATGCCTCCCAAGGATCAGGTGAGGCAAGGTTTGACGCACTGCCCAAGTGCTTTGCAGCAGCAGTCTGCACATAGTTTACCGCATGAGCTACTGCTGCCTCCAGCAGATGTGTGGCAAAGCATGCGACAATGCTGCAGGTAGCACGTGTGCAAAAAATGCTTGGCGATGAATTTGGAACAGCTTCTAACATCAAGTCCAGGGTGAACAGGCAGTCCGTGCTGGGAGCCATCACCTCGGCACAGCAGAGACTCAAATTGTACAACAAGGTCAGCGTGGACAAAAGATGGCAAGGTCCGGCGGCTTCCAAGCACTGTGAATGGGACAGCTGTCCGCCCAGAAGCCAGCTTGCTGCTTTACCTGAATAGTTGCCTAGCTTGCTTGCAGCGCCAATACTTGGCAGGCAATGGCCAGAGGGGCAGTTGCTGTTGCTGTTGGGCACTGCCTGAGAGCTTCATCTGGAGCGTTCACACAGCCATTTCTGGACTGGCTGTGGCTGCTAGAGGTAGCACAGCAGCTGTTGTTGAGGGACTGACCTGGCCTCCACGACTGCAGAGTAGCCACGGTGCCTGGTGGATACTGTGTGGGCTATACTCACTTGCTCTCATCAGCATTGCTGGGCAGAAGACAGCCATTTCGCACTGCCTTCAGGTGGCCTTACTGCTGTCAGAACTTCGCTTCTGCTGTGCAGAATGGCCAGCCAGGCGCCTGCAGTATTGGCAAGCTTTCCCAGCCTCCAGTGGGCCGTGGCAGCCTGCCCTGTCTGCAGGTGTTTCCCTAGTGGCATGTGGTCTTTACATATGGTTTGTTCTTGCCACTTGCTTTCAACTACTCTCATACAGTCCTGCCCTGTCTGCAGGTGCCCCCCAATGGCCTAGTGGTTTACACAGGCACAATTCTGACTGACGATGGCAAGGAAAAGAAGGTCAACATCGATTTCGAGCCCTTCAAGCCCATCAACACCTCGCTGTACCTTTGTGACAATAAATTTCACACTGAAGCTCTCAGCGAGTTGCTGGAATCTGACCAGAAGTGAGTTGTCTGCTGCATTTGCTCAGCATGTCAGGCAAGGAGCTCATCAGGGCTGCAGCCAACTTTCTTTCAGGACCTCAAGCAGCTATTGCAAAGACTGCCGTTATCATCTGATGCAAAGGGTGCCCCTGGGAAGGCTTATGTGGGAGGCCCGTCCTACATCATGCTGCTAATTGTGCTGTTGCAGCTGCAGGAGCCCCTTTAAAATTGTCACCTGCAGTGGGCTGTTGCAATCGTGCTGCACATGCAGACCTTGCTGTTTGTGCCTGCAGGTACGGCTTCATTGTGATGGACGGCAGTGGGTCCCTCTTTGGCACACTGTCTGGCAACACCCGTGAGGTGATGCACAAGTTCACAGTCGACCTCCCCAAGAAACACGGACGTGGTGGGCAGTCCGCCCTGCGTTTTGCGCGGCTGCGGATGGAGAAGCGTCACAACTATGTTCGCAAGGTGGGATGGTTTTGGGTGGATGAGCAGGCTGTGCTGCAGTGGAAATTGGAGTGCAGGAGGTCCAGGCACCTGCCATGCTCAGCCTCTCAGCCATACATAGGGCCATCACAGGGTGCAGTCTTGGGGCGCCTTTTTACCCTCAAGTTTAAGCCAGGTACCCAGCGTGCTCAGCTTGCACACCTGCAGCTTGCTTGTGATTTGCCACCTGATACTACTCCCTGATACTACTCCCTGATACTACTCTGATGACTGCTTCAAGCACTGGACTCAGGAATTTTCTTCAGGATGCTACCACAGCATGTCAAGGCATCCTGTGGGTTCCACTACTGGCCGCCTACAGAGCGGCCAATCTGCAGCAGACAGCCTTCCCAAAGCATTGAAGCTGCTGCGCAGATCACAGAGACTCCATTGCAGTCCTTCATCAACGCTGACATTGCATGTGGGCATCCAGCCGACAATGCCCTGCAGCATCAGCGCTTTCGCCACGCGATTTTCCTGCTGTGCAGGTGGCAGAGACTGCAGTGCAGTTTTTCATTTCAGCAGACAAAGTCAATGTGGCAGGCCTCGTGCTGGCGGGGTCTGCAGATTTCAAGACAGAGCTCAGCCAGTCAGACATGTTTGACCAGCGGCTGCAAGCTGCCATCCTGGCGGTTGTAGATGTATCATACGGTGAGCCATGTCTGTGCATGTCCAAGAGAAGCCTGTCCTGAGCAGTTTGTCAATGACAGGGCCTCACCCTGCCAAGGGTGAACCCCTAGGAGCGCAGATCAAAGGTGTGCATCACATCAGTCTGCAAGCTCACACTTTTACAGGTGGCTTGTGATGTGGTCTATGCTGTAACGTCATACTGGTCTGCATCTCCATGGTTCAAAGGCGGCTTTTGATCTGGTCACGACTCAGCCAGCCACATAGCATGCCTGCACCAGTCTGGCAGGGCGGTTGGAACAGATCGTACATCCTGGGCTCCTCTGCACATGTTGGATCGCATGTGTTGCAGTAGCGCAGACTGCAAAAGCCGATGCCCAGTAGGCACACTTCCAGCTTCTGGGTGCCTTTACCAATTTCCTGCCGACATGTGGCAGCAGATTAAATGGCGGCCACCCAAGAATGAAGGACCCTTCGCACAGGGATCAGCTCTGGCTCTGCCCGCTGGTCCCCTCAATGAGCGGTCTGACATCTGCTGGACCTTGCCCCCAGGCCACAGGACAGTTTCTATCTCAGCCATGCAGCTGTCTTGACTGCTCACTACTGAAGACCTTGAGGTTCAAGGAGCGCCAGAACCAGGCAGCGGGGTAAAGATGAACACCTTGCTGGGAGGTGCAGTTTACAGGACCAGCATGAGGGCTGAGCTCTTGTGATTTTCATGGGGCGTTACTGCTCTGCAGGCGGTGAGAATGGGTTCAACCAGGCCATCGAGCTGTCCGCTGACACCCTGGCAAACGTAAAGTTTGTGCAGGAGAAGCGCCTCATCAGCAAATTCTTTGATGAGATCAGCCAGGTCAGGCTCCTGATTTGCCAGTCCATGCAGTTGGCGCTGCATGCCAGGCAAGAGCTGTGCGTGGTAAGTACCGTCGGCGCGGTGGTCTATCTTGCCGCATGCTGGCACACCCTGTTGCCGGGGTCTCGCTGAGCTGGGGTAATGTCCCTGCCTCATGCCTTTTGCTTCTGTAATGTCCAGTGCAGTTCGCCCGCCAGCGTGCTGTAAGCATGTTCCCAATGGTGCAAGCATGTGCTGCAGGATACTGGCAAGTACGTCTTTGGCGTGGCAGACACCCTGACATGCTTGGATATGGGTGCTGTGGAGACGCTGGTGGTCTGGGAGGACCTGCAGGTGTACAGATATGAGCTGATGAACACTGTTTCAGGTGAGGAGCTGCAGCTTTCAACATCCTCAGCAGCTGTGGGGGACAGCTGCAAATGACCATGGCACTCATGTGCCACGGCTCACGCTCCAGTTGTGCATCATCCAGCTGGTCAATTTACAGCACCTAAAGCAGGCTGGAAGCTTGCCTGCAGGTGTAGGAGTGGAGCCTGCTGTGCACAGCAACACACTGCTGCATTCTGCAGCCCTGACATGAGGCCTGCTATGCACCCTTCAGGCGACATGGAGGTCAAGCACTTGAATAAGGAGCAGGAGACCAATGACAGCCACTTCAAAGACAAGGACGGCACTCTCTTGGAGGTCAAGGAAAAGACGTCGCTGCTGGAGTGGCTGGCCAACAACTACAGAAAGTTTGGCTGCGCTCTGGAGTTCGTCAGCAACAAGTAAGGCGCAGACCCCTGCCCGCTTTTGCCAGGCGTGGGTTGGTCTTCAGGCCTTGCGCTCGAGAATGTTGCAGTGACCTGTGCCTCATTGGGATCTGCCAGCGAGAGCTTGCTGAGGCCCCTGGCCTGCGCAATGTAGCCCAACGTATGCTCTGGGACAGCTGCACCCAGTTCGTGCTTTGTCTGTGGTGCAGCCATGCTGGGCCATCTCTCATGAAGTGTCCCAGCATGGCATTTGTCATGTGCACTTTGTCATGGCAGGCATGATATCCGTGACACAAGAGGCAAATGGCATAACTTCATGACACTGGGGTGAATGGCATGACTGGACTCACATTGTGACATGGCTTGCACTGGATGCAGGTCCCAGGAGGGCAGCCAGTTCTGCAGAGGTTTTGGAGGAATTGGTGGCCTCCTGAGATATGCAGTTGACTTGTCCGAGTTCGAGGTTCAGGACGAGCCTGATGCAGAGTGGGACAGTGACGAGGATATCTGAACTGAATGTTAATTCCTGATCTGCCTTGAGCTTAGGCTGCCCACCTAAACAAACACGTGCACTCCAATGAAACCTGTTTGCAGACTTGGCTTGCCTGTGCCCTTCCCAGTTAGTTCCGTCTTGAGAAGCGCACTGGACAACAGGTTTCAGGTCGAGACGAGCAGGGACCACCAGCAAGCCATGTTTGACCACTAACAGTATCACCAACGCCCACGCTGCCTAGGCCGCGCCGCTGTACACACTGCACGCGGGCATTTGTAGTACGTAGTATTGACTTGGCCGCGTCCCCAATTTGAGCGGAATTTCAGTAGTGGGCGAGCTCTTGACAAACTCATCATGCGAGTACTGAGTACAGAGGTGAGGGTGCCTGGCTCTGAACAACTGGCCACCTCGACAAAATCACCAACCAGGCTGGGTGTACTACTTTGTTTGCAAGCCTGGCCTTCTCAACTTACACTCCCATGTGCAAAGCGCTGACAATGCTCTGCTGGCACTACAGACAACATTGAACCTTGTCAGCAATCAGAGTGAGTGTTCAACACTGACATCACACTGAGCGTGGAGCAAGTGCAAGACTGTTCTGCGCAGCAGGTGCCAGCCACAGGGCCACTGCATCCAGCCATGCCCAGCAGGTGGACAGCGGCCTCCCAGCAGCAGCAGGCTCCTGACCTGGCTGGCAGGGCCCTTGGCTTGGGACAGGGGCAGACCCCTGCTATGCTGCCAGAGGCAGGCCACATGCTGGCCTCTGCGGCAATGCTGCCATTCCAGGGCGGGCACTTCTGGGTCCCCTGTTCAGTGGGCTTCTGGCCAGAGCCTGGGCAAGGGGTGCCAACGCAGGCGCAGGCGCAGTTCCTGCAGATGCAGCTGGCAGGCATGGCACCGCAGATGGTGCACCCAGCGATATGGACACTGCCAGGTCAGCAAGGCTGATGTCTCTGCAATGCTCTGCCTGCCTCCTGAGAGCTGTGATTTCGAGGCTGTGCTGATTGGATGCACCGCCCGCTCAGCTGACCTGGCATGCCTGCTGCAGGCCAAGACGGGGGCATGCATGCTGCAATGCTGGCAGCCACCTGGCAGCATCAGCAGCTGCAGATGGGGCGCCTTGGCCCCGGCGAGGCTCCTGTCTGGGGCCTGCAACAAACTGCGCAGCAGCAGCAGCTACCTGCCTGGCTTCCGCCACACCACAGCGTGGGCTTCCGTGCTGGGGGTGGCCACCTCCAGCAACTCCACCACCACCAACACCTGCAGCAGGGGCACGGGCCAGGGCTGGGGCAGGCTGGGCTCCAACGGGTGCCACAGTCAGGCACCAAGCACCTTGGAGGGCTGCCGCAGCTGAAACGAGCAGGGCAGGCGGGGCAGCACTGGCGGGCATGGCCATGCGCCCCCTCGGTGCCCGCAGTCAGCCCCCCCAGCAGCTGCTGCGACCAGGACTCGGCCGTCGGCACAACAGATGCCGCAGAGGAGGCTTCCGAGGCAGGGCCAGGGCCACAGGATGCCTGCCAGGCAGCGCCGGCCGATGATGGGCAGAGCAGTGGAGCCTCCACCTCAGGACGGGGGGCGGGGGAGCAGTGCAGGGAGGCCGGGGACCAGTGGGAGTGGCTGACGGAGGGCCTGCTGAAGGAGGTCATGGGGCACCTGCACCCCCACAGCCTGCGGCGCATGCGCCTCGTCTGCCAGCGATGGCGCCGGGTGGTGGACAGCCATGTGCAGGTGGGCTGGGATCTGAGTGCTTCTGCCTATGCAATGTGATGCAGGGCTGCGTGCAGCCTTGCAGGCAGTGGCTGCCCCCCCTCCCCCCTCGCTGACTGCTGGCATGGGGGCCGGGCACCCATGTGTCTATTCAAATCATGCGACCGTGTCTGCCAGTGCTGTGAGCAGCCTGCAGTCCGCGGTGATGTGCGGCAGAGGGTGTCATGCCCAGAGCCGGCAGCGGGTACTGCATCGTCCAGCCTACTTGTTCTTCTTCGCGGCCATGCAAGATTGGTGCCACAGGCAAGACTGAAAGGGGGTGTCAATGACTGGATGGTGCGGGGGGCGGTGCCAGCAGCTTGAAGGTCTTGCTTGCTGGTCATCATCTGTGTGGATGGTGTGGGCTCTGGTACAGATGGGGCGCCTGTGTGACTTGAAGGCAGGCTGACTGCACAGATTCATAGAGGCTTGCATGGCTGGAGTGTGACAGAGGCAGCATGTTGCAAGTCAAGTTGGCACGCTTTGCCGGCCTGGCGCCACCCAGTCTGCTGGCGAGGGCAGGGGTCCTAAAAGAGGGCTCTACCTACAACCTCCCATTTACAACAGGACGTTGTCCTGAGTGGTGGAGCTGACGTCATACGTGACTCAACAGGGGCATTGCTGAAGGCAAGAATAAGATCAGCTCTGAGGTTGGCTAGCTCATGTGTGAGGCCGTTCAGCTCATTACTGGTGTGCGGTTGGTTGCCCCTATGGCTCAACACTGCCGCCTCGTGATGCGCAGAGGGCCGCCTCCTGTGCCATCACGTTGGTCTGGTCCATGAACTGGCTTGCCGGTGCTGTGCAGGTGCTGCGCCCCCAGCATGCTCAGGTGCACGACATTGCCCGCCTCTTCCCAGGGCTGACGTCTCTCAATTTGTCAGGTGGGTGCTTCCGTTTCCCTGCACGTCATCTGGCGTTGCCATGCCTTACAGGGCAGGGCGCAGCAAGGGGCCACTGATCTTTTCCGCATGCAGAGCAGGACAGTGATCCACCTGCAGCTGCTTCCGCATTTTGTGCCAGGTGCACTTCTTGTAGGGATTGCTACCGCTGCTACATCTTATGCCCAAGCCCTTGCTCCTTGTTTGCCATGCAGAGTGCCAAAATGTGCGCAACCGCAACCTTTTGAACCTCAGCCGCAGCAAGCTGCGCCTCCAGGAGCTGCGCATTGGGCACATGTCCAGTGCACCCTATGGCAAGCCCAGGATCACAAATCAGGTCAGCCGGCTTTACGATCCAAGGTCCGAGAGCTGCCTATAACGGGGCTGCACCTGAGGCTTGTGGCTGAATGCTCATGGGCAGGTCTCTGAGAGCACCAGAGGAGCTGCGTGTGTCAGCAGGCCATGTGCTGCCCTACAAAAGCTCCAAAGCTGCTGGTACCCTCAACAGCGACAGGTTGAATTGTGTTCCCTCATTTTGCCTTCACCCAGCTGGCGCTCTGACGAGGCCTGCTGCCAACCTCTGTGGGCTGCTCGTTGAGCATGCTTAGGGGTCTCTTGCCTACCTTATACTTGCCGCCTCGTCAAACCCACCGGTGCAAAGACCTTGTGCATCCTGAGTGCAGGCGCTGCACTGTATCACAGAGTTCAAGGAGCTCACCACCCTGGTGCTTAGCGACTGCAGCGCCGTCACAACAGCAGGGCTGCAGGTGTGGCGGCCTACCTGACCTGCCATGACTGCCTAGCTGTGGAATGTGGGAGCTTGCTGGTGGAAAGAGGGCTGTAGCTTCGCCCTCGTCACTGGCCAGGCCACGCCCAGGCAGAGCCCTATATGATGCTGCAGCATGCCTGAACCCATGGCACCCTGCACTGGGCTGCTGTTGCTCTCCTGTGCCAATGAGCCTGCGCTTTGCACATGCTCACAGCATCAGCCATCTGCAGGTGTTCAGCAGCCTGGTGGCGCTGCGCAGGCTGACAGTGAACAACTGTCCCCGCGTTGGGGACAACGGGATGCAGGTGCTGCGACACCTACCTCAGCTGACTCACCTGAACCTCTGTGGATGCATCAAGGTGAGACGGCTGGGCACTCCTTGGCAAAGGCCACTGCAGCAGCCTGTTGCACGCTGCAGTGCCCTGCCCGGGATCTTCTGCCTCAGCCACTCCTCTTTGTGCCTCCGGCAAAGCTGCTCAGGGTGCGTCTCAGCCTTGACCCCTGGGTATGCTCTGCAGCAGCTGCCTGCAACAACGTGGCAGTCCTGCCTGCTGCATCGTCCAGTGAGAGCGTGGCTGGCAGTGGCAGCTGTTAGCCTAACATACAAGCTTTCACACAGACAGATGACAGGGCTGTGTCCAGGTGCCCGAGACTGGCCTGGATCGCTGCCCTTGTGGGCCAATACTGCAGCGCCACCCAGGCCTTCATTTTGCAACGTGTGCATCAATGTTCTGTGCCTGCCGCAGGTGACAAACGCCACCCTGAAGGTGGTCACAGGTTTGACGAAGCTGGAGAGTCTGACACTGGGCTTCACGCGTGTCCTCAATGCCGGGGTGGCCCACTTGAGCCGCATGACTGCCCTCACAGAGCTGCACTTCTTTGCAGAGGACGTGTCAGACGTGGCCCTGCAGGTGGAGTGGCCTGCATTCAGCAGCTGCTTTCAAAGACTTTAATCCTGCCAAAGGCTGTGTCCCTGCCGGCCCTCCACTGGTACCTCCCTCTGCATCAACTCTGCTTGGGTCAATGTCTCACGGCTGGATGACATGTCAGCGCGCAGCACTCCAGTGCTGAATGGCCTCAACAGAGTTGAGGATGCAGAGGTGCATTTTTCAGCAGCAATCGTTGCAGTCGCCCTGAATTGGCCTGAAGAGGCCCTACAGATGCAGTTTTGAGGCCTTCACAAGGTTGAGGCTGCACAGATGCATGCTGGCAGCTCTCTGGGCCTCACACCCTCCAGCCCTCCCTGCTGCAGGATCTGCAGCAGCTGACGGGGCTGCAGGTGCTGGGCCTCAGCAACTGCTACGAGGTGACGGGGGGTGGCGTACTGGCACTGGCAGAGCATGCCACTGGCCTCTGCCGCCTGGAGCTGTACAACTGTGAAGTCCTGGATGAGCACCTTGAGGGCTTCAGCAGGGTGAGCCAGTGCTGCTCAGGGTGCACAGCAGCAGCACCACTGGATGTGCTGGGCAGGCACCCCAAGGGCTGCGGCAGGGTGAGCCAGGCTGCCTGGCTGGACACAGTGGGCGGCTGCTGCCCCTGCTGTATCAGTCTGGTAGGTGCTGGACAGGCAGCTCCAGCATCAGCAGGGTGTCAGGTTGTTGCAGCCCGCCCGACAACACCAGCTGACTGGACTGTTGCGAGGTACGTGCAGGACTCTCTCATGGGCGGCGAGCATGGTTGCTGGTACACTTAGGGCTGCTAGGCTGGGATATGGTTGGCAGGGCTGCTCTTTTTATGGGCTATTGTCCTGAACTTGTATAACTGCGAAGGCTGCGGTCAGGCACACAACTGGGTTCATGCAGCTGCAGCCTGCGTAATTGGTGGGCAGAGCTGTTGCTCCTATGCACCCTGAGACATTCCGCAGGGTGAGCTTCGCTTAACAGAGCTCCACACTGAGCCACATAACAAAATGACAGGCACCGGCCTGGGGTCTTCGGCACTCCCTGTGGAGCTGCCATTACTGGGCCATGTTCCGGCAAACTGTTCCTCTCGTTGGCCCTGCAGTCCAAGGCCCCAAGGATGGCGCAGCTGCATCAGCTGGCTGGTGGCTGTCCAGCTTGCACATGTTCATCGTCCCCACTGGGTCCAAGCACGCATGCACAGGCACAGCCCTGGCACTGCTGCTGGCAGGCCAGGCCACATGCAGCTGGATGTGTTTCTCATCAGTGAGCTGATGGGTGCAGGCACTCAGGCAGCTGGAGGTGCTGTTCATCCCCGGGACCTTCCTGAGCGAGCGGGGCCTGCATGCGCTGGCTGCCCTGCCCCGCTTGCAGACGCTGGGGCTGGAGTGCTTTGCAGAGGGCAGTCCCAGCTACCTCAGCACGCTCAGCTGCCTGACCCAGTTGACTGCTCTCCAGGTCAGCCTGGGTGCTCCTCTGCCTCCCTGTCTTGGGGACTGCTTGCCCACCGACGCACTTGCTAGAGACCAAGGTACTTGTGTTGCACCCAAGGGTTGCCACCCGGGGCTTAGGACTCTGGCTGCCTGCATGCACCCCTGCCATTTGTTGCCATGCCGGCAGGAAGGGGCACATTCTCCTTGCACTCACACCCTCAGCCTGCCCAGAAGGTGCAGTGTTTGGTCACTGCAGATCTGCATGGCCTTGCCGTCCTGCCTCCGAGATGCTGCAAGCGACCTAGTTTGGGCTCCAGCAAGCCTTCCTTTGTGTCGTGAACGAGCCTGCTGAGCACCCTGTGGGTGCAGCAGCCCTTCATGCCTCAGCGACATATGCTGAGCACATGTCATGCCCCTTGCAGGTGCAGCACAGCAATCCTCACGCCCCAGCAACTGATGCTGAGCCCACTCCATGCCCCTGCTGTGCAGAATTTTCATGGCCCCGCAGCTGAGGCTGAGCCCTGCCAGTGCACGCTGCAGGTGCAGCATCGCTTCACACTGCAGTGGCCAGTGCCAAGCCCTCCCAGTGAACCCTGCAGGTGCAGCGGTCCTTCATGCCACGGCGACTGATGCGTGCCCTGGCAGCGCTGCCCCGCCTAAGTTCTCTGGCGCTCAGCGGGCTAGAGCTGCACGAACCAGGCCTGCTGCAGCAGGCCCCTACCGCTGAGAGCCTGGCTTTGCTCTGCAAGTGCACACACCTGACCGCTCTCGATCTGTCCTATGTGCCCGTTAATGCGGCCCAGGTGGGGCCTGCTTAGCATGCCAGACGTCGTTGGCATGATCTGCCACCACTGCACTGCCCAGGCAGCCACTGCACTTCATGCACATTGCAGCAGACAGACTTCCTGGAAGCTGCATTGCTGATACCAGGCTTGCTTGCATTGCTTGCCCATGACGACTGTGTTTGCCTCCCCACAAGCACGTGACCAATCCAATTGTGGGCTTCATGCAGGCTTGATGGCATGCCTCAGCATGAGGCATAACCACAACTCACCTGAGTGACAGCCATGCAAATGCAGCTCTCTGCCTGCAGGTGGCACTGATGCTGGATGCCCTGCCCTGCTTGGAGGACCTGTGCTTATTTGGCTGCCTGGTGCCAGACGAAGAGAGGGAGGCACTGATGGGACGTCACCCACACGTGGACATCCACTGCAGGAAGGTGGCTGAGCAAACCCAGCAAAATCTGTACCCAGTCCGTCAGATCTGAACAACAGGCCACCTCGCTGCCTTTCCCAGCGCAGAAGCCCCATGCTTTTTGTGCCCTGCAGAGTGCTTTCGTTTCCAGTAGCAGGCTGCTGTGCCTGGGGCATGTGCATGCCCACATCAAGACCGCCCCATGTACATAAAATGCATGTCTGACCACACACCAACTCATGCTGATGCACTGGCATTGACCATTCAGTCACCCTGCAAGGGCTCCTATCTGAGGAACCATGCAATTGTCTTGCTGCTCCACAGTGAATTTGCTGCTCCACAGTGAATTTGCTTGTGTATTTTCATTTCATCATTTCTTGTTGCATTGTGGAGTGTAAGCAGAATGGGTGGGTTTCAGAAGCAGTAGGGGGGTGCAACAAAGGGCAGCCATGTATGTCAGAACAGCTGCTCTGGCAGCTGCATTGGGGACCACAAGGGTGTTCATGCTCATGTTGATGATGCCAGTGAGAATGTTGGCACTCAGGAACACAGGCATCAAGCAGTTGTTGATGAGCATCATGAGGACAGGAATGGCCTGCTTGTCTTGCCCCGTGGGCAGCAACAGCACCAGCACACTCAGCAGCTGAAGGCTGAGGGACACTGACCAAAGCACATAGCTGCTGTTGCAGGCTCTTCTGGAGACAGGCTCAATGCAGCAGGAAGCCATCTGGAAGGCGACGCTCAGCAATGCCACGCTTTCCAAAAGCTGCCGCTGGAACTGCCACGCTCTGCCACGCCTGCAGACACCAGCCCAGCAGCCACTCACGCAGGCACTGGCCTGCTGCAAGCGTGCAGTGAGCTGCGGCGCGATTGCCAGGCAAGCAGCAGCTGCTGTTGATTGTCAGATCAGGTGCCACACCTGTCCGCAGCCTCTGCGGCGCCGTGGAGATGCTGCGCAAGGCAGCAGCCCAGCAGATGCAGCGCCGCATAGCCCGGGAGGGACAGCAGGCCCTCCTTGTTGAGGTGCCACAGCTGGGGCCCCCTTTCATCTGAGTGCACCAGCCTGGTTCCTCCTCTGCTCAGCAAGAGCTGGTGCCCAAGCAGCAGGCATAGCCCTGCATGGCATTCCATGGGCCATGCCATCAGCAGTGCTGGCAAAGGCAGCCTTTTCCTGATGGGTTGTTGGAGTCAGTTGCAGCAGAGAGCTTGTCTGCATAGGCAGTCAGCTGCTGGCAATGCCAGGACAGTGCCAGGCATTCTCTCTACCACAGACCTGCTGCCAGGGTGGCTGAGGCCCGCCAGGCTGCTGTGAAGGCCGCTACGCCTCGCACAACCGCTAGGGTGAGGAAGAAGTTCCAGTGGGTGCCATACTCGCTGGCATGCTCCTGGTACTGGGCGCCCTTCACACACACCAAGCGTGCCAGGCCTGCAGGCAGAGCTGGGTGCAGGTCGCCCCATATCTGCGGCAGGGAGGAAGCAGAGAAAAAAAGTTTTCTCAGGGCTCCCCAAGGCACGAGCTATAGCAAGAGGGCTTTGGGTGCTGTGCCAAGAGCTGGTCGCCTGCCGAGCTGATACGCTTGTGAGCAGAACCGATGATACTCAAGGCTAGCTTGGGATGACAACTTGCAGGGCCTGCAACAGCACAGCATGGTCTCACCTAGGACACAAAGGGGGAGCACCCCACGAGTCGTACGATGCAGCACAGAGCGTGGCTGCACAGGCTGCAGAGCCTGTGGCCTGCTTGTCAGGGCGCCAGCAAAAACAAAAGCGCCAGCACCGATGTCCATCAGGCCTGCACACAGACACCAGCAGTGACGGCACACTCCTTTTGGCAGCCCGCGACTGAGCCCGCAGGCAGGTAGAAGACCCACAGTGGTGTGACCTGTGCCAAACGTCTCTGTCTTGGCCAGATTGCGGGGAAAGGCTGGGAAGTCCACTGCCAGGATGCTGGTGCAGGCGCTGAGCATGGTGGCGGCTCGGAAACAGGAAACAGCCCTGCAGGCAAGGCGCAATCGGGATGGGGGTGTGTTGGCTTCCTGAAAGCAGGGCACTGCTGTGCGTGCGAGATGTAGGTCAATGGGAGAACGGCAGCAGTCAGAGAGTGCAGAGCACTGCTTTGTATGAGCTGGACACGGTGCTTCGGTGCAGCTCCCAAGCTTCAGTCGTGGCAGCCATGCTTGGGGTTTTGTCAACAGTATGGCAGTCAGGGTGGCATACCTGTGCAGCTGCACGCTGCAGGAAAGGGGCACTGAGGCTTGCCTAGGGGCAATGCGCCTGTGCAGGAGCCAGATGATCAGCAGAGACATGACCGCCATTGCTAGGGGAACCCCTGGCGAGATGTCACTCATGACGGCCAGTACATGAGGTATCACTATCAGCACAAACTGCTCTGGGAGCTGCCAGAGCTGCCTCAGATAATCCTTAGGCTGATGGCCTTGGGTGCTGCCCCACCACTGGCTTGTACAGATGGAGAGCGGTAACGGCAGGAGAAGGAGGAGCACATGACCCGCAGACGTGCCATTGTGGCCTGTCACAAACGCCTCTTTGCCCAGCAAAGAGGGGGGCTGCATTCAGATCGGGCTGGTGGCGCCAAAAAGCGGATTGAGTTGACTTTGACCTGTATGCAGGAGGTTGATGCTCTGAAACCGATCAGGAGAAATCAGAGGGAGAGACGGCTGCCACACTGGCGCTGCTAATGCTATGTCAGCCCTGTTTGACTTCAAAGCCTTCCTGTCAGTGGTTCTGCTGACCATCTGCACCTGCACCTTCGTGAAGTCGAAGGCTGAGAACCTTTTGAGCCAGAAAACGGGGTGAGGTAGATGCTAAATGCTTTGGCAGTGCCGGGAGCAGTCTTTCAGAAACCATCTACCTGTTGCGACCTGCAGATTTAGAGGCCTTTTCTGGAAAGCTGCCAGGATAGGTTTGTGTCTTGCACTCCATTTTTGGCAGAGAACAGCCCCTACCTGCAACATCAAATTCAGACCCTCTGCATGCGTGCTGCAGGAGAGCGTCTGAGTCCCTGGGTGGCAGTGGCGTGCATTGTCATGGGAGTCACAGTGCTGCTTTTCTGAGATGTTCACGGCAGGAGGAAGCCGCATCAGGCCAACACTTTAGATGTGCTTGCTTTCAGCACATACGAGGATACAGGACAGAGAGGGCCCACTGAGAGCAAACAAAGGGCATCAGTCTAATGGAAACTAAGCAACATTCTGCTATGAGGACTGGAGATGACTCTGAGCCTCTCCAAAACTGGCTGTCCACATGTAAGCCTGCGAAAGGATGAGCTCAATCTCCTTCTCATCCCAGGCCTGAGTGGGAGGCTTTTGTAGGAACAGCATCATCTCCTGCAGCAGGCACATAGGAATCTGTGGAATTAATCTGGCGCACCAGCCTGTTGGTGGCTCCCTGGCTGCACATTTCTGTCCTGAAGTTGATGTGCTGTACGCCCTTGTTGAGTGCTCTTGAGCAGCACAGACCTCGTTGGTACATTTCAAAACTATATGATCAGTATAGGGTTGCTGGGCCTGCCTGAAACCTGCCTGGAGGTGCACGACTGCGCAAGCTTGTTGGCATGCAGCGTGACACTGATCAGTACAGGCAGCCCCGACCCTGCTTGCTTGGAAGTGCTCAACACGGAAGCTCCTGCTGCCAGGTCAGCAGGAAAGCGCACACGCGTGGTAATTGTGCCTGGGCTGCATGCAAATTAGCCAGTGTAGCAGGGACTGGCAGTAATATCTGAAGAGGTTCTTGTGCTGAACATCTTGCTGCCAGGTCAACAGGAAGGTGCGACACCTCTCAGCACAAAATGTTTTGGGTTGGCTTGCGGGTGCTAGACACACTGCCCAGATGATATGGGCAGCGCCATGCCACACACGTTGCCCAGTGCCAAGACTTGCCTGGAAGTCCATGTGGTGGAGCTCCTGCTGCCAGGTGAGCAGGAAGGCGGCGCAGACATACATGAGGAAGTCCTTCATGCGAGGCCCCTCTGCCAGGTAGGTGTCCCAGAGGCGCATGCCCAGTTGGAAGGGGATCTCGCGGATCATGAGGCAGTTGACCCAGCGAAAGGCAAACTGCAGCAGCTCCAGGCCCTCATCCTCCATGTGCTGGGCCACGCTCTGGTCGATGCGCCTTGGAGCAGGCAGGCAGGCACTTGTCAGCGCACAACTACGGCAATCTCAGGTACATGCAGTGGGCCATGCTCTGACCAGTGAGCCTGCAGCACAACACAGCTCTCCCAATTACATGTCCTGGGCCAAGCTCTTGCCATTGCGCAGGGCAGTTATCTGACTACATGTGTTGGCTGTGGCAGACAGCTGTGCCCCAGAACATACGCTTGCGTGGCTTTGAAAAGTGCATCTGATGAAACTGTGATGCGCTGCTGCAGCACCCCTCAGCGACCCGCCCACCTGACCAGCTCCTTGAGGTGGAACACGGTGCGCTGAATGCCTGGCTGCCCATTGATGTAGTGATCCTGGATAGAATCCACCAGCTTAGACAGGCACCAGTAGGCGTCTGCCTCCACCCCCAGCAGGCATTCCTCGGGGAGCTGCTCCATGCGCCACTCTTCCATGGGGCCATCGAAGTGTTGGCTCAGGAAGACCGCCAGGAAGGGGGTCACCAGGTCATTGATGCCCTGCACATATCCGCTGGCAGGATGCCTGCAAAGCATCAAGATTGGTGGTAGAGCTTTCAAACTGCTGGCTGGGTAGTTGCAACACAAGGGGTTCGAGAGAACATGATGGGAGGGGCCTCTGGGGCAGTCGCAGTCGTGCAGGGGGCATGATATGACCCGGCTCAGCGAAGCTAGCAGGTGCCTACTGCAAGTGCATTCCGGGGAGGAGAGGACTGGGTGCCTGCAGATGCAGTCAGCAGCAGGGGCTGGCCTGGCATCCTGCGTGCCTGAAGAATGCTGTTGCAACCTGGAGCAGGAGCCCTGGGTGGCCGGCAGTGGCTGATGCCATTGGCACCACGTCATCACTGGGCCTCTTAGAGTGATACGGGTTTACACTTGTGAGGCGGAGCATGCCTGCAGGGGGATCAGAGCATCTGCGAGGCTAGCAGAGGCTGACTCAGAGGAGCATGCGGCACTGCTGCACGGCTGGGAGCCCAGCCAAGCTGGGTACCTGACACCCCAGATGTAGAGGATACGCTCCAGGCACTTCTGGACGGCTGGCTCATGGAAGAAGGCCACCCCAGGGGCAGTGCGTGGCACATCAACAGCCACCTGTCGCAGTGCGCCCACTTCATCCTCAGACCTGTGCACAGCCAGGTGACATGACATCAAGGTGGATTCAGCTGTGCGTGGAGAGCTGGGAGCCTGCTGGGCATGGGACATAGGAGCAGGGTCTTCTTGCTCCACCAACAACACTCCGAGCGCTGCATGCCATCCATGGGAGCGGGCCGGCCCTGACTGGCCTCCACCAACAGCTTCATTTCAAATGCTGCGCGAGTCGCAACACCATCGACCCATGCCAGCTTTGGAAGGATCCAGGCACCACCCCTGCCCAGGCTGGTGTCACCAGGATCCAAGATTGTTTCACAAGCTACCAGCAGCTGGCCGTCCAGATGCAGCCTTCAGCGTTCTGGACCCATGCCCCCAGCAACAGCATGTCAGACGCAGTCTTGCGCCCCTGCCACCTGGCGCAGCCGTTGGTTCATACAACAGCTGCTGATTTGCCAGGCAGGGGTCTGCCCCTAGCATTCTGATTTTGTCACACACGCAACAGGTGACACATCGCAGCCCCCAACTGACCTGCTGCTCATGGCCACATCGTAGTACTCTGGCACCATATCCCGGTATTCCTGGCGCTTGCGCGCCAATACTTGCTCCCTGCGAGGCAGGGTAGCACAGCGCTAATTAGAACTTGCACAGCAAGGCAGCACACTGCCAGCCCAGGCGCAGTCATTGCAAAAGGGTGGCTCGGTGGGCTGCTGCGCATGTGGAGGCTTGATGGGGCTGCTGCGCATGTGGAACATGTCGATTTTGGCTAGGGCTGCAGGCACAAAGTCCCAGGGTGGCAGGCCAATCACACAGACCCAGGACAGCACAGCCATTGCAAGCGTGGCTATAGAGAAAGCTGCTTGCACATGTGGAGAGACTGCCAGGGAGCTGCAGGCACAGAGGCACCTGGCAGCCAAGCAAAGGCATCGGCTGCGAAGCTGGAGGTCCATGTACTGATGCAGCACACATGTTCTCAGTGGCATGGATGTTCCTGCCATCGGGATGCTGCTGCTGTCGCTGAGGCGGGCAAGCACACATTGCAGATCGAGCCCACCTGCGCTCCCTGTTGGGCGGCGCATACCCCAGCAGCAGCTGCCAGCACGTTGGGCGCAGGTCTGCAGGTATGCCGCTCCAGGCCAGCTCCCTCAGCAAGTCCAGGTCCACCTGCAGGCATGAAGGAGGCCTGCTGTGCGCACACTCAGGGTTGACTGGCTGCCTGCCAGCTTTACCTGACAGACTATAGATGTGCGTGCTGGCTGCTGCAGCGAGCTTGACAATCTGCCAGCGGAGGGGTTAGGCGTGTTGTGGGAGCCATTCGCGGCAGCCAGTGCTCCTAGAGGCATGCGAAGATCAAGACCTACCGTTGAGCTTACCACTGCTCTTAGCATGCCCTAGGAGTAGCAGCAACCGCTGGAGCCAAGTCGCTGCCTGCCTTGCACGTTCAGCTGCTGGACAGGCAGTGCCTGCTGCTCACCACCTGATCTGCGAGCAGCTTGTCGAACTTTTTGACACGCGTGTCCGACATGCTGCGCAGCGTGGACTTGCTCTTTGTGCTGGCGCTGCCACTGGCATTGAAGGGGCTGCTGGGGTCTGACTCCCCTAGCTTGGCGTTGCCTGGCTGCCTGTCGTCCTGCACGGGTGTGGCATCATTTGCTGCTGAGGGGCCAGCGTCAGGCATGGCACTGTGGCTGCTGCACAGGCAGTGCTGTTGGCCATGCCCCTCCACGATACTTGCCAGCGTGGTCCGAAGACCTCATGCGCTGACCTGTGCAGAGGGTGAGGTGGCTGGCGTGCCTGCTGGTGAGGCTGGGGTACCAATACGCAGCTGCTGAAGCTCTGTGCCTGGTGTCTGCGCTCCAGAGCTGCTGGCCTGTGCTGAGGGGGTGCTGCGCTGGACGCTTCCCTGCCCCTGGTCGGCAGAGGCAACTTTGACAGCGCCAGGGAATGTGGTGCCACGAAAGAAACTGCAGAGCACCACAGTTTCGTCTTGTTGCAGGTGCTGGACATGTTGACTACCTTAGCACAGAATGCCCACCTGCGGACGTGGTTCAGAGTTGGATTGCCTCCACCATCAGACATTGATTGGAAGGCGGCATGCACTGCACCAGGGTGCCTTCAGAATCTAGGGATTACAGCTTCGTCCATTGAACGCCATGGTCTCAACGGTATACTGCTCCTCGCTTGAAGGACCGTCCCAGTGCTCGCAACTGTTACTGTTTCATCTCTGTTCAAACATTGGTCAACCTGCTCAATCGATTTCGGTTTGCGCCAGTTTCACCACACAATTCGAGCCCTTCAAACAAGAAGCAAGCTGGCGGCAGCATTACAACAGCCTAATAGAACATTGCACAGAGGTGACGTGCAGGTGATGCTCACGCCCATCTGCAAACGACAGCTGCAGCCATGTGCGTGGCCTAGACATCCCTGCACTAAGCTGCTGCCACACAATTTGAGTATTCACTTGTGAGTGGTTCTGCCTTCCAGGCAGCATGAAGCTGGAGGCTGTGGACTCAGAGCAGAGCACACAGGCAACCTGGAAGCCTGAGGTGGGTCCACCTTGACTGGCCTGCATACTCATGCATGGCTATAACAGTAGAACACCCTCTGCTGCCAGCTGGAGGCCTCTCCCTCGGCAAAGGTTTGTTGCACGAGCCTCGTACCAGGGATCAGCCACTGATGGATGCCTCCTCACGGCGTGCCCTGCTGCCCAGCAGGAATGGCAATGGGACGCCTACAAAATGCAAGCCAGGCCAGTAGACGACAAGGCAGCCAAGATGACCACTCGCAGCAGGTCCATGGTGTCTGCTGGGACGTCAGTGCAAATCAGCCCGGCACAGCCTGATTTCGGCGACGACCCGCCCTACAGCAGCCGTGGGCGCAGCAAGGGCCCGCCTGTGTGCCAGGTGGAGGGCTGCGGTGTCAACTTGACAGGGCTCAAGGAGTATCACCAGCGGTATAAGATCTGCGAGCATCACCTCAAGGTGAACTTCAATGAGCCCTTAACTACACTGTTTATGCGGTACAGTGCGCCTTGGGGAGCACACTTGCCTGCACCAGGTATGATGATCAACTTGGCGGTTGGAAGCGGCAGGAGATGGTCTGTACACAGAAGTCTGTGCAGGCGTATGAGTGCATGCCTTTCACCTTTGCTGACAGCAGACGTGGGGTGGCAGTGGATGACTGGGCGCCTGCTTGCTGCCTGCTGTGGGCTGCATGACCACATGTCCTCACTTGGTTCATGTTTGGCAGCGGAGGTGGCCGATGCCTTGTTGGCTGTCTGTTTTTTTTCAGCATGCCCTCAGATGCAGCTATACAGCGTTTCTTTGCCTTGTAGGTGCCAGAGCTTGTGCGGCATGACGTGCGCCAGCGTTTCTGCCAGCAGTGCGGTCGCTTCCATCATCTGGTGGAGTTTGATGGGGAGAAGCGCAGCTGCAGGGCGCGACTGCAGCGGCACAACGCCCGGCGGCGCAAGAAAGAGGGGGATGCCCCTGCCAAGCCCACCAAACGGGCGCTCAGCAGGTGGTGCACTGCAAAGGCAGCTGTTGTCAAGAATAGGGTTTGGTGCCTTGACTTGGTCTGCTCTGCATGAAGCTTGGAAGTTACAGCATGTGCAACCCCGTGGCACAGGTGGCCTGTCAAGCACAGGCTGTGTATGCGCGGCAGCAATCGTCTTCACAGGCTCTGCAGCTGGAGTTCTGCACCTAAAGACTGCTTAAGGATGCCACTCATGAGTAGGCAGCGCGCAAATGCTCAGGCGTCACCTCACAATAGTGACATTGCCCTGTGTTCAGAAGCTAAGACTGGTTAGCTGCAAAACTTGCCATGTACAGGGCTTCGCTGGAAGCTGGATGTTGGCTGCATGTACTGTTTGTCGTACCAAAGCACAGAGCAAAGGTGCTGCACAGGCGGGCACATCAGGCTGGGGCAACATAAGCATTTGTGGCCAGGGCGCAGCGCCATGATGAAGTACAGCTGCTGAAGAAATTCTAACAGCCAAAGGTGCAGACATTGGCGCAGGCACACCTGATCTGGATGAAGGCTGGCCTGTCACAACCAGCTTGGTTTGCCTGCAAGCACAGCAGCTAAGGCAGGCATTGCTGGCTTGGCGCCAACTCAGTTCGCTGGCAATGTACAGGGCTGCCCGCGGTAGCCCCAGGCAGGACAGCGACAGCAAGCGAGCACGCGAGTCATCAGAGGACGATGTGGCCCCTGCGCTGCCCAGATACACGCTGCGCCAGCAGCCTGAGCTGGAGGCCGAGCATCAGCAGAGGCAGCAGGAGGCTCAGCAACAGCAGCAGAGGCAGAAGCACCAGCAGGCAGCCGTTAAGGCTGCCGAGCAGCAGGAGTCGGGCGTGAGGGCTGCTGAGCAGGAGTTGGCCATGAAATCTGCTGAGCGGCAGCGCCAGCAGCAGCAGGAGACCCTGGAGGACAGCCTGCGCACAGGTGGGCCATTAGCAACAGCCATGCACCATGCCTGCTTGACTCACGGACCCCCAGCTGAGGCTGGCACAGCAACCATGCACATGGGCCTCCATGACGAAGCCACAGCCTGTTGTACCAGATGGTGCAGCTCGCAGAGAGGGTAGGTCGGGGGCTTGCATGCTCTCCGCAAGGGTCTGCGCCTGGTGGCTCAGAACACGCATCTTGCATCCATCCATGGACACCAGCTCACCGCAGGCCCTTCTCAGGCCTTCTTATTCAGGCATGGTAGCCTGAGGGGTGGCACCTGCTTTGAAGTACATGCAGCCACTGAGGTGCTGTTCTTGTTTTGCCCTTGTCACATACTGCCTGCTGATTTACAACACCATCATCTGGGACTGCCTTGCCTGCACTGCGGGACTGCCTTGCCTGCAATGCGTTGTTGTCTTCATGTCACCCTGCCTGCAGGCGAGAGCCAAGATGGCCTGCAGAAAATGGCTGATGCAGCACCTGTTGCCAATCTTGTGTGCAGGCAAGAGCTGGGGGTCCAGAGGTGGCCTGCAGGAGATGGACGATGCGATGATGGAGCTCCTGCAGGAGCCTGCTGGCCGCCAGCTGCAGACTGGCGAGTTGAACATGCAGGACATGATGACAGAGGAGAAGATGCAGGTCAGCGCTTTGCTGATGTGTGATGGTGGCTCCTGCTGTATGAGGACACGTAACATTGAAAGAGCAGGAAGGGTCAGGTCAACACTTGCTGTCTTGAGGTGGTAGTTTCTGTGCTATGAGGTTGGATACCACGATGACGACGTGCGCAACTGTAAAGGAGCAGGGTCGCTCTGCTTCCTGAGTGGCAGCTTTGTGCTTCTCCCTGTGTCCTCAGGCGTGAGGCTGCAAGGGCAGTTCAGCACCTGCGGTTGCTCAGGATCGGCCTTCCAGCGGACATGTGCGGGCCTCCCTATGTCTGCAGTCCTGTGCTGTGTGCATCATGCATGGTCAGGGGCGGCCCATTGGCTGCTGCAGGAACCTGGCACTGCAGACAGCAAGTCGTGGGCAAGACGTCAGCATGATTCTCATGCTGCTGCAGCTACCTAGCAGTGCAAGCAGCAGTCCACTCATCAGGTGCTGAGCATGACCAGCTGATGCTGCAGACGGCTGAGGCAGATACATTCATGAACAGCTGGGGCGCCCACTTGGATCCGCCCTTCTGCGACTTCGCAGAAGCGCCTGGCGCCCCCACTCCCTCCCTTTCAAGCTCAGTGGGCAGCAGCTGGGCACGTCCCCAGTCAGGGCAGCCCAGCCAAGCAGGGCTGGACGCGAATGTGGGGCTCATCCCCAGCCTGCACTTCATGGCACAGCCCAATGCAGTGCCGCCCTACCCCTCCAGCATGGCCCAGGGCCATTTGGGGCAAGGCATGTTTGGCCGGCAGCCCGACTTGCAAGCTGCGCAGCACCAGGCGCAGCCCATGGAGTCACGGGCACCCTCAGGGATTTCCGGCAGCTACCCAGCAGGCGGCAGGTGGCTGTCCATGGAGTCCCGTGGCCCCTCGGGCTTTTCGAACGTCTACCCAGGAGCCAGCCAAGGGCTGCCCCCCACCAGTCAGCCCTTGTCGGTGCTGGACGAGGCACGCGCCCTGCTGGAGTTTGGCACAGCTCAGCCCACCTATGTGCCCGAGCACCAGTTCACCCGCATGTCGGCCAAGCTATTCAACTGCACGCCCTCGCACCTGCCCCCCGATCTGAAGCAGGACCTGGTGGACCTGCTCAGCTGCGGCATCAATAGCGTGGAGGGCTACATCCGCCCCGGCTGCGTGCACCTGGTCCTCGGCGCCATCATGTCCCGCGCCCAGTACAAGCAGCTGGCCACCCTGGACATCCGCCAGGCTGTCGAGCAGCTAATCACCAGCAGCAACAAGGACTTCTGGAGCGCAGACACCGTGCTGGTGCGTGGGGCCGACAGGCTGCATCTTGTTGTCAGCTGCTTAGATCTGAGGATCAGCTGGTTGCCAGCAGCAGGAAGGCCTCCTGGAGCACAGACATCATGCTGATGAGCCACCTGAGCAGGTTGCATGCCATTTGCTGGCTGTCTCGACTTGAGGAGGATGGTGATCAGCGCGCAAATTTGGACACCAGCATTGTGCTGGTGACACGGCCTGGTGTGCCCAGTCCTGACTGTTTCTTGGCCTGCTAGGAGCTCTGCAGCACAGGCATCTTGCTGTTGGTGAGCAACTGGCAAGGGCTGCACCCTTTCACCATCACCAGCAGTAGCAAGCGCTTTGGTGGACTGCGGATACTGTGCTGCAGTCGGCACTCCTGGCCCAAATTGCCTTGCAGCTTAGGCATGGTTGTCTTGTCATTCATGGTTGTCTTGTCATTGGCTGCATCAAATGCAATGGCTGGTCAGGATGCAGCAGTGACTGTACATAGGCCTGATGCATGGACGTTGTTCTCCAGATTGCCTGCATGCACCTACTACCATGGTGAGAGCATAGATGGTTCAGCTGCCCTGCCTACCTCCGCAAAGAATTGCTGATGTCTGCTGCTGGCTGCTGCAGGTGCAGCTGCGTGATGAGGTTGCTCTTGTGAAGGATGGGCAGGTGCAGCATGTGCTGTCAGGCTCCGGCAGCAGGGGAATTTTCCCTCATGTAGCCGAGGTGGCGCCCATTGCTGCCAACTCCGTGGGCCCTGTGAAGCTGACCGTCACTGGAACCAGGATCAGCGCTGAGCACAACACAGTCCTGGCGCGCTACAGGGGTGAGGCAGCACTCAAAGGTCAATAAAGCAGATGGCTGTCCAGCCATTTGAGACTTCGTGATGTTGATTTTCTGCACTCATCTTAGGGGATATGGTATCAGTCAGCCAGCTACGCCGAAGGGCCACCCTGGTAAGTGCGAGGGGTGCTACAACAGGCTGCAGGTGGCAAGAGGGCGTCAGCAGGTTGCTGGCAGTGTGCTGCACTCAGCACTTATGAGCGAAATCACCAAAACAGACCAGCAGGCCGCAAAGCACTTCGTTGGCTGGCTCCTGGAACGTTCAAAACCGCCCGCTGCCAGAAGAAAGCCTGCCTTAGCACCCTCTGATGCTGCAGGCACATATATTCCAGTCAAGGTTCAGGCCGCTGGCAGTGTGGGCAGTGGGTCCCCGTGGGAGCAGCTGATAGTCAGACTGCCCTCTGGGCTGCCGCGGGGCGCTGTTCAGCTGGAGGTAGCTCGCGGGGGCTACACCAGCCCTGCCAAGGTGAGCCATGCTCCTCTCGCTGCATGTGGGGCCTGAAGTTGCCTTTTCAGGATGCTTTTCCAGCGCATGTGAACCCCTGCAATGGGAGGGCTGTCGTGACTGCATGGTGTGGCTGGTTTGAGATCTTGAGTTTGCAGGCTGCAACAAGTTCAGAACAGGTCACTTCTGGGAAGAACATGGCACCCTTGAAGAACAATTGCCTTTGCTGTCAATAAGGACCGTCCCTTGCTTTGTCTGCATGTGGCTCCCAAGATGCGTGAGGCCGACTGAGTTGTTTGCACCTGTTGTGCAGCCTATCCTGTTGATCGATGACAATGAGGTGGTGGCAGAGTTCCAGACTCTCAGCGGCAAAGCCAGGCCAGGTGAGCAGTCTGCAGGCAAGAAGCCACTGCTGTCGCACAGGCAGGCGTAATGCAGGCGAGAGCTTGCCTCAGATGCTCCAGCGCTTTGGGTTTATAAGCTGTTTGTCCCACGCTTGAGACTCAGGCTGGCCCCCCGCTCGCATTTTAGTATACGAGCGCTGCAGTGATGCTGCCTCTTGCTTCCCAGCTGTCTGCCTCAGCTGCTTTCCTCAAATGACTCTCCATGATGCAGGCCTGGATATTGATGGTCTGCTGCTGGACTTTGACCGCATCCTGGAGTTTGACAGCATGCTGTCTCTGAAGGATGCTGGTGCAGAGGGGCTGGCAAGAGCGTATGACAAGGAAGACATGCAGGTGATTCACATTGCTTATCACAGTTACCAGGGAGCAGAGGCCGTCATTTCACATTGACTTGTGCTTGCTGTCGGCTGCCCTGGCATTTTCCAAGCAGTCACGCCTTGCTGTCCTGCTGCAGAGCGTGGCTGCCAGTGCCCGCAGCCTGTTGGTGTTTGCCTGCACCCAGGGGTGGGCGGCAACTGCACGCATCGTGCTGCCGGCTGCCTGCATGGACCTGGGCAGTGCAGCTGCAGTGGTGGCTGCGCTGGAGGAGCAGCTGCCCGCGGGCATGACCCTGCTGCTCCTGGCAGTCAGCAGCCAGTGTGTGGAGCTGGTGAGTCTGTGCCTGCTGTGCGGTGGAGTGGGTCGTGGCTGGCCTGCCCATGTTTCGTGGGTGCGGCCGTGCTGCGTCCTGAGAAGACGGTTCTGCATGCCCCTCATGCACCCACGCCAGCAGCCAGAGTGCTGGCTCTGCTATCTGAGCAGGTACCGTCTTGGTGTCTGACCTGACTTGCCCCAGCTAGGTCAAAGTGTGAGCCTGCTGCATGTAGCTGTCAGCGCAAGAGCTTGTTGGTGAAGCATGCTGGCTGCGTGCATGTCTGGCAACTTGAGATCCGCTCGCTTTTGTTGAGGGTGGGTCCCGAGCTGCCCTGTTGCCTTGCTGTGGCTCATTTTTGCAAGTCCTGGGTGCAATGCAACGCGTTGCCATATGCTGTGCCCCGCATAATCAGTCTGAGGGGTGTCTCCTGCCGCAGGTGGACCTGCTTCTCACCTGGGGCATCAACAGGGGCATTGCCTGGGATGCAGCGGCACAGGGGCCGCGGGGCATCACTGCTCTACACCTGGCTGCCCTACAGAAGGACTCAGCTATGGCAGACCTGCTCACAGGTAGTTGGTGGTGGCTGTTTGAGTCGGGACAGCTGCCAGGCCTTGCTTGCTGCCCAGTCTGCTCACAAGCTGCAACAAACTGGTCAGAAGCTTGTTTAGTGAGGTGGTGGCATCCCAGGCCTCTGTGCAGCGTCCTGCTTTTGGTTGCCCAAGCAACATGTGGTCTTGTGCCCAGAGCACCTGCAGCAGTTGCTCTCTTACATGCAAGTCTACACTGATGTACAGCCAATGTTTGCTTGCAGAGACAGCCGTCTACTGCCATGCATGCTGCACCCTCTCGATGCCGCCTGCAGGAATGTGTGTAGTGCCTGCCTTACTTTCACCTGCCTGCCTGCAGACACCTCAAGTGGCAGCTTTGCCGCCTGGACCTCCAAGCAGGCAGCTGATGGGCAGACCCCCCACGACTATGCCGCCATGGATGGTAGCCACGCCCTCAACACCTTCATTGAGCAGAAGCAGGCGGGCGAGCTGCCGGAGGAGGAGGGAGACTTTGCCTTTGACCCCGAGACCGGTGAACTGCTGGACGACTGCATTGGAGCGGATGGGGAGGCGCCAACTGTGCGCAGCAGCGGTGGCAGCGACTCCATGATCGTCCCTGGGCGGCAGCAGCATGAGGCAGCTTCAGGGCATGAGGCCCCGCCCAGGGCCCCCTCATCAGGAGCTGGCAGCAGAGAAGGTGAGTGCCTGGCTGTGGTCACTTGCTCCTAGCCTGTTGTCTCTGCAAGCTGAGATGCTTGCAGCGCAACAGGGATGTGCTGTTGCAGCAAGCCAGCGGTTGCTTGCTGGTCGGGGATGGGAGGGCAGCCAGGCTGGCCTGCGGAGAGTCTCAGCGGAGGAGGTTCTTTCATGCTTGCTTTCTTTGCCAGCAGGCTGAAGGAGCACCTGCTCTCCTGCAGCGGGCTGATGTAAGTTGCATGGGCAGGAGACATGCGCCATGGGCTTTTCAGACAGGCAAACTGTCTGTGTGATCTCCAGGCTGTCCAGCAGCTGCTCAGCCAGTCCAGAAGCCAGGCCACGCCACACAGTTTGAGGCAGCCCTCATGTACCATAACACCACAGTGCCCACGGGAGCTGCCTCAGAGGGCCTGCCCCAGCCCGCAGTACCACTTCCCCGGGGCTGCCGGGACATTTTTGAGCAGACCGCCCAGGAGTTTGAGCTGAGTGACAAGCCCAAGGCTGCTCGACGCAAGAGGGCACAGAACTCGGACATCGACAGCGACTGCTACATCGACACTGGGGTGAGCACAGCAGCTGAGCATAGCTGTGCTGCACTGCCCGGGCAGCCAGCAGGCATGTAGGGCCGCCAGGGCATTTTTGAAGCTGCAGATCACGGCTTGGTCTATCATGCTAAGGGCTAGTTAAACTTTGTTAAACACTGCAGACACGTTCTGGTCTGCAATCCCTTGTGCTTTGCCTGTTTTGTGGCCTGGCCCTCATCGATGCCTACTGTGTGCAGGTGCGTATGGCCCCCACAGTGTTTGACAGGCTGTCAGCCGGTTGCAGCGCTGGACTCATTGGCGCTGTGGGCGCCTTCACTCTTTTTCTGCGGCACCAGGTTGATTTCTTCATGGTGAGGTCTCCTTCTATGCTGGTTGAGTGGTGGTGAGGATTGCCAGTGCAAGCAGTGCTCTACATGGGGTCAGCAGCTCACCCAGACTTGTGGTTGGCTGCAGGAGTAGTCACTTTGCAGCCTTCCAGCCAGAACATAATGTGTGACCTTAATGCATCTGCAACGCAAAGCATCTTTACTTGTCCTGTCCTGGTCTTTGTACGTGTAGTTGTCTGTCTGCATGTCGCAGTCCAGAAGCACCCTAATGAACCTGATCTGAGCCGTCCAGTCCAATTGTGCCTGATGCTCCTGAACATTTTAAGGTAGTGGAGCTGAATTTTGGGAAAGTTGTCAGGTAGGCTGTCATAACGAATCTTTTTGCGATCGGATAGCAAAAAAGCATACGCCTGTCCACGAAGGCTCCTGAAGATGGTTGTTGCATTGCAGACAACTCAGCTGGCCGGCCAGAGGCTGGCATGCAGGCACACATGCCGACCTCGCAATTTCAGGGTGGGCAGGCTCCCCCAGATGAAAGCTGCATTGCCAGCATGACTTTGTATTGCCAGCACGAAAAGCAGCCTACTCACAGATCAGTTTGTGGTGCTGCAGAGGACTCTGGTGGTGCCACGTGCAGAGTTCCAGCTGGCAGACCTGCCATACCCGCTGGTGCGCAACCTGCACAGGCTGCATGGCGCCGCATGACCCTGTCTAGTGTCCATGCATTACGATCTCGTAATGCGCTGCAATGCTGTACCAAAGCGGAACATGGCTGCACCTCACGTATGCAGGATGCTCTGGAGGGCAAGGGCATGTCCAAGGTCAGGCCTCACGTGACGATCATCCATTGGGCTTGCTGTGCCAGCTTCGCTTCGCCCCATGGCAATTGCTGCTTACCGCCTGGTCTTGGAGGAGACGTCATGGCTGCTTTGCACACAGCCCGGGGCAGCACTCATGGCAGGCTTGTTGTTTGGTATGTTGCTATGCTTGATGCCAGCATGCACAGCCCAGCAGCTGCCTGCCGCCAGCGGCTGCAGTGCTGAAATGCTGTGCTGCTGGAATGCAGTCTACCTTTGAGTTCCACTGGGGCAAGCACCACCGTGCCTATGTCACCAATCTGAACGGCCAGATCAAGGGCACAGACCTGGAGGGCAAGTCCCTGGAGGAGGTGAGACACCGACTCAACTTTCGCTGGGCAAGACTACTGGCGGAACAGGCCTCAGCTGCAGCCTGGCTTGCAGCCTGCGCTGAGTTGCAGGCTGGCTTTTGCTCTGGGGGGGGTCGCCTGCTCCGCCAGCTTGTGCAGGTACTGTGGCTGGCGGCACCTTCCAAGGTGGTCCATGCCTGACCCAGAAGTGGCTGCTGCCTTGCCTCTTTGTCGGACAGCATACGCTGAATGCTGGCTGCCGGCAGAGCAGCCCAGCAGTGCCAGGGGTCAGGTCCAAAGCGAGCCATCGGCCGACACCTGGTCCCTGGTATTTGTGCAAGATCTGGCAGCCACTGGCACACCTGTGGCTGCAGGTGACCAAGGCAACTTGGAACAATGGCAACCCCAAGCCAGAGTTCAACAATGCCGCCCAGTCGTGGAACCACGAGTTTTTCTGGAACTCCATGGCGCCCAACGGCGGCGGTGGGTTTCACAATGACCCTGCCTCTCCTCTTTAGCTCTGTGAGCCAGCAATGCAGGGTACAGACCCAGAAAGCTGAGTGCGTGAAGGCAAAGCAGCTTGGGCGCAGCATGCTTCCACCGCTCCACAAGCTGTGTCAGGATTTGCAGAGAAGGGTGCCAAGGCGCCTGCTTTGTTGGCTGTCTGAGCTGCACTGTCCCTTGGAGCAGGGTGTGCCTGCACTACAAGTCGGCTGCTGTGCCTTGGGACAGGATGTTGTCTGCCTCTGTCGAGGAAGGCTGACAAGCAGGCTAGGCCTTGACAGCACCCATGCGCCTGAGATGGTGTTCCCATGCGTGCCAGCAAGGAGCTCATTGCAAGCGTGCATCTGGCTTTCGTCTTGAGCCACAACCTAAGGCAGCACTCAGCTGCGCAGGTCCCCCTACTGGGGCTATCAAGGACGCCATTGAGAAGGATTTCGGCAGCGTGGAGGAATTCAAGAAGCAGTTTAGCCAGGCAGGCGCCACCCAGTTTGGCTCAGGCTGGGCGTGGCTGCTGCTTGGCAGCGATGGCAAGCTGAAGGTAGGCAGCGGCAAGCATCACCTGAAGCCACTTCAATGGCCTGAACAGAGACTCCAAGGTTGTGATTTGCAGCAGCTACCAGGTCTTGAGGTGGATGCCCCAGGTCAGGGGCTCGGTGCCTTCGTGCTGGCTATTCCGCCAAAGGACGCGCCTTTTTGGGCATGTGTGCCAGGTTGGTCTGCGCAGGCCCTGCTGGTGTAGGGTACTAGTAGCCTGCATCTGCTGCAGCCTGGCTGTGGATCTGGGTCAGGCACCACTCGCCTGCTGCAATGCAGGTGACCAAGACACCAAACGCTGAGAACCCCATTGCCAATGGCTCTGGCACCCCTCTGCTGACCATGGACGTGTGGGAGCACGCCTACTGTGAGTCCTCTATCTAACCTGGGTCATGCAGTGAATATTCACTGGCAGCATGTGCCCGCTGCACCCGGCCGCAGCATTGAAACGTTGCACTTATTGTGCTGCTGACCCTGCTGCCTAATCTGTGCTACAGATCTAGACGTGCAGAACGCGAGGCCAAAGTATATCCAGAATTTCCTTGAAGAGCTGATCAGCTGGGACGTCGTGAACAAGCGTCTGGCAGAAGCTTGATGTCGCCTCCTCTGCAGCCATGTGTGGCTTTTGTAATGCTCATCATGCCACTTGGTCCTTAATGCAAACAGAGCATGTGCCTAGGCAAGCCATGCAGAGGACTCCTCTGCTCAGGATTGCAGTGGTTACCATAAGGGTCAGCTGTCAGGCTGCATCTGTGAGCTGCATACGCCCACGGCAGCAGTGCAGGACCAGCATGCATGCCTGCCAGTATCCAGCAGCCTCCATCAGGGCTTTCAGGCAAGTCTGCTGTCAACAAAAGCTCTGGTGGGCAGGTATTGGCCTCGCTGCCTGCAGCTGATGAGTGCTGACAGCTGCTGGTAGTTGGGACTGCTTTGCCAGCCTGTAGCATGGTACCCAGCATTGGCATCCAAAAGGAGCCCACCAGCATGATGTCTGGCGGCACCTTGTCATCAATATCTGCTTCACAGCGCTGCGGGCACAGGTGAGGCAGCAGACGGCTTGGAGTTCATGACATGGCGACCTGCAGGGTGATGAGGATGCGCATTGCACGTCAGTGTTTGAGATGTCAGGGCGCTGCTGCCAGCTCAATGCACTGCTGCATGGCCAGTGGGATGGAGCCACCTGCTGCTGCGCCTGCGCCTGTGGAGGCCCAGCCTGTGCTGCAACAGCAGGTCAGGGGAGGATTGCTCAGCACTGCTCAAGCTCAGCAAGGACATGTAGTCATTTCCTGCAGAGATCAGCAGTGCAAGCCAAATAGGGACAAAGGCTGTTGGCAAGCAGACACTGGACCTGGAGCTCATTATGAGGCACAGATAGTTGACAGACAGATCTGTGCATGCAAGCTGTTCCTGACCTTTGTTCCTGTGCGACAGGTTGAGACATGAAGGGCACTGACCATGACGTGCCAATAGACTCCAAGATTACAAGCACAGGCCCCAAGTGGGCCTCCCATTTTGGATTTCAAGCATACATGAGCAGCAGCCTTGCCTCCTGCAGAGTAAAACAGATCTCATAAGGGTTCTGAGCTGGATGACTTTAGGTTGATGTGATGCCTTACACTGATAGCTGCAAACCTGGCCTACAGAACGTAGGGCATATGTCAAGGAGCACAAGAGCAATGCCATTATGCACCCGACATGTTAGGCCATGCATGCAAGCTGGGCCTATGATCTCTACTGGGAGGGACAATGACAGGGCCTTATCAACAAGATTGGCCTCATGAAGGGTGTAAGCATATTTGAGCTGAGGATTCTGTCAGGGATATATGGGCCACATGGCTGGGGCTGGCAGCAATCCGATGGACACTGCCTCCACCAACAAGGCAGTCGCAGAGCTGCTGGCCAGCTGAGGTCAAGGTGACAATCAATTGGACAACAACCAGAGGTTGAGCTTAGCACCCGACAGCAGATACCACATTCTCTTCTTGAAGGTACCTGGCGCTGCCATCTGCTTCATACAGCCAGTCATCCTCTTCATGCTCATTTTGCGAGCAGCATCCCGTCCTCCCTCTGGCCCTCTCATAACTTGATACACCTTTGATGAACCCAGGTCTACCCTGCGTTGCACCAGAGTGCCCGCAACCTCCCTCCTGCTGCCTGCAGGAACCCTCCTGCTGTATGCTGCAGGCTGTGCAGGCAGCCCAGCCACGTTGGTAGTATCGGTTATCCCAGCTGCCCAGTATCAGTGAATGCCAGCTGCTCACTCCATCCAAGCATCATCGTTTATTGTCTTGAACAGCTCCCTTCTAGAGCATGAGTTCAAGTCATTGCCTGCCATGGAACGAGCATGGAATACCTTTGGTTCTGGGCATTGTAAATGTCTGAATGCAAGGTCTGACATACTTAAGGAGACCACTCTCATTATTAGCCGAGTCTGTGTGATGGTGATGGCTGCGGTGGGAAAGCAAGCACACAAGTCCCAAGCACTGCCACAACTGGTGCAGAGCGGCTGAGGAGCCATGAGTCAAACCTGCAGACGAGAATGGCAGGACTTTGAACATTGCACACGAAGCAGCTCTATGGCAAAAGGCCAACCTGCCAGAATTCATGGTTGCATATGGCCAAGACAGTCACAGACGGCAGTGTTGCAGCAGCCACTACTCTTCTACTGCATCAGCCTAAGACGTACTTAAGACTCACTTGGCCGGCAGCAGCTGCAGCAAAGATGTGCCCTCCAGCACTTTCTCTCAGCTTACTTGGTCAGCAGCAGATGCTGCAGCAAAGATGTGCACTCCAGCACTTTGTCTCAGCTTACTTGGTCAGCAGCAGATGCTGCAGCGCTGTGCCGCTCAAGCAGCTCCTTCAGCTCGAGAAGCTTCTGAGGCTCCTTTTTGCGGAAGGCCACAGCAGACATGGGCACTGAGGGCGCTTCCTCGTCTGCTGTGGAGGCCACTTCCGTCCCACTGGCAGGTTGCTGAGATGCATCCGCTGTATTGTGGACAGAGAAGGTGACCCCCTGCAGGCAGCCCACTGACTCTGGGTGCCAGCGGTCACTGATAGGCTGCAGGCATCTCAATGGATGGCTCGCTGTTCAGCCGCGGCTTGACGGCAGGAGATGCTGGCAAAGGTTGCATGCAGGTGCAGCCTGCTGCTGCCAGGTACATGCCTACATCACTGTGTAGGCAGCAACCGCAATTAACGCTCTCTGAATGCACATGCATGGTGTCCATACCTGCACAACATACCATAGTGCTGGCAGCCTGCTGCGCAGGTAGAGCTGCAGCATCAAAGCTGCCATATGCTGGAGGCTGCAGTCGCCAGCAATGCACACAAGAGCCTGTCTGTGCAGCCAGCACTGCAACAATCTGCACCACAGTGGGGTGTGCATACCATTGGAGGCTCTGCTGCCTCCGGCCCCACCTTGTCACCATCCATCATCTTGATGATCATGCCCTGCCACAGGTTGGCATTCAGGATGACTCGCTGGCTGCCCTTCTGCCGCATGACCACCCGCGTCCTGCCTGCACCACCCAGCAGTCTGCGGTCAGTGCAGTGCCGGCCTGCCCAATGAATCAGCCAGCCCATTGCAAAGCAACTCAGGCTGCAGACACAGTCGCAGCCAGCTTGGTCCAGTCCCAGCAGTGCAGGCTGACCGACAAGTTCTCGGCTGCAAAACTGCCCAGCTTGAGCATGGCACTGCGCCTGCAAATGGCTCCAAGCTGAGCTCAGAGCATCAAAGTGGTCACAGCAGGTTCAGAGGGCTGCCCAGCTTGAGCATGGCACTGCGCCCGCCGATGGCTCTGAGCTGAGCTCCCATTGTCACAGCAGCCCCGGACAGTGACAGCAGTGCAACCCCTGCATGTGTCTTGCTCAGCCGGAGCTTCATGCAGCCCCTGGACCAGATGCAGGGAGGGCAGCCCATGCACCCATGCAAGCAGCCCATCCCACACTCCTCTTCCCCAGGGCCTCACCTCTCGCAGTGGACCTGTTGAGCCGCAGCTCCCCCCGCCCCCGCTCCCGCCAGCCCTGGCCCCCCTTGAAGAACTCGAACAGCGTGCCCTCCGTCTTGAACACGCTCTCCTCCTCCTCTTCACCTGTTGTCAGGGGCCCTGCGGGGGGCAGCTGCACCACCGGCTTGGGGTCTGCTGCAGGGGCCTCCCCATCTTCCCCTGCAAACGGAGTCGTCAGGTCAGCGGCCAGTGATGTGGGTGCAAATGACGCATGATGGCGGCAGCTGCACCACCGGCTTGGGGTCTGCAGTTGGGTCTCCACTGATCCCTTCTGCCAAGGGTCAGGCCACAAGATGAGCAAGAGCCTGCGCTTGTTGGGCCGCCATGTGACATCTATGGAGCAAAGTGCTGCCCTGCCAGGCGTGTCAGGAGCCCCAGCTACCAGAGCTTGACACTTTGGTGCAGCCAGCTGCAGCCAGCAGGCTGCACCACGCAGGTGTGCTGAGGCCACATGGCTCTGCGCAGGTGCCCAAGCCATCTAGTGTGAATCTCCGCCCTGAGGAGACAAATGGCTAGACCGCAAGCCATGTGGCTTTGATTGGACGTCTGAGTCATCTGCCGCAATCCCTCACCATTTGTGGAGGTGCCCAGCACGCTGGCCACGGATGGGAAGGACGTCCCAGCCGCCCCAAACGAGAAGGCAGGCGCTGCCTTGCCGTCCTGACTATCTGACTTAGCAGTGTCCTTGGTGCCCGCACCAGAGGCAAACCCAAAGGTTGTGCCTGACTGACCTGCAAGCAGCAGGGGCCGCCTCAGGTGCTGGAGCGATGGTTGTGCATGCTCACCATGTGGCAGCAAGGCCAGCTGCCTTGCCAGGCGGGTCATCGCAGTTGATGTCGGTGTCAGCACATGGCAGGAAGCCCAGGCAAGACATGAATGCAGTAGTCGGCAGCGGAGCCCCTCCCCCCCTCCCTGCATAGCATCTAGTGCAGGGCCCAGGTAGCAGCCTGTTGCCGCCTGCAGACTTGCAATACCGCAGCGCACCGATGGCCCCAAAGCCCCCGCCCGAGAACATGCTGCTGCCCGCCCCAAAGGTGGCCAACTTGGGTGCTGCCGCTGCCGCAGACGCCTCCTGCCCCGAAGTGGTCGGCGGCACAGCTGCTGCATCAGCAGCGGGTGTGCCGCCGTCTGCAGCAGCGGCAGCCTGCGTCTGAGCAGCAGCCGGCTGCTGTGCCTCCCCCTCTGGCTGGGCTGAGCCCGCTCCCGCAGCTGCTGGTGCAGCAGCCGTGGCAGGCGGCGGCTGCGTCTGAGCAGCAGCAGCAGCTGGCACCTTGGTGTCTGTGCCAGCTGCAGCTGCCTGGGGCACTGAGGCGGTGGCCTGCTGTGCCTGCTCCTTGCGGGTGCTCGCCATGGCGCCAGCTGCAGCTGGGGCCTGCACGCAGCGCAGTGCTGTGGACTACCTCAGGTGGGGCTGTTGTGCCAATGTTGGCATGCCATCCATGCAGAGGCAGGAGGACTTCCCAATCTGATCGAGGTGGGACCAGCAGGGCTGCTGTGGCTCTGGCATCAGTGCTTTGCCTGGACGTGCCCTGTTGTGGCCCACCTGGGCTGGCTTGGCGAGGTTGACACCAGAGAAGGGGTTGCTGCTGGCAGCGCTGGGTTTCAGTGCCATGCCAGTGAATGGGTTGCTGGTCGCTGCCGGCACTGCAGGGACAGCGCTGGGCGTGGGCTCAGTGGCCATGGCGCTGCCAGGGCGGCGGGCTTTCACAATTTTGCGTTTCTTCAGCGTCTCTGCACTGGCTTTGGCAAACTCCCCTGTCGGCTCGTGCTCCCCCTGCAGGAACGCAATCAGGTCTGGAGCAGTGCCCTCCGACTGGCAAAGCATGCCGCCTCAAGTGCAGAGGCTTTCAGCAACACTGGGCATGTCCAAAGTATAGATGGAGGCTTTGTCCCTTCCGCCTCAGCCATCCCAATGCATAAACTCACCTCATCACTGTCGGGGTCATCCTGAGTGATCTGGCGATCTGCACCTCGCTTCTTAGTGGGTGGAAGCAGATGATCCGTGGGCCTCTTTGACATGGTGATGGGGGCCCCTTCAGCTGAGCCGTGGGGTCCAGGAGTTGTCAGGCTTGACCAAAGTTTGGATCTCAAAGCAAAAAACAAAAACCCCAAAATGCCCCAGTAGTGCAGCAGCCAGCTTGCCCAGCAGCCCTCAAGGCGTGGCATTTTGGATCCCAGCTTGCAGCTGGCACTCATCCCCTCCAATCTGGTGGCCCTGGTCGAGGTCTTGCCCGTCGCAGCTCCTGCCATGCAGTGTCATGATCATGCGGAGGCCCAACGGGCCTGTTAGCCGCTGCTGTTTATGGCAGTCCTTTGCTCGCTTTCTACCTGGACCATGGCACCCACCACCGTTGGTGGGCCCCTGCCCACTGTCAGCAGGACAGGGCGCCAGATGCAGAGATACAGCCAAGACTCTGGAGCCAGGCTGGTAGCTGGGTGAGGGTGCTGCCTGACAGCATCCGCAGCATCCATCTGTGCCTGCTGCTGATTGATTAGATTGCTGGCGGCCTGTATGTGGGGCATGTACTGGCCCAGCAGCTGCCTGTGTGCCTATGCAATCTGCTGCCCAGCGCCAGGAAGCACTGCAGGTTGTGCATGTGAGACGTTATGCAAGTCTGGTGCCGCTTGGTGCAGGTGCATCCCTGTCCGCATCAGCCCTGATGGCTCCCATCTCCAGGTGCTGCTAATCACCAGCAGGGGTGGCAAGGGCCTGGTCTTCCCTAAGGGAGGCTGGGAGCAGGATGAGGACGTTCAGGCAGCTGCGGCGCGCGAGACCGTTGAGGAGGCAGGTGTGAGAGGGGAGCTCGAGGTGAGATCGCTGGCCGGGAGTATGATGTACTTTGAGATGGTATGGGGCAGATGCAGGGGTGGACGTGATTGAGAGCAGAGGAGGTTGCTGTGTGAGCGGAGCTTTAGGTGGGGTGGTCAGCGGTGCATGCTGTGCACTTTGTGGTCCAGGGCTGAGGTTGGCCCAGCTGTTGGCTACCAGGTCATCAGCATGCTGCCTGCAAGACTGCAGAAGATGCAGGCGTGCAAGAGGTTGAGACAGATGGCTGCTTGTCAATGAAGAAAAGCTGGTGGCTGGTTTACACGGGGGCCCATGGGTCAGCAGCAATGACCTGCCACAGCAGCACTCAGGTGGGCAGCAAAGAATGTCCAAGCTAGCAGTGAGGGCTTGTTGCAGCTGGCTTGAGGGGTGTGAGACTTGCAATGCAGGTATGCTGCAGCTGAAGGCCTCTCTGCCTGTTTCCTTTTATGCTGCTGCGGGCAGCAAACTTGATATGGCATCATGGTGTGGCTGAAGTCAGAGCGGGCCATTCCTGACATCAGTCCGTACCGGTGTGCAGCCAGGGTCCATGTCTGTTGACCAGCAAGCTGTTGACTGCCAGTCATGGACAAAGTTGCAGGCTGACTACAGCCACAGCACTGCGGCTGTCTCCCTGCGCAGCGTTTGAGACCGCTGTCACCTGCTGCTTGCAAAGGGCATTAACTCTCTCAGGCAGCCATTCGCTGCATAGGGCCCACAGTCTGCCCCTGCTGAGAGCCCACTGCCTGCCCTGCTGCTGCAGGACGAGATGATTGGGTCCTACACCTTCAGTAGCGCCAAAGCGGCGCGCTTGCACAGCGCAGATCAGGGCCGATGTGTAGCCCATATGTTTGCCATGCGGGTGGCCGAGGAGCTGCCTGTGTGGCCAGAGGCAGGCCAGCGCAGACGCGTTTGGGTGAGCCAGGGTGCTGCCCACGCTGCTGTCCAAGCTGCTATGCCAGGCGCAGTGCGCTGAGTGCATGTTGTTGTGGCGCCACCTTCTGCCTGGGGAGACGGGACATGTGAGCTTGGCCAGGTCATTTGAAGACCACTGGTAGCTGGACTGCTTGAATATTGCACTTCATGCAGGCGCTTTTCTGCCACCAGCTTCCACTGCTGCCCGTTCTGAGCACTTTGCTCCTGATGTTTGGCTGCAGTGCTCAGTCCAAGAAGCCAGCAAGCTGTGCCGCCATGACTGGATGCGCGAGGCCCTGCATGCTTGGCTGAGACGTCAGGGCCTGGAGCACTTGCTCCTCGAGCAGCCGCAATCACTGCACAATAGCATTGCTGACACCCAGCCATAGCATCGGGGGATATGCGGACGCCAAAATCAGCAGTGTGCTGGAGGTTGCAGAAGAATTTGCTCACCCCTTGGCATCTGAAACTATTTTGTCCTGATTCAAAGTGCCAAATCACAAGCTACAGAAACGTTTCAGTTGACGCTTCCAAGTTTTGACAATTGTACACTACCTCATCAAACACGCTGGGCCAAAACTTCTCAAATGCAACTCATCTTTGATGTTTGGTGAGGTGATTTGCCATGGCTGAAGCACATGCAGCGCACTGTAATCAGCGCCACAGCACTTCATTCACAACATTCATCTTGTTGGCCCTCAGATTGATCCACTTCACAGAGCATCATGGCGTTTGCATGTGGCTTGTGCATGCATTTAGCAGTACTCTCAAACAAACAGTACAGCACTGAGACACAGGTGGTTCAAAGCGCCCAATCAGGCTCATCCTGCAGCGGCTGGTGGGGCTGCCTGCCCTGGTTCGGGGACCACACCAGGTGCAGGGAAGTGGCCCTGCAGAGGTGCTGCTGCTGCAGGTGTGGCTGCTGCGGGCGCCGCTGCAATCTGGTCCCCACGAAACAGGCCCTTGATGATGCCTGGCGTCTTCAGCGGCCGCCTGCCACCAGACATGCGAGGGTAGACATCCTCCAGGAAATAGTACATGTGCCCTGCAGGTGTTCCCCCAAGCGTGAGCAGGGCGCAACATCGCCTTGCGCACGTGCGTATGTGAACATATGAGCTGCGTTCTTCTGATGGGAGCTTGATGAATAGCAGGGACACCACCAGCTTTACGCATTGCAGGAACACCACAGTTATCAGACCCTGCAGAGATCAGCTTGGCCGAAAGCAGGATGCCCATCCAGCAAACTTGGAACATACACGCTTGTGATGCACTCACGCCCTGCCAGCATGTGCAGCATACATCACCAGCCCAGCATTCTTAGATGTATCGCCAGCTGGATGTCATGAGGCCGGCCATGTGCTGCTGACATGCCTGCACTGAACAGCAAGCTTTGTGATGCAGGTGGGCTTGCCTGCTACCATGCCCAGGAGGTCAATGGCGGGGCTGCTGCGCAGCACAACGCTGAAGGCCAGCAGCACCCAGGGCAGGTAGGGTGCCGTGAAGGTGAAGATGCCCAGGAAGCTGAGCTGCACGTAGGGGTGACGCCGCCCCCAGACGTACACCTGCATGCAGTTTGATGGTATGGGGCAGGCACAAGCTCCTCCACAGTGCTGCTGCCGCATGATGCATGTGAGACACTGAGCGATGCATGAACGTTCCCGCATGTGTATGGGCGGCAGCTTACAGTTCTGGCACGGGTGCATCTACCAGCTTGAGGTGTGCAGCCTGCAGCTGGCCGCCTCGCCAGGTGCAGCTGCCCTGAGGCAGCGAAGCGGTTTCAAGGGACACTCTCTTGACTAGGCAAAGCTCTCTTCTGAAGGTGGCCAGCTGCCGGCTACAGCCCCAGCCCAACTCCTGTTCACAACTCACCATCATGAAAGTGAGGGAGGACCCCAGGAATTGGACGTTGACAAAGGACGCGCAGCACGTCAGCAGAGTGGCACCTGCAGGCAGGCCCCAAACAAACAATGGCGCAGGAGGCAGCAGCAGCTTAGGCAAGCACACAGGCAGCAAGCCAGCAGGGTGCAGCAGGGACCTAGATGAAGCTCTTCATAGACATACGGTCACCCACCCAGCAGCACAAGCAAGCCTGGTGGTGGGCAAGACCAGGACTGCACAAGACCACCAGCGTGCCATGCATGCACTGCAGCGCACCCAACAGCAGCATCCACAGGAAGTCTGCGCTGCGCCCCCGAAAGGTGCCCTCCTCCAGCGCCTTGCTGTACTTGACCAGAAAGAAGATGTGGAACACAAAATCAAGGCCTGCAGGCAGCAAGGCGCATGTCCAAGCGCCGCAGCAGCAGTGTGCTGCATCTGGGGGCTGGCCAGCCCCTGCTCCAATGACCCATGGCATTGTTTGCAGCAACTGCTGCCATACAAGGTGATATGGATGGTGATGGCTGGTTGCTTCTGATGTGAGACGTGTGGGGTGCATGTGCCCACTAATGCTGCCATGCACGGCAGATATGTGGCAGCAGCTTGCCAGCCTCTGCAAGGCCTGTGCAGAGACTGAGTGCCCCACCTAGGCTGCCAAAGAACAGAAAGTTAGTGAACAGCCGCCAGAGCTCCATATTCTGGAATATGAGCCGGGGGTTGAAGTAAATCATGACAGGCGTAATTACCTGCAGAAGGACAGGTGATTAGCACCGAAGCTATCTGATCTCTCACTTGGAAGCCCTCACGCAAAGACGGAGCGTGCTCTCTTAGACAGAGGTTTGACCAGTGTCTGGCGGCTTCTCTGTTTCTGTCCAAATCCAGCAACGAGCTGACAGTGTGCCAACCCTCACTGAAGCCATGTGGATTCTCATTGAGCCCCTCACAATCAGCATAAAGGGCCTGTTGTAATGAGATGGCAACTGCATGTCAGAGCATTGCAGCCCCGCACCTCCAGCGCGCATCCTGCTGTCGTGAGAAATGCTAGCGTGATGTAAGCCCGTGTGACAGGGGGCAGCTGCAGCAGGCAAACCAATGACTGTGCATTCTTGGCATCAGGAGGCCAGCGAGGGAAAGCCACGGGGTGGCACAGATGATTGCAACAATGTTAAAGCTGCTTTGGAGGAGTAGCCAACAGGCGCTGTCCAGTTGCACAGGTATCCCTCACCTGCTTGTACCAGGCTTCCAGTGACTGCAGCAACAGAGAGCAGCACTGAGTAAACCTTGATGCTGCACATAGCAAAGTTTTGGAAGCCCTGTTGGTGCACTCACCATCTCTCCAGTGAAGGCCCCCTCTAAGCCTGCCAAAGCTGCATTTGTGCAGCCTCTGAGAGCCTGGTAGTGTGGTCTGGGGATTTGTCAGCTGCGATCGACCTTCAGCAGCAGTCTGTTGGTTGGACTGAAGTGCTTGGCAGGTTTGGCTAACTGTAGGGCTGGTGGCCTATGTCTCATGTCAGCACGAACTTGATGCGCATCAAAAGCTATTCAACGTTGTCAAATATGGATCCAGGTCCAATCATGGCCTACTGCACCGTGCCCTAGTCATTTGAGACGACATGAAACCCTGCATCAGCAGGGCAATCCTCCTCCTCGGTGGACTGTTGCAGCTACCCTCAAGGCTGCCCGTTGCAGCAGCTGGGTCGTTGCCACTGGTGGTGACCACCTGGTTTGCAGAGGCGACAGATGTTGCATGGGCTGCCATCAACTTGGCAAACACCAGCACACCAGCCCTCGATGCAATAGAGCTGGTGAATGCTGGTGCACCTGGCTGCAGCCTGTATGCCTGTGCACTGGCTCATGGCAGGCAGCCTCCACACGATGAAGGCATGCTCTGACTTGAGGGTGGCCTCCTCTGCAGGGCTGCACCTACTGCGAGATGCACGGGCAGAGATGCGACCACTCTGTGGGGTTTGGCGGCAACCCAGATGAGACAAATGAAGTCACGCTGGATGCCCACATCCATGACTGGGGTAGGGTACTGCACGGCTGAATCCCCTGCACAAAGTGGAAGCCATGCCTTCTCTGCTTCCTGGCAAGCCCTGAGGCCCCGAGGAGATGCCTAACCTTACCTGCAAGCCCACTACCTGAGCCATGCACATCTTCCACATATCTGTGAGGCCCTCTGGCCTCCCTGCACACCATATGTGTGCATACAACAAAGCAGCCCACTCTGCATTTATGCAGCATCGACAGTGCAAGCCTGCACATGGGCAGGTCCAGCATGAAGCCGCACATTGCAGACTCACCATGAATGCTGGGGTTGCCTGCAACCTCCTGGGACGCCTGAGAGGTGCTGGCCTGTCTGCGACATCTTGAACAGCACAGTGCCAACAATTTGCCATGCAAATGCAGGTCATCAAAAATGCTGGGCCATTTCGCGACGCCCTGGGCTGCCTGCAACACCCTGTCCCTTGCAACACCCTGTGCTGCCTGAAAAGCGCTGGCTTGCGTGTGACACATTGTATAGCTCCACATGCACACACAGGACACCATGGATGCTGGAGCTGTGTGCGACATCCCGGGCATCAGAGAGGCCACCAGTGCTGCGCGCTATGTCATGGAGCGCACGACACACACCATCCTGTCAGGGGCAGCGGCCGCCGACTTTGCGCAGCACATGGGCCTCAAGCGCGCCAGCCTGTCCACCCACCACAGTGCGCAGCAGCACAGCAGCTGGTGAGCATTCAGGTAGGGGGCTCATGTGGGGAGGTGGCCGTGCGCTCCAATGAGGCACATCCGGTGTCAAGTCTTGAGCAGCCTGTCCTGTGGGAGGTCAAGCAGGAGGGTGGGCAGACGTAACCCGTTGCACTGCAGCCTGCGGCATATTCTATGAGGCGAGAGAGGGGCCAGTCATGGGTCTTGCACCCTGGGACCACCCCTGTTACTCCACCGTACGGGAGCAGCCAACTCATCCAGTCAGGCCCTTCTTGCTCAGTGCAGGAAGAGCAGGGGCTGTCAGCCTAACTTCTGGCGCAACGTCGTGCCAGACCCTGGCGAAGGCTGTGGGCCCTACCACCCAGACTCACGGCTGCTGCCCGGCAACTGGCAACTGCGCCAAGCAGCAGTGTCCA